>CM056742.1:118598519-119844562 GCA_029851415.1 Eretmocerus hayati
GCTGTATTCACTAAATGACTAGTCCACAAAACAGGAATACGAGTAGCTTGATTCACGGCGATGACCATCAAAGAAGAAAAATATCATTGTAAGATGAAAATATCGTGACAAGATTATTCAAACAATTTGAAGTAACGCTTACCAATACATACCATTTCCCAATAATCATATGTTGCCACGCAGCAAGCAAGTAGTAGTCAATTTTTGAATCGTAAACATTTCATAATTTAATGTACATAAATCAATCATATTGACTCATTTATTATGAGTGAAGAGTCATATTGCTGTTGTGTAGTAACATTTTAATACTGTTAGTTTTTTATATATTGTCGATAGTGTTGAACTCTGCATGAGCGTTAATAAACTTTTTACTCCAATTTTCACAATACAAAAAGTGATAGCGTGCAGCGAGCATAGTATGAGTGCAGCAGATGAAAGGATGTTGAATCATAAGCAGGCCAATTTGAGATTATTATATTGTATGATACGATCATAGATATTACTGTATTTCATGAACTACCTTGTGTATTCGCATAATAACTAAAATACTCAAAATATTCAGAGGATGAGAAAAATTGGAATTTTTAATGACCGATGTACCGATAAGTCGATGTTTAAATCTACCATACTACGGTTGCGATGTAGGGTGCGTTTAAAAATCCTTGCAGAAATGTTAGACAGGCGGTGAACATAACTCGCTTGATTCAAAATTCAATATATTGTCTTAACGTGGTCTACAAACATTGTTAAATTTCCACAAGTTCCCATGTTGGAGTGTACTCGTACGAAAGGATTCTTCGCGATTTTGAAATGCTTGAATTTCATGAATGGTATATGCGAGTAGACGAGTTGAAAAGTTAGAAGATCAAAAGGATGGTTACATTTTTTCATTGCAACGAATCTTTTTCTCCAAGAAGTAAAGAAAAATTACATACTTATCCTTCAAACCATTTCCCACCTTATTATTGGTTGAGGCCTCGACAGAAAGTGCGCATCTGCTTTTTCTTCCGTCTTTTTCTCTCATTTTTCCCAGCGCGAAGTTCGCTTCGGACATTGTGGCGAGGGGAAAAATGAGAGGAAAAGACGAGAAAAAGAGCAAATACCCACTTTCTGTGGAGGCCCTTAGTTTCACTTTGAAAATTCTCAAAATTTTAACTCCCATCACAACGAACTGATTCGCAATGCTTCAAGCTGAAACTTATAGGAGACGAGGCGAGAATAAAGAGATTCGTACCTCCTTCGACCCTTTGCCAAATGGCTTTTGGTGTGTTATATGTGCAAATTTTATCTGAACTTGGTTAATCGGATTCTAAATCGTATAAATAGTATATCCGGTGTAGTCGGAGAGCAATTCATAAATAATGTAATTGTTTGACTTCACAAATAAAAAAATGTGACAGAAGGCATCACGACCATGCTTGTGATGTCCGTCCTACGTAGATGTATGACCGATTTTTCATCTCAATGTGCTGTGTAATGTCTAAATGTATGAATATTGGTTCTTGTAAATATGATCAATGAATTTTTCAAACACTTATTTGAAAATAAGTGGGTATGCCAAAATGTACATATACAGAATAGTGGTATTCATAAGTATTACTCTCGTCATAGAAATGTATTGAAAATGAATGTATTATTTATAATGAAATATATATTGATGTATACCATAATATACGTATGAGTGTCTCTCATTCCACTTCGATTTTACAAGCTCCCATCGATATATGTGACCAATTTCCTCACGTTTGACTACTGTGATATGGAGTCCATAGAGGCCATTGGACAGGCTAAAATATCAAGACCGGTTTTACTTGGGACCTCAGATTTTATACGACAGAGTTTCATAGCTGTCGAGAGCATTTTTACGGTGTCAACCCGAACATTTTCCATCCGCTGATATACTTATAAGTTTGTTGACTTTCTGTGACATATGTTTTTATCTGGCTTTTGTACATTAACATCATTTGGATAATCTCTCATTTCTTTACTAAGATTCTCCTTTTATTATACATGCACTTTTAATCCTTTGGTAATCCACGGCTTTCTGGATTTGCCGGTATTTTAATTCTGTTCCCTGATTTTTTCAAGATCTCAGTGCATTAACTCACTAAAGAATCAATTGCCTTTCAGGAATTTCAAAATTCAAACGAATTCGCATTTGGCACTAAGTTTTCTAAATTCTTCATGTAGATTTCATTTTTCAGCTCCCCATAATTTTCTAGGTCTGATTTCAATACTGGGGTTGCACCTCCCCTTCATGCGGCAAAATCAGTTCAAAGTAGAAAATTTCGAGCTCGTGGAATGTAACTGAAACAGAGTTAATCACGTGAGGGTCGAGCTGCCCTAGAAAATTGTTGGAAGAAGTCGGATACGAACTTGATTCGTGATGAAACGAAGTGAATAAAAAAGTATGAAAATATCTCAGAATGTTAATGGTCTTTCAACTAACAATGAACGCTGTAAAATATTTCTGTGCAGGACAATGATGTCAAAAAGCACCTATCGACACCGTACATACAGTACCTTCCAAAGTTGACGGATCATGCATGGTCTCACTAAATCCATGATAACTTCGAATCCCTTCATCATATGGGAATTTTGGAAGAAGGATCTTGAAGATCACAAAAAAATCTATCGATTCATGTGTTTCAAATATTTTTCAAGTGCTTTTCAAGTGCCCGTAATCGACATTGAAAATCTAAAAAATTCTTCTTCAGTGGATCACCTACAACTCTGACGGGAAAAGTCGAATTACAAAAATTCTTACGGTATCTTGTAGATCGTTTAAAAATCTCAAAATTTGTTCCCTTGTAAAATTTTTGTACGGCCCTCCCCGCCTGACTTACGAGCTCCGAAAGAAAACTTTGTATTAACATAGAGTGCTTATGGAGATCCCGAAGCTGGTACCTATTTCGTTTCATCTTGCTCTATTCTAGTGCGAAAACTCATCAAAAAAATATCACGCCACATGATTTTGACGTAAAATGATGTCATCTTTCAAAATATTCTATCAGATTTTGTTTCAAATATAATATGGACGGCCAAAACATGAAATAAATCAATTTTCATAACAAAGCTTGAAAAATTGTTGTCACCTCAAATCTGAGACTAAATCTGATACATTTTTCTGAAAGAGGAGATCATTTTACGCTCGATTTTACGTCAAAATCATGTGGCGTGATATTTTTCTGATGAGTTTTCGCACTAGAATAGAGCAAGACGAAACGAAATAGGTACGAAGGTAGGAAATAGCTTCGGGATGTCCATGAGTTTCTTTCGGAGCTCGTAAGTCAGACGGGAAGGGTCGTACAAAAATTTTACAAGGGACTAAATTTTGAGATTTTTAAACGATCTACAAAATCCCGTAAGAATTTTTGTGATCCGACCTTTGCCGTCAAAGTTGTAGGTGATCCACTGAAAAAGAATTTTTTTTAGATTTTCAATGTCGATTAGGGGCACTTAAAAAGCACTTGAAAAATATTTGAAACACGTGAATCGATAGATTTTTTTGTGATCTTTAAGATCCTTTTTCCAAAATTCCCATACGATGAAGGGATTCGGAGTTATCATGGATTTAGTGAGACCATGCATGATCCATTAATTTTGGAAGGTACCGTATTTCCAAAAAAAGAGATCTTGAACCGTTCGAAAAGCAAGTATGGGCATTTTAGAAAGTTTGTGTCAGAAAATCTTGCAAACAGCGTCACGTTCTTCCCAGCTATTTCGAAATATTGCAAACTTCTAAGGAGATCTGAATTGTTAAACCAAATTTCCCTGTGACTTTTCTATAGAAATCTTAGTCGATGAGAATAAATTACCATTTGAGGCAATAAACATCGTAAGTATTTTCATCGAGATTCTCACTTCTAAAGATGTCGAGAAAATGTTCTGAAGATGATAGGTGTCAAAAAATCCGTCTTCTTGATGAGAGATTGTGTATTGATGGCCCTCTATGTATTCTGGTTTGAATTTTGTTTTGATTGTGCTTCTTCTACTTTTTTTCTCCAAAAATTTTTCTTTTCCAAGAATTTCTTTTCAAAAAATGGTCTGCGAAATCCTGTGTACATTTGACGAGACTTGGATAAATTGCAGCGTCTCAAAAATGTCCTAAGAAGAGAAGGCGAGGGACCACTTAACAATTGGACCCCAACATCACTCCGACTGAAGGCCTGCGCTTCAGAATGGGTACATTTTTCTTTTGAGGGGGTTCTCTTATTGAACTTGTGTATGTAGGATTTCCCATCCTCATACACGGGGCTTGATACATCCGTCATCATCTGCTGGAAACTTGTAATTGACGCATCCGAGCTCTTCGGAACCAATGAGAACGTATTCAGCAGGTAAAAATACATAGATAATCATAGTGCAGTAAAAACTCGCCACAGTCATTCACATTGTGTATCACGGGAGTTCCTGATTCCTGAGGCTTTATCGCGTATTCGGTTTGCACAGGTGAAAATACATAAGAAATGATGGTTAGCATAACGATTTGAATGGCGGGAACATTCTGCGCCTTACTAAATCAGTTTCAAAAACAAAGCCAAAACCGCACTTGTTGCGTCATTCTTAAAAATCTTTACTCCACCACAATATCTAATTTCTCAAAGTCCAGCGATGAAATCTTCATATCTACACACAAAGTGGCAAAAATTGTGACCCTACGCGTAAGGATTTGGAAAAATTCTCATTTTTCGGTCTACCCTACTGAGTACACCTTCACGAGCCTACATTTAAGTGGGCAACACTAATATTTTTGGCTGTAGCTCGATAGTGCTTTGGCATTGGAGTCTATACTTTTGGATTTCTTATTATGGCGGTAAAAAAGACTATCCCCAGAATACCAGTCAAATCTGTGATCCAGATGTGTAACGCTCTGGTGATACGACCGTGCTCTCGTGTGAGATAGAGAAAGTTTTCGGAACGGTCAATGGATGAAACAAGAAAATGTAGAGATTTGAGTTCGAAGTAATCAAGAATTTATCGTTCCCAATTTTATTTCAATAGGGTTCATCTCAAGGATTCATCGCAAAAGTTCATGACAGTTCTCGAGTTGTCGTCTTGAAACTCACGCTCAAGATCGGGGGTTTCTCTCTCTCTCTCTCTCTCTCTCTCTCTCTCTCTCTCTCTCTCTCTCTCTCTCTCTCTCTCTCTCTCTCTCTCTCTCTCTCTCTCTCTCTCTCTCTCTCTCCTCCCTTATTGTCATATGGACAAGTAAGTTTCAATTTTTAGATTGGCTCATCATTGGCCCAGTAATGCATCATGGTAAAAAACTTGACATAGGTACGAGTTCATTCACCTTCAGCCAATAAGGAGTTTTAATTGAAATAAAAATTTGAGTAAGCTTCACAACTTGAAGGGATTTTTCATCCAATGGTATATCTCTCGAGATACAAATTTCTTATTAGAGAATTCATAGTAGCGATTTTTGAGCTAAAGAAATTGTGTCAATTACATACAATGTCTCAGCTTTTGTAATTACAACCCTAAGTTGATGCAAGAATGGAACATTCATGTCGTTGATCAAAATATCATCAACTATATTTACAGGATCGAATATTCACCATATAGATGTGTCATCTTCTAGCTGTACCTGCCTTCAATCCTTTGAAATTGCGGGCAAGGATGAATTTTTCAGACGATTCGTCTCTAGTAGCTTGTGGTCTAACTATTTTGACACTTTTAAAATATTTTGCTATGTCAGCTTCCAGTTGGGGTGCTTTTGAACCATCCCATAACTTGATGATCAAACTTCCTTCATGACAAGTCACTGTTAAGGCAAATTTGAGCACTGCGTATGCAAGTTTAATAATATTTTCATGGTCCATGTCTTTGACACCAGTAGCATTTGGAGCCATGTCAGACATCACCAAGTCCACAAAACTGCCATCAAGGCATTTGAACAAAGTATCCTGAGCTCTTTCAGTGGTAAAATCTAAATTCCCAAGAATTGAGGCACCCTCCACAGGATGAATGGGTAGTTTATCAATGGCAATAACTTTTCCATGAGGCTCATCCAGAATTCTGCCATTAGCATTTGTAAGTCTAGTAGCAACTTGAGTCCAACTCCCTGGTGCTGCACCACAGTCGACAACATGCATGCCAGGATGCAGGATTCCAAATTTTTCATGAATTTCAAGGAGCTTAAAAGCACTTCGGCAACGATAATTATGTTGTTTTGCCTTTTCAATGTATGGATCTTTCAATTGTCGCACTAACCATTGTTGAGAGCTATGTTTTTTGTTCTTCAAGTTGACTGGTTTCACATAAGACAGCGGCTTAGAGGTGCAAAGGGCTCTTACTACAACCTTATTCATTTTTCTTTAGCAAAAGCTGTGAACAAATACAAAAATTACTTCAATAGACACCTTGACTCGTCCAATTTTCATGATCAATGCTGACTTTACTACTATCATATATCAAATTTCAAGATCAAGAATTTCTGTTCGACTTCAAGTATAAAGAAATTTGAGTTGAAGTGGTGCTCAAGGTATCACAACCTGAGGACATTTTTGTAAAGGTTTCTCACATGACCCATCTTGATTTTACTGTGATAATCAAGACCATTAAATAAACACCAGTTAGAGTGAAACTTGTTAATTGAAATAAAAAGTCATGAGGAGTCAGGCAACCTGACACAGGCTGTTGCAACAAATTAGGTACAATCTAGATTTGAAAGGCAAAAAACAGGTCTAACACGAATTGAATAATATGGACATCGGAGATTATCCAAACCAAGGACAAGTTACTAGAAATTTGTAGCAAAACAGGAGCTTGGAATTTTATAAATTATCAACGGAATTACATTAGAACTTTAGAAGTGAACTTGAAGAACATCTAGGTTATAGGTATCGGAGAATCGGAGAATATTGAGGCATCATCATAATTTCGGGAGTTATCCTCCTTCAGGCTGAATGATCAACAGAATTTCTTAGCTCAATGTCAATTTTCAGGTACCTGTTTTGATCATCTCTTTGAATAACCATTTTACAACTAATTATTTACAATATTTATCTTCACCCGTAACGAGACTAGGTACACACCAAGCTGCACACAGCCATTCTGTACATGACATGACATAGCTGATGCAAAACAATGCAAAACTAGCAGACGATTTTCTCTGCGCCACCTCCAGGTTCAGCCAGGTTCAGCTAGGTAGGTCAGTCCCACCCGAACAGTTGCGAACAGTCCCGATGAAACTCGAATACGACTTAGTACGATCGCTCATTATAGGTTCACTGAATCGCCCCAAAAAACTGATCAAAACACTACGAGTTACATTAGGCACTGTCAAGTTATAAGCTCAGTCTTCTCGTCGTTTTTTCACTTCAGCTAACATTAGTGTTGTTTGTATATTTTTTTACTATTTTTGAACCCTCCCAACAACACAGTTTGTGAGGTTTGTGATAAAATCAAACTTAGAATGTGCCCGTACACCGTATGTTAGGGAGACCAGAGCTACATCAAGAGATAATGTAGGCTATAGTTATTATAATCCGAGTCATCCACCAAATGTGTGATAACAATTATTCATTCATGCTAGAGTATGTTGTCAGGATCAATCGATTCGTAAACGATATTTTTATCCAATCACTCTGTGCACAGGAGAGTGGATTAATGTCGACTTAGTAATGGTTGTCGATATTGGCTGTAGTTTGGATCCGCTCGGTAGTGCCTAATGCTGACTGACCCAATCAATGTTGTCAAAACCTTCTACCAAAACAACTGCCTCCTGATTCTGAAGAGGATGACTCAGAAAAGTTAGTTCAGAATTTCAATCTCTGATAGCAGCCGATCAGAGGGATCCTCTTGTGTTCCAAAAAGCACCACCAGCCAGGAGGTCTCTACAATCTGGAACAGATTCCCTGGATGACAGGCAAACTAAGCAACACATCATCAATCAGAAATGATCTAATACCGAATGAAATGGAATTGTAGTAAGCTGCTATTGCTTTTGTGCTTAATGTGAACAGTAGACAATGAATCTTAACGCGACCAATTCCAATGGCAATGGCCTTCTATTTGCTGGCTTTAATCAAGATCAAGGTAAGACAAGGCTTTAGTTCTTGGAGAATATAAACTCATCCTCCATGTCTAGCTCAAGATGTTTTTTTGAATGATTACGTATCTATTGTTTGTGGTCCATACATTCTCAAGCTCAGTATCCCTTATTATTAAAAATTTTCAGATTCTACAAAAATTTTATTTCAATTTTTACTCTGATCAAATGAGGAGTCATTCCTATTCAACTATTTTTTATGTCCTGCAGAGAGGTTTAAGTAATCTTCCAATTAGTCTACTCATTCTGTCTGGTAAGTTCAGCCAAAAGATTGGATTTCGGATGCATTATGATGGTAGCCATTTATGCAGAAATCCACAGCAAATTTATTCAAACAATAAGCTTGGCATTTTTCAAGCAATCTCATCACAAAAGTCTTCATACCGCTTCAATGATATTTGTCAGGAATATCACTTGACATAAGTATTCCATTTTTGGGCTGAATTTCCAGAATCTCATGAATAGTGTAGCCCTTTGCGCAAATTGAAACATTATTCTGTATCTTGAATGACTCATCTTCTATTTTCTAAATTCTTTCCTCTAATTTATTCTCTTGATGTATCATGAACAACTGAACATCTTTTCAATTTGCAAAGGATGCTTTGCGTGTGGAATGGAGAATGGCTACAGAGTTTACAATTGTGATCCACTCAAAGAAAAAGAGAGACATGATTTTCCTGGAGGGGGCTTAGGATATGTGGAGATGTTATTCCGGTGCAACTATTTAGCCCTTATTGGTGGGGGTAAGAATCCAATGTTCCCAACAAACAGAGGTAAGATTGAGCTTGAAAAGTTTATTGAGAAGTTGATTTCTCATTGGTAAATTAAATCATTCTGTAATTTCAGTTGTTGTTTGGGATGATTTGAAAAAGTCACCTGCTATAACTCTAGAATTCAATAGCCCTGTGAAAGGGGTTAAATTGAGGAGAGACAGAATAGTCATCATATTAGAAGGTGTCATTAAAGTTTATACTTTCACCCAGAATCCACAACAGCTGCACGTTTTTGAAACAAATACAAATCCCAGAGGACTGTGCGTTCTTTGTCCGAACAGCAACAATTCTCTCCTGGCTTTTCCAGGAAGGAAGGATGGACATGTACAAGGTAAAACTATGTCATGGTTCTGCATGGTAATATAACTGGGCTGACGAGAGCACCTTATTTTTTAAAAGTATACTTGGATCATGAGAACTCAGGATTCAACCATTTTTGATGCCTCAATGTAGTTTTTTTTATTCTTGCCACTAAGTTTTCCATTTTTCTTTTCGTCATTATGAGTGGCTAATGGAGTGTTGAGTTACCCCTGTTCTTCAGAGCAGAATTCACGCGCAATTTTGTTCTCTTGTGGCTCACGAAAGTATATACTGCCCGAAGCTCATTCTGTGTGACATGAATAGACGTTTCACCGGCACTCATTCATGAAGTATTGTTCTCCTTATTCACCTTCAAAGGGCAAAATAATGCTCCTTCATAGCAATGTATCCGTTCTCTAAATCGTTCATATCCATCAAATATAGCGGGACTCTTTCTATCCCTACTCATTACAGTATGAATCAAAAAGTCTCCGAAACTCCTCAATTGTTGAAGTTGGATCACAGACAAAAATTTTCCAAGAGTTTCTTACTGATATATCGTCATTGCTGGCTACCATAATCTTTTATCATTGTTTTTCCAGTAATTGACTTAGCAAACACGGAAAAACAACCGTTAAACATTGAGGCCCATGAGACGCCTCTTTCTTGTATAGCTTTAAACTTGCAAGGTACTCGACTAGCTACAGCTTCTGAGAAAGGCACATTAATACGGGTATTTGACTCTCACACTGGCCATATGATCAATGAACTTAGGAGAGGTGCAAATCATGCTAATATTTACTGGTAAATGCTTCATTTTTCAATTTGAAATCTCTGACTGTAAACAATAGCTAATGGAATAATTTTTCTAGCATCAATTTTAACCACGATTCTTCATGGCTGTGCGTTGCAAGTGATCATGGGACGGTACATGTATTTGCAGTCGAAGATCAAAAGTTGAACCGGCAATCAAGTTTGGCTTCAGCTTCGTTCCTTCCAAAGTATTTCAGTTCCAGCTGGAGTTTTTGTAAATTTCAAGTACCAGGTGGACCTCAATGCATGTGTGCTTTTGGTACAGATAACAACAGTATAATAGGTGAGTGTATTTCAGAAATTTTTCACAAACTCGCTCATTTCCCTTCAAATCATCTCCCGATATTGAACTTCGGGAAGTGGCTTCAGTACCTTCAATGTCTTTTTTCATTAACACGTTCACTGCGATGGGCCCCACCGGTGGGGCCCACTTTTTATCGAGTTGCAGCTTCCATTAAACAACGGAGACATATCCAATGGCTTATGTCGTGGATATCTCTTGTTGTTTATGTTGTAATCAACATGTGTTCACAGCAGTTTCGGTATCAGACTTGATTTCGATGAGTTTTGCTCGATCTCCTTTTTTTACATAGTTGTTCAATTAATCGATGAGAAGCAGATCACCCCTTACGAGGTCGACGAGTTTTAATGTGTCTTAGCTCATTCGAAAGCTCATTTCAGAACCTACAAACTGACAATGAGTCAAAATACGTTGAAGAATGTCAAGCCTTACTCGAGTAATTGTCAATTTACGCGAGAGAAAAGTTTGGAATAAATTGACTATCGTTGGGTTTCTTCAAACACAGCCTTTGCTCCATCTTACCTGTTACCATCGTGCACTGTAACTCTCGGAATTTAAACTAGAGAAGAGATTGTTCTATTTGAATATCTGGCTTCAAACGCTGCAAACATCTGAAGTACGTCAATGAGCCGCAGTCTAAGATCAGGCTTAGCAATGCAAGTGAGTTGCAAGTGCGGCAAAAATATGGTCACAATTATTGTATGTCTAGAATAGATACCAAAGTGCAAGTCCTTCTAGAGGCTAATAACCTCTACTTTGATGATGATTTGGTTGATACCCCTCATCACCTTGATGAATATTCTCAGCGTCGAGCTCAGCGTAATAGAAAATTGTTTGGGCCCTACCGGTGGGGCCCGTTTAATTTCATAGTAATACTGTAAATAGATGCCAAACTGATGATTTTCCAAAAGGTTTATCTTCCGAAAGTGCTGAAATGCATATTTGTACTCTCTCGCAATCTAGACCGGAATCGCGACTCGCCTTCGCAGTGAACGTGTTAAAATTGTCGGTACGGATAATCTCATTGATGAAATGGATATTCACATTGGGTAACTCCCCCCCCCCCTCCCCCCAGTATGAATTTCGAAGTTCCATCGTGACCAAAAAAGAACTAGCCCCTATGAAAGGTGTTCCTCGTGTTCGAGGACTTGTTATCTACCTTTCATGTCCCGTTTTCAATTTGTGCTTTGCGTATGTTTAATGCAGAAACGTTGCAGGCAAAAAAGTATCCTGTTCGCGCACCAACTAGCGAATGGTAAGAGAATTGAGGGTCGGAGACAATTCTCAACTCAGTAATTCTATTCAAAATTCAATAAAATTCAAAGTCAGAATCAATGAAAAATGTAAGTGTATCCTTCAACTTGGGTCGAGAAGAGAGCGCCGCTTGTCTGCTTGGAACCTAACGATGTAGAAAAACACTGTTTAACTGAGAAAATCAATATTAAATCGGAGCAGTAACCTGATATCCGTAAGTTGTCTTGGTTGAGCCTTGCCCGGTGAGAACACTTTTATCAAATCGAATTGGAACTAAAATTGTTACAACAAGAATAACGTGGTCACAAATGAATCAACCAACGGATTACGGCTTGCGTTTTGAGATATATCAAAAGAATTTTGCTTAAAATTCGTGCCAAATTGATACTGATTCTCACCTTGGTACCTCACCGGCTAGTCGTCTTGATAGTCTTTGTTTGAGACGACGAAACGGGGAACCCACAACCGAAAGTTCTGATTGTTGTTTTCCTGCTCCTTCTCGTTTGTATATCACGATGAAAAGTTGTTTATTATCATCGATAAGAACATGTCAATTGCTTGAATACCATCTCACTGATGATTGATGAAATTTCACTCTTGTTTTTAGTTGTGTGTGCTGATGGTAGCTATTACAAGTTTGTATTCAACAACAAAGGCGAGTGCACAAGGGATATCTACGAACAATTTCTAGAAATGACCGATGATAAGCTGTGACTTTCATCTCGAATATTTATCAGCCACCTTGAAAACCTGTGATCTTGCAATATATGCGGGATGGCATTAGACTCCAGCAACCTTCTTCAAAGCCGTGAGTATTTGCTGAATCACGACGCTTTGTACCACGGTTCCGATAGTAATGGAAGCATGAACGAAGGAACAACAATTCATAGTGAGAAGTCATTTCAACGCCCCCAATACTGCCAGTCATTCAAAACAATTTATCAACTTAGTCAGAGTTAAGAATTTATATCTCTTTTTGGGATATGGTCCCGTCTTACATCATTTGAAGACGCGCTGTCGTTTGCGTAAATAGTGAGAATGTTATCGAGGAATACTGAAACTGAATCTATTGAGATATTTGTTAAACTATGCGCTATTGAATTTATATCGAAATTTTTAATCAAGTTTTCCCGTAAATGCGTTTATTGGTGTGTACAAATGGGAGCTAACATCAATTTGGCTTTTCATATTAGTGAGTAAGTTATTGATCTTGTAGTTTATAGAATAAATTAGAGTAAACCTGATCTAAGAAACACACCACGATTCATAATTCAGTTTATGTTAGCTAGATTGCCAAAAACACATGTTATCATATATATACATACTCTCACGAGATAATCCATCATTCATTTCTTCCCTATACAACTCTAAAAATTTTTGTCTGTAACTAGATGAAACATATCTGCACAAATTATAACTACCTAACTCCTAGTCCCCGTATGGATTTGTCTGTGTATTGACATTGAGCAGCAGATTAATCATATCAAAAGCAAGTTACATTGCCGAAGACTGTTGTTGCTTTTATAATATTTTGAGTGAGAAATCGTCTGGATGAAGAAAAATCTCCACCATTCAATGGGCGTCAATCCCGAAAGACGAAAGAAAGATCAGTTATATTGTAGATCCAAATGAATGTGACTATTGGACTTGGAATGTTGTTCTGAATCCGTTGACATTCACCTTTTTCATTCCTGTAAAATAAAATTGAAAGGGAAGGGAAAACGTTAGGTTGATACTAGATCATGAAGAATGATTTCGATACACCAAAAAGGGATATATATCAGAGAATGAACCCAAGCTGTCTGGTGTACGATAATATCGTTACCATCTAATTAAGTGATGATCCAGGGCGCAACCTGCGTTAGGAGACCAAATGCCTCCTCAGAACTCATTATTTATAGGACTACACTACTTGGAATGTAAAACGCTTTTTCCGGTCCGATGTTGTTTGTTCGATCACATATCATTTACCATTATCTTTTATCGTTACTTCATAACCATGAGATCATTTTTGCTATATTGTCATCATTGATATGAAAATTTCTATATATAGTTAGCGACCTATTAGGTTTCTATGTACCATATCCTTTTTTACTCTTCCTCATTGTATGGATTCTAGAAACAAAGAAAATAAAATCGATCAGCTATGGTATGATGTGATTATTAATCCATTTCAGTGATAATTTTTTCAATTCAATGATAGCCTAATTGAAGAAATGATTGCGTGAGATAAGACGGGGCCCAATTGAACATGAAAGAGTGAAAATTCCGAATGCTTAGTAGTGCAAACACGAAAAATGCAAAAATTCTGTACTATCGCGCCAACAAACGCCCGAATCGACTTTGGATCGGTACAAATGACTTTGTCATTCATTTTTTAAGATAACATTCATGGCACTAGGAATCGCGAAATTAATGTCAACTGGTCAGCGATGCCTTTTTTTCAACTGAATTGACGGAATATTGTTGTATCTCTGTGTAGAGCATGATTCTGAAACATCGAATTATCCGACATGTTAGTTTATTGATTGCACAAAAACGGAACGGCTCACCCGCTTGCCACTGCATACTCGTCTTCTCCACATCACGAATGGATTATTAGTTAATGAACTTCCCTGGTAGGAATAACTACCAAAAAATGTCAGCTAGCACCCGGTCTATGGGCATTATCGTGCAGAATTACACGCTTTGGTCCTCAAAATCCAGAGGTGAAAGTTAATGCCCGGCATGTCTACCTCGACTTTTTCCATTCGAGTAATTCCACGAGAAAACGATATACAAAAATGGGTCGGGTCTCAGATTCCTTTTTGAGTCAATTTTTTCGATTCTATAGGTCAGAATATGAACATCTGCCACCATGAAAAAATTGGAAAATTTCTTTCGGACCCTGGCGCATAAATCAAGATTTGGTTTTGAAATTTTTTTTACGAAATTTTCGTAACTTTTTTTCCATAAAATCGTTATAACTCAGAAACGACTCTAAGTAAAGCAACAGGGTTCAGAAAATCTGAAAGGTGAGTGAAGAATCTATCAAAAGCCACTCCGAAATTTTGGTTTCCATGTCACCTCGATTATATATGGGTGATTCCGTGAAAATCATCTTCGACTCTTTTTCTCATAAAGCTATTTTTTTTGGAATATTCAAAAGTACATTTCACTATGTAAAAAGTTGTGTTGTTTTCGAAAAAAATACTTTCATTCTGCATTCCTGGGTTCTAAGGTGTTTATTGGTCGTTTTTTGAATTTCAATGTTGAAGAACCTCAATTTTCTGCGCGTGCGCGAGATTTGGGGATTCCGAAACTAATTTTTTTGAAAAGCTGAGAAAATTTCCTTGAAATTGATTACTTGCCGAGTTCAATTTCGTTCATTTAAACCAAAGTTTCAGTCACTTTTAACACCGAATACAAAAAGCAGCTTGGGGGGAGGTCCCTATTCAATTCGATAGATGCCTTCATGTTCTCGCTCAATGCAACCTTTATCTTTCAGAGGCTGCAACTCCGGTTCTAGTTGATAAAATTGAACTCGGCAAGTAGTCAATTTCAAGGAAATTTCCTCACCTTTTCAAAAAAATTGGTTTCGGAATTCCCAAATTTCGCGCATGCGCAGAAAATTGAGGTTTTTCAACATTGGAATTCAGAAAACGCCCAAAAAACACCTTAGAACCCAGAAATGCAGAATGAAAGTATTTTTTTCGAAGAGAACACAACTTTTTACATTATAAAATGTACCTTTGAATATTCCAAAAAAATAGCTTTTTGAGAAAAAGAGTCGTAAATGAATTTCACGGAATCACCCATATATAATCGAGGTGACATGGAAACCGAAATTTCGGAGCGGTTTTTGATAGATTTTTTACTCACCTTTCAGATGCTCTGAACTCCGTTGCTTACTCAGAGTCGTTTTTGAGTTATAACGATTTTATTGAAAAAAAGTTACGAAAATTTTGTAAAAAAAATTTTAAAACCGAATCTTGATTTATGCGCCAGGGTCCGAAAAAAATTCTCCAATTTGTTTTATGGTGGCAGATGTTCATATTTTGACCTATAGAATCGAAAAAATTGACTCAAGAAGGAATCTGAGACCCGACCCATTTTTGTATATCGTTTTCTCGTGAAATTACTCGTTCCTCTTCGCATATTATATTGAGTGATGATATGTTGTTATAAGACATATGCGAAGATTTCTTAGGAACGAGTTAGAACGGTATATGTGATTTTTACATGTATGAGACATGGGGAAAGTAGTACCTGGAACTGACATTTCCCAGCTTTTGACGTTTTGACGTCCAAAAGATCCTGACGCGATGGGACCACGTGACCGTAATATTCTTGTTTAGATGGTTGATTTGAGTCGGAAATATATGCTCTGGCGCAGATAATTTCATTTTCCCGTCTTATTCGTGCTATTGAGTATCCCAATGGCTTTTGAGTATATGGACCTGACATTTCGCCCTTAACATCGATCGCAAAGTTAGAGGAGTTAACATGGGAACTTCTCCGCGTAGATCTCATCTATCCCGATCATACTTTAGTGGAAAGAATTGTTTGCGCACAGATGAATCAACTTTTATTAAGGAACTGACAAAGTTAATTCCATATTGATGCAACTTGAGGAAACTTCCTTTATGAAAACTAATGATAATTTTGCTCAGCCCAAACCTTATTATTCAGGAGTTATTGTGATCTACACTGTAAAAAAATTCACCGAAAAACTTCAACCAGTTGGTTGAATGACAAATTCAACCAGTCTGGTTGAGAAAATTCAACCAGTTCGGTTGAATATTCAACCAATGTGGATTATTACAACATGTCCGTGAGGTTCCTGCACGAGCTGCATATCAGGTTGGCTACGTGTGGGGGGGGGGGTAGAATATGGTGGATGGCCCTATGGGTGGATAAGGATGGATGGGGAAGGGTGGGCTGATGGATGATGGATCGAAGAATGGATGGTGGGTGGGTGGGTGGGTGGATGGATGTAAGAATGGATGAATGGGTGATGGGGTCATCCATCCATCCATTACACCGGCACACAAAATAAAAAAAAGTATCTGTACTTTTGACCAGACCTACTTTTTTTAATGTATTTTGGCACGCTGAATACGAATTCGAGGTCGGTTTGGCCCGACTTTCTTGTTTTCGAGAAAATCCTGAAAAACATGGAAATAGCGCAGAATAGCACGATTTTCTCGAAAACAAGAGGTAGTCGGGCCGAACTGACCTCGGATTCGGATTCAGCGTGACAAAATACATTAAGTAAAGTGGATCTGGTCAAAAGTATAGATACTTTTGTGTGTGTGTGTGTGTGCACATTACACCGGCATACAAAAGAAAAAGTATCTGTACTTTTGACCAGACCTACTTTTCTTAATGTATTTTGGCACGCTGAATCCAAATTCGAGGCTGGTTTGGCCCGACTACGTCTTGTTTTCAAGAAAATCGTGAAAAATTCGTCGGAAATCGTGGAAATAGCGCAGAATATCACGATTTTCTCGAAAACAAGAAGTAGTCGGGCCAAACCGACCTCGGATTCGGATTCAGCGTGCCAAAATACATTAAAAAAAGTAGGTCTAGTCTAAAGTACAGATACTTTTTTTTATTTTGTGTGCCGGTGTTATCCATCCGTCCATCATGCATCTATTATCCATCCAATTACCCATCCACCCTTCATCCCTCTTCTTCATTCATCCAAGTATCAACCATCCATCCATCCGTCTATTTACTCATCCATTCACCCATCACCCATCCATCCATCTATCCATCTATCCATCCATCCATCCATCACGGGATATAATTGCTTGTATGAAAATTCAACCAGCTGGTTGAAAATTCAACCAATTTTTCACAGTGTATATATTTATCATGGAGATTATTTCAGTTAAAACATTTGCTTCCTTCGAGATCTATCATTTATTCACGTAATCTTGAAACACGGCGTTGATAATACATGGTTTATATAATACTTGGTGGAAGTATTTCCAAAATAACAACTTTTCATAATTTTTGAATGGAATTTTTACCAAACAAGCATAAATTTGCAGTATGAGGGGAAAATCTATACAAAAATTAGATTGTAGAGTAGAAAAATGTTACTGTACATTCCGTTATCACAAAGAGGCGAACAAAATACGTTGGCATGTGCGTTTGATTTTGTAAATAACATCCTTACACAATTTTCCATACAAACTAATCCAGTATTAAGAAACCAAACAGCCGTTGTATTTTCGAATCCAACGAAATGATCCATACGGTTGAAGATGAAAGCATCCTCGAGGATTATTGAGTCAAAAGAGACAGAGAGCTCGCGAATACATTTACAAAAATATGTAAGTAAAATCCTAATGTGAATTTACTATATTTGCTGCTTCACAGTCGTGATAAATTTTTTTTCTTCGTTTTTTGCAGTAGCATGAGAATGAAAGCCCGGAATCTCGTAGAGTCTCGTAACGATGCAGGCTCACAGATTTAAGAAGACACTCGATGGTCCTAAGAGACTAATATTTCGAGTATCAAAATGAGTATCTATTGTAGAAGCTTGGAATATAATGATATTTTTCGAGATAAGTGAAGCCGCTGGAACACCAGCTGTTTTAGCATTGTCGAATCGCATTCACAAATCATATTCTTCGGAATCACCACAGCGATAATTCTACGAGGTTCGCGTGTCATATTTGTAAGAACAATGTATACAGCGTATACGTACATACATGCAGAGAGATGCATCACGCGGGATGATTACATTAAGTTGAATGTAATTTGTCATCTTGGAGAAAATACCAAAAATATACCTATCTTTCACTAATTTTCATCTTAAATTGGAATCATGCAAAGCTATGCTGTATTTGCTTGCATAATGCTCAAGTTTTTGTTGGTAAAATAACCAATTTAATTACTCTCATCAAATTCAATTTATCCTACTGATTTCGATCACTACTGAGTTTCTCTTGTCCAGTTAAAGTTTTGCGCACGAAGACTCGGATACTTTTCCAACTTTCGAGTGGTTTTTCCGAGGTAGGATGGGACTGAATGGAATAACTCGCTTCACTATGTTGGATTCTCTCATAAACTAAGTGGAGTACGTCTTCAAAGTTCATAGGGCTGGTTGCTTATCAGATGTTGACGCTGAGCTTTTTTCACGTACTGCATAGGCGGATGCTTGTACATCATCTTGCTTCCAGCGGAGTGCACCTCGTGGATGATACCTTTCTTTATTTCTAGGATGCGGTAAGTACTGTATACGACGAGCCACAAATAGAAGCACATCAAGTCAAGTGCGAGGACCAACATTCCTACAAGAAGAAATGCACGATTATCAAAGTCATGAAAGTTGATACGAGATCAATATTGTATTGATTCTTTGAAATTTTGATCAATTGAGAGACCGCTTTTGTATCAACTTCGGTAAATCAGTGGAACTACAGAAGGCAGAGGAATCTTTTCTATCCATGCTCATAAAAAGTTTGTAATGAAATTCAGCAAAGGTGAGGGATAATCCTCAGATCAAATTGAAGTACTTTGATTATATTATCAAAGTTCGTACATCAATCGATAGTCATGGATGACTCTTCTAGAACCCTACGAATCACCGGTACTTTTCAATTACGGGATGAATTGGTAAATAATTTTCTATCCAATGTTTAGATATGATATGTTGAGAAATGATGAAGTGAAAAAATTTTGGAACAACTTGGTTTATAATGGATCACAGTACTCACGGTCGATGACATTCGCTCTTCCACCGATAACCGCTATGAAGGGGCAATCTTCTTGAACAAGAAATAGCGATATAATCAACGCCACAATTATTGTCATCATGACCATCATCCAAGGTGTCATGAGATAGCGCTTGTTCTGTAAAAGTGAGTGCATTTCATCAAGATTATTTGGTCTCGGGTTTTTATGTATTTTTACAATATTTCACTCATTTGCGCATGAGCAATTTACCGGAAAAGTGGTACATCACGAATAGCTGAATCTCAGATTATTTCCCTATTTGTCAATAATATAGTGGTGGAAAAAATTAACAGCTACATCTGCGAAAAGAGTTTAATTCTTTCGTGCCATCGCATGACTTAACCATTCCTATAAACGGTTCATTTTGAGCTCTAGTTATGTGTATCAGCGATTATATTCGATGGCAATGTGGATACAGTACCCGTCAAAATTAATGGACCATGCATAGTATTACAGAATCGACGATAACTCTGAAACGTTTCATCGTCAGGGAATTTTGAAAAAAGGATCTTGAAGATCATAAAAAAGCTTATCGTTTTATGGGTTCAGAAAAATTTTTTTAAGAGTCTGGTCCGAGCTACGAGCCCCGAAAAGAAAATTTTCTAATGCATAGTTCCTTATGGAGAAACTGGACCACGCGTCAACTCCACTTGCTCAGGCGCTGTTCTACTGTCAAGTACCGCCCCAAAAATCATCAAATCGTATGGTTTCGACGTGAAATTGGCTAAATTTTCTGAATATGCTATCAGATTCCCTCCTAAATGTGACCTGGGGAGGCTAATCTGGAATTGAGTAAGTTTTTGGAGCAAAAGTTACAAAAGCAATTGTTGATCACATCCAAGCAAAAATCTGATAGCATATTCGAGGAATTCAGACAACTTTGCGTCAAAACCATGCGGTTCGATCATTTCTGGGGCGGTTCTTGGCGGTAGAACAGCGCCTGAGCAAGTGAAGTTGACGCGTGGTCCAGTATCTCCATTAGAGGCTACGTATCGCGAAATTTTCTTCTCGTAGTTCGTAGCTCGGACCAGAGAGATCGTAGGAAAAAACCTCCAATGACAAACTTGTATGTTTTTAAACGACCTACAAAATCCCGTTGAGATTTTTGTGATCGGTTCATCTCTCGTTAAAATTACAGGTGATCCGTTGCAAGTAATTTTTTTTTTTTTTCAATTTTCCGCATCGATTATCAGCACGAAAAAGTTCTCTGAACCTATATAGCGATGGGCTTTTTTGTGATCTTCAGGATGCTTTTCTCAAATTTTTCTTACGATGGAAAGTTTCAGAGTTATCGTCGATTCTGTAATACTATGCACGATCCATCAATTTTGACGGGTACTGTATATATCGTATGTGACCAAGTTAAGGTGAACACCCCTTGGCATTTTTTTTTCTTTGCGAGGTACGAATTGGATCGAAGTTGATCTTTGCATGGCTCGACATTTTGCCTTGAATGGTGAAGTAAACAAATCAAGAAACTGGAAAATTCGATTCAAACGAGAAAGTTTTTTTCGAATTATTCGAAAAAAATACTCTTGCGATGCGGCTCATCATAGCTGGAGTCCAACATGACTTGTCTGATGATTTTTTTACTTTCACTTTTCCAGGAAAATGTACGAAAAACAGCTTATAATTTTGAATTCGCCACCCCGATTGCCGTTGAGGCTAGTCGCACCACGTGTTGTGTAATGTTATTGTTTCGTTGTAATGCCACCTGCTTTTGTTATTGTTCTGGTGTTCAACGTATGACTCATCACAGAATGTTGTTTTGTAGGTTATCCACGGCATTCACAATGGAAACTCGTGATCTAGCGAGAATGTCAATCGGCTCCGTACCGTCGCAAGATATCAGATGCATCGAGCATGTACTCTTGTACCTTCCAGTACAAGAGTACAATCTTGCGAAACAAATTGTGTAGTACTCATGCGACCAAAATTCTCCAAAGTAGGACGAAATTCGAACAGTCCGGCATCCGAACCTCTTCGAAAATAGTAATTTCTAGCAGATTCAGGTGTTGGTTTTCAACTTTAGACATTTTATCACTCAAGTTTCGACCACAAAGTTTGGGAGAGTTTACATCTCAGGTAGATTATAAACACAAATTGAACTGGTATACAGTAGCTGCAGAGTAGAGAAGTGTTTGAAAGAATGATGGCTTCCGCTGCGTATCGAGTATGAGATCAAAATTCTAAAAGCGAATGGTTTTTGTGCAAATTCTAAACATGAACCTGGTAGAGAATGGCAATACCAAGCAGATTTGACACCTGCATTTTGATAATAGAAATTCTATCAGTCGAAATTTGACTACAAAGTTTGACGAAAGTTGGCATCAAAGGGTTGAACCAGTATGCCGTAACTATAGAGAGTATAGAAATGTTTGAAAGAAATTGTAGCTTTGGCTGCTGACGTATGGAATCAAAATTCTCAAGAATGGGTGGGTTCTGTGTGAATTTTATACATACGTGAACCTCCTTGAGAATAGTAACACCAAACAGATTTGAGTTCCGCATTTTGATTGTAGGAGTTCTGTCAGCTGAAATCTGACTCCAAATTCTGAGAAGAGTTTGCTTCAAAGTGAATTGCTAGCTCGAGTTGCATCAGTAACCCGTGGCCGGGAAGTAGTAAGTTATTCGAAAATTGTGACTCCGACTCCCCAGCTACGAAATCAGGATTCTCAGAGGGGCGAAAAGTTTGATAGAGAATTTCACACGTGAAGTTACTAAGAATCGTGATGTCTATCACACGATCTTATATACAGGTCTGGGCACTCCATACAATGAAACCGTCGCGTTTTTGAGTCGCGGCTTGGCAATATGTCCGCCTCAGCCAGGAAGCCAGGAAGCGCTCTGATTGGTCGGCCGTGATAACACGGATTTAGTTATAAACACAGCACGCCAGCAGTCGACGGCAACACTTATGCGACAAATATTGGTTGATAAGTCGCGTAAGTCGATTTTTGATGACGAGTTATTTTGATTTCAAACAATTTTGTGTATTATTCAGCCAATGCACCTTAGTTTCTGACGTGGCGAGAGTCAACCGAAGCCGGCGCGCGCGAGATTGACATCCTGAGCATACAAATTCTATCCTCCCGAGATCCATTGCGCAGTACATCTCTGGATAGAGAATTGCATCCACGTGAGTACTATTTTCATTGCTGCTTATTTGTGTGCATCTTTGAATTTATGTACGTGACTTTTGTATTAATCACTTAACTGTCAAATTGTCGGGATCGACTGCCGTGTTTACCATCATGGTCGACCAATCAGAGCAGTTCCTGTCTGGGCGACCATGTTGCCGAGCCGCGACTCAAAAACGCAACGGGTTTGCCGTATGGAGTACCCAGATCTGTAAATAAGATCGTGATCTATCATATCCAAGTTTGGAATTCAAGGCCATGCGGTAGCCGTGCGAGCTGAATTTTGTTCCAAGTATTCTCTAATTCATGCCACTTTTGTTGTCATCTAAGTTGAATGGCTCAACTCGGCATTGAGCTAAATCGCAAAAGGATTCGAGAATACTTGGAACAAAAATGTGTGTATATTATAGGTTTCCACTTTCCTGCAATAATCCAATGATTTGGGCTAAACGTTGAGCTGCCGAGAATAAGTCGGGCGATAACAATAACTAGACAACTCATCTCAAACTTTGTACCATTCAAATTTTTCCATATGTGGTGAATGGAACTTCACGACCGTGCTACACGGCTACCGCATGCCCTTAAGGAAAACTCCCTCATTTTTGAGAATTTTATCATCATATTTGAGTCAGTCTGTAATGGGAACATTGACCCGAACCAAATGGCAAGCTAAAGCCAAAGATGTGCCCGACATATGCAAAGCATTTCACACATATTAGAGTTGTATTTTTGAACATGAAGGACTTTTATAGAAAGACGATAGAATAATTATACCAAACAGTTTAAGGAGAGAGGCTCTTGAAAAATTGCACTTTAATCATACGGGCATAGAAAGACAAAAATAAGAGCCCGGGAAATCGTATTCTGGCCGGGTATCACGCGAGATATTGGAAATATGATTGCCAAATGCGATGCGTGCGCCAAATTTCAGAGCAGGGACACCAAAGAAAGCTTGATTCCAATTGAGATACCAAATTTATGCTGGGAGAAAATAACAGTAGACTTATTCTATTTGGATAGAAAGCCACATATCGTTGTTATAGACTATTACTCGAAATATATTGAAGTTGGACTGCTGAAAGATGAAACCTCCGGGCCAGTAATATTGGCTCTGGAGTCGTTTTTCTTTAGACTGGTCATATCAAATGTAGTGCAATCGGACAATGATCTTTGTTTCGATTCTCAAGAATTCAAAAAATTCAGTAACAGTTGGCATTTTGAGCATATCTCATCCGCTCCAAGATACCCGCAAAGTAATAATATGGTAAAAAGATGTGTACAAACAGTAAATAAAGTAATGAAGAAAGTCTATTGTGATTATAAAGATCCGTATCTAGACCCACTTGAATTAAGAAATATGCCTGTATCAAACGAGATTCAATCACCAAACAAGACCATGCCAGGCAGAAATGTTAGAGGGGTGCTACCTAATTTTTTTGGAACAAGTAAAAGCTGCCTAAAATTGAGAGAAAAACTGAGAAACAGACAATTGAAACACAAAAAATATCATGAGGCGGTCTGCAGGGATTCGCCGCAATTCAAAGAGGGTGATTGGGTGAGATTGAGAAATGATAGAACATGGGAACCGGCTAAAATAAAGGGAAAGGGCGAAAACCCAAGGTCAAACAAAATAATCAATGTGCTTGGGAATGTTATAACCAGGAAAAGAGTCCAATTGAATGTAGGTAAAGGGCAACATTTCAGGCTGAAACCGAAAGGTACTTTCCATGATAATACAGACGACCTAGATGAAAATGGGAACAATCTGAACGATTCCTCGGGTGATGACCTAGATACGTCTCCCATGGATCTGTCAAGTCAAACTTGCAATGTAGAGCAAAGTTCCATTAACCAAACCCAAGTCAATAAACCAGTGAGTAGGTACGGGCGTGTTGTGAGAAAACCTATGTACTTGAATGATTGTGTTACTCGATAAAAAAGGGAGATGTAATGGATGCGCATCAGTAGGCGCTGCCATCATGGTTGAATGTTTGGAGTTGACCGATGAGCTAGCAGACCATCGCGAACCACACCGGTGGGCACGAGCTCTCAAGTAAATATAAACAAGGTTTCACGTGTTATGATAAACTCTTCTAGTAGTAATGAGTGACTCGAATTATTCGTACATCGCCCAAACATTACAAGTAAAAGCCACAATTTTTTCAGACATTTTTGTTTACAAAACTTGCAGTCAAATTCTAGCGGACAGAACTTCTTAACTTGGAGAGCAAAACTAGAGCCTACTTGGTATCACCAATTTCTGAAAAATTCGTCTTCAAAATTTCCCAAAAACTCAACCACCTTTACGAACTTTGATCTCATAACTGTGCAGTCGAAGCCGCAATTTTCCGTGCATTTATTCACGTCCGGATTATGAGATACTGTTTTAATCCGTGCCTATTATTTGATGCCTACTTATGATGCAAACTTTTTCTGGACCTTGTGTTCTGATTTTGGCTGAGAAAATGTCCAGAACTGAGCAGAAGTATTCAAATCTGCTTGGCATTATTATTCTCTCATAGGTTCACGTTCGTAATTCTCGAAAGCATCACCCTTTGTATAGAATTTTTATCTCGTTGGGAAGCAGAGCAAACTATTTTATTATTTTATTCACCTAATTTTCCTCTCTAGGTTATGATATGGCGATCGCAGCAAAAATCAATACACTTTACGCGCGCAAAATCATGCTCGCACGCGTGCGATTTGCCTAAAATTCTATACTTCAATAGGGCCCCTGCAGTTTTTTACACATTATTGGACTCTTGCACTAGAAGGTACAAGAGTACCCGCTCCTGATACCTTGCGACGGTATAAAGCCCATCGACACTCTCACTCGATCACGAGTTTCCATTGTGAATGCCGTAGATAACTTGGTGATCATACGTTGAACACCAAAACAATAATAAGAGCACGTGGCATTACACCGAACCAATAACACTAACACAAACACGTGGTGCGACTGACCTGTACGGCGATTGGGGTGGCAAATTCAAAATAAGCTATTTTCCATAGGTTTTCTTGGAAAATTGAGCAGTAAAAATATTATTGGACAAGTCATTTCGGACTCCAAGGATGAGCTACACGATGCCGTATCGCAAAAGTATTTTTCTCGAATATTTCGAAAAAAATTTTCCCGTTCGCATCGAATTCCCCATTTTCTTGATTTGTTCACATCACTATCCCAGGCAAAATATCGAGCCATGTAATAGTCACCTTCGATCAAATTTGTACCTTACAGAGAAAAAGAGACAAAGATGCCACGGGGTGATCAACTTAACTTGGTCATACGATATATTAGAACGCATCAACAGTCGTCGCTCTGCTCCTTGGATCGAAATAATTTTTTCTTCTAATATGCGAGTAAAGTGTTGCACTATGAGAACATTAAGTTTATCTTTGACCCATTGTATGATGAATCATTCACGAATCTTTTCCACAAGAGCTTCCACCAGCTGCTGTCATCTGCTCTACTATTAAAAAAAAAACATAAATACTCTATGAAAAAACAAAAAATTCAATTGTCATACCGTCAGTGCACCGTACAGTAGCAGAAGCGTTGACATGAAATGCGCCGTCACAATCACTAATCCGCAGTAGATAAGGTATACTGTCTCTGAAACAGAGGTCAATAAGAACAAATGTAATAGGACTGACTCTACTCATGGCAGGGAATATCGTTAAGTCGCGTTTATCTATAAGAAATTTATTGACTTCCAACTAAATTAATCAATCGCCAGATTGAAAAGTGAACCATCGGGTTGTCAATCCAACCAATGTGGAAATTTAAGCACTGTCGATGACTACCCGATCTATGACTGGATAGTTGTCAGACCCCGGAATGTGTACGTCCGAAAATCGATATTTGTAATAGCTTTTGATTGACTAACGATGAAAATCTGGAATAGTTCTGAAAAATCTTTCGCAATGCCAAAAATATATTCTTCCGTCATCAACAGAAATATATTTTCTAATATTTTGATTAAGAGAATGGAACAACGAGAAATTTTTTAATTTAATAACTTTGCAGATTTTCGACGATTTACAACCAGTTATCGTTTCCGAGTCAATGATTTTCCCGAGTCCGAGAAGTGTGGTCTATAATAAGCTTGTTGAAAAATAATCAGTTTTGTTTCGGTTTTTTGCTAACAAATGAAAATAAACATCGGTGGGGGCGCTGGGGATCATTTCGGCCAAGGTGAAGACCGTATTTGGATTGGGTAGCTACCCACTCTGCATTTGTCCAATTTCTAATACCAAAATCCTTGGTTTGCAAGTCAAGTTCGACAGACTCAGACGGGCGGTCACCATCCTAGTGCTATCCACGCCTAATGTTGCTTAAGCTCGATGGCCGGCCGAAAAGACAACCACCAATGTTCATTCTCATTCCGTGTGGGAAATGCTGTAATGAAACTCATTTTTATGATCTAATGATGTTTCGCAGGATCTACTACCTAATATCCATCTCATGGATTTGTGATCTTAACATGGGTTGCGTATTCATCATCATATTCACAGTGGTCAAATTTTCAACTAGTAGGTCGAATTTGGTTCGTAACCAGTGGTTGTAGTAGAGTGAGAGGATGTATCCAACTGAAAAGCCAATACGTGATTATTTTTCGGATTCAAGAGGACGAACAGCGCCCCTGCATATTCAAGAATGTAGAATGGATTTTTTGAAAGGTATGAAAATTAACGCACCGGTGGCATTGTGATGTGCGAGTTCCATTCGATGACTATTGATGTGCTTGGACGTAATTTCCTCCAACGCTTCTTGCTCCAAAACATCTTCGGTATCTCGAGCAATGATATCTTGGATCTCAGTTTCATGTGTTAAGCCCAGCACTAGGAAGATTATGGTATATCCGGATAATATCTGAAATCATATAGGCGAAGAATGTGAGTATAATTTGGGTGATTCTCTATGGTTAACATCAATCGTCAGTCAAATCATTTTGTCCACACACCAAAATAGCTGATATTTTTATGAAGATGTAGATCAATCGTATTATTTCGTAGATTATAAGCGTCCTTTATTAAATGCTTCAGACAATTAAATATATCAAAGTTCTGGAACGCTTCGAAATTCTCGAAATGCTCTCCCCCCAATTATGCTGCTGGTCAGATACGTGCTCAAAGTGTTCATATTCCTATTGGGGAGCATTACAGAGCTTGACCTCGTTCTAATCTTTTGATATGATCGATAATGGGTAATAACAAATAGTGTTTTTTGAGAAATGTACACATCATTATCATTCGAATTTTGAATGAACAATACGACTGTAGTATCGAGTGCGCGTTATGTAGGAACTACATGAGTAATTTCGTTGAAACTTTGATATTTGGAGGTTGAAAATGTGCCAACCCGAAGTCTCATTTTGGAAGGTTCCAAGATGTTTTTTTCGACTTTCTGAAACAAATCGAGTATGCGATTTAGCTCGCGCACGCATATAAAAATTTTCACGCATCGGTACCTTGAAGATAACACGGGTAACGCAGCAGCATGACACGGAACCTGATATTTGCCACTGAAATTGATCTCACAACCAAAGAGTAATATACAGCCTTGAGGTTTTGAGGTTCTCATTTGGCCATCAGATACTCTGAGAATAGTTGGCCCTGTGCAACACAAGGCCAACTTTAGTAGAACACCCCACTAGTAGAACACGGAACTAACTAAAAAACTTAGCAAAAGTAGATTTTCGCGAGAAAATACGCGTGAAACCGAATTTTCTCCGACACTCTGGGTCAAGAAAAAGTTACGCCTGCCTATTTACTTCAAGGAAAAATTGATGCGAGAAGGTTTGGAGTGAGGCGAATTCACTTTCATCAAGAAAAACTACGTCGGGAAAAGTTTTGTCGAAATTGCGTGAGAGAAGTGTACGTGCTAGTCAATCCTCGTTATGTACACAAAAAGGGGCCTTTTAGCAGTGACATTTGGTGCTTAGTACCATTATATTCTTCGGACTTGCCCACCCGAATCCCCACTGAGCACCACCGAGGTGTTTTACACTCGTAAATACCGCAATAAAAAAGAAAAGCGACATGACACGGAACTGACAGTTTTACTTCTTTTTCGATATTTTTACTGGGCAATCTCAGATCGGAAAACTAACGCTTGCTCTAAAAACAGCAACAAAAAATGACTTGTTAAATTTTTTCCCCAAGCGTTTAAAGGATTTTACACATGTCACACGTTATTTAAAAGTTTTCAAGGAACTGTTCATGTGTAAAATCGCCCCTCCCTCTCCCCAAATCCAGATCCTGGATTTGCCTCTAGATGGCCACGATATAATGCCACGAGAAAAGATGCATTGGATCCTACTAGATGTTCCACCTCCACATAAATTTGAAGACCGCGCAAACTTTGATGATTGTTCATGGCCCGGCATAGCGACCCGCGCGAATAAGTAGAAAAAGTCATGCACCAGTCAGACGATAGCTCAGTTTGTGTGAATCCGATGGTGAGTTGTGGAATTTTCTCAAATTTTGTGTTGCAGAGCTAACACTTATTCATGGAGAGATTGAATTCTCTTACCAGCTGCAAAGTGGCGATGAGGATAGTACCTTGACGCACTTGAAAATAGTACAAGAAACTCTTCAAAGGCCCGATAGTCATTTTGACGCTGTGACCCTGAATGGGGTCGTGCTCAGCTTTTTGCAGAAAACACTTTGAATTTGGAGTTGTAGTAGTCGTTTCCTCGTTGAGTCACACTTGAGCTCCTGCAAGAAGAGATTTTCGCGATCCGAATGTTATTCAACTGTCGCAAGATCCCATCTCTAAGAGTTTCGTGTTGATGAGCAACAAAGCTAATGATGGGTAATTTTCAGTGGGTAACGATTCTCAAGCAATTGAGAAAAATCCTTGCTCAAGCATCTGGTATCAAATGACAGACAGGATCATTCATAACTGTTGGCAAACGTAAACAATGTATGTATGTTATCAAACGCTCACTTCAAAATTACTTTGACCACAATGGAATCGTGGAATATTTCGCTGATCTACTGGCTCTCATCTTGTTGATCAATACTGTTCGAAAGGTTGTGCAGTTTCAGCAACTGTTTTCGAAGAGAACTGCGTATTGGCGTGAATGTGCTGTCAACTTTACCAGAAATTCGATTAATTCGTGACAAATTTTCTTATTGCAAAGCACAGCATTGCAAAATTCTCATCTGAATTACAAATCCACCCGACATATTATATCACTAATCTGTCATTGGCAAGGTCATGAGACAATGCTCGAAGAGATACTTTTGGACCGATTCCATCAATTGAGGACGTTGAAGTCGTTTTTACAGCTGATCAAAATCTATTTGAGTGGCTCAAAAAGACGTATTTTGTTAAGAATCATTCTCACAAAGCAACCAGGATACGTACGTGACCGACGATAATCACACGATATGCTTAGTTTGAGTGCGGAGTCTTAAAAGGTTGTTAAGATTCTTACAAGAACTTCTTTCCAAAAAATACCAGCCCTGCGAATGGAAATCTTTAGGAATGTAGACACCTAGACCATATGTTTGTCAAATCGGATAACTAAAATCGTGATCATACATGCTGTCACAATATGCGGTTTGCACCATGGCCAAATAGAGGTGAACCTGCCATAAGGCCAAACTAGACGACTATTTGAGTGCCCATCCAGCCCCATCGGCGCGGGTGCGGTATTACAAGTGAAATCCGTTCCGATGGGTTGGGTAGGCATGGCAAAAAGGAGGCCGCGACACGCATCTTTGCTCTGAGAGTCGAGGGCAGTGGGCATGCAGTAGCGGGCTGAGATCGATAGAAGCCATTGGATGCGTTCGAGGGCGCGATTCGCAGCGAGAAGGGTGCGACGGTGAAAGTACCCACGCTACCACGATCAGCTCCGGGAAAAGGGGCCGCGTCACAAGCTCGCCTTGCGGTTTTTGGATGACTCACCTGGATCGAGGGCTGTAGCCAAGGAAGCAGCTGATGGATGCCGACGAGCGCGCTCGCGCGGGGTGGATGCAGCGGGATGCAGCGCTGCGGGCCCCTCGGCCCACCTTGGCCGCTGCCTCTCCACTGGCGCTGAGCAGCCCCTCAGTAGTAGTCCAGCATTGCACGCCGAAAGCTCGCCCCGCACCTGCGCGCGTCGCCGGCGCAAGGGTTGCGCATAGCAAGCTGCAATACGGACGAGATGGTGGTCGACCCGATGTCTTGGACGTTATGCACATACAAAGGGCTGACGCGCACGCGTATGCCCCGGCTATTGCACTCTCTGCTTGCAGGCGATATTATGCACGGATGCCGTTCATCCCGCTGACAAATTTGTCCCGCTTTTTTTTTATTTGGAGCTGCGCTCTTTTATAGCGATTCTTTTAGAACGTAGGTAGCGATTGACTAGCTAAGTCTGGACGAAATTCTCCTCGTGGATCGGAAATAGTCACCAATTTCAAATGTCAGATGCACAAGCGATGATCAATTGAACTTTTTCTGATTCATAAATGGATTCGTGTGATCATCTTACGAATGTATTACATAGATGTAATACTTGATATCCTCAGCACCATGGTACTGAGTTCTATGAAATGTACGCGCGTACTCTACGTTTCATGCGGCAGCTCCTCCCGCTTTCTCCAATGTTCAGAGAAAACTCTTTGATCAAGTGGCAGTGGAGGTCGATTTGCACAATCCCCCCCCCCCCTGCCTAGATTATTATTCTGCAGAAGCTCAGTAACTTACCACTTTTCCTTCCTGAAGGGCAGAGTCGCCAATTTCGAGGAACACGCTCAAAGGAAAGTTTGAGATTTGTACGATTTTCAGGCAAATAAGCGTATTATATTGCCCTGTGCACGTATGACGCTTCCGCGAAGCCAGAGTAATCGAGAGAGTAATTCGTTCCCCGATCAGAGCTAGGTCCGGAATCATATCAACGTAGTTTTGGGATATTTTAAAATGAAAATTGATAGTTATCTTGAGCTAACCCAGCCATTCAGGTCTCAAAAACTAGTTATCTTCGCTTGACTCTAGACATGGAGAGAGAGCGCCCGAATTGGAGCGAACCTGCGCCAAGCGATAATATGCGTTCCAGCGTGTTACATCTTTGAATGTATTTGATTCACAACAACTATAAGTACGTCCAGGATATTCCACGCAATAATAGAACAAAAGTTCGAGCAAAGTTAGTTCGATTGACTCGTAAGGAGACTGAGCGACCTTACCTTGTAGTCATAGAAACGCTAAATACCCGTTAAAGGCGTTACAGTCAACCCCCGCGCCATATATTTCATGGTCTGCGAAGTTGCAGCCTTGTTCCTCTTTCAGCGTACACATGTTTACCCCGGATGCACGTGCTTGCACGTGTTTCTGCTTGCCGTTCGACAACTCCTTTGACCGCGAACCATAAATTTAGTCCGAGATGGAAAGGAAAGAGCAAAGAGTTGGAATAGGAGTGGGAGCATTTCATAATCCTCCAAAAGCGAGTTACAGCGAAGAAACCAAGAACTTGATGAAAGGTTAGTTTAAACGCAGCATAATCAATTTCAAACTCTTGTTGATGTATGATTTTGTAACTATATGCGTTATGTTCATTGAAAAATGACAGATATTTCTATTAGCTCCCCCATTTTACCATCATTTTGAATGTTGACACGCAACTCAAACACTGCAACGTCACTGTTATTTCTGGCCATCTCTAAAGAGTCATACCAAATCAGAAAATAAAATATGAAAATATACCCGATTTCCACTCATTTCATCGAAATTCTGGTCAAGATTACTTTGCTTTGGTAGAATGTACACATGTACTCTAGTTTAAATTATTTCCTTAAAAGTAGCCGAAAGCACGGCTCAAGCTAATGGATTTGACCGTCATTAAAGGTTGGTCGAAATTAAATCAAAGAAAGCAACCAAATTGACGGTGAGAGCCTCGGAGGACTTGTGATTATAAGTCTATATAGTCCGAAAAGTGTCCGTGCGACAAGCGAATTTCTATGATTTTTCATAACAAACTCAACAACTTCAGAATTTTGTAAAAAATTCTAAAAAATGTAGAAAGTATTTCAGAATATTATTGTGTTTTCTGTTTATTTCATGGTTAATTAATAACAAGGTGGCACTAGAATTTAACTCTAAAAGTGCAGTGCAAACGTCCGTGCGACAATCGTGGAAATGCCCTATACTGAAATTAATCCTAGGCTATGAATAACATATACTTATATGGTGTATGTCAATTATCCAAACCGTTCTGATTTTAATTATACATTTCAGTAATAATGGAAGAATCAAAACTCACGATGATGCAACGAAAGTCAATAATGGGAGCGATGAACAGGGGCGATTCTCTGCCTCATCCAATTTCTTTCTGTAAAAAAAAAGAAAAATCATCGTCGCCCGAGCTTCAAGTAAGGGCAGAGAACTCACTATACTCGTCAGTGACTCTAGGGTATTCAATTGTTGATATATTGTATAAAATCTATGTTTGTAGGTGCAGTGCCCTTCTGCGTGGAAGAGAAGATCGAGAGATACGATTGTCAGTAGCGGTGCTTATGATCGAGAGCAATATAGGCGCACTACACCCTTGCGTAAGATGGCACATGCACATAATAAGCATAAGAATCTTCGTTAAAGTTACAAGCGATTAAGGGACCATATCGATATTGTTTTCAGCCAATAAAGACAAACAAAAACGTCATTTGGCATCTATGATGGCTTACGGGAAGGAAGTGCCACCGACTCCTCGGGAATCAAAAGTTTTTCACAAAACAAAGAAGTTACCCCAGCCAAATGAAGACGATGATCCTTTCAAAGATTGTAAGCTTTGACATTCGTGTCGAATGATACAAGTTAACTCTATTTCACTCATTTGAACTCACTTGCGGTATTAATCATGGAGGTTTTCATATTTCAGTGGTACAAGGGATTCGTGAGCGAATTCAGTTCTTACACGATATGGAAAGTCTAGGCCTTGGAAAGAAGTACAAGCCTATTATACACCAAGAGATTGCCCAGAAAGTCAGACTGATAGAGGCTTTGGATAAGAATAGGTCGAGTGAGGTCAATAAGGAGATTGAAAAATTGAAGGTGGAACGTCCATTACCAAAACCTTTTCCTCTAGGAGACTTGGACGAATGAGTTCACCTTGGTTTTCAAACGAAAGCATTTCATTTACGTGCAAGTATTAGTAAAGTCAACTGATACAATGATTGATTGATTTGATTGATCTTTATTCTTCGTCTGCGGGCATGGCCCGATACAAAGTGAGTGAGAATTGGTTCTCGCTACAAGGCAAATAGAGCAGGCAGGATTTTTCATAATAGTTCAGTAATGTACAGTATCATATACAAGTATGGGGATGGTTCAATAACAATCGTGTTCACTACAGCATAAATTAGCAGCTTAAGCAAGGAAAATCTTCCAATAGATTCTGGTCTATGGCTCGTTAGAAAAGTAGCTTATGTTTCAGAGTAGCAGTCATTGAGTAAGAACGATCTGGTTTTTAGCATATTGCATACAAAGTAGTAAAGGTCTGCCAATATTTTTTGCGTTGGGCATGACAAAATGAAGATTAGGGTCTTGTCGTCCAAGTATCTTAATCGTATGCTCTTGTAAGCCGGACAGTCATTCACTATGTGGGAGAGAGTCTCTTCAGTACCACTGTTGCACATGTAACAAATTTCCAACTGATACAATGGAAATTTGACTTTCTGCGTCTCAACATTCTTGATTTGAATTTGAAACCTAACTCGGAATCAAAACTCAAAATCATCTATGATTCAGACGAGAGGAATCGAAATCCATCGCGACAATATACCTAACCAAGTTTGTAATACACAGATAATAAGCTACAAAAAGACATTCGCAACGTGCTTTTTCGTGCCCCGCCAATTACTTCAACATTGAAAACCATGAAAATTTCTCTCTGTAATCATCGTACATGAAATCACTGGAAGGAATATTGAGTTTCGCTTACTGGGTCCCTGACCAGACTACCAAACGAGCTCGGCCCACAGCACAAGGCCGAACCCACCCCTCGATGGGGAATTTCGGACTCTTCGAGGCTTCTTTGGAGCCCAGGGGACACTGCGGGTTGCTGGATGAGTCATCCTAGCTCGCTTTGTGATCACCCGAAGACAATCTCAATGTGAGTCTCTAGACTCATCCAGTCCCGGGTATTTTATGGCTGCCATGGCCACGGATAGAGATGTGCGGTCTCTTCTACGTACCGTCAAATTGGGTAATTTTGGTACGATTTCGGTACTTTCTATTTTATATACATTACAAAAGCCACTTCTATTAGTGGTCAATCTCAAGCTCACAGTTTCAGCTTTCGATTGACGGGCTACAAACTTCAATTTGATGAGTTTAAGCCGGAGCTGTTAGCAGTTGAAGAAGTGTACCAAAGTTAGACCCTGATGGGGTAACTTTGGTACACTTACAGAATATCTCAATTCTACTCACCACCATGCTAGTGAACTAATTTTAATCGTTCAAAACTTTTCTTTTGAGTTGTTTGAAACATTTTAAACCTCATAGACCTCCACTCGACTCAAGATGAGGTGAAAAGAAGCCGTCATACAGAGGTGTACTGAATTTGCCCCACCGTAAAGCTAGTTACCCACAGCGGGGTAACTTTGGTACATTCTTTCATGGTTTTTTCATTGCGATGGGCCCCACCAATGGGGTCCACTTTTTCTTGAGTTTCGGACCACGCCTAGTAGCGGATACGTATCCACTGGCTTATGTAGAGATTATTTCTTTTTGTATACATATTTCAAAATGAACATGTGTACAAGATAGTTTCGATATTGAACTTGATTTGTGCGAGTCCCCGCACGAACTCCGTTTTTTACGCAATCACTTACTAAGGAAACGAATCCGAGCAGTATATAGCAGATTACTCACTTTAAATTTGACCATTGTCAACGTATCTGAGCTCATTTGGAAGCTCATTTCAAGATCTACAAATTAAAGTACTCTCTCCGCCGGAATCAGTAAAAACCGCTCCCAACTCACTGATTCGCAGTGAATTTCACTGCGAATCAGTGCGTATGCACTAGAAATCAGTGGTTGGGAGCGATTTCACTGATTCCGGCGGAGAAAGTAAGATACGGAGTGAAATATTGGACCTGACTCGAGTGATCTTCAATTTACGCGAGGATACAAGCCTCAGCTGGATCGAGGAACGCGTGTCCCCGACACGTTCTCCACTTGTATAATTCTTCCTACGATGCACCGTAAGACTCTTGGCACTGGAGACACAGTCGAAGAAGATTGTGTTGATCCAAAATCATTCCTCGGGCTTGAGAAATTTGAAGTCCGTCGATGAGCAGCAGCCCAGAATATCAGGTTCAGCAAGAGCCAAAATCATGACCACAATCTTTGTGAGCCTGATTAAGGTATCAAAACCTAGGTCGTTCTGGAGGCAGATAACATTGTCGTCGACGGTTTGGCCGATACTATCGATCGCTCCCAAGAATGTATCCCGCGTTAGAGAACATTTTTTGCTCCATCGCTGGGACCCACTGCACGGGATATAACTGATCTCCCAGGAAATCTGCAACACTGTACACATCATTTTTACGCAGATGATGCTACATTCTATTACTCTGGCCACTTTAATGAAGTTGAGCCGATTGTCAAGAGAATCAACGAGGACGCCAAGAAAATTCATGACTATGCAGTCACCAATGGTCTGAAAGTTAACAAACTTAAAACGAAAGCGATATGGTTCGGCTCCAATAGCTTTATCAAACGTCTTCGCGATTCGCCTCCTCCTCCTATAGTGATTGACGGGCAAGTCATAGAGTACAGTGATTCGATAAAAATTTTAGGAGTGACGCTCGATAGCAGACTCACGATGCAAGAGCAATGTTGTATTACCACGCGTAAATCCTTCGCCGCGCTCAGCAAATTGAGGAAATACAAGGATTGCATCCCTCGTGACGCCAAATTGAAGTTGATTAAATCCCTTGTATTCCCATTCTTCAATTATTGCGCAGGATTGTTTATAGATCTATGTGAGGAACTAATATTCAAACTGAATAGATGCAAGAACGCGTCCTTACGTTTTGCGTTTGGACTTAGAATGTTTGACCATATCACTGCGGTATATAATGATAATGGTATTATGTCCTTTACCCAGAGACGCAATTACCTCTGCATCTCTCTTTTAGCAAAAATCCTGGACTTAGGAAAACCAGGATATTTAGCCGAAAAGTTCATAGGCCGCTCTGAGAACAAATTAGGGTCAAAACGCGTTTTATCCCTTGATCTAGTACAACCCTTTTCTAGAACGGACACCTACAATGAAATAGGATTCCCATCGAAATTAGAGAAAAATTTAACAAGTCGTGCTTTGAGCCATTGGTGGCGGCATACACATTAGAGCCAGGGTTGAACGAACCTGTCTGAACGGTGGCTGACAGTATCCATGGTTGTGGCGGAAATTTGAAGAGATTTTTCAATATGCGCAGCTTCCATTATTTTGTTAATTGTGTATTTTTATTCATAACATGTACCAAATCTGGTTTTTGTGTCTCCCTTAGTGTAATTTTATTTTATTTTTAGTTATATTATTACTAGTATTACTATTATATTTTAAGGTTCATAGCAGTTGGTCTCAAATGCGATGGAGCAAACCTCCTGGCATGTACTTTGTATTTTCTTTTGGTAACTATAGGCCATATGTAAAATCTCGTGTAGACTATGAAGGACTTCTTAGTCCTTAGTCTGAAATAAATCATTCATTCATTCATTCATTCACAGGAAGATAGCTACCAATGCTAAGTGCGATGAGCCTCACCGGTGGGGCCCATTCAAATTCATAGAATATTGTAAATAAATGCCAAACGGATCATTTTCCAAAAGGTTTGGCTTCCGACAGTGCTGAAACGCATATTTGTACTCTCCGCGATTTTGCCTTCGCAGGGAACGTGTTGATTGAAATTCTAACTGTTGTGAAAAAACCTCAGTATAACAATGGTTCCCTTAAATATGGTGATATGTGTGGTCAAAATGTGCCATTATCAACCCGTAGTTCGTGCCGGAACAGTTGTTGCCGGGTACACTATAACTGGACCACTTGCGCATCACTGCTAAATCAGCCTCTCCGGACAAAGCTTTATTGAACGACTACAATCATCTACGCGGGATATAAGGTGACTCAACACATATCCGTGTGTCCAGAGGAGAGAATAGGCTTCAGAGCGATAGAATCATTTACCTTGCCGAACACAGCTCTGACATTATTTTTCAACGGTGTACACTCGGGAGGAAGGTGAACTGCAGCGCATCGAGATCTACTGTCTCACTCGCATTCGTGGGTTGTAGTACCCCAACCCATGAGTGCGAGTGAGACAGTAGATCTAGATGCGCTGCAGTTCACCTACCTCCCGGGTGTACCAAAGTTGCACCTACTGTACAAAAAGTACCCGATTTGACGGTACGCTCTACTATACGCTCCAGCGGGCGCTGACTGGGGCCGGGCCTGTACCGTGGCAGCGTAATCGTCGAGCTCACAGAGCGTACGACTCAAAAACCCGTCGTCACTCACCGACGACGGGTTTTTGATCTCTAAAATATAACTGTCCAGACCTACTAGTGCACATGCACCGACTGTGCCTGCGTTCCCGGAATCAAATTTTGTTGATTTCATCAATGCATATATATATTTTGGAGATCAAAAACCCGTCGACGGTGAGTGATGAGTCGTACGCTCCGTGAGCTCGACGATTTCGCTGCCACGGTACAGGCCCCGGGAGCTCGTCAGATTTCAAGTCTACTGAGGCACCGAGGTGCCCCAACTCTCTTCGGGGATTTTCGGGGGAGGGAGGGGGGAGCAAGGCAGGCCGAGCACCAGTCTCGGGGCCAGGGCTCTCCCTGCCGGTTTCGGGCCGATGCCCAGGTGCGACGTCCCTTTAACGGCACTTTTAGCCCCCCTTGCATTTTCTCTCATGTAAATTCCGTATCCAAAAATACTGGACCGATTTTGTGAATAAATTTGTATTTGGCAAATTTCTGCACTGTGTGTATCAGGCCGTACACCCCACCAAAATAGTAGTTAGCGAGTCCATCATATTTTCATCTCTAACTGATAAGAAATAACCCACGGGACCGTGACCTCTTTGATGTGGTTGGCCTATTTGCGATTGAGTCTTCTGCACAAATAGACTCACACTTGTCGCAGTCACCGCGAAATCTGACCAAAACAAAGCAACCTCGAAGACAGTGACTGAAGTTTTGTCTACAGATCCATCTGGGCAGAGTCTAATCACCTTGCAGGGCACAGTCAATTCTATAATCAAAGCCGGAATCTTGGATCGAACTCATGATTGGAATTAGTACTTCAGGAGCTTTTGCTCATTCGCCCTACCGCGACGAGGCGAAACGTAGAAATGGCAAAGGCTAAATGAAAGGCTATCCATTGTTCTTGTTAAAAGTAACTTTTATACCATGTGATTGCACTCATGGTGGTTCCATCATGAGGGGCACGTTGTAACTAAGGAATAACGACAATGTATACTGAACATCTCGTCATCATTGCAGCACTGCCTCGCGCGTTTTACCCACAGTGCGAGAATCTACCAAAAACGTATACTTTTTTCACATAAATTCTCATATCTCCAGTTGAAAATATCGCACGGGAAATCTTGAAAGAACAATTTGAAAGTTTTGAAGAAATTCACGTCAGCGCCAATTCATATTATGATTGTGTATAACAAATGCCTGTGAAATATGTCTTTAGATACTGTAGAAATGACGAGAGCAATGACTATGTAGGACCTAGAGTCCTTGGTGTCTGAAATAAGAAATCAATCAATCAATCAAAAAAGAAATTCTCATGGATCCATTTCGATTCGACTTCGAGTGGTGCAAAGTTGATTACACTATCATAATTCGCGAGATTCCAGATCCCTCCAAGCCGACACAACTGGAATCCAACGCACCGGTGATTAAAACTGTCAACGTAGAGCTTGAAGTACTTGAATAGACCTTCAAAATGAGCTAAGTCAAAATCCTTTACGACTGACTGAGTCCGAGAACTCAAACCTCTAAAATGACACTGAGGTTTCCAGAAACTTTTGACCCGCAGGTGTACAGAGGAAAGGCAGAACTGAGAACCTCACTTGTCACCAGGGTTTTGCAAAAATGAGTATCGCAAATCTACTTTCGAGACTCGTGATTTAGAGTCCTCTCGAAAAAAGGGTAGAAAAACGTGAGAGTCGCGAGTCAGATCGAAACCTTGGAACAGCGTGCTACGACCGATTATTGCGAACCACTGCGACGGCGATCGGCAGAGCTCGCTGCAAGCGGCAGTCGGTAAGTATGTGAGTGGGACCAAGCTGGTAGCGTTTGAATTTCAGTGCAGGCTCGCGGGGACCACAACTCGCAGAGGAGAGAGTTGCGAGCTCATTGAATTATTCAGTTCTCACGCGCTTTGGCCTCGCGGATTTCGCATCAGTTTCATTGCGAGAGAGCCTGATGGCCGTGATGAAGGAGCTCGTCAGCTGCAGTCTGATGCGGAGAGAGAAAATAACGTGGAAGAAAGAGAAGGACCGCAACAAACCCACACACTTTACCCACCTCTATACAAACTCAAGCCGAGCGTACAATACATCAGATGGGTTCAAGACCGAGGAGTGGGAACGAGCTACCAAACATACAACGTATACACGGCATCACTTTGGTGTCGTCCCGTGCCATTCTAACGGGCTCTCGGCTGTGCTCGGCGGATCCGGGCGGCCAGCGGCGCGGGCTGCATCGGCGGCGATCGCCCCGGCCAAACCAGTCCTGCTGTCACTCGCTAGCCGTGGCTGTCACGTTCGCGTGAGTGCCGTGCAATATTTTTTTTGAGCCGCTGCATCAGGTGCACCAACAATTTTACCCAGAACCGCGAAGGGATGGCTAATTGACCTCGCTCCGTGAGCAGCTGGTGTGAACACGTGGGCCCACGGTGTTATTGTGATCCCAGCACACGCGGTGGCCGATGACCGGCGATACAAGTCGAACTGTATCGCCGCATCGTCAACACTGCAGCCTGCCACGTGTGTGTACGGGCGGACCGACCACTGGCCGTATTAGCACTGATTGTGGCAAAGGTTTCGAAATTGCTGAAGATCGCTGCACGTCCGCATCTCAACAAGGATCCGTGTACGGACGAGATCCACCGATGATCCGACCCGAGTGATCCAACATGGCGTCGACCGACCTGTCGTTCGGTAAGTGCGTGTCCTCCGACGAGAGTTCATCACCCTCGACAAAATACTGTGCCAGCGTTGACCGGTTGGTTGCCATCCGAGCCCCGAAGATATTCCACTTTTCGTTACATTTGCTTTTTTCGCGGTTCTCTGGTTGCAAAGTTCGTTTTGTTAGTATCCTGTGCACCTGCCTGATATTATTTGATACGGTCAACATTTGCAGATCCGAAACAGAGCCGATCGATTCGTGTCAAAAGTTGAGCGTGAAGTGAGGAAATAATTCACGTTAGTCAGCACTAACCAAGAGTTCTCAAGTCGCAAAACTCGGGCAGTAGTGTAACCGATTTTTTCAACACCAGAACTCATAATGTGTACAAATCAGCCACAGCGCTTGTCTTGCTCATTTCACGGCGAAGAGTGTCGGTCAGGTGTGGGGATCATCATCGATCCTGGCCGGCTTTTTTAATATTACGGGAACGCGGTATTCCTTTCGCAAAAATATTCAATGAGAAAACTGTACACCCTATCCATCTGCTGACGCCTCATCTCGACCTTGCCGATTTTATCGCAAAACCTGATCACGATCAAGACACACACACTTTCTTATCGAAACTATCTGCGCTCACGTGTCTCTCTTCTCCATTGCCTCGTCTGCATCTGTGCATTTTGTCAGTTTATTGAGCGTAAAATTTCCTCATTATCAGCTGCAATTCCCGTCTTGCAAAACGCACATCGTCGTACAAGCGTGTTATCTTCTGAAAACTGTGTCAGATTGAAATGTCGATTGGCACACTCTTGACGAAGACACAAATGCGATATATCTATGAATCGAAATTTTCATGGCCTCACTCATCTCGACAATTAATAAAAGTCAAGTCACTAGAGATGAGATAGCAGTGAAAGCTCAAGTAACTAGGGACTAGGAATTTTTTGTAGGAGATATGAGCATGAGTAACAGCATCTAATCTTACGTGCTTCAATTGTTTTCATTCAGTGTCCATAAGTACATGCATAATTTAGTTTCTGTGGAGAAAATAGAAAAAATGCATGATATTCTCGGATGTAAAACTGTAGAGTGATAGACATCAATGCAAAGCCTCAACGCTGCATTGGAGATCGAAAAAATTCGCTATTTATGATTTTTTCCCCTTGGTCCAACGCTGTATTAGCTCACGGAGGACAAAAATAGATTTATTCACTTGTATCCTGCCCTTCTCTACATCTCGCACTCACCATACAGACAGTTTTTCTGGTATAAAGCTGCAGCGTCCCCTAACATGCCGACGCGCGCGAGCTGTTGTTAGATTACGCCAGCGGATATCACCCATCCTCTGTGATAACTGCATAGCGAAATCTGTCCCGCATATAATTTTTTCGGTCACTCTAAATATCCCTCGCACTGTTATGTATCTTCTCATTCGTTATCGTCGGTGAAGCCTTAATCTCTGACTATTCGTCGTGTCTATCTCAAATAATGTTGATCCGTAAAGCAAATCATGAGTCATGAGAATTTTGTAAAATAGTTTTATACCGACTATTCCTCCTCCAAATCGAGTAAAACTCAAGCTCACATCATAATGGAGGCGCAGAATGCTGAATTCGCATTTAATAATTCTCCTGGAAATTATTTTATTAGTTTCGTGCCTGGTTTTTTTTAAGTATTTAATGATTCAAAAATACTCGAAAGCAATCATCATCGTAGACGCTTTAGCGAAAGCCTCAGTGCGTATTATGTAAATGCAGAGAGCATTAATTTTCAATAATCAACGGTAATTACTTGCTTGCCACTCATTATGCCTCTTTCTCGATCTCTTTAACACTAATCGCTGATCACTAATACCTGTTGATTTTATAATATCGCTCACACGCGTGCTCATTCTCCGAAAGACAAAATATGCGATATGTTCATATTCGTGTCACAGCTGGTTATTCTGTGAATTCATTCATGCTATAGAATCAGATTCGAAATCACTCGTGCTTCGATGCTGCATTGATCTGATATGGAACTTCAGTGGTCGTGCACTTCGAAACTCTCCATTTGCCATATATTGAATCTACACAATTCCGAGATAGTATTTTTCGATTCGAGGGTGGTAAGTTTGGTTTTGCTTTTCAAGTGATCGTCTTCGTACCGAGCCGTGGCGAGAATAGGATAGAAAGCAAGAAACTTCACGTGCGAGTATCGAAATACGTTTTTCGATCGCCTGAACTAAAAGTGAACGAAAACTGCCGTGCGTGAAGCAGTGCTTTACGCACAGTCGATCGAAAAATTGTATGAGTATCCTCAAACCAAAGCTGCACAAATTTCTCAAACATGTATACATTATCTCATTAAAAATACTCAAAAATACTTATAATGAGACGTATTCAAACTCACAAGAAGTATGCCCATAGTGAATGATTTACCACAGTTTGAGTCACTTTGAGTACCTAATGAACTTGCCCAATCATCGAAACTGAAACCATGTCAATGAGAGAATCACGCGCTGAATTACGTAAAATTCAGAGTACTTTCTGATAATTGCTGCGAATGAGCAAAACTGTTGTGAGTCGAGCAGTGAAATACACAGTGAGTCCAGTTTTTAGAGAGTGTTCACATCCTACTTCATTATTATTCTGACCTGGAGAAATGTTAGTTGAGCCCGTAGAAAACCGAAACTGCTTTTCAAGGTGAGTCCTAGAGCATCGACAGTTGAACCTCATCATCCGACTCGTTCATCAATTTATATACATTGTGTATGGATCAATAAGTAAAAAAATTCAGGTCGGTATATTTCGTCATTGATGGGATGGATTCAACGATACTAAGTCTCATCCCCATGCTCAAAGAACAATATTTTATACGAGGATTTGAATTAGCCACTATTTACGCATCGCGTGACACGGTTCGCTTGAAACTACTTTAACCCAAAGGTGCTTGCGCATCGGAAATTCTTTTGCTCATACACGATGAATGGAAGATTTTCTCGTAAGAATGAAAAAAATCGGTTCAGGGCTTTTTGAGAAAGTGAGATCGACGATTCTCCCGTTCAATCCCGTTGAGCCACATCTGAGCTTCTCGCGATCCTAACTCTGAGTCGCTACATATTCTCTCAACGTCATGTAGCTCAACTTCAAGTGAACTTCGAGATCAGTTGATGCAAATCGAATTTCGATCATATAGGGCTGAGATATATCACTAACACCTTATTCTTGAAAAATGCAACCTCAATAAATCGAATTAGCTTTTCGAGCGTCTAACTCGTGCATATCTCGATATTTCTCAATTTGCCTTGAGGGATTCCGAAGCTTATTTCAAGTACTTTCGAATGAAATGCGGCAAATTCAATCCTGACGGAATGAAGCTGCAGAATACCATTTTTAGTCGATGTGAATTTCATCCCTTTTTTAAACCAATTAACGTCACTCAGGGTCCCTACTCCGGCGTAGCTCCATTCACCCTACTTCAATCACATCAGCTGATGTTTAATAGGTATCTTAATAGAACAATATGAAATGGAGTGAGACGAGTGAGGACGTATGGTGAGGGGTTGGAGTTGGGACCTTCAAGAACGTCAATTTCTTAGAAAGAAATGAAAGAGTTCCATGTCTAATGAAAGTGGGTTTTCTCAGCTCTACTTCATCAGAATCAAGTTCGCCTCATTTCATTCGAAGGAATTGGAATAAGCTTGGAAGATCCCGAGGAGAATCCCCAAGATATGTTGGGGAATAATATCGAGATACGCACTGGTTAGACGTTCGAAAAGCTTCAATTTGTTGAGGTTGCCTCTTCCAGAAATGAAATGTTGATGGGATATGTCAGCTCTACATTATTGAAAATCAATTCGCTCCAGCTGATCTTCAAGTTCTTCTGACACTCTTGATGCTGAGCTAAGTGGCGTTGAGAAAATATGTAGTGACTCAGAGTTAGAATCGCGAGAAGCTGAGATGTGGCTCAACGGGAAGAATTACATGGGATTGAATGGGAAATTTGTTGATCTCACTTTCCTCAAAAAGACCTCCGCCGATTATTCTCATTCTTACGGGAAAATCTTCCATTCATCGTGTAGTTTGAGTGAGCAAAAGAATTTCCGATGCGCAAGCACCTTTGGCTTGAACTTGTTTCGAGTGAACCATGGTGATGGTTTTTTGATCTCTTGAACTCACGTTTCATAAAGAAGCTCAAAAATTCAAACTGTGCAGTTAAACACGAATTAGAAAACTCATTGAACATGGAATTTTCGAATCAATGAGCTCCCGACAGTATCGACTACACTTTAAAAACTGTATAGTCAAAATCCCAAGCAGTGCTTGGGATTCGTCGACAACCACTGTGGTTGAAATATCGATTCAGACAATGATTCTCAAGCACGTGGTTGAAATTAAGTAACGTACCTCATTGACAGCTTTAATGTATTTCAGCATACATTAAATTTCATACCATCTCAAAATCTGTACATCTATTTCGGCTCCCGGTGTACCTGCGGAAATCCACATTTCGCTATGTGATTCGATATTTTGGCATATTTTTGAACTGCACGTCAACCACTCAAATTTTGCTCAAAAATCATAGCTGATGACGAGGGTGTTAGGGGTGCAGGTCACTGATAATAAGCTGAACGAATCGCACATGGGTTGACTATGGGTAGATAAGTCGTAGGCCGATGGAGACTTAGGACGATAGCTATCATCCTAGGACGATAGCTATCGGCCGGCCGATGGGATTCGTTGCGTGGCGGGAGGCTATCGGGCTGAATTTTTCAGGCCAATAGGCGCGAAACTGAGAGAACGTCTATCGGACCGACCAGTCCTCGCCTGATGGCTATCGTCCTAGCCTAATAGAGTTCGATGAGCGGATATTTCTACCGAGCTGAGACTACCATGCCAATTTATCATGCGTCTATTGGGCTGGTGTCTTTCAGGCCGTTAGCTACGCTATACATCTAAACGCGCACTAGCGCCTCCACACGTGTATTGTCATTTCGGAAACACCCAGATGATTTCCAACTACAAACCTCATATAAGGATCAATTGCTTGGACAATATAATTATTATGTGACCTTGTGTATTTCGAGTCAGTTCGGATGAGTTTAAAGGCTTAAATCATGTGTATTGATGGCTGTTTATTAAATCAAACAATTCATAGTCGGATACAACATGTCATGGTTAACAAATAAGTCATACTCTGGGCCCGTATTGTAAATTTGACGGTAAATTATGCCGGCAAACGTGGCGCTCAGTCGGTAACCTGTAAAATTTGCCGCTGTTGCTGCAGTTTGCTGGCGCGATTTGCCGTATTTGCGTTGCCGATGGCGTTTGTTGTAAAAAATACGGTAAACCGTGTCGGCAAATTGTAGTAACAGCGAAAAATTTCACAGGTTATTGACAGAGCGCCACGTTTGCCGGAAACTTTTGCGGTAAAGTTTGCCGGCAAATTTATAATACGGGCCCAGGCTCAGGATTCAGTTAACTGGTCACAACAAGTAGAACTTTTGTGACACCTCGAATTGCACAGAACTTTTGATTTGAAACAAGCGCATCGTTTGGTTGTACACAGATTCGCATTAGCTTGACAGCCACATTTTTTAAAACCCTGTACACCGGTCCACATCAACGCTGACCCAGATGAGAAAAAATGCGAATTTCATTGATCTGAAGAGCACCAGCCCATAGATGCACGGCCAGGCAGGAGTTGATCAGACTCCATTAGCCTAGGACGATAGCTATCAAGCGAGGGCGGGTCGGACCGAAAGACGGTCTCTCAGTTTCGCGCCTATCGGCCTGAAAAATTCAGCCCGGTGGCCTTCCGCTCCGCGACAAATCCCATTGGCCGGCCGATAGCTATCGTCCTAGGATGATAGCTATCGTCCTAAAATCTCCATCGGCCTACGACAGATATATGTACCACGAACTCCAACATGAACTGTATGTTTGAGTGAGGAAGTTTATGGATGTCTTTGGATTTTTCATCCACTGTCTCCCCTAACATGCACATCATGCATTGGATCAGGTTGAAGGAAAAATTGTGTATCCGTACGTCAAATGATTTTCAACTTTCACTATTTTGCTGATTGGGCACTGAGTATCGAAGCAGTTGCCTCAGATATTTCGATGGTTACCTTGAAATTCCATCGATGTTCCTTATACCTGAAAAATTATTGTTATCGTCAGTTTTTTTGCCCTAGACGCAAGAAATCTAAGGGAAGACAAAGTATCCTAGATTCTTTTAATATATATATATATATATATATATATATATATATATTTTTTTTTTACACTCTTTTGCCCATTATTTTTGTATTGTATCTTGTATATTATATCAAAGTTGCAACAAATTAACATTCTCGGCTATCCACATTCAACTGCACTTGTTGAGTTTCATTAATGTTGGCTAAATATCAACCAGGTGTTTGAAATGTCGATTCAATCACGGCGGTTGAATTTCAAACACACTTTCTTGTGCTCAACCACGCTGGACGAAAATTTTGGTTGAAATTCATGCTTGTTTCTACAGTGTACCATTCAAGTCTTACTTTGGTTTCATACAACTTGTAGATGATGAATCAAGGTACGTCTGTGGTGCTTAGGGTGAAAAATCGATCGAATTGCAACCACAGCTTTCTATACTGTACCACTAGTTCCATTCTGCGATAGAATCTCTGTGGACTCGATAAATAACCACAACAAAATTTAGAGAACCTGATGACTTCACACACAAGTAACCGAACTATTCTGAGAAAAGTTACGCCGAAGTATTATTTCTGAAAAGTAGGCGAGATTTTGAAGCGTAAACGTAAGACCCTTAAATAAGAAATTATTCGTGTGAGATGACCTCCTGAGATTGCCCGTGATGGACTATTGCGCGCGTCGATTCGAGCGCCGGCGTCGTCTTCGGCTTTGACACGCAAACCGTATCTGAAATTCTATCAAGCACCTTTCATACATTCTGAGACCAGCGCATCACAGTCTCCGCGTCTCAATATTGGATGTGGGTCTTGTAACTGAACTGGAAGAACTCCGTTGCCTTCTTTGAACATAAATAATCAAACCGAGGTTCATTTGCCACACAAAAGAAATTGTGTTTCAAAGTCTATTGGATCATTTCTTCACGTTTCCCCTCAATCAAAGATTTGTTTGAATTTCGGGCTTGTCTCAGAAATCGACTGAATTGTGAGTTTTGGCGATAAATGGAAAAACAGATGATGATTATATTGCTTGCACCTGTTCGAACATTTCATCGAAACGAAAATGTATACCAATTCATCGAGTTGTCGCATTTGGATCAAGTTCTGATCGTCAAATTCTTGATGAGTAACTAAATCTGTCTTCGAAATATCATCCAAATTTTCAGCTTGAACTATTCGATCCTCCCATTTTATTAGATACTCGAAACAAAGTGATTTTTCTCAAGTAACTGAAGAATTGTTTGGGCATATTCCGTGCAAATAAATCACGTGGAATCATGGATCAAGGTACTCCTTGCAAAGTCCGACCAAAATTGAAAAAGTCACGAACTCTACTTATCACATTCACATCTCGATCGACTGAGGAGACTTTTAATCAAAATTTGCCACAAAAGAAATTACTTCTTCGAGTTGATGGGTTGGTCCTCTGATAGCTGATATTTTTGAGTACCGTTCGGCTATTCTTAAATCATGAAACCTCCTAAGTCAAAACAATAAGAAATTTAATTCAATTTTATGGTAAACCATACTTCAACTTGAAATTTTCAACTATGATTTTATAACATATTATCAAAGATGCCTTTCGATAGTGAAGATAACAGATTCCAAGAAGATAGGAGTGGAAAGTTGGAAATATCATCGACTTTAACACCATATCTTTTTACATGATCAGGTTCGATTCCAGCATACTACCGAGATGTCTACGATAAAATTTGTTCTCCAAGCAGCGGAAGTGTTGATCGCGAAGTATTTAAATCACTTCTAGTCAAGTCACAATTGAGCAGTTCTGTGCTCAGTCAGGTATGTAAAAAAAAATGAAAGTTGATCGATTCAATGAATAGCAATTAACGAGTCCCTCATTAACCATTATAACCACTCATATTTTCCTTATGTGCTATGATATGATGAGTTATGTAACTGTAACCAGACAAATTCATTACGAAATTTTAAGTTTCAAAGTCTATTTTTAAAACAGTTTCACGTGGATGGTACTAATCTGTATAGAATTAATTCCAAGCTTACCACGTGATGACTTATTTTTCAATATCTAACTCTTATGTACATTATTATTTCATTATCTGAAAAGTTTTATTGTCTGTGATATGGCGTGTTCTATCAATGAGAATATTTTGCATAGTAAAATGAAAGTATTATGGTGTACAGAATCCATACGAGTCTTATTGGAACCGCACAGTGTTCCACAGCATTTTTCACACTTGTCTGGAAGTAATCGCGCTCTGTGGTTCATCGGGTACTTTGTCGAATCATTTAAATTTGATCATGTAGATGAAATATTTCTTCGAGATCTTAGTAGTACTCGGAGGAAGATTTTTGTTGCAGTCAACGTTTTGAACAATTCGTTTTGAGCAAATCTGTTTATTGCGTTTCAGCATAATTTGTCAAACATTATTAAGGAAAAAGTCAAAATAGTGAATTGTGCACCAAGTATATGGAGATGTAGCTTGCTTCTTAGCGATTGGTTTTTTTGTAAGCACCAAAACATTGTAAAATTGCATAAACTTCATTCTATCAGTCTATTATTTATTATTAGAATCTCGTAAGCCATTTGATGGTTCTTCAGTAGCATCGTGATATCGGATACGACGCATATAAACTGTTTCATGAATTTTATAGGTATGGGAGCTGGTTGATTGTAAAACCGGGTATTTAACAAGGAGCGCTCTTTACAAAGGACTTGCTCTAGTGGCCTTTGCTCAACAAGGCAAACAGCCCAGCGAAAAGCTTCTAGAAACTACAGAATCTCAAGGTAATTTTTGCACCAGGTCATTCATTAATCTTCTAAATTTATGTCTCAACATGTCATACCGTTTGATGAAAAGTCAATGAAAAATGGTCGTTTTACATTTTAAAATTTTTTTACCTTACACCGACAAGCAGTTGTGATGCTGTGTGAGTGGTGCTATTGTTGAACAGATACCGCTGATTTTCATCATTCATTGCATAAAAATATTCTCTCACCAGGAGGATGTTTCAGATCCGGATCACGGATTTGGCTGAAACTTTGGAAATAGTCATTTTTTAGTGCTAAAAGATGAAATCCAAAATTGATGACCCTAACGCTCGAGTGTTTTCGAGCTACATCCAGGGGCAGTAGCATTGCCCGTATAAGCCCATGTTAAAAATCATACATATAGGTATACATGCAATGCTAATGTCCTTGGTTGTAGCTCGAAAACGCTTGAGCGTAAGGGTCATCAATTTTGGGTTCCATCTTTTGGTGTTGAAAAAGACTATTTCCAAAGTTCCAGCTAAATTCGTGACCCAGATCTGAAACACTCTCCTGGTCAACCTCGAAACAATTTCAATAGCAAAATAATGCACTCGTCATTTTGCAGTAAGGGATGCAAAGGTGCCAGTGTTTTCCTTAGATTAAAGATAAAATGAGCACTCTGTATGCTCTTGCTTGAAAATAGTCACGAGAAAATAAATGACAGAGGAATCCTCTAATGGAAGGTGGAATCAATATGATATCATTTCAAACAATCGTCAAGAACGTGACCATAATTGCATGGCCACATGATTGCGGAAATTGGCATCCAATGATTATATGGATTCATAACAACTTACAACCTAAACCCTTTTCCCCTGTTGGTGATAACGATGACGTACAATATTTTAATGAAGAGTATATTTGTTCCATGGAATTTATTATCATTCGGCAGAACTACCAGTGCCATCGCTCGGCGACCTCTCAGATATTTTGCTGCTTACGCAGCAGTTGCAGAAAAGTGGCAACCCTTCCAAGCTGAATCTCACGTACACAGATATATGTAATTTAGATACAATTGAAATAAACCTCGTTCCCGAGAAGAAAGGCATTTTTCTCAAGCATGTCGAATATCAAGTTACCAGCAGAGTAAGTTTTGTGTTTGTACATTTTAAAGAGTCAATTAATACTCTACATTTCATGTATGAATTGATCTTTCTTTCGAGCCACTTATAATCGCCGCGCTCAGGCAGTGATCACAGTTTGACCAATGTCAAACTGCGACCTTCGAGGCTCCACTTTCATAGTGGCTGCATCACGAACGGATTTTCATTTTTTTTTGGATTTTTTAAATTTTTTATTAAAAGATTGGCCAAGAGATGAAAAATTCTTCCTCGGGCGGGACTTGAACCTCGCGATCTCCAATATAAGCGGCTCAAAAGAACGATAAATTCATTCATTAAATGTATTTCATCAAATCAAGCGATAGAGTCAAAGTATCGATGAGATCTACCTCATCGGTATAATTTGAGTATTAGTCAATTGATACTTCTTGAATAAATAGATTAAGGATAATAAATCGAGTTTAAAAGAATCAATTTCGAGAACTGCTATTTATCAATTCTAGAGGTTCAACTCAATGGTCTACAGGAGGTACAACGATTTCGTCTCTCTTCATGAGTTGCTGCTAGCAAGATTCCCTTACCGTTTAATACCAAAACTTCCACCAAAAAAGATCGTCGGGGGTAAGTTACACACGGTTCATGCATTGATCCCGAAGCAACTCACGGCAGGCCCTCTTGTCTGTTACATCCAGATTATATTTGAGAAATAGTCTTAATATTTGGCATGACTCTGGTGATCACTGTTGACATCAAAAATGCACGGTTGGCCTGAACTGACTCCAACCCAAGGATGCCTGCCCCTCAGGATTGATTTTTCTCACTTCGACTACATGACAAATGGAAGTTTTGCCCGCAAGAATGAAAATCTTTCGTCGAGCCGTTTCTTAAAGAAGTGAAATTTATGGTTTTTTAGTGGAATTTCTATAGTAATCTATCCATGCACGATTAAAATGCAGAATCTATTCCTTCGCTAGAGTAACATCTGATAGATCGTGTGTAGGAACTTTCTCAAAAAGTTATTTAGAGTTGGAGATTCCAGTTTCACCGAAAGTTCACGTAGTATTATTCCACATTGAACAGTTTTGTGAGATGAAGAGGATGGACCCCGGATTGAATAGTGAGCAATCCATGGAATTGGCACGTTTTGACTTCAACTCAACATGGAAAAATTGCAAGTATGCGTATTGCAATATGTAGAAAAACTTGTTAGAGCTTTGTGTGTGTACAGCAGTATGCACAATCAAATTGTAATTTATTGATCATAAAATTCTTTCACTCTGGAGTGTGTTCTCTCTCATGATTTTTCGAGCATTATTGTTGATCTATACTTTCTGGATAATAGTCATTCACGCAAATATGTCTCGAAGGTCGATTTCAAAGTTCATCCGTGATTACTCTGAAAATAATGTCAAAATCAAGATTCAAAATATTTCAATTTGACTCCTCTCGATTGTAGCTTCGTCGGATATTCTCATTCTTGCGAGAAATAACTACCATTTATCACGTATTTGAACTCAAGAGAAGAAATCTGAGGGGCAAGGACCTTTGGGCTAAACTCAGTTGAGGCCTACCGTGCGACATCATTGCTTGTTCCTCGGCACCGTCAGACCATGGATATTCACCTGTACTCTAAAATCGTTTCTAAGAACTATCCTTTTGATGGATTATAACGTATTTGAATGTAATTGAAATTGAATTCCAAGGAAGTCAGCCGACAACTGCATTTCAATCGCGCGTGGATAGATTAGTATGGAAATTCTTATAAAAAAACCATGAATCTCACTTTTTTAAGAAACGGCTCGACAAAAGATTTTCATGCTTGCAGGAGGAACTTCCATTTACTGGTTCTTGAAGTGAGAAAAATCAATTCTGAGGGGCACGCACCTTTGGGTTAAAGTCAGTTCAGGCCAACCGTGAATGTTTGCCAATTTTCAGAAAGAACATGGCGGGTAAGCATGGTGATTTTCCCCAGTTTCTAACTAACCCAAAGTGATTTGAGGGGAAAGGTTTCTTCGGGACCAACTTCGCCCCTATCTCCTACAATACCCTAAAGACTCTCTAAAGAAATGCTAAAGATCAGCGTTTCTCTTATCAACACCTCCACTGCGATGAATCCCACCGATGAGGACCACGCGTTCTTCTATGTTTGGTCCTCACCGTACACAAAAGACCCGAACGAGATTTTCGCCGTCTGTGAAAGTGTTGAATGACATTCTGGCGCATCAAATCGGATCGATCTGAAGTTCTCTTGACATATTCTTGAAACGCTGTCGAAGTGAGGAAAACTATTTTTACTCCAACGTCTATTGTGTTCAGACCTCGAAGAAAAACTCGTAAAAAACTAACATCGATCTTCATCACTGTAATCTATGATTGAGACGTTGGTGAGCCAATTCGTTGTATTCACCGGTTCGTTTTTCATAGAAGTCTACTTTGAAATATTTCAGTCGTGGCTAAAAGTGGTGAAAAATGCATAAAACCATTTTTGAAGCCAATTTGATCCAAGCATTTGCATACCCTGCGCTTGCGCAATGTTTCACGATTCTGCAAGTATTCTTAACACGTTCGCTGCGACTGCGACAATCGCAATTTCAGTTGAATCCCATGTTAGGTGGGTTGTTGAATACCGCAAGAGAGCGCAATGTTGAATCCCATAAGACGAAGATCTGCCGCACACAGAGAAGAGGGCACCACCGATAAGTCCCGCCGCAGCAAAAGTGTTGATAGATAGCACAGGCCGGAAAAAGAGGAAGTACTATTTTCCTGAGACCGGACTAATGTATCCATACGTAAAATCTCGCGCTGGACTAAAAAATGACACCATTTCGCCCCAGACCACCCCGAACGTTCGAGAAAATGGGGAAACTTTCTTTTAAAAGCGGGTTTCAACCTCGGATTCTGGAAGGGGAGGAGAATTTAACGTCCAAATATGGACTTTTGAAAATTTCCATTTCGATGGTGATCCTAGTTCACTACTCAGGTGGAACTCGTGATCAAGAAGTCAATGTGACACTCGTGAACCAGAACTCAATGTGGTACTCGAGATCCAGCACTCAGTTCGATACTCGCGATCGAGACCTGAGTGTGCTAATCGTGATCGAGAACTCAATGTGGTACTCATCATCGAGACCTCGATGTGGTACCTGTGATCGAGAACTTAATGTGGTTCTCGTGATCCAGAACTCATTGTTGTGCTCGAGATCCAACCCTCAAATCGATACTCGTGATCGAGAAATCAGTGTGGTACTCGTGATCGAGATCTCAGTGTTGTACTCGTCATCGAGGACTCAGTGTAGTACTCGTGATCGAGAACTTGATAAAATACCCGTGATCGAGAACTTAATGTGGTACTCGTGATCGAGTACTTAATGTGGTACTCGAGATCCAGCACTCAAATCGATACTCGTGATCGAACACTCAGTATGCTACTTATGATCGAGAACTCGATGTAGTACTCGAGATCCAGCACTCAGTTTGATACTCGCGATCGAGACCTGAGGGTGCTAATGGTGATCGAGAACTCAATGTGGCACTCGTCATCCAGACCTCGATGTGGTACCTGTGATCGAGAACTTAATGTGGTACTCGTGATCCAAAACTCATTGTGGTGCTCGAGATCCAGCACTCAAATCGATACTCGTGATCGAGAAATCAGTGTGGTACTCGTGATCGAGATCTCAGTGTTGTACTCGTCATCGAGGACTCAGTGTAGTACTCGTGATCGAAAACTTAACAAAATACTCATGATCGAGAACTTGATAAAATACCCGTGATCGAGAACTTAATATGGTACTCGTGATCGAGTACTTAATGTGGCACTCGAGATCCAGCACTCAAATCGATACTCGTGATCGAGCACTCAGTATGCTACTTATGATCGAGCACTCGATGTGGTACTCGTGATCCAGAACTCAATGTGGTACTCGAGATCCAGCACTCAGTTCGATACTCGTGATCGAGAGCTCAATGTGCTATTCGTGGTCGAGAACTCAATGTGGTTCACGTGATCGAGAGCTTGATGTGTCTGTCGATCGTGATCCAGAACTCGATGTTGTACTCGTAATCAAGACCTCAGTGTGCTACTCGTGATCGAGATCTCAGTGTTGTACTCGTCATCGAGGATTCAGTGTTGTTCTCGTGATCGAGAACTCAGCAAAATACTCATGGTCGAGAACTCAATGTGGTATCCAGAACTCAATGTGGTACTCGTGATCTAGCACTCAATGTCAGTTCGACACTCGTGATCGAGCACTCAGTGTGGTACTCTTCATCAAGAACTCAGCATGGTATCGTGATCCAGTACTCACTTCGGTACTCGTGAGCAAAAGCTCAGTGTGCTACCCGTGGTCGAGAACTCAATGTGGTTCACGTGAGGGAGAGCTCGATGTGTCTGTCGATCGTAATCCAGAACTCAATGTTGTACTCATAATCAAGACCTCACTGTGCTACTCGTGATCGAGATCTTAGTGTTGTACTCGTCATCAAGGATTCAGTGTTGTACTCGTGATCAAGAACTTAATGTGGTACTCGTGATCCAGAACTCAATGTGGTACTCGAGATCCAGCACTCAGTTCGATACTCGTGATCGAGAGCTCAATGTGCTACTCGTGGTCGAGAACTCAATGTTGTACTCGTCATCGAGGGCTCAGAGTAGTACTCGTGATCGAAAACTCAGTGTTTTACTCGTCATCAAGGATTCAGTGTTGTACTCGTGATCGAGAACTTAATAAAATACTCGTGATTAAGAACTTAATGTGGTACTCGTGATCCAGAACTCAATGTGGTACTCGAGATCCAGCACTCAGTTCGATACTCGTGATCTAGAGCTCAATGTGCTACTCGTGGTCGAGAACTTAATGTGGTTCACGTGATCGAGAGTTCGATGTGTCTGTCGATCGTGATCCAGAACTCAATGTTGTACTCGTGATCGAGACCTGAGTGTGCTACTCGTGATCGAGATCTCAGTGTTGTACTCGTCATCAAGGATTTAGTGTTGTACTCGTGATCGAGAACTCTGCAAAATACTCATGATCGAGAACTTAATGTGGTATCCAGAATTCAATATGGTATTTGTGATCCAGCACTCAGTTTGATACTCGTAATCGAGCACTCAGTATGGTACTCTTCGTCAAGAACTCAGCATGGTATCGTGATCCAGTGCCCACTTCGGTACTCGTGATCGAGAACTCAGTGTGCTACTTATCATCGAGAACTCAATGTGGTACCCGTTATACAGACCTTGACGTGGTACTCGTGATCAAGAGCTCGATGTGATACTCGTGATCCAGAACTCGATGTGGCATTCGTGATCGAACACTGAGTGTGGTACTCGTAAACGAGAACTCAAAGTTTGTTTTTTAAAAGGTTTTTTTGCGTTTTCGACCATTTTCCACGATCAAAAATGATAACTCGAAGTGATTCACGATGCATTCTGAGACGATGAAATGGTTTTCTAAGGTCATAATTAAATTATTTAGTGTTAAAAAGCGCTCCTGATTTTTCAAGCATTTCTTACGGGGTCCAAATCAAAAGTTGCAGGAGTGAAAATATTTTCCCTCAATCAAAAATATGTCAAAGAAAAATTCAGGTCGATCCATTCTGATGCGTCAGAGTACTATTCAATAAAAGGAACATCGCAGGACATCGATTTCTAAGAATTTCTCAAAAAGTTTTAGGTGGTCGTATAAAATAAGGGTGACCTTGGGATCTTTTAAGAAACCTTTTACTCCAATCACCTTGGTTTTAGAAAAATTATTTCGGGCGCCATACCTGACAAGGGCCGATTCACCATGCGCTTACCCGCCGAGTCCATTTATGCTTACGGTTCTCAGATTCTTGACGATGTACTTTCTCAGCATCAATCAGCTAATATATAGCTGAAATATCAGCTATTACTGCTATGGGTCGTCAAACTGCTGATCAAATCAGCAAACACAAAAATCACGCTTAAATCGATAATTCTAATGAAATAACTCCACAAATCCGGGTTCTAATATCGACATGAACACATCAACGACTTTTCCAGACCAAGTCACGACGAACTAAGGCGTATTCGTTCGATATCTACTCATTTTGTGCCACGGGAGGCCCTATATAGCTGATTATAATCAGCTATAAATCAGTGATTGTAGCTGAAAATCAGCTAATGTAGCTGAAATTTACCTACAGTAGCTATTCGTGTCAGTAAAAAACCGTTCACTGAAAAATCAGCTTATAATAGCTGATTCAGTCGGCTAACATCGCTGGAATCTCAGCTAATATAGCTGATTTTTCAGCTGAACGATATTCGAATTCGTTTTGTGCCGTATACACTATACACTGTCGTAATCAACATTGGATCGAAGGAGGATATATTGAGAGGAAGCCTAATATGACGACAACATAAGTATATCGAGATCGAGAGATCTTTATTTCATGCTCGGAAGGTGAGGTTGTGGCGTGTAACGTGCTATGGGAAGTATGAGTTTCAGCGCCTCCGAGCGGTGGAAAGTGGCATGGCACGCCGCACGGGAGGGAGCAGTCGAACGGGTTTATAGTGCGGGTTTCGGTCTTCATATGCTTGATGCAATTACTCAAACTTTTCCAGGGCTAGTTTTGCCTTATATTTTCGTTACGCAATAAAAATCAACTTGAAACATTAAAAATTCGCAAATGAACCTCATTTCATCCATACTTCTTTCTAAATCGTTAATGAAGCTTCTTCATTGGTCAGCATGGAATAAATTAGAGTTTAAAAGAACTTTTGGAGAATACTTTTGTACGCTGGCCGCGAAAATTTGCAGAATTTGCGATCAAATTCAGCACGGCGTGAGAGCTATATATGCGCAATCCACCCATTACCCATCATCCATCCATCCACCCATTCCCATCCACCCATATGACCACCTATCACATTATGTTCCTTTTACATAGGTAACCCGATATACGGGAACCGCACAGACAGATTGTGGCTGGGCATTCAACTGTTATTTTCATAATCCACAGATAGAACCAGTAGGACTGATTGAAGTTTTAATTCAACCAGCTGGCTGAAGTTTTTCGGAGAAATTTTTTACGGCGCGCAGATGGCCCACTTTTGATCCAGGATGCCCACTTTCGATCTAGGTGGCCCACTTTCGATCTAGGTGGCCCACTTTCGATCAAGGTGGCCCACTTTCGAAACAGGTGGCTCACTTACGATACAGGTGGCCCACTTTCGATCTAGGTGGCCCACTCTCGATCTAGGTGGCCCACTTTCGATAGAGGTGGCTCACTTACGATACAGGTGGCCCACTTTCGATCCAGGTGGCCCACTTTTCATCTAGGTGGCCCACTTTCGATCTAGGTGGCCCACTTTCGATACAGGTGGCTCACTTACGATACAGGTGGCCCACTTTCGATCCAGGTGGCCCACTTTCGATATAGGTGGCCCACTTTCGATCCAGGTGGCCCACTTTCGATCCAGGTGGCTCACTTACGATACAGGTGGCTCACTTACGATACAGGTGGCCTTTCGATCCAGGTGGCCCACTTTTCATCTAGGTGGCCCACTTTCGATCTAGGTGGCCCACTTTCGATACAGGTGGCTCACTTACGATACAGGTGGCCCACTTTCGATCCAGGTGGCCCACTTTCGATATAGGTGGCCCACTTTCGATCCAGGTGGCCCACTTTTCATCTAGGTGGCCCACTTTCGATACAGGTGGCTCACTTACGATACAGGTGGCTCACTTACGATACACGTGGCCCACTTTCGATCCAGGTGGCCCACTATTGACGCACTACTTGGGACTTAGAAATCGGGTAATCAAATGGATCCCAGTGCACTGCACGAACGATTCTAGAATACCAGAGCTAAAAATTCATCACGTGACACCCAGTGCGCAGGGAAAAGCATTCCTGAACGGTGTATATCATCGTTCATAACCCTGTGTATTAGCTGATTCAATCAGTGAAAATCCGTTCACGTTAGCTGACGAAATCAGCTATCAATAACTGATTTACAGCTACCCTAGCTGATTCGCGCTGAGAGAGTACCCACGCATCCTTTAGCTTTAAGATAATGTAGATAAACCAACTCATGTGATCACTTCCATACTTCCATGCATCATTCAGAGCCGGTGTAGACAATTCTACCCCTCATTCTTCCTTTTCGATAAGTGATTTGGGAATGAACCCCCCCCCCCCACCCGTTGGAAACACTTATTTTTACTTTACGAACCTACAAAGTACGTTCTGAATATTTTTTGTAGAGTTGAGAATAATACCTGCTGTTCTTTTGGCTGAGTCTACATAGACGCGCTCACCCTGGGCATGCGCGCTCTTGCCACTCGCACTCTTTACCTAGGCACCGCGGAATAGCTAAGACCTTACAGTGTTCTCTCGCAATTCAAGTACCCCGGCTAAGTTCGTAAGAGGGAAAACTGTCAGTCTATCGCTTAGAGTGACCGATAAACTCATTTGCATCGAATTGAAATCGAAAAATGAGGTGGATGTCGATCGATGTGCCTAATATCGCCACCCTCATGGGGGTTGAATTGAGTATGCCGCAGGTTAGATACGCGAGAAGTTGCAGCTTCTCAGGTATCTTACCTGCGGCGTATTCAACAATATTCAACATTATCTTGGAGTTCTATTGATATTTATTTCAAAAGCTGTGGGATAAGTTCAAGCCTACGGAATTCTGGTTGAAAAGACCCGAGATGTCCCAAATTGACGGAAGAGTGACTCTTGTAACACAAATGTTATATTTTGTGAATTTGCAATAGCTCGGCTCTTCTCAACCAGAATTCCGTAGGCTTGAACTTATCTCACAACTCCTGGAATGAGTATCAATGTAAACCCAAGATAATGTTGAGTATTGTTGAACAGGCCGCGAGTTAGATATCTGAGAAGTTGGGGTGGTGATATTAGGCATATCGATCGACATCCACGTCTCTCATTTTTCCATCTTAATTTGATGCAAATGAGTTTTTTGGTAATTCTTAATGATAAACTGACAGTTTCCCATCTCATGAACTTGGCATGGGTGCTCGAATTGCGAAGAAACACTCTTAAATCGATTTAGGTTTCATTTGTTTGGTATTCATATTCTGCGGTGTTTAGGTATAGGCCGAGTCTACGTAAGAGCGCGAGCGGGGCCCAAAAGCGCTCTCGCAGGGTGCATTCGCTCTCGCCGCTCAATAGCGCAGGTTTTTTTATATGATAAAATTTGTGCGAAGACTGACGGGGTAGTCTCGCACTACAGAAACACAATTCTAACATCAAAGCATTGAATTATCACGGGGGAGGGGGCCTCAATCCCGAAACTCAAGAAGCTCCCAAAACCGCAAACACTCGGAAACTGGACCTGAGAAAATTATTCCCAAAATCTAAGGAAGTAACAAAACTATTGCAAACATCCGGATGCTTCTATCGATAAACCAGCCGGAAACCAAAATGCGACCAAAAGTGAATCCCAAAACTCACTAAAGTAATCAAACTTGCTAATACTCGAATACTAAAACCGAAAATAGTGTCCGTGAGCGAAATCAATCTCAAAACCCAGAATAACGAATAAACCTGCGATAAAACCTGGATGTTAATGACAAAATTTTCTGATTGCAAGAAGAATCGATCGCAACACCCCGAAAGAAAATCAATGAACTCAAAATTCTATCGGGGCAGTTATCGATCCTCGAATCTGACATAAGCTCTCAACAGAAATTTCAGGCCGAGCATTCGCATGTTTGCGGTTTTGGAGGCTTCTTGAGTTGCGGGATTGATACCCCCCCCCCCGTGATGATTCCCAGCTTTGATGTTAGAACTATGATCCTATGGTGCGATACTATCCCTTCAGTCTTCGCACACTAATTTGAAACATGATTGAACCTTCGTTGCAGAGCGGCGAGAGCGAGCGCAAGAGCGCTCTCGATGCGCGCTCGCTCTCTTAGGGTGTGTCCACAAGTGAAGCGCCCGCGCCGAGCCCCGGCGCGTGGCGCTGCTCCCGGCACCGGCGCTGGCGCGCGCTAGAAATTGTTTGTGTAAATTTATAGACACAGGCGTTGACTCCTCTTTTCGGAGTTGTACTTAGCGATCGAAGTGGCCAAACTTCGGTTCTATACTCCGGATATCGTCGGTAACGTGGGGAATTTTTGAGCCTGCTCAGAGCGCGGTGCCAGCGCGGGTGCCGGGAGCGGCGCCGCGCGCCGGGGCTCGGCGCGGGCGCTTCACTTGTGGACACACCCTTAGGGTGATGACAGATAAAGCGCTACGCTACGATTTTGCGCCACGCCACGACGCGCTATCGCACGCCACGACCCAAAAATTCATTCCAGCGAATCCGACCATTGATGGACTGGATTTATTGTTACAGTATCAACCGTAGATTATGAAAATGAATCAAATCTATCTATGGCCGAGTTTGCTGGAATGAAGTTTTGGGTCGTGGCGCGCGATAGCGCGTCGTGGCGTGGCGCAAAATCGTAGCGTAGCGCTTTATCTGTCATCACCTTTATGTAGACTCGGCCAGAGTGCGAGCGGCGAGAGCGCGCGCCCGGGGTGAGTGCGTCTATGTAGACTCGGCCTTTGAAAAATGGTCGTTTCTCTAATATATCATGAATATTGTTTTGCACTGGAGTGTTTTTTCCACTCGAACATTATTTTCGGTCACAGAAGAAGTGTTTTCGACAATGCATCCACAGCTCTGCGATGTGCTCGTTTTGCATAGTTACGTAGACACTTTTATGGCAAAACGTAGAAATCATCAAAAAAATCGGATGGAGTGACGCCTCATTCTTTGATAATCTCTCCTTTGCCCCAGCATCTGCCGCAATGTCAAATATCGAATACTTTCTCACGCATTTGGTTACAGCGGATTCGCAGTTCCTGGAGGAGCGCAGGCGCTCGCTGCTGCGGCTGCTTACCCTGGTAGCGCGTCACCCGGTCGTCGGGCAGGACCCCATAGTGCAATTCTTCTTCACGTACACGGGCGAGGAGACGCAGCACAAAATCCGCGAGGTATTCAGGCGTGTGCCGGACGAGTTTGCAACATCGGAGCTCTCGAGCCGGGCAAAGGAGCTCGTACCCCCGGAGACGCTGACCGAGTTCGGAGCCGCTCGCGACCAGATCAGGGTTATCCTGGCTGGCGTTTCGCGGCTCAAGGGCCTCGCCGACTGCCTGGCCATCCGCTCACACGGCTACGCCCTCGACATGGCTGAGCTCGGCTCTCAGCTCAACTCGCTCGCGAACGAGCAGCATGGAACCAGCTCTAGCTGGGCCACTGGTGGGTCTACCCTGTGGACCGATATGAAGAGGGGCTTTCATATTATCTCAAAGTGAGTCTCGCAAAATTGTCTGATTCTATGCAATCAAAATGGAAATTTCACGTCCCATGAGCCTCACGTCGCACCATGTAATTTCTACGATTGAGGTTTTCATCGACAAATACTTTTGGTTGATGATAATTTAGGCTTCTCTAGAGGATGATGGTCATTTAGGAATCTCAATATTAACCGGTGCTCCAGGCAATTTTACACGATTACCGCAGGAATTTTGAGCTTTGTGGGATATATATCGACTCAATGCGAAAAGTTTGTAGAAATATGAGGTGAAAAAATTGTCTAAACACCGGAAAAACCCCCTAAATATATAAAAAAATCAGGCTGTACCCGCAGGAGGTTTGTAATTCCACTGATTTTGACACAAGTAGCTATTTCCTTCTCTGTTGAAGCAATTATGAATAACCAACAGTGACTGACGATATTGATGTATTAAATGATGAACACCCGCGCAATGTCAGCTGTGAAGTTTAACCAGAAATTACTCACTCGTAATATACGATTCATCTTACATCTATGAAGTCCGTGGTGTAGTGCAAAGTAGATGAAAATCCTATAAAAAATTTGACGATTTTTTTACATTTATTCTAAGGTTCATTTTAATGCCAGAAATTCCACCCTTGATTCGAAACTGCCTCTTATCTGGTTCGCCAACGGTTTTCTTTACTAAATTCTTCAACTTGAATTGGGTCACTGATACTGAACTCGAGCACAGTAATTTCATCCAAAAAAGCTTCGCATTGCTCATCGAGACCTCCGCGAGTAAACATTTTCACGAATGATCTGATGTATTCGACAAAAATGATTGGCCATTATTGCTACTGTTCGCCCAACATAACAGTATCATGGTTGACGAATCGTTGTTATTGAAGGGAGTTCGGCTTGCTATCGTCGAGGGCACTGGAACAAGCCGTACGAGAGGAAACAACAGTTTGCGAACGGTTAAATCTGCTGCTTGATCTTTTGATAGCTCATAAAACGCTATGCGAGAGGCACGAACGTGGTGTCAGCGCAGATCATCAAAGAGCTTTGTCAACCATGTTGTCTCTCAAGAAACGCCAGATGCAAGGAGTTATTCGTGGGACTGATGTAAGAATCTGTTGAATTAGTTCAAAACAAAAAGCCCCTAAGCCTATATCTGCCTTTTCTACACGTGGGATTCGAAACTTAAAAATCTCAAGTATCATAATTTATTTCTCGATTTCTTTATGTAATCTCCAAAAATCCCTATGATTCTAAATTTAAATGTTTCTCATCAACTCATTGGTATAGGCGGATACTGTGGAGCACTTGGAAAACAGGATGGTCGCTCAAGAGTCAGTGATTGCCAATGTCGAACTGAGGAATCAATTCTCGTTACATTGTCTACACATGGAAACGCAGTTGGTTCATGCGCATTTGGAAATTTTGGCAACAGTTTTGCAAAGTCTTGTCACCGTTCAGATACGAGGCCATTCGGAGGTAACAATGTCGTTTGAGTTTCTTTAATTCGATGAGAAAAACATTTTCTTGTAAATATATGTGAAACAGTTACAATTCTTCGCAGCTCGCTGACGTTTGGAAATCGATTGAGCCAACCATCACAAAATGTTTACCAGAAAAAACTGCTGAAACTTCAAATGGTGTATCTTAGCTTGGAGTAAGACTACCGATGCCTTGGAATATATTTTTCTACGTCTACTGAAGACAGATTCAGCGATCTTTTCTGAGCAAGAAATCGAATGGTGTTCAATATTTTTGGGTCCTTGGGACACCAGGACTCTTTCATTAATCGTGCCCTCTCCATTGTTTGATAAATCATGATCACACTGAAGCGCCTTGCCGTGCGTCACAGCGAATGGATGGATCTTCATATTTGTCATGTAAATACCGAAAGATGAACATTTTTTAAATATTTCATCATATGATATTATTACAGAGATATTATACCAGATAATTTATTTTGCATATTTTTAATACTTTATTGAGCGATTTTTGATAAAAGTAGTAGTGATTTAATATCGGTAATAGTTTCTATGTACTTAAGTGGGCAAGTCGTTATCTAAGATGTCTGGAAATATCGCATCGTTAACCACGCGAAAAGATTGGTAACCATGTATCTAAGGACCATCAACTTTATGGGAGGAATCCCTCATTAAAATACATGTCATTGAAGTTTTTATCAAGGCCTCATATGATTTTTCGTTAAATTCTGAATATTAAATGAAGAATTACACATCTATTTACCTTACTATCTCATTATGTAGGCCATTTACTTTGTATTACCCGTCCGTAAACTTGGATTCTGAAGATTCTGAAAGCAAGCTGCTCACCACAACAACGACTGGACAGCTGGATGAATGATAACGGTGTCATTGAGATGATAAAACCGTGAGTCAAACCATACTTCAAAAACGTCGAGCGTGCCGGACAACGCTTACATATCTTTGTTCTGGCCATCTAGACAGTTTTCTAATTGATCCCGAAATGATGGGACTAATGGATAGACTTTCTGATTTCTATTACTCATGAGCAATAGAAAATTCCATGCGAGGTTGTGTTATCCCCACTGTTTTTGAATAGCACTTCCTTAGATCGAATGAATTGGGCAAGATCTTACAGTTCTTGCCATTAAATGTACCAAATTCAGAACGATCGTCCTTGATACGATTTGCAAAAGTTTGAAGAATAATCTGGTCAAAAATTTAAAGATCAAAAATTTCGGCACAAAAAGAATTGAACTATGTAATATTGATGGATTCTGAGATCCATATTCACCATTATCTTCGCAACTGACGAATGTTTTTCTGGTTGATTACATGTCCACATTGTAAATTTAGCATCGCTATCTTTGAACTTTATGGAATGAGGGTTTTTGAGCATGCAGATTATTAAAATATAATGAGATAGGTTGGAATATTTCCACGCTCTCGACCAGGATCTTGCGTTATGTGGAATTATTGTATTGAAAATTCACGAAGGAACGAAACAATTATAGAACGGTGGGCACGTACTATGAGGAATCTAGGAAACTATTTTCCCTAAAATTGAAGGAAATCTTGAATAATGAACGATGAGATTCTGCTTGCTACAGGGATATTGGGGAATTAATCGAAATATTGTGTAGGAAATTCGCATAGCCAGACCAATCGAACGAATAGTTGATATATAAAATTGGTAAAAGAAAACTTTAAAAAAACGCTTCTATTGACTTCACAACGAACAAAAACACTAACGATGCAAGATATTACTAGCCACATCAAATAGTTAACTATGCTTCAAAAGTATGATGGAAGTTAACTACATGATACATTTTGGTGGTGAAAATGAAGAATGGTTGAGTAAGCACTCCGATTCAGCGGTGAAACGTACTGATTTCTAATGATTGAAAGGAGGTACTCATCGAACTTGCAAGAAAAAACCGAATTGCAAATTTGTTTCTCGGGTCACGAACCACCAAAAAAGGAAAATTGGGTTGATGCATGCGTTCCCCTGTTGTTTTATCGGTAATGAATTACACGGCCGCGCTCGCGTGTCTGCATGAGATTCAAATACTCGCGCTCTTCGATTAATGACGTTTGGCGTATTTCCTAATGCATCCGCGTAAAACATGCTTTCTCGATAAAATACGATCTTCCCAAATAAGATGGCGCTATATAGTACCTTGTCAATGTGTGCAGGGGCGGACGGAATTGACAGGCCGGCCCGGGAACCGGGGCCGGCCCTATCGGGGTCCAAAAAAAAAAAAAAACAGTTTTGCGATCGAACTGGTTAACTGGTTTTTCGAAAATGAAAACGAGATTTCTGACGATCGAATACATTTCGTTTAATGGTCAATGGTCAAACATCAGACTTATATGTATCATGGATCATAATTTAGGTGTAGAACATGGACCCATACATTCTGCTATTTTTGGACATTAGTTCTACAACAGCTCCTGGTGTGATGCTCATCAACAGATCTTTCTCGGAGCTCATGAGCATGAAAGCCTGTAATTTGTCATTGGTCATACTACTCCTTAAACGATTCTTGATGAACTTCATCAAACTAAAAGACCGCTCACATGAAACTTGAATGAATGACAATGTTAGAGCATACTTGTAGGCTGCACCAAGATTGGGAAAGGCACCAGTTAGTAAATTGTAGTGGTTCAACAATCGGTAACAACAGATGATGCAATTTCTGCATGATTTTCTATGTGAGTCAGTATCATTTTCACACTCTTCTGTTTCTGACGAATCACTGACATCGCTCCCTTCATCATCCAGTTCGTTTTCACTATATTCTTCCAACGGTGAAGATTTAATTGTCTCCCATTCCGAGGCTAGACTCTTCAGTTCATTTTTCATATTTTCGGGATTCACATTGGCTCCGGAAGCAGTGAGTTTTTTACATAAATCATCAAAAACTGGAGAACGTAGTTCTTTGTTTTTGATCTCGTCAAAATTTTTGGGATCTAGATGTGATAAGTCTGCAAAGAACTGATTTTGTGAAGAACTAAATCGACGCTCCAACGTACCAATGGCTGAGTCCAAGATGACATTGAATACATTTATTCTGAACAAGTCCTTCGGATCAGTACTGACAATGTAGTTGGTTGTTTCGCCGGGCAATAGTGTTTTTCGGACCTTTCTTTTCACTGGTAACTCGGTCTCTACATATGTGAGTTAACGTTTTGTGCCTCTAAACGATCATTGATCAACTTGATGAATTCTTCTGCTTTAGCTTTGACCAATTCAAAATCATCCCTGATAGACTTCAGACGGTTTAGAGTAGTCTTAATCATATTACTTGCTTTTAAAATATTTAAAACTTTTGTTTGTAAATAATTGGGTAAATGAGTAGTCACGTCGAAAATTGTGAGAAATATAAAGGCAGTCAGGACAGTTTCTTTTTTCAGCAATGACTCTCGGTAAGATCTAGCATTCACACGAACATCCGATTTCGATCTCGGATCATTTTCAATGGTCTCGAGAACAACTATGACTACAACATAGAGTGATTTCTCAGAACTTTCTGATGACCCAAAAACTTTAGTAAGACCAGAATACTTCGCCCACCATCTCGTCTGACCAATCAAGTTTAATCGTCTTTTATCATTTGCATCCATCAATGATATCCAAATATCGACTCTTTTGTAAGACTCTTTAACTAGAACAGCAGTCTTATTCAATGTCCCAAATTCAGTTGTGTGGAGGCCGCGGGCCAACGATCATCGCCAGTATCTATAAAAATCTGATCTCGAGGCGGCCCCGGCCCGCCCGAGACCGCGGCCCACCGGGAAAGCTCCCGAATTCTCACATGGCCCATGTGAGAGAGAGACACCAAAGTCATGCCATCTCTCTCCCTCTCACGTTACTATTCTTGGAAATGTTTACGATCACACACTGCCAGTCATTTACGATAAAGATGGAATATTATGCAACTTATACGCTGAGAAAAAAAAAGGACATCGGGAGACAAGCACAAATTATTGAACTACACACTTCCGTTTACTTCACACACTCTCTTGAGCAATATTGTTTGGCCCTCCCTAACGCGTACGAGCAAACGAACGTATATCTCATGGGAGGAGCTATCAAAAAATTGTGCATCATGATTGGACAGAAATGTAGTTCCCCAATATGAAAAGGATCACTATTCTGGCTGTGACGAACTAACGCTCGTCGAAGTGCAATAAAAGGGTTTAAATAAAAAAAAGACCACTTTTGACTTGAAGAAAGCTTAATTCTGCCTCACGTGGTATAATTCAGATTAAGTAGAGGCGAATATTTTGATTGTTGAAGAATTAGAATCAACGAATTGATCAAGAAAATGATGCACGGATCGGAAATCCAGCTTTTCATTGAACAAGCGTGATACTAACTTTTGATCTAGTACGAAAACAACGATCGCTTCAAAACGAGTTGTGAAAGGCCGAATGAAAGCTGATTCGAGACGACTGGTAGCAGTGGTAGCATTCTCATCGAGTTGAAGGCATTTCAGAGGGTGGGGTTGAGGCTCGGATTCATAGTCGTTAATCCGAAATCAGGATCGGCGGATTAGGAGCGCTGCGATCGCTGTGCCCAGATTTAAAATGCCTCGCCGTGGCGATCGCAGCGCCCTAAATCCGCTGACTCTAATCTCGGATTAATGACTATGAATTCCAGGAGAGCTTTTCTGAGCTCCAAATATTTGATTCGAACCGATCCGTACGTCAGGCTGCCTTTCCATGGCAGATGGCGCGGGTACCCTCTCAATGTGTAAGAGAGAGACACCAAAGTAGTGCCATCTCTTTCGCACTCATTGTTAGGTTAGGGTTTTTCAAATCTCGCGGTCTGATTCTGGCAAAATATTTGTCCCATGGAAAGGCAGCCTCAGTGCAAACTGGTGCAAACTGCAAACTGATGTGCTGATGTGGGGAGTGCCGCGAGTGCAACGTGCAACGGAGTGAGTAACGGAGGACGTTATAACGCGCTAGTCTCATCATAGATGGCGGAGTGGGCGCAAGTTGAAATCGAAAGCGACCATGGCGAGTGCATCGATGTGCATCGAGCTGCATTCTGCATTCGTCGTGCTGCGTCGTGCATTGCACGAGCTCTTCTTTGTGTACATCCAGTTGAGTCGCCTTTTACACAATGACTGACAGTGACTAGTGACTATACTTTTGATCAGACTATTTGGTGCGTAGATATACAATCGCGTAGCGGATGTGTATAGAGCTGCATTCCTTTGCTGGTCATCCGCATACCTCATACCTTTCGTGTGCGGTGCAGTGTTTCCGTCCGTTGGCCGCAGCCATCTCGGACAGAACAAGAATCTGCATCATAATATATAAAAACTGCACTGTGTGTAGGTACTACGTTTGGACTCGTTTGGTTGTGTTTGTGGACTAGCAGACTCTTGATGTGCGCGAACGCGGAGTTGTTCTCTGCTCTTGATTTACCTACCTAAACCGACCGCGGCCGAACCTTTTTCATTTCAGATACTTATCAGTTTGTTCGATCGGCTGCAGAAGCTCTAAGGAGCTTTTGGGAGCTTTGTCCATCGACTGCATCATACGCACGTGCCCGATGAGCCTTCTCCGCGCATCGTGAAACTCGGAGCAGACTTGGTTCAACGGCCTTGGACTGCTTGCCTCCCCCGTCCCCACACAGTGTCTCTGTTGGTCTCTGTGTCCAAGTGCCAATGCCGTTTGGACGGTCCCATACCGCCGCCGCTTGCAGCAGACCTAGCGCCCCGCACAGCTGCTCGCCCCCAACAAAAACAACAACAGAGCCTATCGGCGCAGCAGCACCCGGATATCTCTGATATCTGATGCTTCGAGGTGCGCGTAATCTCGCCCCATGTAATGATGCGTGATGCACGAGCTGCTCTCACTCGTAAGATGGCCGCAAGCTCGTTCTAACCTCAAATCCCGTGCACCAGCCAGCAGCCCGTGTGCCAGCTGCAGCAGCAGCCGACGACGACGACCCAGATGTGTTCAACCGACAGCGTCAGTCCTAGGCCCTAAGACGTCGTCCTCTAGGAGTCGTCGATCGACCCCGACCACCGGGTGCACCAGGTGCCCCGTGTTCCAGCAGCCCAGGGCGCGCTAGGAACCCTAACCTAGCCTCCGAAGAGGGCCTTCGACACAAGATCAGCTGCTGTTGTTGTTCCAGGCCGTCTCCACGAGGAGAACGAGAACGACCCTGATCGACACTGCGTTCCTGCCTCTCATTGTTGCGCGCTGGCGTGCGTGTATGAGTGCATCGTCGTCGCGTGAACTCGTCATCGCTAATACAAGTCTCTAGCTAGCTCTGGTATCGTGTGTGCGCGCATCGAGAGGAAGAAGGAAGTCGAGCTGCAGTCAGCGGAAAAGAAATCACCAACATCATCGTCTTCGTCGCCCGAGTCGAGGCCCCAGCGCAGCAGCCGTCGCAGTGGTGACGAGTTGACGAGCACGACGACGACGACGTCGAGGCTGCACACGGCCCCAAGGACGTGCCGACGTGCCAGTGAGTGCGCGAGTGCGAGCCCTCACCGGAGGGCCAGGTCGACCAGCAGCCATCATGAGCGAGGACAGGAGCGACGAGGATTCCATCATGGACCTCTGGTACTCCAATTGGGAGCAGCAGTGCGTCGAGTCGATCGAGGCCGAGCCCGACTACGAGAGCCAGCTGCATGCCGAGAAAGAGCTCTACTCTCAACACATGTGGTCAAATTTTCAGACTACTGCCACTGCCATTGCCCAACTGTACAAAGGTGAGCGCACAGAGCCACCTTAGTTCCTTTGCATCCAGGCTGACAAATTTGTTATTCTTGTTCTATTATACTTTGTTGCTGAGTTGTGGTTGAGTCAATCCTCACAGCAAAACATTGTCTTAGGCTGGTCTCTTCCCAAGATAGTCAGAGTGTAATTCAGTTCGCTCCCCCCAACAACAAGGTGTTTGCTGTAGTTCTAACATCTTACAATGGCTGCCTCTAGACTGGTTTGAGTCCTCAACCTAAACTTCCTGCGATTTCACATGATGTTTGCTCAGTATTAGCATCAAAATTCTATCAAGATAACAATTAAAACTCCTGAGTATTTTATAATTTCCATCCATGATTCATTTGAGTTCTGGCATAGAATTCAGGCGCTGAATTTTATTTCTTGCTCTACATCTGTACTCTGGCATGTATTCTACAGACACTATTGAGCTCACTTTATGTATCTCTTCTTTTTAACATCTACCCATAAAGGAAGCCATCAGGAGATTTGATTCAGACCATAAAGCTATTTTACCACAAGAAATAGTTACTGGAGAGCTTTCATTTATTGTAGTTCTGTAATAAATATACTCAATTTAGTTACATTTCATTTTTTAGAAAGATTGTTGGTATATCTCCTTCTGTGAGTTATTATTCTTTTTACTTACATTCATGGATGAGTGTATTAATTCAAAAATCTCAAACTCGAAAATTTTTTAATAGATTTTCCTTAATTTACTGCATACAAATTACTGGTAACCCCAAATTTGATGAACATTCACATGATTATTGTCTGATTGCATATTTTCAGAACTGTACATCATTCATGTTATAACATGCATAAGAAACCAATGCAGCAATCTTTGTCTCTGAATAATTTGAATTCGGCCATTGATGAGAATTGGCTGTTTTTGGCTCTCATTAATAATGTCATATTTGTGCTGTGAAATTCCCCACTTTATTAATAGAAAACTTGCAGGACAAAATTTTTAATATTTTCCCATCATAGACTCCCACTTGCACTGTTGAATTTCTCTAATCTTGTATAGTGAGCTCAGCTATTCCAAATGAGAAATAATTATGTGGTCCAGGGTGTAATGTCTTGAAGAATCGCTTCTCACTATTATGGAAGCCTTGAAATGCCACATGGTAATGATTTGGATAGCTCAGGGCTGATAATTTAATGTTACCTAACATCAAAGATTGAGCCTCGGCTAAGATCAAGTTATCCACTCTTCTTTCCAAGGCGAATGAAGATTCATTGAAAATGGTTTTTGGAATTTTCTTTCACACTGTGCATTTTTCTTCCCACCACTTGTTTAATCCGATTTGTTGTTGACCTGGTTGTATTGGAAATTTTATTGTCAAATTTTTCTCTCTGGTTGCATGCATTTTCCTTCAACAGCTATACCTACTGTACATGTATTGTACCACCATGACAAACGTTATGTAAATATAGAGGCCCTCTCATTGTGCCACCCTCACCTCATTTTATTAGGCTGTCAATCTCTATTGTATTATTTGGAAGTAATCAATCGATGTGAATCATTCATTTCCTCCTCTTCTTATCTCTTTTACTGCTTGCATTGTTTGAGACTGCATTGCGCACACAAGCAGGCGCGCAGTACACTTTCGTCATGCACTGACTTGTAGTTTGTAGTACTTACTCGTGATGAAACATGCCAGTAACCTCAAATATTTGTCTTGGTCACTGCCGTCACTGGTGTATTATAATTCGATACGTTTTTACACTTAGATTTGAACAGAATGTATTTTTCGTTCCTAGACACGTGAAAAAATGTATCGCTTCCAACGGAGAAAACGGGATTTTCGAGCGGTCCTCCAAAATTCCGTGTGGTGCTTGAATGGCTTGAAAAAGCATTTCTTCCGTTTCTTACAATAAATGACCATAATCGCTAGTTTTTCAACGATCTTCGAGATAATTTCTCCACTCATCAATTGGAGTTTACCTTTTTCGTTCTTTGGCCACTCTGTGTACGATTATACTGGGATAAAAGCATTTCAAAACTGCAAGAAATCTCTTTTTTCTATTCAAAAAGCTACTTTCCATGTTATCGTATTTCTCGTACTCATTTCCACGGGGTTTTTGTGAATCAGTTGATGTAGAATCCCTTTCTATCTACAAGTATTTGTTGCAACAAAGACCCATGGATCCATAATGACGTTACGAAATCTACCGCGGTGTACGTTATTATTACTTCTCACCATACCAGTTATATCATGCCGAGGATTTCGGCGTGATGAAGTATGATCTCCGAACTAGTCGCTTTATTTTTCTGTCGCTAAATGATTATTGTTCTCGCAAAATCTGTCTCCAATTCGGATTTTCCCATCTTTTGAGAAGATACAAATGCGAGTACAAATGTCACAATTTATTGAAATTTGGTGTATGATTTCCGGAACTTTCCTGTAGCTTCGTTGCTTTATTGATTCATGAATCTCAAACTCCTTATCATTCAATCAGATCTCATCATTATTCCTGATTCCATCATTTTTCTATAATGGTGACAACCAAGAGGATATGCACTAACTACATAAGGACGGAATAGGGGATTGTGCATAGCCCCCAATGTGTTTACTTTTTTCATCGAGTCGGAGAGTCTCGCAACAGTAAAGTTTGATTTTACGGGGAAGTTCCGAGAGAACACAAGAGACGACTTTTTCATATGCATGTTTTTTTGGTTGAAATTTTCGTCACTCCTTGCATTTTTGTTGCCATTGCCGTGTGTAATTCAAAAGCCACGAATGATCGCAGTCAGAGAAATCTTGACGCAAACTTTCAATGTTGTTAATTTATCACGCTGTGATCTTCGAAATATAACTTTTTCGTTTGGGATCAATAATTATAATGAATAGCACAAGAGCCTGATTCCGAGCTCGGTGATTACTGTCGCGGCAGTGCGATTCACTTCACTCGCCATGCATAAGGAACATGGAATTAGGTGGTCCACAATGTATCCACAATGCATAAGGAAAGTGGACGTAGGAGAATCCGTAACGAGTCACACCGCCGCGACAGCTATCACCGAGCTCGGAATCAGGCCCCAGGACCCGTTGAATTTACTTTGCGTGTTCATCGAATTTAAGTTGGAAAAGTTCAATGGTGAGGTCGCAGACGCAGCAAGTGTATATAGAAGTACACTCATCCATGGTTGCAAACTCAGTGTTGAAAATTGGACCAAACGTAATGCGATCTTTGATTGTTATGCGCATTATCTCTTGTTTTCATGATGAGGTGACATTTTTCACCAGTCATGATAAAAAAAAAGACAATTATCACATATTGAAGTATGCAGCATTTAACAAACAGTAGTAATCTTCCTTGTCGTGTACGGAACATGACTTACTGGGTTATTCCTCCATACAAGTATCCAGAATCAAATTTGCTCAGATGCTTCCTACGCACAGAGTCTTTTATGAGGCTAGAATGAGAATGCTCTTCGAAATCCGATCCCCTTACTTTTGTCATTACTCTCATTGCGGATGACTTCATCTGTGATTTTCTTACTGTCTCCTTCCAAAGTAGTGTAGAATACCAGTTATGATTTTTTCTCGTAAAAGAAAGGCGATGTAGGGGAGAACGGGGTACGATGGTTTCTGCGGGTCAGATGGTCAATGCGATTTCTCAAAAGTTCTTGATGATAAAAATCTGAAAAAAATTGTAATCGATAGTTTTTCACTCTGTCCACTTCCCCGGTGGAGAAAAACAGCGTGACTTTGCTTTTTTTATTGAAAAAAATGCTACTGTATTTTGACCCATAATCTCGCGAAAAAAGGTCAATTTTCTTCACCGTGCGATTCATTCAGCAGATAAGCTACGCTTCCCGGACCAAACCTATCTTAAAGTACAAGTCCTGAGCTTGAAAAACGACCCCTTGGAAAAGTTTTCTAGCTCAATGCAAGTAATTGATTTTCCGAGTTGAAAGTGATGAGTTCGACAGGGTAAGACGGTCAGTCCAACGGGGCGGAGATGGCTATGGGAAAACGGAGCGGCGCGTGGGGCTGGCGCTGCCGTATCTAACCTTACGCGAGATACTCCTACCGTATTCGACTCTGACAGGCATGGTTTTTCCGATTGATTTCACCACGGATTTAATTGTTTTACGATACTATCATCACTAATTCCAAGAATGTTTAACTAAAAACACACTGAAATGAGCTGAAATGGTGGATACAATCCTTGCTTCGGTATCACTCCCATCGACGAATCGTTCACGTTTTGTAAGCAGATCATGGTATTCCACAGTAAACTTTTATTAGATCACATTTATCCGAACATATGAGCTCAATTCATAAATTCACGCACTTGTCCATGACAAAAACGAGTACTGAATCATTAGATGGCTTTACATGTGCTTTCACAACATTGCTTGCATGTCATAGCAGAAAGCATACTTCGCTCCTCGGGAATTTGTCCATAGCCATCACCGCCCCACTCGACTGACCATCGTACCCTGTGCGGGGTACGACGGTCAGTTTTCGAAAAAATTCTCTTACGAAAAAACGAATCGCTCGAAAAATCTGAAAAACATTCAGTTTTGTTCCTTAGGGTCTCTACTTCAAATATATGTTCTTTGAAATCACCTACAGGTGCAATTGTTCGTGACAGAGCCGTGAACAAAAAAATGACCGTAGTACCCCGCTCTCCCCTACAAGTCGGCTGTGATGATGGAATGAAGATTTGATGGAAAGATTCGCATTTCTCGGATTTCTAGCTGTCTACGTCGGAAGCGCGATTTTCGACTCGTCCTCGCAGCACAGCTAGAAAATGTCGTTTGCGACTCGTGCTGCGCACTCGTCACATAATATACTATTATGTTGACGATGAATGAGAGTCAAAATGATTTGACCTAAAGCAAAAAATTTTTCAATTTCTCAAAAACTATTCCTTTAAGGATTTGATAATTTTCATGCTATCTAAAACTCATATCATTTTTTTTACAGATCGATCACAGGGAACATCTTTTTGGTCGCCTTTTCAGACGGCAGCAGGAACAGTGACATCTCTTTTTAAAGGTTAGTACTATCACAATATTTGATATTTGTAGTCCTTGTAAACAGTATGATCATTTATGGGCATTCGCAAAAGTTCTCTCTCTTATCTGATGCATGATTCTGATTCTCAATAAACGTTTTTATTACATTTCACCGAGCTCTAGTTCGTCCGAGTTCGACCGCCGTCTAGTGATCATCTGGGGGAATTTATACAGCTCTATCTCGCACATGCGTTTCGTGGAATCATCCATGAGTGCATGTGTGTGTGTGCGTGTATTATGGGGGCATATAGCTCTATGTGAGCGACTCATTTCTGCCTAACTGTCTGCTGCAATGTGAGTGATTCGCGACATGGTGGTGCCATATTCCAATTCGCTCAGATCACCATTATTTGGCGGCAAAAATTCTGCCTGTAGCGCTCGCGGTGGCCAAAAGACACACGAAAACACGGGGGCCAGCGACGGGGGCAGCCGTGACGACTCGTATATATAGGTATAGATATAGGTATAGAGCTCCCGCGTCGACTGACGTCTGCTGATGCTATTGGGAAGTGACATCCATGTTAAATTCTGGGGGCATGCAATAGTTCACGACTCGCCGCAGATGGCGCTGTCTAGTAACAAGCCCGTGTTAATCTCGGGGCATGCGGCCGCCATGTTTGACCTTGATGTCACATCCCAATCTGAATACTTCTCATCAGTCTAACATCATGACTCCGTCAATAGGCCAATCACTATTACTAGAGTCCCGAATAAACAGTGTCGGTGGTGAGGATTTACCATAGAAATATAGTACCAAATTATATCTATGGAATTTACTCGTTGCAGTGCAAGAGTCTCTCTCATATTCGCCCAACACAACAAAAGCGTGCTCGACCGTCGGCCCGGCTCCACTTCGTCGTCGCGTTGTGACTTGTTTCACACAAGTGTATTGCGTGGTCGAGTGTGTGTGCGTGTGTGTGTGTGTGCGTGTGTGTGTATGTGTGTGTGTGTGTGTGTGTGTGTGTGTGTGTGTGTGTGTGTGTGTGTGTGTGTGTGTGTGTGTGTGTGTGTGTGTGTGTGTGTGTGTGTGTGTGTGTGTGTGTGTGTGTGTGTGTGTGTGTGTGTGTGTGTGTGCATGTATGTACGTGCAGCCGTGCCCGCGAGCCCCCGTTGTTTAATGCGCGGCTCAACCATCAGAGGCGCCCTAAGACAATTTGAGCGGGGCGAATACGAGACCCTTGGACTCATATGAGCCGCCCAGCACATGCGTTTTCGCTATTGGGACTAAACAGGCGATAAGCGCAATAGCGATAATAATCTTTAATATGATATAGTTATTTAATAATATTTATAGTAATTTAATAATAGATAATAATCTTTCGTCCGTGTTATTCTTATGGAGGGTGACCCTTGCGTCGCCATATTGGCGCTGCAGTCCCATTTAAATTAACACGAAGGTTTACTCCCAATAGTTTCAAATTAGGCATCGTGAAATTTTTTCTGAGCAATTTTCATCGCTCTACCAAGCTCTATCTCTTTCACACCATGCCAAACTCCCTCGCAAATTCTATACGTTCCTTCGCGCAGTGGATGGAAGCGTTTGTTGAAAATCCTTTTTTAACCTTTACTCATTCTATACATATCTTCTCATTCCATTTACGAATTATAAAAAAGTCTGCGAAAGCATGCGAAATTTCGCTCGGTCAGCAATAGAGGATAAAATGAATTGATCCGCGAGTCATTAGAGATACTTGTTTCTACGTTTACATCAACTTTTTACTTCGAATGGAGCTTGCTGATTTTTTCTTCGTTGGAGGGGCGAGGGACCTATGGGATTTCACTAACTAACCACGAGCTGCCTCTTTCACGTCTTTTCAAAATCCCTCGCATACCTGCGCATCTTTTTTTGTTCGTTGCCTCCAAGTGGAATTGCGTCGTAGGTTTTTCTCAAAATTCGCTTTCTCATCTTAGACTTCAAGTTTGCAGCACAGTACCGGTAACTGGACTACGTAACATATCAATAAGTGAAATCCTTTCGACTTAGATGATGGTACGGTCGAGAGAAATATATTATCGCAAGCCTGGCAGAAGATTCTTGATATATCACGGTAAACTCAAATGACAACGTGCAAATTTGATGAAAAATGTCTTCAATAAGTGTGCGCAATCTCGAAAAATGAAATCTGAAGTCAACGTAGCGCTTGGGATTCGCAGGGCCATCCGATGGCCATCGCTTTGCAGCGAGCTCATTTTGCAGTGCGAGTACTTCACCTTCGCCAGAGAGTACTGTACATTTTCACGAGTAAAAGCGAGAGCGCAAACACTGGTGCGAGGGAGAAAGAGAGTGCTCCCTCGTATACTTGTACTTGCGTCGCTCATGACTCTGCGCAAGTATGGGCGCGCGCGAGCGATTTCCAGATTCCAACACCCTTCCCTTTTCTCTATAAGTTGTTTCATTCCTCTTTTACGAGGCTGGTAAGTGCACTTGCAGTCTCTATCAGGCCTCGCAGCCCGTTCTGCGATGGTGTCGAGCGTTGGCCGCCAAGGAACGCACCATCGTGGCCTCAACAGTTGACCTTCGCGAGCCACCCGGTCAGCTGTTCCGAAGGGGAACCCCGCGATTTCTGTCATGTCCCTCTCGCTTGCTTCCTTGGCTATATGCAAACTGCCTTCAAGAGATACACTTACTCGTACTTGGATCTTGTACGCAGCCACGATATAAGTCATGTAATGATTTGCAATCAAGGGCTGGCCATCCATTCGATGTCCTCGGATGCGTAGTTTTTCATATCAACTTTCATTTGGCATCGGGAACGTTAACTCTTCTAGGATTAAAATCATCTAATATTGTCTGGTGTATTGCCTGATGATTGAATTTTCAGACGCACGGTCACTCTCCATTATGACAAAGTCTTATCGCATCTCAGGACCGTGGGTTGCGAACTCCTTTTTTTAGCTCCGTCCGCGTAGACTCTTTCGTTGTACCGTCGCGTGCAGCTGTAACTCAGAAGATACTGGGTGTGAAGTCCTCACCTCAAGTTTATTATGATCTAGAAGTCGAATAATGGAAATGAGAGTAAGGTGGGCATGATTCGACAATGATTTCTATAGGTAGGCTCGGTTTCAAGTTCTGGTCGACAGTACAACAAAAGGGTCTGCGCATTTTATTCACAGTCCTGGCGTTTCAACTAGCTCCCGACATAGATACTTTTGCGGTTCGATTTCGATTAAAAATTGATCGTCTTGATTTTCCAGTAGCATAGACTTTTTCTTCCAAATTTGGACAAAAAACAGACAACATACGAATGATCTGTACTTTGTTTGTCAAAAAATAATTTCCTCTCAGAATAACTAAATATCCTCAGACACTGTTGAAAAAGACACACAAGAAAAAATTCTCAGTGGAGTTCGCCGCAGATTCAAATTCTGACCTTCCATCAGGTGGAAGGCAAGGACCTTATTCACTCAGCTATGCCTTGCCTGGAAAGAATATATTTTTTGGATTAGCATGATTTCCAAAGGAATGCCAATCACGATTTTAAATTTATACATTTCAGAATCTGCAAATGGCATTCGCCGATGTAGCGAATTGGGTATGGAAGCCGGAAGACAAAAACGCAGTAGAGAGATAATGAATTGGGCCAGGAAAAAGAGGCGTATGATTCGCAGAGAAGACCTCATAGCATACTTATCTGGCAAGCCTCCGCCACCTAGACCACACTCTCACAGGTGAGCTTCACTAGCATACGGTGAGTCATTCAGCCTAAAAAGGTCGGCTTGCGTGAACATGGGATTTTCCCCTGGGGTATGTTCCGGGGTCATTAGTAGATCATTTTCCAACAAGAATCGAAAAAATTGGTCGAGGGTTTTCAAAATAAAGTCGATTTTTCCATTTTCTAAGCTAACCTCCGAAAATAGTCTATTTACTTCATTACTCACTTTCGTTTCTTGCTTTGAAATCGACTATTCAAAATGACTAAAGTACCTATATTCGACGTAAAAAGACCCAATCTTTCTAAATCCGAGGTCCCCATTGAGCCCAGATAAGATCCGAATAACTCGGAATGGTTTATAGAGCAGGGAACACCCTTTTTATCGAAAAATTTTACGTAAAATCCAAGGATATCCTTTGTCATCAGGGGACATGGATTTTATCAATACTGAAGAAGTGTACGTACATATTAATAGTGACGTATTCCACAAGTATTTGGTATGCCCAAGACCTTCTCATTATTTGATTGGAATTCCGAATGTAAGTAAGGAACTATATCTGAACAGCTTCCGAACAAAAAAGTGTTGAATTTTATTCGAACTATTGTTTTAATGCTATTTGAATTTTCAATAAGTACAATCTTGTTGACATATTAAAGACCCATCTCACATCATCAGTTTCTATGAACAAAAGTCTCGCTGGATTATCATTGTAACAAATATCACAGGGTGCACCAACTAAAGAGATACACTTTCGCATCTTATATTCTGTAACATTTACCGTTTAATCTCCATAAAAATGGTGAGATATCTTATATCCTTCCACGAATGGTTGAAAAAATAAGTCATACATGTAACCCATTGAATTCGCATACTGCGCGGAAAAGACGACCTGAATAAGCAGAGTGTGCAGAATGAACTTTATATTTCTTCCAAATTTCACTGAATTCGTGATGAACTGACTTGAATGCTTGTTCGCTGTACTTTCCAAGACCAGTTCCAGTTCTACTACAAAATTCTTCTAAATGATACATAATTGCATGAGCTTTCGGTGTAACAAATACCCAAATTCAAATAGCAATTGCGAAAATCTTTCAGTTTATCAGCATATTGAGGATCGAGATTCGTGCCAAAACAAGCTCTCACGACTTCTTCAAAACTTTCAAAAATCTTCACATATTCATTAACATAAGGATTATCTCTTCTTTCCACGAGGTTGACGTTATTTACTAGCTTGCTACAATCGTTACCATTAAAACTCTCACCACCGCGAATGATCTGGCGGTTTACCATTCCAAATTATTCTGATCTAATCTGGGCTCAATTTGGACCTCGGATTTCGAAAGATTGGGTCTTTTTACGTCGAATATAGGTACTTCGGTTATTTTGAATAGTCGATTTTGAAGGGAAGAACGAGAGCGAGTAATGAAGAAAATAGACTATTTTCGGGAAATGGCTAAAGAATGGGAAAGTTGACTTTGTTTTAAAAACCCTCGACCGATTTTTTTGATTCTTGTCGGAAAATGATCTACTATTGACCCCGAAACATACGCCATAGGAAAATCCCATGTTCACGCAACTCGACCTTTTTCGGTTGAATGACTCACCGTGAGCAAATTATCTCTGACCCTCTTTTGAGAGTCATTCATTTGAAAGATTTCCGATTCTCAATTAAAACAGAGTATCTTTTCCGTGATGATTTTACAATTCACTGATCCGAATGACATTTTCCCGATATGCCTTTGTTGATTGTTTCTTTCCCACATTCAATTTTACCACATTCCAGCGATTTGTATGATCTCATAATCTCGCGTTTCAAGGGATTTTCTTTTTCGATTAAATCCCATCCGTCGATTATTTGTTACACCAATGGGTAATGAGTTTCGAGGCCAAAATTTGACACCCACACTCCATCGAGTTGGTGCCAGAAATACTCCTCTCCTGACAAAAATAATGGCTATGCAGCGAACTTGAAATGAAAGTATTTTTTGTAGGTGATAGGCAAGAGTGTAACCTTGGAAAACATACTAGTCTCTGATTTAATACTCTGAATTTCTTAAAATTGTCCCAGGAGTTCTCCAAAACCACGTATGATGGTCTGCAGTTCGCCCCCATCCCAAAGTCCAACAGCCAGTATGGTTGTTTCGTCGACCCCACCGCCTGGAAGTGAGCCAGACCCGGAACTGCACACGTTTCGGGAAGCCTTGTCAGGTAAATCTATTATATCTTTACTCATTAGTATTTGAGAAATAATTCCTCGTATCAGTGTGCCGCGGGTCCTATCGCTAGTGAATTGACGACCTGCGAAGAAGCAGATACGTTGTGCGTCGACAGCTCTATCAAAACTAATATTTTACAAAGATAGATGTTCTACAATCAACTCTCCAAGATGTGTAGAACTCCTCACTTTTCGACGCAGATCAAATGTTATGTGACTTGAAATACTCAACTTTTCGTGAAACTGATGGAAAATCAATTGAACACCGTAGTGAGAAGTGGCCTATCGATCTAGATCAAAATTACGAGGGAGTTGTTCCGAATTTTGTCTCACTGATTAATGTCGTGATGAATCGATTGGATTTTTCAAATTAATCTGAAGAAAATGAATTTCAAAAGACGACCTCCTCACGGATAACTTTCGCGTGTTAGTTGATCGTTACTTCTGACAAGGAAGTACACTGAATTCTTCAAAATCCTTGAATTTTTCTCATTCAGCTTCTTAGAAATCCTTGAAAGTGGGCTCAGATTATCTGGACCTACCCTGAATGTAAATTGGACCGAACAAATGAAAATTATCCTTTGTTATTAAGAGTATCGAGATTTTCATCTCATGCCCATCCTCACGTCACAATCGAGTGAGCTCACCGATGAGCTTCACGACTGAGAACACACTCTTCTTTGTGGAGTAACCCTCTGATAATCTGTTTTCAATAAATAACTTCTTATCATCCAAAATCTCTTAACGTCACTCCATATTCCATCGGGGCTAAATTCAATTTGACCAACAATAAGGATTATCATTGAGGACCCCCGAGTTACTCCTGTTCAGTTCTAAAACTGATATTCATGAAATTGAATAGAAATGTAGTCAAAGTATTAAGGAATAGTGAATTTTATCAATGATCCATTGGTGGTTCAAAATTATAGGCTCGCCAATGTCCCGACGTGCCGGACGACAAACTGAGCTCTCAGCTTTCATCAGCAGCGAATTTGCTCGGCATCACAAACGACCAGCTTCTCATGATGTTGACATGGGCTCGCCTACTCATAAACGAACGCGTTTTATGTAACAGTGCGTGAACTGGACTTTGTACAAAAGTTAAGCACAGTTGAATATCGCAGTAGCAGCAACTTGTAGCGAGGTCCTCATCACGTGTTGTGTCGATGTGTTGGTCGGCTTGAGGACTCGTACAAGACTAGGTGGAAATTATCGACTCGTTACTCAACACCCCGCTCTTAGAATATTTTATTTTTTTGAAAAGTTTGCCCTTGAAAGAATGTGAGAATGAGTATGTTGATCATTACAAATTCAGAGTGTGTGAGCAAAAAGAGAGAATGGGATAAAGCAGATCATAATTTACACATTCATCACGGAAGTGATCCTATGTAGGTCTGATGAGATACTGAAAATATTCTGCAAGCTAATCTTCATCTAGCAATAATTCGACAAGTCTCAAGTTTTTTGTTGTTGATGGTATATCTGAGTTACCAAAGAACTCCATCGATCTCACTGATTCAGTTTTTGCAGTAGAAACCGGAAAACCTTTCGTTACCATTCTGTAACGTTCGTATGAACGCGATTGATTAATTGGAGAAATTACGTACCATATGTTTGTTGGCGGGTATCGGATGATAGGAATTTTTGAAATATATACTGTCATCGTTTGTGGTCTTTGCTGGAGTTGAGTAGTGTCGATCAACAAGTGACGGGCTCACTCAACTCTGGTACAAAATTATCATAATCTTCACAAATACTTTCTTATATCCTTGGTTATTGTTATTATACTTAATAATACTATTTAAGCATTGATTTGATTATTGATACTCACTACTTGCAATTAAAAAACGGTCAGCAAGTTTATTTTTCAGATTTAAGTTGTGACCCAGAAAAATAGTTATCCTCCAAGTATCATAAATTCCGAGCAAATATGTACTTTAGATCAAATTTTTTTCCCAGTGATAGGTAGCGTAGATCGATGTAAGATAGAAATCATTTAGGTGATCAAAGGGTGTCCGGTTCTGCATTTGCAAAATTGACTAAATTGTTCAAGATGTCGTGTGAGTCGAACATTAGGAGTTTGAAGAATGCAGGATACTGTTTTGACAGATAACCATAATCATCAATACTTCTAAAGTGGAAGGAAAACTTCGATTGTTGTTGAGGTATATATCCCATGTTTGAGTGAATAAAAAACCGCAGTGAGATGTACTGATAATGCCGTTAGTTGTTATGTATATCTTTTTTTTCATCACGTTATTTTCACAGATTTCATCTCGTGAAATTGATTCAGTTATTGAGTATTAGAAACAAAACCAATTGGGTATAAATCCTTGAAGTATGATCATCTGATACTTGGTGTATCAAAGACAGACGTTGAATAGAGCATGATGTTTTTTCCCTCATGCATTGCAACCAATGGGAAATTTTCTTTGAAATTCTTGTTCTATATTCTAGTTGTGGAGACGCGATCGAAGAATATAGTTCACCTAATTACCGCATATCAGTTATGAAAAAAGTTGTATTTTTTGAAAATAGTGTCGACGACGCCATGGCCAAAGAGCGTCGTATTCCATATACATTTTCAATGATATAAGTTCAAGAAAAAAAAAACTTTCTGTTACTGTACTAAATAACTATACAACATCGATGCAAGTTCTCTTGAAAAATATTTGAGCAGTGAATTGGCTCTACTGATCTGGCTCCAAGAGGAATGTGTAGGAACTCAGAGATTATTTTTGGCTCTTCTGGACGTCTTGAACTGTTGATTTGTGTGGACGAGGAGTATGAACTACTAGTTTCGGAAAGAGGAACTCCGGTGCCTGGGTAGAAATATATGGAGTAGGTACACAGTATGATGAAGTATTACCTGGAAGATAATATTCGCATCTCTGTTCCTCTACTTACGAACATATCTGTTCGTCATAATATTTAAGAATTAATTGCAGACTTGATTTCACTAAAGGATGATGTGTGAGTAATGAAGCGATTGTGCAGATGTGTGAGAAATGAGAGATTTTGGGAATAAATCGAACACATTTTAGGTACGATTCCAAGGGCAATTCTTTGTTATGCTTTAGAAAATTTGTTAAGATTTGCTTTTCGATTATATGTGGTATTTGTGAATTAAGAAGAATTTCTGGATTAGCAATATCATGACCCTCATAATTTATAATCGATCGAATGAAAAAGCTCTAGCAGAATAAGCAGTTAAGGAGTGCCATTACAAGACGTAATAGTCGACTTACAAGGAGAGGCCAGGGAGTGCGGATCACGGATTCGGATGAAACTTTGGAAATAGTCTCCTTTTAGCACCAAAAGATGATACCCAGAGCCGCAGAGTCTAACGCTCAAGCGTTTCCGAGCTACAGGCCACAACCCATGCATTGCAATATATCTATATAATACCATTTCCCACATATATAGATATACTGTAATGCATGGGTTGTAGCCTGTAGCTCGGAAACGCTTGAGCGTTAGACTCTGCGGCTTTGGGTATCATCTTTTGGTGCTAAAAGGAGACTATTCCCAGAGTTTCATCGAGATCCGTGACCCGCACTCCCTGGCCTCTCCTGGTTAATCTCGAACGGAATTGCCGATTATTATTCTTGAGTCGATCGTTACGAAGAAGCTCTATGTAGTTTCGCGAGAAATTTTCCTTCAATATTTTCTGAAAATTGAACGATCCCTTCCCGAATCAACGTACTAAAAGAAGTTGATCGAGAAAAAACAAATATTGCACAACTTTGTGAGTGGTGGTTGTTTTGATCACACTACTGTGAAGTCAAATCTTTTGCTGCTCATACTGCTATGAACTTTTTATACTCTGAGTAGAAGGTGACATGTACTCCATCACTTCTTTACGGTAAAACCATGTAATTATGTACATGATGGATGTGAAAAATACGGTGTATATTTTTCATTTGTTCACAAGTCATGTCAGGAGCTGTGCTTGTAAGTACTCGATTCAACACGACCCCTTGCGCCTACTTCCACATAATATAATTTATCGGTCGAAGAGTCAGTTGAAGTAGAAAAAAGTTTAATACGAATTCTGTTGAATATATCTAGTTTTAAATCTCGTATCCCGAACACCAAGTATCTTTTCCTACTACGATTAAAAAATCTGATTGGTGCTGCAATAAACTATCGATTTTCACTTAATTTAATTGATCGACCCTGGATAGAATGAAACAGTATGCAGTCAATTCGCATTCAAATGCACCATAGAAATAAAACAAAAAAACACTTGTATTCTCAGAACAAATGTTCTGACGACGGAATCAGATTGTTTCTTCTAATACGCGAAGATCATTCTGAAGTTATCTAACAAATTCCCTTTGTCGTGATCATGATTGGGCATGTGCATACTAGTTATGAACAAACACGATCACACAAATTTGGTTTCAAAAGCTATTGTTACGATCTTTGAATATAAGGACATTGTTGCACATTACAGACACTTCCCTTGTCCTGAGTGCAATACCTCGGGATCATAGGAATTTTGTGAATAAATTTTAAGCTCCGCGTTTCATATATAGTCACTTGTAAAAACCATGGATCTTATTTGAGCTTCATGCCGAAGATGATTCAATTGTAAAATATGGAACACACACACACTATATCACATAATCACTATGTAATATGTATAAATGTCATTTCTTTTAAATTGTTCATAATGAGGTAAAAAATAAGAATCATGAATCGCACACCGTTTTTCTTATTATTTTTATGAATCCTCAGAAGAAAATCCTTGGAAAATTGCGAGAGCTTTTCCGGTGTAGACAAGTCTATACCCTCATTCTCTTTCTTTTTCTTCAAAGAAGAGAAGTCTGATTGAACAGGCAGTTTTAATTACTATAATGAAATCAGTCTCGAAGGACTAGAAGTTGTAATCGAATGATGTAATCCAAAACAATTCAAAAGAGTCCAAACAAAACCATTTTACCCGCACTGATTTACTTGAGTGGTCGGCGGTGAATGAAACATATTTCAGTAGATAGATTGATGCCATGAAGGATTTGTATTCATAACAGCTCACTGGAAGATCTCAGATCCAGTAGGTGGTGAATTATGATGTTAAATTACCATCTTGTCCGGTAAAGAATACAATATGAGTTTTGCATTCAGTCGTTTTTCTTGAAGCTCAAGTCGTTAATTGTATTCAACTCAATAGGGTCTTTGTATGGGAATTTTTTTATATTTTATCTGAAAAATTTCATTTTTTGATGAATTTAAGAGAAGAACCAGAATTTTAGCATGCATAAGAACGGAGAAATAATTTCTAAATCGCAATCTAGTTATACGCCCGACTCCGCGTTCAAGGACTTTCAAATGAGGTATAAAAATGAATTTTTAATTCCTCATGCAAGCACCTTATAGTCCACAATGTGTACTTAAGAACCAAAACAAAATTCGAGGCGCCTGACATACATACAAATGATGTTGATGACGATTATTATGATTTGGCTATCACACGTATCAGCTGATCAACGAGATTGCGCGTACAGGAATCCGGAATGATAATTCCAACATGAGGTGATGATATCTGATTAAAAAGAAGAACACCCTCAGATCCGTTTCTTCGGAAAATATGTTTTATTGTACAGTATTCTCTTATTTACAATAATTCATTATAAATGATGAACTTCACATTCTTTCCGCTTTTCTCCACGGCGCTGTTGGACAATGACTCGAGACTCAGCTATAGACTCGTCCATGGAGAGTCTCTATCCATAATACCAATGGACTTTCCTAAAATGTAGCAAAAGTTTTTCAATGCCGCCTATTACAGTCACGGTGGGGTTTCGCTCATTTTCGTGGTAAGTTGATTCTTCTAGATAGTAAATTCAGTATAGAATCTTCCAAAAATAGTTGTGTTATTCGTATACCTGCCTCGGTTATGCGAAAAGTTCTCACCCGTTCGACGAAATAATAATATTGAACCAATAAAAATCGAACTGTAATGTACAGATCTAATTTGATATTGTTTCGAAAATATGTTGATTTTCTTCGACGATATATGAATATGATCATTTGTATAGAATCGCAAATTTTCTAGTGGCATGCTAAAGCCAGATTTATTTTGACAAATGAATGTTTCATCTCGAAAATGTAAATTGTTTTTTGCGTGCTTTTACGAGATGTAGGATACTTTCACAAGTTTTACGAAAATGCTGGTTTCGACGTGCTCGAGGTAATCGAATGATCTTCTAATGATTTCAACTTCGATCTTAATAAATGAAACTTTTTAATTTCTTGTAGATGCAAAAAGTCGCGACAGTACACGTTTTGAGCACGTCGCTCATTGTCAAGCAAATAGTGTCCATATGGATAAAATTGAAAGTTTTCGAGCATTGGTAATGATTCGCGCAATTCAAATGTCATAGGCAAAATATTCAGTTAACCAGTTTATGTACTGGCTAGCCGGCTTATAAGTTGTGACACAGTCAGTTCACCTATTCAACAGTCTCTTCTACGTCAGCTCGCACTCAAGTTCTGAGCTGATTGCCCGTTTAAGGCTGTCAAGTCACTCATACCGTGTTTTGCCTATTATAAGCCACCCTCCAAATATAAGCCCCCCCCCCCCCCAAACATAAGCCACCTTCAAATATAAGCGACCCCCAAATATGAGTCAGTCTTCAAATATAAGCCGACCCCAAATATAAGCCGCCCGAAGTAAAAACCCAGATCTTGAGAGGAATGTGTAAGTTCAACGGTAAATAATGCTTGCTCCTGCCTTCAACAATAGGTGAGACAGTTTTAGTTCGGCGAGTCACCGCTGATTATATGTCAAAAAGTCAACAGTGACTATAATTCACATGATCGATGAATATCATCGTTTGATCGTGGACAAAGTGCTGAGAATTTTTTAGTAATATGTGAAACCCACGTATGCAGTAATGTGTGAAAGCCATTTTTCAATAACATTTCATCATTTCTTATTGACATTTCATTTGTGAATTTTAATAACACTTGGTTTTTATACTTGATTCAAATGAAGTTTTGACGATAAAATATTCGTCTGGGAATATAAGCCACTCTCCAAATAAAAGCCACCCTCTAAATATAAGCTATGCTTCAGAGCCAAAAAAAGTTATAAACCACGGCTTATAATAGGCAAAACACGGCACAATGCTCGAGAGCGGCCCGGCACCATGTCAACTTATGACAGATTGAAGAGTGCAAGGAATACCATTTTGAGAAAACTCGATCTTTCTCAATAACAACACCCAATTCAGCTCGATTCCGCGATTTATTATGGACAAGAAGGGAGGAGAGGTACTAGCGAGTGTTTTTGAAAATCAGAAGATCCGTTCTATTCCAAAATCCATTTGACCCTCAGAAGTGAAACTTCAGTAAAGAAGAAATGAAAGGAATCATGGCTTCTTGTCACTATTCTATCCAAAACTTTGAGCTCACAGGCCGAAACGAAACTTGTGTGGAGTTGAATAGACCGAGTGTGGAATGTTGTCCATACTGAAGTGATACATCAAATCAACAGTCAATTTTAATCTTCTCGCAGTTACTTGAGATGGTACCTCAACTCCTTGAGGTACATATTGTTCTATATGATACAGAGATGGAATTTTATTTCTCCCCCTCGTTTGGAACTTCAATTATCGTTTCAAAGAGTTTGCGATCTCGCATACAACGTGTCTTCTGATTTCTTCCTATACTCATAATTCCATTTTTCTTGTCTATTGGATAACTCGTGAGGTCGAACTGGCTTGGATGCTGCTAATGTTTAGGATCGAATACCGCTTCATTGCATTTTTTAAACTGATATCAAAAGGACTATGCTGATAGGCTGGTCCTCGGAAATGCCAGGTTACTTGTTGAACTGCCTTGCTGGGTAATTCGATTGAAAACCGGGTCAAATAACGGAGGAGCGAATTTCAAATCACCGTCAGTCTACAAAATTTCTCAGCACTCGATGGAGTATGTAGTCAATGCTCTGTTTGCACCGTGACAGGAGAAAAAATGTTTCCCAGTCATGAATTCATCATTGAAATTTTTTCACACCAAATTTCCGGTCTTCCTAACCAATGAGATCAAAACTCGATAAAAAATCTGATCCCAATAAGATGGATTAATTTATTTTGGGAAAGTTCTACATTACAGCCTCTCCAGGGTCTATCCAAGTTTCCATATCGTTGAATTTCCATTTTTTGTCTAGAACAACAGATTCGAATGTTGCAAGCATTCAGCAACATTCTTTTGCAGATTCAAAAGGCACTTTGACGAGCTTCGGAAGGGAAAAAAATAGCATGCCCTATCAAATGTTATACCTTTCAATAAGAATACCACAAGCTTTCACTCGAGACTTAAGGGTTAGCGAACTGATACTTTTGGATCATGATACAGTTACAAAGTATGATCCATGTGGGAGTCGAAATGGAACATCAACAAAAGTGAGCGTCCGATATATGTATAGTTGTGGCCGATGCCCGATGGTTACAAGGTTTCCTCCACTCGAAGAACGTTCGTCAACGGACTCTCATAGTTTGATGTCTTTGATCGTGGCCTCATGCGTTTCCAAAGCCTTCTTGCGACTAGCTATCGCATGCATAAGCTTTCGTCTCGGGCCCAAGGGTAGATTCAATGCTGCGATATCAGATTCCGTTAAAAGCATCAGTGCTTCAAGATCAATCTGCTCGGTCTCGAGGACTGTGTGAATAGAGGCAATATTGTTAGCAACGAGGAATCGCTGCAGCGGAGTCCACTCTTCTTCCATGTCGTCCTCCTCTGCAATTGAAATTTCATTTTAGTCATATCACCACAAAAGTCCATTTCATTTGTTTCATTTCAATCAAGGCAGTCCTGAAAATTTACAACATAGAAGAGTATCTAGAACTTCCATCTACCCGCGTTTACGAGACAAGCGAAAAATGAGTTTGAGTCGAAAAGACTCAGCAATCAACAATTTTCACGTGGGCCAGTCTCAGATTTTTTTCATCACTATATGTGTCGTTACATCAACCCACCACCTGATCATTACGACTGGTATGACTTCACAAACACATGACCGTGGCTATTCGATAAAGTGATGAGTATTTGATCAAAGTAAGACAATCATTTGACTGTGAGTATATTGATAAGCTTGAGTGGGCAGTTATAGCTTTACCTACGAGAACTTACGTCTGATACAATCTATTATCGTTTATCCACGTCAAATCGATTTTCGATTCCTCAAAACACGCTTTGGAACCTACAAAAACCATCTTCTTAGTGTACACGGTATGGTTATTAGGACCCTTGCACCAACTTTCGGGTGTCGATTTTAGACCGTGTAATGATAAGGTTATCAAGTACCTGGTACGGTACATCACTACAACAGTCATCTGCATAGAAATTTCATCATAAGACGTTGATAAACTCCTATAACAAACATCAACAATAGGTTATTCCAGTCAAGACCGTCTAATGAAGTGAGGTATAAAAATTAGATTCCTTCCGCGATGAAGTATATGATTCTAAAGCTAAAGTGTATTTTTTTGTTTAGCCCAGATCAACTTTGCATCGGAGCTAAACGAATTCCCAGTTTGGAGCCAAAAATTGAGATTGGCATTCTGAAATTAGTAAAAGCTCCACAACTTTGAATTATGAAGATATAATTTTTCGGTCTTTGCCAGATAAAGTCAGCAGATATTGCTGACGTTTTTGGCATCAATCGAGAATGGATTTTACTCCACTCTCGATCAATACACCTTTAGAGCCTCGTATGGTTCCGAGGATGCATCTAAAGGATTTTGATGGAAATGAATGAAAAGTAAAGATGAGAAATGAGAAACTTTATGAAAAATTTGAATTCTACGCTGATATTATGCGTGTTTCGCCTTTCTCTCATTGCTCGGGCTTTTCAAAGTGGTAAAGCCCGAGCAATGAGAGAAGGGCGAAACACGCATAATATCAGCGTAGAATTCAAATTTTTCATAAAGTTTCTCATTTCTCATCTTTACTTTTCATTCATTTCCATCAAAATCTTTTAGATGCATCCTCGGAACCATACGAGGCTCTAAAGGTGTATTGATCGAGAGTGGAGTAAAATCCATTCTCGATTGATGCCAAAAACGTCAGCAATATCTGCTGACTTTATCTCGCAAAGACCGAAAAATTATATCTTCATAATTTGAAATTCCCGCGAGTGATAAATACGATATCCGATCATATCGATCGAGTGTCAAAATTAATTACTCCACAACTTTGCTTCCAATGGGTATTTTGAGATGAAGCTTGACGAGAAATATCAAACACGACGAATTCTATTAGATTAGAGCCCTATGGTGCTCAAAAATTTGCATAGAATCCCAAAAAGCGACAATTTTATGAAAAATGAAAAAAAGGCAATTACTCAAAAACATAAACTCGTATCACTTTGAAGATGTTCTTGAGAGTACTTTGAACTATGCCTAACATGATGCATTTATTCCGGTAGGGGCAAAAAATCCGTGCACGGATTTTTTTTCCAATAGAGTTTTAATTGCCAAATTATTGTTGAAATTCGGTAACAACTCTTGTGAAAAGGTCTGTTCCCCATTCCAAGAGTATCGTAATCCCTTGAACGTGTCCTAAGATGATCAATTCCGGGATCTATCGCTAAATTCCTTTTTCGAGTGATCACAGCTCAACTTCACGGTTGATCCCGAAATTGATCATCTTGGGACACTTCCATGGGATTACGATACTCTTGGCGAAGGAAATAGACCTTTCCACAATATTTGTCACCGGATTTCAACAATAATTTGGCAATTGAAATTTTTTTTAAGTAAATATATGATTGAGCCAATCTCAATTCTCGGCTCCAAACTGGAAATATTCATAGTCCCGATGTCGTTTTGGGCTACACAAAAAACACGTGTTACCTCATTTTAGCTCTAGAATTGTATAATTCATCGCGGAGGGAATTTAATTTTTTGACCTCACTTCATTGCACAATTTTAAGTGGAATAGCCCCAATACAAATACACATTCTCCACCATCTCGCAAAGGAAAATAAAATCACAGAGATAAAAAGACCTGTCATATGCGGAGGTGTACCAAAGTTACCCTAAGGCTCCGTTAAGGTACTTCGAGGTGCCGAGCCAAAGAAAATTACAAGTACCGGATTCGTACGAAAATTTCCCAATTTCGCGGTATAGAAATACTTGTTGAAGTATTCCATCGAAGATGAGTGCGACAAAGACCACGCTCGACCAAATGAAAATGTCGCATGAGCTCGGACAATACCCAAAAAGTGTACGTGATCGCCAACTCTTTGTTCCGAATCGGCCTGCTAGGGGAGGTCACATACTTATTCCAGTGGTTGAGAGGGTATTACACATTATGATGGAGAAATAGAATGCATTTGTCATATCGTGCGCTGCGCTCACCGGAAAGCATGTCATCGTCCCACATGCTTTGCCTGCGCGCCAGGCTTCCGGCGCTGCCAATGCTGATCTCCTCGTTCGTGCCGTGTGGGTTATTGTTGTTGTTCCCGTTGTTCAGATTAATGTTATTCATGTTATTGTTGGTGTTGTGGTTGAGGAGATTATTGCCAAAGCCGTTTCTGAACTGGTCGGCGCCGGGATAGGTCTGCTCGTCGTGAGGATGCCGGTGGATTTCCACGTGCGTTACCGGCAGGTTGTCGAGCGTCGTCGTGATCTGGCAGCAAAAAGTATATTTCTTAAGGTTTTGCTAATGTGAATGCTGTTGCAACAGTGATCGGGATTATCAAAGCTATTTCTTCGAGAGATGGCTAGAAATAGTCTGATATCAGAGTTTCAGTCGACTTCCTCGTGGTTAACCGCGAGCTACCGCACAAAAATGACAAAAAATTTTAAAAATACATGTAACCGATCGGTATGCCCAGCTCCGATCGAACGACCCTCGTAACGATTCGACTTTCATTGAAGTGATGCAGAAAAGTAGAGCCAGTTATGAACGCTGCATTGATTCGACTCATAATGCTTTGGCGTGAATCGTGAATCGTGGGAACTGACGCGTCATGAAGGTGCACCGCGATACACTGTACGGAAATCATGCGTATCATCTTTTCTCATAGCCCTCGGTGGAACGAATCTGCAATACAAGGGTACTGTTGGATGAAATCACATTCAACTTGTTCCAATTTCCCCCATTCTGAACGGTTAATGAGTTTTTATCAAGGGATTAAAACGGCATACTGGTTACGAACAAATTGGGCCCATCTATTTATACATCGCGCCGAGTGGTGTGGTCAGCCTTCCGCTCGACTCATTTGTTTTGAATGATTGATTGAACTTATTTTCATGATATCGAGATCGCTCATACTAACAGGGAGAGGTCCAACCTTGCGGATCCTGGATTCGTCCCAAGCTCTGGAGATCATCTTATTTGGTGAAAAATGGAGATATCCCAAAGGATCGGATCCCATGGGCCTTCTATCTTGAGATACAGCTATGGAGATTAACAATGATATAGTATACCTATATGCATACGACTGTTCAACATTGGCCTATATGGCCAGTGCTAATCTCCACAGCTGTATCTCACGATAGGAGGCTTATGGGACTAAATCTTTTAATATACCTTCATTTCTTACCAAAACTAGATGGTTCCCTGAGTTTGAGACGAATCCAGGACCTGCCAGGTTGGATCTTTCCTTGTAAGGTAGGCGAGAAGGTAGGTACCTGACAGTCCCCCCTTAATCCTTAGTTACCACGTGGTAGCCATTTGGCACACATGAAATTTCAATCACATCCAAAATCTTGAACTGATCTTATCAAGGTTTGGAACCTCCATGTAATTTCATATTTCGACCTTTAACCCTCGGTTGGCACACGTGGGTCTATTCGACCCAGAGCCTTTTTTATGAGATCGCCACGCTCGTAATTCGAAGTTTCCTGGGCTCAGGGGGACATTTATTGGTAGTCAAGATGTGCCACTCACCGATCGTGCATATAGCAACCGGTCTGGCGCGCGCATCTTCCCACCACAGCCAAGCAAAATTGCCGCTGGGTCTAAAGTACCCAGGTGCGCCAGCTATGCGCGCTATTTTTAATTGCGTTTTATAGTTGCAATAATAAATTATTGCAAAAAATTTCAAAAAAGGCCTTTCCACTGAAAATATTCTAGAGGACGCAATTTTCAATGGATTGAGCTGAAAATTTAACTGAGTTATCTCAAGATCAAGAAGGTGTGAGAAAAAAATAGTCCAGTGCCCTGGTAGAAATGTGACCAATTTTTTTGACCACCCATGCAATGTATAGATATAGTGACAATGCAATTAGGTTAGACTTGGCCAGTTTTTGGCCAAAAAATGCTCACAATTTCTACCAGGGTGGCCGATCTTTCAATGGAGGTCCTCAATCCGGCATATTGGGTGAGAATAAAAATTCTCAATTCATGGGTCGGAATTTGTCAGAATAAATACCTTCTTTTCAAGATCCACTCTTGCGCTATTTTTTCCTTGAATTGACCTCATCTCAAGATGACTCAGTCAAATTTTCAGCTCATTTGGATGGAAATTGCACCGTCTACAATTTTTTTTAGTGAAAAAGGTGATTTTTTGCATTTTTCTGGACATTTGTACTTTTTGGAATTTTTAATTTGACCTTGGAGGATATCTGGATTCATACGCCGATCAAAAACATATCAAAGAAGCTACAAAAAAATTTTCAAGTCATAAGATTCAATATAATAGCTTCAGCACCAATTTTTCGGCGTGGGTCAAATCGACCCAGGTTGGCCAGCTATGTTATTTGGCGGAGGTGTGCCAGCTAAGGGTTAATTTCAAATGAACCAAAACCAGAATTGCAAAAAATTTTTTCCTCAAAATATCAGCAAATATTGTACTGAAAATGCATCCCCACAAAAGTCAAAAATCTCAGTTTCAACTTTATTTTCCGGGTGTCTATAGCGCCTTTGAAACCTATTTGGAAATAGAGATATACAAGAAACTTTCGAAAGTTGGAAAAATCCAAGACCTAGAGGTGATATTCAAAGATGATTTTTCTTTCAAAACACACGTTGAATATGTCGGAAATGTGTGCAAACGTCTTCTAGGTTTTATAAAGGGGAGCACAAGTGATTTCAAACACCCCTATTGTATAAAGCACTTATTCTCAACTCTTACCAGGCCGAAGATTAGCTTGGCCTCAAGGATCTGGAGACTTCAGGTTGATTATCTGAATTGTGAGTCAGAAAACTCCAACATAAGCTTTCTACGTACCTAGCATTCAAGAGCCACTTCTTATCTCATAAATTCAATCACAACTATGACATTCTATGTGGAAAATTCTGCATTGCTATTTTCAGCATGTTGTTCGTTTACAACAATATTATGATAATGCACTCCTTGCTGAAGTTGAGAAATGATATCCCGTATCTTGAAAACAAGTAGGTGGACTATGTTTAACCATAGCAAACAAAATCCACGATTGCTCTTCGTACGATCAATTACACATCCAAGAAAGGTTCCACATCTATCTTTCCAAGATGCATTGTGATATGGAATAATCTACCGCCTTTCACAACATCAATGAATGATTGTAGCAAATTCATGCGAAAGGTGAAAAAAATTATCTATTCACTCATGTATATTTGAGCAGACTAGCTTTTGTTGTTATGTAATGTGTATCATAATTAGTTAATTTTGGTATCTGGAATTCGTAATGAATTTTCAAGAAATCATGAATCATCTAAGATAGACCAATTTGAACGTTTGAGGTCGCACTTTCTCTGTTTTGGAATGTATTTTGGGGGAAACAATTGTCCGGTATCCGTAAAAACTGTCGTTCGATGCCAAAAATTCGTTTTGTACCCGTTTTTTGCAGTAATTTCTTCTATGTTGGAATCACAATAAGAAAAATTTCTCCTTGTCGTGGGTTTTTGAACACGGTCTTCTGATGCAAGATGACCGTCTAAACACGATACTATGACTTGTCCAACACGTCAAGACTTTTTGCTAGCCGTGAAAAACCTGAATTTTTAGAAGTTTTCATGACCTAGACGAAAATTCTGCCGTCATAACCCAAAGCAGACCACGGGATCATGTTAGGACGGTTGTTTGTCTCAAAAAATCATGTCAGAATACCACGTGCGAGGGAAAATTTTTCTTGATCTCAACACAGCAACAATTATTGCAATAACAGGTGTTTAGAAAAAATTCGTGGTATCAAACCACACTTTCTCAAGGTATCGAACGATTCTTCCCTCCCAGTTGCATAACAAAACGAATAGTACGCGACATCAAACGTTCAAATTGGTTCACCGTGGTCCGTATTATGATTTTTTGAAAATTTATTACGAAATTAAATTATTTCCCCAGATACTACGTGGACTAATTAGCTTATACGGCTCCACGGTTACATTGTAGCGTCATCCTAAAACCACCGGGATCGTGTTCCGCAGGTCAAAGTACGTGGGAATTTATTCATCTTGATATGCATTTCGACCAATCGGTACTCCCTGGCTAAGTGTACTTCAAACTCAGAAATGAGGGAAGACCGTCGAAAACGCTGTTTCTGGGAAATCAATTGTTTTCCAATTAAAAACGAGAATCCTGACGTGTAGGGGAGAGCGGGGTATGGTGGGCAGCTCGAAAATTTGGGCACCCCAGTTATAAAATACAAAAAAATATTTAAAAATGCGAATGTTCATGAATTCGCATCAGTGTATCACCTAGTTTTTCCCTGGGGAGTTACAAAAAATTTCAATATGTTTTGACCCTTCAAAATCGTATGTTAAAATTCGAGGTAAAATATCGCGTGTCACGCCTGTATGCACTCTACCGTTCGTGCGCCAATTTGATCGAAAATACTTGGCTACCCATCTCTCACGTACGTCAACCTGTACCGCCACCAAAATGTGACAATTGTTTTTGGTAGGACTCCAACTTCTCTAATTGTATAGAAAATTTCAGAATTTGCCTATTTTGCCTTTTCGAGAAAATCGACTTTGAAGTCGCTAAAATATGCCCGTCTTCCAGAGGCCATAGCTCTTCGAATATTGAGCCTAGATCAACGTACCTGGGCTCAAATTGAAGCTCTGAATTTGCCAAAATTGTTTTAGGTATTAAATTGCCAGAAAGATTATTGCGAAGGATGATACCGTCGATTATAAGTTACACGTGGTCACAGTATACCTATATATATGGTGAGATGGCGGACGGGTGGCGCCAGCGCGGGAAGACAAATCTCGCGATGATCTCGATGCATGCATAGGTTTCTAGCACCCGCTTTACGTCTGCAAGGGGTTAGATCTGCTCTGCTGGCCTCGTAGAAGGTCCCAGTGCAGATATTCCCCGAGTCATCCCGTCAAACGTCGATCCGGGCGATCCCAGCCCGCAAAAGCAGTGTTGTCGTCTGCTCGAGATCAGTTTCCCCCTCCGCGCGCCGTGTTGCCGTATATATAGGTATACCAAGTACACGCGAAAACCTTTGACCATGTAATTCATCTCTTTCGCTCATTGTGTGGTCTGTTTGACGCCGAAAACAATTTTGGCAAATTCAGAGCTTCGATTTGAGCCTAGGTACGTTGGTCTAGGCTCAATATTCGAAGAGCTGTGGCCTCTGGAAGACGGGCATATTTTAGCGACTTCAAAGTCGATTTTCTCGAAAAGGCAAAATAGGCAAATTCTGAAATTTCCTATACAATTAGAGAAGTTAGAGTCCTACCAAAAACAATTGTCACATTTTGGTGGCGGTACAGGTTGACGTACGTCCATCTCTCATCGGTAGCTTTGTTCGTTAGCTTTAATATCCAATTTGAATCGAAGTGATCCGATGAGTAGTTTTTGAGCAATAATGGTAATACGAGGGTGAGTGGAACGGGGTATGATGGACACAAAAAGCGGGGCGCGTTGGCCAGTTTCAACATACAGCCACAGCACACGAGCCGCGTGGCGCCACCCAACCTAACCTAACCTTCGTGGCGCCTCGTGTTGTTGATATTCTGCTCTCGCTGCACCACGGACGTGATTGTTTATCGATATTATTGATAATTTTACCTCGATGTGAGTGAAAAGTGAGTGCTATCAATGCCGTGGGTGGTGGATTAGAAGCTGTATCACATAATATGACCACCAGATTCGTGCCATGCATCATAAACTCGTGTGTGCGAGCGAGTGAGATCCGAGCTGTGACATCTTTTTGTTGAATTATCGAGTTTTACCATCATTTCACGGTATGACATGGACCTGAGGCATCAGATTAGGTGGAAAAATGTTCAAATATGCGAATGACAACAATTCTGTATGTGTAGTGTTATTATTATACTTAAAAATCGTGAGTGCCCATCATACCCTACACGACTGTCCGCTATACCCCGCGATTACCCATCGTGCCCCAATGGTTAAGGTTTAGAAAATAGCATTTCTATGAAAATGTGCGAGTGAAAAAATTTTAAAAAAAATATCCCATCATTCCTGAGATGTTTCTCTGTCGAATGACCACTCGCAGATCCGATTATAGTAAAAATCGTAGTTGCCAAACGGGTTTTAATTAGCTATGCCCGACATACCCCGCTCTCCCCTAGGCTCAAAACTGGGGCCGAAATCGATTGCAGCGTAAAAAACTTCATGAGAATATCATTTTTCAGCCATTGGATCATTTTTCTAACCCAAAATTTTTGTTGCGGAGTGTAATTCAAGTTTTAGAAATTCCCCCCAAACATTTCAGAATGATGTTGAAAAATAAATCAGACCTTCATTTGTAGAGGAAGGGCAGGAGGCGGCAGTCTAGACACAGCTTGGGACGGCACCGTCTTAAATCCGCCACTGATTCGATGATATCGCAACGAAAAAAGTATATTCTCTCAATCATGAACGGAGAACAAAACGTACCGAATGTATCGATCCTCGATTGAACAAATTTCTCGAAAACTAATCAGAAAGAACTCAGAATTGAATGTTATCAAGGATTGTTCGGAGCTGTAGAAAACGCTGCATCAAATGGCTCCAAGAATTTCGAGGATAAAGACAGGTTAGACATTTCACACATTTCACCTTTAGCAGTCATTGGAGGGCCTCGTTATATGAAACAGCATTATCAGGATGCAATGGCGGTAATGAGCGGAAGGAAAGACCAGATCTGTTTATTACGATGACTTGAAATCCAAAGTAGGATGAAATCCAGAGAATTCTGAAAAAATTCCCAACAAGTTCACTAAATGATATTCCAAACACGATGGTTAGATTATTTGAAACTGAATTTAGATGAGCTTTTGAAAGAAATCGTGGGTAATGGTAAACTTTGTGAAGCCATAGCTCATGTGCATACAGTTGAGTTTCGAAAAGAGAACTTCCTCATGCCCATTTACGGATAATGTTGCATCCGAACCATGAGATGGGAACTCCTGAATTGATAGATTAGTTCATATCTGCTGAAAATCTAGATAATGGTAGATAACTCCGTCAATTGGTCTAACAAAGTATGCTCCATGGTCCACATTCCCCTAAAACAAAATGCTATGATCCGGGAACAAAGATTCGTTGGAGGAAATTTCCAAAACAATTCCAAGAATCCACACCCATCAGTACGGATGGATATCCAACCTAAAGACGAGATAACAGACCTCAAGGTTCTAGGTACATTTCGAAAGAAAATTGCGAGAGACTGACAGTTAGAAATCGAACGGTTTAACCATATGATGGATTTTGTTAAGAAAATTCAAATGCCATATAGATGTAGAATATTGAGCTTCAACAACAAGTATCGAATACGTTTACAAAGATTTGCACAAAGGTCATGATAAAGTTCGCAAACAGCTCGTTGCCGCGTGGAAATCTTTGAAGGAGTTCATGATATTTTTTAAGAAGCATGTTCAATCGTGTTACCTTTATAGCTGTGGGAATTCTTCTCTTGGTTTTTCTTTGCCCGAAACGCTCAATACCAAAGATGTTTTGGGAAAGATATGAAAAAATGTTCACTGAAGATTTCAAAGAGGATTGTGGCAATTCATTCCTCTTCCACATCAACAGTATCTCGAATTTAGAGGACAAGTCCTGCGCCGATTTCAAATTACCTATGCCTGACGTGAACTATCACAATAACCATGACTTAACCTATGATCAGTGTAAAATTAAATTCGAAAGCGGTGCATGCTATTTTGAACGAAGATGAAAAATTATTTTTCGATAGATTGGTTAGTACAAATATTATGATGAATTCCATAAATGGACCCGTTGAATGTGGTAAGGCATTCTTACACAAAACTTTGATTTATTATTTTTTACCCATTGGTTAAAAAATGTCATATCAGTAGCTTGGACAGAAATCGCTGGTATCGCTCAAATTTCCCATTTCAATGTATAATAAAAGTCACATGTGCAGTCTTTCTGGGGGTTAGCGAGCGTAGCGAGCAGGGGGTATACATCCCCCCCCCCCCCCCCTAGTTGAAGTACACACTCTATCTCCAACGTACTTTTATATTTATTATGTAATTTGGGTCGTTATGACCTATTATATTTCTACATGAAATGAGAAAAGAATAAGAGAAAATGTGTTTGCTCTGAATGTACAGGAAAAGTTCGTACTGATTTTCAAAGGGTTAAATTATATAATAGTAATTTTTAGATGCTATTTTTCAGAAGCAATTGGGGTAAATGAAGTAACTATTGTGGGGTGTAGTGTAACTAATTCCCACGTGGGTATATAACTAAGGGTTAAATCATTCTACCAATACTTTTGATCGACCTGAAAATTTTCCAACGCACCTTAGCTCATTATAAAGCTTGTTTCAAGGCTTCAAAACCAATTGAAGGGAGTCCAATGTCGACCAACCAGAGCCGAGCTATGGAGTTTTCCTCGGAAAATGATTTTTCGAGAGTTCTCAAAATGGTGTATGTATCTTACATGCCGCTATAATAGAAAACAATGGAAATCGGCGATAAAGTGAGTAAAATTGTTTTCATCTTCGTGCAACCAGATTTGCAGTTTTTTTCATCATTGCACACCTTCTTGAAATTACCATGGTAATTTTGTGGGTCATATCTGTGGTGGTCAGACTAAAATGCGTGAGTCGAATTTTCATAAAATTTGAGTTAAGGCATCTACGATGTTCCACTGGATCATCTCCATCACTTAAGACTCCTTCCGGACCAAAATGTTGCATTGCTGGCAAAAAATTCCATTCTTAAAAGGGCGTAAGCCCACTCTCCTGTGTTATAATGATAGCATTCAAACGCATTTTTCTCGATTTTCATTCAAATGGACTTACGCCCTTTAGTCCGACCGCCACAGATATTGGGCACACACAATTTTAACTTTCGTGTTTTGTAAACGGTTATCATATTTTGCACATAAAATCGCTTCCAATCCGAGTTTTGCAACTCTCTGAAGGTTTCGAAAAAAAGAATTAAATGCGCTGAAGTACGCACGTTAACATTGGTCGAACCAAGAAAGGTTGGTACCGGTTTTACTGAACGCAATTTCCTCGGTGATTTCTTAACTGTGCATACACGAAAAATTTGAATTGGCAGACGCAGAAATCATTCGGGTCGATCCAAACCAATTATTTCATCATATTTTACCATAACAAATGTAACAAAAAATTTGCCGTGAGGTCGACGACCACCCGTTCCTGCAATCGACATAGGGGGGCAGGTCGGGTAAAGACTCTGGTAAAGAGAGCAGCTTGGGTACACTTACCTTAGGGGCCGTCCATAAACTACGTAGGTGGCCGAGGGGGGAGGGGCGGGGTCAAAAATTTAATAAAAAAACTACCTTCGACTACGGGGGAGGGGGGTCATCGGCTTTACTACGTAGCTTCATATTTTCAAATTACGTGCGTGAAAATGGCTCTCGGTACATGATTTCAATATTCTTATCGGTCAGATAAATTTTGATTGGATGTAGTAATACTCTATGAAGTCACACAGCCGATGGTTGTACATGTAAAGCAATGTACGTCAAATGTTCATTCGTTCACGTCATTGTTCACATTTGCTGAGTGCTCGTGTGTAAGTATCGTTGGAGGTTCTGAACTGGTGAATCGTTTTCATACTTGAGCTTGGTTCACTTGTATATCCTTTATCAAGTGTTACCTATGTTTTCCAAATTTATTCCCTAAAATCTTCTGACTTCGAATTTGAATGTCCCTCCATAAGGCAGATAAACCCTCTAATACGTCTGACAAGACGAATCATGCCCGTAATCAGGGAGAAGGTAAATATCTAAATAATAATCACATAGGATATCTTAAGGCAGTCGTGCTACTCCAACTCAAGATATTTTGAAAAATAAAATAGTTTCCAGGATCTTTGGTTCTTTTCGATGGAATAGAACTTTTATTATTTTTAGAAAAGCTACGTCGTTTTTTGGGGGGAGGGGGGGGGTCAGATCGGCCAAAAAGCGACGATTGGCTACGGGGGGGGGGGAGGGGAGGGGTCAAAAATAATTAAAATCGGCCTACGTAGCTTATGGACGGCCCCTTACTAAAATCAAGGGACATGTGATGAAGTGAAAATGAAGGGGCATACATCTTCAAAATTGTTGAATGTGCTCAGTATCTTTGGAGTACTCACGGATCGTCTGAAAGCCACTGAGCCAAATCCCGGCCGATTGAACATGCTACCCGGGTGTTGCTGGTTGGCAACCGACACGGGCCGGCGTCGTCGGTTCCCTGATCTTAAGGTGCCACCCGCTCGCTCGTTGCAAGATGCGCTGGACCCGGTGCTCGCGCGATCGCCCTCGTCTGTCACGACCTCCTCGTCGGCCTCATCGATCTCATCGCAACACGAGTTGCGCTCGCCGAGCAAGTCCGGGGTGCTGCGAGCCCTGCTCAGTGTGCCCCACACGTCGCTGATCCTGCCCCGCCTCTGCAGCAGGGCACCTTCCGCTTCCTGGTGGTGCTGTTGTTGCTGCTGTTGATGATGGTGCCTCTGCATCAGTAGGTCGTTTGCTTCAAGCCGGCCCACGTACATCACTTCCGAATCGCGCCGGACGCCGGTCAGGCTGCGCACCGAGCGCTTCCCGTCCACCTCAATCTGTCGCACATTCAGAGTAATTATTTGAGATTTTGAAAGTTTCGATCACTGGTGACATTTTCTTCAATTTATTTATTCGGGATATGTTATGAGAAAGGCTTGATTATCGATCTATGTAGTTCCGAACGGTTCCGAACGAAGGTTGAATATTACGCGTATTTAAACATATTTTTGATATCCTCACTGAAATTCGCAAGGTGATGCCTCAGAAGCTTACTCTCGCTTTTCAATTTTATACCCATGCTTCTACATTTGAAGAATCGTATCAGTACATTCAGCTGTTGAACTCATATCACTTTCCCCGATGTAATTAATGGGGCGTAATTTGTTGTCATTCACGATTTCGACCGCCAAAGACTGTTGTAACGGAGCACTGAGTTCTGATGAGTGGTTGATAGAGAGCCAGTCTGTCGTGGGTCATTATTACTTTCGGTGTCGACCATCGTGCCTAATTTTTGTCTCAAATTTGATTTTTTACGTATTTGATCCGACTATTCACTTTCAAACAAAACTATATAATAATGAATAAAACCTCAGTCGAAACGTATTTAGAATTGAGTCGTGCTCGAAGTTCAGAGAATTTCTCTCAAAACCATTATTTATCACGGCTTTTTTCAAATCGGAAGAGCGTATCAGGAACAGTATTGGGAACAAAGATTCACGCGTTGGAATGTCCTTCTCGGGCACGCTTCTGATTGACCAATTTTCTCTAGATGTCAACGCCCTGATTAACTAGATTCACATTTCTCAGCTGTCTAATTGATGTATCAAAAGAGGAAAAAATGTCCACGGGAGGCAACTACTAGGCCGAGTACATCACGCGCTCGGCGTGCTCGCATTCGCCGCTAATTGTGCGACGTTTGTCCTTGTGAAAAAGTAACTTAATTGCAAGTTGGCGAACACAGAGCCGATGGCTAGGCTGATGGTAGACTGTGTGTACATGAGATTGTAATTTTTCGAGTCAACCTTCGGAACAGAAATTCACTTTCTCCAATCTCGTGCTTGACAACGACACGGGCGACAATTGGATCACTCTAGTTTACCATTTCCTGAGAGAGATATCATCACTTTGAGCTTTTCAATTCTGCGTTTAAATTTTTCTGCACTTGATTCTCTGGACTCGTATCAATTCTAGTTCTTTGTAATGGATTCCCTTCGAATTTGAGGTTTTGAAACTCTAGTGCATGAATCTGATGATGAGTAAACACATGAATCCTGGAGGACTAATGTAATGGAATTGCAAGCGAGATCGCAAGTGAAGTTGGGAAGTTAATGAAATTTTAGTTAACAAATTCAATCCATCAGTTTCGTGAATAATCGAGGCAGCGGATAGCCGTATGAATTGCAGCTGCATTGGTAACCTCGTCATCAAAATCTACCAATGTATTTTGATGCTATTGCGGTTTCGTATAGTGATTCGATCGTCCCACAAGAATTTATAAGCGCGTAAAAATAAAAAGATTCTAGGAAAGTGTCATCTTCTTATTCATTCATTCTGCATCAGAAATCATTGGACAAGAATATGTAAACCAAAAGTAAGTTAAAAGAGTTTGAAGTGAGTTTGAAGCATTTTTGGTTACTTCCACTGGTAGTGTATTACGCCATCCTCAGAAGGTCCACGGACCACTATCTGAAAGATTAATGGAAAAATCCGTAGCGATACGATATAAGCAATGACTATAGCACTGTGTGTAGTCCGGCGTATTGATTGAAGCAAATCAGAAAGCTGTTATAGATTTAGCCTTACGCTCTGCGAAAGAAAAAGGCTTTTGCAGATAGTGTGAAGTAGACTTGAAGCTGGAGATACTCAGCAGGCCGGTTTACGATGCGATGTAACCCGTGGGGTACTGTAACGTGTATGTGGGTATTACGAGGAGCGGTGGAAAAAGAACAAGAAGAGATGCGTCTTGCACCGAGAGCTCCAGGAATGCCGATAAATAAGTGCTCGGATAGGAGGAGCCTAGCGCATCAGTACAGAGCTCTCAAGATAGTACACTGAACGTGTGAACGGCTCTGGGACTCACCTCGACGACCTTGAAATCATCTACAGCCCTGCGAGCGAGAGCCTTTCTGCCGACGGCGCTGGTCTCGTGACGCTTGGTTGCCGTGCCCACGATGTCGCTGTACGTCGGTGGCGGCTTCAACCTGCCCCGAAACGTCGTCGTCGCCGATGGGCCCGACGTTGGGTGGACCAAAATCGCGTTGCCTGTCTCCTTCAGCAGCCTCCTTTGTTCCTTTTCTGCCCTCACTTCGGCCAGTTTCTGGCGCTTCACGAACTCCTTCAGTCTACGACAGTCGGATAACATGATAGGCTTCATTACAGAATTCACTCTAGAGCGCCTCCTTCTCGGTCTCCTTGAATTGAGGAGTATCCATTCTCTTCAGAACAGTGCTCGGTCAACACTTCATAGCATTTTAGCCTAAAAATCGCAACTTCCAACATGATTTTTGGATTTTCGTGCTATAAAATATCGTATGAGATAGCGTGCAGATGGGTAGTTTTGTTACGACTTATAGTACTCACTTCACTCGTGCCATGAACAGTCCTTCGTACAAAACTGCCCATCCACGTGCAGTGTTATAATATATTTTGGATGCTTACAAAATTGCAAAAAAAAGTACCCGCGCCTCGTTCATGGGGTTCCCCACTTCGCTCAGAGCGACTATTTCGACCTTCGCCTGCGGCTCAGGCCGAGAACCAATTCCTCAGGAGCGAGCTGCAACTTCACTAACTCGGTGTGAAATGTATTATTGTTTGTGAATTGTTGCCGTAAGAAACGTGTGATTAGTGTATTAGATATGATGGTCGCTGACGTTTTCCAATCCATACCGATAATATGGGCAGCCATGAGAAGATGAATGACTCCATTTGACCTTTTCTCATCACAGCATCCCTCAGCTCGAGTCAGCTTATAAGCTAAGTGTACTCAACATGCCCCCGTACTTTAGAACAATGTAAACCGGCGATGAGGTGCCTTTTTTTTAGTTGAAGTGCCTAATATCGTTTTTATCGCCGTGCCAACCACTTTTGAAGCCTCTCATCGACTCAGGTCACTATATCCGGCTAACTTTGACACGATAAACACATTCTGAGAGGTAAGAAGATTCATGCCCTTCAGAGATAACCATATGGGGGCATGTTGAATGCACCCCTAAGTTGACCTTCGTGTCTTACAAATCATTTCCGTGTCATGCACATAAAATAGCTCCAGATCAAAGTTTTGCAATTTACAGAAGGGATTTTGAAGGTCTTGAAAAAGGCCATATAGTACGTTAGGATTGTTCGAACCAATCATCTTTGACACCGATTTTACTGAACGCACTTTCCTCGGTGATTTCTTTGCCGTGTAAACATGAAAAATGGAAAAATTACTCTAAATTTCCATGGAAACGCAGACATCATTTGGGATCGATCCAAACCAGTCATTCCCTCATACTTTACAATAGCAAACGTAAAAAAAAATTTCCGCGAGGTCGACCACTTCCCATTACTGATCACGGCGGGTCGAAATGGTGAAAAAGTGTTAGGTGCGTGATCATGAAAATTACCAATTGGATATGTTTCGGGCTAGTCTCTAGATCAATTCCCAGGAAGAATTAAAATCATCGGTCGGGGATTTTTGAAATAATCGTCATTCTTGTGTTATTCAAATTCACGCGTTTTGATACTTCAACGATCCTTTTCCAATCACTCGAGCTGTGATCGTTCAACTCAAAATAACTCTCAGAGCTGAACAGACAACAACATTCCCACGTATATTCATCCATATCATTCGTTAGTCTGGCCTGAACCCGCCAGAGATAAAGCTGTGGTGATATACATTGAGATTTTGACTGTGGGACACGATTAATACTTCAGTGAATTAAAAAATAATGATTGATTCGTTCAAAAAGTATAGATCAGTTGTGGATTCACCTCTTGGGGTCTCTTTCCGATCGACCAAACGAATGTTCGCCTATATCTGTAATATGCATTGCTTTACGGGGATTCTGACATCACACACGCGTTTAAATGTACTACACGACTATTACATGTAGTGTTACAATCTTGGAATGGCTCTGAATCTTGACTAACTGTTTGTATTGGACGGCTTTTCATCAAGACAACGCAGGTATTCCACTCCACTATATCTCAATGTATATCACCACAGCTTCATCTCTGGCGGGCTCAGGCCAGACCAACGAATGAAATAGATGAATATACGTGGAAATGTTATTGTCTGCTCAGCTCTGAGAGTTATTCTGAGTTGAAAGATCATAGCTCGAGTAATTGGTAAAGGATCATTGAAGTATCAGAACGCGTGAATTTAAATAACACAAAAATGAAGATCATTTTAAAAATCCCCGACCGATGATTTTGATTCTTTCGGAAAAATGATCTAAAGACTAGCCCGAAACATATCCAATTGGTATTTTTCATGATCACGCACCTAACACTTTTTCGCCTTTCCGACCCGCCGTGTGATGAATACGGCATATGGAGGCATGTCGGGTATAGAGGGCAGCTTGGGTACACTTACCTGATTTATACTTCAGGTAATATGACTTACTTTATAGAGATATGTTCGAGCATATGCTGTATCCGATCTCGTGAGTACGTTTGGGTTTCGCACTTTGCAACGATCAAAGCATATCAACTCGTTTTCTTATAACTATGAGGGAACTTGATCTTGAATCGACCGAACTAGTTGTGATGTCTTTGTTCAATTTTTTCAATGGAAGATATTTATTTTCAATAATTCTCCTTAAAATAATGTAAGTCCGTGTGGGATTTCCAGTAGCAATGAATCTTTATCTTGCCCGGAATGATGGCAAGCGCACGTGAGAATGTGAAGTGTAGAACGAAGAGACTTTTTGACCATCAATTTCGCAACTGCCGCAGTATTACGCAGTGAGTCGAAGATGAGAGATGATTGCGAGAGATCAAATCTCGTTGTCTAGCTCACAAGATTGAGTCAATCCTGACTATATAACTCGAAACATTTTCAGCTCAAGCACATAGATGAGTCAATCCTGACTATATAACTCGAAACATTTTCAGCTCAAGCACATAGATCATTGACTCCAGATACGTGAATTTCTCGATGGTTGAGCAAATACTCGAGGCACGTTCGCTGGCTCGAGTTTGATCGATTCGAGAGCGTCGAGCATATCATCCTTGAAATGACGTTAGATTCAGGCTTACCTTTTGTCAGCGTCCCTCTCGGCCTTTTCTTTCATGAGGCGACTCTTCTTGCGGTTGTTTAGCTCTTGGTCGGCTTGGGCAACGTCGAGAAATTGCAGTATACGCTCGTGGCCATTTATCGCGGCGAGGTCGCGCGCCGAGTGCCGATCTATGTCCAGAGACCAAATATTGCATCCAAAGTTCACCAGGAAGCGCACACATAGTTCGTGGCCCCGCGCTGCCGCCAGGTGAAGCGCAGTGTTGCCAAAATAGTCGGCCTTGTCGGGCTCGCCCCTGAAAATTAATACCCCTCGTCATTTCGAGGTTGTTGTGCGACGCTTGCGACTTCGAAGCCATAAAAATTCAAAAACCTATATTTTGAAGCAGCACGGCCCTGACGGGCACTTGCGCTATAGCAACAGTCTCTGCTCTTGAAAAATCCGAATAAAGTTTATTAGAACGAAGAAGATAGATTGGCGCTCTAGGGTCTGATGGTTCCTGCTCGACACGTAGTCGAAAATCGAATTTTAAAGTTGCACAAATTTCTCTTGAATATATATACAGAGATTTATAATAACTCTAAGAGAGTTCTTCAGCTAACTATTTGCCTAAGCGTACGTAGTTAGCGAATGATTTATCACTTACATCTCATGAAAAATTCAGTTCATTCATAGTAAAGGGGAATCTCAACTTTTTTTTTTACAACTCGGTACTACCGCCAACATGAAAATTCTAGTGTAACTCCACCAAGTGGGCCTTACAGAAACTTTAATATTGCAAGTATGCTTGATTACACTATACTTTTCGAACATGAGCATACGGTAATGTTTTCCATTATATCTTTAGACAACAGATCAACTTTTATAAATATACTGAATCTATTGCAGGATACTTCGAATAAAATTTCCATAAATTTATTGGTCTTCCCTGCTAATTTTTTGCAATTCTTTATTTGCGACGTTTCGGCCATTAGAATACGACCCTCTTCAGGCTAAAATAACAATAAAATTTTTGGTTGAAATTGACAAACAACATGACATCTCAGGCCGATTTGAAACACAGTCAAAATAGAATTGTTTACATAATAACTTCTTCACTAAGGTCACATTATCACATTTTTTTCAATTCCTCCATCGTCAAATAGGATGTATCAACAAAAGGATTCATTTTTCTCAAGAACGATCAAGAAACAATTCGTCCAAAAAATCTGTGACAAAAATGCGAAAGCTTGTCCTTCCATTTTTCAAACGCCTCACACCTACTCTCAACAAATCCGTCAAAAGCCTTCTATTCTACCAATCAATAGTAATTATAATAATTTTTCAAGCTTCATAAACCTGGGTGAAGACAAATTAGGAGAATCTCAACGCAGTAACATAGTTTACAAAATAGACTGTGCTGAATGTGATCACACGTACATAGGTACAAGTAAACGAAAACTCCATAAGAGGGTAAGAGAACATCAACGAGATGTAAAGAAAAAATCAGAGAGATCTGCATTAGCCTTGCATGTGAAGGATTCAAATCATCAAATCAATTTTAGCGGTACACAAATAATAGATACTGGAATTAGATATCATAAAAGGCTATTCTCAGAGATGATTAATATTTACTTTCACCCTCACACTCTCAATAGAAAAGAGGATATTAATGGTTTGAAGAATAATTACCAATTCACGATTGATCAGTTTAAAGCCACATTGTCAAGAAAACACCCACCTGCTCGAGGACGGTAAAGCAGTTCCCTGTTTAATTAGTTATACAATTGCGCGATTTCTCTACTTCTTCTGTACTTGACAGTCTGCTTGGAGGATCGATCGGATTGAGACCATGCCGATCGGGGCAAATAACATCTTTCCCAAGGTCCCACAGATTGGAATGATAACAGGAAAACTCTTTCATCGTAAGTCTCACTAGTTTGTAATGTCCTGTTCAGTATGCGTCTTGGTTTATATATATTGTGCTTCTCATTATTCTCTAAGCTACAAAATACACATTGTTTCTTGATGCAGGTTTGGAAAATTGTTATGTATTGCACCTTGTTGAAATGTGAAAAGTCACGTAGTCCGACGATCCCATTTGACGATGGAGAAATTGAAAAAAATGTGATAATGTGACCTTAGTAAAGAAGTTATTAGGTAAAAAATTGTATTCTGACTGTGTTTCAAATCGGCCTGAGATGTCATGTTGTTTGTCAGTTGTAATCAAAAATTTTATTGTTATTTAAGCCTGAAGAGGGTCGTATTCTAACGGCCGAAACGTCGCAAATAAAAAATAGCAAAAAATTATCAGGAAAGACCAATGAATTCATGGAAATTGATAGTAATGCTCTGAAATCTTCGTGTTCTTGGCAGTACCAGGGAAAGATCGGTGACCCGGGCCTCGTGGTATCCCTTTGTTGATGGGCCATTCTCAGCTACAGGACAGACTTTTCAGCAGTCCAAATTGATATTTGGTCAATATTTGATACGGTCAGTGTTGGAGGATTAAGTGAGCTTTGAATAGAGAAAAACCACAATGAATGAGTAGAAAAAAATTACCAAGGTTCTAACTGTAACGACAAAGAACGGTGTTTGGAATTTTTGAGCCATGATGTTTAAAATCGAATTATGAAGCATGGCTCTTCGGCGACAATGAGGCAAGCTTGACGCATTACGTCCTATAGATGCCTATGTGAGAAGTGGATTCTATCGAATCGTGTCAAGTTCAAATTCAAACACACACGGATGAGTCGACGAGGTATAAGGAACATGCGAGTGCGGGCCATGTTGTTTGATTACCCAGCCATACCAAGCGTTGGGCTGAAAACACATATCCCGGTGTGCAGGTATTATAATCATGCACGCGCTCGCGCTCTACGACTTCCGGTCACGCTATACAGGTCTATTCCGGTAGCTCGCGATCGCGGCATCGCATAACCTGCGATGATATTTTCGCAATATTCGATCGAACGCCATCCACCCCATCGCAATTGTTCATGACAGAGAGTCCATTCCGAAATCTCATCGAGTTCTGCGCTCCTATTACACGCATCAATCGCAGGTTCTGTTGTAATTTTCGAAGTTTCTTCACGTGCGCGCATGGACGCCACAAATATTAATGAATTTAAGCTGATTCGATGCAGTACAGGCCTGATGCAGTATCTGGTATAATGTAATGCGTAAAGTATGTTTGCCGCCTTTTCTGGGGGCGTGGACGTTCTTAGATTCTACATCGAACCCCAAGAGTATGTGCGTAAACACCCGGAAGGAAGGCACCAGGAGGGGCAGAGAGAGCGATGCGTGAGCCCTTTTCTTTACCGTATCGCGTGTAAGTGAACGATCGGCTCGACAAGCTGCTGAGACTATGGCTGAGACACGAGCGCCTCCCATTATTATATCAGGTACACGCGCGTTTATCTATTGCATGTAGTATCTACGAATAAAGAGCCATCCTTCTTCATTTTTGAATATTTTAATTGAGTACCTTTAAGTACGCGTGATAGTTCGGGTGGATTCTTCGGCTGTGGGGATTAATTTTGGTTATTGAAGCTGATACAGTAGCGAATTCGAAGTTCAATGTTTCAGGGATTACCATTGCGCGAGTTGGCCGTAAAAGCAGTTACTGAATGGGTGAACAAGTTGTTGTTATTCCTCAATGATAGAAGTGGATGAGTCAAAATTCGAAGAAAATTTAACTGATGTACCGGACTGATGACGAGAAAATTGACTGCCACGACATATTTATTCAAAAAAATTGCCGATCTTTGCGTTGAAAAGGAAGATTCATAGATTTGTTGAACAATTACTTAGTAATACATTGTAAATGGTGAAACATTGTATCGAACATTGTATGTAAGTGCGTTGCGGCGTACCCTCTGGCGACGAGTAACCGAAGGGCTTCGATGTGTCCGAAGTAAGCTGCATACAGAGTGGGCGTCATCATGGAATCACCATCTTTACAATTTGCATCTTTTTTCGTGGCTTCCTTCAAGATTTCCAATATGTTGTCTTTTGCTGCCCTGGAATGGGAAAATGGAAAGATCAATGGAACCATATGTCCTTTTTCTCATGGTGTTTTTTAAGTCATGCTCACGCCATTTGTGACACGAAGATCTATTTGACGATTCGTGTATAAATTATCACAACTCATGACAAGTTCGTGTGCAATAGTTGTGTTCTTATTATTGGATATATTCACAACCCGGCATACAAAACAGTTTGTCCGAAAAATTCCACTTCTTGTTCTAATTTCTGGTGTATTGACAGTTCAATGCGGGAATAATGAAGCTACAGATCATATACCCATTCGATCGTCGGAAATTTAAATGTCAACTACACTGCCGGTCAAAAGTTTCAGGACACCCAAAATTTTTTCTTCCGATTTTGTAAGTGGATCTACAAGGCTCTACTTGATCAAAAAGGACTTTATTAGGGCTCATTTTGCAGGTCTTTTCACCTACTTCAAGATGGCGTCATTCATTTTCATCAGTAGGATTTTGGATGTTCCCAATTAGAGCTTGAAAAAGTGCCAATTCCGATGATTTTTGGAAGAATCTCCTGGCTCCGGTAGCTCAAAGGAACAGGAATATTCCGGAATATACCTGAAAGGGCCTGGAATTACAAGTCTGAAGCTTCAAAATCCGTTTTCCAACATCCTTCTACGTCACTTCTACTCCGAGCTACCTTATTTTCTCTGAGGAGAGTTTTCTTATCTTTTTTACACAAACGTACGCATACCTTTTTAAGAGATTATATTCTCAATTATTTTTCTCAGCAGAAAAACCGCGAGTGTTTTCTTAGTGAAATCTTCCAGCACCTTTTGATCCACAAACAGGATTCCCAAGTTCCATCAGAATACGCTGTCTCATCGGGCCCACGCTCGGATCTTTGTGATTTAGAGAGTGTATGTAACAGAAGAATTCTGGGAAGGAAACCCAAATAGTTTTTTTGTTATATATATTCACCAATTTAGGACGATTCAAACGTGAGCCCAACGTTTTTCGTGGCTAAGCCGACGTCCAGCACAGTTTTCGCGTAGGACAAAGACTTTTGTCACTTGACGTATAATATACACTATTGGTTCGCATGTCAGGTGTTCAGAAAAAAATCGCGTGTAATTTTCATAATATTAATCTCTGCACACGTCTCTCATGGTTTCTAGATACTGCTATTTTGTCAAAATGAGTGATCAAGGTGAGAAGTATCACTCCAAGTACAAGTATCAAATTGGCGAGTTTGTTGGGTGCTTGAATGAGAAAGGCCAAGCAGAGCTTGATATTGTTCCTTCGTCGTGGATCCGCTACAAGTTTTCAGAAAGCAAGCTAATCCTGAAATATCCAGATCTGTACATTCTTTGACGATCTGCTTTCTTTCTCCGTGACTCGTGAACTTCCATGATCCATTCTTGAATAAAACGGTTAATTCCAAATTTCTCTATAGGTGTTGAACATTGATGCAGACAGGTAGATTAAAAGAGTAAATAACAACGGTACGCACGAGGTTGCCCTGTCGTTATGTTCTTGCCAACCTAACCTTACCATATCTAGTTGAGCGAATCAAATTGAGCAAGTGAACCCTATACCATTGCTTTTGCAAGACGTTAAAATCATTTATTGCGAATGAAACTATCATTGGTAGATACTTTGAGATTGTACAAAAATAAAAAGGAAAATGACCTGCATTACAATGCAAAAAATGATCAATGTAAGCTTCGGGATACGTAACAGATTGTATGGATAATGCTGATGACATGACTATTGGCGCGATATTTGAACCTGTATGGGACCAGCTCAATCCGTGCTTATTTTAATTCACTTTTAACATCAACTTTTCGTGCATCTTTGGAACGTATTAGAGTGGTATCAGTATCAGATAAAGTTATCGAATTTTGTCCGTACTTGACAGTAATAAGCTTTCAGGATTCTACGTGAATGTATTTTGAGATTATATGTAACCAAGAAATTGGAACTGGAGGAGACACCTAGCGAAATACTCCGAAAATTTTTTGAAACTTTGTTTTTCTATTTCTTCATAAATCAACAGAGCATTTCGTACCCGATCCAGCAAACAGGAGTGTAATATATTCATGGTCCTCCTTACTCTTTACGTTGCTCGGTCAAAGGATACCGCACTTACACCGAGAAAAGAAACAATTACGGAGATGCAATAATGATCTTATTTTTTGATTGCTCATGAGGATTACGTTCGAGACATCAGTGTACTTCATGAAGCAGGAGTTGTGCATGTGAGATAAATTCGTTCAAGATTCTCACCAGACAATTTGGCGGGAATCTGACAACAAATATCTCAGTAGAATCCTAGAGCAACATCTTGCGCTCTCCTGATATCAGAATAATAGAAGGAACTCAAAGCTGGAAACTTATGAGATTCTTGCAAGAAATTCCTATGCATGTGTCATAAGGAACCTACATGAGATTCTCATAGGATTCTCAGACGCAATTCCAATATTTATGGCAAGCGCAGGGATATCCAGCAGAATTCCTATCTGATTTCAATGGGATTCTCTTGGATAGGAATTATGCTAGGATATCCTGAAGGATTCCATTTTGAAGCAGATCTTCGGGGAGATATTTCTGCGCGGGTTAATTGTGTTTTCCAAGGCCTCCTCATCATTCGCCTTCCGTTGCGATGCTACTTATTGGGAAATGTTCACTCTCACGAATAATTTTATATTTGGACACATTTTCGCGTAGAATATTGTTTACTGTTTTTCTATCTACATGATTTGCCCTGATGAAAATTTTTAGGATACATACTCACAAGGGGAACAGCAACCTTGCGGGTCCCGGATCTTCACGAAACTTCGGGAATCTTCTTGTTTTGGTGAGAAATGGAGGCACCCAGAAGGGTTTTGTCCAATGGGCCTCCTATCCCGAGATACAGCTATGGAGATTAACATTGCCCATATAGGCCCATGTTAAAAAGACACATTTATAGATATACTGACAATGCTAATCTCCACAGCTGTATCTCGGGATAGGATGCCCATTGGACGAAACCCTCTTGGGTACTTTCATTTCTCACCAAAACAAGAAGATTCCCGAAGTTCCGTCGAGATCCAGGACCCGCAAGGTTGGTGCTCCCTTCGTGAGAGTGAATTGTATCGTGTAAATGTACCTAAGAGTTCGTTATATATTGGGAGTGAACCTCCATGATTTTAGATGGCAGAAGAATTCAAGATTGCCGAATCTAAAACCTCTCCCATAAGAAATACACGAGGCCAAGATGATGGCGTCTCAGAGGATGTTTACTCCCAATATTCGGTTTCATACATTCTTGAGGATTGCAGCAGTCTTCGGAAATACTATTGACAACTATTGGTAGCATCAATATTAGAATGTGAACGTGATAAATAATACACAGGAACAACATTTTGGGATCGCAATATATTACGTGAAGAGACTACGATTTTATTAAGGTTTTTTGGACGCAAGGAACCGAATCCGCAGTCCGTTTTACGCCTGTACGTCAGGATTTTTCGCTAGACGCAAAATACTCGCGTCAGAACAGGTTTTTTGACCTGGAAAACTTTGATATAGTCGCTCAAAATAGAGCACAAGGTCGTGTTTGGGCGGTCCTTTTGTGTTGGAAAAGCATACTTGGATAACTAGAGTTATCAAAATATGCATGCCTTACGATCGTATAGGCGAGGACTTTTCCCTCGCGATTTTTTTACGGCATGGGTTTCCATAGAAACAAGCGTTCTTGCATGTTTTTGGCCCCCAAGAGACGAAACATCACCCGTTTTTACTAAAATTTTCACTGCTCAGAGATCACGAGGAAGAAAACTCTCGACGCGAAAAGACTGTCTAAATCCAATTCCATACTCCGTTTTGAGATACTGTGTCGAGATTTTCGTCCATATCAATAAACCCTCTTGAACGTGTTTTTCGCGTGTAGCAAAAAAATCTTGTCAAAACGCACTGCAAATTTGTTTTTTATGTCGAATATTCCACTGTGAAATCGTAGTCTCGTCAGTGAGACATTTCGGACCCAAAATTCTGTCCCTCAGTGTCACCTGCCCCTTTCTCATCAACCTCTTTTGAGAATAAGGCTTTACATACTGTAGTTTTTTTGGTGCCAAAATGCGTTTGAGAGAGTTTGACATTTGTTGGAAATGAAATTCTCCTGCGACTAGGTTGGATTTGTCATGGACGTATATACAATAAGCCACCCATCGCTGGCCTTTCAAAAATGGTGCGCTTGAGTTTGAAGTTCAACGAGTACAGTCTGTGATGTGTTCGTGACTGATACGTATCAGATGGAACGACGCGTGCTCAATTTTTTTTCAACGAGCTTGCATGCTCCAGTTACAATGGATATTTCTAAGTTAACTACGATATTTGATATATCTTTCGGACAGTTTCTTTACACTGCCACTGAGTTCAAAAAAAATCTCAGAAATATTGTGAAAGCGTGTCAAATTGTTTTCATTTATCAAGGGAGTCGTTATTTGTTCGATTGCAAAAGCTTCAATGAAGATTCCCCTCAATTATAATTCCTGCGTAAGTGCACCAAATGGAAAAATGAATATGAGTTTTCCAATAATTTTTAGCTTTTTCATTCCAAATTTTGACATTCTCAATCCTCTAGGTAAGGATGTGAGCATTGACATGGTTATCAATAATGCGATCATTGAAGTACATTTTCTGGAGTCATTGATCAGTAATTATTACACCAATCTGTATCATAAGCTGGTTACGTGAATTCTTTGAAATCCGATTTTTACGGCACTTTTTTGCGAACTACACAGCCTGATAGGTTGTTCATTACCTGTTTATTGATCTTTTGCATTTTTGTCCAACCAAATTACAATAAAATCACCGAACAAAGTCACATAACTGAAATGAAGTCATTTCTGGACGCTGAGTTTCAGAACTATACTTCGAGTACATTGTAACTGTTCCAATTAAAATGCACGATGAGCATTCTTGGAAAAACATCAATACAGCAACCCACAATACTATAGTAACTCAGGTGTCACTTTGCGTTACATCGAAACATCCATACGAGCTTTTTGCACACGTAATAACAGGAGACAATGGAGAAATTTCTCTCAACACGCTTCGACAGCCATCATTTAGATTACAAAACTTTGGCTCACAAGAAATTCTGTCTGTTCTCGGGGTCGCCCTGATTTCACGACCCATCAGCCTTTGATTTTGGAAAAATCTAGTCGATATTTCACTCTAAGAACTTACTTGTGAAACTTTTCAGATGTCATGATGACAGCGGGTGGTCGGTCTATTCACCGCTGTCACAGCTTCACTCGAGCTCTCCGGGGTTCGTTGCGACCCGGTCCATCACATTTTTGACACATCAATCTCATCAAACACGATCACCTTGTTATAAAAAATTGACTGACGCATGAGCGAAGTTGGAAAATTTGGAAAATCAAGGACTCAACCCGATGCGTCGTCTGATAGTAGTCAGATGACAGACATGCATGCATGCATGGGAACCGAGTTGCCGTGGTGGCGTCCGGCATCTCACTAACAACCGGTGCGAGTCGGCCGGTCCGCAACTATCCTCTCTCCTGATGATGGCATGGCCACACGGGGCCGTTGAGCCGTCCTTTTTCCGGCTGCGTAAGCCCGCAGCAGTCCTTCCTCCTCGTTCTACACGCCCCACGCGCCTTTCGCTATCTTACTCCCGTCCGCCGCCCGGTCGTTGTTTTCGTGTATACTGCAGGATCACTATAATAGAGGTGAGCGATAATATTGGTGAGCAGATGGAGTGTGAGAGGAAAGAGTAGAAAGAGAGAGAGAAAAACAGTCAGCGAGACAGGGGGTGGCGAACGGGGAAGTAGGTGCAAGCGGGAGACGGGGGCCAGTCCCCTCTCTTTGATACGAGCGAGTGACCCCCAGACCCCTGTGTGTTTGCAGTTGCACCTGCGCTCGGTGATCTATAGCGATCTCGATTGCAATCGGTACCTGCATTACCAACATAGAGGTTTACTGACTGTGCCAATCAGACAATCAGACACAGAGATATGAAATAGAAAATCATTGGAATCCAATCAGAAGTTGACAGGGTATCTTCCTGAAAATGGAATGCATTTTTCACAAATATGGAGTGAGTGAATGACTGGCCCTCTTTGTTTTTAGCAATTTAGTGTTCCGTAACTGACTTTATGGTGATACTGTTTTGTTCCCGAGAACAATCACAGCTTATCTGGAAGCCTAGCAGGCCCCATACGCTGATTTGGTCAAAAATTACATTAACCAATGATGAAGTCAAGCTCCCGAGTTAGAAAAACAAATAAAAAAAGATGTTCTGACCCGCAACGTACCAGAATGCTTCAATAAGTCGAACTCCAAGTACGACTTTTGTGGCTATTGGTAGTTTACCTTCGTTGATCATTTTCAAGTAAGCTCAACGAAATGAAAAAACTCGCGATATCTGTCTCCTACATCGCACAGGCTCTGACATACAATGTAGGAAGTTTCCCCGTTGAAAGGAGCAGTGAAGGAATTTTTGTCAAAGTTCCGCCCTATGAGGGTAAATGTGATCATTCGGTGACTTTTCAACCTTTAAGGGTTTTTCCAAAGTCGAGTGTTTTTCTTCTTTCCTTTTTTTCGTTGAGACTTACAGTGGCACAACTGTCATGTGAAATGTAATTATAATTAATTGTTAGCCCTTGCGATTGATAACAATTGCTGTGAATTAGACCAGATTATTGTCGCTCATTTCGAAAGTCACTAGTAACAACTGTGACAATAAATCCTTGACGAAAATGCAATTACTTCATATAGGTCATTCTGGAGCAACGAGAACATTTTGAATATCGACGGATTTTCCAAATGCCCCAAACATTTTTTTCGATAAGTGCTACTGGAGTACAGTTGAAGAAATTCTTCTTCAGACTTTTTAGGGTACCCTTGGTGAGCCCTATAAATATTCAAAGGTCCAGTTTTGGCCATTTCTTGCTTATTTTTCGCTATTTTGGAAGACCTGTAACTCGAATATAGGTACATTTTTTGCGCCCACGTGGCTGTATTTTCTTCGTCAAAACGTACGATTTCAAGAGAAAAATTGTCCGATCCAAAAAACCGATAAATGGTAGGTCCCACGGTTCCATCTGAAAAGGCCCAAAATCGCGATGTTGCACTATCTTTGGAAGCGCGTAGTTCAAAATAAAAGCCTCATAGGAAATTCTTCCATTCTAGCCAATTTGGAGATCTTGAGGAATCCTTTCATTTGCGTTCTTGTGCGTGTCATTATCTTTTCCCATTAAAAAAAGAGCGGATTCGAAGAAGATGTCAGAATACACATTACAAAATTTTTTCCGACGGAATCGGTTGCTGGGAAGACGCACAGAAGAGGCTTGGACTGACAGCGATATTCACACTTGTCCATTGATTCTTTGGAGGTTATGGGTCGGAAACCAGTGAGAAGTTCTGGGATATATTGTTCGGATGACAAGACATGCCCGTACTGTTTTTCGAACGAATCTATCGCTGGGAACAAACGAGAACGGATTCATGAGAGGGCTGAATGGCGATTAATCTCTGATATTTTGCAGGTTATGCCCGGGAAACCGGTGGAAACTGTTGGAATGAGTTGAAAAATCGGTTGCTGGGAAGATAAAAAATTAGGCTCAGACTGAGCACAGCTAGGACGATGCGTTCTCTGTACCTCAGAAGGTTCCGATGGGAACCAGGGAACCATAAGTGATTTTGACAGGAGGTAGACGTTATGTCTGTGCTCTATTACAAGATCGTTCAAAATATCATGACGATCTAAAGAATAACGTAAGTTGCGCATCTTGAATATTTATACATCCATCATTTGTAAAAATTTCATATTTTCTATCTTTATACATACGTCGAAACAGAAACCTGAAGCCTGATGAGGTCCACAATACCTAGTGGACGAAACGTTGCAATAAAATTTCCATCATGAAATTTTGGAAATTTATTTAGTTCCCCACCGTCCTTCAAGATCGACGAGACCAAATATTCAACTCTTATATAGGAACCAGGGAACGTTTCAGAGCCAAGAGATTGTGAGCCGTAGGGAGGCCAATGCGCTTACGTTCTAATGTCCGGAATTGAAACCATTCCTCACATGTTGTCTCATGATCGCTGGAACGTTTCATACGTTTCCGCAAAACAGTTGTTAAAAAAAATATTTTCAGTTATGTTTTCCTGGTCGATTCTTGTCTGATTAGATCTACAGTTTCGTCGTCCCCCTATACCTGGTTAACCTATGTATGTTTCAGTCCAGCCGGCGGGATCGCATCGATGACCTGCGAGCGAACAAACTGAAAAAACCAATTTATTTATTTATTTAACGAAAACATTTCTAAGTTCTTGGTTGCACGAGCAACTGTGACGGTTTTTGGTGACTCGTCACTTGCAGGCAAAGCCTGCTTTCATTTGAGAAACTCAGGGAGTGAGCAATTGCTGTAATTGTTCAAGAAATCAGGAGAGGGGAGCACTGAATGAGCACACACTCGATTAAAATTAAGAATGAAAGGGCATATATTCAAGAAAATACTATTTACAAATCGGTCCGCTGACCGTTCGGATGAATCAAGCCCGAGCACGATTATCGAGGGCGCATTTGAGGAAAAATACAATCTATAAGCCCAGAAAGAGGAGAGAGAGATTTGCGAGAGGCACTTACAAATATTAATGGCCTTGACGCAGGACGGTCGCTCGACCTCAGATCGGGCACCGGCCCTCGCAGCTCACAGCGATCAGGCAGCTCGCAATTGTCCCAGACGATGGTGATTTTGGTCGTAGACCACGGCACAGAGTATATAAAATGCACGCACCGGAGCCCTGGCTGAATTATACCAAGGACGGGCTCCGGGCAGCGTGGACAACGCGTACGATAATTAACTCAATATGCGCGTGCGAGCGCTCCGAAACGTCACGACGGAATGTATAGTAAAAGGCTGCTGGCCGGAGCAGCATTGGCTTGCGCCAGGGACGGCTCAAAATATGGGGCGCGCGGGCCCTAGTACGGTGCCATCTCTCTGTCTCTCTCCCTCTTACCTGGTTAAACTATGCAGCAACTCTTCTCGTGCTCAAGCTGTAACATAAAATGTTATCATTACAATATTCGGTCCAGGGAGAGAGGAAGACGGGAGACTCGGCCGTCACACAACGAATAACTATTATGAAACCACGGAAACGTTCCGGCGATCATGAGACAACCTGTGGGAAACGGTTTCGCTCGCGGAGATTCACACGTAGCCGTAACAGCACCCATATGGTGTACAGTCTCTTCGCGAAAGGTTCCCTGGACCCCATGGAAACCTTCTGGGGTACGTTGCGGGAATGCATCGTCTTAACTGGGAGAGTGGTATTCACTTGTACCTCGATTATTTGGAGGTTATGGATCAGAAACTGGTAACAACTTCCGGGATATGTTGTTTGGTTGAGAAGACTTCCCCGTCCTGTTCTTCGGCCGAATCGATCGCCGGGAACACATAAAAACGAGTCTAGAGGTTATGCCCGGAAAACTGGCGGGTACTTCTGAATTCGGTTGCTCGGATGGAGAAACACGCGTCCAATGTTTCTCCAACAAGATCGGTTACTGGAGGGACTTGGTAATGATTCTTCAAGTTGCCTTTTCGGCCTCCTCGTGGATTTGTTTTTACGAGAAGGCCGAAAAGGCAACTTGAAGAATCATTACTAACAAGGAGAGTCCGGCGGGTCCCGGTCCCCATATCTCACCAAACTTCTTTCACAGTCTTGCACCACTTAGAATATGAAGAATCCAGAGTAACTTCGTGGAATTCGAGGTGTCCAACGACCCGTGGCGCCCTCCTAGCGGTTCTGAGCCCAACTAAAGACATACCTACTCAGCTGATTACGAGTCTCGGGCGCGCGTCATGCCGCAAAGTTTTTGTTGTTAGTCCGGTCGACGTGAGTCCCGAGTACAGTCGGCAGACCATCGCCTCTGTACTCACTCATTAGAAATGTCATACTTAATTAATGTCACTGACATGCTCAAATATGCGGGGGATGGTATGCGCAGGTACATTGCAGGAGATGAAGTCATGACTGCTAATCACATAATGTACATGGGGATCACACTAGAGACATTGAGCAGAATTGAGCTTCTCTGTCTCTGTGTGAAATCATCCGATCTTTTTGGAATGCCTCATGAATTGCTCATAAATTTGACTACTGATGATACTGGAAAAAAACACTTACCTGTAAATGCTCATGTAAAGCTGGATCCTTAACATGCAAACATATCATAGGCTCACTAGAATATCTATTGAGGTAAGTAACTTTCATAACTATATTTTGAAAAAAGATGCATGGTCTTTGCATATGTATGTGTGTACTGTATTCATTAAACTCCCAAATCAGGCATGACAAAGATTCTCTTGAAGTTGCCACTTGCACCGATGTAACCCAGAAGTGGGGGAAATTGAGGAACGATGTGAAAGCCATGTATTCATATGTACCTCTAAAAAGTCATTGCCATGGCAAGCAGGCCAAATCCATTAAAGTTCAACAACTTGTTACGCCAGATATTAAGGCATTTGCTTTTAACTTGATGACAACGGGTAAGCATTATATGGATATTGCATAATTCATTCATGACATGACAATGTACCTATATACTTATTCCAGATCACTCAGAATCATCTCTGTCTTTATCTCTTGTGGGTGTCAATAGATTGGCTCCTGCTGTAATACCTCTCGTCGAAGACATTTCTGACAAATATCTCACCCAAGAGCAGTGCAGGAATATTCTTAGTGCAAGCATATGTGAACCTTGGCAAGATGATGACCTAATACTGTATTGTACAAAAGATGGAGTGAGGGTAACTTTTGATTCTCTTTCTGAGTCTGAGAAAGTATGGTTCAAGGATAACGTACAAGTGGATTTGGATGCTGCCGTTGCTCTTTGCACGAAGACCAAAAGTCAGAGCGGCACTTTCTGGCAAAATAACAGGAGGAAAAGGATGACAGGCGCCAATGGATACAAGTATGTTACACCACTCAGGTATAATGAGAAGAAGGTTGACTGGTCTAAGAAAATACAAAGCCATTTGCAAAATTCTTTCAAAGGAAATGAAAATACTAACCATGGAATCCGAAATGAGCCCAAAGCAAGAGCTCGTTATGAAGAGCTAACAGGTCATACTGTGACCCAAACTGGCTCACTTGTGAATCCTAGAATTCCATGGCTCCTTGTGAGTTTAGATGGTATTGTATATGGTAGCCATACAATTGAAATCAAGTGCCCAGTGAAAGGGAAAGATGAACCAGTTCAGGCATTCATGAGTTCTCTACCATTCATTGTAGAAACTGAACCTGGTGTGTACTTTCTCAAAGAAAAACATAGTTACTACTGTCAAGTGCAGCTGGGGCTGTTCGTGTCTAACCTCAAATATTGTGATTTGATTGTGTATTCTTCCTTTGAAGATAATTATTTGATAGTTCAAGTCCCTTATGATTCAGTAGCTATTGAAGAGTATTTGAGTTCCTTGACTTATGTTTATTTTGCTCACATGCTCAAGCATTTGATTGCTGCTGACACTGTTGCAGATTTAGATTTTAATAGCGATCCACCAAGAAGAGCCTTAAATGATTTAACTAACAAGTAATCAAAAGAAATTTTTTAGATATTTGAAGATTTGGTAAACAATTGTGATGTATGTGCTATTACCTCTGTGATGATCTGTTCTAGTGAACTGGAGATAAAATCTCTTATGATTAACATTAGCTATACATGTGTGGATTTTTGACACAAACTTACTCTAGTTGGGATATCAGCAGTTGAAAAACTTGCTCAAATTGTACTCTATAATGTTATAAACACTTTGAGACTGATCGGTGGAGAAGTACCTGAAATGGCACAAGAATGTACGTGCTGCCAAATTGTTACCATGAATATTATAAATAAAAAAGGCCAAATTTTCTTATAAAATCTTGTTTATTTACATCCATTTGATCAAATTCATTACTCATGCACATGAACATAAATGACATTATGCATAGACTATCGGATAACACTTTTTTTTTTGTTTTGGAAGATGCTCAAGTTTGACAGTCCAGTAATTAGAACTTGTCATTGGCAAGTAAAGGGGATTTCAGATTCACCAAAGCAGCTATTATTTTCACAATGTCATCAAAATATGGAAGAGTGGTCAGCGTTACTTTATCTTTCATAATTTTCCAGAGTTTCATTCGCTGGATAACTCTCTCAACATGTACTCGAGCAGTTGCTATTTCATTAGTCAATAAGCTATCTTCTGGACTGAGTTGAGATCTTGATCCTAATTTTGGGGGTATTATGAGTCCAATATGAGCTTCTAAGCACTCAATTTCTATGTCAAATCCTTTATCGACCATTATAGCATCTCTACCAGGATCCAATCTGTCCAACAGACCACTCTGCTTGAAAATTTCTTTATCTGAAATTCTCCCACCGTATGAATCACTTATGTAACTTATCACTCCACATGGATCCATACCCACAAGTAGTTTAATAGTTTCACAACCTTTGTAGTGAGAATACCATTTTAACCTGCACTGTAAACAATGGGGTTTTTCTACCGGGATTTCAGTACAATCAAGAACTATGCGAGTCTTGGAAAATTTGGAAAAACATTTTGGGAGACTTCTATTGCATTGCTCACGAGTAGGAAAAAAAATGAATTGGTCCATAATAGCTGACAAGAGCTGAATCATATAAGAGACATTGCTTGAACTACTTTTTCTATTCAGCCCAAACAGAACAGCTAAGCATCTAAAAGACAAGTTCAAGCGAAGCTTACATAAGCACATAACTATTCTTGCCCTTGCAGACAAGGCAAATTTTTTCCCATACAAGTCACCCTCACACTTTGACACAATTTTACATAAATTATCCAACATCTTAGTTTTAATACCTGTGAAAGCTGTAAGATCCTCATCGTTACGTATAAGATCAAGAAGGGTTAGTCTTTCTCTGTTTACATTCTGCTGCAATTCTCTTCCCCTTTCTCTCACGATATCAACATCATCAACACTAATTTCATCACCAACTTCAATTTCAATGTCAGCAACCGCATCTTCTAACTCTCCAATAGCTTCATCATATCCAAAAGTAGGATCATCCTCGTCTCCTCCATCATTTACATCATCACCAAGGTGAGGGTCATGGAAATGATCATGTTCGTAGTTCTGATCCAAATCCTCAGGCAAGTCTTCAGTTACAGATGCAGGTTCCTCTACACTGGGCTGTACATTCTCACCATGACTGCTATAATCAGATTCTTGCAAATCTTGAAAATGTTCCATGGGCTCGTCATCCTCTGATACTCCATGCTTTCCCTGATCGCTGAGATTTTGTTGAGCCTGATCACACCCATCCATTGATTTCTCTCGTTCCTTGGTCACCAGCACTGCTGGCTCGCTGTAAGAAAAAGAAAGAGAATCATGGATGCATACACATACATAGGCTTCAAAACTGAGATGAAATATTATCCTTACCTTTGTTTTCTCCTTCTCTTCAAAATTGATGGGATGAATTTACTTCTTGCAGTTTGCTGAGGTAGCTCTGGGTTGTAAATTTCTGGTATCACAGAGGGTACAGCGATCCTCTTCAATAACTTTCTTGATCCATTTGCTGAAATTATGGAAAGATCAAAACTATGAATACCTTGGTGGTAACCATTAAACTATAATGGGCAATTTTCAAGAATTCTACCGTTCATTTTTCCATTAAAAATACACTGAAGGAATAATTACTTGGTATATAGTCCTCCTTGGAGAAATGAGAGCTACATATGAATGATTTCGAAGACAACGTCTTGCTAATGCCACATTTCTGTATCCATTGCTCTCGCAGCTCGGGACGACTTGGAAAGGTATGAAAAATTAGGCTTCTGTCGGACATTTTCCGTCCGCAGAACGGCACAGAACACGTATACACATTCCTCATATTGCCCTGGCAATATTTCTTGAAGTAGATTGATCAATTCTCTCTTGATATTGATCAAAGGATTAGGTATATTTCCGTGAGTTTAATACCACTTGCGACCACTCACAACTCAATCAAACTGAATATTTTGACAGTTCAGAACAGCTGATACCCGGCCAGCTGATCATTTAAACCAGTCCTGTAGGCATGACTCTAGTTGGGCTCAGAACCGCTAGGAGGGCGCCACGGGTCGTTGGACACCTCGAATAGGCCTCCTGTTCATAGTTACAGCCTATGACATTAAGGGTCATACACATACTACGTAACCGATTTGGGGGGGGGGGGGGGGTCGAGGAAATTACTACGATTGCTACGACATGGGACGGGGGATCAGTTCGAATACTACGTCACCGCAGAACTGGACTTGTTCAAAATTCTACGGTCTTGCGCGAAAGCAGAACTGAGAAGTTGCATGAAAAATCGAGACTGTGGATTTTCTGGATTTTTTCGTTAAAACTTGGTTTTTAAGATTGTGAATGTAATACTATGATCCTTTGATGCTATCGAATTCAAGTTTGACTCATCTATGATATCAGACTTGTGTTATCATTCGACACAAGTATGATTTGGAGTGTATCCTATCTTTCAGATTGAATTAATGCAGTGAGAAACAAGGGAATCATTCTTCAACAGCTATTAGCGTGGATAAAAGCGTCTAAGTATCGATGCAGCGCTTTACAGACTCATTACGAACTCCATCTGTCCGAACGATCATGAAATAGTATATTTCCGTACTGAGCGCGGTAGCCCATTTTGGGCACTAGGACAGTTTGTGTGTCGAGCGAAGCGAGACAGACATGTCCTCCAGTGTCCAACATGGGCTTGCAAGCGAGGTGCGGATATACTTTTTCATTACGAGAACCCTAAAATCCTATTTAAACGCGGCATTTTTAGGTTAGAGTAATGGAAAATCAATTTTTCCTCCTCCCGGCACGAAAGTACGTCCTTTCGCGACTCGTTTTGGTCACGAAAGCTCGACATTTGCTGCCGGCACGGGTCAACTCGCGCTCTGATTGGCTGTCAATTTATGCTGCATCTTTCGCTGCCTGCGCTGTTTTGCTGAGCAGACAGTGCATGAGACATGCATGCGAAACATAACCTATCGAGGTTATGTTTATCAATATGTTCATTTATGATTAGTGTACACTTGACAGGCGGTATCCTTTTATAAATACCGCTGCTTGAACTGAAAGCTCTCAGAAGCCGACCATAGAGCAGAATTTCTAATGCCCCATGACATAAATTGACAAGGCACACAAAATACTCATTGTCAGTGACAAGAATAGAGCCACGATGACTTGGTGCGGACACATATTTGTATCGAATCCAAGGCCCAAATTGGATCATGTGATAATATATCATTCAGCTTTCACCCACAACACATTTCACTTTATTATTTTTTGCTTACGTCTGCCCCGACCAGCAAAAGCTCGGCTGACGCCTCGCTTTTGCAAAAGTCGGGCGGACGAGTACATCACGTCACAAGTTTGCAGCAAAAGCAGTGAGTAAAAGCTGTGAGGTCGTCTGCTTGTACTTACAGCCCACCCCTTCAAAATTGTGAACAACTGGAAAAGTGAGGTTAAACACGTATTTTTGTACAAATTGATAAAATTTCGACGTACTTTCGGGCCGAGAGGAGAAAAAATAGTATACAGCACTCGGCAGAGAAGTGGGATGCCTATGACAGTGTGATGTCAATGCCTCGGCTCCGCCTCGGCATTATCATCACGCAGTCACGGAAATCCAACTTCCCTGCCAAATAACCGCAAGGGGGGTTGGGGCATGGCGCCTCATCCCTGGGGTGTGACGACCCTCCGGCCCCAGTTACCGCCCGCTGGAGCGAGGAGACCGCACATCTCCATCCGGCACCACGGGAGTGGGTGAGTCTAGGGACTCAAATTGGGATCGCCCTCGGGCGATAACAATGCGAGCCCGTAAGACTCATCCATCATCCCGAGGGACTCTTTGGGCTCTCAGGAAGCCTAAAAGAGTCCCAAAACCCCCCACCGAGGGGTGGGCATCGGCCTTGTGCTGGGGGCCGTGCCCGAAAATCGGTAGTCGGAGCGGAGGACTGAGCCATCACCGAGCCTGGCTCGGTGTTGGTCATCCTCCAACCCGACGCGCTGGCAGGGCGTATCCCTGTCCCGCGCCCATGGGGGCAACCGGGGTTGAGCCGAAAGGCAGGGACCCGGTATATAAAAGCCAATATTCCTTCCCTGCCTAGTACAGTAATATACTATTTAACGATAAAATCCAGAAAATGATCTTTTCATCACTCTAACCTAAAAATGCCACGTTTAAATAGGATTTTAGGGTTCTCGTAATGAAAAAATATATCCGCACCTCACTTGCAAGCTCATTTTGGGCACTGGAGGACATGTCTGTCCTAGTGCCCAAAATGGGCTACCGCGCTCAGTACGGGAATATACTATTAGCCCCACTCTGCGCGACGTCGCGCGACCAAGTACATTTTGTTCCTCATGTTTCAATGAGTTCACAGAGAATTTTCCATCAAAATTGAGGATGATTATTTTGAGCTATTCAACTTTCCTCGATTTCGGCCAGGATCAATTTTTGTGGATCCTGCTCACTAATTGTGTTTCTGTACCAAGATTTTCTGGTGCAATATAACTTACTTGACCCCCCTGAACAAGTCTTATCTCCACGAAGGCCATTACACACGGAAAATTGCATCTATATCGATCAAAAGTTGCTAATTTCACGAAATGCCCTTCAAATGAAAAAAATCGATAACTTAAATCAGAGCATGACAGGGCAAAGCGCAAAAATACGTGTTTCGTTAATTTGTCTTTAGAAACATATATTTCATAATGGAAGAGATTTGAGACTTGAGCAATTTCAGACTGTCTGATCTTACGTGGAATTGGTCATATATCACTTTTTGACATGGGCCTATATGGGCAATGTTAATGTCATAGGCTGTAACTATGAACAGGAGGCCTATTCTACGAAGCTACTCTGGATTCTTCATATTCTAAGTGGTACGAGACTGTGAAAGAAGTTTGGTGAGATATGGGGACCGGGACCCTCCGGACTCTCCTTGTTAGTAATGATTCTTCAAGTAACCTTTTCGGCCTTCTCGTAAAAACAAATCCACGAGGAGGCCGAAAAGGCAACTTGAAGAATCATTACCAAGTCCCTCCAGTAACCGATCTTGTTGGAGAAACATTGGACGCGTGTTTCTCCATCCGAGCAACCGAATTCAGAAGTACCCGCCAGTTTTCCGGGCATAATCTCTAGACTCGTTTTTATGTGTTCCCGGCGATTGATTCGGCCGAAGAACAGGACGGGAAAGTCTTCTCAACCAAACAATATATCCCGGAAGTTGTTACCAGTTTCTGACCCACAACCTCCAACCAATTGATATACAAGTGACTATCCAACTCTGAGCCCCATTCCTGTTTTTCCAGCAACCAATCTCATAGGAAGAAAATTTGACGGATATCTCTGTACGCGGGCAACTTATCTTAACAGTACTCACCGGTTTCCCGACCATAACCTGCAAGATATCAGAGATCAACCCCTGCTCGCCCCTCTCATAGATTCGTTTTCGTGTGTTCCCAGCGGTAGATTCGGCCGAGAAACAGTACGGGCATGTCAACCTAACAGAAGTTCAGTCCCAGAAGTTTTTATCGGTTCCTGACCCATAATCTCCACAGAATTGATGTACAAGTGTATACGGCTCTCAGTTTGAGCCCCATTTTTTATATCTTCTCAGCAACCGATTTTGCCGAAGGAAATTTGCCGGATGTCTCTTCATCCGAGTAACTCATCCCAACGGCATTCACCGGTTTCCCGGGCATAACCTGGAAAATATCAGAGATTAATCCCCGTTCAGCCCTCTCATCAAGTCGTTTCCGTGTGTTCCCAGCGATCGATTCATTCAAAAAACAGTACGGACATGTCTTCCCAACCGAACAAGATATCCCAGAAGTTTTTACCCGTTCCCGACCCATAAGCTCCAAAGAATCGATGGACAAGTGAATATCGCTCTTAGTGAACCTCTTCTGTGCGTCTTCCCAGCAACCGATTTCGTTGGAAAAATTTTGTTATGTGTATGTTGACCTCTTCTTCAAATCTGTTGTGCTTTCAATGGTTTCCAGCTAGTAGTTTCAGAGAAAAAAATTTCTTCCGCACAAAAATCGTTATCTAGGTGTGAAATCAACCTCAGATTCAAATTTTGAACATTCCATCGTGTTTCTGAGGAAATTTCTGATCAAACAGATCAAGAAAAAAAATTTGATCCGTGATCGATCAAAACTTCACCGACTTAAAGTATGTTGGATTTTAAGAAATTGGAGCTGAACTATCTCAATTCTTGCAGAAAAAGATTTTTTGCGAGTTTTTGACATTGTGTTCCCAATATGCTCCCACAGTAATTTTGCGATTCTGAAGCTCTGGAAAAGCGATATCGGTTCCGGAGCATAACGGTAATGTAGTGAAAGGACAAATCGTCATTCTTAAAGGTATTCTCGATGGTTTAGAAGGCAGGTTTCGAGTTGAGCCCGCGGTCAGAAAAGACTGATAGTTGAGCCCGCAAAACGCGATATATTGAGAGTGAGTTGAGCCCGCTCGATAATCCCCTGTCCTTCTTGGAAAAAGTTTCAACAAGCGTATTCAGTCAACAAATAACGAGAGTGTTGCTCATGTACTTGCTCTACTCGCTGGGAGGCGATTTCTAATGTTGCTCAGTCGTATGCACGCAGTCTATTTACATCACGAACTACAATAATTTGCGGTACTTCATGGACCCTGTGGGGTGTGGTGAAATCAACGTCAAATAAATGATTTAGTTAGTACTTTATGCGTTCTAGAACAGTTGAAAATCTCGAATTTCTGTGCTCTGAGGTACGAGTCGTAATTGCATGGTAATGGCATTTTCACCTATTGTCCCAAATTTTTTACCAATAAATAAACTTGACAATGTTTCCATATTGATGATTTTTTTTCACCTATAATAAAATATTTCTTCGTACATCTACAAATATTCAAAACTCGTGATGGATGGATATCGCATAGTGTCTGAGATACAGTTTGTAAACCTGCCAGGATGGACATTCGAACATCGAAGGAGGTTTGGATTTTCTCGGAAGGGCAGCGGGCTCAACTAAAGATTTTTCATCGGGTCAAAACTGATCGCGGACTCAACTAGTATACGGCCGAATGCACGTTACCTCAAAATTAACATGAAAATCGATATTTAGCATATTTTGTGAGGTCTGGTGCGTTTTGAAGGCTCCATGCTGCTGGATATCGCTAATTACACCTAAAATTAATGTTATCTCGACGAAAAAGTGCTCAAAGTACTTGCGGCATAGCGCAAAGCCCTCTGTATGCCGCAAAAGAGGTAGGGGTACATCAGGAATACTGCACATTTTTTTAAGAATGTGGGCTTAGAAGGGGCTAGAAATCTAGTTCTGCAGTTCTGTGAATAGCATCTGAAAGTTGAAACAAAGACAAAAAAAAGAACTCAAGTACGTTGCAATTGATCCGATCAATTTTGTTTGGCATAGCTTTTAATAACTAACAAAAAAAAAGTCGAAAGTACCGAAAACCGCTTTTTTTGTTCTAAAAGATGCGCGTGTCATTTGGGATTGGTTCAAAACGTTGATTTTCTCGTATTTCAACATAACAAACATTGAAAAAATATTCGGCTAGGTATGCGGGTTCGTACGTTTGAGAACTTGAGTGGGGGCATATTAAGCAAACTTACCTCAATCATGTTTCGGATAAAACTTATTCTAAGTCTAAGCAAACTATGGAAATTCTTCTGTTGAGAGAGTTTCGGATCCAGATGAGGAAACTTTCAATAAATTCATCCACGAGCCGAAGGACGCCCATTTTAGTCACTCTAAGTCGAATTCTACTCCTGGATCACCTCTGGAGAAAATGAACTTGTGGATATTACAAACTCTACTCTTATGAATATATATTACTTGTTTATGTTGCTCTGACCATTCGTACCAGAGATGTCCAGATTGTTTTCTACCTATTTCATTGGTTCTTCTCATTGAAATATTCTCCAAACGCAATTATCTTCGTGTATGCAAAGACTTTCTTATTAACCTTTTACCAAAAAGTACTCGTGGCGAGGTTCGTCCCATTGCTGAAGCATCTTGTCATTTACATGCATGGAAAATATAATATTTTTCAGAGTAAACTTATCCCTCGAACGCAACAGCTTACTACCAACAATTCAATACGGATCAGAAAGGAAAATCTACTTATTGCGCATCCATTTTGGTGACCAATCCTTACACTTCTTGGTCTCAAAACCAATTCGTGGCCATTCTTGCTCTAGATATCAAGATAGACCTTTGATAGTGAAAATCCAAATTTATCATCAAATGACCTTCCGAATTTAAATGTACCTCTGAACATGATACGTTTCATCTTTGATCAGCTAAAATACGCTGCTAAAAGAGATTAGCAGGAAGCTTTCTCTTGGCGAGATTTGCGATAACTGATCAATAATGTAATTTTTCTAGTGACAATTCTCCATTCACTCTCCTATACTTTTTTTTGAAGCGACTTCAACTTTTAGTGGACCAAATTCGTTTTTAACCAATTGATGTAGAATGATATGTAAGTATATCTATTTGATTGAAAAGCTTGTGGATTGATTGTGGTACGACATATGATAATAAAAAGAGTTTTAGATTGGATTTTGACGACTTACTCTTACGAGATTACCTCTTAGGGTAATCTAGATGATCTAGAGCAGGGGTTTTTTGGGCAAGATATATCGTTTCGTTAATCCAGAATTTTTAAATAGTTTATGTAAAAATGATCAAAATGGAATTTTTTATAACATCAATGATTCTTCAAGGATAAATCGAATTTAAATCGTATTCCAAACAATGTAGAAAATATCGGTATCAACCAATTGATTCAAAATGCTGAAAAAACTGTAGTTCATTAACATGGTGTAGAGATTAGTTATAAAAGGAGATATGAGCATAGAATGGAATTTGGATATTATTTTGTTGATTTATTTCAAAGACACTGGCTCCTGTTAAATTCAGGCTCTTGTTAAATTTAGGGAATATGAACTATATCTTTATCACCAATATCTATCGTTTGGATGAGACAGAATTTCGATAAAATTGGTTTAAGGGTGATAAAAATGACAATTTTGGTGAAAATTTCAATTCTTTCCAAAATATCCTGGTTTAAAGGGATGAAATGGAATTTCGGTGTTATTCATTCGATAGATCGTGCAGAAAAAATGATAGTTTACGGCATTAAAATTGAGAAAAATGAGTGATGAAGGAAGGTACGAGGAAAAATGAATATTAAGAAAAATTTTCGATTGTTTTTCGAGTTATTTTTTAGAGGAAGGTTTTCAGAGGGATTTGGGCCACCTAGTCTAAGGTTTTTTGGATGATATCTATCGTTTGGTTGAGACAGAATTTGGATGCAGTGGGTTTAAAAAGGGTAAAAATGGAATTTTTGGAGAAAATTCTGATTTTTTCGAAAATTTGAGATCTGTAAAGATTGAATGAAATTTCGGTATTAACCAATCGATAGATCGTGCAGAAAAAATGATAGTTTAGGTCATTAAAATTGAGAAAAACGAGTGATGAAGGAAGGTACGAGGAAAAATGAATATTAAGAAAAATTTTCGATTGTGTTTCGAGTTATTTTTTAGAGGAAGGTTTTCAGAGGGATTTGGGACACCTAGTCTAAGGTTTTTTGGATGATATCTATCGTTTGGTTGAGACAGAATTTGGATGCAGTGGGTTTAAAAAGGGTAAAAATGGAATTTTTGGAGAAAATTCTGTTTTTTTCGAAAATTTGAGATCTGTAAAGATTGAATGAAATTTCGGTATTAACCAATCGATAGATCGTGCAGAAAAAATGATAGTTTAGGTCATTAAAATTGAGAAAAACGAGTGATGAAGGAAGGTAAGAGAAAAAAATGAATATTAAGAAAAATTTTCCATTGTTTTTCGAGTTATTTTTTAGAGGAAGCTTTTTAGAGAGATTTGGGCCTTCTAGTCTGAGGTTTTTTTAACAATATCCATCGTTTGGTTGAGACGGAATTTCGATGAAGTGGGTTTAAAAAGGCTCAAAAAGAAATTTTTGGTGAAAATTTTGATTTTTTGAAAATCTGAGATCTGAAAAGATTAAATCAAATTTCGGTATTAACCAATCGATAGATCTCGCAGAAAAAATCATAGTTTAGGTGACTTAATTTGTTGTGAGAGTGTGTGAGAAAAAGATATTTATGTATATTAAAAGTGGAAATTTGAGCACTTTTGGTTGAAAAAGCCCATGGATCAAATTTGACTGGGAGCCGAAAGGTGCCAAATCACTGGGCTCTCAGAAATTGTATTCTGGACAACTTTTAGAAAGCCAAAAGTTGATACGGTGACCAGTAAAAGAGAAAGCGTGTCCGTTATAAAACAAGAAACACACACACACACGAACACGGACAAAGGGGTGCAAAGATGGGTTTCTGGCTGATGTGGAAGACCATTAGGAGGAAAAGTGTTACCTACAATTGATAGATTTTGGCGATAGGAAGAGAATGGTCTAAGCCTTTTTTAGATAAACGGAATTTTGTTGAAGAAAATATTGGATTTAGTAGAAAATTTGATCAAAATTTTGCTGGTATGAAAACAAAGCTTTCTCTTTAGAGAAAGCAAAATAGAAATTCGATCTATTTTGCGTCATTGACTTCAAAGTCAATGACACAATTAGAGAACTTTACATGAACTCCTCAGGTTTTCTACATGAATATGTCGCTGGTCTCCCAAAATCCAATATTTACACCAATAATGCTCATAAATTTATTGAACGAAACTCTCACTTTTTACAGTATGCCGATTATATGAAAATTTATTGTGCGTTCGTTGATATGAATGTTGCTCTTCAATAAGAGTCTATTTTGATAAAACGAGATGTCCCAACTTTATTCATTACAGTATAATCTAAAGAGCTAGTATCGCATCATAGAGTTCAAAAATGATTTCGTCGTTGATACAAGAATTTCAGCTTTACCGGTAAATTTGAATTCCCAAAATACCTAGTCAGTATTTGGCGAGGAGGATAATAATTTCAAAAATAAGTTCATCAGTCAATAATTTATTGAACTGTGCGAGAAATCATGATGCTTTATTAGAAGCAGAAGCTAATCTTTTTTGCCTTCTTTCCTAATCCCATAATCATGATGATCCCATGAGAAATACAATAGATTCGCTCCAAGTTCCCTTATAACAAACAATTTTTTCCACGAACTGTAACTCTCCATGCTTCACACTTCGAGGAAGGTTATTATGTTTACAACAAGATATCAGATAGCCTCACCGGCAACCAGAATCATCTACCAACAATCTAAGTTATTCAGTAGGAATCCATCCAGCTTCCATCAAATTAATGTGATCCACAATGATCATCAATAGATTACATCATCGTCATACGTATACAAAATATTTCAATGACTCACAAATACTTACACTTCACTTATTTGCTGCATATTGCCTAAGACATTCAATCACAGTGCTATGTTGTTGTTTTGATGAAAAAGAAAGGCCCCAAGGACTGTCAAAATCTTTATGCGTGATCTCAAACATAATGATAGTACAATGTTATCAAGCCGCTTAAATGTCGGAAATGAAGAACCTTCCAATTCCATCGTTCATACGATTAGAAAGTTCGATATCGTAATGTGGTTGATATTGTTTGATTATCCAAGAGCCTCGGCAGGAAATGCGCATTCGATCCTTTTTCATCTGCTCTTTTTCCTCCCACCGTTCCCGTCATCCGCGAAGCGTCGATGCATGCGCAGTAGATGCGCAATGGACACATAGTGGACGTAGTGGGCCGAGGAAGTGGGGACATAGATCAAATTCGTTGCACAGTACGTACTCCGCATGAATTGGCGCTTCGTGGACATTCTGAATGGCGAGAGAAGAAGAGCAGGAGCAAATGCGCACCTTATGCTGAGGCTCATGGATGATCAATTGATATCATCCAGATTGATATCATCATATCGTACTTTCCTATCTTATGAACTATCAAATTGGAAGGTTTTTCATCTTTGGCATTGAGCTTTATGATCACATTGCTCTGGTTCAAGCATCGGATAATGATAATTCATTCGCAATATCAAGGAAGGTGAGAACATGGGCAAAACGTTTGTGAAGTCAATTGTGGAAAATTCATTGCAGTTATCGAAAAATATCAAAATAACCTTTCCAAAAACTATTAAAGATACAAATCATGCTCAACAATGTGTATATAATTATCCATAATTCGATTATCAATAGCAGTATAATTCGTCTTTGGTTAGAAAATTTCCATGGTTTTATTCTCAAATACTAGAGACGGCATGGATGTAAACACACTTGTCGCTCTGGTGAGAGCCTTGTTTTGGCTCTTCACAAACGATACGAGTACATTCATTTGGTAGGCTCACCACCAATTAGATACCTCAATCACGAGCCAAACTGTGCCTCAGAGAATTATTGAGACTCGGATTAACATCCTTTGAAAAGATTTATTGTTTGTACAACTTGTTGGAACAACCATGCTGTTCGAGTTCAAATTATGACAGAGGTTTAATATTATAGTCTCTGTCGGACAGCGTTGTGATCTCAAAATCTATGATTCCAACAAGAATCTCACCAAGCTAACCGGTAGAGATGCCTATATGTATTATAACTTTGGTTCACAAACTCCATTGAGACGGCAGAAACAATTTGCTTTCACGAAATTTGTATCATTCCGAGTTAGAGTGGACTAACCAGCGTTACTTGTGTATCACGACTGAATTGCATCTTCTCCGTTCGAGTTCTGATCCCGGAAAATATGTGAACTATTCTGTCATCTTGAATGCTTGTGGGAAGATGAGCAAACCCTTGTGGATGGTCAATTGCCTCGATCATTATTCAATGCAAAGTTAGTTATTAGGATTAACTCATGGACTTCTTGGGGAGTATTCAGTCCACCCTACTCTTACAAAGGACAGATTTGTGACAAAAAGGATTCGTGGCTGTAGAGTCTCTGTGCGTAATCTGAGAAAAAAGTATGTGGGAGGATTAGGAGCTTCTGATTCAGACGGTCCTCAATGTGAATTCTCGAAGGAAAATTAATTTCGAAAATCGGTGTACAATGAAGGATTCTTAGCCACACAAGTGAACAACTCATTGTAAAAGGAGTGAAGAGCACCTGTTGAGAATTAGTCATTGATAACATAATTTTGATATTGTACGAAAATTTGATTGTCATTGTTGATTCTCCAGGAGCGCAACAGACGATATTTCCCCTAAGTATCTGCTCTGAGGTACAACACGAATGGAGGTAATCGATGATCACAGGTCTACGGAGGATTATAGCTAATGGCCCGATCGATTGAAAAAATGTTGTCATGTGTGGAATTTTTCTAATTCAGTGAGGCTCTCTGGAGAGGGCATTCAATATATCAGTTTTTGGAGAAAGAGTCTATGGCATTCCATCTCCAACTTGTGTTTGAGAGTTTCGAAACAAGCGATGATTCAGTTCTAGATCTTTGCATGAAAAACCTCTTCTTTTACTCTTCAATTGGCAAAGTTGATCATATTTTTGTTTGTACCATATGAATCAAATAGATAATAAATAAAAGAACTATAATACGTCTGTAGATTTTACACTAGAAATCTATACCAAATTCCTATATAAAAATATGTCTACAATATTCCTTACATGTTCAATTAGATTGAAGTATTAACGATATAACAAGTTAAGTATACATTCAAAAGACGAGATTATATCTCTGGGTTCGAAATTTGTGAGAATTCGCGATAACTTTGTAATCGTATGTATAAGTATCAACCATTGCTGGTTATAAATAACACAGGCCCACAAAATGAAACAATTTTCTAATCAGAAAAGGTGGAAGTCATTTCTGAAGTATCTTGAGTTGCTGAATACAAATCCAAACTCAGAACAACACCTTTCTGGTCGTTTTCGAGTTATGGTCATATTTATGAATTACAAAAGTACTTAGGCACGAGTTTTTGCATACTAGAGGTAAATTGCGAATTTTTGAAGCGGGTCTGATGACGGTATCGTTCTTATCATCAAATTTTACGTCGAAAATAAATTTATTCAAAATTTTTGTACCTCCTAGGAAGCTAGAAAAGCCCCTAGATGAGCTCAAATTCCCTTACGGGGGTAGGGTATTTTCATCCTACACCAAAATGGTGACCTGCTAGGTCAAAACTAAGGGCGGGGTTGGATTTTGCGTCAAACTTTACATCGGAAACATATTTCTTGGGAATTTTCAGCGATGCTGAGGAGCTGAAAGAAAACGCGAGCGAAAGATTACACATTTTAGGCTCCAGATCAGCGTACGGATGCTTGGTGATTTTAGTGATTTCCATGGTAATTTCCACTCTGCCTCTCATCTCTGGCTCTCAACTGTGCTAAGAATCCCCAAAACACACGTTCTCTACGTGAAATTCGACGCAAAATCAGATCTCAGCCTTAGTTTTGACCTACCTGGCCACCATTTTGGTGTAGGATGAGATTACCCTGCCTAGGGAATTTAAGCTCATCTAGGGATTTTTCTAACTTCCTAGGGGGTACAAAAATTTAAAAATAGTTTATTTTCAACGTAAAATTTGATGATAAATAAGATTCCATCATCGGTTTCGCTTCAAAAAGTCGCAATTCGCCTTTAAAACGCAAAAACTTGGACCTTAGCATTTATGTAACTCATAAATATGGCAATAACTCGGAAACAGCCAGAAAAGGTGTTGTTTTGAGTTTGGATTCGTATTCAGCAGTTCAGTATACGTCAGGAATGACTTCCACCTTTACTGATCAGAAAACTTTTTTCATTTTGTGGGCCTGTGTAATCAATAGACGTTAGTCACATTCGGCTCTTTTTGAGCGCAGTATGGATTCATATGACTCCTTTGTAGGCCCCTTAAATCATTCAAAGCTGAGATTTTGTTATTCTCTTAAATTTACAAGTTCAACAAATATCTGCCATAGCGTATTCTCTGGTATTTGGCGCATTCTCTGATACCTGGAGAATCCATGATTGTCTTGGTATCGCAGGCAATATGGGCTGCATGATATTTAATACAGATTAAATATTGATAATACGATAGCATGTTTTTAGTACTTTCCTCAGTCAACAATTTTTCTTTGTACATAATTTTCTACAGGACTTACAGGCGCTCAATAGTCTTTTTAAGACTAACAAATTACGAAGATCGGGTGCGCGTTGGCTCAGAGAATTTTAACACCGAGCAATTGCATTTACACACCCGCTCGTCGAATTGCAGCCAGGGGTTTGAATTGGATTGGGAACTATGGTCATCCACCAAATGAGTAAATAAACATTCCCAGGGTATCATGTGATGGGTGTATTAGTGCTCATCAATATAAGCTGTCTCATATCCACCTCTCAACTATTAAAATTGATTCAAAGTTTTTGTTATGGATAAAAATATTGATTTGCTCGAGGAAGAACTTCTTCCATTTGCGACAGCAGCAGAGACATCTTTCTCTCCCAATCAAATGGTGATTTGGAAATCTTCAATAAAGTCATGATCACACTCTGAACATTGACATATACACGACCGCTGGGGGAAATATATGAATTCTGATATTATCAAACATCATAACACCATCAATTTGTCTCGACTCGTGACATGTGTCGTGTGGCACACAGATTTTCGTATCTCCTCTATTGATATTCAAGCATCTCCAAATTGATGATCCTAAATTCAGTCAATTCGATCCTTTCAGGATCTAATTGCGACGGATCTCAATTTTAAATCGATGGCTATTGACAATTGACATGCTTACTAATTCATGAATCACCAATACCCTGATGCGTTCCAAGACCAAATTATTTAAACACATTTAGAATTTTGAGTTTTCATTTCCAAAAATATGTTGTTGATAAATGGAGGAGTCAGATCTTGTCGATAATGAAAGCATGGTTGTTGTATAAAATAGGTTTCTTCTAGAAGAATATAGAAGAGTGCGATGCGAACTTATGGAATACGGAGATACTCTGCACAATAATAATACCTTCAATGATACCAGATTGTGCGTATATCGCACAAATTTTGAGGATTTTCAAACATTGTTACCCTGTACTAGAAAAGTTATCTTTGGGGTTCCTTAAATTACTTCTTTGACAAAGTATAAAATGTTATAAAAATCAAATCGAATCAGTGAGTATCTACAAAACATTAGCCTGGCTTGCACTGCATTTATTCATCCCCAACGTCAATCACCACGTCATTTGCGGCAATCTCAGATTTGCCCTCCTCTTCTTCTCCCAATTGCACTCTATGCTCGTCCTCTTGAACATCTCTACCTTCTTGTGCTGTATCAATTTTTGAGTCCATCATGGTTTCGTCTGGACTAAGAGTCTCCTGCTTAGCGTACGGAGCAGCCTCTCTAATTTCATTCGGACTCTTTGTGAGATTTTCCATATCATCTTCTAATTCTGGCTCTTCCAAGAGAGCATCGGCATCCATAGCACCTTCGGATAAACCAATGGAAGCAGGATTTGCCTCGTCGTATTCGTGAGTTACAAAACTTTCGCAATCTGATCGGCTTTCTTCGGTATCGAGTGAAGTTGCAGCTGTGTGAACAAGATACTTCAGTTCATAGTCGCGAGGCCCCGCTTTATCCGCAACCTGTGACAAAAATGTTGCCCTGTAGTCGACGATTTTTTTAACCTTTCACGCTGGTAAAAATCATGTAATACTTCTTCTAAATTTGCATTATCCTAAAATTTTGATTCTATTATTTCTTTGGATTTCCCTCGAAGAGGAGCTCTGAAATGAAGCCAATGAAGCCATCATTTCTTCTAGGAAATCCAAATGAAATTTGCACCTTTTCCTATCATCCGAACATAACACCCAAGGTTGTAAAAACCGAAGTTATTCGATTTTTCGCGACTAGAAGAGTACAACACTTCTGATTTTCAAGACGGTCTAAGACGCTACTATATGATGAACTGTTAAGTCATTTCATAGTACCCGAAGAAAAAACTATTTCTGCCGTGTCAGACAAACTCACAATGCCCTCCTCAGAGGTAGGACCCCTGGTCAGTGATACTCTTTAGTTATATTTACGGAATGCTCAAGGCAGTGCAAAGGACTTCAAGCTACAGTTTTCTATGCGTTATCATTCTGTACTCACCTGAGTATTGAGAGAATGTCGACTAGACCTCGGATCACTCCGATAACGATCAAAGGATCGACGTCGACTATCATCGGAGCGTGAGTGATGTAGTTTGGGATGGCGAGACTTTCGCTGTAGATTTTCACCGCTACCACCTCGATACCCATCTTCTAATTCGTTGGGGGTATATTTGGCACAGTCAGCAGTAAAACGCTCAATGGAATACTTCCTGTAAATTGTTGCACCATTTGAGTTTTTTAGTAGTGAAAAAAATTCATAGACTCTGTAAAAGTTTTTTTCGAAAAACTTCCACCAACTGGTTGAAGTTGCAATATCTTTTGAAAGGATGCATCCGATTTTACTTCAGAATCTATCGTATCATAAGGCGCTTAAAGGTGATCCTCCAGATGAACGCCTATCTGAGTTTCAGAAGCCTCTAAGTTGAAGATGTTGAAATTGGAATCTCAAATTTAACGATGTAATAAAATATGGATTCTCAAGATGGTTTCTAAAACACGAACCAAGAATTTTCGTCCCGAATAATATCAAACAGAGTTCTGTGTGATGAATTATGTCGTGCTCGAATGTATTTCCCCTCAAAAAATCTTCACTTCTCTAGAATTCGACCTTTTCGTTGATTGTGAACGTTTCAAATATCGGCGTCACTCTTGAGTGTGCCTTCATATTTTTCGATGAGGCTGTGATCATCCCGGAACTCATTCGATTGGACACGTTCAATTTTCATCGGACGAGTGCCGTTGCTGAAGCAATGCCTCTTCAGTGACAAGTAGAATTGTCATATCGAGGTCAAAGCATCATTAACCAGGCAAAGTTCAAGGAGGTACTGAGAGTTGATGGATAACTCTTGAATTAGGTAGAATCTGGTCTTTGAGAGCGACCAATAATCATTGTGAAGACTGATCATGCGTCACAGACTATTTACTATCGAATTACCTGTAGTCGGTTCTCTTGAAGTCGGGGCTCCGCTTGAAATCGAAACTCGCCTTTCTGCTGAGAGATTTGTCTGCCTTTCGTTCACTTGCCATCCTTTCCAATAATATTTTACCACAATTTGATGACGAAATTTTACGTGAATCTCGAGGCGAAGTTTTGAGAGCCAAGTCTTTCAATTGTAGTCCTTCCAAAATTCGTATATCGATAGAATTCCTTTTCTTTGGCACAAAATCATCAGGGTATCTGATTGTATAGGGACCTAGGAGACATTCATGTATGATTTCTGATCTTTTCAGATGGGGCACAAAGTGTTCGGGAAATCACACATAGAGAATAGGACAATAAGTCACATGGGAGCCGTCTCACACACAAGGAGAGGCCGGGGAGTGCGGGTCACGGATTTGAATGAAACTCTGTGGATGATGTCTTTTTAGCACCTAAAGATGATACCCAAAGCTGCAGAGTCTAACACTCATGCATCTTCGAACTACAACCTAGATCTTATGCATCGGAGTATATCTATACTTTAACAATGGGCCCATACGGGCAAATGGTAATGCTATGTGCTGTAGTTCGAAAAGGCTCGAGCATCAGACTCTGCTGCTTTGGGTATCATCTTTTGGGACTAAAAGGAAACTATCGCCAGAGTTTCATCTTAATCCGTGACCCGCACTAGCAGGGGAGCTGGCGATTATTTTTTTGTCAAATAACTTAAAATCTGGAAAAAATATATGTTATGCGCCGCAGCTGAACTAAGCCTTTGGCCGGGTTCAGCGATCTGGAAGCCGGGGGAGAAAATTGTTATTGTAATATTTATAACTTTTAGCAACAATTACTAATGACACATGACTTAATTGATGAAACTCTCAGGGACGGTAGTTTGTAATCAGATATAACAGAAAACAACCTTCAGCGGTTCGGAACCCGGGGGAAAATGGTTCAGTGCGACGTTTAAACATAGTTTTTGACGACCTTTTGCAAAATTGATATGCAATATCAATGAAAATGGGGCAAACTCACATCAAATAATTTTTCCCCTATTGCTCCTTACAAAAATGTCAATTTATGGATTTGCACACAACCGTGACCTTCGCCGACAGTCACACAATCTTTCATCGCTCGTACAGGTGTGACCCCGGGGCCAGGTGAGGAAAAAATCTGAAAAAATTCTGTGATACGTAAGATAGCTGTGCAATTCTAGTCGCATTTGCTCAGTTCACTGCAATGTCTGTACATGAGCTAAAAAGGGCATATTCACCCCCACACTACCCCCCAGCATGTTTTTCGCCGTTTACTCGAAAAATATCGGGGGTACAAATTTTCTCTTCTGGATTTCTTTTATTCGTCTTGACGAGATCTATAAACTTACTTCGCATCATTTTTCTTCTAAAATGGTTATTTCTCGATATTTATGCATTCAAAGTATAAAATCGTCCTCTCCCGATGAATTCAATGATAGTTACTTGATTTGAATGAATAGTCATGCGATTCATATATCGCACGGTACCGTTGCGTTTCGCACTCATTTTGATGACGAAGTCATCCTATCACGCGTTGAGTTTTGTTGCGGACGCACTAAACGATCTACGTAACATGCGTGACGGATTATATCTATACCTTGCTCGCTTATCTCATCGACGCGCCGAGATTGTAAACAAACACGGGAGGATCTCTCATCCATAATAATATCTATATTATACTATAGATTCTTTACGGAGTTACAATGCATATCAAGACGAGACATGAGATGTTGCATATTTAATAATAAGAGTTTATAGCCGCCGCGGCTTTAAAAGAGTATTAGCTTTTCGAAATTCAAAAATACAGTGACGTCCCTTTATGGAATCTTTCCTTCTTTTGGGGGCATTTTAATATGAGTATAGTCCGGTGGAAACTTCAAAACAATGCGAACCACTTTATGCAAACCCTTACCACACTTGAGAAAAAAAATCATACAATTAATTGTAATTGATATATTTATTTTTGGTGCTGCTTCTGGCTCCATGATGGGCCTTTCGATCCAGGATTACTCAAAAAATTATCATTTGAAAATGGGTATAAATGTCAATTCCGTGCCTTGTGGGTATCCGTTTTTTCGATCTTCGTGAGTATCAAATCCCTAAGTTACAAGTACCGAAATCCCATTCTTTATGTGCACGCTGAGCTTGTACATTTCGTGGCGCAATTTTGCCAAAAATTTTACTCGTTCAGCTTTCCTCGACAAAAGTTAATTTTCCTCATTTCAAGTCTTTCCGCGCCAATTTTTTGCAAAGTTCATCGTGAGGCGTATTTTTTTCATGGTCCAAAGTATCTAAAAAATTTGATTTCCACTTTTTCACTGAATACTTTTCCAAGAAAATCTACGCTTGCTAAATTCTCATGCCAGTTCACTGCCTTACTTGTGCGATCCACTACAAAAGTCTTTGCCTGCATTTTGCCAGGTATCTGATGGCCGAATCAAAGCCCCAAGACTGTTGCTTGAACTGTTTATCGAGATCAATTTCAGTGGCAAAACCAAGTTCCGTGTCCTCTTCAAAATATATGGTTCCCTGATACCAGTTTGTCCATGTTAGTCCCATGACACCGATGAGTGGGAAAATTTACATACGTGTGTGAGTGAATTCATACTCTATATGTTCCAAAAAGTCGAAGTATGCATGTCACGGAACCTTTGGAAGCGAAATTCGGTGGTGGCACATTGGTGCTCAAGTATCGACATTGCGTTCTTCGAAACTTTCTAATTTGATTGAAAAGTGTTTTTCATCAGAATTTATATTATGAGTTGAGGGATGAGAGTACTTCTCATCAAGATAGATATTAACATAAGAGACAAGAACCGCAGTATACGCGTAATGACGAGAAAATATCCCTCATCGATTACACCTCGAATCTGTGCAACTCAATCATCCAGCTTCAAAATGAATGGGAAAGATAAATTATGTGACAAACGAATTACGAGAAATTCAATCAAATAGTAGTACTTCCTAGCAAACCTTCATGACTTCGTCATCAATCGCGCGTTCTATGGACGCACTCCATTTTTTGTTGTTTCTAATACTTGAAGTCCTTACCAAACGGCGCACACTGAGAACATATACAAATTTTTTCCGGACCATCTCTCACAACCGAACCGGGCAAGCTTTGACCAAGTGAGTTAGCTCGATGACTTCGTCAACTCTTCCTCTTCGAAGGAAAAGTTCTCGAATTAGTGACGGATCAATATTTTTCCCGTGATAGTAGCGAATCTAAAGAAAAATCTGCACCCGTTAGGCTCAAACTTTGGGTCGATGTAGAGACCCGAATTTTCACTCGATCGAGGTGAAATTTTGAACACTCTCCCAGTTCGATAGGGAAAAGGGGATAATGCGGTTAAAAATGGGATCATAATAATCGTCTTATCATTATAAGGTTTTTCCATTTTTTGGCCAAAATTAATCAAATTTTATATGGATCGATAGAGAAAAATTTTTTCAATGCAGAAATGTAATGGGCTAGACTTTCTGAGTATTGGATGATATCATAAAAGGCCTTCTAACCCTCTAAGAAAAACCGACATAGAAGTAGTTAACCTTGCGGTTTGACTTTTAGAGGTACATCGGACCGATACCATCGGTAAATCCCGTCGGAAAATATGAGTCCGCAGTCAGGCTCGGGTCATAAATAACCCTTATAAAGCCATTATGAACTAACTCCAGCCAATTTCTGAGTAATCGAAATAATCAAATTACCGCCATTCTGATTGCGGAATCTGTTTGCTGCTACTAGGCTGATCACTTACAAACTTGAACGGGAGAAATTGAATAAGATTAACTATAAAAAGGATAATCGGCGATATCACTACAATCGATATTATCTTATCAGACATTGGCTGATTTCAACCATTCAAGTTTCTAAATGATCGGCTTGATATCAGTAAGCATATTCCATTATCAGAATGTGGTTAATCCAATTATTTTGATAAGTCAAAAATTGGATGGGAGATTGCGTAATGACTTTATGAGGGTCGTTTATTACTCAAGGTGGTCCCGGCTATGAGTACTATTAGTTTCCTTCACCTTTGTTTTTGAATTTTTTTATTGTCAATATCCCTATTTGACTGCTAGAGGAGCCAACATCGCTCTTTAGATAATATGGAGCACTCATAATATTATAATTACATAAACATGCAACATTTATCATTCAACAACAAAAGCAGCAAGTAACATATAAGAAACTATTTCACTATAATTATATATCCAATTGAATTATGATCTTTTCACTACATGTCTAGACCTGTTTCATTTTCAGGAACACTTAGACTGAACACAATAACTGACATTTTCACGATTCACTTATACTTCAATATGAGTAAACGTGAAATGATTGCATACAATAAACACTCCACTTACACTATGAAGTAAATGATTGAATGAAATTCAATCTAAGTATTGACAATTAAATGCATCTTTACCACTCTCAAATTTTCAATCTAACGTGACAATTTCTGTAATCCGTGTAAACTCATAAATCCAGATACAAAGTGATTCAAAACCGTGAATGGAATTTTCACTTGGAGCCATAAGGACAAATTCAAATTCAAATTCTGCTCCCATCTGTAGAATTTTTCAAACATCAATAACTTGGATTCTGGGAAGATTATAACCAATTCATCACATATTCACCTTCAACTTCATGTAATCTGAGTATCTGATGGGACTCAAACATTTTCCGCAATACTTCTTGTTTTCTGATGTGAAATTAAAATCGAATGTTACAAAATACTCCGGACTACGCACAGGTGAAACATTCGTTAATGACGTAATAACAACCTTCATTGATAATCTAGAAAATTGATATCCAAATTGAATTATACTATGTTAAATTCGTAATAAATTCATATGCACTAATCAACTGACGTCGGTCATTTTTCTCGGAACCATATATCCTCTTGTAAATTTTGCTTGATAAAACGAAACTGCTCATAAAATTTTTTATAAGAGCCATTGGAATCTCTCATTCTCAAGATATCGTGCCTTTGATATAACGGGGTATTAGAATATATATATATATATATATATCGATTCAGAATCATGACATCAGCAATGAAGCTGAAACCAACCAAAAGGATAGCAGATAATTTCTGAATCGATACTTTTTGTTTATTCGCCACGATATTGAGGAAATATTTATCTCGTATCATGTCATGATGTCGAAGAAATGCAACATCGGTCCAAGATGAAATTTCCATGGCGTACTTAATTCTGTTTAGGTATTCAGCTTCCATGATAACTAAGATAGGTTTTCTAGTTGACACTGATTCATTTCAACCACTTAGAATGAGGCAGCCATTGACAATATTCAAAACTCAATAGCGCCTGATTTGGTACTCTCCAGGCATCTACGTAAATATCGCTCACAAACACACTCTGCTACAGTGTTCTCTGTTTGTGAATCGGTTCGAATATCACCGCAGTTCGGAATATTATCCTACTGAGAGTGTAATATCGCCTCAAGCAACTAACCAGATATCTGAGCAAAGAAAAAGCACACTCTGCCATAGTGAATAAAAACTCGTTAATAATGACCCTTGATATTCGAGGTGTCAATATTTTCTCTAATAATTACTATCAAATGAATATAGTTCTGTTTTGATTAAATACTCTACATATACGTGAATTTGTCGACCGCGCTTGCATGGTTGAATTTCGAATATCACCGCGGTTCGACTCATGGAGTAGCTAGGATTCTAACATCTCCTGAAACATTTGAGAAGAAAATAGAATCTGTGGAATGAGGTTAGGTATTTGGTTGGTGAAAATAAGTCTAAAGACCCGGTAATTGAAAGTGTTGATTACGACCAGATAAATCATTATAAAAAAATGGATCATCCCCAGGAAAAGGTTTCCATCACTACCTCAAGTTCCAGTACACAAATTGTTACTGATAATAATACTCGAACTAGCAAATTGCTTTTTTGGTTTTCCAAGATCCAAACCATATGCCATACCATATCATGCATTCAATATATATTTCAGCCGATGATGGAATTAACATTCCAATTCATGATTCTTCTAACAAAGTCTCAAATGAGTTGGTAGATGTATACAAATTGGCCATGGAAGACACTCTTCTGAGTAAGTATACGGTGTAAATAAGAAGTTTTTTGAGAGATGAATATATAAATATTTGATTTCAGAGCTGCATCTTGATTGTGTAAGATCATATCATCAGCCATCCTTAGGTAATACATATAATATTCATCATCACTATAACTCGATCATGTACATTGAATAATCAAGGCCGATTTTTTTAGACTTGGAAAATAAAATTGATCAGAACACAGAAAAAGTATCAAATCTAGTAAACAAACTGGATTTGTTGGTGAAATTGCATGCAATAAATGATAAAGGAAGTGAATAGCTATTATGTGCTCATATTAATGAAAATGCAAATATAAAATCCTTATAGGATTTGGAGAATTTATACTCAGGGGAGTCCAGAGTCTCCGGGTCTTGAAATCTCACCAAAATTTTTTCCAGTTTCGTACCACCTAGAATATGAAGAACCCATAGCAACTCTGTCAAATGGGCCTTCTGTTCCGAGCTACACCCAGAAACATCAACATTGCTAGTATATATATACAGTATGTCCAAAAAGTACCGGACACCCCCCCCCCCCCCCCCCGTATCTTCTCAGGGTTACGTCGTGCAAAAAAATGTTCGATACAAAAGTTGTTGGATATCAAATGGAGGTTCAGATGTGCCCCCTTAAATTCCCTCAAAACCCCCCCCCAATTCGCCCCTTCGGGGCTAACTTTGAATTTTCAAATAGAAACCCCAATTTTTGACGTCCGATTCGGAAAGGACGAGAAATTTTACGTCCAGATCAGTCTTTGTGACATTTGTCAAGGTGACCCCTAGGGGTGAATGGGGGTCATAATAACCTACGAAGTACCGGACCCCACCGTATCTTCTCAGGGTTACGTCGTGCAAAAAAATGTTCGATACAAAAGTTGTTGGATATCAAATGGAGGTTCAGATGTGCCCCCCCCCAAATTCCCCCAAACCCCCCCCCCCATTCGCCCCATCGGTGCTAAATTTGAATTTTCAAATGGAAACCCCATTTTAGACGTCAGATTCTTGGAGAACGAACAATTTTACGTCCAGGTGAGTCTTTATAACATTTGTCAAGGTGACCCCTAGGGGTGGATGGGGGTCATAATATGACCCCCATGGGGCGAATTGGGGTGTTTGGAGGGAATTTGGGGGGGCACATCTGAACCTCCATTTGATATCCAACAACTTTTGTATGGAACATTTTTTCGCACGACGTAACCCTGAGAAGATACGGGGGGGTCCGGTACTTCGTAGGTTATTATGACCCCCATTCACCCCTAGGGGTCACCTTGACAAATGTCACAAAGACTGATCTGGACGTAAAATTTCTCGTTCTTTCAGAATCGGACGTCAAAAATGGGGGTTTCCATTTGAAAATTCAAATTTAGCACCGATGGGGCGAATGGGGGGGGGGGTTTGGGGGAATTTGGGGGGGGGGCACATCTGAACCTCCATTTGATATCCAACAACTTTTGTATCGAACATTTTTTTGCACGACGTAACCCTGAGAAGATACGGTGGGGTCCGGTACTTCGTAGGTTATTATGACCCCCATTCACCCCTAGGGGTCACCTTGACAAATGTTACAAAGACTGATCTGGACGTAAAATTTCTCGTCCTTTCAGAATCGGACGTCGAAAATGGGGGTTTCCATTTGAAAATTCAAAGTTAGCCCCAATGGGGCGAATTGGAGGGTTTTGGGGGAATTTGGGGGGGGGCACATCTGAACCTCCATTTGATATCCAACAACTTTTGTATCGAACATTTTTTTGCACGACGTAACCCTGAGAAGATACGGGGGGTCCGGTACTTCGTAGGTTATTATGACCCCCATTCACCCCTAGGGGTCACTTTGACAAATGTCACAAAGACTGATCTGGACGTAAAATTTCTCGTCCTTTCAGAATCGGACGTCAAAAGTGGGGGTTTCCATTTGAAAATTCAAAGTTAGCCCCAATGGGGCGAATCGGGGGAGTTTTGGGGGAATTTGGGGGGGGGCACATCTGAATTTCCATTTGATATCCAACAACTTTTGTTTCAAACATTTTTTTGCACGACGTAACCCTGAGAAGATACGGGGGGGGGGGGGTCCGGTACTTTTTGGACATTCTGTATATCACTTTTCAACATGGGCCTATGTGGGCGATGCTCATGTCATAGGCTGTAGCTCTGAACGGGAGGCCCACTTGACAAAGTCGCTTTGGGTTCATTATATTCTAGGTGGTACGAAACTGTAAAAAAATTTTGGTGAGATTTCAGGACCTGGGGACTCCGGACTCCCCACTGAAGAAACGGTGTGCACTCGCATCTTGTCTGGATTACTTCCAGTGATGACAAAATCATACACATGAAGCATTATTGGACTACAATATTCGATTCAGCCCAATAAACTGTTTTATTTAATCTATATCTTGGTTTTCTGATTGAATTATATACCCAATATGCCTAATGAATATATAATTGCCTACTCCGTATACTGATAGATATCGAATCAGTTCTATTTCAGTCTTTTTTTCAGGTTGTCGTAAATTAAATTGTAGAGAGAAGGGGAAACAAAGAGAGAGATAGCTATTGCCAGGAGCTAGAGAGAGATAGAGAAACTGCTGGTCACTAAGGTTATACTCAGTCCCTCGCTATCCCGCCACTGTCGAGTCCTTTCTCGATTGATTGAATCAATTTAAATTAATAATACAACTTTGTTTCCTCAAAGTTGCTTCAAAAGATCATAGAACATCCTTCATAAAATATTTTGTGATCATAATTTTGAGTTTTAGTTTTACGAATTATGATGAGTTAATGTAAAACATCTCGACACAGTATCGACACACAGCGTTTAGGTTGATATCACCGACTAATATAAGTAACACATTTTTTAACGACTTATTCATACACGTTTCCAGTGATTTGTCACTCGAGTCAATCTAGTTATCAAGATTCTGACTCGACATGAATGATCGATTCGTTTTACTTTGGGATTGATAGACATAATTCATGATACTGCCCTTATTCAATCATGAAACATTCCATAATTATGAAAAAATTATATATCATAACTGAATTTCTCCCTTATTCAGAACTGATTCAAATATCCTGTTTTACACCTGATTTGATATTCTGTTTTGTACCTGATTTAATATCCTGTATTAGACCAGATTTGATATCATGTTTGAATTTGAAATCATATCTTAAGTTATCATATGATTAGTTACATTCAATATTTAATTGAATTTTTTCAAGATTATTCAAAATCGAACAATGAATTCCCATGCAAATTTGGCGCTCATTATTGACTCTGCTGAAAATGATTTTATAGAACCCCATGAGATGTATGGGACTTACATGGGGAGTGCGGAGGCTCCAGGACACCAAATCTGATCAATCTGTTTTCATAGCCCCGCAATACCTAGAGTATAAAGAATTCAGAGTAACTCCGTTATATGGGCCTCCTCGAGGGGTATGTCACAAATCTGCTCACTGTCGCTCGGACGCCAGTATCGTCCAGTATCATCCAGTTACGTCCATTCGCAGCCGTTCGGCGTATATTTTTTGAGAGCTGAACTGGACTGCGAATAGAGGTACTGGATAGCGAGTGGCGAGTGAACGGCAGTGAATGGCGATAAGCGGCGATTGAGTGGACTGTTCGCCGAGTCGGTTCGCCCCGGCCGCACTCTATAGTTTGTGCTGTTTTGGTGAATCGATGAAATTATTATCTAACAATTATTACAGATAGATATTGTCATTCTGGGGTCAACGACAAGCTGTAAGTGACCCAGACGGTCCTAAATTTTACCGATAAACTACCGAAATGATCCCTAAATCACAAGCCCCGTATAGGGGCCCGATGAACATGAGGAACATTTGAGGCCCTCATGTAATAGAGAAGATTAGCGTAGGGCTAGCGTGGCCGCTTCACACGCGGAAGGTCCGGGGTCGATTCCCCTATCTTTTTTTTTTTTTTTTTCAATTCGAGATTCTTTTTTAGCCTCTCCTCACGTTCACAATTTCCTACTATCGCTATTTGATTGAATGAGCTGACCTCTCGTTTTCTTGGTTGACACAACTGTAAAGGCCCACATAGTTCCAGTATAAACTCTCCGAAGTCTTGTCTTTGGCGAACAAAGTCATTCACCAATTACAAAGATAGATTTCTTTTTAAAGTTATCGTCGAGCACGACCAGATCAATCTATAACTTGTCACTTGAAAAAAAAAAAAAAAAAAAAAACATAACGGAGCTTGCCGACCAGCCCGCCGCGGGAAATGGCATTTCTTTATCATCAGCTGATGTATTTTGAACTACTAATATGTATACGATTTTAATAGTAAGGTAAGTGTGCCCAGTCTGCTCCCGATTTCTTCATAAATTTGGCCCATCCCAGCATATTATATCCAGCTTGAGAGTACTTTTCAATCTGTTCCGAGCCACGAAATGACCCCAGACGCCATGACCCTAACCAATCCGAGCCGAACTATACCAATTTTTGCATATAGCAAATTTTTTTGTATTCAACAGAGAGAAGTTTTTGTATTGAACAGGGTATTTACTCTAATAAATTGCATATTCCTCAAATCGATGGCTTAGAACCACAAGGAACTATCTAGAGACGTAAGAGTTGAAAAAAACTATCCAAAAATGTTTGGTTGATAGGAACTATCTAAAAGTTTCTGTGAAACAACTATCTAAAAATTTTAGTTAAAAAAGAACTATCCAAAAACGTAAGAAATGAAAGGAACTATCCAGAAATGTAAGAATTGAACGGAACTATTTGAAAATTTTTATTTTAGGAAAGAACTATCTAGAAATTTTTGGTTGAAAGGAACTATCCAAAAACGTAAGAGTTAAAAGGAACTATTTGTGAATTTTTGGTTGAAAGGAATTATCTGAAAATGGCTGTTTTAGAATTAAACTATCTGTAAATTTTTGTGAAAGGAACTATCTGTAGATATCTGTTAAATGAACTATCTGTGAATTTCTGTAAAAGGAACTATCTGTAAGTTTTCGTAAAAGGAACTATCTGTAAATTTTTGTAAAAGGAACTATCTGTAGATTTTTATAAAAGGAATTACCTGTGAATTTTCGTAAAAGGATCCATCTGTGAATTTTCGTAAGAAGGACTATCTGTAAACTTTCGTAGAAGGAACTATCTGTGAATTTTTGTAGAAGGTGTAGATTTTTGTAAAAGGAACTGGAAGGAAGCATTTTGTCGAATGTAATGTTTAGTCGGATAAGGCTGGTGAATCGGCTCTTGTCGAGTGTCATCTCCGTGGATTTTCGAGTACTCGGGGTCCTGTTTATGGAGTCATTCTCTGAAGAAAGTCATTTTTTGAGGGTCTGAACGGATGAAAAAAAGCAAGAAAATAGGGAAAACATCGAGAACTTCAGATAGATGTTCCAATTAGTCGGGAACTTTAGTTTCTCAATTTCAGATGAGATCGTGAGGAGAGAACTTTATAGTTTTCCGGCATTTTATTCTGGGACGAAATCAAAAGTTGTCAGAGCGTGAATATTTCTCTAATTGGTCAACGTTTCAAAAACATGTCGAAGAATTGCAGATCGATTTAATCTGATGCGTCAGGATGCGATCCCGCAGGAGGGGCATCAATTTTAGCGTTTTTCACCGGATTTTTCACGGTGCTGTACGACAGGAGGAGCAATTTTGGGCCCTAAGGAACCTATTCTCCTACTCGTTTTGGTGTTAGAAATCGGGGGAAATTAATCTGTGGGCCATACTTGATAAGGGCCGATTCATCTTGCTGATACGCCTAGTCAATTTAGCTCCTCGTCTATATATAACCACAATATTTCCAAGCTCTTATTCTATTCAAAACTTTGTCCCACGAACTAAGTATCTCACCACATGATTTCAAAGTAAAATCTCCTGTCCTTATACAAGATGCGATTAGATCTCATTCAGGATGTATTGATACTAAGGTATACTTGACAAGAGCCAATTCACTAGCTCTACTCGCCTGCACCCTTTCACATCCTGAAATAGCTCTATTTTTTTCTGGATACTTCTTCTTAACGAAAACTTTTTGGAAAGTTCACTTCAACCAAAAATTTACAGATAGTTCCTATTACGAAAATTCGCAGATAGTTCCTTTTACAAGAATTTACAAATAGTTCCTTTTACAAAAATCTACAGATAGTTCCTTCTACAGAAATTTTTGGATAGTTCCTTTTAACTCTTACGTTTTCAGATAGTTCCTTTTGGTTCTGAGCCATCGAAATATGATCATAGATGTGGAGATACGGTTTGTGGAATTCGAAAGGTATTGAAAAAATCTATCAAGATTGATCTTGTAGAGTTGATTTTGATGTTGAGTATGAGCAGTTTCGCCGGGCAGACGTGTGGGAAACGCAGAAAATTCAATTCCTCAATTGTTACCATACCAATTTCTCAAATCCTTGAAAATTTGATCAATCATGTGATATTTTACGTTCTTGTATAGAAAATGGTTTCGAATTCCTTTAGCGTTCTAAGGCTGATTTTCACTATTTTTCACGCATCTAATTCACAAACGATTGGAAATCGTCTGTTTTCTGCGCATTCGCATCTGGACGCTGTAAATCTTGTTCGAATGCATGGAATTGAGTTCGCCAAGTAGTAATAGTCATTTGCAGAGGAATATCCTCGAATCTCCAGTGGTATTGGTACCAAAAATTCAAATTACTGCGTATGTGTAGAATCAGACGATTTTCAATGGCTCATGAAATAGAAGTGTGGAAAATAATAGAATAGGCCTCAATACGCTACAAAAACTCGGGATTATTTTCTATGGAAAAACATATAACTTCATATCAAATATCACATTTTCATGAATCTGAGAAATCGGTTTGTTCAGAAATTGAATATATAATTACAGCGTTTCCCACACGTCTGCCCGACGAAATTGCTCATGCTCAACATCAAAATCAACTCTACAAGTCATGCATTGATCTGAACGTGTTCGACGACTACTTTGAAAAGAGATCTATCATTGTAATTGGCGAATGACTTTGTTCGCCAAAGACAAGACTTCGGAGAGTTTATACTGGAACTATGTGGGCCTTTACAGTTGTGTCAACCAAGAAAACGAGAGGTCAGCTCATTCAATCAAATAGCGATAGTAGGAAATTGTGAACGTGAGGAGAGGCTAAAAAAGAATCTCGAATTGAAAAAAAAAAAAAAGATAGGGGAATCGACCCCGGACCTTCCGCGTGTGAAGCGGCCACGCTAGCCCTACGCTAATCTTCTCTATTACATGAGGGCCTCAAATGTTCCTCATGTTCATCGGGCCCCTATACGGGGCTTGTGATTTAGGGATCATTTCGGTAGTTTATCGGTAAAATTTAGGACCGTCTGGGTCACTTACAGCTTGTCGTTGACCCCAGAATGACAAAATCTATCTGTAATAATTGTTAGATAATAATTTCATCGATTCATCAAAACAGCACAAACTATAGAGTGCGGCCGGGGCGAACCGACTCGGCGAACAGTCCACTCAATCGCCGCTTATCGCCATTCACTGCCGTTCACTCGCCACTCGCTATCCAGTACCTCTATTCGCAGTCCAGTTCAGCTCTCAAAAAATATACGCCGAACGGCTGCGAATGGACGTAACTGGACGATACTGGACGATACTGGCGTCCGAGCGACAGTGAGCAGATTTGTGGCATACCCCTCGGGCCTCCTGTTCATAGTCACAGCCCATGGCATTAGCATCGCCCATATAGGCCCATGTTCAAAAATGATACAAATGGATATATGCTAGCAATACTGATTTCTTTCGCTCATACTCTGAACGCGGGGCTAATTTGACACAATTACTCTGGATTTTTCATATCTAGGTGGTACAAGACTGTGAAAAGAGTCAGATACGGTTTGGTGACCCGGACCCTCCAGACTCCCCTTGATTGTAATTCTTGCTCTGAAAAAATTTCCTATTTAGTATTAAAGAATTTTAATAATATTCAACCATTTTTGGAAAAGATATGGTCGAAATTTTTATAGCACTCTTACCTAAAAATCGCAACTTTGAACATGATTTTTGGATTCTCGTGCCATAAATTATCTTATGAGACTGCGTGCAGATGGGTATTTTTGTTACGAAGGACTTATAGCACTCGCTTCGCTCGTGCCATAAACAGTCCTTCGTACAAAATACCCATCTACGTGCAGTGTCATAATGTACTATTTTCTGCATGTCGTATATGCAACATTCCCCAAGTGTCAAAATACCAGGGCTAGGTTCCACAAATAGTCCGGCGGCCGAGCATGGTTCCGTAGCATTTTGGATGTGACCGGACAAAAGTTGTGTATTCCCATGTATTTTGACCCGCTGAATCCGATTTTCGATGGTGGAAAGTCGGAAAAGTGGGCCAAAAATTGTTATTAACAAATTATTGTTGACAATCGTAAAATTGATTTTTTCGCTCCGGAAAATTTTTTTCTATATTTTTTGGCACATTTTGAATCAAAAAGGTCTCTACATAAATTTCATGAAAATGTATCGTTTTCCCGTGAAAAAATCGGAAAGTTTCAAAAAACACGATTTTTTCAATTTTGCAACAATTGTTGCTCGGCGGTGCAACGGAATTTTTTGATCCACCATGGCGCAAATTGATCCTTAAAGCCTCTCCTACTGATAGAAACCCCAAAGAAGTCAGTATGCTACCTCCTGTGAGTGTAAAAACGTCGAGAGCGACCCTCTATTTTTGGTGCATTTCTCGCTATACATACACTTACCCATACCCAAGCTCGCGACATGATTCCCTTCCGTGGGCTTCGTGCGCTAGGGTCACATGTAGACAAATAATTCCTCGTATTTTCGCGTACGTGTGTGTGGAAACTTCTTGGGAAACTCTTGGAAAATTTCGGAAAATTCATTGTAAAAAATTGTATAAAAAACACGAAATTGACTCTGATAAAACAAGAACGCTGTGACCTCTTTGAGTAGAATGGTTCAGGGGATTTTGGGAGAATACAACAGTCATCAATGATTTTCACGTTGGATGTATGTCATACGCGTTTATATCAGCGTCGAATCAAACTAAATCTTTTGATCTGAATACCGAGTCGTGGTGACCTCAATAATATTGATACGTACAGACCTTGATTTCAACAATGATGCAAATTTTCCCAACTTCGATGATTACTCTACAAAATGTATGATATCAACAGCGCTATAACAACTATTTGATGAAAGAGAGAAGCATTTCCTCCGATTCCTTCGTTGTCAGCAAGTTCTACCATACTATGTTCCATGTGAGAATTCAAATCTCCCGCCGTGAGAAGTTGTGCTGCGCGCGAACTTCTGGCTGGATTGAACTTGCTCAAAAGAAGCGAAGCACATTCCCAACAATGCAGTTTCATCCATCAGTAAAAATTCTAGTCACCACAAGAAATTGGTACTATCAAGTATAAGTTGAAATAACAGATCGCTCAAATGAAGTGTCCAACGGCGCGGAGGACATGGTATCAACACGTATAAGCGCCCAGATGCTATAGTGCTTAATCCGTTGGAATTTGGGTATGTTTTAAAAGATGGCGCGATGGTACCTGCTAGGGTGGAAATTCTCACTCCTCCACCATCAGAGTTGATCCCAAGTTGCCAGGGCCATCAGGTTTGCTCTAAATCAACTTTTGTATGTGTAGCACCTAGAGTAAATTGTTGCTCGTATTAATTTTGCCAAAGAGGTCAGAAATGCAAGAATAAAGTAGCATCTTCATGATTTTATAATCAATTCTTGACATACTAATATTCACCCCAGTACATGAAAGTATTTTTTCCCTACTATAGTACCCGGTATTCAGATCAAAAGACTTAGTTTGATTCGACGCTGATATAAACGCGTATGACATACATCCAACGTGAAAATCATTGATGACTATTGTATTCTCCCAAAATCCCCTGAACCATTCTACTCAAAGAGGCCACAGCGTTCTTGTTTTATCAGAGTCAATTTCGTGTTTTTTATACAATTTTTTACAATGAATTTTCCGAAATTTTCCAAGAGTTTCCCAAGAAGTTTCCACAAACACGTACGTGAAAATACGAGGAATTATTTGTCTACATGTGACCCTAGCGCACGAAGCCCACGGAAGGGAATCATGTCGCGAGCTTGGGTATGGGTAAGTGTATGTATAGCGAGAAATGCACCAAAAATAGAGGGTCGCTCTCGACGTTTTTACACTCACAGGAGGTAGCATACTGACTTCTTTGGGGTTCCTATCAGTAGGAGAGGCTTCAAGGATCAATTTGCGCCATGGTGGATCGAAAAATTCCGTTGCACCGCCGAGCAACAATTGTTGCAAAATTGAAAAAATCGTGTTTTTTGAAACTTTCCGATTTTTTCACGGGAAAACGAACATTTTCATGAAATTTATGTAGAGACCTTTTTTATTCAAAATGTGCCAAAAAATATAGAAAAAATTTTTCCGGAGCGAAAAAATCAATTTTACGATTGTTAACAATAATTTGTTAATAACAATTTTTGGCCCACTTTTCCGACTTTCCACCATCGAAAATCGGATTCAGCGGGTCAAAATACATGGGAATACACAACTTTTGTCCGGTCACATCCAAAATGCTACGGAACCATGCTCGGCCGCCGGACTAAAAGTTCCATAAGATGCCACAGAATTATTTTGACCAGGGTACTTGACCTCTATAACTGTTTTATGGATGACATCAAAGGAAAGTGACCCCATTTATTTGATAGTGGATATTTTTGAAGACATAGAAGAGAACTCTGGAAATGAAAATATTCTCACATCAACAATTATTTCTGAAAAGTGTGTCTTGAAGAGAATCGATTCAAACACAGCTTTCATATTTTATACTCCAAACTTAGCAGGGGAAGAGATAGGTATCGGACATGTCTTGCACGATAATAATAAACCGATCCCTGAATCGTGGATCAAGTGACGTGCAAATATTATTATGAGATGTGGTGAGAATCATTTGCTTAAAACCTCCAAACATTATTCAGATTAAAAACACTCAATTTTTTCTAGGTGATACGGGAACAGCAGAATATTCTATAGCCAATAGAGATACACTCAATCAATACATAAAAGATAACCCTTCCATCAATCTCCTTGATACTGTATTCATATTTTACAAAGAAGATGTGCAAACGATTGAAGGTATTGAAAAAAATACTGATACTATGCCTAATACAGATAATTACTCATTTAATTTGAAACTTATCAATTTTCCTGATCTAAAGATAATTACACTTCATCTGGCTTGGAACTGATGCACTCATTCATCATCTTCATCATGTCATCAGCTCACATCCTACCAACATTCATTTACTTCAATTCCATCATTTTCGCTCGTCGTCATCTTCAACACACGAATTCACTTATCATAAACTCAAACTCATTCATTATCATCATTCTATCAGCTCACATCACATCCAACACTCACTCACTCCATTTCCATCATGTTCACTTGTTATCATCTTCAACACATTCATCGTCATCATCGTCAACTCATTCATCGTCATCATTTCATCAACTCACATCACTTCCTTCATTCATTCACTCCATTTTCATCATCACCATTCAATCATCATCTCCTATACCCACATTTACTCACCATCATTTTCATTTCCATTAAACAATCTATTAATAATCATACAATGCCAATGATCGCCTACTTAGAGAACAATTTCCGCATGCACTTAAGGCTTCTCTAAGTAGGAGGGTGAGGCATTCATTCTCTCTTATTTCATATATTTTTCATTATCACCATTCATTCATTATCTTCATCACCTCATCAGCTAACAACTTACCAACATCCATCCACTCTATTTATATCAATCTTGCTCGTTATTATCTTTGACACATATCCACTAATCATACATTCCAACTCATTCATCTTCATCATTTCATCAGCTCCCATCACTTCCTTGATTCATTCACCCCATTTTCATCATCACCATTCATTCATCATCTCCTATACCCACATTTACTCACCATCATTTTCATTTTGCATGCACATAAGACTTCTCTAAGTAGGAGGGTGAGGCATTCATTCTCTCTTATTTCATACATTTCCCATCTCCATCGTTCATTCATAATCTTCATCTTCTCATCAGCTCACAACTTATCAACATCATTGCTAATTCATCAATCATTCATCAATAATCCATCAACCATTCATCAAACATATCATCATCATCATCAATCATTCATCATCTTTCTCGTTCATTCATCAATACGTCATTAATCATCCATTCTTTAAGGGTCAATTCAAAGAATATATATTCATTTCAAAGGTGAATTGATTCGAGAGATGCAATGAACGTATAAAAAACAGTCTCCCTTATACGTTCCTTACATCTGCGACCAATTGATCTTCGTTGTGAATATATATTGTGAGAATTGATCTTGTAGATTCAGACGACCGACAGATCCTCGTGAGCCGAAACTATGGGCCTTGACTCTCAATCTGCGCCTTTGCAACACTCCGGTACGCATGGTGGCGACTCTATGGATTCAGAGTCATTCATTCATAGAAAATGAGGCGATCGAGGATGACGTACAGATAGACAGACAGACGAGTCCCATAAATCATTGTTCATTGTAACGGATGCGACGAACTAGACAAAAACCACACTTACACAATCACCATATTATAAATAATAATAGATGAAAAATCTTGGAAATAAAAAATGAATCAAGAATAAAATAGTCAAGACTGTAGAATTAACATAATACAAATTGGACGTCGAAAACCGCAAGAAAATGTTTCCAGATTGGAAATTAGACTAATAAGTCCTAAATGAGGTTCAAATAAGGTTTGTATGTATGCGTGAATATATTGAGAGGGCAAAAATCTAGTGAGATAAGGTCTAAGTAAGGTTTGAATAAGGTCTGTATATTTGTATGGGTGCGTGAATATATCGAAAGGGCAAAAATCTAGTGAAGTAAGGTCTAAATAAGGTCTAAATAAGGTCTGTATATTTGTATGTATGCGTGAATACATTGAGAGGGCAAAAATCTAGTGAAATAAGGTCTAGATAAGGTTCAAATAAGGTCTGTATATTTATATGTATCCGTGAATACATTGAGAGGGCAAAAATCTAGTGAAGTAAGGTCTAAATAAGACTCAAATAAGGTCTGTATATATACGTATATACATATAGATCGCAAAAATCTGGCACCGCCGGACGCTACAGGCAGATTATATTATTAATGACAATAACAATTTTCTCCCCCGGCTTCCAGATCGCTGAACCCGGCCAAAGACTTAGTTCAGCTGCGGCGCATAACATATATTTTTTCCAGATTTTAAGTTATTTGACAAAAAAATAGTCGCCAGCTCCCCTGCTACACTCCCTGGCCTCTCCTTGTCAGCGTAGAATTTTAGGAATAACTCTTTCACCGCGAGTCATCAGCGGCTGAATAATTTCATTTCTCATGACGATAGATTGAGCGTCCACCCACTCACTCTTTTTCACAAAAGAAAAAAATAGAAATCCCAGAGTTTCTTGTAAATTACATACAAGTTGTACGGAATTCTGTGGGAGAAATGTCATTTTGGAAAAATTTCATCTCATTCGTCCCATCGATACCAAACATGACTGAATTGTTTCCGGGGATCCCCCAACCATCATATTATATCATACCTGATAGTTTCGGAGAAAACGAACGATTAAGAGCTGCGGTTCTCTTGGCTTCTTCGAGATCTTCAGCATCCTCAATCTTCGTTTGTCGAGCCAACTGATGGCGTTTTGCTGTATCCGACCTGTCCTTGATTCTCAAAGTGACAGGACCTTTGTTTGGGATATGCAGATCCATCGCCATTGACGCTTGGCTGCCATTCAATTTTTGCAGGTCAATGTTTTCCCTCACTATCTGCTCAAATTTTATGAGAGGTCAATCGCAAATCAGTTCATAGAATAAAGATTACGGTGTGGATGAAAATTAGTTTGTCAGCGATCTTCTGTGAGTTCATTTTTACGGGTCTATCTCACAAAGCAATCTATATTCGTCTTCACTGTGACCCCGGTACCATAAAATGAGATTTGAAAGGTGGAGCAACGAACCCATTAGTAGAAATACTTGTTGACGATCCGAAGTGAATGGAATCAAATAATCATTGGGATTGGTTTTCTAACGTCTGGCAATATGTGAATCCAAGCAAAGCCACTGTTATAAGATGTAGATTGTGGTTCTTATTTCACATCAATGATAACAGATGAGATGACGAAATAATCGAACTGAAATTTATCGAGCTCCATTGTTTGTTCTTTTTGAACTTTGAGAAGCCTGGCATGAATCCGGGTACTTGTACATGTACCGTTGCGACCCATGCCCTACTTTCACGCGATATAAATCCCGAATTCTCTACCCCGCGTGGAACTATAGATTCTGCTCCATGCAATACGAGTACAATGCTTTTAGATTGGAGTACTTCATGAAGTATCCTTATCTCAAAGCATCGTCACTGAGCTCTGCGAGTGCACTCGAAGTGTATGCATGAGATAATGGTATAGACAGTTTCTGTGTTTCGAGTGTTTGACATTCCAATTATTCTGTCATTTCTCTCAACTCAAGGTAAAGTATCACTTGCAGAAATTTCCGGTGATATTCTCTCCAAGGTTCTTCTGGCATAGACGTTTGAAATAAAACCGGGTTATTTGAACCTATAATGCCGTACACCATGTATTGACTTCGGAAGTAGTAAACAACGATGAAAGAATTTTCTGAAATTATTCACAGAAACACATTCCAAAAACAAGCCAGAGAGTGTTATTATTATGATATTTTAATACATTCCAATTTTGCAACGAATACTAGGCAGTAAATCGCAATCATTTGCCAAACCGTTCGAAGGGGCTTCTTCCGTATACATTTCATTCATGCACTGATGCGATAAACTTTGTTCCGGCGATCTCAACAGTGATTGGGTATTAACAGAAAAATTGACAATATATTGTTACTGGTGCTCATTATCATTCGATTCGAGTGTTTCACGATACAGTTGCAAGACCGGTGGTTCTTTGTGATCAAGACGATTACCACGTAGAAAAAAAATTCACTATTTGCAACGATATTTGCAACGGAATCTGCATACAAATTGAGAGGTCGAGGGAGTTTGTCACGGAATGCAGAGATTCTTGTGGAGAAAACTTGTCAACTGAACGCACAGATTTTATCTTGTGAGTACCAAAACGAGCACAACTTGGAAAGGATCAACTATTTATCCTTGATTCGTCGACGAAAAATGTATGATGAAAGCGTTTGTTCATTATGTCCTCTACCACCTATTCCGAGTTTACTTCTCCACGCGCTGCCGGTTGAGTCCGTATGACTTGATGAACATAAATTTTCAGTCGTATATCAAAACCTTGTATCGCGGGAATCAAGTGCCCACTTTTTTCCATGTGGAATGAATCAGAATCATGAGTTCCAAAGTGATAACCAAGTACCTGATCCGAATGAGATCAATGGACATTCTCAACCGCGCCGGCGATTGTAATATGAGCCAAAATGTGCATACCTGTTGAGGATTATATCCTGGAACATCCACAGAAGCCGCGTACCTCTTGAGCAGCTCAGGGTTGAGTAAAGCGCACCCCGCTCCGTATTTAGGCGATCTACGCCTCGGGGATCTCTTTTCCACGAGAGAGGGTGCACTGGGGCTCTTCCTCATCTGACCCGTCACGCCTTTATCCTCTAAATTTTTCGAGAACTGAACGAGCTCGGCCGTGAGTTGGCGGCGCGAAGCGTCACGAAGGCTTGGACTCGGACTCCTATTGCATCTAAACAGGCCCAACTGATGATCCCATTTGCTCGTCTGGCTCGAAGTAGATTTGCGGTTGTTACGTTGGCTTTGCTTCGTGTTTTTTAGGGTCGATCCTTGGTTGAAGCGAAATCGAGCAGGTACTACTTTGGCCGCGCTGTCTCGAGCTTCGAAAGTCATTACGCATGCTGCTACTACGATGAAACCTGAGCAGATTAACAATGGTCACAGTGCGAAAAACAGTTATTTAGAGTACCGATTTGTCGAACAAATTTCTAGCAACAGCACTTACGGTATTAATGTACCTCAGAATAATACAAAAAGTAGATAAGAATGTGTAATCCACGGTTCAAACGAGCTTCGAAATGGATTATTCATGACATGCTACATTCGATCAGGAGTTTAACACGTTCGCTGCGAAGGCAGTTTTTCATAATTTTAGGTTGGTCATCATCGCGACCCTCATCCTCCGCCTAATGCAAGTGAACAAAGGAAAATTCTGTTCAGACTCATAATTTACACCCTTGATAAACTAAAACGCGAAAGAAAATGGCTATTGAGAATATTTTTTGAGCAAATATAAGTCAGCAAAGATTGTGAGATCGAAAGTCGTGGGCCCCACCGGTGGGGCTCATCGCAGTGAACGTGTTAAGATTCTTTCCGACCTAACTTGGAATACTTGCACATTCTTTCTCGGCCGTTTTGGCAGATGGATAATATAATTAGGGAACAACAGAATTGACAACTCGTAATTCAATCTCAACTCAGAGGAAATCTCACCAAATCCCTTGAAATATTGTACAGTCATATTTAAAAGTCCCAATTGCCTAATGCCACCATCACAGTTTGAATCAGATGACTTGCAATTCTTCTTCTTTCTTGGAATTAATACTCAAAAGTCCGCATGAATAGTTAAAGTCATTCGGTTTTTGGGACTTTTTCTGAATCTGCTTGAAATTTATCACCAATTTATTCCGTAAATTTTTTTTTTATGAATGTTTCTACCGTACGAATAGAAGCGTGAAACTAGAGTAACCCACACAATTTCTCTTTTCATTTCCAGGAAGTTAATACATAACATGAATCGTATTTGAACCATATACGATATTTTCCATTTCAACTGATTTACGGTATCTCTGGAAAGAAACGGTTGATTGCGGGTCCAGATATTATTCTCGAATGAGTCAATTCATTCGTAGTTTTTTCTTGTTCTCTCCGAGAACTTTGGTATAATTTATTTCAATCAAATAATCTATTATAAACCCTGACGGACTCATTCAAGTGAGGACCAGAGTATTTCTTATCAAACAGTGATTATGTCATAAAAATGGATGAAATTCAATTTCATTTATTTTCCGAGTTTTCCTGTTCAAAAGTATCTATTGAGAAATTATCACACGTATGTGCACATGTGCAAGATTGGAGTAGAAATGCTGAGCGATTTAAAAAACTCTTTGGCATCGATAGTAAGTAGGATAATTTAAACAGACCGGATGAAACTCGTCACTATTCGTATTGAGTAATCACATTCGAGTAAGGTATCTGTGCCTAATTTGCCCCCATTCCCTAATTTGCCCCCATTCAAGTTCTCACATGTACGAACCCGCAGACCTTGCCCCGCATTTTTTTCATGTTTGTTACGTTAAAATATGAGAAAATAAATGTTTTGGACCGATCCTAGATGACCCGCGCCTTTCTTAGAACAGAAGAACTGATTTCGCTACTTCCGACTTCTTTTTTGTTATTCACTAAAAGTTATGCCAAACAAAATTGATGGAATCAATTTTAACGTGCCTTAACTCATTTGGTTTGTCTCTGTCCCAACCTTACAATGCTTTTTGCAGAATTGCAAAATTCGATTATTAGCCGATTCTACGCCCATATCACTAGAAAAAGTGCAGTGTTCCTAATTTGCCCCTATAGTCTTTTTCCAAACTCATTCCTCGGTCCATTAAGATGCACCAATTTACCTCAAGGAGTTTTAAAGGCAGTAAAAAAAGCTACAAAATGAGCTAAAGTACGTCTCATTTGAAGGTCTGGGAGCCGAGATATCCCGCTTTCACGAAAAACCCGTATAATCCCATGAAAATAGGCCTCTTTTCCCTGTGGGGGCAAATTAGGAACACACTGACAAAAACTCGCAAAAAATCTTCTTTCGCAAAAATCAAGATATCTCGGCTCAAATTTGTTCAAATTGAACGTAACTTAGCTCATTCTCAAGGTCTTGAAACAAGCTCCAAAATGAGCTAAACTACGTTGAAAAATATAGAGATGAGTTGAAATGGCGAGTAAAACAAAAGTAGTGGGGGCAAATTAGGCACACTTACCTTAGTTCAGGTACAATCCACAATCATGTAGCTAAGAAAATTTTGCAACAGTAGATGAGAATATCATCGAACAAGTGGTTTCTCAACGTGAAAATCTGAATTTTGAAAGAGAGAATGCGATGACGCAATAGCTTCGTATTTGAGCGTACATGGCGCCCACAGCTGTATGTACTGCCGTTGAAGCGCGCGCGGCACGACAGCCTCCATAGCTCAGGGGTTAGAGCACTGGTCTTGTAAACCAGGGGTCGAGAGTTCAAATCTCTCTGGAGGCAACTTTTTGACTTCAGTTTTTCGAATTTGAGTTCGCTTTTCTTCGGTCCTGGGATATTTTTACATTACTCTGATTCCCATTTACCTCAATTTTCGTTCACGCATAACGATGCATTTATAATGCTTGGTCATGTCTACTTTTCAAACTTGTTTACAGATCTTCTATAAAATGTTACAGAAATCTTGTATCACGGACCATAATATTATTTTTATCGTAAAATATGGAGCAACATTCTATGAGGCGCGGAAAAATTTGAATAATCATGGCATACTCGTCAGAATATAAATTCTCTACTGGATCGGTATTGGAGAGTTAAAATATTTTTCATAGCGATTACGATTCACGCAGAAGATTCGAAGAAAGATATTTGTCTGCTTTTAAGTGTTCCAGTCCTTATTTTTTTATGTTAGTGCACCTTTTCATTTTAATCAAAGTTACGAAATCTATTTTCTTATCTCCGAATGTTATTCCTATAGATATCAGGTGGTGAAACATCGAGATAGACATCGTAATTTTGAACATTGTATTGTAAGGCCTCAGGGGACAATTTTTCATGAATCTTGGATTCATTTGAACGTGGGATCAATTGTAATATTGGCCAGAACTTTTTCCACTCCATTCTTTTCTCTGTAACCACGAATCATCGATTTATGAACATTTTTCAGAGCAAAAATTCTGCAGAAATGAGGTTCAATTCTCACTCTTGGAGTAGTTTTTGTCAGGGTGATCTCATTTCTACATTTGAAATTAGTTCAAGTACCTTTTATAATCTTTGTGACGAATTAAAAATCGTGGCTGTTCACAAGAATTAATGTAACACAGTACTGTATTCCCACCAGTAAAGCATTTTTAAATTGCCTATCAATAAAAGCCGATTGTCAATTCTTCCCATCGATGGCTCAGAGTAGAAAGGAACTATCTGAAATCGTAAGACTTGAAAGGAACTATCTGTAAATATCCGATTAAAAGGAACTATCTGTAAATTCTTGGCTGAAAGAAACTATCTAGAATCGTAAGAGTTGGAAGGAACTATCTGAAGATGTCTGGTTGAAAAGGAACTATCTACAAATTTTTGGTGAAAAAGAACTATCTGAAAATTTTCAACCGGAAATTCACAGATAGTTTCTTTTGAATCAGAAACTCACAGATATTTCCTTTTTAAAACAAAAATTTTCAGATAGTTCCTTTCAAATCAGACGAATTCAGATAGTTCCTTCCAACTCTTACGATTCTAAATAGTTCCTTTCAGACAAAATTTATAGATAGTTCCTTTCTCAAACAGACATTTTCAGATAATTCCTTTCAAGTAAACAATTTCGGATAGTTCCTTTCAAGTAAACAATTTCGGATAGTTCCTTTTACAGACATTTTTGGATAGTTCTTTGCAAGTCTTACGATTTCAGATAGTTCCTTTTTACTCTGGTCCATCACTATGTAGTTCACGTACCGTCAGAATAATGTACCTTGAAACGTTAAGGAGTATACGAGTTTCCCTGCCTAAGGTAACTGACAGATTGTTGTTACATTAATCATCGCAAGTTTCGTTCGATTCTGGCACCACCGAATACATTCATTGCCAATCCTCGTGCATAAATCAAGAATTGAGTCGATACAGTTTGTGCCTTTTTCAATAATAACCAACCCAAACTATTTTTACGAGAAGGAAGCTCTTGGAAAACTTGGGTCTCACTTATCACAATAAAGGAGGTCATTCTTTTTCCTGAAGTTGAGGCTAAGACTTGCCTAGCTAGTTGAGTAAGAACTAAATCTGGCGCTCAAGCATAATTTTACACGAGATGAATCTTATAAATTGAAAAAATTTACTTGAAATCCACTTCTCGAAAAACTGTAATTTTGGTTTGAGCTAATTTTTCATTAGGCTTTTTGTGAAGTCCAGCATGGAAAAGGATTATTTCTGCAAATTCCATCATGACGTGAGATGTCGACCGATATGAGGCCCGGTCATTATGAACTAAAGTGATTTAATTTTTGAGATTACCTCCAACGCCCATGATGATAGGACCAGCGTAACTCAAGTTGTTGAGATGAATACCGCGTGATTCGTCTTTAACTCTCACAGTCAGGTTCCCTCTGATTTCTTGAGCAACAGACAACTGGTCAGCATAATATCCTGTAAAATGAAGAGGAAAAGGGGAATTTTCAAAAAGTGAAGAAGAAAATATTTGGAATGCGATACTTATAAAGTTTTGTTAATCCAGCCTGCATCGTAAGCGGGGTTAGGGGTTTTCGTGATCGATGGACAAGCTAATGAACAATGATAAGAATGCAAGCAACAACCTGAAACATTAACAATGGAAATATTCATAGCTGCAAGCTCATAGTATTCCTAATGACATGAGTATGATGGAGAGAATATGAAGAGTTCACCCTTCGCGGAGAGTCAAAGTGAATACGTTACACTGTTACCCAAGGAATGGAGTTCAGGAAGAGAAAATAAGGAAGTGTGGAGTTGATCGGCCCCCCTTTCCAATAATGCAAACCCTTTCCATGTCAACAAAAGTTTTCTGACACGTTCGTCGGTAAATGCACTCCTCATTCAATGGAAAATAGAACTCAAGTGCAATCTCGAGCTGTCAAGATACCGCGAAAATCAAACCCAGTCATTTCTCAAATAGTGTTAGATAATTACCTATTGTAGCCATACATGCTCCCAAAAACATCAGTAGGAGTCCAATTCCAAGAGCCTTGCATGCATGCCATAGACATCGTGTTGTTGTTTTGCTCCTCACCACCTGGATTATGTGATCATTCATGTAAATGTCTGAGTTCATGTTCTGCCTGATAGTCTGTATCTTTCATTCAGTAATTGCAAGATGATTGGTTGTCATCCCATAGGAACTTCATATTATAATTTAATCATCTCCAAGGTTCATTGTGTATAATCTGACGCATGACAAGATTTTTCAAGGACCATGCCGGGTTATTTGAAAAATAGAACCATAGAGTCGAAAAATTCGACCATTGAAGAGTTGAATTTCAACATATCTTAATGTATATGATATCACTATGACGGAAAACGTTATACAGCATTGGTGCTATGAAATATTCCACGAATGACGAGTTCTATTTTTGTCTATTTTCTCAGATGATTCGGAGGAAACCTATTGTTTTATTTGTAGTTGGTCAATTTTGCCTAATTTGCTGCCATTGTACTTTTTGCTTGCTCAGAGCTTTGGACCATCTCGATATTTTTCAGCGTTCCTCAACGAAATTTGGAGCTTGTTTCAAAACCTATAAGATGAATTCCACGCCAAAGCGACCTACGAAAAGGGGTCATCTCTCAGATTCTTTTTTAACCTTTTTCATTCGATTCTACGGCCCAAAATAGGAACTTCGGACCACCTATGGGGTCCAAGAAAAATTTCTCCTCTCCATTGCACGCACATCCGTAAACAGACCGAAAATTCATCGTGTGAAAATCGATGCTCTTTCATTCACAAGAATGGGAATATTTCGAGTTTTTGAATAGCTATCGATTTGCGGATTGCGGCATCTGAAAGGGCATCAAAAAACCTATCGAAAATATTGTCGGAAATTCTTTCTCTGTGATTCGGAGGCCTCCTGAAGGCAAAAGAGTGTTTTTCACTGAAATGTTAATTTCTCACAGAGCCATTTTTTTATTTTCTGAAAATCATATATTTGACGTAAAATTTTGCGTTCTTTCGAAAAAAATGGGTTTCAGAGAAGTTTGGGGCGATCCAAGTGACTTACGAGCCATTTTTTGAAAATTCGATTTTTTCGGTTTCAGAAAAAGGCGATTTTCTGCGCATGCGGACAAACGTAGACTTTCGGCGCCACTTTCAATGGAAAGCTGACAAAATTTCCTATAAAATAACTACCTGCAAAGTTGAAATTCATGCACTGAAACGGGATCCGCGACGATTAATTATATCGAATCAAAATCACATGAAAATTCAGCCCATGAGAGCCTGCTGAGATGACACATTTACGAGATCTTCTCGGTACTAAATTTTGAGTACGACATTCACCTGAAAAAAATTCGGACAACATGGTTTCAACGTAAAATTGTATATATTTTCAAAATATGCGATGAAAAACCCCGTTTGAGGCGAACCCGAGGTGCTGCATTCAATTTTTTGCAATTTTGAATGTGAAATATCGTATTTTCTGTCAAAAAATTGAATGTAGCACCTCGGGTTCGCCTCAAGCGGGGTTTTTCATCGTATATTTTGAAAGTTCATACAATTTCACGTTGAAACCATGTGGTCCGAATTTTTTTCAGATCAATTCCGGACTCAAAATTGAGTCCCAAGGAGATCTCGTAAATGTGTCATCTCAGCAGGCGCCACGAAGGCGTTATTTATCATAAGTAAGCTGAGGTCATAGTCCGCCACTAATCCTGAATCCGTTCGGAGGATGTGTCAACTTTAACTCAATCAAATGACTTGAAATTCCACATGTGTCTATGGAAAGCATATCTATAAGGGTGCTACGAAGCCAAATGGGCAAAATTCCCTATGAAACAATATCTAGATGAGGTATACTCAAGAAGTCGATATGCAGCCGCTCATGAGCAGACGACGAACTCTTTCTGACCGTCCAGTTTTGGGCTCCGATAACAGGTGGCACATCTAGTAATCAATATTAATCAGAACTGTTGTTTAAAATTTGGAGGATGGCATACATTAACAATAATGCCATACATTTTCTCGACCTTTTTCAGTTTTTCCGTTCTAAGTCGAAAGATATTGGGTTTTAGGGAAAACTTGTAAAGATGTTCTTTGTAGATCTCTAGACGGTCCACAAGAATGGTGTTCATTCTTTCACCCGTACAATTTGTATTTTTAGAGTTATTCTTGATCAAAGTCATAATCGAATTTGTTTGAATATACTTGCAAATACTCTTCATCACGTGTTCAAACAATTGAGCCAATTTTGAACAAAAAGGTCTTTTGGTACCTAACAAGGAGAGGTCCAACCTTGTGGAACACGGATCCTTATGAAACTCCGGGAATCATCTTATTTTGATGAAAAATGAAGGTATCTCCAAGGGTTTGATCCCATGGGCCTTCTATTCTCAGATACAGCTATGGAAATTAGCATTGCCAGTATAGGCCCATGTTGAAAAATCGTGTGCATAGATATACTAACAATGCTAATCTCTATAGCTGTATCTCGAAACAAGAGGCCCATGGGATCAAACCCTTGGAGATACCTTCATTTTGCACCAAAACAAGATGATTCCCAGAGTTGTATAAGGATCCGTGTTCCGCTAGGTTGGACCTTCCCTTGTAAGTTGGATCGTGCTCTAGTAGTAGAGAAACCGGATCTCGTGACTCACGACTCCAAGTGCAGTCATAAAAGCATCGCATTTAGGGTTGGAAGTCCTGAAATTTTGTTTTCTTCATTACTTGAAAACGAAAAAACTTAGAAAAAAATACCAAGAGACCTTTTTTGTTCAAAATTGACTCAAAGGTCTCAGACAAATAGTTTGGACCCGTTATGAACAATTCTAGTGAATTTATTCAAAATGAATTCGATTATAACTATCATCAAGTATAACTCTAACACAGAGCCGGCCTTAGCTTGCATGGCGCCCTGGGCAAAGACCAGCACAGCGCCCCCCCCCCCCCCGGAACCAAGCAAATTGGGCTCTTATTTCACTGATTCCAGATATTTTACTCTGATTTGTTCGGCTGATTTGATAATGACAAGATTTATTATAGCCAGTCATTACTGCAAAAGGCTCTTCGGATGATGAGACCAGATAATCTGCGAGGAGAGAAGAAACCTGGGGAGGCAATCAAACCCGCCAATGCCCGGTCGCTCGGTCCAGATATTCTGCCGAGGCACACATTAATCCGCATTTCTAGGAAGCAATCAAACCTTCAAATGCTTGGATGCTTGGACCCAGAATCTAGAAAGGCAATCACATGCGCGAGTACCCTGATACTCGGACCAGATATTTTGTGGGAGAAGAACGACCCCTAAAACCCAGGAAGACACCAAATCAGCGAATGCCTGGATGTTTGGACCAAATACTCTGCGGCGGGGAACAACTAATCCTAAAACCTAGTATCGCGATCAAACGCGCGAATACTCGGACACTCAGACCAGATATTCATCGGGGGAAAAACGGATCCCAAAACCTGGGAAGGCAATCGTACCCGCAAATGTCTGATGCTTGGAGCAGATATTCTGTCGGAGACACAACGAATCCCAGAACTTACGAAGGCTCCAAACCCCCAAATGCCCGGATGCTCGGACCAGATATTCTGCGTAGAAACAACAAATCCCAGAACCTATGAAAGGTTTATCAAACCCGCAAATGCCCGGATGCTCGGGCCAGATATTCTGTAAGGCGCGCATTAATCCGGATTTCCAGAGAAGCAATCAAATCCGCGAATGCCTGAATGCTCGATCCAGATACTATGCGGGGAACAACTAATCCTTAAACCTAGTATCGCTATCAAACGCGCGAATACTCGGACAATTCGATCAGATATTCAGTGCGGGAAGAACGGATCCCAAAACCTCTGGGAAGGCAATCAAACCCGCAAACGCCCGGATGCTCACAGCAGATATTCTGTCGGGGACACAACGAATACTAAAACTTACGAAGGCTTCAAACCCACAAATACCCATATGTTCGGACCAGATATTCGGCGTAAAAACAACGAATCCTAAAACCTATAAAAGGGTTATGAAACCCGCAAATGCCTGGACGCTCGAACTTGATATTCCGCCGGGAATCGAAGAATTCCAAGGCCTGGGAATTCAATCAAACCCGCAAATGCCCGGATCCGACTGAATAAATTTGATCAGAGCATCCGGGCATTTCCAGATTTGCGACACAATTCCTAGGATTCAGAATTCATTTCCAACCCGGTGAAAGCCTGTTCCGGGAATCCGGGCACTTGCAGTTTTGATCGCTTTCTCGAAATTGCGGATCGTTGCACGCCCCGAAAGGATTTCTGATCCAAGAATCCGGAACTTCGCGGGTTCTATTGCCCCTCTAGGATTTGGGATCCGTGTTTTTCCCTCGCAGAACATATGGTCCAAGCATCAGGGTTTTGGGGTTTCATTGATCCCCTGACAGAATTTCTGGTCTAAGCATCCGATAATTTGCGGGTTTGGGTGTCTTTCTAGGTTTTCGGATTCGTTATTTCCCCGCAGTATATCTGTCCGAACATCCGGGCATTTGCGCGTTAGGATGCCCCCTATATTGACAGATGTTCGTGCTTCCCCCGCAAAATATTTGTTCTGAGCACCCGGTTACTTGCGGGTTTGATTTCTTCCCTCGGATTTCAGATAGATGTGCACTCTGAAAGAATATGTGGTTCAAGCGCCCGCGCATTTGTGGATTTGATTGCCTGTCTAGAATCTAGGGCTTCATTTTCCCTCGACAGAATTCTCGGTCCGAGTCTCCGGGCATTTGTTGGTTTGGAGCCTTCGTAGGTTTTGTGATTCGTTGTCCACCTACGGAACATCTGATTCGAGCGTTCGGCCATTTGCGGGTTTGATTGCCTTCCTAGGTTTTTGGGCTTCTTTTCCCCTGACAGAATTTTCGGTCCGAGTATCTGGTTGTTTGCAGGGTTGGATCTCTTCTTAGGTTTGATGAGTTTTGTTTTTTACCCGCAGAATATCTGATCCCAGCATCTCTGCAGGCGCCCCTGGCTGCCGGCCAGGCTCCCCCCCCCCCCTGAGGCCGGCGTGTCCCTGCTGCTTATTATTGTTCATACAACAACAATCAAGGGGGAAATAGCTAATATTCCATACTGTAGATACTTGGCTTATAACTGTACGTACTTGCTCGTACCTGTCAATACTCGCAATAGTAATTCCTGCTACCTACACAGTACGGAATGGGTATGTGATGGATTTTGGAGAGGCGCTCCAAATGCACGCAACAGTAGTTGCCAGTATGTGACGGGTACTGAACAAGTACGTGACGGATTCTGGAGCCCTCGCTCAGCGAGCCGCATGGCGGTAAATTCGTGTATGTGCGTAGTACGGATCGAGTACGTGACGGACTCTAAGAGCGGGTCACGGGGTACCATGAGGCAGTAGTTGCCAGCACGTAATAGGAACGGGACAAGTATGTGACGGACTCCGTGAGCGCAGCTGGTCTGATTCAACCTACCTTGAATGACGGTGTCTCCTGCTACGTAATTATTACATAGTGATGATTACGTAATTTGAAAAATGGCACTTTAGGACTGTTCATAGTTTTATAACGTACCTAGATTGTGAGGTCAAAGTAATGAGAAATTACACTTCAGGATGGGAGCATTGAGGATGTCATAGATGGCCAAAGGAGTTGGCTTTCTGAACTCTATGGGTAGGCAATTCTCCTTCGTGATGTGAGCTACATAAGTTTTTGCATTGACAAGTAATTGGTGGTCAAATCGTGATCGATAATTTCCTAATGGAAATGGCATCAAATTTGAATGAATGAATGAATAAATGAGAGCTAAAGCAGAAAGAGAAGGTGGGTATGCAATGCTGTCCCGCGGATTTGATATTCAGTCTCTCTCGTCAATATCCCCGATGGCTCAGTTGGTTGGATGGTTGGCGTAATAAATAACGAACAGAGAAGATAAAGCAAGGGAACCAGATTCAAACCCCAGCGACAACCAATTATGAATTGATACTCAACTTTGTTGAAAGTGTTCTTTTTCATTTTTTATGCAGTTCCATTGTTTTCATTTAGCATTTAAGTCTCAATATCGTTCCACAATATATAAATATTTAGTTTTTTTATACTGAAAATTGTAAGCAACTCGAGGATCGAGTGAAAAAACAACTCGATTCAAGCGAAATTTCACTCGAATACTTCCACAAAGGGTCACTTTCGACGTATTATTGGCGCAATCATTAGTTTGGCGATCCAGAGTCGCCAAAAAAATTATTATCGAAAAAAGGGTCAAAATCTCGATTCCGTGCGCTGTGTTTTTTCATTTTTTTGACCTTCGTGAGTGTAGAGCATCGCGGTGAGGCTCGTGTGAGATTCGAGCAGGCTAATTCATTAATTAGTCAGTTAATTAATAAATTAGTTAATTCTCTGCGTGATAATTACGTAGCAGGAGACACCTTCATTCAAGTAGGTTGAATCCGACCAGCTGCGCTCACGGAGTCCGTCACATACTCGATCCGTACTTGGCACATACACGAATTTACTGCCATACTGCTCGCTGATCGAGGCCTCCAGAATCCGTCACGTACTTGTTCAGTACCCGTCACATACTGGCAACTACTGTTGCGTGCATTTGGAGCGCCTCTCCAAAATCCATCACATTCCCATTCCGTACTGTGTAGGTAGCAGGAATTACTATTGCGAGTATTGACAGGTACGAGCAAGTACGTACAGTTATAAGCCAAGTATCAACAGTATGGAGTATTAGCTATTTCCCCCTTGACAACAATCAAGTCTTTTGTGTCTTATTTTGTGCACACTTTGTACTGTTGGATCCGTTAGTGGCATTGAATAAAAACACTGCAATATCGTCGAATTTGAAACAGCTATTTTGTTTGAATGATTAGTGTTAACCTATAAATTGACACGTGTTCAGCAGATTCTGCCTGCTCAAGGCCCCAGCGTCAACAAATATACCCAGCATCATGCCAACGTTTTTTACTTGTAATGATTGTTTCGAGGCAAAGCAGGGTATCTTTTCGTGTATTGTGTGCACTGAACTGTTTCCTGCTACCAAAGAATGTGCAGATTTCATCGTATCTGAGATAAAAGTTGCTGAATTGGAGAAAAAGGCAAGACTCCAAATCAAGTGCTTCAACTGTGAGAGTTCTGGTAAAATTACTAAGGGTGAAAAGTTGGATGCAATTAAAGATGGCTTTGACAAACAATTTAACAATTTGAAGTGCGACACTGAGTCACTGAATAAGAGCTTCACCAAGGATATTACAAATCTATAAAGTGCATTGAAATCTATCATAGAATCTTGTGCAACCATTGACTCTCTGAGTGTTAGGATTGATCCAGCTCAGGTGGATATTGATAATCTAAAATCCTCTGTCGATAGCATTCCCAAACTTCATCAAGATATAGCTGATACAAGAGCTGGAATGTCTTCTCAAGCAATGCCTGGCATCAATGCTACTAATATGGAGGAACTAATTCATGAGGCTCCGGAACGTATGCTGAGAGCAAGGAACCTGTTATTCTTTAATGTGCCTGAATCTAATAACCTGTCAGCTGATGATGGTATGATTATTAATCTTTTTGAAGAGATCCCAGTTGATACTAGGAATCTGTTTTGATCAAGAATTGGCAATCCCTCGAGTAACCATCTACGTCATATTGCTGTTAACTTTCCTAATAATTCAAGATCCACACTTTGTTATGAGAAATAGGAAGAAGGTTTCTGGAAGAATTGTTGTTGGATTTGACATAACTAAGAATCAACAACGATAGTGGTAAGAGTGGCCTAAGTATATGCTACATCACAGGAGTCCCTATTTTTGTTCAATCTGATGTTGCGCCATCATTTAACCAACTGCCAAACTCCCCGAGGGCTTCTCGAAATTCTTGATGACTATCATCTATAAGAATGTACGCAGTATACGTAATAAGCTGCACTCAGTGAGAAATAATGTACACGTGTTTTCCTATGCACCTCACTTGATTGTTCTGACTGAAACTTGACTTCACAGTGGCATCTGTAATAGTGAAGTGGGTCTCAATAACTACAACATCTACAGAAGAGACAGATGTAACTGGATGGCGAATGCCCCCGGTGGGGGTGGTGTTTTTATTGCAATACACAAATCTCTGCACTCCAAAAGTTCTGAATTCATCTCTGAAGATCGTGAACAAGTCTACGCAGTGGTTACTTTTCTATCAAACCAGAAGTTCATCATCGGCTGTGCTCATTAACCTTCTGTACCTCCTTCATCTTTTTACAAAAAACATATCTTTGGTGTACATCAACTATCTGAGATTCATGGTGACTTCGGCTGGATTGGTTTAGCTGACTTTAATGTAACTGGTATCAACTGGCTTAACACGCTTAACTTGAAGTATGACTTTGTTGATAATAAGTCTGCTAGAAATGCTGTGTGTGCGGATATTATTCGGAATGGTTACTCTTTTATGAATATGAAGCAATATTTCCCGGTGCTTGATAACAAAAGTTATTCTCTAGATCTTTTCTTTAGTAACATGAGCAATATATCTTCATTTGTTGCCAGAGAAACCTTATCAACAGTTGATGATCATCATATCCTCATTATCTTCAAAGCTGAACTTGCAGCTAGTGTTGCGAATGGCAAAGTGTTGCCTAAGAATGAACAATTTGATTTTTCTCGAGCGAACTACGAGTAAATTAATCCATACCTTTCTTATGCAAATTGGGAGAACATTTCGTCTGAAAGTGATAGTATTGAATCTAATCTACAGGATTTTTATAATACAGTTGCACGGCTCATCAATAAGTTTGTTCCAACTAAAAAGTTTCATTCTTCTAATGATAGCTACCCCAGATGGTATACTCCTGAACTTATTGCTCTGATCATTGATAAGAAAATCCTACACTTGAAATGGAAACAGCCGAAAGACGAGAAATATCACATTGAGTTCAATCAACTCCGTGCCGAATGTATTAGACTGTCTAGAGTCTGCTATAAAAATTACATTGATGAAGTAGAAAGTAATCCAAGGAATGATTCCAAATCGTTCTTGTCGTTTGTTAATAAGCTTAGAAAGTCATCCTCTGTTCCCTATAATATATTGTGGAAGGATAGAGAAGGTAACTCGCCAGCTGACAATGCGAGCATTTTTTCCGATCACTTCAGTTCTGTTCACAAAGACCCCAATTCAAGCTGTGATTTGAGAGATTGTAGTGCGATTCATGTGGATTTGCATATTTCGAAAAATTATGTTGATAAAGCCATTCGTCATATGAAAGACTCTTTATCTGATAATTATGATGGTATTCCACTGCAATTTCTGGAAAAATGTAGGGCCAACTCAGCGGAACCCTTACAGTTTCTCTTTTAGAAATCTGTTAAGAAAGGGGTTTTCCCTTCATCGTGGAAATACTCGCGAGTCACACCGATCTATGAAGGGGAGGCGAAGGCTCCTGCTCCCAATTATCGTATTTTCATAACTGGAGGTATTGCTGAGCTTCTTGACTGTATAATGGCTGGTAAACTTCATTCTGCTATAAGTGATCGATTGATTTTGAATCAGCGTGGCTCCATGAAGGGTAAATCTACGATCACTAACTAATTCTTCTACGATTATACTATTAATGACCCAGAGTTTCATATCCAGACCGAAAGTGCTGTATTCTTGATTTTTCAAATGCGTTTGAGAGCGTTGATTACAAGCTACTTCTATGTAAATTGCATAATATGGGTGTGCCGAAGATGATTGTCAAATGGACTGAATCGCACCCGACTGATAGGTACCAAATTGTGAAACTCTGCGGAGCTTTCTCAGATCCAGTACACGTCAAATCAGGTGTTCCTCAGGGTTCTCATCTTGGGCCTCTGTTGTTCAACGTTTTTGTTATTGACATTATCGAAGTTGTCAAAATTTCTAAGTGCCTAGTATATGCTGATGACATTAAACTCTTCATAAATATCAATTGTCCACTCGACTGTAAGCTCTTTATGATGATTCGTCTAGTACAGTTAAGTGGTCAATACGCAGTAAGTCGAACTTGCACACTCAGAACTGTGATCTATGTCTATAAGCCGTAACATTTTGCTGAATCACTAGGTATGTCTACTCAATCTCATCGCAAAAGTTGGAGAAAGTCATCAATTCGGTGGTAGATCTCGGGGTGAATTTTGACAGTGAGCTTGATTTCGGTAGCCGTATCAGTGAATCGGTCTCTAAAGCTTTCAGGAACCTTGGCTGTATCAGTCGGAACACGCAAGATTTCAGCAAACCTAAATCCTTTCTCAACTCATACAAAAATATCATTGTTCCATCGCTCACTTATACGTCCATTATATGGAGTCCTCACATGGAATCTAGGATTTTGGAGATAGAGTCCGTACAAAGGAGATTTCTTCGAAGTTTGTCTTCTCACTGAGGCTCGCCTATGAATAGATTTAATCACAATTTCACTGATATTTCTCGGAATCATAAGATATGCACTATTAAATCCCTATATCACTTCAAAAACAGCCTAAGGCGATGCGGTCACCGTGCGAGCTGAAAGTTATTCGCACTTTTATCAAATTTGCTTGCGATTTGGATGAAACGACGAGAAGACCCGCGTTTATCATCATCTAACTCGAGTTTGTCTTCTCGTCGTTCTGCCCAAATCGCAAGAGAATCGGATAAAAGTGCGAATTACAAAGTGCCTATATTATAGGTTAGGAAGTGTCCGCACTCGAGTTATTCGCACTTTCCTCCAGTTCTCTTGCGATTTGAGCCAAACGACGAGAAGACGAATTAAAATTGGATGATAATAAGTACTCATCTTCTCCTAGTTTAGTCCAAATCGCAAGTGTATCGGCCAAAAGTGCGAATAACTTTCAGCGTGCACGGTGCGCGCTGACCGCATCACCTTAAAGGTAGAATAAATTGCTCGTTCATTGCCTCACTGTTTCAATCTAGGAGTAATCCGCATCCAACTAGAGATCCAAGACCATTATCGGTTAATCCTTTCAACAGAAATTTGAGCTTTAATTCGGTAGTTGCTAGATTGAGGCGCACATGGAATGATTACCCAAGCTATATCAGGAACCATGATTCGTGTTTGCCATTCAAACAAGATGCTATGCGAAATGTGTGCAAGTATTATTGAATCTCTCAATTATTATATACATATTTATTCAACGGTATATTATTTTTATTAAAAATTTGCTTGATTTTTCATGTTGATGTTTCCTATTGATATCTATGCGCTCTTTGATACTTTATATACTCTTGTAGAGGGCATATTGCCCGTATACTGTTTAAAATGAAATAGAGATAAATAAATAAGTTGACATTGATATCAATAAACGATCAAAGTCATATAGAGATGAATCAAGTACTAATCAGAGACAAAACAAAAATCATATCACACATGATATCGCTCAACTTGATTATATCTAGTTTCACAATCAGAAATTGCAATACACAGGTTGATAAGACAACTAGAAGTCTTTTATACTAAAATCACACTTGTTTGACCTCCTCGGACACGATTATCCGTAAACCCCACTTTCATTGCGGTTTTATTCCCAATTCATTGGACTTCACGCGTTTGACATTTCTGCATTCTAGGGGAGAGCTTCCTTTCGCTTCTGTGGAATCCAACATCGGTAGTCTGAACCCATCGATAATTTTCTCAGGGTTTCTTCTTCAGTTCTTGTCTAAATCCCAAGTAGCCGAACTCAAAGGGAAATGATTACACCGAGGACCACGAGTGCATTCTACACAAGAAAGAAAATTGAAGTTCAATAAAGTTGGCCTCCGATTACTCCATAACGGTTGGTGGATTTTATTGGAGTTGGGAGCTGATTTTGAGTTAGATTTGATTCTCTTCACAGATTTCTACAAATACAATCGTGCGACATCAGAGCAACGAATCATCGACCCTTGAATGAAAATATTCCACGTCAGAACACCAAAATCAATGTATCTGGGCTTGAAATATGATCCAGAACAAAGAGTGTTTTTCAAACGCTTCTTTTTGTCATACAACTCCCTGATTACTCTCAATCTGGTTTTGAACGTTGCATGGCTATAATGATGTTATGATGCAAATTCCTGACGTAGAAATGTCTGTTCTCTAATCATACGTGGCATTATTGAGATAGACAGCCATTCCGAGCAGAAAATATACGTATCCTCATCGAAACGCCCTTTTCCAACTCAAAATCTCATTTGAAACCTTATTCTCAGTATCAAAACCGAAGAATCTTGTTTTGGGGTGTTGGATATTGACTATGTGGATATTGAATAACAAAGTTCATGTCACCAAGTGCAAATATTTTGGTACTGAGGCCCAGAATAGCGTCAAGATACACGACCTTCCCGACACGCCGCTATCAGATTTCAGCGGAGCAGAGGTGAAGAATACCCAACAGGCCCTATCATGAAAATCGTGCACGCGACTGATTTAAGGTGATATACATCATGTATAACAAAAAGCGAGGTTTCAAACGTGTGTGCTACTCGTTTGGAAATTCACTCATCAAAACAGCCGAATATTTAAGGTTCCGTAGAATCCATACACGACGCCAAGAACATATGTGCACGCTAGTTTCAGTATCAGACTCGATTTGTACGAGTTACTATATAAAAACTCAGTATTCGCGAGAATTACGATGAATTTCACAAAAATAGGCAGTAAATTGTGAGTCCATCAAATTCTTTCGAATTTTTTACATCGTATCTTAGTTCATTCGAAAACTTATGTGAAAAGCTACAAAATGAGCCCAGATACGCATGATTTGAACGATATGGAGCCGAGTAATCAGAAATTTAGACGCGCAATAACCACGAGGCAAACCGATTGAATGTTTGACATTGCAATTGCACTTCTTCTCTCCTCAATTTGTTTCATCTCTCCGCGTACGAGGAACTATTCGCATTTAATAAGTGGGAGTATACATATTTTGAATGAGAGCTTTAATATCTCATGGATTCACGAGGGTTGACAATCATACTTGTGTGGATTACAATCGCGCTCCGCGTTCCATAACAGACGAAAACTTCAAATTGAGGCCTTGCAAGCGAATTATTCGAATGATACACTGACAAATCAAAAAATTCTCCTGAAAAGCTAAATAATACATCTTCGGATCACTAATTTTGGTAGTTCGATCATTCACTTCATCCCCCTTTGTGCGACAGAAATTTTTGCGGGTCCCGTCGGTGGGACCCGTCGCACTGGCAAGAGTCGAACTTGAAACTGATGGGACCCGCGCAAATTCACGAGGATGTTGTAAACAGATGTCAAATTGCTGAGATTCCAAAAGGTTTGACTTTTGTAGGTGCAAAATCACGCGTTTGTACTCTCTCGCACTCTGAGACGGAATGCCGGTTTTCACCGTGGCAGTGAACGTGTTAAAACAATAACTCTTAGTGATATTGGTTATTGGATATGCCACGTATTATTTGAGCCCAAAACTGGACGGTTTGGTAAGGTTTAGTCAATCGGTGAACGAATCCAGGAGCTTACTTACTCAACTGTCAGACATGCATTCTATAGATGCATGTGAAATTTCAAGTTGTTTGGTTGGGTAAAAGTTGACATATCCTCCGAACGGATTCAGGACTACACTCAATATGGCGGCTGACTACGGCCTTTCCTTAAAATGAGCTAACGTGAATCCAATTTCGACCAACCGGACCCGAGCTATCTGAATTCCCGCGAAAAGGATTTTTTGTGGGTTTCCAAAGGGTGTGCCTTAAATACCTCCACGTGTATAAGACGCCTATTTTCCATGAGATTATATTTATGGTCAACCCCGAAGAAGAAAAACACCTTCCATTGTACTTTCACTGCATTTTAAATGGGGGACGTGTTTTTCTTCGTCGGGGGCAACGATAATATAAGTTTTCCATGGAATCGAGATATTCCTGCTCCTAATGAGCTCGTTGAAATTGATTGCATCGATTTTGTTTGACATAGCTTTTAGTCACTAATAAAAAAATCATGGTCAGCGGAAACATTGTTTTCATTCTGAGAAATGCATGGGCCGTTTTTATCACTCGAAATGAGTTCATTTTGCACTGATTTAGTGTGGCTGTAGCTTGCTTTTGAGCATTTGGTTTTCGAGCCTGAGTCGCAGGGAAAGGTTCAAATAATCGCTCTAAAGCGGGAAACCTCATGACCGAGGCGCTTTTTTGAAATTTTTTAGGCACCCAAACTTTGGGAGACTGCAAAAAATTCAATTTCTCCTCTCCTTATGTAACACATTTGCAATTCTGCGAGTGCGCACTCTCGAGATCTTGAGCGGAGACCAACTAGGCAATAGAGGCAAATTAGGCACTCTTACCTTATCTCTGGAGTGAAATCGTCGAATTTTTCGGTTAAAAATATTTAGAGAAACTATCACGATATAGGATTTTGAGTTATATAGTACTCTCGAACTTAAGAGGCAATTCTTAAAGTCATTTTGGCATAGATTTGGAAAATCTCGTGAAAGAACAACCTCACCTCCGAAAAGCTGAGGAAAAACACGTCAGAAATTATCACGAGGATCTTTTCCCAGTGGGAGTGAGTAATCAGTATAGAGGGTCAAAAGTAGTATTTTTGGGTGTATACAGGCTCGCATGAGAGCTTATTGGAGAGTTGAGTAGAACCGCTCCTCAGATGGCTACTAAAGTCTCCAGAACTACAGATCCGAGTAACGTTTTAGAAACTCTTCATGATACGTGAACGATGAGCTCCCTAGTTGTAAAGTCGTAACTTTATACGTACAGAAAGATCATGAAACACTATTGTAATACTGATTTCACGAAGCATGAATATTATTATTATTGCTTACAGGTGACACATATTTTATCCAAATGGCCAGCAATTTCACATCACCAAATTCAGGAATGTGGGTGCTATTCATTTGGTTCAGTGGATCCTCAGGATCATCGTTACAGGCAGTATTTCTTTTTTGAGAGCATTAGGTTTTTCCTACTCTATGTTTGGCGGTTATTCCCATCATAGCATGATTCTTGGTGAAAGAGGCAACTTTGTAAAATGTGCGACATGCATCTAAGATAATCAACCACTCATCATCAAAAAACAGATGAAAGAACCATTGGAACTATGCGAATGTAAATCACTCCATTGTATAAAGGGGTCATCTTGAACCTTGTTTTCACTCTTAGGTGCCCCCTATAAATTAATACCTGCTACGAAAAAACACTTCCCCATGTATAAGCCATATGCTTATACATTGGGAAGTGTTTTTTTTTCGTAGGGGGTATCGAAATGGTATCACGCTCTTAGGCAGGGGGACGGGGTTGTCAGCCAAACGTGACATGCCATGTATAAAAGCGGAGTTATATACGTCAAATTGGTCCGCCACTTTGAAATTAATATACAACAAAATCGAGCGAAAAATTCTCCATCAAATGATATAGGTTTTTCAACTTGAACAATTTGACCGTTTGAGCCATACATTTTTCAAGGGCTTAATAACTCCCCCCCTCCTCCACCACTGAAACACAATAAATGCTCATTACTCCGCGAACATACGGGCGTTTCTCTGGAACTTTTACACCAGCTGGAATACAGCTATGGATGATGATATAAGAGAACAATCAAATCTATCAGCCCCAATCGAAGTGGAAATATCATCATTCAAGTCTCAATATGAGATATCTTTGGCCTCTGTATGATCAGAAAAAGTTGATTCGTTCTAGCTGACTCAAAGAGAGAAAATGTGGGGAAAATCCTGTGGAAATACTTGGTACTCTCGGGCAGTCTTACGGATATTCTGGTGATGCCGCGCTATTTTTCGGGTCGATTCAAGCTGCATTTGGCGGAGGATATATTGAAGAGAAATGGCCCTGAAGCGCGATGGTGTGCTACCAATTCAGCCAAAACTGTATGACTTCGAAAATTGGGAATAAATAATTAATCATGTCTCGTTCAACTCAAAGATGATTACGCCAAGCTCCTGCCGTGACTCTGAACGCAATTTTTGGAATGCGTATCTAAAATAGATGCAATTGCAAATATTTTGCGACGAGTTTCATGTAGGTGCGATATTTCTGTCTAGAATACGACCGTTCTGAAGTGAGATAGGAAAAACGTGACTCACGAAAAAAATTCAGTTTTTTTCATCCCACATTGGCGGATCGAGCTCCATGTTGATAAAACGAATCGTGATCGGATACCCTGACCTTACGAAGCTGCAAAAAGCCCAAGGCATTCGTTGAAATTGTCAATTTTGCCAAATAATTGCTTAGGAAATTCTGGAAAATCGGCGAAAAACTACTTTTTGTTCAACTCATAAACGTGATTTTGGCGATGCCACTTACTCTATATGAGTTTCAATAGTGGATTTGTAACTTTCAATACTACACAAATATGTGGGCAAAAGGTCTCAGGTGTTGAGCGGTTTCCATTTTTCGTTTTTCAACGATTTTCAGCAAAGTGCAAAAGTTCCAGAGAAACGCTCATATACACGATTGAAACTTAAATAGTCTCAAATTGAAGCTCTCAATGCGACCATATCGATTTGAGCATCAAAACATTTTTATTTACGCAAGATTGTACTGTAGAAAAGAGTCTTCACAAGATCGCTAACTCGAACGTTTAGCGATTTTACTAGAAGTACTTCCGCGAATTTACCTCCAGAGGGCGCCGGTTTGGTCCGGGCAAATTCTACAATTTTTAGCGATTTTGTCGTGATTTGACTTGAAAATGAATGGAACTGAGAAAATTCAGAGAGAAGATATTGCTGGAAGCCTAAGCATGATTTTACCATTTTTGAGAGCACAGCAGCTCGATGAATCATTCTTTTTTTTTTGTTATGTTTAGGGCTTCACTCGAGCGAGAATCCCGAGGAATATGGGCTCTCTCGTCTCGTTTCGAGTACTGAAAGTACGAGTTCGATCTCGATTCGAGATCAGAATCAGTTGAACTCGATCTCGCTCGACGAGATTCGAGAATTTCTTGGGGAACATTTGAGAAAAGAGAACTGCATTGATTCAATGAGTGAATGTGGACTATCTAACGCTGGTAAGAACGGAAACTGTCGAGTCTTGATCGTTCTTCTACAACATGCTCGAGAAATTGTACAAATTGAATATCTCGCTCAAAATGTTGTGTGGAAACCCTGATATTGAGCAGTTTAAGATGAGTGATGCACCTTGGTCTATCATCAAACAGGTTTTTGGACTATCTTAAGTGGTTCGATCAAGTGACGAACACAATTTCAAGTGAGAAAGAGGTCGAGCTGCCGACCGCTGTGATTGCTTTCAACATGTTCTTGGATAAAGTCGAAAAAACTATTTTGAAATTGGACAGGAAAATTGACAGGAATGCTGTCAATGAACGTTTCATCCTTGCATTTCATGCCTCAAGAGACAAACTCCTAGAGCACTACAGAAAATTCAACTAGATTGATTGTGTATCTTTGGTTCTAGGCTTAAGGCACAAAGCAGACTCGTTTGATGCTAGTAGCTGGGGTTCCGGGTTAAAGAGAGATTCTCTAAAAAAATTCAAAGATCTCTTTCGCACCAAATATTTCACCGATACTGGCAATGAGGTTGCAGCATCTGATGATCAAGATGATAGCATGGAAGTTGATCATATTGACGTCAACTTGATCATGTCTCATTTTGAAAAGATCTCATGAGTCTTGGAGTGTGTATTCCGATTCGAATTCGAACGTCGTTATGGAAATACAACAGTTCAAAGAAATGTGACCATCTTCCTGAATTATCCTGAGTGTATTACTCCTTTATCAGTACTACTTCACTTCAGAGTTCAGGAAATTTAGTTAATCTAACGTGTTAGGTCATGAATTTTCCATTCCACTGTGGTCTCGCGAGAATGGCCGAGAACGAACATTACATCTCGTCTTTACTCGAGAACCATTTTGGCTGTACTCGTCTCGTTTCATTCCCGCGATCTCGAGTTTTCTCGGATGCCCGGACTCGATCTCGCTCGATCTCGCTCGACGAGATTCGAGAATATCTCGATTTCGAGTGAAGCCCTAGTTATGATGCGGTTGTCCCATTTTCCGGAAACAGGAAAAATAAGAGGCGAGGACACACGGAATCGCTCCCGGAGTGAACAGATTTTCGAAGTCGACAGGTAGATTTTTAGCGAGGGTCAATTACGCCCGTGACGCGGAAATCCTTTTGGTATGTCTCGACGTGCATGTCTGAGCATTCGAAAAATTCACAATAGCGAGGGCGGCGACGACCCTTCTTAAAGGGAGGTCGGAGTCCTATCTTGTTTGCATACTCATAGACATTGTCAAAGTCAGAAACCTTTCGACGAATTTTCGAGATATCGCAATTTTAACGAATAACGTCGACTCTATGGACCAACTAATATCGGCGTCACTCATTAGAATTGCGATATCTCGAAAATTCGTCGAAAGGTTTCTGAATTTGACAATATCGGTATCTGACATCCCCTTAACCCTATCACCTACAGAACTCGACTTACATCCAGCTCCCCGCCAGATCTCAGATACGCTCGCGCTTCGATCAGAGCCAAATACTCATGCGAGACTTGATATATTTTTTGACATAAATTCATTCGCGGTTTCACCGTGATGTCCTCGATCTCGAATTTCCTTATAAGTAAAGTTGGTAAAAGAAAACTTTTAAAAAACGCTTTTATTGACTTAACAACGAACAAAAACACTAACGATGCAAGATATTACCAGCCACATCAAATAGTTAACTATGCTTCAAAAGTAAGATGGAAGTTAACTATATGATACATTTTGGTGGTGAAAATGAAGAATGGTTGAGTAAGCACTCCGATTCAGCGGTGAAACGTACTGATTTCTAATGATTGAAAGGAGGTACTCATCGAACTTGCAAGAAAAAACCGAATTGCAAATTTGTTTCTCGGGTCACGAACCACCAAAAAAAGGAAAATTGGGTTGATGTATGCGTTTCCCTGTTGTTTTATCGGTAATGAATTACACGGCCGCGCTCGCGTGTCTGCATGGGATTCAAATACTCGCGCTCTTCGATTAATGACGTTTGGCGTATTTCCTAATGCATCCGCGTAAAACATGCTTCCTCGATAAAATACGATCTTCCCGAATAAGATGGCGCTATATAGTACCTTGTCAATGTGTGAGAGAGAGACACCAAAGTCATGCCATCTCTCTCCCTCTCACGTTACTATTCTTGGAAATGTTTACGATCACACACTGCCAGTCATTTACGATAAAGATGGAATATTATGCAACTTATACGCTGAGAAAGAAAAAGGACATCGGGAGACAAGCACAAATTATTGAACCACACACTTCCGTTTACTTCACACACTCTTTTGAGCAATATTGTTTGGCCCTCCCTAACGCGTACGAGCAAACGACGTATATCTCGTGGGAGGAGCTATCAAAAAATTGTGCATCATGATTGGACAGAGATTTAGTTCCCCTATATGAAAAGGATCACTAGTCTGGCTGTGACGAACTAGCGCTCGTCGAAGTGCAATAAAAGCGTTTAATTAATAAAAATAGACGTTGTACGGCCATTTTACTAAGTACTCACCAGGTTACCTGGGCGCCTACATGCAGAACGAACATTTCACTAATAATTGGTAAATTTATGAAACATGAGTATTTTATTTGAATTTTTTGAAATCAAACGTACTTCAGTTCATTGTAAAGGTTTTAAAACAAGCTTTAAAACGAGCTAAGGTACGTTGGAAAATGTAGAGATGAATTAGAATGGCAAGCAAAACAAAAGTAGTGGGGGCAAATTAGGCACACTTACCTTATATACCTTATATATGGGATTTTCTCGTGGCAAGATTAACCCGCTCACTTTAGACTTTACTTCTCGGTCTCGAAAAAATTTTCTGGCACGAAAAATATCAATAACTAGTCGAAAAATGACAAAAAACGTCATGATTACAAAATTGAAAATGTTTGGTTTTCTCCATTTTTTTCTAATACGAAGGTATATAGAGACTTGATTTTTAGGGGTTTGTGTTTCTAGACATGCCACAGATTTTTCAGAATTTTTTCAGATTTTTGGACTTTTTCAGATTAGTGAACAAAATAAGTAAGAGGGTTAAATAATCTTGCGCCAACAATGATAAATTTTGATGCTTGAATGTATATGGTCAAATTGAGAGTCTCGTTTGATCCTGCGTAGGTTTTCCTTGCGTATGTATTCATGAAAGAATAAGCATCTTTGGGTTTCGGCGAGGGGTAATTTTAGAGCACTAAAAGAATTATATCATTGGATAGATGGTTTTTCGCTCGATTTTTCGGTATATTCATCTCAAAGTGGCGGGCCAACTTCAAGCGGTTCGGTAAAGGGGTTCAGCGTGCCGGGGGGGGGGGGGTCTGTAATGGCTAATTTTCTTGGGACATCATTTATAGATGGCCCTTCACGGTAGTATTCTTTTCATGACGTACATGAGTTTTTTCAGGGTGGAGTTTGTCACACATACCTGGACATTCCAATTTGCTCCTGGGGCGTATGCTCGTCTTTGCGTTCCTTGGCATTGGAGACTGCCTTGGGGCATTCTGTGGTACTTGATACTGTAAAAAAAAAAATTGAATTCAACTCTGCACTAATATCTGTGACGTTGGATTAAAAATTCGCTGAGTCGAGCGGATGACCCCCTCCATCAATCGATATCATTGATTTCCAGCTGAATAAATCCTTTGATCGCGAGTTTACGAAAAATGTCGAATTTCCAAACCAAGTTCGATTGTAGCTAATTGACTGATTTCATTGAGGATAGGTGGTGACTCGAGCGGTGAAGGCCCTATTGTCCCAATTAATGAGTCTGCATAGCATGAAACAAAGGTAAATAAAGTAAGCATATAGGGAATGGAATGTAAGAATGAATTTTCAAATGTGATTTGCATATTATTACGTTTATAAAAAGAGCTTTCCATAGAGAAGATAGTTCATGTCCGCTATGAACTCTGATGTAGAATACAGAGTAAAGATGGTGAAATAATATGTAGTCCTTGGTGCAAAGTGCGTTAAAAGCTATCATGACGATCACGATTTCATAGAAATTTGAGTAGAATATCTCTTAGAGTGCTCAAACTAGCTTCGAAATTGAGATTCGGAAGCTTATACAAGAGACGTGAAGCTTGGATTGGTTGAGAGTGATGATTCATTAATCCAGTGCGAGGAAAGCAATAGGTGGCAGAAGCTTCATTATTTCTTTCTGACAAGCGTAAGGCAGGGTCATCAGTGTCTTCTCCACGAAGGGCGCAGAATGCACCCTTATACAACATTGCTCTGAGCGTGAATCACAAAATTGGCGTCTTTGTAATAACAGCATTCGCACATAGCTTGCGTAACTCTTGCTTTACTAGGGCCATTTAACCTCGTGTACGTCTTGTTTAGATACCGGAGAACCGGCCGAGCTTGCAAGAATTAAATATGAATTGCGGGTCATGGATTTGGTTGAAATTGAGCGAAAAGTCTCCTTTTAGCACAATGGAACGATATTTCATATCCCAGGCCGCAGAGTCTAAAAATCGCCCATCGGAGTGGATTTATGCTGAGCTCATTTTGAATCTCTCTTCATACACTTCCAAGTATATCATTGCAGCTATTAGCTTCACCAACTAAAAAAGTCCATATTTTCATGAACTGAAGCGAATCTTTGGTGACCTGCATATTTTACGGAAATCTATGGATCCAAATGGAACTAATGGAATCTCAAAGTGGAACTCAAGAGCTCCAAAATGGTTTTGACAGTTTTGCTAGGTCGTTGGAAGCCTGAGATATCTCTTTTTTTTCTCAAGAAAGATGGCTTATCGTTCAGGAACGGTGCGGAAATCATACTCATGGCGACATGCCCTTGGCTTCTCTCATTTCCTTGAATATATTGAAGAAAATGCTGAGGATAATCCTTGTACGAGTCTTCCGTTAAATATGCAAGTGGTCAAAGATTCACGAAGAATTGTGAAAATATGGACTTTTTCTAGTTGATGCAGCTTAAAGCTGCAATAATATACTCGGAAATGTATGAAAAGATATTCAAAATGAGCTCAGCAGAAGTTCATCCCAATCACCTAGCGGCGAAAAATCGGATTAAGAAGATTGAAAGATTATTCATTCGGTGGTCACAAACTGATCGGTATTGTAGGCTGTGACACATACATTACTGCGTGCCCATCCGGGCATCATCTTACACAATTGTGAGCAAAATTGCAAAATTTGGAAATTGAGCCTCCGCCCGCCTATGCTGACTTTTTAAATTCGTTTCTGCATATAGAATGATAATTTGCCATGAAATGCGCGGAGGGATATACTTTCATATTCTGTGCGTGTGTTTGTCCTACTGATTATCACAGGAAATAGCTGTGGGTCCATGGAACTGACATACACAAAACTGACATTTCGCCCCTGAAATCGCTCGCAAAAATAATGGAATTGACGCAGAAACTATTAGTCCGCGCGGATTTCATTTATTCTCTGTATACGCATTAATGAAAATGATTACTTCCGCATTAATAAATTGATTTTTAGTAGAGGAGAATGGTGTCCACGGAACCCTGGTAGAAATTTGTTCAATAATATTGGAGTCAAGTCTAAAATATGGCTAAAAAAACTAGATTAATTCTTGGTGGACAATATATGGCTATAATTTGACTATTGTTATTGGGATTGATATCTGTGTCGAATGAAATTGACGAAAACTTGGATAATATTTAGATTGAAGATTGTGGGGATGGAATACAAATCAAATGTATATAAGAATTGGCTAAATTTGGCTCTTGCCTGGAACATGCGAAACCATTTTCTGGACACTTATTAGACTTGATCAAAACTCAACATAGGTATCTTTCTATGCCCAATTCTTAGGCATATTTGGTATAGAAAGAGGGTGAGTGATGAATCTATTTATTGCTCATCAATAATGAGATAATCAATGCATTAACAAGATTTAACAACACACGAATCTAACATTACATTTTGCCAAGCATGGATGACGTTCTGGAACACGGCTTTGGTGCGAGCAAGAAGGCGAGGACCACAGCTAATGAGACCCCGACTTCTCATTACATTTATAAAAAACACATTTTTTGTACACTTCATCAAAATCCAGTATGGTTTTTGTCTTCTTGCTACACCACGGAAGCACAAACACAACGTATCACATGCAGCAAGCCTCGGCCTCCGCGATCTTGTCCGGGCCAATGGTTATATCCCGAGATACATCCGCGAGGAAAACACATTGTCACTGTCACCGATGTCACATATTCTATTCACTCAGAGATCTGCCTCGCCGGTGTACTTATCTCAAATATTCAAGTAGAATTAGCTGCCTTGAGTAAACTCGCATTGAAATTTCATCGAGATCAACTGGCCTTGCAGACGCTGCAAGTTGACAACGGATACTAATCTCCGGAATTTGAGGTTAAACATCAAGAAAATTATTATGGCTAATTTTTGTCTATTAATTGACTTCAAAATTTAGCCAACTGATTCTTCTGTATTTGAAAGGTTGCCGATGATCGCCGGGTGGCGCAGTGCCTGGATTAGCTTTCTCGCACCAGGTTCAGCAATGTCATGTTAAGTATGCGCGTCTGAACACAACCTTCTCATGGTCCGCAAGGGAGATCTTCGGATCTTGGGAGAGTAACGACTTCCCGGCCCCAGTTCCGCAAGGAGGATCCTTAGTTGATTCTGGGAGACAGACGCACTCCCCTGATCCAGTCCTCCGACAAGGGAGATCTTAGTATCCCGGGAGCACACGAAAACTCCCCCGCCCCCAGTCTTCAGCCCCAGCACCCATGTGTGTGCTTTTACCACCTCGTCCGCCTCAGTGCGTATGAGCCCTGAGTGGCATCTTGGACCACTTCAGGGCTCCCGCTTCTTCGCAAGCCTCCCTGTATCTTTCATCTTTTCTCTACTCTCTGTTCCTTCCTTCCTTCTTCTGGGACTATGACCTTCGTGTTGGCGCCCTCCGGGGAGGGGTTTTAGTCGGTAGGTGCTCGAGTCTTCTCGGGTGAATCCGAAACTACCCACACTCTTGTGGGTGTCTATGACCCGGTCTACCAAAAAGAAAAAAAAAGAAAAAAAACCTTCTCATGTCTGATCTCCTGCAGATTTCGACAAACCTTTTGCGACAATATGATGAGGTCCTTGATTACCTGGATAGGACTTGACTCAAAATTTCAGCTCAAATTTCAATCTGAATTTCGACTCAAAGATCGACGTAAATTATTGATGGGCCCTGATGACCAATAATAAAGAAACATCATTTTAATCAACGTTCGAATTCCGCCGGTCTCCATGCATATTTGCTGGGTAGAGAATGAATCAAGCTCCGGATCCCGCATTCTAAGAATATAATGGGAGAATCAAATAGATCAGGAGTATACTACTCGTGTGAAATGAAAGATACAATAGAAGTTTTATACAAAGAGTCTAACTCTCATCATGTAATATACAAAAGGGCCTAATTAGGAATATGAACGACAAAAAGGCCTAATGGCCCTTAGGTCTTCTCTTGGGTCTACCGGTTATCAAAGTTTATAAAAAAACGAGTTGGGTTGGTAGATCGTGGCTCAGAGGTTAAAAAAAGCGAGTGTCCGGAAAAAGGGCCTAAGCGCCATTATGGCCTCTGTCCATGCATCCCCTCAATTGATCTGCTAATTATCCATGATATCATCACAAGCTTTAATGTCTCTTATATATAGTCACATGTTAGGAGCCCAAGCCATACTAAGCTCTTATGATCTTTGCAATGATTTCCTCAGTGCGTAGGTCTGTATCTGGACTACAAAAACTTGCAGAAATGTCCTTATTTATTAATAGTACCCTGTCTGTCTCATAGACTATTCTTGACCACGATGTACATGATATCCAACCTCTCATGCACGCTCTGCTGATAGAAATTTTGCACGACAGGCTTCTCTATTGCGAGAAATTCGATTTCACCTGTCAGTGGAACCAACCACAGATAACGCGTTGATTATTCAGTATACTCTTAATTACTATACATTATGGGCAAAATAATTACCCGAAATTTCACACGCTCCCTCCTGAGCGCCCTCGTTCCACGAATTTCTATAATCTAACTTGTTTTCACAATTATCTGTTCGCAGCGCACGATCCAGCCGCCGTCATCGTCTCCCGCCGAGTTCATTTTATTTTTGTAGACAGGTCAAACGACCGAGCACAATGCACCTCACCCAACTTTGAATTATCTTCAAGATTTTGCACTCGCCATATCATTTCAAGCGAATCTGGTATCAGATGCGTCCTCTAGCAACATCAATCTGGCCCAAACTGGACACAACAGGTTGAAGATTTTCACTTTTAGTTCACGAACATCTGCGAAAAAATATCACTTCGGAGCGATTGGTAAACTTCGCGGTCGGAGCTGCCACTCGCGTCTGACCACAGCCGTACCTCTTCCACTTGAACTCCCAAATCAATTCACGCAGAACGAGGCAGCGCGAGAGTACAACAAGAGAGATGCTGTGCCGACACACGCTCGCACAAGAGGGTGATAGCGCGGCAGCTGAACTGAGAAGACGGCGACGCAAGAGCGCGAACCGCGCGTCCTGGGAGTGCCTCGCTCCGAGCAGCTGCATCACCTGTTGGTCCCGTGCAATATCCCGGTCACGCTGTCTATAGCGATGCCAACCCCTCGAGCCTTTGGCTATCATCCCTCCCCCTCTCTCATCTATCCTCCTGTTTGCTCTCGCAGGCACGCCACGCTCAGCGACCCCTCTTCAGCGTCAGAGCTTTCATCTCATCTAGAACGCAAGCGCAGCTCGTCGATCGATTCGCAATGCTTCTGCGTTTTGTATATCACTCTTTGGTCATCTACAACGGTGCTGTGTATATTAGGCTCGACGGGAGCTCGTCCTCTTGAGCACAGATCGATTTCTCAATGCGGTTACTCTTGAGCGAGATCAAAGGCCACCTTTTCTTCCATTGGGGTTTATACTATCTTGAGATTTGCCATTCGCGTCTCAAAGGTCACAATGATTTCGGATGAAGAGCACTAAAGATGTCGAGCCGTCTGAGTGCGGCAGTCACTTGGATCTTGATAATTATTTCGATAGATATACTATTAAAACTAAATGCAGGTTAGCCATTTTTCGTGGTCGATTTTCCTTGAAGCTTTGTAACAGGGGAGAATTTTCGATTAATGGCTCAGAACCGGAATGAGGGATTGTACATCTTTTGGGGCAAATTTGTCACAAAATGATGTTGTAAGATGTTTGTTTTGGTCAGTAAATGGAGCTATGAAATTAATTGTCAAATTTTTCGTGGAGTCTCTTTGAGGATATTCTGATACCAAATGAAGTTACAAAATTGGTGACCAGACACCCGACCAGTGTATGAAGTATAGAAATATACTGTCGGGTTGTTGATTCTTTGCACTTCATAAAGACGGCATTCCCCCGAAGGAAATTAATGTACCAAACATATACTTGCCATCATTTCTTCCGTGGAAGAGAGTCCTGTGATATTCGTAAATTGAGTCCGGTGGAAACTTGTTGTATTCGACTGCCTTTCTGGTTCCACCATCGAATCATGGTCTTCCGACAAGAGAATGCAAGTGGATTTTACTAGCATGTCAGAAACTCGATATTTCTTTAGTCTCAATGATTTTACCCTCAGCATCCGCCTTGCCTCGAAAAATCGTTGTGACCTCGTAACTTTCCATATGAGTTCTATTATCCTCAGAACTCTAGGTTCTAAGGGTGTAATGTCTTGCTATACAGTTTTGGTATTGGTGAATAGTGCCTCAAATCTGCTGTTACTAATGTTGAATTTTTCTCCGGACTGTTGGCAAGTGCACAATATAACTATGATCTATAGTCTTTTTACCTCCTCTGAAAAGCGACCATTTTTCTTGATTTGTTTTACGTCTTGTAGGCCTGTTGAGTTTGATCTAAGGTGCACATGGTTAGGTGCGTTCATGATGTAACCTCTAAAACAGTGGCGCATCGAAGGTAGTTTCAAAATGGTTTCAAATCTGTCAAATTGCGATCGTCACCTGAGCGCGATGATTAAGTGGCTTGAAAGAACGATAAATTCATTCAATGAGTGAATTTCATCGAAATCGAGAGATAAGTCTATATAAGGTAAGTGTACCCAACTTGCCTCTGTACCCAACTTGCCCCCATATGCCGATCTTGGGGATGGGCACTCCTTGGCCTCCCGGCAATTTTTTTTTACGTTTGTTATGTTGAAATATGAGAAAGTAAATAATTTGCGTCGCCCCCGAATCATTCCTGCGTTCTTCAGAAAATCTAAAGTGATTTTTCTATCTTTCGTGATTGCTTAGCTAAGAAAGCACCAAGGGAATCGCCTTCGGTAAAATCGGTGCCAAATTCTTCGAGTTCAACCAATCTTAACGTATCTTAGCGCATTCGATTCCTTGTTTCAAGACCTTTAAAATCCATTTTCCAAAATTGCAAAATTTGAATATGGAGCGATTTTATGTACAAAACACGAAGATGGTTTGAGATTTAAGAAGGCCGACATTGGAGTGTACCCAACATGCCCCCATACGTTTATCTCGAAAGGGCGTGCAGAACGACTTTTTTTACCACTCAGAACGTGTTTATCACGTCAAAATAGGTCAGAAATAGTGTTTCGAACCACCATAAAAGCTCCAAATGTGCGTGCACGGCGATAAAAACACTTTATCGCCGATTTACATCATTTATTTCGGAAGAATTGAGATAGTTCGGCTCCGATTGATCCAAATTGGACGTAGCTTAATGCATTTTGAAGGTCTTTGAACAAGCTTCAAAATGAGCTAAAGCACGTTGAAAATCGTTGAAGTAAACCAAAGTTATTAAGAAAAAGGCTTAATGGGGGCAAGTCGGGTACACACTTTTGTAAACTCTCAAAAATCACCTTTTAGGAGAATTCAAACAGTTTGGCTCCAGTTGGTTCAAATTGAATGTACCTCAATTTATTTTGAAGGTCTTAAGACAAGCTTTAAAATGAGCTAAGGTACGTTGGAAAATATGGAGATGGACCGAAGTTATTAAGAAAATGGCTTAATGGGGGCAAGTTGGGTACACTGACCTTACATATATTTGAGATCTACCTCATCATCATGAATATTGGAAAGGTAATCTATATATGCTTCCCAGCTCAGTACAGGAGTATGAGTTGGAAGAACATGACGGAAGAAATACACGGGAAGGGGGGGGGGGGCTTATCCATAATCCGTCCGGTTTCTCCACTGTCATGCATAGGAAGCGCTCATAGTTGAACTTACGCGACTTGAGATTGTCTCTTATTGCCAAGGATGGGAAAATGTCCCACACTATGCAATAACGCAATAGCCGTTCACGGGGGCTGATTCGTTATCGGACTGGTTCCTCAACTGCAGGCGAGCCGGCTCCCTGACGAGGTTATGCGAAGTGAACTCAAAAGCTCCATGACTTGCTGCTATGAGGTTGAAACTATCCACATCATCCATGCTGGTCAAGTCGAGTTTAAAGAGCCTGAACAGGGGGAATATACACCATTGATGTGTGTCCAATAAATCCCCCCCCCCCCCCCCAGTTTAACACGTTTACTGTGACGGTGAAAACCGGCATTCCGTCCCAGAGTGCGCGAGCGTACAAACGCGTGATTTTGCACCTATAAAAGTCAAACTTTTTTAAATGGTATCAGTTTGACACCTATCTCACGGTGAGTCATTCAGCCGAAAAAGGTCGAGTTGCGTGAACATGGGATTTTCCTCTAGGGTATGTTTCGGGGTCATTAGTAGATCATTTTCCAACAAGAATCAAAAAAATCGGTCGAGGGTTTTTGAAATAAAGTCGATTTTTCCATTTTTTAAGCTATTGTCCGAAAATAGTCTATCTACTTCATCACTCACTCTCGTTTCTTGCTGAGAAACCGATTATTCAAAATAAGCGTAGTCCCTATATTCGACGTAAAAAGACCCAATCTTTAGAAATCCGAGGTCCAAATTGAGCCCAGATAAGATCAGAATAATTTGAAACGGTTTATAGAGCAGGAAACCCTCTTTTTACCTAAAAAAATGTACGTAAAATCCAAGGATATCTTTTGTCATCGTGGGACATGGATTTCATTATCAATGAAAAGGTGCACATATCAATAGTGACGTATTTCACTGGTATTTGGTATGCCCGAGACCTCATTCTCATTATTCGATTCGAATTCTGAATGTACACTGCCGGTCAAAAGTTTCAGGACACCCGAAATTTTCCACTCCGATTTTGTGAGTGGGACTACTAAGCTCTACTTGACCGGAAAAGACTTTATCAGGGCTCATTTTGAAGGTCTTCATGCGTACTTTGAGATGGTATTATTCATTGTCATCTGTACGAATCTGGATCTTCTCAATTTGAGCTTGAAAAAGTGCCAATTTCGATGATTTTTGGAAGAACCCCCTGGCTCCGGTAGTTCAAAGGTACAGGAATATCCTGGGATTGATCTTAAGAAACTCGAAAGTACAAGTCTAGAGCTTTGAAATCCATTTTCCAATATTCTTTCACGTTACTCCTACTCCAAGCTACCTTATTTTCTCTGAGGAGAGTTTTTCTGGAAAAAGTAGCGCCCTTATTAGAAAATGACGTAGAAATTGACTTTTCAGGGCATGTTCCAAGATTCCTTGTTCTCTTGATTATGACACTGGAGGCAGCTACCAGGATCAGAGATTAAATTCCCCTCAAAACGCATTTATCTGTCTTTTTCGAATTTAGGTGTTAGTCTTTGCGAAAAATATGTCTTCACTGAAAATGTCATAGTTCAGAGTAGAAGTAACGTAGAGGGACATTCAGGGACGGATTTTGAAGCTTTAAACTCATACTTTCAGAACTGTTAAGTTCCATTCGAAAACATTTCTGTACCTTTGGTCTACGGGAGCCAGAAAATTCTCCCAAAAATCATCGAAGTTGACACTTTTTCAAGCTCAAATTGAGAAGATCCAGATTCGTACAGATGACAATGAATAATACCATCTCAAAGTACGCACGAAGACCTTCAAAATGAGCCCTGATAAAGTCTTTTCCGGTCAAGTAGAGCTTAGTAGTCCCACTCACAAAATCGGAGTGAAAAATTTCGGGTGGCCTGAAACTTTTGACCGGCAGTGTACATTCAGAATTCGAATCGAATGATGAGAATGAGGTCTCGGGCATACCAAATACTAGTGAAATACGTCACTATTGATATGTACACCACTTCAGTATTTATGAAATCCATGGCCCCCGATGACAAAGGATATCCTTGGATTTTACGTAAATTTTTTCGGTAAACAGAGTGATCCCTGCTCTATAAACCATTCCAAATTATTCTGATCTTATCTGGGCTCAATTTGGACCTCCGATTTCGAAAGATTGGGTCTTTCTACGTCGAATATAGGGACTATGCTTATTTTGAATTATCGATTTTAAAGCAAGAAACGAGAGCGAGTAATGAAGTAAATAGACTATTTTCGGACAATAGCTTAGAAAATGGAAAAATCGACTTTATTTTAAAAACCCTCGTTCGATTTTTTCGATTCTTGTTGGAAAATGATCTACTAATGACCCCGAAACATATCCCAGAAGAAAATCCCATGTTCACGAAACTCGACCTTTTTCGGCTGAATGACTCACCGTGATCTATGAGATCATTACGAATTTTCGCGGGTCACCATGGTGGACCCTGCGAAAATTCTTATCGGGCAAAGGGGAAGAAAGTGATTGATCGAACTACCAAAGTTAGTGATCCTGAGATGTATTATTTAGCTTCCTGGGAGCAATTACTGATTCCTTAGTATTATTCGGGTAATTCGCGCTAGCATGGCCTGGATTTGAGGCTTTTATGTGGTACGAATGGCGGGGCATATTCATGATCCTCGCAAATGTGTTTCCTTATGCACGGGAATCTATTTGATAGGAGCTCTAATGCGAGATACTTTTAAATTTTCTTGAAAATAATCGATTCCTCGAACATGGAAAGATTAAGCAAATCACTGAGAATAAAATATTGCCGTCAGACCAATACTGGATTGTCACCATCAGCAAAATGATTTTGTTATTGCACCAATCTGGCACAAATAACCTAAAAAATCTCTAGATTATACTTGTCCCTTTACCGGTACCATTCCGTGCAAAAAATTTGTAGCTTTTGTGGCAAAACAGCTGTGATGTGAGTGTGAATCCATTATGTATCGGGGTATTTCAAGTATATGGGTGGTATTCATTTATTCTGGCAATAACACGAGATCGACAAATCGTTCTGATGGATTGGTGCCATAACAAAATCGGTATTGTTCGGCAGCAAATACCATTTTGGTCGTACGGCAAAACGCATGGCCGTCCGACCAAAATTTTTTTCTCAGTGATTGAGATAGGGGGAAGTTCAGTCGCTATGTCAACCATTCACTCGGTGAGCCTCGTGGTTATTGCGCGTCTAAATTTCTGATTATACTTGGCTCTACATCGCTCAAATCACACGTATCTCGGCTCATTTTGTAGCCTTCCACACAAGTTTTCGAAAAAGTTAAGATACTTTGTCCAATATATTCAGTGAATATTGATAAATTCAGAATTTACCGTTTATTTTTGTGTTACTTATCGGAATTCCTGCGACAATTACGTTTTTGATGAGTAACCCGTACACATCAAGTCCGATACTGGAACTGGCGTGCATGAAGGATCAATGACTCAACGAGTTGTTGCCCGAGTGTTCTGGACAGAGCACGCTTGTGCAGGAAGCATAGTTTTATATAGTGTGCTCCATGAACTCGACTAGATATTGGATTCACAGGTCTGTCTCAGTTGGACGTTCGCTCAAGTTGAATAGCGAGATCAGATCAATAATCACAGTATGATATGAAATCATATTATTACATGACTCGGCTAATGCAAGCTAATTTTAATCAACGGATCTGTTGATTAAGTGACATAGATCGATATTGGATTACTTCAATTCGATCTATGTACCTTCAAGAGGGTGTCTGAAGCTAGCCCAAACATTCTCTCACGAACGCAAACAAGTTATGGCATATTTTATTACTTTTTTATTGCTATTTTATTGCCGCAATCCGAAATTTATTGCTGCAAACCCACCCGAGTAATTAATGTTTGGGCTAGCTCCAACCTGAAGCTAGCCCAAACATTGAGTAATAATGATCCGATCGAAATCGGGCTTAGCCCATCATTTATTGTTTTTTTATTGCTCTAAAAATCCGTTCCGATCATCCCCTTAGACTGAATACCGACCGAGCAATTAATGTTTGGGCTAGCTTCAAGGTGAAGTTAGCCCAAACATTGAGTTATAATGATCCTATTGAAATCGGGCTTAGACCATCTTTTATTGCTTTTTTATTGCTCTAAGAATCCGTTTCGATCATTCCCCCAGAGTGAATACCGACCGAGCAATTAATGTTTGGGCTACCTTCAACCTGAAGCTACTCCAAACATTGAGTAATAATGAGCCGATCGGAATCGGGCTTGGCCTATCTTTTATTACTTTTTTATTGCTCTAAGTATCCGGTTCGATCATTCCTCTACATTGAATACCAGCAGAGCAATGAGCATCTCACTGAGATATGGATGGATCGTGCGGGGTGCGGGGACGATACGCCCTATTCCCCTAATTAGCGGGAATCCAAAAGAGTGCAACCAAGGTTCATAATTATGTGAGAATACGCGCACGTCAGTCTGGCTAGCCTTCTGGAATCAAACCCCTTCTACTCCTTAGAGAATAACAAATACAAAGGGAATGTGTGATCAATATCCTATAGGTATACACATGTTCAACAAAGGCATCTTATTATTGGGACCTACACGGACCTCGTTCTCTCTTTCTTCGGTATGAATACATGTATGGAAAATGGTACTTTGCGTGGTGATTTCCATGACCGGGATGTTCTTCGCTCCATTGACTTTGTTCCACTGGTGAAAGCGAATGTAAATAACATTGAAATCGAGGATATTTTTCGTCATTAGAACTAATTCATTTCGGATTGTTTCTCAATGACCTGAGCTGAGTACTATTCGACAAAAAGTGAGATTCTAATCATGAATGGAACTGATTCTTGAATCTCACAATATTTATTCGTTATAAATAAATATTTAGTATAAATATAAGACGACGAGATATCGAATTTCGAAAGAAATACTGAATCAAAATGAGAGTTTCAATTCATCAACTAAAATATCCAATAAGTAATATTGCAATCAAGAGTGATGAATCATTGATAAGATAGGAAGAATATTTCTCCAGTTCGAACATTCCATGGTTCAGCACATTTAATCTTCTTGAAACAACGTACATTCGCTCAACTTAGATTGATTTACTGTCTGATTGAGACCTGATTTATTTCATCAGAATGTCTATGTATGCTCTGGTCAGATCATGAGATTTGGAGGACTAAATTGGGAGCTCAATCTTTGATATTGAAGACTCTTCAAATCGTAACCTCGAATTTATACCATTCCAATCGTCTTATTGTACAGCTCTCAGAAAAACCGTTTATTAATTATCATAAGTGAATCTGACCCTTGAATTCAGTAATATATATTCACTATGAATGAATAATTGGTATAACCATGATACGACTGCATATGAACATCTGGAAAATCGCTTGAATCAATATGAAAGTTTGATCCTTAGGATTCGAAAGGTATTGAATGAATATTTATCCTAATTTAATAGAATGGTATAATGGTAATGAATGGAAGTTTTGATATGGCCTCTGATTCAATACGCATTGATTGAAATTCATGATATAAATAATCGAATCTGGATCGATATTTATTCGGTACGATTTCTTTTGTTCGGAAAAATTGAAATATTTCATTCGATTACTCGTCATGAAGGAATATCTCCGTTGGAATGAAATATTTTTCCATAAAATTTTTCTGATTTTATCAAATTGAAAATTAAAGAGCATTTTCATTGTGGGTTTGAATGCAGATTTATCCGAGAATTCGAAACTTGATTCTTCGAAGAAAATTAAGTTACCAAACCAATCAAATCTCCGATGAATAAATACCGTATTTACCCGTGTAAAAGACGCACCTATAGATAAGACGCACCCCACTTTTTGGGAGGAAAAATCGGAAAATAATAAGAGCCTGTAGATAAGACGCACCCATGGATAAGACGCACCCCGGTTTACTAGGGCCCGGAGTGAAAAATTTCAGATGAAACCGGGCGAATGAAGGACAACAGAGATTCATTCGATATATCACAATGCATTTATTGTCCACTCTCTCGATTTCCAACAGCTTCAGCTTGTCGCACAACCTTTAGTTTGAAAGCACTTGTATATGAATTTCTCTTTTTGAGCTCCATATTTGTAATCTCGCTCAGCTGTTGGGCTACTGAGATTCGACAGTGTACTGATGTTATCGAATGTTGATGAAATATCATATTCATTCGCGATGTGGCAATGCTGTTATGACGATCACTCAGTTTTCGATGTAATTGAAATACGTACACAAAGTCACACAACTGCGCGTACACTCACGCGTGTTTACGATTGTGAACAATTTTCAAGAATACGCAGCTGAGTATGGTGGTATTCTATACATTTCTGGTGCGTCTTATACACGAGTGCTGCCAACAAATTTTCCGCACAGAAAATATTAAGCACCTATAGATAAGACGCACCCATAGATAAGACGCACCCATAGATAAGACGCACCCCTGTTTTGGAGTGCTCAAAACTGATTTTTTGGTGCGTCTTTTACACGGGTAAATACGGTATATTTATTAGATTTTAGAAAAAAATTTTCTCAGTGTACGACAATATTTTCCAACGCCGTGATATATCATGACATAAACATTAGGGAAATTTCTTCAAAATTACTGGTCAGGCTTCTCACTATTGAAGCATTTTGATTCCGAATTTCGCCAGGTATACAATGTAGGAATTTTTCATCTCCTTCGGGTGTACAAACTCATGGTGCAATCGGTATAACTGCTAGCTATTTGACCGGCGGAGCAACAGGCAGCACTAGCACCACACTCTACACTTTGATGATCAGATGCTCGGAGGGAAGTTCGGATGCTGAGTTTGTTGACATGGATGTGTTACTGTTAATTACAAGTCTTATTTTGCATAGTGTTGAAGTGTTCAACAGTGTAGATGTGGTTTATACGGCAATAGTTCAGTAATGGCAGAACTCGAATCGAGGGGTAGGCCGAAACAGATCGATGACAAAGAGTTTATTGATACCATCATGGAGTTCAAAGACTCGGTCGTGAAAAGTGGGAGAATGGTGACCTATAGTCGTTAAATCTCGGGAAAACGAACTTTACTGTAATATTATATTTATCCAAAAACTTTGTTGGGGGGAAATAGTATATGACGCAACGATGTCGAAAAGTTGGATTTACGCACGAGTGAAAATCTTTACACACGAGTGCGTAAAGATTCACATCTCGTGTGTAAAGATTTTCCGAGTGCGGAAACCTTTCGATAGAGTTGCGTACGATATTTTACGAAATTTTGTGCGGAAAGTTAGTATTCTGTCGGTTACCTCATACGTTAAACCCAATCGCGATTGGGGCAGTTGGAGGAAGAGGGCGCACAGCGGGGTCCAGGGGCGGGAGCCCCCGGTGGGGGTGCAGGGGGCGGAGCCCCCCGACTGAAAGAACATTCTGAAAATGTATCAGGAAAAGATCTTTTGTCCGATATATCATATGTTACCGCATAGATTGAAAATATCGATCTCAATCCTCAAAAGTTCTAGTAGTGGACAAGATCCGAGATATGTAAGTCCATAAGATAGTATAAATTTGAATTTTGAGGGAAATTATTACAGAGTTATATGAATGTCGCCAAGGACAGGCAAAAGTAAATCAACGAATCCACGGTTCAATAGAAAGAACGTGGAAAATTATAATCATAATTTGTATATACATATTGTACTGCGAATTAAATTAAACTCATATTCTACCGAAGCGACCGATTTCCATGTACAATTCGATGACCAATCAGAATATTTGATCTGTGAACTAGCCGAGGGAAGAAAATTGAGTATAACAATTCAGAGAGCTCATAAGTATTAGTTCCATCGAGTGAAAGGAGTCATTACACCTGCTTTGGACAGCTTCGAATCAAATATTGGAGCACTCAGTTACTAGAGAATTAGGACAGAGATCATTTTGCCAGTCTACGCAGAAACTTCAAGAGATATCGTAGAATATCAGGCTAGAAAGAAAATACGGCAGTGCGTAAAGATACGTACCGGTGTGTAAAGACATGCCTCACGCACTGTTGGTGACTTTACGAACAGGTCTTTACGCATTCCGTGCGCAAAAATTTCTTTACGCACGGAAAAATGTTCCTTACGCACTAACTTTACGCACATGATTTCGAAATAGTATATTTCGCACCGAGTTCATGAGGTTGTAGCTCGCTTTTGAGCGATCGGTTTTCGACCCGAGCCGGAGGCGAGGGTTGAAATGATCGCTCGGAAGCGGGGAACCTCGTGTGCGAGGCGCGAAAGTTATTCTTCGCAGTTTTGTAGGCACTCAAACATCGGAAAATTGCGAAAAAGATCTTTTGTTTGATATATCTTATGTTACCGCATAGTTTGAAAATATCGATCTCAATCCTCAAAAGTACAAATAGTGGACAAGATCCGAAATATGTAAGTTCATAAGATAATATCAATTCTGAATTTCGAAGAAAATTATTATAGAGTTTTATGAATATCGTTAAGGACGGGCAAGAATAAATCAACGGATTGATGAAATAATATGCCATTTCTATGGTTCAATAGAAAGAACTTGGACAATTCTAACGATAATAATAATGCTCTGAATTCACGGGATAGAAAGCGATTTCGAAACCTATGGATTCTTTCTTATAAAAGAATATGAATACATCGCCGACACTTTTTTTTGAGGCGAAGTATCCGAAAAGTGAATTTACATTTCCTTTGGACGTACGGTCCAAGGTAGATTTCAAACCACCGAAACCACGGTGGAAGCACTCCAAAAAGGTCTATATATTGTATTGAACTCAATTAAATTCATGATCCACCGAAGTGAACTATTTCCATGTTCAATTCGATGGGCCGACCAGGATATTTCAATCGTATGGACTTCTCGAGAGAGCAAGACTGAGTATAACAATTTAGAGAGCTCATAAGTTTTCATCCTATCGAGTGAAAGAAGTCATTACACCTGCTTTGGGCAGCTTCGAATCAACGATTGGAGCACTCCGATTCTACAGAATTAAGACAGAGATCATTTTGCTAAACAACGCAGAAACTTCAAGAGATGTTGTAGAATATCAGGCTATAAAGAAAATACGGCAGTGCGTAAAGACCTACCTTACGCACTGTTGGTGACTTTACGCACAGGTCTTGACGCATTCCGTGCGCAAAAATTCCTTTACGCACGGAAAAATGTTCCTTACGCACTAACTTTACGCACATGATTTCGAAATAGTATATTAAGCAACAAGGGCGCCAACAGATATTTGCGCACGAGTCACCGCAACGAGTGTGCAAACGCCTCATTTACGCACAGTTTCATCGTTTACGCAGTGTGCAAATGGCTCATTTGCGCACGCAGTGCGCAAATCAGTCATTTGCGCACTGCGTGAACGACGAAACTGTGCGCAAATGGAACGTTTGCACACGAGTTGCGGGGACGAGTGCGCAAATGTCGGCGCCCGAGTTGCTTACGATATTTTTTGTTATTTCTGTGAGCAAAAATGTAACCCGTCTCCTAAAACACATCAAAAAATTAGGGGATGCTGTGAGACTTGGGCGTCGTCTTGAGAGTTGACGGACTTTGTTCCTTTTTCGCATTGGCGTGTACGAACTTTCCGAGTTCTTTTTCCTTTTCAAATAAATTATGAACCATTTTCATTTGAACTACTTGGGATCCATGACGACTTTCTGAAAAATTTTGACAGTAGCGAGGAGTGACCGAAGCATCACCTACAACGAATGATGAATGCATCTCAAGCATCCAGAGGAACATGGCATGACGGGGTCACAGGAGGGTGGAGGAGGGGGTGCAGGGGGCGGAGCCCCCGCCGGGGGGTTCGGGGGGCGGAGCCCCCCGACTGAAAAAATATTCTGAGAAATGTATCAGAAAAAACTTTATCGCCCATATAGTATGTTACCACGTTGCTCAAAACTGTCGCTGGTGCTCGAAAGATCGAAGTTAGATATTCTTCACAATTATGTATGATGATGATATATAGATAGATGATGGTATAGAGTGATCAGAAAACAACTCAAGTCCAGTGCGCGAACGAAATTTGCACAGTGCGCAAATGCCTCATTTGCACACTGTTCTTCGTTTACGCAGTGCGCAAACGAGTATTTGCGCACTGATGCCTCATTTGCGCACTGCGTGAAAAAATATTTGCACACAGTTGTGTCGGAATAATGTGCAAATTCGCTATTTGCACACGCACACTTGCGTCTAAATGGCCATTTTTGCGCACAGAATAACAAAAAGAAATTTTTTAAGGTAGTTGTACACCAAAATTGTTCATCAACAACATTTCTCGAGATTGTGCAGGAAGATAGTTCTAGTATCAAAGAGTACGCGTGCGAAATTCCAGATCAGTTGACCTTCTCGTTTAGGAGTACTGATCGTCAACAGTTGACGTGTTTCGCACATGTTCAACATTGCGCTTATGGGAGCGGGCATCAAAAAGAGCACCGAAATGGGTCCAGCGCAAAATCTCATTAAGAAAAAACGGTGGGACTGCCAGATATCCCAGTTTATATACCGATAAATCATATGGATGAGCCTGAAGATTATTGACCACGTAGTTTTCGAGTAGTTGGCTGTCCAAAGCGCGAAATTTAAAACACGCCATCGGTGATTTCGATTTTAGTGTAGATAACCTTGAACAACATGCCAATCTCTGTTAGGGATGGCTTAGATAACCGTTTTTGTAAGTTTTTCGGTGAAAAACGTACATCTTTGAACAATAATAATGATTTCGAATATTTTGATGTGGGTAAAAATGTGAGGTTAGTGAGCCATTGACTCACGTAGTTGGTGTACAACTATGTTGAGCAGAAGTATGTCGGAAAGTCTACTGGCATCGGATGAGAGATTTGTTTTTTGCGAAAGCAGAAGTGTGGGTCGATACTCGGGAGTAAAACCTTTTCCTCGCATCCTCGTAACGATTCCGATCCCCACCTACGGCTCGGGCCAGAAACCCATCACTTGGATGGGAAAAAATATTTCCAGACCCTTGTATCGCAATAATTCACTATTCTGCAATTTCTTTGATCGCCGTTCAATTCGAATGGCGTGAAGAATCATACAGACATCTATTAGGCAATTTGAAGAAAAATCCATGGGTGATGCATCTCATTGTCGGGAAAGGGCGGATCATCTCCACACCCCGCACGATTCATCCATATCTCAGTGAGATGCTCATTGCTCGGCTGGTATTAAATGTAGAGGAATGATCGAACCGGATCCTTAGAGCAATAAAAAAGTAATAGAAGATAGGCCAAGCCCGATTCCGATCGGCTCATTATTACTCAATGTTTGGGCTAGCTTCAGGTTGAAGCTAGCCCAAACATTAATTGCTCGGTCGGTATTCACTCTAGGGGGATGATCGGAACGGATTTTCAGAGCAATAAAAAAGCAATAAAAGATAGGCTAAGCCCGATCCCGATCGGATCATTATCACTCATATTCACTCTAGGGGGATGATCGGAACGGATTCTTAGATCAATAAAGGAGTGATAAAAGATAGGCTGAGCCCGATTTTGATCGGCTCATTATTACTCAATGTTTGGGCTAGCTTCAGATTGAAGCTGGCCCAAACATTGATTGCTCGGCCAGTATTCACTCTAGGGGGATGATCGAAACGGATTCTTAGAGCAATAAAAGAGTAATAAAAGGTAGGCCAAGCCCGATTTGGATCGGCTCATTGTTACTCAATGTTTGGGCTAACTTCAGATTGAAGCTAGCCCAAACTCTAATTACTCGGGCGGGTTTGCAGCAATAAATTTCGGATTGCGGCAATAAAATAGCAATAAAAAAGTAATAAAATATGGCATAACTTGTTTGCGTTTGTAGGAGATCGTTTGGGCTAGCTTCAGACACCCAACCTTCAAGGTACCTCGCAATTCGAGTGTCGCAACTTGAAGGATTTTGATGGAATTTTAAATACATGAAGAATGAGATGAGAAACGAAAAATTTTTGACTCTACGCTAGATGTTGGTGGGTTTCGTTTTTCCTCTCCGGATCAGACTCTTCAGGGGGGCTGAAGAGATCCGAGTAGAGGTTGGCCCCTGACGTCACCTAGCCAAAGTGGCTTGATGGTCATGATTTTGATTGGGCTTATATGTTACACAGATCGAATTGGAGTAATCCAATATCGATCTATGTCACTTAATCAACAGATCCGTTGATTAAAATTAGCTTGCATTAGCCGAGTCATGTAATAATATGATTTGAAATTCCCGCGAGCGATAAAGTTTCGATCGTTCATATCGATCGAGACAAAAATTCATTTCTAATTGTATGTACTGGGGTTGCTTGCGGATAATACGGTGGTTGACAAATTGTTTCTCACGTATCTTCGCTACGTCCAACCTCTAGGACCGGCATCTCGAATGTATTTCAGAGGTTGAAACATGGAGGAAATCTCATCTGAGAAAGCTAATGCACTGAATTGAACGGGATACTCATAGACATTTCACCAGTTTCAAGCAGAAGAAATGAGTATTTTTCATTCATTTTTTAAATAGACTTCGAAAGTTTTCTCTTTTTTGAAGATCGCACTTTGAACTACGCAGCAAAAGCTCCCCCTTGATTTTATAACAGATGCCGGTGAAACTTCTCGAGCGCAAGACGATTATCCAAAAACTGGAATTTTCGACAAACTTAGTATTTATCTGATGAAACTGTTAAGTTGAATGCCTTCATAGGGATAGTCGCACACCGGTGGGCCGTTCGCACGGCCCGCAGTGTTTCCCTCGGGATAAGGCAACTTGTCGCTCAAGCCAAGTCTAAAAAGTATCGTCGAAAAGTGAGCGAAGGACTGGATTGCTGGTATTTCCTATCCTGCGAAATAGGCATATTCCCATTCCCATTTCCAAATTCTCTTCCGATTTGGGATCAGCGACAAGTAGTTCAATTAAAGTTTGACAACAACAACCATAGAGGTATTACACCTACCTGTGTGATGACAACTCGTTTTGTTGCTTGAGCCAATGAAGTTTCTGTGCCGAATGAAAACAAAAGTCACCTTGACCTTGCTTAACTTCATTCCCATTTTACGCAGAATCATTAAAGATTCAATCGAGAATGTACGAGTTGAGCGTCGATTGATTTTCGTCGTCCAGCTCGTATTGGACAGCACGTCATTTAGTTCGAACCGGTAATACATTTGAGCGAAATGTGAAAGAAAATGAGTCTTCATTTTGATTCAGGATGTACTTGCAGTCAAATTTTTTTCATTCCTTTTCAAATCTCTCGTGATTTGGACTAAACAATATTTTATGAAATAACTTCCACCCTGAGATCGACGTATTCCTTAGGCGGCTGCCGAAAATTTCCTGGAATTTTATTTTTGTCTGAGCCCGTGCCGCATCTCGCGTCCTAAAGCTTGAGGTTGCCACCCTCACGCACAAAAATGGCGCGGAAATATACGTAAATAAGGTGTGATATGGGTCGAAAATAAACAAAGCTCTCCCCCACTTTTCAGTATTATAATGATTTATTAAAACCCTCTAGCTTTATCATAATGTTCTATCTTCTCCTCGCATAGTATTTGTACATTCTTAGATTACATAGTGATCCATGATTTATCTCTAACTCTACTCACATTATTCATAAATTTCACACATGAACGCGGGATATATTTTCATTCATCAACAAGACTCAACCTCAATAGGAGAAAGCAGAGTATCAATACTTGTAATTCACTTTATTCCTGATCATTTGCTTTCTGATTGGAAATTCTAATAGCGTTCATTTCGTAATATTCCTTTAATAGATTTCATCTAGTAGCTCATGTATGAGTAGTTGCTCGATTTTTCAAATATCTTGCTTGGCTCGGTGTCTTCGACACGATGTTATACCTCATATACTTTCGAAGTTCAACTCAACCTGCGAATGCCTCCCGTTTTTTTACAGTGTTTCGGGAACTATTCGCTATGTCCGTTGTTCATTAATTGACTCAAAATTGAAACATTCGACGAGTGGAACTCTGTTTTAGACTACGAGGTGGATAATCTCGAGTCAGATTGATAACGAAATATAAATAATAAATTATTTCAATCATCACCTTCAATGGACTTAGACCGAGTAAGGTTCGGAGCACGTTATGATGCAAGTATACATGAGGAGCGTATGGTTTGAGATCATGTACCATATGACATGAAAATTTTCAGTAGGGGAAGAGGAAGAGGGAGGTTGATGCGAGTATGATGTGTTGACGAACTTTTGAGACACAAAGTTATGAATCATCAATGAACATGAATTGGACTGTCTCGTCTTGCTGGTGGATAAATTTGATTCAGCCATGGACTCGGAACGATCTCAAAATCATTATCACGATTCTGAGTTCAAGACGTTTCATGGCAAAAATTGAGATGGATATGTACTGTTTTTGGATATGAGAAGAGTGAGATTTGAATTATGAAAGCACAGAACAGTTGCGACGACAATCGTTTTGAAAGTCTCCAAAGCCACGTGGGTAGCATCTCTTCCGCGTTCACGATTTGAATCCTCATTGTAATTAGATCGAAGAAAAATAATTTCATAGGAGAAATTGTTGATGATCCACAATTTGTCAATTTGATGTGAAAAATTTGGTAAATTTATTCGCAATAACAGCTTCAACAAGATGTTTGTCACAGTCGTATTTTTTCAAATTTTTGACATTCTGATTATCTTCCGAATATTTTCAATTTCAATTTGATTGACTCAGAAGGTGCTCTTATGCACTAAATTCCACTCCCCAGAAACGCGACAATAGAGGCGCACGGTATGCCTGAACCAACTTCCAATGCGACCGGTAAACACATGAACAATTTTGATAGGGTCTTGAAGAAATTGTTGTCGTAAGTTTTCGATCGGTTTTGGGGATAAGTTGCAAATGGGTGTTTTTCGATACTTTTCGGTATTCCACCCTCAATAAATCGAAAGGAATATATTTCTTCGGGGAATATCTGTTATAGTTTTTTGTAGATCTTTGAGAGATGAACAAAAAAGATCTTCACACATTTTTCCGTGTAAGGCGTATAGTGTTCGCCCGAATGGAGGTTTTCTCCGCGAATCATATTTTTTCACGATTCCGACCCCATAGGTGATGCGTTTTATTAAAAAAACGGTGGAGCAGTTTATTCTAGACTTTTGAAAAACGAACAAAAAACTCTGACAATCCTTTTTAATGGAACGAAACCGGTCCGCGTTTTATGAGGATTCTTCAGAACTCCAAATTTTATCTGCCAGATATTTCAAATGAAACAGCGTTTTGTCGAAAAAGGTCAAGTAGTTTTTCGTATATTTTTGAAAGACGAACACTAAAGTTCTTCACACATTTTTCTATAAAAGTCGGCCTTTTTTCAAGATTGAAGGTTTTATCCCCTCAAGCATTCTCATCCTATCTATCATCTTTCACCGCTTTAAACCTATTACTTGAAGGGAACCTATTCAATCAAAAAATGTGCAGAGCACTCTTTCGTACATCTTTCAAAACTCCACAAGAAGTTACTACTTTCATCTTTTGCTAAAAGTCGTTCCGTTCGAGTTATGGGATGAGAACCGTAAAATATGACAGACAGGATGAGAACTCTTGAAAATACCTCAAATTTTGGAAACTGTACGACTGAAATGAAAAAAATGTATAGAGATATTTTTTGTTTATCTTTCAAAAATCTACAAAAAACGATGGGACATATTTCCCGATGAAACGCATTCTCTTCGAGTCATTGAGGGTGGAATATTGAAAAGTGTCAAAAAAACACTCATTCGCAATTTTCCACAAAACAGGCGAAAAATTATGATAACAATTTTTTATGGACTTTTTTTAACATCCCCTTCAAAACCCGATCCGAATTTTTCATGTGTCCTTTGGTGGCATTGAAATTTTGTTTAGGCATACCACGGGCACATGAAGTTATGAAGTTTGTCCTTATTAGACGTGAAGTGAATTTATCCAACAAGCCCCATCTTTGAGCGAGTTCACTCTTATAACTTTCACGCAAGTAGAAATTTTCAACATAATTCAGCTTATTTCAATGTTCATTCAAAATCTATAAGATGAGCTGACATACTGTCGATACCAATGTGATGGCATTTACTAGTTCTGGATTACCAAGAAAACCATATTTTGACGGATGATTATATTTTATGACGAGTCCCAATGCCCTTACATATCGCCTCGTACGGATCTTGACTCCGTATTCCATCGACAAAATCGGTTTAGGGTCGAGTTCTTCTGATTGAGAGAATGACTTGCGTGAACAATATTTTTCGACGAAGAATTTGATGCTCGAGGTATTGAGAAGACCGTGCGTCAGAGTTTGTGAGATTAGATTTATTGAACCGGTACTCTATGCAGAAATGTCTCGATGATAAAAGCACGGGGAAACAATTTTATCGTCACTCTGAGCGCATTTTCAGTTGGTTTGAGGCTCAAAATGCTTATTGTATCTCTGATATTATTAAGTTCATGACAGTTCAAAAGTTATAACTTCAAATCGAAAATATCGCAAATAGCCACTCGTGTTACCCTTAGGATAAACATACCAATTTCTCAGACTTGTATTTGAGGGACATCTGAGTGATGATGGGCAGGTGGGCTACTTCAGAGTCTGTCACAAATGAATTAATATTTTGTGTGAGAATTCTCATAAAATATCAGGTTCTGTAAACAGTATTCCTCTTTATTGTTACAATTACGTATTGGAATACTTGATGCAAAAATTTTTAAAGAACGTGAATTCAAATGGGACAGTCAACTGTCATGAGAATTGACGTATCAAACAATCTTAAAGGTGTAGAATTTTTGTTAGTCCGAAAAGTATTTTGAGAAAATATCAAAAATCTATTTCAAGTTACTAATTTAGAATGGTATCTTGAAAATTTGCACAATTCGTGTGAGGATCCTAATGATATGACAAGATTGAACTTGCCATTCGAAACGATAAAAGGAAGACGGTTAATTTCTCCGAATAGAAGGAGCCAGGCGAAAAACATTCGAAAAGGAATCTAATAGTTATATGTGCTCGGAAACAGTCTTTGTGGATAGTTATCGAACCATTTATGATTCAAGATATGTAGATTTAATATCAACGTGGTAATATGAGCCTAATAACTTCATGAGATATACTTTTATAATTCTGTTCCTACTTTCTTCGAGTTGGCATTTCTCATCATAGAGGGCTTCTTAAAAATTATCATGAATGATTCGGTAGTCTGTGTACTCCACCCAAATGAAAATCCAGTGATTGGAAAGAAATATTTCGCTTACGATCTGACATATGCTATCGTAAAGATGGAAATATGAAAAGTTACGAAATCATTCTAATGTATATATTTCATAAATTTATGTAAGGTGACAGACTGGATGGCGATTTGTTTTCGTCTCTAGAGAATTTACGAGCTTCCATAAGATTTTGATGAATTAGATTTTGAAGTCCGGAGGTCTCCAAAAATGGAACTTGTTTCTTATCTCATCAAAGTATAAACTATGGTTTTTGGAAAACCTCAGACCGATGAATAGAAAATGTCGATATCACGAGTCCCAGCTGAGTCAGTTTAATTACAAGTTCTGCTATTCGCTTAGGAGTCTTGGAATGAATCAGGATTTGGTTCGAAATATCATTGTCACCGCAGAGGAAAATGTTTAATACGAGTTCTCTGTTTGAGGTGTAGCTTGAGTCACTGTATCTCATTATAGTAGTATCTTTAGGGGAGAGTATTGATAAACTATTTACAAAGTATCACGAAATTGTCTCTCTCAGCCACTCATGCATTCCGACCACTTGCATCCAGAACATGTCTCACACCATACTTTGATGATCCATTGGGAGCAGTTTCATCCTGAGAATTAATGATTGATAATCTATAAATTTCTGCAAAATCATACACCACTCTCTATTCCTTAATTTAGTGTTGCACTACAAAATTGATTTTCCCTAAGATACTCTACGGTCATTCTCGTCCGTGTGTTGGATACTCATGATCCGGCATCGGTAAAGAAAATTCGTAGAGATAACATCTCGGATTTTTCACATCCGTTTCTGCTATTTGGTCCGACTGTCCAACCAGAGCAGCGTACAATAAAAGTATTCGTACTGTCTGTACTGTCCGCGCATTTCAATATAGGATCATCATTTGTCAGTCGTCAGGAATATTAATGACATTTTCTGAGGACGTATTTTCATGACAAGCTGTTGAAGCATCCAAGAACGGCTTCTGATGTTCCGCGAGTACACAGGTTCTTCAAATATGAGAGTCTGGTTGTACAGATAGACCGTTGAGTGCTACATAAAGTTATTCTTCCGATGTGTCGTTATTACATCTACTCTTTTGACTACATACACTATACTCTTTTAGAAAAACTATATGTGATGACAATCGTATGAAAACAATTGATGCTGGAAGTAGTTGTTGAAGATAATCTTGAGTCAATGGCCAATAAGTCGTTATTTCTCCGACTTGTTTCATGAATGCACGAGCGTATAATACTTGCGATCGTTAAACTTTTTTCTATGATGAAATATCTGGATATCATTTATACGAAAAAGTGTGATCTCGGTCTTACAACTCTGCGTGGTTATGATTGTATTTCATTTTATTGTAGCATTTAATTCTGTATGTTTAGTCAAATAATTTCTAAAAAGTTTGAAAATGTCAAATCTCACTAATTCTTGAGGAAATTCTAATACAATATATTGCTCACAAAATTTCATCCTTATTGATCTAGATCTCTCATTTACTCTCATAATCTCTTAACAAATCTTATAAAAAACTTTTTGAGTTTCTCAACGCGTGATATTTTGTTTATTTATAATGTCAGTCTAAGACGTGAAGCAGGTTTACTTTGAAGCATTAAGAGCTTAATCAAACCTGGATTTCAAGGAAGATTGGGATATTTGGTTTGTAGATGATTTTATCCGAGGATGTAAAAGTAAAGTATACATCGTCTGACGTTGGTGGAACCCCTGTTCGCCAATATCAAAATGACGTGTTACAAAAGTCAGCGTGGCATTACTCGAATTGTGAAGAACAAATTGCATATTGCATGATATAATATATATTTAATACTCATTTCCGAGAATCGTCGCATATATATTATTTGAACAATCTATTAGAAATTTCTTCATATAATAAAAACTGTTTGCATCCTCTAACAAAGATATATATTGTATGCTTGCGCATATAAATGTCTCCAAATATGATTCATCGGCGAATCATATTCATTTTCTTATGAATTGTAACTATGAATCATTGTAAAGGTTTCATCATTCTGATACTAATTATATTTAAATGCACCGACATTCGTTTAATGAGTGCTTGGGGGAAAACGTTCTTGAATATTTTGAGCCTTTTACAGCCATTTTCTAACTTGCAAATCAATAACTCGATAAATTGGCACGGTACAATACTTTTTTTTCAAAAAACTATTCCGCTATTCACTCATAGCGATACACCGATTAGAAATTGATTGGGTAAAAAGTCGCATAATTCTGTGACAGATTTTCGAGGGCAGTGATTAGAAAAGTATTGAAAGGTAAATAGCATCAAAAGTGGTACAATATCATTCAAGATGGCTCGATCTGGAGGAAATATCCCATTCGAAGTATGAGTCTTGGCTTGCAAGAGTACATCTGAAAAAGGGCTAATACATGAGATATCTTTGACAAAGTTTCATGCCGAGTATTTCCGAATGAACGTTATAAATTATATATGTATAGCAAAAATCTTGCATTAGTAAAGAAGAAAATCAACGAATCCACTTTCTCTCTCGCTATATCATAAAATTTGATCCCCTACATTCTCAATATAATGAAAGTGAAAGTATTCCCGCTATACCTAAAAGGAAAAGGCAGAGTGTTCTTGATCATTTCTACAGTCTGAGAAGAGTCACTCGCATTTCCCTATGAAGTGAATCGGGTATCACATTTCGGTCCTAGAGAAAATATTTCATATAGCTCGACGTTTCTTGATTACATAGGATGACTAATTGGATACTTTACATTGAAGAAATACCACGAGAAATTGATTGAGGAACTGTGTGGATATTCTTTGCGTCCTCTATTCTCCAACTCCTCAACACTTTACTCTTCGCATGTAAATTAAAAGAATCAACAGTCCCATGTTGCGCCACGTTTTGGCGATTGCTTGGGCATCGATGAAGAGAAAATAGCAATTGGATGTTGACGATCGTCTCTTTGGCACTTGAGAAGCTCAAGATACGCCGTAGGCGCAGGCAGAGTTATCGGGAGGGCTGATCTTTTCCACCGGGAGCACTGCTGCTTTCTGCCACTCGTCTCGAACCTACAAAAAATATGTTTCATTAGCACCTGGAAATGATTGACTCGTTAGAAGATGGGCTAAAAAAAAAGAGAAATCGAGACCAAATGAGTTCGAATTACGTGGTGAATGAACCTGTGCGGAGACTTTTAGTTCAAGGATCTTTATTACGGATAGGGGTTAAGGATACATTGAATGCCTGTGATCATTATCGCTCCATTCGATTTTGTCTTTGATATTCAAAAAATCAATTTTTGTGAAAACCAAACGAATTAGAACTGAGATGTCGGGGATGGCCCCCGGAGTAATTCTTCCCAATTTCTAACACCAGAGTGAGTGGAAAAAAAGGTTCTTTAGCTCCGTAGGTCGCCTCTATTGTGTACAGCACCCCAAGAACCGTTTAAAACCGCTAAAACCGATGTTCCATCAACTGAATCGCATTTCAACGCATCTTGATGAATCATTCTGAATTTGATTGTGTTCGCTCTTGAAACTATACCTAATGATACAAAGATATTCTCGTGTCCACAACTTTTGATTTAGGGCCCTGGAAAAGTTCCAGGAAATTAAAAATTGATTTTTCACACAGTTGCCCATGATTCCAACAAGATTTGACCATTTCATCGTGTTCGTCGAGTCATTTTGCATCGGAAATCGCTCTGAAATATATCATTTTTGGTAGTTGAAAGTGGTCAAAAATGAAAACATCCGTTCTCAGCGCAAATTCTGACTCACTTATTAGCATCCCCTGAGCATGGACGTTCTTCTACGTCTCCGAGAGTATTTTTAAGGCCAGTCCGGAAAAGACCCGGATATTTTGCCCGATGGATGGCACTTTGATCGCACTGCAGATGCGATGGGAGATTATGAAACAATTTTTTGCCTCATAGTATTTTAACCTTACATTTCCGACACAAACGAGATATGACTAGTGAAACACCATAATATTTTCCATCGAATGAGTTGTTCCACACCCAGAAATTCCTCGGATATGTCGGAAAAATCGTAGCTCTTCGGCTCGCTAGGCTAGGGATTCCGGTCGATGCTCTCACCATTTCAAGTTTTTTGCGAGCTAGATTCAGAATTTTCGGGCGTGGGAGGGCTCATTCGACAGAAAATTCCAATCCACAGGTGGCCTAGTATCTGATATTGGCCAAAACTGTTTTGCTATTGAGGAATAAATCGGAATAGGCGAGAACGCGCTCTGTACCACCAAATAATTTTCTTTAAATTCTCCCGATCCCTAATGAACGAAATGCCATGAAACTTTTCAAGGTCTCGTGTTATAAGATTTGACAGGTACCCTACTATCTGAGTAACACATTTAGGACCTATAAAAGCGCATAAACAATAAATACCGCTCACAGAATACTTGCATGCAGCCGCAACCTGAAAGTACACCGGAGCGTGTCTGGGTGCGGTTCTGCGGGGACTCCGGAATGGCCTTGATGTAATTTCCTTGAAAATGACCACTTGAAGAGGTCGATTTTATGCGCTAGAACCCGAGATAGCTTGTCAAAAAAAATGAGAAATTCCAAGCTACCAAATCCGTGAAACCGTGGCTCCTGGAAAGGGCCTGGAAAATGTGAATTTTGAGTGGGAGTGTTCCAAAGTGGTGAACATTTTTTTTTTTTTTTTTTTATGTATTTTTCGATGTAAAAACCGAATCCGTGGTCAATTTTTTCCCCAACCTCCAGGGTTTTTGATTAGACTCAAAAGATTGCCCGAGTGTAAGCCTTTTACTTTCTCTAAAAACAAAGGGTTGTTTTTGGCACAGCAAATTTTTGGCTCAATTTCCCATTCAAACCAATATTTTCTTCTAAGAATCTCCTTCCATGTTGATGAGACCTATGTCTTTTTACTCCTCTAGCCATAATCTATCGATTGTAGGTAACGCTTTTTCTCCTCGTAGCTTCCTAAACCAATGAGACACTCAATTCTCTCACTCTTTGCATGTGTGTGTGTGTGTGTGTGTGTGTGTGTGTGTGTGTGTGTGTGTGTGTGTGTATGAGTGTATGTATGTTGTTTTTTTCCTGAATGCTTTCTCTTCTACACTCCACTGGATCGATTTTTGCCTTTCTATGAGTTGTAGAGTATCACTCAAAGATGAGACCAGTGATTTTCCAGCTCTCAACTCCCAGTCAAATTTGATTCATGGGCTTTGGGGAGCAAAATTGATGAAATTTCGTCTTTTCATACATAAATATCTTTTTCTAACAGAGTCTCACGGGAATTTGGGTCACCCAAAGTATACTTTTCTCAGCATTATCTATCGATTGGTTAATACCGAATATCTATTCGATCTCTATAAAACTCGAATTTCTGAAACAATCAAAATTTTTACCAAAAACTCCAGATTAATCATATTTAAACCGATGTGATCAAAATTCCGTCTCAACCAAATGATAGAAATCGTTGGAAAATTCTCAGTTTAGATACCCCGAATCTCTCCAAGATGCTTTCTCAGAAGAATAACTCAAAATATATGGAAATTTTTTCATTAATATTCATTTTTTTCCCCATATCTTCTTCTACAACTCATTTCTCTCGCTTTCAATGACCGGAAGACATACTTTTCCAGCATTGTGAATCAATTGGTTGATATCAAATTCTTGTGAAATTCTTAAAATATCATTCAAATAGAGTTTCTCTCGGAAAAACCCAAATTACAATGGAACCTGTGCAAGTTGGACAGTTTGGTTCCGAAAAAAAGTGTCCAATATAGCGAGGTGTCCAACATACATGAACATGCCAAAAAATCGACACATCGTAACGTCAAGTCACTCATTGAATCAATCTAAACATCCATAATATAAACACTTATTCACTGACAAATTGATGGATGACTCATACTTGAGGATTGGAGTTATATTCTTCGAATATTTGTATGGAAAAATTGAACAATGCAATACCCAATCATGGCGTCACTTCACCGTTCGTCATTTCAAATATTCAATAAATGAAGCAAAATATCCGTAGTATGTACACTAATCTATTGAGAAATCGATAGATAGCTGAGTCATACTTGAGAATTTCAGATATCATATTCGAATATCTATAAAGAAAATTGAACAATTCAATCATCAACCATGTCGTTTTGTTTCACCTTTCCCCTATATAATCTTCTTGAAAGATGTCACTCTGCAAGTTCTGGAAATCTGCTTTCTTGAAGCATTTCGAAATTGTCGTTTTAGAGACAGTTAACTACAAGCGTGGTTGTTCACATTTTTATATGTGCGTACATCATATTATGAGATGGTCCATAGGCAATACAGACTTATTCTGATAACGTGAGCTGGTGAACGTCCAAATATTTGTCATAAAATTTGAAATGTCCAACTTTGAAGGTTTTCATACATTGAAATACTATTTCTGGATTCCTAGTGAGGGGTAAAACTTAGCAAGGTTTCCAACATATCGTGGCCCCCGACGAAGAAAAACACGTCCCCATTTAAGAATGCATTGGGAGAACAATGGGAGGTGTTTTTCTTCTTCGGGGGCGACGATATAAAGTGTCCAATATACAGAGAAAAATCCCCATTTGAACCAATGTAACTTTTTACGGTTCCGATGAAAGGCTCACAACTTAACCCTTAGCTGGCACACCTCCGCCAAATAACATAGCTGGCCAACCTGGGTCGATTCGATCCACGCCGAAAATTGATGCTGTAGCTATTATATTGAATCTTTTCACTTGAAAATTTTTTTGTAGCTTCTTTGATATGTTTTTGATCGGTCAATGTATCCAGATATCCTCCAAGGTCGAATAAAAAATTCCAAAAAAATTCAAATGTCTAGAAAAGTGCAAAAAATCACCCTTTTCACTGGAAAAAATTGTAGATGGCGCAATTTTCATCCAAATGAGCTCAAAATTTAACTGAGTCATCTCGAGATAAGGTCAATTCAAGCAAAAAATAGCGCAAGAGTGGATATTGAAGAAAAGGTATTTATTCTGACATTGAAAAGTATTTATTTCGACCGATGAATTGAGAATTTTTATTCTCACCCAATATGCCGGAATGAAGACCTTCATTGAAAGATCGACCACTGGACTATTTTTTTGTCATATCTACTTGATCTTGAGATAACTCAGATAAATTTTCAGCTCATTCCATTGAAAATTGCGTCCTCTATTTTCAGTGGAAAGGACTTTTTTGCAACTTTTTGCAATAATTTATTATTGCAACAATAAAATGCAATCAAAAATAGCGCGCATAGCTGGCACACCTGGATACTTTAGGGCCTCGACAGAAAGTGCGCATTTGCTCTTTTTCCCCCTTTTTTCCCCGTGGAAGTAGCGCCATTGCGCGCCCGTGGCGGCGACTGCAACTACAGCGCCTGTGCTCATACACGGGGGAAAAAGTGGAGAAAATAACATCGCGCACTTTCTGTCGAGGCCCTTAGCCCCTTAGACCCAGCGGCAATTTCGCTTGGCTGTGGTGCTCTACCCTCCCTACTGTGGTGGGAAGACGCGCGCGCCAGACCTGTTGCTATATGCACGGTCGGTAAGTGGCACATCTTGAGTACCAACGTATATCAATTACGAACGAATTACGAACGTGGCGATCTCGTAATAAAAGCGTATAAAAAAGGCCTTGGAGCGAATAGACCCACGTGTGACAACCGAGGGTTGATGAGGTGTCCAACATAGGGAGTGTCGAACTTTACAGGTTCTACTGTATCACCAAAAACTCCTATTTATATATCCATACGTAGAAACAGCGTGTTTCTGCGTACAGACGTATAAAACTGCATACGCGTCTCGTGCGGAAACATTTTTCCAGCACTCGACGCGTAATGTACTATTAATCATATACAAACGGATTTGATCAAAATTCCGTCTCAACCAAACGATAGATACTGTTGAAAAAACCTCACTTTAGATGCCTAAAACTTGTCTAAGATGCTTCCTTGAAAGAATAACTCAAAATTTATGAAAGTATTTTCATTGATACTCAATTTTTCCCCTGTATCTTCCTCTACAACTCATTTACCTCACTTCCAATGATCTAAGGGCATACTTTTTCGGCATCCTAAATCGATTGGTCGATACCAAATTTTTTTGAAATCCGTGAAACATCATTCGAATGGAGTTATCTCTCGGAAAATCAAAAATGTCTACATAGAAATCCATTTAATCATATTCAAACTGACTTTACCAAATTCCATCCCAACCAAACTATTGATACTGCTAACAGAACTTTAGATTAGATTCTCTAAATCCCTCGCAGAAGCTCCCTTGAAAGAATTCATCAAGATATAGGAAATTATTTGAGATTAGAATGCTAATCATGGGAATTTTTTGCAGAATAAAGAAGATTATTTGCAATTAGAGTGCTGATGGATGTGGGATTCGTTATGGCTACTATCATATAACGCTGTGAGAAAGCATCCTGCTAATCACTTTTAGCAGCGTATTTTTCTTAGACTTGTGATGCATGATGGGTGTATAAGTAAGGTTCGGATCGGGTGTGTACTGAATGTATCCATGTTTTCTTACGTATTCTGATGAACTTAGAACGATGGCGATGGTATGAGGGCTCAAGGATGAGTTGGAAGTGAGCTGTTACTGAAAGAACTAGATTTGGTTCTCCAATCTAATTTTTGAAAGCTGCACCAAGTAGTGAATATCTTACTCCCAACGCTTCTTCAAGCTCAAAAACTATCAGCATCGTTCTCAATTGGTCAAACACCTAATAAAACATAGATAATTTCAATACACACCCGATTCAAACTGACTTATACACTAATCATGCATCACGAATGTAAGTCCAACGACTAAAAATGACCCTTTACTCTGGGGCTAGTTTTTTTTGAGCCTAGTGAAAAATCCTGAAGTTCAGGAACCAAACCGACAACGGATTCGGTTTCTGCGTTAAAATATGCATTAAAATCAAATTTCCGCATCTTTAAGAACACTCCAGCTCAAAATTCGCATCTCTCAGGCCCACTGAAGGAGCCATGCACTGAGAAAAAATTCTTGGTCGTACGGCCAAGCGTATTGTCGTACGACCAAAATGGTATTTGCTGCAGAACAATACCGATTTTGTTATCGCATCAATCTATCAGAACGGTTTGGTGATCCGGTATTAGAGCCAGAATAGTTAAATATAACGCGTATATTTCGAATGCCCCGATACTTAATGGATTAAGAGTCATATTACGGTTCTTTTGCTACAAATGCTACCAATTTTTTGCACGGGATAGCACCGCAAAGGGACAAATATAATCCAACGATTTTTTAGGTTATTCGTGCCAGATTGGTTCAATAACAAAATCATTTTGCTGTGGTGACAATCCAGTATTGGTCTGACGGCAATACCACGTAACAATACAGTCGTATTGTTCCGACGGCAATATTTTATTCTCAGTGTGGCTTCACGGATTTGGTACGTTGAATCTTTTCATTTTCTGGATCGACTAGATCTCGGGTTTTACTGGATCAAATCAACCTCGCCAAGTAGTCATTTTCGAGGAAATTAGATCAGCTATGAATTAAAAATACTTCCGAAGACGTAGAAGAACGTCCATGCTCAGGAGATGCTAATAAGTGAGTTAGAATTTGCGCTGAGAACGGATATTTTCATTTTTGACCACTTTCAACTACCAAAAATGATATATTTCAGAGCGATTTCCGATGCAAAATTACTCGACGAACATGATGAAATTGTCAAATCTCGGTGGAATCATGGGCAACTGTGTGAAAAATCAATTTTTCCTCCTCCCGGCACGAAAGTACGTCCTTCCGCGCCTCGTTTTCGTCACGAAAGCTCGACTCACGCTGCCGGCACGAGTCAGCTCGCGCTCTGATTGGCTGTCGATTTTCGCTGCATCTTTCGCTGCCTGCGCTGCTTTGCGGTGCAGAGAGCACATGAGCTGGACATGCGAGCAAAACATAACCTATTGAGGTTATGTTCATCAATGTGTTTATTTATCATGCATGCTTTTACTCGACAGGTGGTATCTTTTCACGAATATCGCTGCTCAAAGAGAATACTCTCAGAAGTTGAGTGTAGTGCAGGATTTCTATATAACGCCCCATGACATAAATCGATGAGGTACTCAAAAAACTCATCGTCGGTGACAAGAGCTTAGGGCCATGATGGCTTGGTGCGGACACCATTTCGTATTAAGACCCAAATTGAATTCTGCGAGTATTTAGCGTTCACTCACAACACAGTTCACTTCATTACTTATTTTTATTTTCTTGCTTACGTCCGCCCCGACCAGCAAAAGTCGGGCGGACGAGTACATCACATCACAAGTATTATTCAGCAAAAGCAGTAAGTAAAAGCTGCAAGGTCGTCTGCTCGAACAACCCACCGGCCACTGCCTAAGTGCCTACTCAATCAAAATTGTAAACAAATGCAGAAGTGAGGTTAAACCCATATTTTTGTACTGATCAATCTAATTTCGACGTACTTTTGGGCCGAGAGGAGAAGAAATAGTATACAGCACTCGGCAGAGAAGTGGGATGCCCATGACAGTGTGATATCAATGCCTCGGCATTATCATCCCACAGTCACGGGAATTCAACTTCCCTGCCTAGTACGACCGCAAGGGGGACATTGTGTCCCGGGGTGTGACGACCCTCCGGCCCCAGTTACTGGGACACCGTACCCGGGCTTAGGCCCGAAGCCGGTAGGGAGAAGACTGGTCCCGAGGCTGGCGCTCGGTACTTTGACTTCTCCCGAAAACCCGCAAGGGGGGTTGGGGCATGGCGCCTCATCCCTGGGGTGTGGAGACCCTCCGGCCCCAGTTACCGCCCGCCGGAGCGAGGAGACCGCACATCTCCATCCGGCACCACGGGAATGGGTGAGTCTAGGGACTCGTATTGGAATCGCCCTCGGGCAATAACAATGCGAGCCCGAAAGACTCATCCATCATCCCGAGGGATTCCCTGGGCTCCCAGGAAGCCTAGACGAGTCCCAAAACCCCCCACCGAGGGGTGGGCATCGGCCTTGTGCTGGAGGCTGACCCAGAATTCGGTAGTCGGGGAGGAGGACTGAGTCATCATCGAGCCTGGCTCGGGGTTGGCCATCCTCCAAACCGACGCGCTGGCAGGGCGTTTCCCTGCCCCGCGCCCATGGGGGCAAGCCGGGGTGAAGGTGAAAGCCAGGCACCCGGGATATAAATAGTATATTACGCAACTAGGGAGTAAAGTGGGCCTTTTACTCCCGGGTGTGGATTATCGCTCGAGGCGAAGCCGAGAGCGATAAACACCCGGGAGTTTGAGGCCCACATTACTCCCGAGTTGCGTATGCTATTTTTTATCCTACGGGACTAAAGTACGCCCCCCCCCCCCCAAACCACGCGCGCATCCGGGCATGCATTCTTTGGCGCAGTGGGCCACAACGACCGTGTCGTTGTTAACATTGCCGTCTTGGAAATACCGAAGCCAACTGTTGCGGGTGGCGGGGACGGGGTCCGGGGCGGAGCCCCGGCGGGGGTGCAGGGAGCGGAGCCCCCGCCGTGGGGTTCGGGGGGCGGAGCCCCCCGACTGAAAAAAGATTTCGAAATGGTCTAAAAATCCTCATTTTGTAATATCATATCAACTCTTCTGAATTTCCAACCAGAATCGATCTCTTGATAATCTCCCATTCAACGTTACACAGCTCAATATTCGAATATTATTTGAAAAATGTTTTTGAAAATTAATATTCATTGATACTTTTTTGAGATCCTTTCAATAATATGATCTCTCCAGAATACGTTTGTATAACGCTCGAATCATTATTTATCCAAAAACAACAAAATACGACCTAATGAGAGGTTGTATGCCTATGCGTGAGTTATGTAGACGATTAGTGCCGCCTCAAGTGTGATCCTCCGTGGAGGGGTCGACAGACCGCTAGCCTTAGGATCACACCAATCTCTTGGGCGTGGGTTCAAATCCCGCTCGGGGCAAAGTTTACTTCCGATTTTTTTCAACGACAAGTCCGTTCAGGGAGTAAAGTTTGATACCCGGGGAGAAATGAATCGCATTACGCCCCAAAATGAAGGGCCAAAGTGCGTACTTTAGTCCCGCTAGGATAAAAAGTTAAATTCCTTCCCTGCCTAGTACAGTAATATACTATTTAATTTCCTGGAACTTTTCCAGGGCCCTAAATCAAAAGTTGTGACATAGAGGTGACCTTGGGAGCTTAGGAACCTTTTTCCCACTCACTCTGATGTTAGAAATTGGGAAGAATTACGTTGGAGACCATACCCGACAAGGTTCGATTCACCATGCTTACCCGCTTAGTAACTTTAGAACTAAAGTTGATTAATATTTCATCTATCCATTTTCTCAAGCGAGGAAGATTATTTTGACGAGGACAAATGGAATGAATTGAGAATGAACTACGTAATTCTGAAATCTTACCTGCTCCACTTTCTTGAAAACGCGTAGAATATTTAGACCAGCAAGTTTTTTCAAGTCTTCCTCCGTCCATGTTGGATCCTCCAAAAGTTTGGCCAATAGTTGAGGATACTTTGACACATCCTCCAAACCTTCTGGAGTACTAGAATAAGGGAAAGTACACAACCATGATTCATCTATGGAGTTCCTTGTGTTGGTATAAACGCGCAAACTGTAAGAACATTTTACACCAAACGAACTAACCCAGCTAGATCACAAAATATGAGGTATCCCCCAATTGCGCAAGTGGTCAATTCCTTGAGCCCGGTAGAGAGAGTGAACTGCGTAAGTTTTAACCCAGGGCCTCATTGTTAACTGCGCAAGTTCGATTCTTGGAAATTCTTACCTGAGTTCGCGACTAAGCCCAGCGTGTTCCTTGCGTGACAGTATACCAAAATATTGACGAGGTGATGCTTGATTGAAAAATCAGATGTTGCGTACGAAATCATTGCAAATATCGTAATGGATAAAATAATAGAGGATTTCGGCTGTATGTGTTATTATATCCTTGATCTATTTACAATCACTTCTAGTTCTAAGTTGAATGAATTCTTCTTATATATCCATATCTCGTGTAGAACAATCAACATTTTTAATAAAAAAAGACTCGTACTCAAGAGTGATCGGTCCTTATCTTGATAATCATTCCTCCCTGAAGACTTTTCAAAACATCGATAAATGTGAATATGTTAGGATGGACACCATTAAAATATTTGGCGAAGTGGCACGCATTTGTTGTTTGATCGCGAATGTTGAGTTGTGCCACCCACATTTTAGCAGGACATTGTACATCGTTTCGAATGTAATTTTTGAGTATATAATCAGAGAACCCGAAGAGATTTGGAGTGATGGTTCATATCGAATCATCAACAAATGCATCATCAACTTCTACTGAATACTGTCGATCTTCGGGCAGACACCACCCCCAGGGTATAGTTTCCACAGTGTTTGAATGTCGCAGGCCGATAGAACTCAGTCTCATAGCTATGTGCCCTGTCCAAAGGAAATTTCAACGCGGGGTACATGAAATATACACTGTGTCAGGTAAGGGGGTTAGGAGTTGAACCTTCCGCTGAAGCATTTGCGCAGTTGATGACTGCGGCCGCGGTTAATCCTTGCGCAGTTCATAGCATTTTTCTGACCACTTGCGCAGTTGCATCTCGCCCAAAACATGGAGACCCGTCAGAATGGCGGCCTTCTTCACATGCCTTAGATGTCGCGAAAAATTGACGTCTCAACGTATACGGAGTAAATAATCTCGGCTGGAGTTTCGGTACGATTTTTCACTGAAAAAAGACTTCAGTCAACGAAAGTTACGGGCTCTTGCAGTCCTCGGTAGGGTGCTCTTGGTGGATATGGCAAGCCGTTGAATAAGGAACATCACGGAAAATACCTTTTTTCTCAAAGCTCCAGTGTGTGTCCAAATTTTTTTCAGACCTAGAACTTTGAGGAAGTACTTCTTTTAAGAGAATAAATTGGAAAAGAAATTCGCGCGAGCCGCGCAACTTGCCCACGTACAATAAGCCCGTGATTGTTTATCAAAGTCTCGCCTTGTCTGTGCGAAAATATCTCTGGATCTGGCACTTAGCCCAGCTATCATTGGGGAGTTTTGTAGCAATGGAATTAGTTGGCATACCGTTCAAAATTGCGAACAATGGCAGAGATATTATTTTCACTTTATAACCCAAACTACCACACCTCTGAAATACGTGACCACGCGTCTTTTGATTACCCAACAAGTTCTTATGTGAGGAATTTCGAGTTGGATTGGACTGCCAACTGATTTCCAGAACGATCATCTGATTTGATGTATTATTAGTATATCAAAAATGATTTCTTAATACTTACAAATTTATCCCATCGAATCCAGCTCCTATGCCCACATGATTGATGCCAGCAACTTTTCGAATATGATTAATGTGAGCTGGAATAACAAATGAGAACTAATTTCACACACTCCGTGGACAGAGTCAAGACTACTATTGTTTGCATGAGTATTTTCGGAACTCGTCGTTTTCCTTCTATTTTTCGAGTTTTCCACGTATAACGATTGATATTTTCACGTCACTTAGACATTTATTAGGCTCAGCACAGCATCACTCGTCTACAGGAATTTTCCGAATTTTTCTCAAGATAGATACAATAGTCAACATAGTTTTATGATTTCCTAAGCCACAAAAATCAAAGTTCTTTACTATGAGATCTACCATAATCACATACGAGTAGTTCCGCGCGAAACAGACCTACGAAAAAGGGTCATGTCTTAAATTTTTTTCTTGATTTTTTTAATCGATTCTATGGTACAGAGTATGAACTTTTCACTACCTATGGGGCCCCAAAAAGATTTTCCAGGTACCTTCGACGTACATGACTTTGTTCTTTTGAGTTATTTTCAACAAAAAAGTTAGGGTATTTTTTTCAATAAAATGAATTTTTCTCGAATTCGTTCAAAGATACAGAGATGCGATTCTTCGAGAAACATCTTCGCTCACTAAAACAGTCACAGTTCAGACCAGAAACAAGTTAGAATAACTTTCGAAAACCGATTCCGAAGCTCTTGACTTCTACTTTGGGATGCTTTTTGAATCATCTAGATCCATCAATTCCCACCAGACTTGCGGAGGTTTGCGTAATGACCCGATTTTCGTGAAATTTTACTAGGCTCCAGATTGATTTTGCAAGAATCTCTTGAGGTGCGCAGAGAGGAATACTCGGTAGCTCTTGGAGTGCTTGAAAGAAGCTACAAAATGAGCCCGAGTAAAGTGATTTTGGACCAAGGAGATCCGAGCAGTCGAGTGAGCAAAATCCGATTTTTTTTTCTTAGGTCTGCACAACTTTTTGACCGGTAGAGTATATCTTCAGAATTTACTTTGATTAGATAAAGTTTAGAACTTGACTATGAATGTAGATATGCAGAGTAATAATAATATTCATTACACCAACTCACCGATTACATCTTGAATCTTTGCCGTATTGTTACACGTTATAAAGTAGGTATAAAAAGGGATCATGACCACTCCTCCATTTTTAGCCTGAAACAAAAAAGATTACGGATTTGAGGAAGATGATTCAATTGACACGTTCACTGCGTCGGGTCCCAAGGGTGGAACCCGCTCTTGTTCGGGTTCTAGCGTGTACCAAACGACGTGGACGCATTTAATGGCTTAGGTTTCGGTTTTTACTCCTTATATGTATACGATGCCAAGAACACATGTGCACGTCAGTTCGAGTATCGGAATTGATTTGTATGAGTTACTCGATAAAAACTCAGTTTTCGCGAAAATTACGATGCAAAACACTAAAATAGCTAGTAAATTGTGAATATAGGCGAAACTCCGTATTTGCGCATTAAGTATTCGCGAATTCGCTTATCCGCGATTTATGAATTGCGGCACATTTTCTTTACTCGCGGACTCAAATTCGAGTATTCGCGATCTCAGATTAAATGCAAATCGTGGATGAAATTATCGGATTTTTCAGGCAACTCTTATCGCGAGATTCATAATCATGGAAAAGTTTCCTCATATGGTTTAGAAATACAGGGATGCGTGGCCAATTCCAGATTGATCGAAGCATTAATTCTATTGTTAGGTGGTTTTCAATGAAGTTATCTTTACTGTTTCGTTGTTTTGGTCATAGCGTATTTTGGTACATCTCCCAAGTTTTTCATACACTAGATCATTTTCATCCGCATTCTCTTACAACGTGGAATTTTCGAAGGATATCACAGCAAGGAGGGAATCTAATGAATTCATGAGTATTATAGCAACCAACGAACAGATTTTGAATTTCATCCAGAAAGGTGACAGAATTGGCGCGTTTGCAGAAAGTTCCGGAGTCAACGAGTTACTACTAGCTTCGTGAAGATACCCTCCGTCGATCCAACCAACCTTTGTCAACTAGTTTTTTTGGGAAAAAGACCAACTGATTGACTTGCTATTGGTTCACTAAATTGTTCCCAGTCCTCAACTTTCATAAAGTTGACTCTACAACTTTTGGTCCAGCGGAACGTAACCTCCGAAATCCTGTAAGACCAATGTTTCTGTATTCGCGTAAGGTAAAAGTGCTAATGAAGGAACACCTCGTGATTTTGGTCCCAATCGTGAAACACTTCTAAAATATCTACTATAGAGACATAGAATAATTTAAATTGCATGAGAAAAAGTTCTAACTCAAAGTTTACAAACTCATTTTGATAATACGATAGGCACAATAATTATTGCTGAGCATTATAATTGCATTATAATTTATATTTTATATATTTTATATATTTTAAATTATAATAGCATTGCTGAGCACAATAATTATTGCTGAATTATTCCAAGATAAAAATTGAGAAGCGAGCGCTTTAAGACCAATTTACCTTCACCCTTACACCAAAAAGTCACCTTCTCATTTAATTGATAATTATCACACGAGGCTTCTAAAACTTGTTTCTTTCGTCAGGTATGATAGTTAATAGTCTAAACGTGGAGAAATTTCACCACAGATGAATTTCACCTCTACATCGGCGATCATTGGCGTTTTGAATGATGTGAGTGATGAATGGTGATGATGACGATGATGATAATGATTTGATGAAGATGTAATGATGCATGATGATGAAAATGTGTGATGTGTGCTTCACCCTCCTCAGTAGCGATGAATTTCATCTCTACATCGGCGATCATTGGCGTTTTGAATGATGTGAGTGATGAATGGTGATGGTGATGATGATGGTGATGAAAATGATGAACGTGTGATGATTGATGATGATGAAAATGTGTGATGTGTGCCCTCGCCCTCCTCAGTAGCGATGAATTTCATCTCTACATCCGCGATCATTGGCGTTTTGAATGATGTGAGTGATGAGTGGTGATGATGATGATAATGGTGATGAAACTGATGAACGTGAGATGATTGATGATGATGAAAATGTTTGATGTGTGCCTCACCCTCCGATGTAGAGATGAATTCCATCTCTACATCGGCGATCATTGAGGTGTTGGGGCGATGAATGTAATGGGTGATGAAACTCAATTGGGTTCTTCTTCATAAAGTTATCAATCGCCACATTTTCATTTTTATTATTGGGACTTTTTTTAGATTCCTGTTATAAAGTTTAACTGTTGTCAAGTTTCGAAAATATCTAATTAAACGTATGGTTCACATTCTTATCGAAGATATCTTGAGAATTTGATTGCCTCATATTCATACCTCACAGAGCGGAGCGAGCGTTAGCGAGCGACGATACGGCTAGTGTGATCCTATTCCAGAGGACGTGATTGAGATTCTTCCAAGAGTGTAGACCAATAAAAGCTGCCTCAAAAATACTAAAATCATTTTTCGAAAAACTCTCGTGGACTAATGCCGTTTTGGCACAGGAGCCACCTAATACGCTAAGTATAGATCTACTCGCCTCAGACTTACTTAACGTTTATCCATGGATATCTATGAATAATTAAGGAATTTGAACAAGGTTCTCGGCAATAAATTTCTTCGCACGGTGTTCTTGAAATGCGTTCATATTCCGCTGACGACCACTAACGGGATTGTTGTGGGATATATTTCTGGTGCCTTTGAAGCTCATTTTCTGATAAGAATCGAAATCGGCACTTGGACCGTTTTTTATCGAAGTCCAAAAAACCTGTTTCTTATCCTCTTTTCAATCTTCCTCCTCGGATGATTTGAAAAGGACTAACTTTAACAGAAAATGTTTGGAGACATCTTTTGTAGATCTTAAGAAATTGCATAAAACAGGTTCATACTCTTGAATCCGTAAAACGCACTCCGTTCGAGATATTTTAGGATTTATATCTCGTAATCATAAATTTCTCGAAGAATCTCAAGTCTGTGGCTCTAAACGAGCTTGTTTCATCGAAAATTGTGTAAAATATGAATTGAAGTGCTCGAAAATGATAAGTTATCCAGGATTCGTTTTTGTTGTGTTGACCAAGATCTGTTTCTGTATTCAATAAAATCACGAATATCGCCAAAATGTTCTCTTGATTCACTGAAGACGATTGTTGTTTGACTCCATTAATTACCACTTCAAGTATTTCCCATTTGGGAGGTGATTCGCCCTTTTTCTTGTATGGTCGGCAATATGATGTTAATCCGAAACCTGTTCTGTTGCTCACCTATTACTATAGATTAAAGAAATATTAAAGAACCCTACAAAAAATATCTTCAAGCACTACAATTATATTTTACACAATTTTCGATGGAACGAGCTTGTTTGGAGTCACAAACTTGAGATTTTTCGAAAAGTTTATGATTACGGAATGAAAATCCTAAAATATCTCGAAGGGAGTACGTTTTACGGATTCGAAAGTATGAAAATTTTTTGCGCAGTTTTTCAAGATCTACAAAAGATGTCTGTACATATTTTTCGTTAAGATGAGTTCTTTTCGGGTTATCCGAAGAGAAAGATTCAAAAGAGGATGAAAAACCCCTTTTTGGATTTATATAAAAAAACGGCCCAAGAGCCGATTTTGATTCTTATCAGGAAATTAGCCCCAAGGGCCCTAGAAATACATATATCCGACAACAATCCCGTTGGTGGTCGTCAGCGGAATATAAACGTATTTTTAAGATGAGGCAGATACTCGGATTTAGTTCTGTGGCACAAATTTTCGAGTGTTTTCCTCACACTCATGAAGTGCCAGTGTATAATATGTGAGTGATTCCGCCGAAAGTGAGATTTTTTGGGGCCAAAATCGTCACCTAGCGTGATTTGGGTCAAAATAGTTATTTACGATACAAGGGACCTAAGAGCCTTATTATTACACGGCGTGAAGTTGGCGCCCGAGCGCTTGCGCGAGGGTGCCAATCACGCCGTGTAATAATCAAAGCTCTTGGGTCCCGTGTATCGTACACTATTTTATAGCATCGAGTGACATAAACCCGCCCTTTGCGGGGGTCATAACACACCCGAGCGCTTGCGCGAGGGTGGAAGCGGGTGGCTAGGGCGGGGGTAAGCGGGGGGGTTCGGGGGGGCGGCAGCCCCCCCGACTGAAAAAAAGTTAAGAATCTGGTCCTATAAAATAGACATCACACACCCGCGATTAAACCTATCGAGTGATGATAAAGACGTTTCTTGTATCTAAAATAAGTCATGAGCATCGTTGGTTATTATAGTAATGTAAGGGTTGTGCAACCCTCATCCCAGCCAAAACCTGTAATTTTCCCTCCCAGACTTCATCATGAAACAATTTCTGAATTTACGCTGGTAACTAGACTCCAGAAAAATTAGCAGTTTAATTCTTCTTAGAAATTCCATAACGGCTGTTTGAGAATTGAAAACTGTGTAATAACACATCCTCACCGCAAGGATGACGAATATGCGTATTTGATCTTTTCAAATGAGGTACAATTCCTAATACTGTCATGCAGTCTCTAATTTTGATACCTACTTATTTGTTGTGATTTGATCACGACAGTGTATTAAATGGAAATCCAGCATGATGAAAGGTTTCAAGGTTAGCACAAATATACATGTGCAAAACTCAACCACGTGTTTATGTTTATGTTTATGTTTATGTTGATGATGATTTATAACCATGAGTGGGAGTGTAACAGACATGACTAATTTTCTTGCTCTTTACAATTATTGATGCGGATACAAGTGCTCCAGACATGATCCATCATAGATTTTTTTATAATATTATCTCAATTTCGATGCCTGCATACATAATTAGCGCGAAAATTGCCAAAAATGTCCTAATAACCTCACAGTGAAATAAACTGATTTGCTGCATCCCGCACCCACGTGAAGTGAGCGGACGCATTATTTCACAGTTGAATAATAGGCCATTTAAGTCCCGCAAATGCGTTAAATAAACGCGGGTTTAGGTCACGCAGTGCTATAAAATTATTTTAGCCCCAGACGAGTTTTAGTGGGTCATTGCAGTTGGTTCCCACTTGTTTTGGCACAAAAAGGAAGTACCTAGAGGTACGTAGCTCTAAACTGAAGCCGTACAAAGATATGTCGAGTTTAAGGGGTCGCGGAAGGGGACGGAATAGACATTTCGCCTTAATTATATTCCCACGGCTCGACAACCAATCGTAGACTCTTTTCCGCATAGATTTGCTCTGATTCAATTAAATACTTCAAGAAAATGTGTTTCACAAAGCGATATAGCGCGTTGGGGCGGAGCACAACATGGGGACGGAAAGGACAGAAAATTTTGTACGCCATTCTGAAAACACGTTTATGTGGTGCGCCTGGGTGCAGATTCGAGTTCTCGGCTACTGTCGCGCATCGATTAGGTGTATTTGAGTTTCTAAAAATCAACCTCTTTGGTTAAAAAGGCTCAATAGACGATCGGGGACTTTGCCGACCTAATCAGTGTTGAGCGAACAGCTTCGGTGCAAACCCGTCTTCAAAATGTCGGATGGCCGTGTTCGAGCTGAGGGCTCAATTCGGATTCGCAAAGTGGTGGATTATGTTATTGGAAGTATTACAAATTGAAGTGCATAGCTATATATAGGGATTTTTGACTCCGCATATGCGTCGTGATGAATTCAAAAGTCCAAGTTCAGTTTACTACAGAGGACGGAATGGACATTTGGATCCTTTATCAGGCACTACAAAATACAGGAACATTAGGATCGTCTCTAAAACTATCAACATAGTTGCGCACCAATAGAATACGCCCCAGAAAATTGCTACAGTGCACATCCCGATTCTTAAAAACTTGGGGGAACATGATGGAACACGGAAAATCCCACTTTCGAGGGAATCACTGATATATATCGATTTATAACACCTAAGCAAACGCAAGGGTCGAGAAGCCCAACAAAATGTTGTGTTATTAACTTCGATCTAAATATCTAGACTCACACGAATCAATCGACAAAAAACTTATTTAATGTATGAGTAACCGAGCACGATGCTAATTCATAGCCTATTTTTTATACCATTTCCTTATTTGATTGGCATGGATCTTGGGCAATTTGTCTCCATCTCAATGGGCCTCGCCCACGCAAGGCTTGGCGCGTGACGTATGTTGTTCAACTGTGTGTTAATTTCAATATGCATGATCAAGTCAATAGGAGCTCTACTCATCTTCTTTGCGTTTTGAGGTTGAAGCGATTCGTAAACGAGGAGCATTGGTCTTCATAAAAAGTCCAATTGAATGTCTGATACAACGATTCGTGGTGAAGAAATCGATTGCTACTATATTTAGATGAATCAATACACAAGATGAAACGAATATCAAAGCTCACAGAGTAATGAATTACGCTTGGATGAAGAAACCAATAATATCAATATCTTCCAAGGAGTCTTTGAGTCACTTAGACATCCGTGGTATTTGTTGCTGACTTCATTTCGAGCTTTGCATTGAATTAGAACGTGTTGAGGATCATTCGTCAAAAGGAACTAAATCCATTTTTATTCGTTCCCTTTGGTAAATCACGTCGGTGTTATTTACTGTGGTGAAAAACGTGCCAGTGGTTTGCATCCCTACACTTTGGATATCACCTGACAGATCTTCTGTTTTTCTGGTGCATCAAAAAGTTAGTATTCATCCGCAACCTCGACATCGTTACTTGGAGCTCCGGTTCTTTTCCTCCACGGAATTCTAATCTTTTCAGGCATCGGACTTCTTGTGCTCTCTGAAACACGTCTTTCTACGCGTATCTCTTCACTCTCATTTCTCAAGATCTTTTTGCTTTTTTTACTCTCCACACTTCCATTTCCACGTGCAATACTTGCGATCCTAATTTCACGAAACTGTGAGCTTCCATTTGCTGATTGATTCTCTGAAACATCGGATCTTGATTTTCACCGCAGATCAAATCACTCTTGGTTTTTGTATTTACTGTGAACCTATTCATCTCGAAAAGTCTCACTATTCATCCGGAGTTTTGACAATTTTGAAAAATTCAATTCCTGAGATCCGATCGATTGTAATTTCAAAAATTTGACCGAAAATCAGAATAATGTACTTTGTGAATCAAGTCTCATAACTGCCTTTCAGGATGATTCTCTTTTTTATTTTTGGCAATGTTCTTTTTTATTGATGATTCGTTTATTTTCTGTCCAATAAATATACCACGGAAACTAAGAATTGATAATGTATACTTCTCACGGTCTCTCTGATGGTTTTGGACTTTGACCAGAACCATGTTGAGTTTTTCCTGCTTGAGAGGTTGGTGATGGGTGTTTCGTGAGAGATTCGAAATGAGACTGTTCCCTCAATTACGAAATCATAGTTCATTACTTGTGCGCAGCGTGAGAGCTCAATCAGGATTAATTTGCCACCTCCACGGTAGCCATCGAATCGAGTATTCTACAGTTCTATCGTGCGAGCTCGGATTAGGTAATCCTGACGTTACACGGGATGAGTTAACTCGCGGGCACACATTGACCATCGTCAAATGAGTAAATTGAATCTCATTCTCATATACTCTCTTAGGAGATCTCTTGTGACACAGGATCTCAGATGTTCGAGAAGAAAAACCGATTTAAACTCGAAGGTGCCATTTTTGTGAATGGGACGAGCAATGTCTTTTATCGAATCAAGTTCAATCGTTTTCAACACATCCGTCGCCACGGCAAAAAATTGCAACTTTATCCCTGCATGTCGTGATACCCAAATTTTTATCACATTGAGAAGAATAAGTGAGTGTGCGAACGTGATAGTGCATTCGAGTATGAAATTCAATCATTCTTACTACAATTCAATCGAAACAGAAATCAGTCCAGTACTCAAATAAATAAGAGTTGAAAAGAATTTTCAAGATGCGCTTTTATGAACTGCGCCAAGAGATGCTGTAAAATTTGACATTGTATACAGAGGACAGAAATTTGTAGTGAGGAAATTGCCTAAAAAAAATTGCTCAAATATACAACTCATGTGCGGAAAACGATTCTCTTCATAAAACGAGTGGACAAATATAATGGGTATATCTCGTATTTGGATGTGGCACCATCATTCTATCGCGATTCACACTCAAGTTTAAAAAAGGATGCAGAGCACCATGCAGTATTGGACAATAACAAGCATTGCGCTGATTGTGCAATCGCATCGATACGTCGATATCCACTGCACTGATCATCTTCAAAACTACCCGCGACTTTCTGTTTAGTACTCATGACGAGTTTGCACATGCGCGTGCACGCTAGAAACCGGAAGGTAAAAAAATTCCGACTAGATATGGGGATCTAGGGGCGAAAAAATTCGCACGGTCAAGTGGAATAAAAGCGTACAAAACGGATATGATCTCAAGACTTGACTCAATCATCACTGGAAAGCAAAATATATATTCAAATAATTAGTAAAGAAGAGATTTCTTCCACTTGTTCTCAGTACGATCGAGATGCAACAGCTCGTCCTCACAGGAAGCTCAAGATGTGACAGTTTTTTCAAACGTAGCACCGAAATGTACGCAAATCACCAGAGTTCAAGTAATGGGAATTGTAGGATAAGCTGACAATGAGTTATTGGTATCTACGAAAAATGTCTGAAGCGTTCTTAATCCGGAAAGGAGAAGCGCTGCTTGCAACCCAAGTTCTAAATAAAATCAAGCTCGTTTGCGAGGAAGCAGTGTAAGGGAAGGAAGAGAGAGAGAGAGAGAAAGAGAAAGAGGGAGAGGAGGAAAATCAGACAAATCAAGTCGTACGTAAATCGCCGGGGTGGAGTAGATTGGGTGCTCCGAGAAAAGGTCATCTCCGCATTCGCAAACATTTCACTCTCTCGAGGGAGGCACTACAGGAGACGGGGCTCGCTCGCGCGGAGATCGGGAGGCAGAGATGGGGTGGCGGTGTAGCTGCAATAACGCAAGAGGGAGTAAGAGAGAGAGAGAGAGGGAAAGAATGAGCAGGAGGGCTAAACTCACCAGATTTCTGAGCACGTCGTCGGGCACGTTTCTGCTGGAATTGCAGAGCGCCCGGGCGGCGCTGTGGGAGAAAATAACCGGCGCCTTGGTCGTCTGCAGCGCGGCATTCATCGTACGCGTGGAGACGTGCGACAGGTCGACCAGCATGCCCAGTCTGTTCAGCTCCCTCACCACCGCCTGCAAAATCAAACGTACATTATAATCATTGCGTCGGATATCAATTGATATCATTCGTTGTTGCAGCTCCAGTAACCGCGACCTTGCAAATTCCATCAACTATACGCGCCGTTCAAACGCGTGTATTGTTCTACAATATAGCAGCGTTGCCTCCGATTCGGTGGAGCAGATTGTAACTCGTTTTGGAGTACGTCTAAAGTCTAGTTGTTCGCTACACTGGCATTAAATTAGCAACTTGAGGGCGTCGAGCCACCCCGAATCAGAGTGTAAACTGATTACGTCTATATAGACAGGAGTGAACTGGCTGAATAATCAACTACACAATCGCTTGAGACGACTGGGTATTGTCGATCTGGTTTTGTAGGTGGAGATTTACCCGGCGTGTCGATGAGATCTATTCTAGGACTACAATCATTTTTGACAAGAACTGATTCCGAAGTTCTCTCACAATCGGTCATGAAACACAATTTAACAAAGCCAAGGTAATATCTGATTATCACTATTTTTTTTCGGATTTTTGGCACATGATTTGGAAATATTATTTATAATGTAAAAACAAAAATCTTGCAACCATTGGCAAGAAACATTATTCCTCGATGAATTATTTCCGTACACCAAACGAGCACTCGAGTCGACGAGTACTTCGGAAATAAATTTGAATGGTTGCTAATCAGATCAGAGCAGATACTTTGCTATTCTTGTCTTTTCTCAAAATTTGAAATGAGAGTGTTTGATAAAAATTTTGCTCATGCCAGGAAAAAGGGCAAAGAATGACATTTTTCTGCATTTCTGATGTTAATTTATGGGCTAAGGTCATTGCCTTACTCGCCACCGCTCATTCGGATTGCAAATGTTGTTAATAAGTCAGAGGCTCCTAAACTGCTTTTGTCGCTCAATAGCGATGGTTTTTAAATAATGGTTGTTAATCAATTCAACGTGTCAAGAAGAAATTTCTCACGAAGTTCGTGAGAATGATATCATGTTGAAGTATACCCCCTGTTAAATATATTATCCTAGAAAATTGAGATTACCTACATTCACGATTTCGAAACAGCTCAGTTAAATTGATCATTCGCTTCCCCGTGTCGTCGTCTGCAGGCCACATATACAGGGTCCGATTTTAGAAGTATATTTGAGATAATTTGTCATTGGTTGAACGGAAAAATCGGAAAGATTTTCCCTGGTCATTAGTAATATATTCTAAAAACTAAAATTTACTCGAAAATTTATGTATGTTGCCATGGATGCTCAGGAGAAAATGAAAACGAGAAGGGGGAATAAATGTTATTCAGTCTTTTTCGTCATTTGTTCACTCCAATAACCTATTAGAAGTATTTTCAAGCTCCTATCTTCGCTGCTAAAACATAGTTGAGAACTGAGTTGAATATCAGAGTCCCCCAAATATTTGGAGATTTTGTTGATGGATTATAGTCAATATGCTGAAAAAATGTTCGATAATGCAACGAATTTAAGATATATCACGGCGCATTTGGAAGTACACGCGACGCACACCGCCGCGTGACACATAATCGATCATGGAATCAAGTGATTATTCAATTGATTAGTCAATTAATCAATTGATCTATGTATCAATCTCACTCATAGCCCGCAAGGTCACTTAAATCCGACCAAAGAAGACCAGACCATACCGAACTAGGTCAAACCAGACTGAACTAGACTGAACTAGATCGTATTGAACCGCATTAAACGCCCGAGACTGCACGAGGAAGAATCTACCAAAGTAGGCCAAACTAGACCAAACTAGATTCAACCATACCGTATCAGGCCATACTAGACCTCACTAGTACTGTACAAGAAAGAATCAAATCTGATTAGAACAAACTAGAGCGAATTAGATCGAATTAGACTGAGTCCGACCGAACTGAATCGAACTAGACCGTATTAGCAGCCGCGTTAAGCCAAATTAAACCGTACCAGACCAAACAAGGCCGCTTATAGCCAAACTAGACCAAACTTGATCGAACTGGACTTACACTGAACTAGACCGAAGTAGTACCAACTTGGTACGTCAATTCTCGCACGGCACTTCTACGATAATTTTTGTACGGTACTAGCACCGTCCTACAACCATATTAGTAGCGTATAGACAGAATCGCATATTGGTCTCTCGTCCGGTTAGCGTGTCGAAAAAATGGAATGCTGTGAGTGAATGCAACCCTGGTCGAGATCGACTCGTGCCGAAGTCGCAGCATTGAGCTGCAGTGATGCTATCGCTGATACATTTACAGGTCTTTCTTCAATAACATGTGACAGACTTGTGAATAGCTGGTGAATAGCTTGGCAAACGCTGTCTATTTCTGTCTATCCACAAGCTATACACGAGTCATTGCCAAGTCATTCGTTTTTTACATGGTACGATCAAAGCCCATTGATAGCTGGTTGTGTATACCTAGGCTCCCTTCTTCCTCGTCCGATTCACTATTCGACTCCAGGGTATTCACACTGTTAAAAATATCATCATCACTCAAATAGACCTATGTAGCGAAAATCGTGACGAAATCGTTCAATTCGTCAAAAATCAGCCCATTGACATCCGGAACTCCTGTTACAGTACCCAAATACTGAATCCCGACATTTCGTGTTAGAGAGTTTTTGTCTCGAAAAATGGGCGACAGTCGATGAAACATTTCGATTCAGGGAGTTTTTGCCGGCGAAATTTTTCCGTGTCGGATATTTTCAGTTTACCGTGTATTTCTTTCGAGTTGAAGAGTCTTTCTCAAGAACCCGGTCATTTTCTCCGGATTAAAGGATTTTCGAGTTAGGGAGTCTCGAGTTGGAGAGTTTCTACTGTATCAAGTCGGCAACCCTGATCCACGAATGTGATTTAAGGTTGGTAGCCCTGCAAGGAGGATCCGGATGGATGGGATCTTACCTTGCCTTTATTACAGGTGATTAGACGAATTAACAAGATTTTGAGTTTCTTGAATGCTCTGATGTGATGCAATAGTATGGATCAAAATGTCCCGATACAGCCCTAAAACTTCATTTCTTTGTATTGTTTTGTACCCAGCTATCCATGAGTCAACTCATTCTAACATAGAAAGTAAATTCCCGGATTTACATAAATATCATCAGGGGTTCTGAGAAATGAGTACCGAACCGCTATATTCTTGTGAATACTTTTGATCTGCTCTAAGCTATTGCATTTGATGGGGGAAGGCCAGGCAGAGTAAACGAGTGGTTTGCTTTGAACCATCGCGATCGAAGGAGGACATCAAAAGCCTGCGTGTCGCAAGCAAAAGAGCATTCATCTCTCAACGTATCATCATAGCCCAATACAGCTGCACTAACAAAATACCACCTGCATTCGTACAAAGAGTGGTCCATCTATTGACCCTGTTATGTGCTATATCCACACTCTGTGATATCCTCAGATCCACCGGAGCGAACGGCCACAATATAGTGCTCTGCGCTTTTATTCCTCTGTGAGCACGAGTATTCCCTTCGCTCCCGACGTTCTTTTGAGCGTTGGAGGAATTCGCGTGGATGGATAGAGAGAGAGAGATGACTTAGCAAGTAATGATAGAGACGTGCGAGGTTGCACTTATAATTACGAAAATTGACCGATCGAGTTGGACGGGCCGTGGCGTGGATCCACAAGAATGCCAAAGCGCGCCCCCGGTGCTTCCTGTTTCAGTGGATTTGTGACACATGCAGGATTGAGTCACGCACAAGGAATTTTCTCTATCTTTTTATTCAATTATGGCCTCATTTTTCAGGAAAGGAATGCAGATAGCTTGAGACTGTGGCTTCCAATTCGGACATGGTTGGTAGAAATGGAGTTGAGATGATTGTTGTCGCTAAGTGAGATGTTATTTCGAATTCATTCGAAAATTTATTTCAATATCACTATCCTTACAAAAAAGGCGCAGTGTAATGTTTCAAAGAGTTTCCATTCCTCCCTCAATTATCGCTATTGTCTACGAACTCCAGGTCTGAGTGGGTCCAAAAATCGCGTTTGCATATCACGATCGAGGTCAAAATGGCTACAACCAAAAGTTCATTATGACATTGATCTGATTTTGAGATGGAGTGTGCGGACTTTCAGATATGGCTCATAGACTACGCCCAATTACTAGTTGTGGTTTAATCGTACATCACCAGAGACTTTTTGCGGTTTTCAAATTATCCATCAAGACCAACGGTACATCACTCTGATGATTGTATTTTTGCAGAAATTTGAATTTTCTTTTGGTGTGAAAATAAATTTCAGCTAAGATCAGCAATCTTTCTCTTCATTATAATCGGTCCCAATGTCAATTATTAGAATGATACAGGTATAGTTTGATGGAAGCTTGCTCGATACGGAGGCAACAAAGAATTCTAGAGAGTATTTGGTACGTTTCGTCGGAGCAAGTTGGCAACTCTGACAGCTTGGTCAGCTTAGTGATGGACAGAGTTAACTCCAGTGGGCTTTCGGTCACGTGGAGTAGGAACTGTAAAGCCCACGGAATCCCAAATGTCTATTGTCCGGGGCTTGTTCGATATTGCAGATGCGCCTGTGACTCTCTCGGACCTTTGCGAATTTATAAGCAGCAGAGCAGCAACTCTGCAGTCAAATATGCGCAGAGTTTCGAGTTGCAACTAGGCCAAGCACTCGTCGCAGTATCGAACGAGCTGATACCGAGCGGATTTTGTTTGCTCCTCTTCCTCTTGCCCAAAAGATTCCACAAACACCGTTCTCATGGTCCTCCTCAGTTTTGTGCCTTTTTAATAAACAGAAAAAAAACCTCAACGTTCCGAGACAGATAGAGCGATCTAACATCTGCTCGGTGGATTTCTGATGGACGTTGATGATTTCTGTTTTGATATGAGTAGTTCCGTGGAAACTTTGAAATAATGTGTGCTTGCTTGTACCAACCCTCAAAACGCTTGGAAAAAAATTCATACCGATCACGTTCGACGTACTTTTTGGTGATCTTTTTGGCGCAATCATTAGTTTGACGATCTAGGGTCGCCGAAAAAAATTATCATCTAAAAAGGGGTCAAAATGTCAGTTCCGGGTGCTGTGGCTTTTCATTTTTCCGACCTTTGTGAGTATGAAGCGTCGTGATGGGGCTCGTTTGAGATTCGGGCGGGCAGATACATCGAATATAATACTATCAAGTACCAAATGCCACTGCTATAATAGAGCCCAAAGATCACCTTTTGGTGCATGACTAGTAGGTACATTTTGTGGCGCAATTTCACTTAAAATTTCACTTCCTCTAATTTCCTCGATAAAAGTGAATTTGCCTAATTTCAGGCTTACCCGCACCAATTTATTCTTAAAGTAAATCGTCAGGTCCAAATTTTCCCATGCTCGCAAGGATCGAAGGAAGATTATTTTTACACTTTCCAGAGTACTTTTTTGCAAAGTTCTACTTCTGCTGAATTGTTTGATCAGTTCCGTGCCCTAGTAATGCGACCTTCAAACGCGAGGCTACAGAGGTCCTAGTGATTTTCTTTCTAAGCATTTGGCGAACAAAGGAAACCCCCAAAACCTCAAGATTGAAGCTCGAGCCGTTGGTCCGTGGAATCAGTTTTAATGTCAAATGTCACATTTTTGTGTGTTACTCAAAATGCCAGGTTCCATGTGATGCTACCATATCATCTAAGTTATACTCATGGTACCGAAGAGTGGACAGATTTGCCTTCGTGCGCAAGTTCATTTGTACTTTCTATGTTTGAAAAAGTTGAAAAATATATCTCAGAACCTTCGGAAGTGAGATTCGGGGCTGGCACATTTTCAGCCTCCAAATATCAAAGTTTTCAACGGAACTATTTATATATGATCAGCGCGAAGTAATGTTTTTTTTTTTTTTTCAGTAGGACGTTTCTTGAAGCTCCAGCACTCAAACGTTTCTTGAAAATTTTCGAATTTATCGTTTGCTTGACTCGCCGAAAACTGCAGTTCCCCCAGAGTCAATGATTCGGTGGACGGAATATTTATGAATTAGACCGTCATTCAACTAATCAAAGGTATTATGTCTCTCACTCTCAAAACACTATTTGATATCGGAGGGGGAGGGGGGTATGGCAAAAGTCGATGAGTCAATTTCTCATCAAGAGCAATGTATCCTTTTGCAAATCTCCAATTGTCATCTTCAATGTGATTTCGTAGATTTTACGAAAAATTTGATTCACAATGTTTTCCTTCACAACATCAAACAATGCAACGCTGGCACGAAGAGTGTGTGTAGCAAAAGTGTTACGAATACTTTGATTGTGCAAAAATTGTGAGTGTCCACACAATTTACTCGTTTACGTATCGTTAGCCAGCAGGCCATTCATCCTATCCTTTTGCTTTTGTCTCGTCTCGAGTTTTGCCAACCTCCTATTCGTTTGATATTTTCCCCTCTTTATTCACTTTCAGCTGTATTCTTACTGGAGAGTATGATCCGACCTACATCTTTCACTCTGATAGCTGGCTTCTGTTACATACGAAAATGCTCCGTTTGACTCATAGAACAGTGACATATATGAGTATGTCACCTGATACGTGAATAAGGTAATTCGAATTTTTGAAATTTCTGTATCTACGCGCCATTCAAGAAATTTTTCGGGACACCAACAATAAATTCCACTATTACTGAAGTTTAATAGTAGCATGCAACGTTCACTGACATACCTATATCAGTCTCGAACCATCGTGAAAGCCATCCACTTGCGATTCATTTTGCATGAAGAGCCTCACACCGATGAATTGATTGGATCGAAAATTCGTGTAGCGTTACAATTTAACCAAAGCAGTCTGACAGCTTTTTGATTCGAAGTTCTGATATAAATTATTTATATGCGAAACTTTATTTCTATTTGTCTATTGCCTATAGTTGAATTCGTAGAGTAGATTGATAAAGGCAATTATGATCACCGAGATTTATTTTCGGTATAACGACGATACGATAGGTTCATCCATCAAATGTTCATCCATCTCACTTAAACTAATTGTAAGCTGCTCCAAGTTGAACTAATAGAAGATCTGAGTGGCTCACCGAGATTCGAGTAGTTCCGTGGAAACTTTGAAATGATGTGTGCCTGCTTGTACGGACCCTCAAAACGCTTAGGAAAGAAATTGCACAAGTCTTTTCCGACGTGTTTTCGTTGCTCTTTTTTGCGCAATTGTTAGTTTTCCAATGCAGGATTGCTCTCAAAAAAATAATCATCGAAAAAGGGAGCAAAATGTCAGTTCCGTGCGTTGTGGTTTTCCTTTGAAGCGCAGCAGTGGGGCTCGTGTGGGACTCGCGCGGACGAATACATCGAATATCATGGTACAGTAGAACCTACAGTTTGGTTCCGAAGAAAAAAAAGTCCAATATAACGAGTTGTCCAACATACACGGACATGCCAAAAAATCAACTCATCTTACGTCAAGTCATTCAATAAATAAATCTAAGGTATCTGTGCCTAATTTGCCCCCATTCAAGTTCTCACATGTACGAACCCGCAGACCTTGCCCCGCATTTTTTTCATGTTTGTTACGTTAAAATATGAGAAAATAAATGTTTTGGACCGATCCTAGATGACCCGCGCCTTTCTTAGAACAGAAGAACTGATTTCGCTACTTCCGACTTCTTTTTTGTTATTCACTAAAAGTTATGCCAAACAAAATTGATGGAATCAATTTTAACGTGCCTTAACTCATTTTGTTTGTCTCTGTCCCAACTTTACAATGCTTTTTGCAGAATTGCAAAATTCGATTTTTAGCCGATTCTACGCCCATATCACTAGAAAAAGTGCAGTGTTCCTAATTTGCCCCTATAGTCTTTTTCCAAACTCATTCCTCGGTCCATTAAGATGCACCAATTTACCTCAAGGAGTTTTAAAGGCAGTAAAAAAAGCTACAAAATGAGCTAAAGTACGTCTCATTTGAAGGTCTGGGAGCCGAGATATCCCGCTTTCACGAAAAACCCGTATAATTTCATGAAAATAGGCCTCTTTTCCCTGTGGGGGCAAATTAGGAACACACTGACAAAAACTCGCAAAAAATCTTCTTTCGCGAAAATCAAGATATCTCGGCTCTAATTTGTTCAAATTGAACGTATCTTAGCTCATTTTCAAGGTCTTGAAACAAGCTACAAAATGAGCTAAACTACGTTGAAAAATATAGAGATGAGTTGAAATGGCGAGTAAAACAAAAGTAGTGGGGGCAAATTAGGCACACTTACCTTAATTATCCATAATGTGAATACCAATTCACTAACAAATTAATAGATAACTTGAATATCTGATCTTGGATCTCTATGAACTAACCGTGTGGCAAAGTCCTTGGCGTGGCACATGACTCTGCGCTATACGAAACGAGCACTATTTATTCTTTAGATCGTGTTCAAAGCGGTCCGGGTTTTCTACGATCAAAACATGGGCATCTTTGAGTGCTTTGCTTTTCAAGATGACTTTGATTGTTTAATCATGAAGTGAGATTTGTATAGGTGCCAACAAGTCTGATAGCACTGCCCGCTTCGCATGAGTCCGTATCATATACGTACAAGACAGTTTCCACGTTTTTCTCGGCTCGGACTTGGATTTTTCGGGAAACTCGTGGAGGACATTTTTTGTAGCGAATTTTGGGATCCGCTACTTTGGTCTCGTGTATTTTCTGCATGAGTGGATATTTCTCGAGATAATTACCGAAAATTGTAATTTTGCAATAAAATTTCTGATTGACAATCCACCGCTACGTTTTTTGAACAAAATACCAAGCGGAATCGATTAAGCGAGTCAGAAAACCATGGTGATTATCCAAAAATATCCTGAAATACAAGTAGCACGCCTGAAAGCCGTCACACTCGGTCCACGCTAGCCGCGCCCGGCAGAGTCCTCGTATTTGGAGTCGTGACAGATTTCCCCCTTTGCAATTCCGGATTTGAAAACTATGCGAAAAACTTCTTCAGGCCATCAGCTTTGGAATTGTAGAGGGAAGGATACGAATTTAGAAAATTTCTCCCTCGACTTTGGCTTCCCAAGATAAATATGACATGGGCCGGGAAATACTTTGGAGACTTTGGTACTTGATCAAACGAGTTAAACGCGAAATTTTGAAGAATCTCAAATTCCTCATTTTCACCTTAAAGTCGATTTTGACACGGTTTTCCCAATTTTATAGCGAAAATCGAAGTTCATTTTTGTATTCAGCATCCTCGAAAACATAAAGTAAGACTTTTTCCAGCGAATGGGTCGTCTGTGGTCGTTATTTCGTTAACGGAGCAACTTTTTGGCCCCTTCTCGCTTGCCTCCTTGGACTGCGAGTGGGTGAGTCTGGTCATGATAGTTCAGATGAATGTATTGAATGTGTTCATGTAGTCTTTATGTATCTGACTAATCAGAAACAGTTTGAATGAGATCTCAGACATAATATTGAATGCATCATCTGACCAATCATATCATATCCACTCTTTTAGCTCACAATGCACATTGAATCTAAGCATTTCAATCACCTTGCACATGAATTCTCAGCTCAGGGTGGCTCATCCAAACCATGCAACCGTATCCTTATCCTAAAGCACATGGGCCTGCGAGAGCGAGTACATGGTTGAATATTCAGAAGACGAGCAGTTGTAAGAGACACAACCCACATATGCAACTGTATCACTATTCTGATGCTTGTTGGGTTGCGTGCACAGATAATACATGTGGGCCATTTCGGAGCATTTCGACGAATGCCTGCACCAGGCGGGTCTGGAAAAAATCCATAAAGATTTTTCTTCTCTAGTACTATATTAATATAGTACAAAAAAATTTTTTGGGATTTTTTTTGAGGCCTCCTTGGGCCCTGGGGCCTATAAAAGGTCCTTTTTAGGCCCCTTTTCAGCCCATTTCTAGAAAATCATAACTCCGACTAGAATCAACATTTTTGGACGTACCTAGGAGCATTTTCTTCCTTAAGACCAGTACTTTTGAGAAAAGAATTGTCCATGGTCGATACTTGAGCCTAGCAACTTCTAGGAGCTATTCGCTGAGAGCATATTTCGGCGATTTTTGGGCTTGCTTCAAAGTGATGTAGCTCCCACTAGACATGTGATAATTGACTTTTACAAGTGGTCATTTTGAAGGTCTTGAAAAAATCTACAATATCACCACTGGTGAAAGTCGATTACTGTACTTTTTCTAGGAGTTACACTCATTACAAGCTGAGCAAATTCGTAAAAATGCCAAATTTTGAGCTCAATTTAAAAAAATCGTTTTTTTTTCCTTCGACTCCAAGCCTGTGCGAATATGTTTCTTCATACAAATACTACCAATTAGAACAATAATCTGGGTGGGATATTGAATTCTCGATTTTATTCAGCCAATTTAAAACACCCTTTTTTGACTTTTTGCTCAAAATGACCTCACAGGTATGGCTCGCTTATGCTTCCATCTGAACTAATGTGCGCCAATCTGTGTGAGGTCCTCTCCAATGTACCCCCAAATATTTGTGAAAATTTCCGGAGGCAAGCCTCGAGCTTGATGCGAGCAGGTGGTTCTATTTCACGAGTTGAGAATGAACATTATTTCGTCTATTTGGACGCCAGGCGAGTGCGAGTGGGATTAAACTCATTCTAGCTCAGAAATGAGATAAGCGGCTAAAGTAGTGATATGAACATGGTTTTTCGACTCAAAATGATCATCTAATCACGTTTTCATGGTCGATTTGGCTTTTATTCAACGTCTGAAGCCACTCCATCGAAAAAGATGTAACTAAAGTGTTTTCTAGTCTGAGAGCAAGTATCAATATTTTGGAGCCAAACTGACCCCCGGAATCGTGTTTAGATGATTATTTTGAGTCAGAAAATCAGGTTTGTATCCCTATTTTAGCCACTTATCTCATTTGTGAGCTAGAATGAGTAAAATCCCACTTGCACTCGCCTGCGTCCAAATAGACGAAATAATGCCCATTTTCAACTCGTGAAATAGAACCACCTGCTCGCATCTACCTCGAGGCTCGCCTCCGGAAGATTTCACACATATTTGGGGGTACATTGGGGAGCAATCCCACACAAATTGGTGCACATTAGTTTAGATAAAGGCATATGCGAGCCATACCTTTGAGGTCATTTTGAGCAAAAAGTCACAAAAGGGTGTTTTAAATTGGCTGAATAAAATCGAGAATTCAATATCCCACCCAGATTATTGTACTAATTGGTAGTATTTGTATGAAGAAACATATTCGCACAGGCTTGGAGTCGAAGGAAAAAAAACGATTTTTCTAAATTGAGCTCAAAGTTTGGCATTTTTATGAATTTGCTCAGCTTGTAATGACAAAAATTTTGATTCTAGTCGGAGTTATGATTTTCTAGAAATAGGCTAAAAAGGGGTCTAAGAAAGACCTTTCATTGGCCCCAGGGCCCACGGGGCCTTAGAAAAAATCCAAAAAAGTTTTTTTTGTACTATATTGATATAGTACTAAAGAAAAAATATTTTCATGGATTCTTTCCAGACCCCTCCCCCCTCCCGGTGCAGGCATTCGTCGAAATGCTCCGAAATGGCCCATATGCAGATGCACACTGCGCATATGCAATGTCAACTTGCGCATGTGCAGCTATCCTATTTTATCCAAAACCAGACGGAACTCGTCAGGTTCTGCTTTGCATTACAGTCTGTACGGACCAAAGAGACAAACCGGCTCAAGTCAGAAATCCTCTGATTTGAGCCCTTCAATCTTTGCTCAAGTCCAATGAGCTGCGCACTTGTACATGTGCAGAGCATATATGCAGTGTGCACTGCATATGCATCATTTCTGGACACACCCTTGGGCTCAGCGTGTGAATGCATAGTTGGCTATCCAGATGGCCGAGTAAATATTTTGTCTAACATATGAACTGTTATTGACTATTCAATGCATGAATTAGAAAACCCTGAGATGCATTGGATCATGAGAAGATGAGATTTGAATCCACTGCACTTGTGGAGATAGGTAGTTAGAATCAATCCTCTACAACGCTTGAGATTGTGGGAATAGTGAACTATTCCACTACACTTGTGGATGGGTAACTTGGATCCATCTCATACAGCTATAATATTGGTATCCATCCACCACCTATCATGCACAGGTGTTTTAGATGTGACTCTAGGCTAACAAGGGGAGTCCAGAGGGCCGGGTCACCAAACCTCACCAAACTTTTTTCACAGTCTTGTGCTACTTAGAATATGAAGAATCCAGAGTAACTCCGTCAAATGGGCCTTCTGTTCGTAGCTACAAACAGAAACGTTAGCATTGCCCACAGAGGCCCATGTTAGAAAGTGATGTATATAGATGTACTGTAAATACTAACGTTTTTGCTCGTAGCTACGAGCAGAAAGCCCATTTGACGGAGTTACTCTGGATTCTTCATATTCCAGGTGGTACAAGACTGTGAAAAAAGTTTGGTGAGGTTTGATGACCCGGACCCTCCGGACTCCCCTTGTAAGTATGCTCATCAAGTAGCTATAGGCTGGGTGGATGAGTAATACTAAATAATAACATTATATTCATCGTCGTATTTGCTAAGAGCTAGGTTGAGTGAGTACAGATTCGTCATACATAATAACATAATCGGCTCAGTTTGTCCCAGCTTGTCCCGCGCTGATAGCTTCTATTGCAGTGTATCTAAACACGGACTCCCAGCGTTGACACGGGATTCACGTGGCGGGTTACGTTACTTGCTATCATATGGCGCTCTTGAGGGAGTTGAACCTTCAAAACACGGGGTTTACGCAGCAAAGAATCACTCACCGCGTGAATCACACGGCGCGATGTTCGCATCGAGCAAAACTTTCCCCCCGATCGCCTCATCGTCGGTGGAGAGGGGTTTTCCTTCAAAAATTTATTTTGACACTTTGGGGAGTACTTTTCCTTGATTTTTATGTCAGTTCCGTGTGGTACTCGTTGTAAAATTCCAAAGTATCTGTTTGCTCAATAAAAACCCCAAAATCTCAAGACTGTAGCTGAAACCGATCGGCCGTGAGATCAATTCTGGTGGCAAATGTCAGGTTCCGTGCCATCCTTGTTATAACTATGGTACCCCGGACTGGAATTTTCTCATTCTTGCGCGAGTTATGTTATGCTTTATATCTTTCAAAAAGTTAGGAAATCCAACTTAGAACTTTCGGAAGTGAGATTTGGGGTTGGCACATTTTCGACCCTCAAATATCAAAGTTTCCGCACGACTCGTCTCAATCATCAAAAAAAATTTTGAAGTCCGGAAATTTAATTGGATCACACACAAACAAGAGTAACGATCGAATAAGAAATTTCACGAGTCGCTCGTTTACCGTCGCTAATTTTCCGGAAACTTTCTCTGGATTGGAATTATTCAAAATTCAACGTGGAGCGCCAATCACGATTGAAAAGTATCTTAACTATGGAGTGAGATGTGAACGTACACGTAGTGAAAGTCTCAAATTGGGATCCCGATCAGCTGTAGGAATGAATCAATGAAACAGAAACAAAAATAGAAGCAACGGCAGAATAAAAGAGGAACAGCTTCTCTCTTATTCTGCTATTTCCCCCCTGGCTTGTATGTAGCTGCTGCAGTTAGAAGCGAGGGGGGAAAAAATTCTCTGGAGACACAAGTTGCTATGTAAACTACGTGTTCGATGCCACATACGCGCATGCAAAGGGAGACATTGATAACTGGACGGCCCGCGCGCGCGCGCGCGCCCTGTCAAGCAGTCTCTTTCTCTTTTTGTACTTTTTCACTCCGTTTGCATGCAGTGATTTCATTTGGCTGAGCGACGGCTGTATTCATCCGTAACGTTTGCACTGACTGATGTTAATTATGAAAGTAAAGAAGACAAAATTGACATCCTCGTTATCGTCCAACGCGGAGGAGACTTTTTCCCTCGTAAAATTCCACTTTAATTCGTTCAGTGAGCAATGTGAGTTCCAAATTGTATTTTGAATTCACAATAAAAGGTTTACGAGTTGTAACTTGCCAGTACGTAATAGCATGTACGAAATTCCTGTCGATGCATGCTGCAAATATCTTGGCTGCATTGAATGACATATTCTACATAATCTTTTTGCTTACAAAATAAAACGAGTGTACATTGAGCGTAAATCCAGTTCAGGACGCCACCGCACCTCTACTCCGACTGGAAGTTTGAAGAGTAATCACAACCTCACACGAAAACATGGACTTACTTCCTCCCCCCCCCCCCCCACAGAATCACAGATACTTTCGTGATGAAAGCTGAATCTGTGATAAAAGTGATGTGAATCCACTACTAGATACCAATCTCATCCGTATTTTCTATCCAAAGTCGGATTATATGCCAAGAAAATGCAGTTATACAGATCTGATTCCACTGGGAGATATTCGAATGATGAAACAGTGATGTAAAGGATGAATAAGTTTCGGAATATTGACATTTATAATGATATAATGATTTCGTAGAAATAAAAAAGGTCCACAGAATATTTCCGAATGATGCAAGTGAATAGTGCAGTGTCTAACAAATATGTGATCAAAAAGATTGATCAATCACGAGTCTGAGTGGGAAGTGTTGGTCCGCTCCGAAAGAGATCAGTTCAATTATTTGCAAGAATTGAGCTACTCGTACATCTTCTTCTACCTATATTTAGATCGTTCCAGCCCCCGTAGTGAGTATCGGAGAGAGAGCGTTGAATAACTTGCCAGAAATATCATCCCAGTCTTTGTCGGAAGGCCGCCAGCGTCGAGCTCTTGAGCTCACGCTGTGAGCATCACTTTCTTTTGCTTCTGTTTTGAGCTTCCTCTCTCTGTCTCTCTCTCTCTCTCTTTTTTTTTTTTTTTTTTTTAAGGTGGTTGTAGGGCAAATACGCTGCGACGTACGAAGGAGAGGCACCGGTCAGCCAAACACGGCTGGCCAGCACCTCCCCAACAGTCCCGGGCTGGAATCCGCATCGATACGGCCATCCGAACCGGGTAAACCCTCTCTTCCTTCTCCGTTGGCGCCGGCCATTGGACAAGGGAGAGACCCACCAACTTACCAATCCGGCCCCGGCACCGCGTGAGCATTACTTCAGGGCCGGCGGCGTCTCGCGCTCAGGATCGAGCGTCTCTCTTCTCACGACTCGCAGGTGTTGTTTCCCTTTCTTCGATCTTCTTCCATCTCTTCATTCTTCATCTTCTTTCTTCTCTCTTCTTTCTTCTCTCTTCCCTCTTCAGTGCATCAGATTCCTCCTGGAATCATTTGGGCCTCTTCTGTTCCAATCGGCAGAGTCACTGTGATTCGCCTGCTTCGAGGCGCCTTACTTCCCTCTCTTTCTCCTCTTTGCGGGTCATCACCAGCTTGATGTATCCGGTGAGTCTATCCCATGTCTCCTGGTTGCGGAGCAAGTACGGGACGAGATTCTCAGGTGTTAGTTGAGCACCCAGCCATTCATCCAGCTCGGCGCGCTCTCTCCGGGTGTTGCTGCACTTGAACAGGGCATGTTCGGCGTCATCCCATTCGTCCCCGCATGACTGACATGCTGGGGTCGTCCTCTTCTTGAACCTGGTTAGATAGGAACCGAAGCAACCATGATCGCTCAGTGCCTGCGTCGTCCAGTAGTCCATCTCTCCGTGGGTGCGTTCCGCCCACTTGGCTACGTCACGGATCAGCCGGTGCGTCCATCTGCCGTTTGCAAATGGCGAATCCCACTCAGTTTGCCAATGCTCAAGGGTGGTTTCCTTCTCGTTGTCGCGGATGATCTCCTTCATCGTCGGAGTGAGTACTCGTTCGGCTCCGATCACTTTCTGGCGGTCCCAGATCCTCACTCGCTCCGCGACGAGCAAGTGGATGGGCGGAGTACTCGCCAATACGTAAGCCGCATCTCCTGACACAGTGCGGTAGGCACGGATACTCCTCAGGGCCGCTCTTCGGTGGACAGGCCCCATTCTCTTCTCGATGATGGTCTTCTCTACTCTCTTCCCCCACACGGGTGCACCGTACAGCATGATGGAGGTAGTGACGGTGTTGAGAAGTGCGCGCCTCTTTTCCTTGGGTCCTCCGATATTCGGCATAAGCCGCTGGAGCGCCGCACCGACCCTGCTCGCCTTCTGGGCGGCTTCCTGGATGTGCTTCTTGAACGACCACTTGTCATCGAGCCATACACCGAGGTATTTCAGCTCTGTCTTCCGTGGAATCTCTTGCCCGTTGATATGAAACCGGGGTAGGTCAAACTTCCTACGCCTTGTGACCACGATTGCTTCGCACTTCTTGACAGCGAGCTCCAGAAGCCTGCTAATCATCCACTCGTAGACTCGAGCCAGCGCTTCGTTCGCGCGTCTACCCAAGAGTTCCTCGTTGTCAGCCCATACTATGAGTCCCGCGTCGTCCGCGAAAGCCACTATTATCACTCCTTCTGGCAGTTCGATAGACAGTAAGCTGTCATACTGGGTGTTCCAGTTGAACGGCCCGGAGACCGATCCCTGTCCGATTCCGGCGGACAGTACCCGAATCTCTTGTCCCTCGTCGGTGTCGTACACGAGGGTCCTGTTCCGCAGGTAGTCACTCGTGACGGCTAGCAGATAGGGGGGCACTTTACCTGCTTGGGATTGATAGACTCGCTCCCAGCTCGCGCAGTTGAATGCGTTCTTTATGTCCAACGCAATGATGGCACAGAATCCTCCTCTTCCTTGGTGTGGGTTCCCTACCGACGCTTGAACCCGTTCTTGGACCGCCTCGATCGCGTGCACAGTGCTCCGTCCCTTCCGGAACCCGAACTGCATTGGTGATAGCCCACCGCCTTCTTCGTAGGCTTTTTCCACCCTGTTGAGCACCATCCTCTCGTACATTTTCCCGATATTGTCGAGCATGCTGAGAGGGCGTTGACCTCCTTGACCCTTAGGTATCAGGACCAGCTTCTGGCGTTTCCACTTGTCCGGGAAAGTTCCCGCGCTCAGACAGATGTTGAAGAGGTCGAGGAGAAGATCTGGCTTGTATTTGAAGACCAGTTTCAGAGCCTCGTTTGGGATGCCATCCAGGCCAGGGGCCTTGCCGTTCGGCATTCTCTTCGCCGCTATGAGTAGCTCTTGCATAGTGAAGAGCGGGATAGGGTCTTCGCTCTCCGTAGGGAATGTAACTCTGGGTTCTCCTGCTGGGAAGAGGTCTTCCACGATGGTGCGCAATGTTGCTGCATCGGTCGGTGCTGGGTTGCCCTTCCGGGGTCGGACCTTTGACATGACCACGCGATATGGCGTGCCCCAGGGGTCTTCGTTAACCATGTCGCACAGTTCACCCCAGGACTTCTCTTTGCTCCTCCGGATGGCTAGAACGAGAGCCTTCTTTGCTTCTTTGTACGCTCTGTCATCTTCCGCCAGCGATGGTCGTTGCAGCTTCCTTGATCGCCATGCGGTCCTCCTTTTCTTGTTGCTCGTTCTTCGTAGAGCCTTGATCTCATCGGTGATCCAGTACTCTGGTTTCCTCCAGAAACATGGTGTTGTCCTGCGAGGCATCGACGCGTCGCAAGCTCTCGTGATGGCGGATGTTACCATCGCCACAGCTCCGTCCGAGGCGGAGTTCATCGGGAGATCTTCGACTGTTTCTATCGATTCCCGGAATTTCCCCTCATCCAGCTTGCGTACCTGCCACCCCGTCGGTCGCGGTCTGTGTGTCGTCTGTCTCTGTCTGTCAGTCCTAAGCCGAAACCGAATATGTCGATGGTCACTCAATGTTTCCGTGTCCAGAACCTCCCACGATGTCATACGTCCCATGAGCGACGGGCTCATGAACGTCAAGTCGAGGACCGAAGACGAACCTCCCTCCCTGGACCGAGTGTCGTGTCGGTGGTAGGTGATAACCCCCGTCTCGTTCGCGAGCACTAATCCCAATACCTCCATGGCATCAGCGAGTATTACCCCCCGTCTATCACGTGGCCCCCCGCTCCAAGTCGGTTCCTTGGAGTTGAAATCCCCCGCGATTATAACTGGGCCCCCCCATTGCCTCACATCCTCTTCTAGGTCATGGAGCTCGTCTTCGAATTCGTGCATCTTTAGCGACGGCGAATAGTAGCAGCTGTAGACTGCTGTGCCCTCTATGGTCTTTCGAGCGAAACCGCGGCCACTAACAGCTGGTCCAGTCTCACGGATCGCAGGATTCATGATCTGGATTACGGCTGTCCTCCAGTGATCGAATGTGGATCGAGAGAATTCGCGCTTCCGAGGCGGTTCGGAGATAATCAGAACATCGATCCCTCCTTCTTTGGCTACAGCGTGTAGGAGATCGTCTGCGTCCCCGCTCTTCCTGAGGTTGGCTTGGATGAAGCTAGCCATTTCTTCCCTTCCTGCGTCTATATGTGGTTCTTGCCCTCTGGTACGCAGTGCAGTTGCTGGCCCCAGATCTGTGGTCAGATTTGGACCCGATCGCCACACAGCTTAGGCATTTTGGTTTTTCCTTGCAAATCGCAGCAAGGTGCCCTGGTTAGCCGCATTGGAAGCAGAGTTTTGGTTTCCGTTCCTCTGCCTTCTCTTTTTTGCACCCCGAGGCCTTGTGCCCGTACTCTAAGCAGTTATAGCACCGTGGGATGCCACCCTCCTCGCGGATCCTGACTCTGCCCCATCCAACCTTTGGCTCCTTCCAGTCGAGGAGATGGTGGGCCAGTCTCGTTGCGATCGAGACAACAGCGGTTTGGGTGCCGCGGTAGCCACTCCGGATGGACTTGACTACAACGGCACCCTTCTCGTTTTCTGGTAGGGCCTTCGCGAGGTCATCCCTCACCTTGATTATGTCGACATCGTAGTCGACTCCGAGAACCTCGAGGGTCGTGCTGTTTGCTAGACAGTGGACAGCTCCTTCTTGCCCGACGACTGGTGCCAAGGCTGCCTTGACGGCGGCGACATCGGTGCCCTTCTTGAGTTCAAGAAGGACTTGGCCTTCTTGGGTCTTGCGGATGCCCGTGACCTTGGAGCCCACTTCTTCATCGAGGTCATCCGTTTTTATCCTGCGCAGCATGTCTGCGTAGGTTAGCCCACCTTGTTTGGCCGTAACGAGGACGGCTTCGGGCTTCACCCTTCTCGGCTTCATTTTCGCTTTCTTCCCGGCGGTTTCGTCCGATCTACCGCTGTTCTTTGCCCTTCTCGCTTGTTTCTTTGACACCACTTCCTTCCAAGGCCCATTCTGCTCGGGCCGATTGGGCGTTGATGTCAAGCGCGGTGTTCCGAGACCTCCCGGTGGAGGACCGTATCGCGTCGCCTTCGAACCGCGTTGTTTTCCCGGTCGCGATTCCGGTTTCCCTGCCCCCCTTCCCTGGAAGCCACTACCCGACGCGGCCGGTTTTCTTGTGACCGGAGGCTGCATATTCCCCCTCGCTTTCAGGGTCTTTTCCGTTTCGAAGAGCGTTGTCTCGAAAGCAGCCCGCTTCGCCTTGTCTGTCGCGAGTAGGCCTTCGAGCGCGTGGCCTATCTTCTTGAGCTCTTCGATGTCACCCTTGGTCCCTTCTGGATTGCTGGAAACAGACTCGGCTATTCCTATAACCAAGTTGAAGTGCTCGAGGAGGAGATATGTCTTCTCCTCCGTCTCTTCCCGGCACGTTTTCAGGTCTTCCCATTTCCCCATGAGATCGCCTGCCTCGTTTCCACTCTTCTGTCGTGCCGCATCTCTGGTTGAGGGGATGTGGTCAATCTCCACCCTATCAGGCACCTCATCGTGCACTCCCCTCTCGAGCAAACCGTTTTCAGGAGTCAGGATTGTTCCGTTCCCCTGGGACCCTATAGTGGAGTCAGACTCGCTCGAGTCTGAGCTCAAGTTGACGGCGTCATCAACCTCGTTGCTGGGTTGCGTGATCTGGATCCTGATAGCGGGGTTGATCTTCAGCAGCTTCTCTGCCGCCTCTCGTGCTTCTGCTGCAACTTTCGCGTTCATCCCTCGTTGGCTCGGAAATGTGAGCTTTGATTGTTTGAGCACTCGCTTCTCTGCTCCGTCACTCGGGCCCTTTCTCTTCCTGCTAGGGGTGAGCTCAGCTTCTCCATGGCGTAGGTTTTTTTCTCCCGCACCCTCCACCTGCAGCGTATTTCCATCGCTTGTAGCTGTACGCGTTATTCCACCAGCCAAGTGTGCCACTGGTGGCGCGTTTTGCATCGTTGGGGCCCCCCCCCCCCCCCAAGATCCGAATGGGGCCCCGCTTTACTTGGGGAATTCTTGCCGTCAATGCTGGACATCATCTTCTTTCTTCTTCCAGGGCCTGGAATCGCATGCTGGCCGACCCCGGACCAGACCAGCACGGGTGTGGTGTGTTGTGTGATGCGTGTTCTGTATAATGTTGGTATGTCTGTGTAATGCTTGAGCAAGCGTAAGTATGGTGCGTGTAGAGTGTAGTGTGTGTGTTAGTGTAAGTGTAGGACTCGGGTCCGGAGGGGCGTCAATCCCTCAAGCTCCAAGTGCAACCCTAAGGTCACACCCAAAGCCCCCTACGGGGTCTCTCTCTCTCTCTCTCTCTTTTTTTTTTTTTTTTTAAGGTGGTTAGAGGGCAAAATCTGCCTCAGGATCCCTCGGATCCGTCCCCAGACACCGGACTGGTTCAGCTTACGCGGACTACGCATAGCCCACGCAGGCCATACCAGGCGGGACACGGGTTTGGGTGGGGCCCACCGAGAGGTGGGCCCGGCCGTGTAATATCCCTCTCCCCTCGATGTCCGATACCTAGGGCATCGGGCAATCAAGAAGGAGATCCACCTGCATCTACCATCTCATCCCGGAACCGCGTGGGCATTACTTCAGGATGAGCGGCATGTCTCGCGCTCGATTGCGAGCGTTCCTCTTCTCCATCTTCTCTCTTCGGCCACTTGTCGGCATCTTCTGTCTTCACTCTTCATTGTTCCCTCTCTTTCTTCTTTCTTCTCTCTTCTTTCTTCTTTCTTCCCTCTTCAGTGCATCAGATTCCTCCTGGAATCATTTGGGCCTCTTCTGTTTCAATCGGCAGAGTCACTGTAATTCGCCTGCTTCGAGGCGCCTTACTTCCCTCTCTTTCTCCTCTTTGCGGGTCATCACCAGCTTGATGTATCCGGTGAGTCTATCCCATGTCTCCTGGTTGCGGAGCAAGTACGGGACGAGATTCTCGGGTGTTAGTTGAGCACCCAGCCATTCATCCTGCTCGGCGCGCTCTCTCCGGGTGTCGCTGCACTTGAACAGGGCATGTTCGGCGTCATCCCATTCATCCCCGCATGACTGACATGCTGGGGTCCTCCTCTTCTTGAACCTGGTTAGATAGGAACCGAAGCAACCATGATCGCTCAGTGCCTGCGTCGTCCAGTAGTCCATCTCTCCGTGGGTGCGTTCCGCCCACTTGGCTACGTCACGGATCAGCCGGTGCGTCCATCTGCCGTTCGCAAATGGCGAATCCCACTCAGTTTGCCAATGCTCAAGGGTGGTTTCCTTCTCGTTGTCGCGGATAATCTCCTTCATCGTCGGGGTGAGTACTCGTTCGGCTCCGATCACTTTCTGGCGGTCCCAGATCCTCACTCGCTCCGCGACGAGCAAGTGGATGGGCGGTGTACTCGCGAATACGTAAGCCGCATCTCCTGACACGGTGCGGTAGGCACGGATACTTCTCAGGGCCGCTCTCCGGTGGACAGGCCCCATCTTCTTCTCGATGATGGTCTTCTCTACTCTCTTTCCCCACACGGGTGCACCGTAGAGCATGATAGAGGTGCTGACGGTGTTGAGAAATGCGTGCCTCTTTTCCTTGGGTCCTCCGATATTCGGCATCAGCCGTTGAAGCGCCGCACCAACCCTGATCGCTTTTTGAGCGGCCTCCTGGATGTGCTTCTTGAACGACCACTTGTCGTCAAGCCATACGCCGAGGTATTTCAGCTCTGTCTTGCGTGGGATCTCTTGCCCGTTGATGTAAAAGTGGGGCAAGTCAAACTTCCTGCGTCTTGTGACCACGATTGCTTCGCACTTCTTGACAGCAAGCTCTAGGAGCCTGCTGATCATCCACTCGTAGACTCGGGCCAGCGCCTCGTTTGCGCGTCTACCCAAGAGTTCCTCGTTGTCGGACCAGACTATGAGCCCCGCGTCGTCCGCGAAAGCCACTATTATGACTCCTTCGGGCAGTTCAATAGACAGTAAACTGTCGTACTGGGTGTTCCAGTTGAACGGCCCGGAAACCGACCCCTGTCCAATTCCGGCGGACAGTTCCCGGATCTCTTGTCCCTCGTCGGTGTCGTACACGAGTGTCCTGTTCCGCAGAAAGTCACTCGTGATGGCTAGTAGATAGGGCGGCACTTTACCTGCTTGGGATTGATAGACTCGCTCCCAGCTCGCGCAGTTGAACGCGTTCTTTATGTCCAACGCAATAATGGCACAGAATCCTCCTCTTCCTTGGTATGGGTTCCCTACCGACGCTTGAACCCGCTCTTGGACCTCCTCGATCGCGTGCACAGTGCTCCGTCCCTTCCGGAACCCAAACTGCATTGGTGATAGCCCGCCGCTCTCTTCGTAGGCTTTTTCCACCCTGTTGAGCACCATCCTCTCGTACATTTTCCCGATATTGTCGAGCATGCTGAGAGGGCGTTGACCTCCTTGACCTTTAGGTATCAGGACCAGCTTCTGGCGTTTCCACTTATCCGGGAAATTTCCCGCGCTCAGACAGATGTTGAAGAGGTCGAGGAGTAAATCTGGGTTGTATTTGAAGACCAGTTTCAGAGCCTCGTTTGGAATGCCGTCCAGGCCAGGGGCCTTGCCGTTTGGCAGCCTCTTCGCCGCTATGAGTAGCTCTTGCATAGTAAAGAGCGGGATGGGATCTTCGCTCTCGGGAGGGAATGTCACTCTGGGTTCTCCTGCTGGAAAGAGGTCTTCCACGATGCTGCGCAAGGTAGCTGCATCAGTCGGTGCTGGGTTGCCCCTCCGGGGTCGGACCTTGGACATGACCACGCGGTATGGCGTACCCCACGGGTCTCCATTAACCATGTCGCACAATTCACCCCAGCACTTCTCTTTGCTTCTCCGGATGGCTAGAACGAGAGCCTTCTTTGCTTCTCTGTACGCCCTATCATCTTCCCCCAGTGATGGTCGTTTTAGTTTCCTTGATCGCCACGCGGTTCTCCTCTTCTTATTGCTCGTTCTTCGTAGGGCTTTTATCTCGTCGGTGATCCAGTACTCTGGTTTCCTCCAAAAGCATGATGTTGTCTTGCGAGGCATCGATGCGTCACAGGCTCTTGTGATGGTGGTCGTCACCATATCCACAGCCTCGTCCGCGGTGATGTTCATCGGGAGATCTTCGGCTGTTCCTATCGATTCCCGGAATTTCCCCTCATCCAGCTTGCGTACCTGCCACCCCGTCGGTCGCGGTCTGTGTGTCGTCTGTCTCTGTCTGTCAGTCCTAAGCCGAAACCGAATATGTCGATGGTCACTCAATGTTTCCGTGTCCAGAACCTCCCACGATGTCATACGTCCCATGAGCGACGGGCTCATGAACGTCAGGTCGAGGACCGAAGACGAACCTCCCTCCCTGGACCGAGTGTCGTGTCGGTAGTAGGTGATAACCCCCGTCTCGTTCGCGAGCACTAATCCCAATGCCTCCATGGCATCAGCGAGTATTACCCCCCGTCTATCACGCGGCCCCCCGCTCCAAGTCGGTTCCTTGGAGTTGAAATCCCCCGCGATTATAACTGGGCCCCCCCATTGCCTCACATCCTCTTCTAGGTCATGGAGCTCGTCTTCGAATTCGTGTATCTTGAGCGACGGCGAATAGTAGCAGCTGTAGACTGCTGTGCCCTCTATGGTCTTTCGAGCAAAACCGCGGCCACTAACAGCTGGTCCAGTCTCACGGATCGCAGGATTCATGATCTGGATTACGGCTGTCCTCCAGTGATCGAATGTGGATCGAGAAAATTCGCGCTTCCGAGGCGGTTCGGAGATAATCAGAACATCGATCCCTCCTTCTTTGGCTACAGCGTGTAGGAGATCGTCTGCGTCCCCGCTCTTCCTGAGGTTGGCTTGGATGAAGCAGCCCGCTTCGCCTTGTCTGTCGCGAGTAGGCCTTCGAGCGCGTGGCCTATCTTCTTGAGCTCTTCGATGTCACCCTTGGTCCCTTCTGGATTGCTGGAAACAGACTCGGCTATTCCTATAACCAAGTTGAAGTGCTCGAGGAGGAGATATGTCTTCTCCTCCGTCTCTTCCCGGCACGTTTTCAGGTCTTCCCATTTCCCCATGAGATCGCCTGCCTCGTTTCCACTCTTCTGTCGTGCCGCATCTCTGGTTGAGGGGATGTGGTCAATCTCCACCCTATCAGGCACCTCATCGTGCACTCCCCTCTCGAGCAAACCGTTTTCAGGAGTCAGGATTGTTCCGTTCCCCTGGGACCCTATAGTGGAGTCAGACTCGCTCGAGTCTGAGCTCAAGTTGACGGCGTCATCAACCTCGTTGCTGGGTTGCGTGATCTGGATCCTGATAGCGGGGTTGATCTTCAGCAGCTTCTCTGCCGCCTCTCGTGCTTCTGCTGCAACTTTCGCGTTCATCCCTCGTTGGCTCGGAAATGTGAGCTTTGATTGTTTGAGCACTCGCTTCTCTGCTCCGTCACTCGGGCCCTTTCTCTTCCTGCTAGGGGTGAGCTCAGCTTCTCCATGGCGTAGGTTTTTTTCTCCCGCACCCTCCACCTGCAGCGTATTTCCATCGCTTGTAGCTGTACGCGTTATTCCACCAGCCAAGTGTGCCACTGGTGGCGCGTTTTGCATCGTTGGGGCCCCCCCCCCCCCCAAGATCCGAATGGGGCCCCGCTTTACTTGGGGAATTCTTGCCGTCAATGCTGGACATCATCTTCTTTCTTCTTCCAGGGCCTGGAATCGCATGCTGGCCGACCCCGGACCAGACCAGCACGGGTGTGGTGTGTTGTGTGATGCGTGTTCTGTATAATGTTGGTATGTCTGTGTAATGCTTGAGCAAGCGTAAGTATGGTGCGTGTAGAGTGTAGTGTGTGTGTTAGTGTAAGTGTAGGACTCGGGTCCGGAGGGGCGTCACTCCCTCAAGCTCCAAGTGCAACCCTAGGTCACACCCAAAGCCCCCTACGGGGTCTCTCTCTCTCTCTCTCTCTCTCTCTCTCTCTCTCTCTCTCTCTCTCTCTCTCTCTCTCTCTCTCTCTCTCTCTCTCTCTCTCTCTCTCTCTCGGTGAGTCTCATCACACGTTTTCTTCAGTGCGTGCCTGTATTTCATCATTTTTTCTGCCGCAAGTTGCCTACGGGCTTTTCTGTTACAGAGTCTTGCACGCCAAATCTTGCAAGGATCCGTTTGATCCATATATTGCTGTGGATCGACGCATCTTGCGAGACATTCATCTGTTTTTTTCAACCAGCACGTTCCTTGTTTTGAGGTTATAAGATTGGACTCGGAGCTACACAGAGCTTGATTTGCTGCTTCGTCGGAGTTTCACCGCTAGACGCTAGATGGCAGCAATCTTAAGCAGATATCTGCATTATCAACTCCTCTAAAGCCTGATTCACACGTGTTTGCCCCTGAGTGTTCTTGATCGCAGTGACAGCTGATTCTGATCCTGTTCTGCATCCACGTATCTATCACGCTACCATGGCTCCACATATCTTCACAGTGAGTTCCTCTCAACAAGATCAAGTGACCTCGTGCTCATCTCGCAAATCTGAGACTAACTCAGAAAATGCTGATCATTCGAGTGAAATGCCAACATATTTCAAAATGTTCATTGCTCATTTTGACGCTTGTCAGGACAAACTTTTTTCGAAATTGCATGAAATTGAGGCTAAGATGGAAAATCGAATATCCGCACTTGAACAAGATGTTTCAAAAATTCGTGAAAAAGTTTTTCACGTCTCTCAACAGTCATCACTAGTCGACTCAGCTGAAATGATTGTAACAGATATTCCTCGTAACTTGAACATTTCAAACAAAGAGATAGTGAGTAAAGTCTTGATTGCTATGAATGAGCCAGAGCTCGAAAAATTTGTTGTCAATGTAAGAGTATGGAAAGGTCCTGATTTTCGAAATGTAAACACATCAGTTTCAACTTTATATCCAGATCCATTGAAAAGAAAAGTTCCCGATTCTCAAGCAATTGTCTTCCAATTATCATCAGCGATAGTTAGAGATAAACTCATTTCAAGCTCAATTGAGCTGAGGAAGAAAAGTGTTAGAGATATCTTTGGTTATGAAAGTGATTCAAAAATTTTTTGCAGCCCACTGTGGCCGAAAGAAGTTCATAATTTGCTTAAAAAAGCCCATGCAACCAGTGTTCGTTTGAAATATCAGAAGCCTGTGGTGAAAAATCTCATTGTATGCATGAAGTGTTCAAAGAGTGGGCCACTCATGCCAATTTTTTCTGAGCACGATCTTGAAAATTTTCAAACGCAGCAAAACATCACCTGATCAATACAATTTATCTATTTTTGTTCCTCGCTTGATCCATTTCAAGTGAAATTTTCTCGGTATTGATCTCTGTATAAGGAAGAAGTTTCTATCGAACAACTTCCTTATCATTACTTCGAAAACTCAGCTGTTATGTATGAAACTTATCATTATTTCTTAATTCCTCTATTATGCTAATCATGTTTATCATATTATTTCAATCAGAATCTCATCTTAGAACATTAGCAATGCGCAAAAATTGATAATTATTCTCATTATTCAAGATATATTCCAATACTCTTCTACACTATTTTTATTGTTATGTAATTGAATTATGCTACCTGTACCACATAGGGTAATACCCCAAGGTACCAAATAAAAACTAATCTAATCTAATCTCTCTCTCTCTCTCTCTCTCTCTCTCTCTCTCTCTCTCTCTCTCTCTCTCTCTCTCTCTCTCTCTCTCTTCCTTTTGAAAAGTCAATCGGATAGGCGAATTGATGGCCAAGAATAAACTTCCTAGCAGTGAGCGATTTAGAGTAGGCTTTGAAGAGGTATTTTCCAACACTTTTATTATTCTCTGACGAGGAATTGACTTTGACAATGGCTGTTTTCGAATACATATTTTATAATGGTATATATCAAGGTTCTTAGCCAGCCAATGTTAGTATCAGTTCAACACCTGCTTCTATTCACGGTTAAAACCATAAATTCTCTTTTCTCAGGCTCAACACTTATGCATCATCACAGAAGCCACCGCGGCCTCGTGGATAAGGTCCTTGCCTTCAACGCAGATGGCTGGGGTTCGAATCTCGGCCGGCACCAATGTGATTTTTCATAAGTGCCTTGCGGTGGCTTCGGTGGTTCGAAACCTACCTTAGACTGTGAGTTCCGCAAAATAATCTCGAAAAGAGGTTGAAAATGCGTTAATAATAATGAAAAAAAAAAAAAAGTATGTATCATCACATGTTTTGAGACTAGTAAATATACAACAGAAAAACAGAAATTCTCACGGCCTCGAGTTACAATCAATAAAGATATCTTTCTAGTGAAATATAATGATGACAAAACTGAAACCTCTTTCACGATTGTGTGTAAACTAAGCTGGAAAGTTCAAGTTGGTTGATCGAATTCTCATCTGAAACCCGTGAGTACAAAAATTGAGGATTGCGAAAAAAGCCAGATCGACACGGAACGGGTAGTTTTTTGTCAAAATAATCATGAGCAATTAATCTCAGAATTCAAAGGGTATTTATTGAATAATAATAACCAGCACAACTCACCTTTCCAAATTCACTCAGCCCTGGCGTCACATCCTGGGTAGAATTTGTTTCTCCAACTGAACACACAGCCCTGTTGAAGTAAATTTTGTTGTGGTGAAACTGATCATATTGAATATTTGATAAGGTTTAGTAAGCAAGAAGTTGCAGTTGAAATTCTAAGACAGTGTCTTTGCGAAATTACAAAGTCCCCCCAAATGAGCTTGTCATTGACAGAAGATAGTGCACCAGTTGAGCGTACGAGGATCACTGGAGATAACGCGTTCTTAAATTTGCGATAATACTCGTAGCCTCGAAGACTTTCTTTGAAAGAAGTGTCAAACTAAATGTGTGGCTACGAGGTTTTTGAGAAAGTATCGTATAAATTTAAGCGTTTCCCGAACGAGCATTCCAGACCTCGATGCAAAATTAACTTAAATTCACTTTGGTCTCTTCTCTGTGTGAAGAAAAAATGGAAAAACAGACTGGTGACATTGCCCGAGGTGAAATGTACGTTGTGTTCTAGATTATTGCAACACTGTCTTGAATAATTGATAGGACGAGACTTACTTCGTAAATCTGGTTTCTCAGTCTATAAAACTCCTTTGCAATGTAATTCGAAAAGGGTTTTGGAGCGTTAACTCTCACAACACGCTCGTGAGTGATTTTGGTATCGCTATAATAAAACCAGCGACTGCTAAGCCGGGTTGGCACCTGAGCGTTGGGAATTGTCGAGTCTTGAAATTTTCATAGCATTTTCAGTTGCTACTAAGGGTAGTATTGGTGAAATGATCAGCTAAGCATTCAGATAATGTATCGACCCCGATTTTGATAAATACTATTCATAGAACGAGTTTGAAAATTGATACCAGAATATGAATATTCGCAGTTTCGGAAAAAGGGGGAGCTCCGTTCATTGTGGAAATTAAAATTAATCGAAGCAATGAACAAGTTGTGAAAATGGTGCATCGCGAAGGCTAAATCGGAAGCGTAATCTTGTAGCCAGGAAACCAGTTTCCGTGGATCATTAACTTTCAAGAGGAGCTTCCCCATTGATTGTCATTCGCTTGAGTAGTTGCTCATTCGGGTGCTTTGGCTTGGTTATCAAACTTTAAAGCCCATTAATCTAACTGAAGCCTAAACAGTCCATCAATCTAAGTAGATACATCTTCATCACCGTAGTTTGAACTACGAAAGCTTTTGGATGAGCAGTTTTCATAATTTTGAGGCGTTGCATACCCGGATCGTTGGAACTTCTGGCTAATATAATTCTAATATACAGTAGAACTCGGTTATAACGAGACCTCGGTTGTAACGAGCACTTTTTCTTGGTCCCCTGAAGCTCGCTATAAATGCATCGTATCCAACACCACTCTATTCATTGTCAGAATCGATAAAGAGATTTTAGGGGAAAAAAGCTTGAAAAAACACACACTCTTGATGTAGAGCGTTAGGTGCTTGAAAAATTGATCGCGAGATAGTTCAGTTATTCATTTTTCCATCGCTGAAAATCGTAGCGATTCAAAGGTTCAAAGTTAAAATTTATCCAATCGTTCGAGAGCCGGTGAGAGATTACTTTCGTAAATCTCGAGCGAGCTCCACTGCAGTGGCCGCTGCGTCACGACAGCCCCTGTAGCATGGGGTTATTTTTGCGCAAGCGCGACGGGCCAAAGTGCGAGGATAAAAAAGAGCCGCAAGTGAAAAAGTTCAGAAATCGGTTGGAGGAGCGAGGCAGCAGGGTGACGCAGGAAAAGAGATGCAGAGAGAAAAAAAAGGACGAAAGGGTGATGGAGAACTAGTGGAGCGGATGAGGGGGACGGAGAGATGATGGAGCGCCAACGGTTTAGCCAGCGAGTTTGACAATCGAAAAATGTAAAATCAGTTTGAGCTGTCCATGGGCAGCGTCCATAAAGGTAATTCACTGCCCGTTCCAAGGACAATAATTTCCGGAGTGCAGTCGGAGGACAGTGGCAGCGCGACGATAGGTACTGCGGAAAATTTTTCAGCGCTTGCACGGGGTCATATTATACACCTATTTTGCGAGGGCGCGCAAACAAACGACGGGCCACTTTCCATTATTTTTGCGCCAGCCATGCACGCAACCACGACACTCTTCTCTTTCCCTCATTCTCACTCACTCTCCGGGTGCGCAACGGTGAAATTTTGTCATCCGCAGAGCGAGCCGCGTAACGGCGCTACACGTGCTAGCGGACAGTTTGCAGGAGAGAAAGCTCCTTTGGGATACACAGACACCTCGTGACGCTCTCGGGTTTTATTCAAGCGCTCGCAAGCTCGCAGGTGCGGAGCGATTCGCGAAATGGATAAGGAGCGCTGCGACGAGCTGCAACGCTGCGAGATTTGCAGATGCGGACGGGACGGGCTGGCTGGGAGGATTGAAAACCACAAGAAAAGCAGCGGGAGTTGGGTGGCTGTGGTGCGGAAAGCTCGGGCATCGTCGCCTCCCCTCCCCCTCTCGCGTCTTTGTATGCCGCAACAAGACAGCCTCCGGGCGAGACAAATTGGGCCTGCTGCAGGCAGCAATGGTATTAGGGCTCCGCTGCGAAACCCCGCTCGGCGCGCGAGGCAAGGGATGAGAGCGCTGAGGATGAAAAATGGTTATAGTCGCGCGGGCTGCAAGCTGCACAGAGGCAAGCGCGTGGAATCAAGAGAGCGAGAAATTCATCGCGAGAGGTAGACCGACTGCTGTGCGCCGCATTGCGCGATCTCTCTCTGGTGCAGCTTGCAGTCGCTCGTGACTTATGTCGCCCACGCTGATGATGCGCTCGCTCCACCCCCGACGCGACGCGTTTCTTAACCGAGCGTTACATATGGCTGTGTGTCTTACCCCTTACGTTTTGATCGAGCGATCTTTGTTTCCACGCTCTCGCTCAAATATATACACACGTAACTACACTACTGAGCGATATGTAGCCAGTGGCGTTGCGCTTCTATTGAGATTGAGAGGAATGAGCTTCGCGCGTTGAATAGCTGAGATCTTGCGGAACTCTCGAATGGTCTGGTGTTGGGGGAGGGGGTTGCCGCCACGCCAGTTGATGGCTATTGAACGGAAGTGAATGGACCCTGCGCGATACCAAATTGATAGCTCGAGGGTAACGGCGATTCCAAACGGCTGCGATGAATTGGAATCGTATTATACTCCCTCTTGGATCAGGTGTTTGATTGGCTATGTATAGATGCAACAACGAAACTGCTTTCTGTTTTCAGCCCGTCCTTGATTTAAGAATTCTCACATTCGAGTTACATGTGTTTGGAGAATCAGCGCGGGAGTGATAACCTCGCCCTGGCCAAAATACGGATCCGTTCTAGGGAATTCATCCTCTTCGTATGAAAGCAATCATTCTAAAGAGTTGAGCTCTAGAGTACAGCGAAGAAAAGACTCTCTGCCGTGACTGTGTCAAAATCCAGCTTTTTCTAGACTGTTTTCAATAAATTAGATATGGAAGTGTTTGTTCTCAGCAACTCTTGGCAAAAGCGGGAACTGTGGCGAAGCTCAGATAATTAAAATATGATTTTATACGCTTCACTAAATTCGAACAGCTTCAGATTGACCACTGAGAATACTTTGGCCTGTAACACAATATTGTTTCGATTGTATTTCCATGAGTCATTGTGCTCAGTGTAGCACAAAAATTGACATCGATTCGCACTTGGCTTGTGAGCAAGGGCGCAGATTATGCAGCCTGCGAGATATATCCTAGCCATGCAAATAGAGCTAGAAGATAATTTGCTTTCAATTATTATTGAAAACAATTTATCTACTCATGTTTACAAACTCATTAGTTAGCACCAAGATGGATTCATGCCTACACGCTCAACAACTACAAATGTAACATGCTTAACCGAATATATTTTTTGTGCGATTGAGGATGGATCTCAAATTGATGCTGTTTACACGGATGTATCCAAAGGTTTCGATTCTGTTTGTCATGTAATTCTGCTTAGAAAACTGTTCAACATGGGCATCACTGGTTCTCTTCTCAATTGGATTGAATCTTATCTATCTGAGCGGATGCAAGCAGTGAGAGTCAATGGAGTGACATCTTACAGTTTTTTCTGGTGTTCGCCAGGAATCCCATTTGGGAACCCTTCTCTTTAATGTATATATCAATGATGCTTTGAGATGTATCAAGCACTCTAAAGTCCTATTATTTGCTGATGTAAACTTTGAATAAGTTGTTCAGAAAAACAAATAATTTTGATGATGCTAAATTATTACAACTTGACTTAGAAGCATTGCAAACGTGGATGGATGATAATATGTTGAATTCTAATGTTAGAAAGTGTAATTGCATCTCTAATTACAGAAACCAAGGGACCCCTATAGTATTTGACATCAGGTGGATCTACGCTGAGAAGAGTAGACGAAGTCAAGGATTTAGGAGTTACTCTTGATTCTAGACTTAAATTCGAAGCTCATGTTGGGATTATTACAAAAAAATTAACTAGAATGCTTGCAAGTACTAAAGATAAAATCTGCTGCTTTTCAGAAATGCGAAACTTCATGCACGTTGTACTTAACTTTGGTGAGACCAAATTTAACTTATGCTTCATCAGTTTGACTCCCACATACGGACAAAATGATGAAACAAATTGAAACTATCCAACATGAATTCCTTCGATTTTTAACGCATTTTGATGGCTCTCCGATGGATTGGAGATTTTATGGTTATACAAAAACTGATGTGGACTGTGGAGCATTCAATTTGCTCAATGGAGTCATTCTGCAGTTATCAAGATTCCCTCTTTCTTTCCGATCCCTGGTAAGGTACTAAGACGAAATGAGATCTAATCAAAGACACATTCCCAATCATCAAGATCTTCCTTAAGGCGATGCGGTCACCGTGCACCGTGCACGCTGAAAGTTATTCCCACTTTTTCCGATATTCTTGCGATTTGGACTAAACGACAAGAAGACGAATACTTATTATCATCCAACTTGAGTTCGTCTTCGCGTCGTTTAGTCAAAATTGCAAGAATATCGGAAAAAAGTGGGAATAACTTGATCGCAGGCACCTCCTAACCTATCATATACGCACTTTGTGATTCGCACTTTTATCCGATTCTCTTGCGATTTGGGTGAAACGATGAGGAGACGAACTCGAGTTAGATGATAATAAACGCGGGTCTTCTCGTCGTTTCACCCAAATCGCAAGCGAATTTGATAAAAGTGCGAATAACTTTCAGCGTGCACGTTGACCGCATCGCCTTAAATCGAATGTGTAGAATATTCTAGCAAATGAGAATGACGCGGGGTTTGAATACTGTGGCATCACAATCTCCAAATTTAAGCAACAAGCTAGACAGAAAATTTTTGTATATGAATAAACATTTTTTTTTTTCTAGTTCATTAGTAGGTAATCCTGGGATCAATCTTTCGTGGTTGGTTCCTTTTGCTATGAGATATGCGATTATTGGATGAAGATGTTGAATACGCTAGTGTTAATTACTGTAAAAGATTGTGTCCTAAAGGTCTAAGTGACCGTTGATGCAAATAAACGAAAAAAAAAAAAAATTGTATGAACGGCTCATTGAAGAAGCTATTTTAATGAGAGATTTCAAAATGACACCAAAGGGTATAAGCGATGTGACCTAAAAATCTAAGACAATATTTCTTGACAAGAATCGTCCCCGAACGCTGGTGCTCTTTGTCCTGTTTGACAGCTATGCGAGGCACGTTTTGCGCGTTGTATGCCAATCAGCAGCATCGTCTTGTTGGCGTCACGCATACATTTGCATGAGCATGATTTGCCTAGCGGGTCCAGCTTTCTTGATCTGACATTCGGATCGGGAGAGACTGTGGACTGGGCCGCAAATACGCCAACGCAGCGTTGGGTGTAGTTCGGGCAAGGTAGCCGGGCGACAGTCTAGGCCATCAGCGCACGCATTATAGTTCATCATCCTGTCCGAGGGCCCAGAAAGACTAACCACGAGACCGTTGCGTCAATTCGACAAATGTACCGGAAGCTGTGATCGCAGATGTCTGATACACGTGACTCGGGAAATACGAGCAAAGAAGCGTACTCCGCAATTGAAATACACCAGCTTATTCCAGGAGTTGAAATCAACGGGAAAAAATCCAGACACAACGCGTGGATGTTATCCGCGAGGAGTCCGTAGAGGAATCCCCCCTCCCCAATTTTCGTCTGGTTTTTCGTACAAAATTTTCGGATCGAGAAGTGCCCACTGGCTGCCCTTTGCAAGCTAGCGAAGAGAAATCGTCGAATCGTAACACAAATTCAGGATGCGCGGCGTCACAATAAGCTTGCAAAAAAGCATAAAGGGAGTAAGGGAAGAAAGAGAGGATTGCCGTTGCAGGATATCGAGGAGAGCGGCAGTCAGGCAGGGTTGCAGCCAGCGATATTATGGAATCAGAGGCAAGCCTCGAACAAGCAGGTCTGCAGGTCTGCGCTGCAGCAAAACGCATGGCCCAGCCTGCGCCACGCTCTCGCTCGATGCCGAACTGCACTGCAGCCTCTGGAAAATCGCCAGCCGCGCAAGCGCATACGGATATAATACGGCCAAGCTACAAGCCGATTTCGCCGCTCATATCTCGCCTCCTCTTCTCTCTGCCACTGACTGCAGCCAATCTATATGCATACTTCCCGCGGGATCATCCCGCTCGTCCCGTGGCCATCCCGACATTATCCTTGCACCGAGAGCTCGTCGCTCGATTTCAACCCCCTACGCCGAGCGATCGGCCGTGTGCCCTCGTACAGTGCCGAATCGCCACAGCGTCGATCCCGACCGTCCGACTATACCTCGAAAATTTGAATTTGCCGCGCAAAAGCTCAACGTCGCCCGATGACCTTTTTCTCTCTCTCTCTATATCCACGCACGCGGGGCCTATTGTTGTAGCGAAAACTCGTTTCGCCGCAAGCTCCGGAGTGAGCTCGACACAGTTGGGTATCCGTTACACAATGAGCCACGCGCGTTCGTGCTCAGGTACACCGAGGTATACACCAGAGCCGATAAGCGGCAGCACATAGACGAGCGCCCATCCTTTGTGCCTTGCATCCGGGCTGTTATGTCGTCGTCGCCACGGATATCAGAGCCCTATCACTGCATTGTATACTTGTACAGCTGATGCGCCTTTATACTCTGCTGCATCTAGCGTAATTATATCCACGCGAGCGAAGAGAGATTGAAGATGCATCCCGCGCGACGCTAGAACGAGTGAGCGAGACGGGCTGACGGGTGGATACGCGTGTGGGCCGAGAGGTGATGAGATGCGTTTATCCGTGTCAGAGCGCTGTCTCAAATCGCCGAGCACGTTCGATTTGCGAGGAGTCGTCGTCGATGACCGCGAGGACAGAGTTTCGAAGTGGCTATAGCGATTCAATTTCAGAATGGTGTCGGTTTTGACGAAATATGCGCTGTGAGTATAGTGTATCTCGTGGATGAAGATTGGAGAGGTTCAATTCCAGCCTTTTTCAGTTTTTTGCTGCACGGTAGGGATAATGGAGAGGAAATTTCAGTATCATCTCTCGGGACGTCGGAGGATGGCTCCGAAGAGCGAAGGGTGATATTTTCCATGGCTAGATGGAACGTATCGAATATCGGAGAAGGCTATTTTCCTCCTCATTTTTCGCTGCAGAGCCATCGATAGCCCAGACCTGAGTTACCTCGACAGCGTCTCGTTTTGAAGCTTATTTGAGAGGGAGATCTTAACGAAATCCGACGAGTAAACGAGCTACGTTGACTCAATTAACCCTGTACCGCACTGATACAAAGAGCGAATATGGGCTTTCATCAATCCATAAAATGTCACTGTCAGTATGTCTCCTGGATCAAAAAGTAAATGAATGTCTGAATCGGGTAGCTACTTGAAAGGATGCACTCGCATTTCCAAGAATGCGATTTCTTCGTGACGATCGCAATTCGACTTGAAAACCACGAAAACGGAGGTATTTTTCTTGAAAGTAATGAGTGATATTTTGGTAATTGGTCGAGCTCCAGCACGTGGGAAATCTAATCGCCTTCATTCCACTGTGTAGAAGTGGCAAGCACGTGAATTGCTCACGTTGTGGCAAAGACAGCGGGAGTTAGTGGATTCTCTTAATCTAGAGTAGGAAAATTCAGACCTGATACTCTATGCAAGAGAGCGATCGCTTAAAGTATCTTTTATCCAGAATTAAACGAAAACTGAAGGTTGAACACTCACAAGTGATAGTGGAACGAGGATATGTGTTCCTATTCCATCTATGAGAAGTCAAAGGCTCAGAAGTTTGAAACGTCCAATTAGTGGTAGCTTTTTAGTAGCAACGGAAAATCAATAACATGGGATACTGAATTCTAATGAAAATTAGAATGGTATGGTCGGGTGAAGGGAGAGCGGGATTTCATGCTTCATGGTGAGCACGATTTGACTCGAGGTCGTGTATGGCTATCGAAGCAGACGAGAAGAGAAATGAATGTTTCACTCACCAAGAGGTATCGCAGGCATGCGTTAACGTGAGGTAACGTGCACCAAGGCCGTAAAACGTTCTCAGCACTCCAAGAGAGTTTCCGAGGGAATGGCCACCCTCAACCCCTATCAGACTTGCAATTTTGCCCTCTCGATGCGCTTCGATGAGACCTGTAAAACCAAGAGTGACAAGATTGGTCAACACGAGCTCACAGAACGATACATTCAACAACAAGTGTATTTCGTCCATCAGATACAAACTGATATGAGCTTTGTGATGCAGACACCCGAGGAAGAATTGAAAATAACGGAATTACTTTCCGAATCAAAGTAAACCTTCGCAACCTTCACTCAGACGCTCCCAAAATCACTTGAGATTTGATTGAGTCTGAGGAAAGAGATCAGGATTGTTCAATATTATCAGCTCATCTGTGAAATAAATGAATTAGAAGTCGGCCGCAGTTCATTAATCACGTGAATGATATCGGCAAGTATTTTAACCCGTTCGCCACTCTGTCTCCTCCAGGGGACATTATCGATTCCCGATAACTTGTGATTGTTCTCTTGTTATTTATTAAAAAGTTCTAAAATATCTCCATCACTACGAGGAGTGGAATGAAACATCAAATGAGATCTCAATGGGAGTAAATAGAAAACAAAATATATCTCAAAATTCCAATTTTGACATTTTTCACCGTTTCCCACCCCAAAAACATACGATGAAGAAAATAGCATTCTCGATACTGGGGGCAAATCTGTAGTGAACGGGTGAGATAATCACAGAGAGTCTATAGAAAAGTGAGTTAATTTCGTCCGGAATGAAAATAAAAGTGATATCGTGATCGAGCGGTGGTTTTATCCTTGCAATGCCTGAACATTCATTTTAATCAACCGACCCAATCGATCATAGTGGGTGCTCGCGACGCCTCACTTGAACATACGTGAATGTACCCTTGATCGTGCCAGTAGCATCCCACTTATGTTCTCACAAGAGGTCAGCAGCCATATATAGTCAGCTCAGCGCTATTCTGCCTACACACTAGCGAGTGGACGTGTATGCGCGAAGCTATATGAAGCTTGTTGAGATAAACCCTGTCTTGGGAGTTGCATATGAGGTTTGCGAACGAGATATCAGCTGTATGAATGATGCAAATGTTTTAAGTCTTTCTCTCAAAAGTTATCTGAATCGTGGATAATGAAGCGTTGATAAAGCTGAGAAATGTACTAAGTAGTACAAGTCCGGATATGGTCAGACTGCGGAAATCTTCCAGAGTTCTTTGACGATAAGGGGATCGACATAAGTATTGTATTCATCAGCGAGTGACTCGATCAATGTTCGATTTGCATATCTGAGGGAATTCTCCTAATAATTAGGAATGCGTTTCAAAACATTAAATCGTGGCGTTGAAGAGCTGCAGATTCCAGTTACGATTATTTGTCTTCATGAATGTACAGGTAGACGTGGATAACATTGATTCGCAAAATTCCACATTTTGTGGCGAGAGTAACATCAGCGACTTTGGATACAAGTTTTGACTTTGAATTCTGGTAAAACATCTATCACGAGTTTTATCGAGTCCCATGTACACCTATGTTCATTATAAAAGGCTCAAAATCTCTCTTCGTTTGGCCTATCAATTGTATTTTGAATATTTCTCACCGCGCGCAACATCATCTCTAAAAAATGTGAGCTAAGTGTTGGGTTCGACATTGAGCTCACACAAAACATCTCTTCCACTTCCCGAAAAAGGTCAATGATCAGGTTTTTATGTGCGTAGATAATATCGCTACTTTCAAATTCCACTCGTTATTTCCTTCCCAGTGTTGCAATTACAAATTAATTTTCTATTTCATGACATATTACCGCTCAATATGCGACAAGGAATTAAAAAAGTTGACTTAGACACGCGCAGACTCAGTTTTCAATTTCTGAATTTTTGGACATAAAATGTGTAAGTTATCGCGATAACACCCATGTATGAAGTCCAATAATTGGTGTGGGATATTGTGTACTCCAAAAAGCATGTTGAGATTTATAGAGGACTTACCTTTAACTGAAGTCACAAGGGTCAAGTGTTGAGCATTCATTTCAGATAACCTACGTATAACATCAATTTGTTCTAAAGATAGTTGAACGGCATTCAGCTGTGCCGCTCCACATGGCACGTATGCTGACCAGAACTGCAACAATGAAAAAATATTCCCATCAACTTTCCAATATCGGATGTTTCTCTATAATGTGAGAATTGCTACCACTTAAATCCTAACAATTCCAATAGAAGGATCGGGAGGAAGGGGGTTTAATCAAAATTCCCTGGAGTTGAGCAAACGACCCTTCGAAATTGAAGCACAGGTGAATTACTCGGAGAAAGACTGCTTTTGTCATAATAATTATTGATGAGAATATGCATAACTCAATCAACAACTTGCATTGATCAATAGCATTCCCGGTTCCCAAACTTCGCATGATTGCACTTACACAGAAAGAAAATCACGAAGATACTCCAGTTCAGCCCTGACTGCAACTGTACGCTACTATAATTCTCACTCATCTGCTCAATACGTCGATACATAATGCTGAATTCATCATGTTTCAACCTTCATTCGCTATATTTAGGTTGGAATGATTCAAGTTTGAGCACTAGATACTAGTTTGGATGCTCAATTCTTAGTATTTCGACTCACAAGTATAAGTTAGTCTCGTGAATTCCAATTTCGACCATACTGTACAGAGCTTTGAGTTCATGAGATCTTACGTTACTAATGTGATGGTCATTTTGAGGCACTTGGTAAGGGCGAAAAATAGCCACCGAAACATTGTGTTAGAATTTCACAACTTGACTCATTCAATCGATCGCATCGAAACTTCCAACCAAGATCACAACTAATTTCCCGCTCATTTCCTTTTGTAAATGTAGAGGTACAAACCCAAATAACTGACCATTTCTCTTCAAAACAAAAGTTTTACAACAGTTCCCATTACAAAAGCGTGGAGCAAATGAGTTTCACTGGATTCACAGGTATTTTGAGAACGATATAGGCATCCATTACTTGAATCTTACGAATTAGTCTTCGTTGGATCTTTCTTTGTAACCATCAGCATGAACCAAGATGGCTGTAATATGACGTGGTGGAATATCCCACGAAATTATCTTATAAATTTTGAACAGATAATTCTGATTAAAATTGAAGTAGAATAATATTTACATTCGACAAAAGTTCAGTACTAACCACGGGATAAAGTTCCGTGCGCTTCCATATTGGCGGTGACTCCAAAATAAACAAAGGCATTTTAGCGGGAGCGCCATGTCGTATCTTTGTCGTTTAAATTCTTCGCTTACGGTTCAAAATTTTGTGAAGAATATTCCACTTTTTCATAGTTGAGGTAATAACTTTGAGTGTTGTGAACACTCTCGCGATGACAATTTCTAGAACACTCATTAGAAGAATATTATGCATCCAAATGAAATGAAAGACCAATCTTCCTTCACTACCGAAAAGAAATATCCAAAATTGGCCGTTATGGGCAATGACAATTTCACGGGCCGAAAGTTAGAAATACTTGCTCCATAGGGTCTGCGTAATACTCCTCTGGTTAGAGTTTCACATAAATTTGCGAGATTAAGATGCATGACGGGAGAGGGAGTAAGCATTCGTATTGGCCAGAAGGGATCCTTGTCAAATTTCTTCTATAGCTCCTCGCCTTACTTGAGTGCATTTACCTCAGTAAGGGAGGATCTGGAAGAGAAAAGGGGGTTTCCTTTGAGAAACTTGACTGAATTCTGAGATACTTTTTACAATAACATGTATACTCCATTAGCGACAATGTAGAGATAGTTAGTCACAGCTCCGCGATGAATTTCTCAAGTGCACTCCGTTATTTCGTCATAACGAACGAAATGTATGAAGAGTGCCACAGGCTCGTGGTTTATAGAAGCCTCTGGTGTGATTTAGTTTCATCTCCATAACACGTTTCCAACATCAATTAAAGAAATCACGTGATATTACGTCACATTAATAGCGCATCTTCACCAGACTACGCTTGTTTGTCAACGCCCGAGACAAAAAACGAATCAAGTAAATGATTACTGGAAAAAAGGAGGGGAGTCTAAAGACAGCAATTGCATGGAAAAACTTTTTCGACGCCTACACAAAACATGGTCGGCTCAGAGGGAGTCCCCTGTCGTGCCCTCCCTCCCCTTCAGGAAATTTGGTTCTACCCCGAAACTCGAAAACTCGCTCACAGAATTTCTAATTATTTTCATAACTAGATTTGCGAATGCGATAAGAAAAACACAGCATTACTCGGCTAAAAGAATCTCAGATGTTAAGATCGCGAGCTTGTCATAGCGTGCTTAATTTACTCTAATGGCTTAATTTTCGGTCGGTTATCACTTTTGCAATGCCTCAGGCTGGAGATTAAGTGGACTTTTAGCCGTCTCACGGTGCTTTTCAAGAGAGACGTCTTGACACAGTTTGCATGGCCTAATTCATGATCCCAAAGCTGCACAGATCAGATAGTCGAGCATGCCAAACGGACAGCGGCGTCGTCGCTCGCTTGGCACTATGAATCATGAAAATTGCTTGCCCGTTTACCAGCACGTTCTGTGTACTCTTGCAATTTCGCAATGTGGCACACCGCACGCTCGTGTTGGCATCTCGTACGTATGACATGCCAATCAGTTTACCATTCATGAATATTTCAGTATTTCGATGCAATTTTGAGATCTCGAGAACTAACTTTGGCCTTTGTAATGTGCAATGGAAAGAAAATATTCTTTTGCACATTTCCCGTAATTCCACATGATCATCGTCTTTGTTCTTGTTTGTTCAGTATTTTGTTGCTCAGCAAGCAAATTTCAAATCAGAGCTTTTTGACTCTCATAGTTTTTATAAGTCGCGGAAAATGGGACTTTCGCGAGATTATCCAAAGGCTCTCCATTTAATACACTGCTACAACGATACTCATGAGTCAAGTGCATATCATCATTCCGTTTAATGACTACACATATATGTATAGTAAATACTCACCAGGAGACAATAATATGCCCTAAAGACTGCAAAATAGAAACAACAAATTTGCACACACCTCCTGTAGTAAGCTTTGGATCGGTAATCTGTTCATTCTAAAGTATTTTTCGTGCACTTTTTCTCCTGTAATAACTCTCACGGAGTTATGTAAATCAAAAATCAATGTTTCGCGCATTTTTAGGAGACGCATGTCAATCGAATTCACGAAAAAGCTCATCATATTCCCCCTCGCATTTTCAGGGTCTCGATTGCTCAACTGGCCCAAGCAGATACACAACTTGTGTCAGTCAGTAATCATTCCCAGGTCAGTTTCGACTACTGTTACCATCACTTCAATCCAGGAACCAATGGTGATACAGAAGTTTGGATCGAGCAATTATGATGTCTTAGAAAAGAAACTCGGAACTCCAAAGCTGTACACATTACCCAATGGCTATAACTGGTAATGAAAAGCCTTTTATTCTACCCGCACCTCTTTGGAACAAAATGGATCCTTGCGAAATGTATCATCTATGATGAGGTCCAGTCCTCATTCACAATCAGAGTCAAGGGTTCGATCCACAAAATTCACCGTATCCATGGAGCCGAATGATCTTGTACATTTTCCGACGATAGCAGGGAGCATTGATAGTACGGGATATCAATGTCCGAGCCTCATGAATATTTGACACCCTAGAAGCTGTACTTGTCTTCCTCCAACACTTCTTGAGCAATAAACGCACAAGATTTATCGAGTTCCTGACACTTTATGATAGGAATGAACAGATGGATCTCATTCGAACTACGCTCGCAAAGAGGGGCCATATGCATAAGTGAATTCGCCGAACGCAAGAGCAAACTATCAGCCTTACAGCCGAACGGAGCCGCAACTCCGTGAATCACATGACGGATAGGGTCGAGAAGCAGCTGCGTAGTCGAGCCATTGGAAACGGGAAATTTAATGGCCCGAATAGTAGTCGAGACTAGAACATACAGAGTAAGAGTGATAGCCCGATTGCGCCATAAACGTGCGTTTAACCCTTCCCTTTCTGTTCTCCTTCCTCATTGTCCTTCGTATTTTCTATTCCACTCATATTCTCAACTGCCCAAGGACTCGCTGAAGAAAAATCACTGTTATGCGAAGGGAAAGGATGAAGTGTCATTCACCGAAAATACCCATCACCGCACATTTTATTCAGTCAACAAGTCCGTTTAAAATTGAGTGATGAATGAAAGCTACGCCATAGCGAGTCTACTTTCGTATCATGTTTGTAGAGGAATACAGTATTTCGAAATTAATGGATTATGCATGGTCTCACTAAATCCATGATTACTCCAACCTACTTCATTGTACGAGGCATTTGAAAAAGCATCTCAAAGATTACAAAAAATCTATCGATTCATGTACCGTAAACCGGGGTGAATGTGTCCACTTTAGACCTTCTGATCGAATTCTCGTTGCGATTTCTCGAACGAACCTATATGTATCTTAGGTCATTCGACGCGTCTTGACGTGTTCTATAACTTCAGAATCTCATTTCAACCATTTGCTCTCTTGAAAATTGTAAATACGGGGTGGCCACATTCACCCCGGCATCCGGGGTGAATGTGGCCACCCTCGTTGAGCATCGTGATTTCAATGATCTGAGCGAATCCCTACTCCGACGCTTCGTGTTTGAAACAAAATGAAGATAACACATCTCTTAGCTCATCTGATTGCGAAGAGAATACCGTTGAATTCAGCTCGATAGCTCAAAAACCCGAGTCAAGCGGCCAATTTGGAATTTATAAACTAGATTGGCGTCTCAAGCACGGCTGTGTCTCGAGTGGCATCTGGGTTGATTTTGGACACTTTGACGCTTTTAGTTGAGTTTCATTGCAATTTTTTGACCAAACCTATATGTATCTGTACTCATTCGACGCGCCTTGACGTTACCCCGAAAATGCTGTTTTTGGAATTCTCATTTGCTTTCTCGAGAGTTGTCAGAAACAGAGTGGCCACATTCACCCCGGGGCAGCCGAGAAATCACAAGTTCTCGTTCGAGTGGTCGTTCTAAACAACTGTCGCATCAAAATTCAATCGGCAATAGCGCAAAATTTAGAGGACGTCGTTACCTACTAAGAGAAAATCATTGGAAATATATAGAACTGGATCTACTGGGTTGTTGAGGTAAATTTTTGTAAATTGAAACTTTTACTCGACAATTTTCACTTCATTCCAATGGAAAAAAGAGTACCTGAATGGAACCTGTCTCATCACAAATGAGCCGGCATATTTTGAAGAAAGAGATCCCAAGCTTTGAAATGCGCTCTTGCACGTCTTTCTAGCTGGTACAGCATCGGAGTTACGACTATTACAATCTCTTTCCGGAAAAGTGGCCACATTCACCCCGGTTTACGGTATCTCAAATATTTTTCACGCGCTTTTCAAGTAGCCGTGATCGACGTTGGAGCTTTAAAAGAATTTTTCTCCATTGGATCACCTATAACTTTAACGGAAGAGGTCCAATCATAATTTTTTTTTCGGAATCTTGTAGATCGTTATAATAGCTACAATTTCCTTTTCTAAAATTTCCTCTACGATCTTTCCCGCCCAAGTAACGAGCCCGGACAGAAAACTCTGTATAGCATGGGGTGTTTATGGAGATACCGAGGGTGGCACGTAGAATAGAGCGAGATGAAACAAAACACCTCTAGTGCAAAAAACCATAAAGAAAACATCACGCTACATGATTATGACGTAAAATAATATCATTTTCAAAATATTATATCAGATTTTGTCTCAGATTTGAAGTGAAAGTGATTTCTCAAGTTTTATTGAGAGAATTGATTAATTTCATGTTTTGTCCTTATAGACCATATCCAAGGCAAGATCTGATAGAATATTCTGGAAGATGAGATTATTTCACGTCTAAATCATGTACCATGATATTTTTTTGATGAATTTTTGTCCTATAATAGGGTAAAACGAAACAAAACAGGTACCAGCCTCGGTATCTCCGTAAGCACCCTATGTTACACAGAGTTTCCTCTCCAAGCTCGTTACTCGGACAGGAAAGGTCGTACAGGAACTTTTAAACAAAGGAAATTGTAGGTTCTGTAACGATTTACAAGACTTTGTGGTTCGACTACTCCCGTCAAAGTTGTATCCCGTCAAAGGGTGATCGACAAAAGAAGAATTTTTTTACATTTCCAAAATCGATCACGGTTACTTGAAAAGCACGTACAAAGTTTTTGAAACATATAAATTTATATTTTTTTGTGATCTTTGGGATGATTCTTTCAAAGTCTTTGTACAATGAAGTAGATCGGAATAATCATGGATTTAGTGACCATGGATGATCCATTAATTTTGAAAGGTACTGTGGAGTCGGTATTTGTCTGTCAGCAACGCAAGGACTTCAAAGTCCTGAGGGACAAAATTTATTTCGACCCCGATTCGATAGAAGTGAGCTCAATATTACTTCCGATTCTATCCGATCTAGCGATGTATTCTGATGATTTAGTTCTCCATAAAGATGTGAATAATAAATCAAGAACAAACATAGCCCGGCGAGGCCGTGACAGCTGAAGAGTATTAAATATAAGCCACTCCGAGATTACGAAGAAGTGGTTATTCCGCAGGAAACGCGTTAACGGTCCATTGTCACAGATCAGAGAGCATGAAAATTATTGGAGAGCTTCAGCAAGTGAATTATGATTAACACAAATGGCATCGATGTTAAAACGTTGAAAGTGATCTCGAATCCTTAAAATTTCCAAACTATATCCCGCCAATCTCGCAAACTTTGAAATGAACTTGGAATTCGTGCACTAATTCAGTTTTTTTCAGGAAAGTTTCTGTACCGGTAAAAGTATGAGTACACTCTCGTTCCTCGAGATGACTCCTCTTCGATGCAAAGAGGAATTTCCACAGAGAGAATGTTATTATCTGCTCCGACCGAATGATATCGATTGTTCCCTTTTTATTTCAAGAAAACCTGGTCATCTCTTGTGTAATCACAGGAAGATTATCCTGCATTAAATTACTGAATTTTGATCAATTATTTTAATCGTGTAATTTATGATAGTAAGAGGAATCATGATCGCAGTAACCTTAACGTTTCATTTCTAAATAGTTTCCTGCCATTTTTGGTGTCATTTCCGTCCTCTTACGATAAAACTATCATCTAATATCAAAAGTTTTAACTAACCAGCGAACTTTCGACTCTTTGAATACAATTAACATTTTTCCAAATTCCTCCTCCTTTTTCAGTGAGATCAAACTCAGTATATTTGTTGATTCGGGATTTTTGAGATTTCTCACGCTGAATTGCTTTACATCGATATTCGAGGTGGGCATCGTACCATATGTCGGAGCCGACCACGGGACCCCTCAAATCAAACCGCGTCTGCTAGCTGAAATTTACCCGAAAATTTGTTCTCACGAATCTACTTGTCTTATCGAGTATGAAACGTTTTGCAGAGTTTAGTCGGTTTCAATTACACGAGAGTACTCTTACAACATGGTTTTTCCGACAGTTGAGGCATATTTCGCATTTTTTTTCAGCAAGAAGTCCTCTCGTGCTTATCTTCAAAAAATGATGCAAAATATACCTCGCCTTGAGATCCGTGTTGTATAAGAACCCTCTCGTGCAATTGACACCAATTGAACTCTGCGAATCGTTTTCTACGAGATGAAACATGTAGATTCTTGAGAACCAAATTTCTGCTAGCAGACGCGGTTTGATTTGAGGGGTCACGTGGTCGGCTCCGACACAGTTCAATATAGATCTGATGGAGGCGCTGGTGGTTCGATGCCCACCTCGAATACCATTGCTGCACAAGGATAAAAAGCCAGCAATACTCACTATTTTCTGCCAAATACTGCAGTGACAGTAATTTCATTATTACCTTTTACGAGCAGCTTTGCGAATGATGCGGGAGCCATGTAGCCTCTTCAACTCTCAGCTGGTGCACTTTAATTGCGAGAGCACTTAATTCAAGCTCTCAAAGTAGCTCCAAGGGATGGAGGTGAGCTACATATTTTATGATTAGAGTCTGCTCGCGGTAGGCTTCGGGAGCCTTGTTAAGCAGAGGGAAAGATTTTTATGCGCAAAATTATGACTCTGCGAAGGAATACGCTACGTTACGTCACATGAATTCATGATGATTAATTAGTCTTGAGAAAATTCTGTGATTATTAAATTTGAATTTCATCACAGATTAATGAAATCATCCTCGAAAATAAAAACAAAGTAATAGGTGCAAGTTTCATTGTGGAATTTAATTGTAGGTCGAATCCTTCAAGATAGTAGAAGAAAATTCCACAGTTCTTTTGAAGGAAATTTGGTAGTCATTTTCCCGGATCCCAAGTAATGAGAAGTATCTTACAGATTACCCAATTCATTCTCACATTTTATATACAAAATTACAAAGTGTAGGCACTAAGAAGAACTACTACTAATAAACCTGCCTTATGGATTACGATCCAAGATCTGAGAGTCATGAATAAAACGATATTCATCTAGGAGATGGGGCACTTCAAACTTGAGCCATAAAATTTCCCTAAAACCAATGCCGCTGAACGAGTTATCAAACTTTGCCATCATCATCAATCAATCTAATGCAAATTACGGGCGTTGCGGGTATAGCGAGAAAAGGTGTGGGTAAGAGATGCAGAAAAGCTACTTGCAAATATCTGAAAGCATCGGAAGTACTACGGCACTTCGTCACAGTCTCCAAGTGTTTCACAAGTTTCTGGAGTATGTGCAAACATGAGGTGAGACTTGTGTATGAGCTAGCGCATTCTGTCAACATGTTTATCTGCTTATGCGTGCCACACTCTGAATTGACGAGTTAACTTACTAGCGTTTACACGAAACATGCTCTTTCAAAATTTGAATTACATTATGAAAAGCTCAAATTTCCCACACAAGACTGTAGTTGGTGGAAGATGGATTGAGAAACCAAAACTTGCATTTTGCACTCATAGTCAGTAGCACATATCGGCTATAAAGGTAAGTGTAACCGACTTGCTTCCATGTGCCGATCTCAGGAATAGGCACTCTTTGGCCTCCCGGCAATTTTCTTTCACGTTTGTTATGTCAAAATATGGAAAAATAGCTGGTTTGGATAGACCCCGAATTTTTTTGCATTTCCCAGGATATTTGCATGTGATTTCTCAATTTATCGTGTTTGCGCAACTAAGAATACACCGAGAAAATGGCGTTCAGTAAAAGCGATGTCAACTTTTTTTAGCTCCACCAATCTCAACGTATCTTAACACATCTGGCTTTTTTTCCCAAACCTTTGAAATCGGCTCTCCAGAGTTGCAAAACTCGGATCTGGAGCTATTTTATGAGCAAAATACGGAGATGATTTGGGAGCAAGAAGTCCAACATCGTAGTGTACCCAACATGCTCCCATATGGTTATCTCGAAAGGGCGTGTAGTTACGACTTTTTCCACCACTCAGAACGCGTTCACCGCTTCAAAATAGGTTGAGAATAGTTTCCGGACCGGCAAAAAGCTCGAAATGTGGTCACACGTCGAAGAAAACCGATGGAAACGATTTTATGCACTTTGTCGCTAATTTGCATTGTTTGAAATGATGGGGCAAGGTGAATACACACTCTTTTAAACTCTCAAAAGCCACTTTTTGGGAAAATTGAAACAGCTCATCAGTAAATTCGAATCAGACGTGCTTTGGCTCATTTTGAAGGTTTCGAAACAAGCTTCACAATGAATTGAAGTACGTTGAGAAGTATTGAGATTAACCGAAGTTATTGTGAAAATGACTTCATGGGAGCAAGTTATACATAAATCGCGCTCATATTTCTGGAATGAATCGGTGTTAGATTCACAAAAGTTCCTTGGGTATGAATTAACAGCGATATTTTGATGAAATTCGAGTCATGCGGTCATCATGATGATGTGAGAGATATAGTCGAATTTCGAGACACGGGCTTACCTGTGAGCTGAGATTTCGATTTATGAAGATAGCTAGATTCAACACGGTGTCTCACAGGGAGCACGTACTCTCTGGGCCAACTTCATCATTTTCGGATTGACTTCACAGCGAGATTTTTTATAAAAATTCAACAGGTGACACATAAAATGTGAATGAAACATTCAAGCAAATGAAAAGTAGACTTGGTTACTTTTGTTTTGAGACCCCAGAATATCGGAAAGTTTATGAAAAAATCTTGTTAGACTCCTAGACTCCAACGTGTCCACAGCTCGCTATAACAATAGAAGGGGAACGTAGAATATAGAGACGGACCGCTAACGGTTCGCGGCCAATGACAGCGCAGAGAGACCGTTGTCGTCTCGGACGGACAATAGCGGAGGAACGACTCCCTTGAATTTCAACACAAGAAAGTTTTGAACACAACGTGTTGAAAGTTTTAAACACATGAAAAATTATTTCCAACACTTGAAAATCCAACACACTTTTTTTTCTACACGATTCTAATGTGTTCATATTTTTAACTCAGATCAACACGGATAACAAAGTAATTTCAACACCAAGGGCGAAAAAAAGAACACCGTCCAGAATAAATCTAACACCATTGCGGAAAAAACCAACACAAGCTTCGTAATTTTCAACACAAGTTGTGTAAATTTATACACACAATCAATAAAAATCAACACCACCTTCAAAAAATGCACACGCCTCTAACACCATCCGGGATAGATTCAACACCATCGCAAAAAAACCAACACAAGCTTCGTAATTTTCTACACAACTTGTGTAAATTCATACACACGACCAATATATGTTTGGATCAAAATTCACTCCAACACATTTGGTAGAGGCGTGTACATTCTTTTGAAGGCGATTTTGACTTTTATTGGTCGTGTGTATGAATTTACACAAGTTGTGTAGAAAATTACGAAGCTTGTGTTGGTTTTTTTGCGATGGTGTTGAATCTATCCCGGATGGTGTTAGAGGCGTGTGCATTTTTTGAAGGTGGTGTTGATTTTTATTGATTGTGTGTATAAATTTACACAACTTGTGTTGAAAATTACGAAGCTTGTGTTGGTTTTTTCCGCAATGGTGTTAGATTTATTCTGGATGGTGTTCTTTTTTTCGCCCTTGGTGTTGAAATTACTTTGTTATCCGTGTTGATCTGAGTTAAAAATATGAACACATTAGAATCGTGTAGAAAAAAAAGTGTGTTGGATTTTCAAGTGTTGGAAATAATTTTTCATGTGTTTAAAACTTTCAACACGATGTGTTCAAAACTTTCTTGTGTTGAAATTCAAGGGAGTCGGAGGAACCTCCTTGAACAAGTGAAGGGAATTCCAGTGAATGTTATCGTTTCATGTACAGAGTGTCCAAAGGGTAAGTAACCCACCCCCCCCCCGTTGTTTCGAAACAGTCGAGAATCGCGAAAAATCTTGGAACACGTGTTCTCTTATTTTGAGGGGCAGTGACCTTGGAGTTTATTTTATAGGTCATTTGGAAGTCAATCCAAATTTTGAGTTAATGGCAACACCTACTTTTGATCTCGGATTTTGAAAGAATGTGAATATCATGAAATTCTTATCCGGAATACTTTTCGAACCAACTTGACCTTGGTGAAGTCTCAGTGATCTCCCCTTTAACTCGCCATGGTCAAGCCGGATCAACAAGTGTTTCGGACAAGATTTCCATAATAGTCGATATTCTTTGAGAACCCGAGGGCAAAGTCGGTGTTTCTTTTTGAGAAAAATCGAGTTGACCTCCAGGTGACCTTGAGAATGACTCCCTAGGTCTAGACTGAAGTCACTAGTTCATTCTCGCTGTAATCATGAATACTATCTATCCGAAACGTCTTTCGATGAAACACCTCATTTTGGGACTGCAATGCTTACCGTTCACCCGTGTTGACCTCCGTTTACCTCGCCAAGATCAAGTCGGATCAAGAAGTATTTCCGAGGAGGATTCCATGATTCTGCACGCTTTTTCAAAATCCAAAGTCAAAAGTGAGTTCTATTCAAAATAATCGATTTGACCTCCAAATAACCACCATTGGAACTCCTCCTCAAAATAAGGGAACATGTATTCCGGGGGCTTTCGCGATTCCCAGCGCTATTCTGAGAAAAGAACGAGTGGTCACTTACTTTTCGGCCGATTTGACGTTTGTATGCAAAAGCGTCAAAATCACGTTATCGGTTTTTTACACTAATAGCGCCGCAATTGCCAGTGCGTTATGAAGTACCTATTAGAGTGAAAATTTGCGCAAACCGCACGCGGACGAGCATAAGCATGAAATGGATTGATTCCTCTCGCGAGCACCGTATTATATCCTAGTTAGAATAATGAGGTGAACATAGAATGACCTCCAACAAATTTTTTGGACTACACTTATTCGGACAGGCGTAACGGTGCATACACTACCGGTCAAAAGTTTAAGCTCACCCAAAAATTTTTTCTTCAATTTTGTGAGTTGAACTACTCGCCTCTATTTGACCGTAGAGGACTCTTCCGGAGCTCATTTTGAAGGTTTTTTCACGTACTTGAAGATGGCCTTATTCATTTATCCGTACGGATCGGGAACTTTCCAACTTGAGCTTGAAAAAGTGTCAAATTCAACGATTTTTGAGAGAATCTTTTGGCTCAAGCCAATTTGAGCCACATAAATGTTTCAATATGAGAGTTGTGGGATACAAAAGGACAATTCTAGAGCTTCAAAATCCGTTTTTGAACGTCCCTCTACGCCACTGCTAATCCGAGCTATGACATTTTCTCTGAAGGGATATTCCTCGCAGAAAGTAGCATTCCAAATCGAGAAAGATACAGAGATGCATTTTCATGAAATATAATCATCATTCCTGTCATCTTTCAGCTATATCTTGATTGAGGAAACGAGAAACCTTTGAAATATGCCCCAAAAAGTGAATTTTCTCTTCATTTCTGAATACAAGTGCTAGTTCTTGCGAAGAATCCTCCCTCAGAGAAAGTGTCATAGCTCGGACTGGAAGTGGCGTAGAGGAACGTCCAAAAACGAATTTCGAAGCTCTGAAATTTTACTTTTGTAACCCACAACTCCGATATTGAAACATTCATGTGACTCAAATTAGCACGAGCCAAAAGATTCTCTCAAAAATCGTTGAAATTGTGACTTTTCCAAGCTCAAATTGGAAAGATCCCGATCTGTACGAATAAAAATCAATAATACCATCTTGAAGTACGTGAAAAAACCTTAAAAATGAGATTGAGGGGAGTCCTCTACGGTGAAATAGAGCCCAGTATTTCAACTCACAAAATTGAAAAAAAAATTTTTGGGTGAGCTTAAACTTTTGACCGGTAGTGTACTTACAAGGGGGACCCACGACTTTCGGGTCGCCAATCACCCACAAAATTTTTTTAAAGTTTGGCACTACCTAGAATATGAAGAATCCAGAGTAGCTCCATCAAATGGGCCTCCTGTTCAAAGATACAGCCACTGAGATCAGCATTATTCATATAAGCCCATATGAAAAATAAATATATCGTACGACCGATCTAAGGTGGACACCCCTTGGCATTTTTTATCTTTGCAAGGTACAAATTGGATCGAAGTTGATTCTCACATAGTTCGACCTTTCGCCTCGGATGGTGAAGGGAACATTTTCAAAAAATGGAAAATTCGACCCGAACGGAAAAATTTTCTTCAAGATATCCAAGGGAAATAACATTGTGATACGGCATCGTGTAGCTCATCGAATTTGGAGTCCGAAATGACATGTCCGATAATTTTCTATCGCTCAATTTTCCAGGTAAACTGATGGAAAATCGATAATTTTGAATTTGCCACCGTAACTGTCGTAGAGGTTAGTTGCACCACGTGTTAGGTAATGTTATCGTAATGGCGGAATGCCACATGCTCTTCTTATGTTTTTAATGTTTAAACTATGCTCACGAATGTTGTTTTGTAGATTATGTAGCCACGGCGTTCACGACAGGAACTGCGTAAAAACCTGCGTATTATTGCGTGAGTAATGAACGAAGGCAGGAGCGACTTTATGCATGTCTGGATAGAGCGACTCACTGACGCGGACGGTGAGATCCAGGTGATTATCATATTTAGACACTTTATCGCCCAAATTCTGACTACAAAGTTTGGAAATCGTTTGTACCGTAGACGGTGGAGAGATTATCGGTACGAGTTATTAGAACGGTATCTCGTATCTGGAAAAGTAAGAAAAACCTGATAAATCGTGGCTTTGACTTTGTAGTCAGATTTTAGCTGACTTAACTTCTGCAACCAGAATACAAAACGCGAATCTGCTTGGTATCACCAATCCCTTCCAGTTTCACGGTTAAAATTCACAAGAAACCAACCCATTCTTTAGAATTTTGATCCCACAGGTAAGACAGGCAAAGCCATGGGGTTTTTCAAACATTCTTGTACTTCTCAGTTACGGGGGTACTGATTCAACTCGTGTTTATAGTCTACCTTTGATGCCAACTTTCCTCAAACTTTGTAGTTAAATTTCAGCAGACAGAGCTCTTATAATTAAAATGCAGAACTCGAATTTGCTTTGTATTACCATTCTCTAGTGAGTTCACGTTTGGAATTCACACAAAACCCACACATTTTCTTAGGTTTTGTATACCATAGGTAAGCACCGGAAGCCACAATTTTCAAAAAATTGTCTACTACCTAGCTGCTGGATACCGGTTCAATTCGTGTTTATAATCCACCTTTATATGACTCGACGCGGAACGTCCAACAAAGTTCTCGCGGAGAACAAAGATTTTTGGCACGAGACGCATAATATACTATTCATGCTCCAAACTCTGTAGTCAAATTTTAGGAGACAGAACTCTTGAACATGAAGAGCGAAGCTCGAAACTGCTTGGTATCACCAATGTCCAAGAGGTTCGTGTTTACAATTCTCCAAATACTTGACCACTTTTAAAAACTTTGATCTTCTAACTGGACAGTCGAAGCTACAATTTTTCGTGTACTCGCCCACGTCTCTATCATGAGATCTGTTCTAACTCGTGCCTATTATCTGTCTACCTACGATGCAAACTTTTTTCAAACTTTGTGTTCACATTCTGGTTGAAAAAATACCCAGAACTAGGAGGCAGTATTTAAATCTGCTTGGCATCACCATTTTCTAGTAGGTTTACGTCTGCAATCTTCAAAAACCCACCCACTTTACAGGATTTTGATCTCAACGGGAGCAGTCAGAGCCACAATTTTTCAGATTTTTTTTATTCCCCCAACTACGAGATACCTTTCTCATAACTCGTGCCGATAAATTATTCTCATCCATGGTACAATCTTTTCTCAAACTTTTTTGTCAGAATTTGGGCAATAAAGTGTCTAAAATTGATAACCACCACCTGAATCTGTTAGGCACTACTATTGTCCAAGAGGTTCAAATGCGGGATTGCTCGAATTTCGATCTATATTTGAGAATTTTGATCGCATAACTGCGACACAGTTTTTCACGCATGGTCAGACCCTTGTATACTAAAAGGTACTCTGAGTACTAGCTCGATGGTCCTAATATCTTTCAACGTTTGGCCGATTGACATTCCCACACGAGTTTCCATTGTGGATGCCGTGGCTGTATAAACTACAAAACATTATTCGTGATTATAGATTAAACACCAAAACAATAACAAGGGCACGTGGCGTTACACCGAAACAATACAATTTTCTGACACATGTAGCAACTTACCTTTACGACAATTGTGGTGGCTAATTCAAAATGAGCAATTTTCCTGGAGAATTGAGCAATAAAAAATCATGAGAAAAATCATTTCGGGATCTAAATTTTATGAGCTACACAATGCCGTAGTGCAATATTAATTATCTTGAATATTTTGAAAAAAATTTTCTCGTTCGCATAGAATTTTCCATTTCTTCGATCTGTTCACCTTACCATCCAAGGCAGAAGATCGAACCATACAATAATCAACTTCGATCCAATTTGAACCTTGCAAAGATAAGAAATGCCTAGGGGTGTTCACCTTAGATTGCTCATACGATATATAGATATACTCGCAATGCTAATGTGTTTGCTCGTAGCTTTGGAAAGGAGGCCCATTTGACGAAGTTACTCTGGATTTTGCATATTCTAGGTAGTACCAAATGGTAAAAATATTTTTGGGGTGATTGGTGATTCAGAAGTCGTGGTTCTCCCTTGTTAGTCAAGGGTCAAGGTATTCTTAAGGCAAGTCCGGAGTCCCCGCAGAACGAGTCACAACCAGACACGCACGGAGTACATTCTGGTTTTCCAACAATATCCAATTTTCAAATAATTGCAAATACTTTTCGGACCAAATCATTGAGTTAGCGCGCTTCCCAATAAAATTTCCAATAATTCGAGCTTTGTTGCGTCTCAAAACTCATGATATATCTTACGAGATTTGGATTAGGGCAATCTTGAGCTGTCGCTGCCACGTCATAGGAACCACGCTGTCACGCACGATTGCCGTTTTTCAAAACTCGCAAAATTTACCCCAAGTTTTGAGACGCAAAAAAGCTCAAATGATCGGAAATTGTGTCACGAAGTGCGCTAACTCAATGATTTGATCCGAAAAATGTTTGCAACTATTTAAAGCCATGCGGTAGCCATGCAAGTTAATTAAATTTTGTTCCAAGAATTCTCGAATTCTCTTGCGATTTGGGATAAACGACGAGTTATGGCACAATTGCTATCATCTATCTTGAATGGCTCAACTCGTCGTTTAGCTCAAATCGCAGAAGAATTCGAGAATTGGAATAAAAATGTGTGTATATTATAGGTTAGGATGTCCCAGGCGCCCAGTGATTTCCACTTTTCTGCGATAATCTATTGATTTGGGCTGAACATTGAGTTGCCGAAAATGAATCGGACAATAACAATAACTAGACAACTCATCTCAAACTTTGTACCATAAAAATGTTCACATGAGTGGTGAATGGAAGCCCTTAAAAATTAAATATCGTTGGAATTACGCTTACGCTATGCAAATCACCGTGGTGCCATCTATGGAGTAGTAAGCAGTAGGGTCACTAGAAGGGGGTCTCGACACGGTTCTCCCACCCCTGGGTAAATCGCCGCCATATTCAGACAAACTAATACTTTTTGTATACCTATATCTACCGGATTTGTCTGAATATGGCGGACCGTGTCGAGGCCCCCTTCTAGGGACCCTAGTAAGCAGTACGGACTGGACTTAACCTTAACAAACACAGGAAAGCCATTTCAAAGTCACAAAAAACACTGGCTGTAGCAGGGGAATTTTTCAAAGCAGAGTTATTGAAATCGGAGGCTAGGGGTACTGCGGTGAGACAGCTGACCAGTTTCATGATTGTTAATAACATTACAGGCAGAAATCTCCCTCCACGAGTAAGGCGAGAAAAGAGTGGATTGACAAATTGTTCTTACCTTAGAATCACTGGGCTTCATTCAATGTCTGTTTTGAAAACTTCCCTCCACGTCCAATTTTTTCGCAAAAGTTAATATAAGGAGTATCCTCCTGGGTTCATAAAAAATGTCTTGAATTTTTGACTCAGCGTACTCTGTTACGCCTGACCTGTGTGTCACAAGAAGTACTGTCAAAAGAGTTTATTTTTCCAGCTAGGAAAAATGAACTGGTGTGACAGTGAAAATCAATACATGTCACGCGCGCAAAATGACGCTTGCACGCGTGCGATTTGCAGGAATCTTCACTTCTTAACTTGTTACTTGTCGACTCATCATGGCTTGCCTTTGTGCTAAAGATGAAACTCGGTTCGTGAAAAATTTACTCTCACGCCGTCGCAAAAAACTAATGTAAAATCTGAAAATCTCATCCCTTTGTCATTTTCAGATAATGCAAATATAAGGAAGTTTTGATCCCAAGAAAACCCATTCAATCAAATGAAAAGAGATAATACTATTGTGTATTGGATGTCACGCTACGGGCGGGTGTTTTTTCCACGGCTGTGTGTTGCATCTAAAGTTATCAGCCCGAGTTCTCAAATAGATCCGTTTTCACGACAAGTTAAGATTTTTGCTCCTACAGTGCAGTGTGGAGGGTAACAATCAATCAATCCTCCAATCGCCCAGATCTTTAATTCAAGTGAAGAATTAGGTATCCAAGTCTGCATAATGTAGCCTCTAGTATTCGAAAACGGATTATTTCTCCAGAGAGAATGCACGATAGCTGCGCACTGACAATTAGGTATTGCAGATTAGCAGCAGGACTTATTCGAAGGTGCACATATCCCATAAATTAATTCGCCTTTTGGAATATAAACACGAACGAGAGCATAAATGCAAGATTTTACGGCACTTTGTACTCGTTATTGTTCGTGAACGAGCACGTAAATACAGCAGAATAGTGCGCATGGATATGTGCAAGGAGTAAGGGCAGCAGTCGTTACGTCCATTTTAGTCGGCGGAGTATCAGGGCAGAGCGAGACTCCCGCACTGTCGTTTAGCGAGCTACTCTGCCTCGTGCAAGTTATCCCGGGTGATCAAACTATGTTTAACTGCGCACTTCCTCCCACGTGGCATCGCATTACAATATGTATAAATTCGCAGATATCCTTGAATTTTTTTCTAGTTACGTGGGCGGGGAGAATTGAATAATGTTTAAACGATCGAACGCCATTTTTCAACCGTCATCAGTTTTCTTAGATATTCAAGAGTTGGGTTCTGCCAAAGATATTCAACGAGAAAGTTCAGTCTGAGTGGTATCTTAACCAATTACTGAATACCGTTCTGGGATACTGTTTGTGAAAAAGAAGCAATTGATGTCGTGATGGAACAATTGGCAGTACCAACCGGCTTCACTTATTTAGATCTGAGGTTTCTCAGCCATAGCAGGCAATTATTTATCACTTTTAATAGCAAGCCTGTCTTCGATTTCGAGTATTCTCTGTGATCAGTTCTACTGATGGAAGCGAATGGGTCTGCACAACGACCAACTATAACAGAGCTTATAGCGTTAATTTGTGAAATGATCACGGGGCAGTGGCTCCCTCGGGACTACCTCAAAGTCAATGCGCTCAGCCTCTCGTCAAGGAGATTTGGCTAATAACGATCAGCTGCCCGCAAGGTTTGCCATCATTGATCTCGATATCTTGCAAAATTGGCTTTGCTATGCCACAAGATGTATCCTCAAGGCTATAACGATCGATCCAGTTTTGATGGTACAGTATATTGTCAGAATATTCTGTGCTAATATTGCCCTCCCGAGACTCATAAGCACCTTTCATTCTCGCGAGTATGGGATTTGCAACTAGTGGTCTCGTCATGCATGAAAAAATTAGCCTTGCCTGATTCAAAATCGATACGAATCGGTGTTTCCTATGAGTTATCATGTTAATGAAAAATACGCTGCTAAAAATAGTCAGCAGAATGCTTTCTCATAACGTTATATGATGATAATTATAACGAATTTTACAACAACTGGTGAAAAAATTGATATTGAATGCAATAGTCCTCCTACATTTGGATATATTGTTTCAAGGGAGCTCTTGAGAGGGATGTGTGGAATCTGAACTATCTTCTTTCAGCAATATCTAATATCGTTTGGTTAAGATGAAATTCTGGTACAGTCAATTTGAATATGATTCAAATGGAGTTTTTGGTTAAAATTTCCTTTTCGCGGAAAGAACCTCCATTTAAATGATGTTTTACGAATTATAAAAGAAATTGGTATAAACTAATCGGTTCAAAATGCCGGAAAAGTTAGTCTCCAGGTCATTGAAAGAGATGAATGAGTTGTAGAGGAAGATACGGGGGAAAAATAATTATTAGTAAAGATAACTTCATGAATTTTGAGTTATTCTTCTGAGAAAGCATTTTAGAGAGATTCGAAGCATCTAAACTAAGGTTTCTCCTACAATACCTATCGTTTAGTTGAGACGAAATTTTAATGGGGTCGATTCAAAGATGATTAAACTCGAATTTTCGGTGAAAATTTTCTATCTTCAAAAAAACTTCATTTGAATGGTGTTTTACGAATTAAAAAAAATTTGGTATCAACCAATCAATCCAGAATGGAAGAAAGGTAAGTCTTTAGGTAATCGAGATTGAGATAAATGAGTAGTGGAAAAAGTAACGATGAAAACATGAATATTAAGAAAAATGCTCCACTATATTTTTAGTTATTTCTTAGAGGGACCTTCTTAGAGCGATTTGGGCCAGCTAGTCTGAGGTTTTTTTATAATATCCATTGTTTGGTTGAGACAGAATTTCGATGCAGTGGGCTCGAAGAGGGCTAAAGTGAAGTTTTTAGTGAATATTTTCATTTTTTCGGAAAATTTAGATCTGTAAAGATCGAATAAAATTTCGGTATCAACCAATCGATGGATTATGCTGGAAAAATTATAATTTAGGTGACTCAATTCCGGGTGAGTCTGTGTTAGAAAAATATATTTATGTATTGAAAGACGAAATCTTGGGAATTTTGTTGTGAGAAGCCTATGAATCAAATATGACTGGGAGGTGAGAGCTGCCTAATCACTGGGCTCTCAGGAATTTGATCTCTACAACTTTTAGAAAGCCAAAAGTCGATCAGACAAATAGTATAGAAGAGAAAGCGTTTGCAGTAGGGAACCAAACACACACACAGAAACACGGACGAAGGGCAGGGAAGATGAGCCTCTATAGGGAATTTGAGAGGCAATTAGGAGGAAAAGCGTTACCTACAATCGATAGGTTTTGGCGAGAGGAAGAAAATGGTTCAAGCATTTTCCAGATAAATGGGATTTCGTTGAAAGACAATATTGAATTTGGTGGAAAATTTGATCAAAATTTTGCTGGGGTGAAAACAAAGCTTTCTCTTTAGAGAAAACAAAAGTTCAACAGGTGCAACCCCAATCAATCAATTGAACTTCTTACTCTACCTTGATGCATTGATCATAATGAACCCGCTCATTTTGCAATCCCCTCCCCGGCCTCAGAGAATTTCTCTGATACGAAATGAAACTAATTGCATTAATATATACGACTCGAGATTCCAGGATTCGATATTTTTCTGAACATCCATATATAAACCGGCTCTATTGGTCTTTCCTCCTACTTGGAGATCTGAAACTGACTCGACCCCCTATACTCAACAATGCTACATTCAGCTGAATCGACAACGCTGACTTTTCCAGATTCTACACGTCGCTTATTTGAGGATCGACAAATGTCTCAGATCCCTTTCACTTTTAATGTAAGAATTGACTTGAATTTATCAGAACCTGAGATTTTCGAAACAAACTATTTTTCCCCAGTCTCTCCACTTGGGCTCGTCAGAATGACTTTTTGTATCAAAAATAAGAGGGATCTGAGACTTTTGTCGTTTCTCAAATATGCCACGGGTAGAATGTGGGCAATTTAACATTGTCAACTCTGCATTTTTGAGCATAATGATTAGAGTCAGTTTCAAATGTCAATGTAGCAGGAAAGACCAATAGAGACAGTTCATATATATTTATGAAATAAATCAATCACTAGTTGCAAAATGCTAATTTGTGGCGAAATTACAAGATTGAAAATCATCCAGCTGTTACCGTTCATCTACAAGATGAATCATGCAGACTTCATCGTTGCGGGAATATACATCAGGGGTTACCCCAAATGATTCGGGATTTGTTCAAAGTTTTACGGTTTTTCAATCAAAAACTATCACAGATATCGGTTTTCAGCACATCCACATCATTTAGACACTATCTAGGAGTGGGTGAACAAAACGCAAACATTACACAAAGCTGAGGCTACCCCGTTCGTCTTATTCATTCAAAATCGTTTCCAAACCGCTAATATCCGATCAAACAAACTTTCGAGAACCATCTCTCTTAATGCTTTTAGAATCATAACATTTGCAGCTGTGTCGTGATTTTGGTATAACATATTTTTCAACCCTCGGTTAGCACACGTTGGTCTATTCGACCCAAGGCGTTTTTAATGTGATCGCCACGCTCGTAATTCGAAGTTTCCCGGGCTCAGGGTGACATTTGTTGGTAGTCAAGATGTGCCGCTTGCCGACCGTGCATATTGCAACAGGTCTGGCGCGCGCCCATTCCACTACAGCCAAGCGAAATTGCCGCTGGGTCTAAAGTACCCAGGTGTGCCAGCTATGCGCGCTATTTTTGATTGCATTTTATTGTTGCAATAATAAATTCTTGCAAAAAATTGCAAAAAAGGCCTTTTCACTGAAAATCTTCTAGAGGACGCAATTCTCAGTGGAATGAGTTGAAAATTTAATTGAGTTATCTCAAGATCAAGTAGATACGAGAAAAAAATAGTCTAGGGGTCAATCTTTCAATGGAGGTCTTCATTCCGGCATATTGGGTGAGAATAACAATTCTCAATTCATCTAAATATGTCAGGATAAATACCTTTTTTTGAAGAATTACTCTTGCGCTATTTTTTCCTTGAACTGACCTTATCTCGAAATGACTCAGTTGAATTTTCAGCTCATTTCGGTGAAAATTGCGCCGTTTACAATTTTTTTAGTGAAGAAGGTGATTTTTTGCATTTTTCTGGATGTTTGTATTTTTTGGAATTCTTTATTTGACCTTGGAGGATATCTGGATACATTGTCCGATCAAAAACATATCAAAGAAACTACAAAAAAATTTCAAGTCACAAGATTCAATTCAATAGGTACAGCATCAATTTTTCGGCGTGGGTCGAATCCACCTACATTACCCTCCAAAATCAATGGATAATGAATAGTCTCAGTCAACTAACAAAATCTTCAATGTGGTTCGTCGTATGGAAATTTTGAAAAGAGCATCTTGAAGATCACAAAAAAATCTATCGATTCATGTGTTTTAAACATTTTAAAAGAATTTTTTGGTTCGTCTCAGTCGACGTTGAAATTTCTAGAAATTTATCCTTTAATCAATCACTTGCATTTTTGACGGAATTCATTCGATTGTAAAAATTCTTACGGGATGTTGTAGATCGTCTGAAAATCTACAAGTTTGATTCTTTGTGAAATTTTCCTACGACCCTTTCCGCCGGAGCCACGAGCTTAGAGAGAAAAAGTTGTATTACACAGGCTGCTTATGGAGATACCTAGCCTGACACCTGTTCCATTCCCTCTCGCTCTATTCTGGTGCAAAATTGAATGGAAAAATATCATGGCACATGATTTCGACGTGAAATGATCTCATCTTTCAGAATATTTCATCAGATCGAGTGTCAAGTGTGACCTATGGGAACAAAACATGAAATTACTCTATTTTGACAATAAAACTTAAGAAATCGTTGTTACCTCAAATCTGAGACGAAATCTGATCAAATATTCTAAAAGATGAGATCATTTCACGTCGAAATCATGTGCTATGATATTTTTTTCATTCAATTTCGCACCAGAATAGAGCGAGAGAGAATGGAACCAGTGCCAGCGTCGGTATCTCCATAAGTATCCCATGTTGATACAAAATTTTCTGTCGGAGCTCGTGTGTCAGATAGAAAGGGTCGCAGGAAAGCTATGTTATTTGGCGGAGGTGTGCCAGCTGAGGGTTAAATTCTTGAAAGAATAGTTGTTGGTGAGGAAATGTTGAGCAACAGGAAAATAACTATATTTCTCAATTCAGATGTGAGAATCAATTACCTCTGTCCCAGTGTTTAATCCGCTTCAACGAGATATGGGTGATTCCCCCGAAACTGTGATTTTTTGAGGCCAAAATCGTCGCAGGCAGTGATTCGGGTCAAAACATTATCTCAGCCACAGACGGTTTCCGGTGTCTCGTAGCAGTTGATTTACACTTGTTTGGTCACAGAAAAAGAGTATCTTGAACTACTTATCTCAAAAAATAAGCCAGACAAAAATATCTTGAGTATAAAACCTGGTAGACGATCGGGGACTTTGCCGGACTGATTAGTGCTGTGCGATCAGTTTTGGTGCAAAACCGTCTTTAAAATGTCGGATAGCTGTGCTCGAGCTGAGGATTTAATTTTGACCCGCAAAGTGGTTGATTATGTTGTTTAAAGTATTACAAATTGGAGGGCATAGCTACACATGGGACTTTTTGATTCCGCATATGCGCGGTGGTGGAGTCAAAAGTCGAAGGTGGGCTGTCTACATGCAGGGGAAGGAATTGACATTTTCCCCTTTCCCCCTTTACAATGTGACTAAGGATAGCGCTGACCAAATATCCGCATTCTCTTTATACTTTATCGAATAAAGACACTATATGGTGAACCTTTGGTATGTGCAATGTTTTTGCATTTCCTTTGAGTTTTCTTTACAATGTCTGCAATGATTACATTTTTGCCCCAAGGCAGAATAAAGCGTATCTATCTATCTATCTATCTAGCACTATAAAATACAGGAACGTTAGGATCGTCTCAAAAAAACTATTAATATTGTTGTACACTAATAGAATACACCCTAGAGAATTGCTATAAAGTGTATTCCAAGTCGTAGAAACTTACGGGAGCTTGAAATACGAAAAATCATATACTCATGTATATGGTCATCATCATCGGATGTGGCACTAATGAAACCTGCTCGAAAGTAACGAGTTACACTTTGAATTTTCATCCTGTTGTAGATCCTCCTTCAAAATCATCAGTGTGGAGAAATACGATCATACTGAAAATACTCTCAAAGCCACAGAATCATATTCATTCAGCGGATTTTCGTTAGGGATCACCGAATCATGATGAATTTCATCTTTTCAATCTTTTCCATGCTGACATTATACAATGCAAAAATATTTTAGCTCATTTCGTAGCTCTTTCAGGTCATTTTGACCCAAATTTTTTTCAAATATCAGTGATGCAAGAATTTTTGGGTGCTTGCTACACTGAGTCCCCCAGGTTTCTTAAAAAATGTTGACTTTGCTTGAGACTGTGAACTATCGTGACTTGCACAACCCGGTTAGTATCTTCACAGGGGTGAGATGCGTTGTCTAGAGAACTCAAGCGAGGTTCCCGAAGAAACCTCAATCTGTTGTGAAACTCTTTTTCCTAATTTTTACCAGTAAATTCTTGTCAATGATGCTCGTGAACCAGCTAGGAATGAGGAAATTGAGGGAATACTTCGTCTCAGAAGTCATCTTCGCATGCAGATTTCACAACAATTTTCGAGTTCTCACGTGAAATCGTAACAGGGAATTCAGAAAAGCCAAGAAACATTTATCTAGAGTGGCTCATGAAGATGTTTGAGGATTATGGTTATCCTGATTCTCTGATAACGGTTTCGAACGAATTTTGACGTATAATTTCATCCTTATGGTTCCCAAATACCCCAAATGGAATTTCGCCACGTTTCATTGTAAACATGGGTTAATTTCCTCGTTCCGATTTCCCCTAGACTGTTTTCAGTTGATCTCATTGACAACTTGTTGTGATTGGATCTTCTACTCCCAAATTGCTTGGGATAGATCTCAATTTCTTATTAAGTATTGATATTATTTTTGACATGACTCACAGACCGGTATATTCGGGCAAATAAATTCGCCTATATTACCTTCACCACCCTAAAATTTGTTTTATCTCGCTAAAGTATCTCAGGAAAATGGCGATTCATGCCTGCCACATAAGACCCTTCACGTTCTATTCCTTCTGATACTCCGTAAAGCACGTTAGTTGATTAGCAAAATGTGCAAATGACTAGATTCATCGAGCTGAGGTATCTTCAAATCGTTTTCAAAGATTCCTCAGGATCGTTATCGAGTTGCGGAACGCCGGGGGTGCTGCGCTGATAGCGATATATCAACTGTAAACTTGGCAAATCTCTCGGAACAATGGGTAGTTGGAGAAGTTGACGGGGCCCATTTGCACTGTTCAACATTCTACAATTCTATCGAGTCGATTATCTGGAATCTGCTGCTACGGCAGACGCCGCGCTGGGGTCGAGAGCGGAGAAGATAGCCGCGGTAATGGAACTTTGAAGCATTAGTGTAACTGACCTGCGCACCGACCAGCCCGGTCCGTAGCCTCGGGATGTCCGTGTGACTCCAGTCGGACTTTGCCCACGGGTCGACCGAGCGCAAGTTGCTGCTCAAATTCACCTCTCCCAGTTGATTGTGCACGAATTTCCTTACGTTCCAGGGCAAATCGTTGTGCCTGAAAAATCGACAAGCATCCACATTGGTAGACTCTGCTATTGGCAGCTCGGATACCGATGAATCTCTCTTTCACTCGGAGCATCCTTCCTCACATTCATCCAAGACTCATTTAGTTTCATTAATGAAAAAGCACAAAGTCTGGAGAATCTATTACATTCTGACAGTTTGTGCTCGTTGAGATATCGATTGGGTCTATTGATTTCGAGTGACAAGCTTCAAACTGAGAAAGGTACGCATTCGCGGGAATGAATACGGAGTGGATGCTTCTCTTTCTCTTCTCGAGCGGCACGTCCGCAAAATACTTTAAATGATCTTTGTATCGAATCAACTTGCGGGGTGCGCATTCCTTTAGAATGTATACATTGACGTAGTATTTTTCGATTCGAGGGTGGGAAATTTCCCTTGTTAGAATAATCTATCGATTCCGATTGGTCTATGGATGATCAATTTTCAGTAGGGCCCAATGGGAATTAGTATTCGGATTCAATCGTTTTGAATGGGCCATTAAACAGCTCGAATGGGAGTGAATATATTGTTAAGAAATTCAATAGGGTTCAATGAGTTGAATCTATAATGGGCTCCAATAGGGAATTATCGGTGATATTGAATCTGATCGAGTAGGAATTTGATAATAAGAATATTCCATTCGATCCCATTGCTTTCATTGATAACTGAATGTTTACAGGGCCCAATCGGAATCAATCGAATCCAAATAAGAACAGTAAATACCGAATTGGGTCAAATATATATTCGTGGGATCTATAATGAATTTCTCTACTCAGTGCGATAAGAACAATCAATTTCAACACGAAATCAAGTTGGTAATAAGTGTTAATTTGCACCGGTTGCAGTGGACATTCTGGATGAATAGGAATGAACGGGTCACATCTGAATTGGAAATTCTAGTGAGAAATAAGTCCACAAAACATTATTCCATGCTCTCAATATTCTATGGGTTATATTATATTAGCAGGAGTTATTATATGTTTATATTGTTTATTGCGCCAGAGAACTCATCAAAACACACGCAACACTGCATATTACAATTCATTTGGATCAATTGGTTTTGCTTTTAGAGGGATACTTTTCGGTCTGAGCCCTGTCGAGAGGAAAATTATTCCAAGAAAAGCGAAAAACTACACGCTCGAATATCGAAATACATTATCCGATCGACAGGGCGTAAAGTTAACAAAAACTGCCGGGCGTAAAGTAGTGCTTTACGTACAGTCGATCGAAATAGTATTTTTCGATTCGAGCGTGGAAAGTTTGGTTTTACTTTTCGAGTGATTGTTTTCGGCCCGAGCCTTGGCGAGGGTCGAAATTAACACGAGTAAAGCAAAAAAACTTCACGCCCGATTATCGAAATGCATTTTCCGATCGACTGGGCATAAAGTAAACGAAAACTACCGTGCGTGAAACACTAATCTACGCACAGTCGATCGAAAAATAATATCTACCAAACAGAGGCCATTTGACTTCATGATGTTTTATCTAACATTTTTATGTAATTTTCGGCCACCTCAACTTTGCCAGCGTATCTTCAATTGATTCAGAGCATATTTGAAGTTTTAGGTAATCAACTAGAATATTCATCTTTTTGTATAAGAGAGAATGAGTTGTCCTCAATTTACGGAAGAGAATATCTTGAAATTTTATGCCCAACTTGCTCACTTCAAAAAATCGAAGAATCCTGGGTAAAATGTTCAGGATCTCTGATAATGCTTCGAATGTAGTGAATACCAACTCTTACTGTTAGGGTGGGTCGAAAAACGAAAATTTCTTCACATCATTACGGTTGCGGTCAGAAAAGATGTGTTTCTATATGTAAATATGGACATTTTTCGTAGCTGCTGAGAATTAACATCTTCCGCTACAGCAAGAGCCCTGAGGGTTTTAAAAAGTGAGGGATAAAGTAATTATTATGACGGTATTTTTATGATAAAAAACAAAATGCAGGACTTTCATGTGATCTGAATGATCAGGCGTACTCCTTTTTCTAATGAATAGTGTGGCCCGTAGAAATCGAAAACGAGATCTGTTTGGAATCACCAGTGGTTGTAGCGATAAAAAGACACTTTTTCGTGAATCACTAAAATCCGTTCAATTTGGTGTGTTGGTATGAAAATCGTTTAGATGGGCCTCTGGGGGCCAATCGAAGTAAAATGCTTGCGGTGAAAGCTTTCGCGTACATACGTTTGTTGGTCAAGCTAACCTCAATCTGGTCGAGCTCTCCAGCATGCAAAATTATAAAACAGCGACGAAGGTTTGGTAGGTGCGTCTATATTTATCGTTTTCTAATATTTGCAGAGCGGTGCCCAATTGGATGAGTCGAGTGAGTGTGTCGATTGATTCAGGAGAGAGACTCGTCATCAATAGTTGCAAAATCGCAGGGTGATATCATGGTTGGTGACGGATTGTGCACGGTATTTTAGAAATCTGATGTTGTTGCAATGATGATACCGAGTGTGATCGAAATGATCTCACCTAGGCCACGTATCATAAATCTTACCGATCCCCCTCCGTTCCTTGTGCGATGTTGTATCGAAAATCGAAAATAATTCTAGAATCAAAATGTCAACTTATACGTTTATGTATTTCCGTCGGATTGCAACGGGGTTCATCAGACTATAACTCCCAACAACGTACAAGTTCTGACCAATATTTCGATGTTTCTCGAGCCGATATTTATAACAATTTGGCCCAATAAAAACGATCAAATCATTGAACTTGGCCCAACATCGCACAAGGAGCACAGGAAGATCGATACGATTCATGACACGTGGCCTAGGTGAGATCATTTCGATCACACTCGGTATCGTCATTGCAGGACCATCCGATTCCTAAAATACCGTGCACAATCCGTCCCCAACCATGATATCACCTTGCGATTCTGAAAATATTGATGACGAGTCTCTCTCCTGAATCAATTGACACACTCACTCAATCCATCCAATTGGACACCGCTTTGCAAATATTAGAAAACGATAAATACAGACGCACCTATCGAACAGTTTTGTCGCAGTTTTGTGATTTTGCGTACTGGAGAGCAGGGGAGCTCGACCAGATTGAGGTTAGCTTGACTAACACACGAACGCGGAAGCAACATTTTTGCTTTCTCAAAAGAGAAAGCATTCATTTGGTGCCAGCAGAATTTTCGTCCAATTTTTAAAAAAAATTTTTTTCTCCTCCAGTGAACCTCTTGAATACATGAAATTGGTACAGTCCTCTTCCTCTCGCCAAGATCTATCGAATGTAGGTCACAGTTTTTCGTTATAACCCCTCACAAAATTACTACAACCCCGTCTTTCGAGCCCTCTGTCCGTGTCTGTGTGTGTGTATGTATGTATGTTGTTTTCTATCGCTCAGCAAAACTCCTCACTGGTTTGATAGATCGTCCTGAAATTTTTATGCCATGTTCGGAGGCGTCTCTAGATGGGAATGCTAGATTTTGAGTGCCCCCCGATGATTACTTTTATACTTATGAATTTTTTTTCATTTATGTATAATTTTTTTTTCATCTTAAAAACTAAAAATATTCTCTCCTTCCTGCTCAAAAAATCTGAGGCTGTTGATTTACGCGTTTCTCGACGTGCTAACTCGATTGGTTAATACGGAATTTCGATTGAAGCTCAATTTATTATATCTTTTACACACCTCTCTTTCGTTGGGCTATAAAACCTTTCTAATCACAATTTAACAAAATTCCGTATCAGTCAATCGATTCAGCACGTCGAAAAACTTCTAAATTACTTCCTTTACATTTTTTTTTATGTAGTAAAATGGAATACAAATCATTTATAAGATTTGCTTCTTTCCGAAAAATTCCAAATTTCTCATTAAAAAATTCACAAGTCAAAAAATATTCATGCGATCATGCTCAAAATTCACTGGCATCATCATCACAGTCTTTAAAATACACCTACAAAGTCTCAAAAGATTTTCTCAAATCGATCTCGAAATTTTGCGTTCCAAATGATACATTTTTATTCCAATCTTCACGTTCACCGACAGTTAATTGCTTCCTTTCCTAACATAATCACCTGTTTACCAAAATTCTGTATCAACGAATCGATCCAGCACGCCGAAAAATATCTAAAGTACTTCCTTGACATTTTTTTCATATAGTCAAATGAAGTACAAATCATTTATAAGATTTGCTTCTTTCCGAAAAATTTCGAATTTCTCATTAAAAAATTCAACAGTCAAAAAATATTCATGCGATCGTGCTCAAAATTCACTGGCATCATCGTCACAGTCTTTAAAATACACCTACAAAGTCTCAAAAGATTTTGTCAAATCGATCTCGAAATTTTGCGTTCCAAATGATACATTTTTATTCCAATCTTCACGTTCACCGACAGTTAATTGCTTTCTTCCCTAACATAATCACCTGTTTACCAAAATTCTGTATCAATCAATCAATTCCTCGCGTTAATGAAAATCAATAAAGACCTTTACGTTATTATCACTCTGTTCCACCTACTGCGAATTGAAATTTACACTCCATAATTTATTCTTCAAATAACTAATTTGTAGAAAAATACTCAATTTTACTTGATTTTCTTCAAACCGATTTCAAACCCTTTTCAATGTATACGAGTCATATTCATCAGACCATAAACCTGTTAACATAGTAAAATGTCAAACACAGGATGATGAATTAGAGCAAGATAGTAAAGAACAAAACATTGAGGAGGATATTGTGGATTTGATTGATGTTGAAGATGAAGATCAAAGATAAATGAAGGATTATGGATGTTTACCAATTGATATCACAGAAAGTGAGTATAAAGAAATTCGAAAAAATATCTCATGTTCTGGATCATGGTTAGGAGACGTTTTGATATTTTGGATGAATAAATATTTTAATAAAAATTTCATGAGGAGAATTGATTAATGTAACATATTAATGTATTTGAATTTTCGAGTGAATAATATGAGATTAGTTGACTTCTTCTATGACAATGAGAAAGCATTCTGCTAAATTTAGCAGCGTATTTTGCTTCCGCCGCAAGCATTTTACTTCGATCGAACTCCTGGACTCTTATCGCACTTGGACGCTTTACGTATCTTGACCTCCTGGAAACGATCCCGGAGGTCTTATGGAGCTCGGGTTCGTGGTATTCAAGCATTGAGTAGCTGATGGCAGATGCATCAAAACATTCGTCACCCGGGTATGAGGATGGACAGTCCATGTGTAAGATAGGACGAAAATCGTCCGTGATCATCTCTTCAATTAGGATTCGACGAATCCGAGCTCCATGAGACCTCTGGGATCGTTGTCAGCAGGTCAAAATACGTAGAAAATCGTAGTGCGATGAGACTTCAGACCTTTCTAAGCGCTTCTCCCACCATCACACCAATCTGAATGAATTTTGAAGTTTCTCGGAACTTCGCTACAATCGGTATCCCAAACGGACCTCGACTTCGGTTTCTACAGGTCAAAGTATCCATAAGGGCGAATTCCAGAATTCGAACGATATTTTGATTACGACATATTTTACCTCACTGGAGCCATGGTTTGCGACAACTGGGAATTTTCACTGAGAAATTCCAAAAATTCACTCGCTTTCAACACTTTCAAAGACTTCTGACGTCCATACTCTACTATACATAGATCAATGATACGAGACATGTTATGCGGAAAAACTCGACTTTTTCGACTGTCACAACGACTTAAAAGTCTACGCCTTAGCTTGTAGGTTTGAGGTTGATTGATCAACCACGCTAGAGATTAGATGGGTGATTGATTATATTCCGGAGAACCGAAAGCTACTATTCTCAAGGCCGTCCTCATCGAGATAATAGAGCTTATGAAAATTGTTGGCGTGTCACAAAAGTTTTGTCATTTCGAAAAATCGTTCTTGCTCACGACCGTGAGATCGGAGCGGTCAAGTAAATCAAACTGCGGGAATGGCATGTGATTAAAAAAGGGAAAATCTACAAATCTGGCCAAGTCTCATTAATGTCGTGGAATTCTGGTGATCGTGGTTACAGCGGATAGTAAAATTACTTCTGCGTAATGCAATCACAAAAATGTATTTTTTGCACGAGGCATGAAAATGAGGACCTCGCTGTGACTGGAACCGCGTGTAACATGATCTATACTCCAACAAAAATGTACTTAAAAATCGCCACTATCATAGATCCATCCTCGGAGTGATGCGAGGCTCACGAATATTAAAAATTCAAGAAAACATACATTTTAGTCGGTAAGGAGTTCTTTCGTCTTGTAACAGAGATCATTCGGAAAACTGTTAAAAATGACTTTTCCTCACTTTTTTTGTACCAGAGTTGCCTCAACCTCCCCCCCCCCCCCAAGGAGTGTATTCATTAGAATAATTGTAACACGAGGTCCCTATTTAAATGCATAGGAATATCCGTTATTCGACCGCGTAGGCGCGGCGAAGTTGCAAAATGGATTACGCGAGTATTATATAATTGTTTGAGTACTATTTTATCGAGAAAAAGTTACCCGGGAATGTCCCGTCAACTTAAAATTTTTCGGATTTTCCAACCAAAACTGCCCGAATTCTAAGATTCGTCCATAAAAAAAATGGTTGGTATGATGATTTAGATCACATGAATATCTTACATTTTCTTACATTACTTTCGAAAACGTCGTCTGACTGGTTATTTTCCATTTTTCCCTCTATTTTTCGAAATCTTCGGAGCTCATGCTCGAACGCAAGATGACAATTCTCAGCGCCTATAGGGGAAACACGTTCATATCTTCATGTAGTAACATATTTTTTCTAACTTCAACCGTAAGGATTTGAAATGAAATTTGTTTTTCGACCCACTTTACTATCCATATCGAATTATTTTGAGCAATTTTCGTCATAAAACAGACACAAAAAATCCATCAGATATTCTGTATGTATAGAATGTTCATGCAATGAGGTGTTGCATTAGACCAGAATCGAGACTAGAGTAATCCAAGATTCTTTCGATTTCGGAATGCTGTCGTTTACAAAAAGTGCTGCCAAAATAGCCTGAAGGAGCTTAAAATCACAGTCCGACCCCAGAAATTTCAGAGTCGAGACAGAATTACGGTTGTTCAAGACTAGAACCAAACGAATTGCCTGAATCACCGTCCAGATAGTTGGGAAACCCTTTTAAAAAAGATATGGGCTACATTTTTTGTCCCTCTATGAAACAGCGGCATGCAAATTGACTTGGTCCATGTTTCATTCGAAATCTACGGTATTAGCTTGGGTATGCTGAGTCTAGACAAGTGGAAATTAAAATCCGAAGAAATTCGGGAAATAAGGTTTTTTGCTGAGTACATTAGACAGCGATTTACACGAGATCTTATTTTTCATATAAATAGTTTTCGCTGTCGAATTATATTCTGATAAAATTTGAGACCATAACAAATAACGTGTCAACGTGCGTGGTTGGGATCTAAAATTCAAGGACGAGCTTTTGCGGGTTGCCATGAGATGCGCGGTTCCGTCGTTGCGTAAAAAACAGTGTCACCTCCTAGATAAAATCTCGAATTACCCGAATGTACGGTATGAAAGGAAAACTGATCGAATGCCAATCTTTCAGTTTGCCTCCAGCTATAGCAGTATCCAGCAATACCGTGTAGATAACTCTCGTGAATTCAAAGCTCACTCACTTACTCACTCGCTCACTCTCTCTTTCTCTCTCTCTCTCACGCTATCAAGCCAAGTGCTAGTTCAAACATTCGACGGTCGGACTGCCTCGAAATCGGAGTCAGATCAATTACCTTTGAAGCCGGGAAGTATTTCAATTCTACCCGGTTCGTTGGAATATTTGATGGAAGATATAGGGAGAGGCGGGAGCAGTGCGCGGGGCAAAGTACACCATCCGAGGCGAAACACAGCGATTGAGTATGTTGCGCTGCGGAAGTCCGAGAGATTGAAATGCGCGAGAGAGCTGTCGACTGAGGAGGCTTCGCGGATGGAGCAGTTCCGATATCGAGGAGGCAGCGCGCAATCGAGCGAGAGGACGGAGCTAAAGTCAAATGTGGGTCAGAGAGCGCGCTCCGAAATTAATCCGCGATCCCGTTTACCATTGCATGTACAACCTGGGGAGCGGAGGTTGGGAACCGCCGCCACGCTACCGCACGGCACACAGCGTCTGATCGAAAACAAACAAACTGTCGGCCGATCGAGGACACACGGTAGTGAGTTAGGTATGCGCCGCCCCTGCAAGATACCAAGCGTCGCGGCTGACTTTGCTAACGGAGCGCGCGACACGGTCAGCCAATATCAAGAGACCGAATCACACATCGGAATTTCACCGAGAAAGGTACCTAATATACGTACACCGAGAAGAAGTACTCACCCGTCAATAAGAGGCACTTCGGTGAGGATCCTCCTGATCACGTCCAGCCTCTGCTGATGCGTGACAGGGGCGCTCTGCAGCAGCAGGGGCAGGCAGAGTCCGCCGACGAGCAGGGCCGAGACGAGCAGCAGCACCGGCGCGAGCAGGCGGCACTTTCTTCGGGGCCAGTTGTCGTCCCGGCCTCCGGAGCCCGAGCCAGCCCGGTCCTTGCCGTTGCCCCCGCTGCTGGCCCCGCTGCTGGGCGAGTCCTCGCTGAGGCAAACGGCGCCGCCGAGCCTCACGCTGCCGTTCACGCATGGCGCCACGTCCGGAAGCTCCGTCAGGCACGTCGTCTGAAACAGCCAATGGTGACGATTATTGACGCGTCACTGCTTGTACCTGTGGCGGATGGGTGCATATATCTGTGGGTCACCCATAGGAGGTGCATCGTCGTCGAGGGGACCAAGTATATATACGGCAGCTCGCAGTTCGAGAGACTATTGTCGGATCGTTATCACCCCGGAGCGAGGCGGTGACCCAAGACACTCGCCAGTCTGCTCTACGTGAACATAGATATATATGGCCCGATCGAAACTTCGAAATTCATACTGCGAGGAAACTTGGACTGCCGAACGAGCCCGCTAACAGCCCAACTCGACCCAAGGGAGTGAGTTTAGTGCAAAGGCGGAGGGTGAGAGGGCGAAATTGCAAATCTCTCCGCAGCGCGAGATGAATGCGCAAGTATCGCGCGCTAGCTGCCAGTGGTCCGTGGCGAAGCGCACCAACTCGCAGCGAGTGACGTGTGGCAGCCACCCGATTATCGAGCGAATACATTATGTTGATGAGAATTATTCAATGGGCTTGCCGCAACGCTGTAATCCCTCCGCCGTTCCCATTCAGAATATCTAGCGTACATGCATGCTTCGGCCGAGGGCACACGCATCTTCCAAAGCGTCAAGCTCAGCCAAAGTTCGATTTTCAGCTGCACAATTCAGCATCACGGAGCATCGATCAGCTCCCAGCTACAAGGCTCTAGTGCATATTTAGCCTCGCTTTTCGGTAACTACCTTATTCGGCGAGCTCCGTATGGCTACCCTTTACCACTCAACTATCCTGAACGAGAAAGTGGACCTCAACGATGATCGAACATTAACGAGTGGGTAGAAGACTCCCGCTTATCTTTAAACTCCTTTGAGTTTTTCCGAAAGAAATGATACTCTAGGATAGAATAGTGCGCTTGGAGTTCCATTCCTCATCGCCTTTAGAATAAAGCTAAAAATAATTTAGAAGACCACACGTGAATGATGATTCTTATAACCGTATTGGGTCGAAATTTCACTTAGAAATGTCTATCAACTCCCAATTTTCATCGACTCTTCAAGGAGTATAGAACTTCAGCTCCCTACATCCACTTTCTCGTCAATGTGACCAATGAGTCCAGAAAAGTATTCCGTCACTTCTTGTCAGTTGAGTTGATACGCTCGTGAGGTGTGGGTTCCAAATTTGATTTTTAAATGAGGTTTTCTCAAAAATTTCATCGTCAACGCATATTTTCTCAGGATGTTTTCTCTCAGTGGTAATCAATTTATGAACTCTCAATTTATACGTTTGATAAGCCCTGGCTCCATGGCCGAGAGGATCAAATACTATCGAATCACCTAGGCAGTTTCATGATCAAGTTTTATAAATTCCTCACAGCTTGTGTACATTTACAAGATTGGTGACCACATTCTAGAACGTGTTGCTGAAATACGAGATTTAGGTGTCATCTGTGATTCCGAATTTAGTCTCTCACTACATCAGAATATTGGCACAAATCGAGCCATGGAAACAGCATTCTATATGCTAGCGAGTATACAAAAAAATCTCGCAACGCTGCCATAGCCTTATGTATGAGATTTTTTGATCTCTCGCTTCCCGTCGATCAGAGATAATTGTGGATTTTTGTGCACCATAATCGCAAGTCGGTATAGCATGCAATAGCTTCATTTTTCGGCTTCAAAGATTTGGGCCCTCCCCGAGAAAATACGTTGTGGATTTTCGGCTTCAGGCATCTTCGAGATTCGGCTCTTCTCGAAATTGACGCAGTGTCAGTGTGACGCCAATCAGCCTTGAGTAACCGAACGCAAGATTAGCCAGACTGCAGCAGGCTACTTTACCATGCGTTCAGAATCCGTAGCTGAGAGTGTTAATTAATACACTCAGCTCAGCACAAGTACAGCAAATATTGAATGCCAATTGATGACAATCGCAAATGTTGGTGCATCTGTGAAAGAGCCACTAGATGTGTGTTGACTTGTATGGAGTGATATCTAATTAGCCAAAACGTGTGTCATTCTCACTGTTGTACAGTGTCAAGAGTATTCTTCAAATATATTTGAAGAATTTAGGGGATTGTCTAAAGTAAGTATGGGTGTTCAGCATTAATCTCCGTCATTATCAGTGATTTGACTTTAAGTTTCCTCAATACTGATGAGACATACCCAAATCTGAAGCTATGATTTATGCATCTCGAAGAATTTTTCATAATCTACTCTAGCTAAATAATTAGATTGCGGCTTTGATATTTCGAGCTGCTCCTTGTATCCCATCAAAAACCTCTTCATGTCCAACACCAGATACCGCTGTCCTAATTGAAATTCGTTCTAGTTTTTGATTTTCCAATAATGTTGGGGAACATATGTATTGCCATAATCCTATATTTTATTTGTTGGTCACTCATTAGTTGATAACATTGATAGTTACCATCCTCTATTGTTGAAATGTGGATGGACCAACTCAAGTAGGGAATTTCCACGATCCAGAAGTTTCTTATTATCCCAAAACTGCCACTTGCAGCTACCATTGCAAGTGGAGTTAGGAATCTTCGCATCAAATTAACTCAGATCTCATGAAGTAATTCCATGTTCTGCTACCAAAAGTACATAGTTGTACCGCTTCAAATTTTTTTGCTCATTATAACAAAATATTCATCTTGAAATTTTAGCACACTGCTATTCATAGGGGGAATTATTTCTATTTTATTCATCTCTATTTTATTTTATTGAAATATGGAAAAGTATTTTAGAGTTTTCTACAGCTTATATTTCTCAATTTGAGAATTTCCAATCATTACCATAACCGAGTGTAAAAATCTTCTCCCTCTCACTCCATTTTTTCTAGAAGTCTAACTTGGCGAGTATGACCATCCTTTTCCCCCATCACTCCATCTGAGATCAAAATTTGAATTTCAACTCTTGAGAGTCGTGAGATCAGGGGAAATTTGTCCAGTGATTCTTCGTGAGATGGCAAATGGAAAGAATTGATGAACATTGATTTCAATTCTCAAGTGTCATGAGTTCAGGAGAAATATGGCGAGTAGTTGTTTGGCAAAATATGAACGGGAAACGCATGGAAAATAATTGATTACATCACGATTTGATTATCTCTGTAATTTTGACTTAACTTGGTTACTGACCATCTCTAATGACTTTTAAACTGGAAAAATCAGTACCTGATTGAATCTCCTTCCTTTTGTTCTCTACTCATTGGTCTGGATAGATTATCATTCTCAATATATTCAGTAATCAAAAGAGATGGCGAGTGACTCAAGCTAAGTCAAAATTACAGAGATAATCAAATCGTAATGTATAATGGGTATAGTTAACGATCGATTTAATGAGTCAAGGGTTGTTCTTCTAAAAGTGGCACAACGTTTCGGCGGCTGTTTTCCGCCCTTATCAAGTGCCTGTAAATTTATTATAAATAACATCACAAATTGGTAACATCTCGTCAATGGGTGTCCTTCAAAATACAAACCTTACAGTTACTATCACATTAATCACATAAGTGATAAGTCAGTCTCATAAATCCTTATCTTTAACCTGTTACAAAATTATTATGTTGTGCCACTTTTAGAAGAACAACCCTTGACTCATTAAATCGATCGTTAACTATACCCATTATTGTTAACATGAGTGACCAAATCCAAAAACAAATCGTAATGTAATTAATCCTTTCCCATGCGCTCCCTTCTCATTCCCGAGCCTCAGAACCATCGGCATCGTCTTCGGCTCGTCAAAATACGTGGGAAAACATAGTTCTATTCCATATGTATTCGACTCAAATCTACTTACACACTCGTCATGCATCTCAAAAGTGTGTAACAAAGCTGAGAACGACTCTCAACTCTCGGGTCGGTTTTTTGAGTCTAATGAAAAATCTTGGGGCTGGGACAAAACTGACCACGGATTCGGTTTCTACGTCGAAATATACATTAAAAACACATGTCCACGTCTTTGAAACAGTCCGACTCAAAAATCGCATCTTTCAGGCCCGTTGAAGGAGGCCTGGGTTCACGGACTTGGTACCTTGGATTTTTTAACTTTTTGGACCACCCGTATCTCGGGTTTTACTGCGTCAAATCGACTCTTTTAAATGGCCATTTTGAAAGAAATTACACCGGCTATGGATTAAAAATACTTTCAGAGATGCAGAGCGACGCGCATGCGCAGGATATGCAAATTACTGAATTAATATTTGCTTCAAAAGTGGTTTTTCGCATTTTTGACTACTTTCCACCACCAAAAATGATACTTTTCAGAACGGTTTTCGATGTAAAATATCGCGGCAAACACGATGCGATGGTTTTCTAACGTCTTAATTGCAGATGGATGGGTTAAAAACGGATTTTTATTCTTTCTGAATTTTTTTCGGAGCCTTAATGAACTATTACGGATCCGCAAATATGTTTTTCTGATCGCCATAGTTTTAAAAATATGTCAAAAAAATTCAGATTGATTCATTGAAATGCGTCAGAATGCGATTGAATAAAAGGAACATCGATTTTTAGTGAATTTCAGATAGTTTTTAGCAGGGTACTCTAAAAAATGAGGATGACCTTGGGACCTGAAAAACCTTTTTTCCCACCCACTTTGGTATCAGAAACTGGGGGAAATCACTTCGGGGGCCATACCTGACGAGGGCCGATTCACCATGCTCACCCGCCTAGTCTCTTTTCTATCTCTTTCCATTCATTTCAAGGTCAGATTTTGCAAAAATATTACTCGATAAATTTTTCCTGATCTCATGACTCTCAAGAGTTGGAATTCATATTTTCATCTCAAATGAAGTTACGGAAGAAGAGGATGGTCATCATTCTCACCAAGTTAGACTTTTAGAAAAGTTAAGAAGGAGGGGGAAGATCAAGAAATACGCCAGATTTAAAAAATCGACGGACTTAGAGAAATTCATATATTTCTATGGTCAGACCTATCCGCATCATGCGTTTATTGAGCCTTCGTGCTTACCACATTCAATGAAAATTGAGAAAGTTTAACATGAATTTTTGCATATAATCTCTCACAGTCTGGGAACAAAGATGCCATATGAATGTCATGACTATTCAGAAATTGTAAAACCTGAGAATGCGATCACTTGCTCCTTGTGGGAATTTCTCAGATCCTTTTCTTCTTTGTAGACTTTTTACAGGCCAAATCAATTCACCTATTTTTTATTATCTATGGTCAATATTCATATGATACCACCGAGAGTTCTTCCAGCAAATCGAGCAACTTTTCTTCATACTTATCCTCTCGCAGGATCACTGAATGATCGATGCTGATCTAATGGAAGCTGTTCTTCCGCATACTGTCAATCTAATTGGCTCGATTTTTTCAATACATTACGTCCGATTTGAGATAATCTCATGCAATCAAACGTTTTACAAAACTTTCAATGCAAATTATTGAATACAGAACTGTTCAATTACCCTGAAGAATTTTCCATCAAAAGATGGGATGCAGGTCCTTTTTTGCCATGTATGACCTAATATCTATCTCACACGCAAAAGGGCCACGAGTCCGTGAATGAATAAATAAAGTAGATGAAGGAATGAATAAATAAATAACCAAATTTCTTATGTATATTATGACTTCCTGACTTCTTTTGATTACGACTATCTGCCAGTGTGAAGAGACAGTCTTGGAATTTATGAAAATAATCGATTACTGTAGGAGAAAGATGTCTCAATCGTTCAATTTCAGAATAATCATGTCTGACCTAACACTGACTCGATCTACTACTGGCTTCCGCAAGATCAATATGGAATATATGTCGATATCATTCGATTAAAATTCGATACATCTCATCTCTTGCGCTCAAGGTTTTGGAAAATCAAAACGAGACAGCCTGACTATCTCTGAGTCTGCGCAGAAGCAAGAGAGCTACAAGAGCCGGCGGCTTTGTTATTGAAAAAGTTGCAGAGATAATGATCCGCGCGCTCGCGGCTGTTGTTCAGAGAGCGGCTCCTTACGAAATTGCGTATTCCAAGATACATACTGCCATTACAGCGCTGCCACTGCCGCGTTCAAGTTTTTCAATCATTCAGTACGAGGAGTGACGGAGCGGATTTTTCGTAAGATTTTACAGCTTCTATGGGTAAGCGTCGTTCAGCATCAGTCGAAGGCAAAACTCAAAGAACCTCGCGAATCACGCCAAGGGCGCAGATTTGAAGAGCAACGACGACGCTGGGCATTTTCGGGATTCTCCGGAAGATAATATGGCAAGCCCTTCGGGATCCGTGCAAAGTATAATAACGGAATTAAACTATCAAAGCGCGCGTGATGGCCTGGTTGAGAATGCAAGGTCCGGTATAGCTGCTGTGCGCCAACTGTCGCTGAACTTTCAAACTATATGGAGCCAAAGCCACCGACCTACTCGCCACCGCGGCTTTCCCGATTTCCCGGGCTTGTGCAGGCAGGTGGACAGCCCTTACTAACTCCAGAGTCAGTTCGAAGCTTGCCTCTCTAACGAACGATCGCTCACCCTTTGTTTCGCAATTCTCCTCCCTACCTTGTCCCTCTGTCCAACTCTTCATTTTTACAAGCCAGACCTCGAACCCCCTCCCCCCTTTGAGCCCACAGTTTCGCTTTCTTCCCGTCATCTCAGGCCACTTTCAACGATGGGACAAGCCTATATAATTTTTATTTCTTTTCTCTCACTTTTTTTCATCGCCCATCTCGTGGCAACCTCCACCGACAACTTTCTACTTTCTCATCCTCGTTTTATCTCTTAGGCTTTGTTAGGAATTTTTCGGATCCTAGCTCTCAAAATAATAAACACCAGAATGTCTGCAAAAGTCCGCTCACAGTAGCACTAAAATCCGTGTAAGGTCTTGCGCATATTATGTGGCTTTGTCCCGGCCTCTTGTTCGGCGGATATAATTATCCTTTTCTGTCCCACCCATTTCATACATATAATACTTGGTATGACTTCGTTCTCCTCTTCTTTCTCATCTGCTCTCTATTAATATCAGTTGTGTGAAATTCTTCAACGTATGGGCCGGTAAGAAGTTTTTGCTTCTACGTTACGAGCTTTATTGCAAATACAAGCTGTGTCATTTGCAAAATTCAAATAACATCAGTCCGTGTGGTCGTTCATCGTCCGGACTCACTAGATTTTTGCCTAAATCGACGAGCTTTGCTTTTGATAGCACTAGATTTTCCCCTAGACGGATGACCTTGGACTGAAAGAGTCACTAAATTTTCCACTATTGAAGCGACTAAACTCACCTGGAAAAACTGAACTAGACTGTTTCTGAATTGTTCCTTCTGAATTTGCTCAAAATTTTCAGAATGGTTAACCGCATTTTGAAACAGTTAGTAGATTCTCTTTCACCGAATTCTCATATTTCAGTTCCGTTTTGGAGTCATTGTCTACTAGCGTTTTTGCCTTACTCGCTACCGCTCGTTCGGCTTGTAAATGTTCTTGATAAGTCATAGGCACCATAAATGCTTCTATAGTTCAATAAGAATAGTTGTAAAATAATGATTGCTGATCAATTCAAGGTGTCTAAGAAAAGTTTTAAAATAGTTCGCAAAATTGGTATTATATCAAATTATACTGGCTAATTGTGGAGATATAACTTCAAGAAAGCAACAATGAATATTGCGGAATTGCATAGTTTCTTTTCAATTAGCTGAGCTGGTATATCTTTGATGAATCGATTAGGCTGAAAAACTTCCGTTACATGGCGTGAATGTAAAGGGTTAATCAAAGCGATGTCAATTCAATTCATTGTGCAGTGTGCATAAGTTGACCGTTGATCTCCGGACTTGGTGCATATAAGAGCAACTACAAACTAGAACAAATTAGGCCAAACTAGACCGAACTAGACCAACCTGATTGGACCAAACCAAACCGAATTAGACCGACCTAGATTGTACTAGACCTAATTGGACCGAACTAGATCGTATTAGACCATACTAGACTGAACTAGACCGAATTAGACCGGAGTAGGCCGAACGAGACTTAATCACCCCAAACTAGACCGAGCTAGACTTAATTAGACCGAACTGAACTGATATAGATCGAATTGGCCCGATCTAGACCCAACTACACCGAGCTAGATCGAAAAGGACCAAATTAGACCGACCTAGATAAAAGTAGACCGAATTGGACGAAACCACACCGTATATGACAATACTAGACTGAAATAGACCGAATTAGACCTTCTCTCATTGCTCGAGCTTTTCAAAGTTGTAGAAGAGCAATGAGAGTTTACCACTGACACGCGGCTCAAGTGGCCGAATGTTCGATGGTTAGAACGTCTTTATATACGAAAGTTCATCTTCGTTAAGCGCTTGCGAGAAAAGTGATTTTAACCCGCTATTTTGATTTGATTTCTCACCATTTTTACTTTTGGCAGGTCTTCGGCCTTCTGCCGGAGATATATATATATATATATATATATATATATATATATATATAATTAATTATGACACTCGATCGATATGATCGGATATCGTATTTATCACTCGCGGAATTTCAAATTATGGAAGTATATTTGATCGGTCTTTGCGAGTTAAAGTCAGCTGGTATTTCTGAAATTGATCGAGAGTGGAGAAAAATCCATTCTCGATTGATGTCAAAAATTTCAGCAGTACCAGCTGACTTTAACTCGCAAAAACCGATCAAAAATACTTCTTTAATTCGAACAAGACCTAATTTAACAGAACTAGACCGAACGAGACCTAACTACCCCGAACCAGACCGAGCTAGACCGAGCTAGACTCACTTACCGAAGTCGACCGAATTAGACTAAACCTAACCTAATCAGAAAGGAATAGACCGCATGAGAATAGGTTAGACCGAATTTGACTCAATACGCCAATCTGGACCAAACCAGACCGGACTATACCATTTCAGCCCGGTACTTCCCACCCCCATCCCCCATCCCCGTCCCCATTATCATCCCCAACCATCCATCCACTCATTAATCCACCCATTCATTCATCCATGCACCCCCTACCCACCACCCTTATACAACCACTTGTTATACCGGATTTAACAAATTAAATCTAGACTGCTTAGTATAACTTTGCAAGTTTTGACTTAATTTTGTTCTAAATATAAGTGTTGTGGTTTGGTGATTTTATTTAGTAATCTCTCTTTGACATTCATTAAAGTAAAATATTCTGATAGTAAACCTAACGAAATTGTTGCAAAGCGTTGCAAGCAATAACTGGGTGCTTACTTCTTGAAGTTACCAGATGAGAATTTCAAGTATGCCAACATCCTATTCTTTCGTCTCATTCCATCACCAGCGTTGCCAGAAATTAGTCAGTCCCCTGTATAAAACAGCTACACTTTACAAAAGCAATGAATGCGCACACATTGCATGTAATATCAATCAATAAAGAACGCACGAATCATCAGAAGCCAATAGAATCTGGCATTTAAAGATATTTGACTTTGAGAATACTTATATTGTAGAGCTCGAAACATGTCATCAATGAATGACCTATTTCCACTATGTTTTCTTAGCATGAGCCCTTGTGGGCAATACCAAAGTCTGTAACCCTAAAACCCTTGAGCATCCAACTGTAAACCTTCAGATATCGTCTTTGGGGGTTGGATGAGACTGTTCACCAAAACCAGACACCTACATCTCGTGCACCCCTGGTTAGCTCAAATCGATATAAGTTTCGCAAAAAATTTACGTTATTTTTGTGCCTCCACGCTACTTCTGTGTACCATTGCCATAACCCATAACCCATCACTCACCAACCTACCCATGACCCATACGGCCACCCGACCACGGACCCAGCCACCCATCTACCCACTCATCCACCTACCCATGATATTTCAGTCCTACCACATAAGCAACCAGATACGAGGGATCCGAACGAACAAAATTTAGACTGGCGCTTAATTATTGGAAAAAAATTCGATGATACAATTACATTGGAATGCCTAACAGAGTATCCAAAATAACACACGACGTAACCAGTGAATGAATCGAACAACCTTTCACGTAACTCCGAATCGAACAATCTGCTGTAACCCTTCGTAACTCAATTCCTCACGACTCAATTCCTCATAACACATTCCCACCAATTCACCAACCCGTGTCCCACACGGCCACTGTTCCACCTACCCATGACTCATACGACCACTCGATCACAGACCCACTCATCGACCCATCACCCACGGATTCACCAACCTGCTCATGACCCATACGGTCACCCAATCACCGAATAAAACCCAACCGGACCAAACTAGAGCAAACTACACCGGATGAGGCCTAGGTACACGTAATTAGACTTAATGCCAGCCTTTCTATTCCCATGACCATGCCTCATTTCTGATAATTTATTCCTATCACAGACTCCGCAAAACTCATTCCTCATAACTCGGGTTCCTCATGACCCGAGTTCCTCATAACTCGAGTTCCTCATGACTCGAGTTCCTCATAACTCGAGTTCCCCATGACTCGAGTTCCTCATGACCCGAGTTCCTCATGACCTGAGTTCCTCATAACTCATGACTCGTTCTTCAGAGGTGTTTATACCTCATTCTCCATAATTCAAGGCCTCATACCTCATAGCAATCCATCCATCCATCCATCCATTGACTCACCCACCCACCACCCTCCCCAACCATCCACCCACCCATTACACTTCACCCTTTCCGAAAAGGCGACCCGATGTGCGGCATGTGGACGGACAAATTTTGCCTGGCTCCTTAATCATTGTCTATTCGTGCGACCGCACCGTTAACGGGCGAAGAAACTGCTCCCAATTTCTGGTGAATTCTCTCAGGTAAAACAGTTGCCACGATTCTACGTATCACGAATAACTCTTTCGCTAGCTAATGCTGGTTCGTATTATAGTCCTACCAGGTACAATCGTTGAACAAATATTTGTCTCTATATTACAAAGCCTAGAACTGAGCGAGCAGAGAAATCGCTAGTGTCCCACTACCTCATGATTCGGTGAATTTCTCGTTGAATGATGCAGAGTATGCATGATGTACAAGCCTTCATCGACATTCGAGTAGTATGCAAACGATGTTGCAGAAAGGATACCTGTGGGAAAATTATTCGCAATGGTCGTGTTGATGGAAAACATTGAATAGATGAAAACCCGGAAACGGCGAAAGCACCACCGACATAACACCTTTCACCGCCGATGAAGTACTCACCAAAGTTCAATATCGATCATATCACTTTCAGAGCTAAGTATCATGCCACAAGAGCCAAGACATGAGAGCGAAACTCACTCGAGCGCAACGAGAAGAGTGGTAGTATTGCAGTCTCGCCTATTTTTGTAATCGAGTTTCCGAGTTATATGAACAGTTAAGGCACGTACTGCCGTGAACTCTCTCACGTCGAATATCCTGAATTGCAGCGCAAAGTCAGTACAGGCCAACGACTGGAAGCAAGGCGCATGAAGTTTCAATGCTCCATTTTCTTGCTCAAATTTATGGTTTCGACTTAATACATTGGAAGTATCTGCTAAAACAACGAAGTACAAAATGCGAGATTGGCTCGCGAATATTCCAGTGCGCACTGTGCACACAACGTAAGAGTGTTTTGACGTTAAAGAAGAATCCTTATCTTGGTCTCTCACTCGCTCGCTGTTTATATCTTTAGCAAGATGTATCCGATGCCTGCCTTGTGCGCGGATCTAGAGTAATGAACTCCCGAAGAACCACTGTGGAGATATAGTGATTTGTGAAAACTTGAAGATTACCTTGCAACAATCCAGAATTTCTTAGGAACCTTCCATAAAGTCTGAGCAGGCTACAAATGTTTCAATCATGAAGTTTTTTTGGGACAGTTCCTTCAACTTACCAAAAAACGAAGTCGATAGAAAATATTATAAGTGATTTTGGTAGATTTTTTCGTCCTTGGTGGTTAATATACGAGTTGAATATTTGGTCTCGTCGATCTTGAAGGACGGTGGGGAACTAAATAAATTCCCAGAATTTCATGATGGAAATTTCATTGCAACGTTTCGTCCACTAGGACTCACTCTATTCACTTGTATTGACAGGAGCTAGACGTTATGTCTGTGCTCTATTACAAGATCGTTCAAAAAATATCATGACGATCTAAAGAATAACAAACCTGAAGCCTGATGAGGTCCACAAAACCTAGTGGACGGAACGTTGCAATAAAATTTCCATCATGAAATTTTGGGAATTTATTTAGTTCCCCACCGTCCTTCAAGATCGACGAGACCAAATATTCAACTCGATAGAAAATAGTTTGCGGTTTGTTGAAGTTCAAGATCAGTGGCAAGCACAAATTGCTAAAGAGCCGATTCCCCACGATATTTACAAGGGAGGACCAAGGGGTCCGAAGTACCGATCTTCCTGAAGATTTTTTCACAGTTTGATATTAGTTAGTGTTCAAGATTGAAATTATGTATACGAAACGAGTAGCACTCGCTCAAATTTCCTCTGATATGTATTGTCGTGTGATTGATCTCACTAAGGCAATAACATCTGTCTGTGTTTCTTTCCTCTCTCTCTTCAATAGAGCTCACGCAGCTTGAAATCAGTTTTGCTTCAATATTGGCCCACGACGGACCTACACTCTGGTACCTCGTGCGGCATAAAGTTTAGCCTTGACCAAGGCCCACGGCAGATCTTTGTTTACCCCGTACACGCGACGATTGCTCAGTTCTATATATTTATATCGACTATCGGCCGATCATATCGACCAAAGTACCTTTTGTGTGTGCCCGCGGATTGTGAGAAAAGTGCATCTTCGCACGACTGATTTAGTGCACTGAACGCGAGTGACAAACTGTGTATTTAGATCGTAAGCTTTAGTGAATAAATGTGATATCCTGTGAAATTACACAAAATCTATAAATCACTGGCTTGGATCACCAATCCCGCACCAGACTCCTCATCCCCGTGTTTCAACCCCAAGGGAAGCACCTCAGCTCCGGAACAGTTAGAATATGAAAAATCCGGAGTGACTCCGTAAAATAGGCCTCCTGTTAAGAGCTACGAGCAAAAAGGCTAGCATTATCAGTATATCTAGTATATACTACATTTTTAATGCGGGCTTGTATGAGGAATGATAATCTCAGTGGCCGTATCTTTGAACAGAAGATCAATTTGGCAAGGTTACTGAGGATTCTTCATCTTCTGGGTGATGCCAGACTGTAGAAAACTCTTGGGGATGATTGGGATTCCGGACCCGGTGGTCCCCGATCTGGGTGTTACCATTTGCTGAGTTTTATAATCCTCTGGGCCTGGAGACGCTCGAGATTAGAGTAGATATCTACTGACAATGCTTATTATCTCAAAAGAGTTGCTCATGATGCTGTGACTATTGGGTATCACATTTTCTAACGTCTTCTGGATACCGTGGACTCAAGCTAATCTACCCATGGGTACATACAACATTAGCCCATTGCGAGAGTCGAATTGATCTCTTTGTCGTGAAAGAAGATGTATACATCCAGAATCTTATCGGATGTTCTTATCATCAAATTTGATGTGGCCTACTGTTGCGGTGTTTTATCCTCAGATAAAGCTATCATCGACGATCTTTGGATTGACTTGTATGAATCGAAAGAAGAATCTCTCGGAGATCATTTGTTATTCTCTATTTCAAAAGAGTTTGATCAGCTTCACTCCTGTACATCTGATTCCAAACTTCTTTCCAATGATTTTCCTCATCAACAGAAATTCCAGAAGGAAATTCCAACAGCTTTCCGGTGCTTATTCCATCAATGGTCCCTACACGCTTGCAGTTATCAACAAAGAGCCTCCCACTTTGAGAAAGGGTGGAATGTGAGCCTCGGATTCAATGCCCCACGATACTAAGTGAAGAGATAATCACCAGAGATTTATTGCCCAGATACTCTCCCTTCCATCGATTTTAATTTCATCGGGGTACTTGGTTAAAAAACTACAGTGCTTATCTAGAAATCAGATTTTCTTCTAATTTGGACATTTTTATGGATTTCTTTCGGTATTGGTGGGTTTTATAGGTCAGCAAACTTTTGACATAGCGTTTTGTCCACAAAACAATGTTGGCCCTCTTGGAGGAGGAATATTAGCTTTTATATACCGGGTCCCTGACTCTCGTCTCTATCCCGGTTTCTCTCATGGGAGTGGGGCAGGGATACGCCGTGCCAGCGCGTTGGTTTGGAAGAAGGCCATCACGAAGACACGAATCGCTTGGCAATGACCGCTCTCTCTCCCGGACTACCGAATTCCGGCCCAGCCAGATCCCGGCACAAGGCCGAGCCCACCCCGGGAGTTTGAGGCTCTTTTGGGCTTCCTTGGAGCCCCGGGAGCCCCTCCGAGTGACTGGATAAGTCGTACAGGGTCGCATTGTGACCATCCACAGACGGCCCCGTTTCGAGTCCCCAGACTCACCCATTCCCGGGCGCCGGATGGAGATGTGCGGTCTCCGCGCTCCGGTGGGCGCTGACTCGGGCCGGGAGTTTGTCAGACTCCAGGACACCGAGGTACCTCAACTTCCCTTCCGAGTTTTCGGGAGAGACCAAAGTACGCCAAGCACCAGTCTCGGGACCAGGCTCTCCTCTACCGGATTCGGGCCTGAGCCCGGGTATGATGTCCTGTTGACTGGGTCCGGAGGGACGTCACACCCCAGGACCTACTGTCCAGCTTGCGGTAATGGCACTCATGGTGTACGATTTTTACAGAAACAATCAAATTTAGCTGTTCATTTGAAGAAGATCAAACACCAATGCCAAAATACATCAGCAGCTCCTGAGCATCCACAGAAATATGTAAATATGGAGTTATATTATGATTCAGTCGAAATGCAGTCTGGGAACAAAATCAATTTGTTCTCCTGTGTGATGCAGTGATCAAATCAATGACTCCTTGGGGGAGGGAAGCGCAATGAAGGTGGTTACGACCTTCTATTTTATCGGGGCTATCCTAAATGTACTCTGGAGAATATTTTCAAATCACTCTCTTCTTTTTCTGCCCTAATTGTAAGTGGCTAAGTCAAAATTAAAAGTCTCTTTTCGCGTTCGGTGCTAAACTTTTAGTTGTTATCAACCCTACGTGAGTGATTGCATTCTGGAGACTTCAGCTAATATGGTACTGTACATACCGAATATTTTTGTGTTCGTCACGGGCTAACCCCAGTGATACCAGGCTCAAATTAGATTTCTGATACGACGCGTCGTTTCGAAATTTCCTCCGCTTATTATCAGAAACTCGAGGAACTCGATGTTTGGCTTCGGATCCGAGTGGCATTGTCGACTGCGCACCATCAGATACCACGTATACTCGTTGCTTCTGCAAATTCACGAGTTCTCGTGCAACGAATGAACGAGATCATACAAACGTCCGATTTCGCAAATCTCCAAGGAGATTTCAAAATCACCAGGGCCTTGCGGGAAACGCTCGTCGATGCAGATGGGAGCTTGTGCTTCTAATCACCACCTGAATGAATGCAACCGGCGAAATCTCTAAAGCAGTAGAAATAGTTCTCGGTTTACTTATCACGAATGAGCTAATTCAATGTACGAAATCCCTCTATTCTGGTCCGCAGCAGTACTAGAGGCGTCAGTTGCCCGCTGCGAAGGCGGCCAGTGGCGTATCAACACGTTCGCGCGAGCGATCAGCAAGCGTTCCAAGCGGGCACTCTCGGAGCTTAATTACTGTGCTTATCGGAGCGCAAATGTGGAAAGGCGTCTCCGGAGGCAAAGCAGCACAGCCACCCCTTCGGGCAGATTCTCGCCAGAGCCAAAGAACCGGTGTTGCGGCCTGCTGCACGGCAGTGGCGACGCTGACGCCGACGGGTCACCTTTTCGTTCAGCCCACCACAAAGGCTATCGGGGCGAGGGAGACCCTCTCACCGCAGTGTGGCTCAGAGAGCTTTCCGAGCCATTGGCAGCTCCCGACGTCCGATTGGGTGGCTCTCTCTCGCTCCGCGTCCGGATTGATCGGCTAATCTCGTTAGAGCGTTGCGTAATCGCTCACCACGCTGTGGATAAAGGGCTCTCCAAGAGGCGATCGAGCTGACGAGACGCTGCCGCTTTGCTATTGGAGCCAAGAGCTGCTGCTAACCAACGGGGCAGTTTTAACTTTGATAATATAACGCTGCACAGTCACGTGGCCATCGTCGGGACTCTGCGACAGAGCGCAGCCCCGGACAACGACTTTATAGCTCTGATCGATACATCTATGCAAGGGACGGCCCCTCCGTCCCGCCTATTCGATTTTTCGAAGGTTGCTTGTTGCAAGCTCTGTTGCTTCCTTTTGGCAGCCACTCGACTACTCTGAATTCCAAATACCATTGAGCAATTGCTATAGTGAAAGGGTCGCAATAGAAGGGTTCGATGAAGTATCGAACGTCGGGACTTGACCGTATATCCACTCCGTATATCCACTGGGGACGATCAAGTTCCTGAACAATTAGCTCAGCAGGGGTGACCATATTCAATGTGAATGTTATTATCATGGAACAACAACATGATCAGATTCAGATAAATTGCAAAATCGACATCCATATGAGGGTTTCCATGGAACATTTGACTATTGACCCTCTAAAATAAAAAAAAAATTTTCTCATCGCACACGTTTAAGATGGGTTTCATGTGATTCTTATACCTCGAAAACATGTGAAAAAAGTGGTGCCACTCTCTTCCAAGCCGAGGTATCTGGTTCAGAACGAACTGTACGGAATTTCACACTTGAAACATTCGTGAATCAACTTCAATCGAACAGATTCGATTCAAAACATTGTCTAGACGATCGATACGGATGATATTTTGCCTGACTTGACTTTAAGATGAATTTCATCATTGATTTCTCCGAAATTCGATGTAAATTTCCAAAATCGAGTCAAGAGCTATGAGTCTCATTTCAATTTCTAGAATACACTGTGGTGTTATTTTGTTCATTTTTCAGCCGTATACTATGTAAAAATCAAGAAAATCGCGATACCATCACATTTAGCGGCTTATTTAGCTTACCATCCGGATTCAAATATTTCTCCTCAGCTTCTCACAGAAATACCGATCGACAATTGCAACTCAGAACAGTGCGGTTATATCCCTTTTGCGATGAAGAAAAAAAAGCACAACATTCCAATCCTGTGCTTTACGTTTCCTGAGTATGCCATCAAAAAATGACCGTTTTGAGAGCCAGTGGCGCGATAACTTTATGAGCTTTGAAGCTTTATAAAATTTGTCCGGATCAACGCACACTCACAAACCAAACGGGATTCGATTCGTCTTCTTCTTAACTTCGAAAAGTCATTGCTAAATTTTCCGTTTTGCACAAGGTATTTCATCAATTTCGTAAACAATAGCCAGAAAAAGTTTTCCCACAAAACTCAGTTACATCGATGAATGAGAGTTAATATCATAGCCAAATCAGCGCACACCTCTGAATCAAAGATTTTCTCAAAATATGAGATTAGTAGATGGATATATCATTCCACCGAAGTAGTTGAGGCATAGGTATTTTAGCTACAGCCTTATCAATTCAAAAAATCGCGTTGGTACGTTTGTAAACTACCCAAAAATCATCCTTTGCGGTCTGCTATTGACAAATCAGGATGCGTTTCAACAAAAAAGAATGTAGTCCATATTGAATGATGCCAAATACTATAAAATGCCACTCCTGCGCACTCCGAATAGTTCAAAATACTCCTGGAACACTGCAGTAACACAAAAGTTAAAAGTTCCGTGGAAACTCTCATATGAGGATAATCTTGATCTTGCTTTCTCTAAAGAGAAAGCTTTGTTTTCGGTCTCCCATGTAAAACATACGATCCCATGGTCATATATGATCATACGTAAAACCGCTTCATACATTTTATTTTTATTCCAGAAAGTTGTGATATATTGATTCAAACCTATTCTAATATCAATACGTCACGATACTGATCCTATAGTACTGAAAAAAATCTTTCCAGGAGTCGGTCTCAAGTTCCCAAAAACTGAAATTTTTTACGAAAAATTTTATTCAATATGGATGTTTTCTATTCAGTGCTTCAAATGTTCAAAACCTGAGAATGACTTCGAAAAAAAATTTTCTGAGTAATATTCGATCATCACCGTGAAGTATTGATGTTGAAAATTGGTATATCCCACCTTCCTGGAATGGAAATGACAAATTTTGAAATCGATTTTATTCATGATCATATATGACCATGGAATCCATGGATTCCATGATCCATGGAATCTTATGTTCTACATGGGCTAGCATTTTTGATCGATTTTTCCATTCAATCCGATACTTTCTTCAACAAAATTCTTCTAATCACAAAAATGCTTCAACCATCTTGTTCCTCTTGCCAAATTGTAACGATTTTAAGTAACACTTTTTCTTCTGAAATCCTCCAAAACCTCCCAGAGACTCATCTCTCCATCCCTTTGCCCGTGTATGTATGTGTATGTGTATGGATGTTGTCTTCTTTGCGCCACGCTTTCTCTTCTACACTCCAATTTATTGATTTTAGCTTTCCTATGAGTTGTGCAGAATCACTCAGAGATGAGACCAGTGATTTGGTTGCTCTCCTTTCCCAGTCGAATTTGATTTAGAAGTTTTTTGAGGTAAAATCGGTAAATTTGTTTACGTTCATAGTAAAATATCTTTTCGCAATTTTCCAATGTTTGGGTGCCTACAAAATTACGAAAAATAACTTTCGCGCCTCGCCCATGAAGTTCCCCGCTTCCGAACGATTATTTCGACCCTCGCCTGCGGCTCGGGCCGAAAACGAATCGCTCGGAAGCAAGCTACAACCTCATGAACTCGGTGCGAAATATACTATTTCGCAATCATGTACGTAAAGTTAGTATGTAAAGACCATTTTTTCGGTGCGTAAGGGAAAACTTTACGCACATCGAATTGCGAAAAACATCGTACGAAACGACTTCGATACTTTACTCACTGTCGGAAACTTCACACTCTCGAGTAACATTTTGCGCACTGTTGAGATTCTTTACGGTGCGTGAAATAGCAATAATTCACGTATTTTATACAAGAAAGAGGTTTTTCTCTGTCAGAGGCGCTTTCTATCCCGTGTATTCGGAACATTATTATTATCATCATAATTTTCCAAGTTCTTCCTATTCAACCAGGAAAATAACACATTATTCCATCAATCGGTTCATTTATTTTCAACCGTCCTTGATGACATTCATATAACCCTGTAATAATTTCCCTCGAGATTCAAATTCATACTATCTCATGAACTTACATATTTCGGATCTTGTCCTAGAACTTTTGAGAATTGAGATCAATATTTTCAATCTATGCGGTAACATATGATACATCGGACAAAAGATCTTTTTCTGAAACATTTTCAGAATTTTTTGTGAGTCGCTACGCGGCTCGTGCGTAAAGAATCTCACCAGTGCGTAAAGACTCACACTCGTGTGTAAAGATTTTCACTCGTGCATAAATCCAGCTTTTCGACATCGGTACGTAATATACTATTTTCAATATTTATACTTGCCTCGTATCTCCCCACACAAACTAATCCATTCAAATTTTGATAAACTATGATAATTTTGATAACCTTTCCGTTAGTCTAAATCGATTGGTTGATACGAATTTTTTCAAAATCCGTTTTTATACAGTCAAAATTTAATTTATTCTCGAAAAATCCAAAATTCTTCAAAATACTGCATTTTAATCATCTTTATACCAACAGTATCAAAATTTTACCTCAACCAGACGATATATCTTGCACAAAAAACCCTAGTGTAGGTTATTTGAATTCCTCTGAAAGGGAATCTTGTAAGAATAACTCAAAACATGATGAAAAAATTCCAACTAAAATTCATTTTTTGCTTATATCTCCCTCTACAACTAATCTATCCACCTTTTAATAAACTAAAGAGGTGCTCTTTCAGCATTCTACATCGATTGGTTGGGGCCGAATTTGATTCAACTACATTTGAACCCGATTAAACTTCAATGTTCCTCCCAAAAATCAAAATTGCCTAAAAAAACTCCATTTTCATAATCTATAAACCAACTGTATCAAAACTCCACCTCAACCAAAGGATTGCTTTCATATGTTATATATGTGTATAATAGGAAGTGAGAATGAAGTGGATTGGTCCATAGGGGAAATGAAACAAATTTTGTGGGAATTCCAATCGTGATTTTGGAATTCGATCAGATTTCCAAATTTATCATTAGTTCGAGTGATCATCTGAGACTATTTCGCCAAGAGAAAGCATATTGCTAATCTCTTTTAGCAGCGTATTTTCATATTGATTTGATGAAATGTTTCGTGCAACATGTTGACGGTTGGGTTTAAGATAATATCTATCATAGCCGTGAATTATACAGTATATATTTGAAAATTATAAAACAGTGCGCTGATGAATTCTCGCGAATGTTGATAATACTTTGAATTATATCACTGGGAACAAACATATTAAGATTCGACACATCAAGTCAGTGCTAAGTATCTGCATGAATAGTAGATGTCAGAAGTATATCTCGTTCTCGAATGATGATATGAAAATTGTCGATCTGAACCCCGTGACAACCTCTCGTGGATGTATAGTGAACTCGAAAGTGAAACGACGAGAGAGATATTCGATTGATTGATCGATCAAAAATTCATTGGCCAGGGGACAGTGAGCACCATGGGTCAAAACGAATAACAGTGAATACATAATCTTATAAACATGGCAGATTTATGCTTTGTAATCGACAACCCTTGGTATTCTAGATGTTCATTACTTATGGACGAGTAACATGTACACTAGGCAACAACCTGAACTATCCAGGAAGAGCTAACTTCACGATCTTTTTGTCTCACTTTTTTCCTACCTTTATCCACGAGCGCGAATGAGACAGCGCTATGTCAAGCTTGGACAGTTCACCTTGTTGCCGAGTGTACATTAGTTGTATCAAAACCATTAAGAATCATAACTGTAATTGGTCACAGACAGCGATAATATAGTGTCAAGTTATGAGAGATATCAGAGACGATCCGTATGCTATGATTCGATGCATTCTTCTCGACTGTGGGAATGGCTCAAGAGATGTTGTTTGAACGATTTGAGGTGCCATTTTTCAATATTCGAAATGTTTGACCAGCCAAGAAGTACACTCGAAGAGACTCGACATATAGCCATCCCAGCTGTCTACGGTAGGGAATGACGTGGGCGCACCAGGGGATGCTGCCAAAGATTAAACGCGTGCATGCATTTTGAGCTCATTAGAGTTTGAGGTTCAATCCCTTGTCGAAGCCATGAAACAAGAGGCAAGTGTAATCAAAGGAGAGCATGATGAGAGATTGAACTAGGGTTTTCCTGATTGAAAATGAGAGCACATGACGGTGAGATATAAGTTGGTGTAGAGTACCGAAGACCTGCTGACAAATGCATGACACTTGCTTTTTCCAATTTAGGTCACTGGCTATCCCGACGCCAAGGTTCTTCACCTCTGGAACAGAGTCAACAGGAGTGCCATCGACTTGTGATTTGGTCAAATTATCCATGTCGAGAAGACGAAGATTCTCAGCGCTGCCCAAGGTCGTGACTCTGGTCTTTTCCAAGTTCGAAGTCGGGCCATTCGAGACAGCCCATTGATGTATGGCATTGGCGTCCGATTCAACTTTTCTCAGCGTATCAATAACCGCATCGAAGTGTTGGCAGCTCCTGTAGATCTCTGTGTCGTCAGCATGAATTATATAGTGACAGAATTGGAGAACCTGGGGTAGATCATTGATGAAAATGGAAAATAAAAGTGGCCCTAACACCGAGCCTTGGGGAACTCCCGCTGTAGTGTCTAAGCAATCAGACACTGTGCCTCCTCCGTCCATGACAGATTGACATCTATCGGCAAGATATGAAAGGAACCATTCGATAGTATGATTGTCGACTTGATATGAGCGTAATTTATGCATGAGAATGTGATGTGAGATTTTATTAAAGGCTTTGGAAGAATCAAATAGCACAAGGAATGTGTATTGCGATTTATCCATTGATTGTCAGAATCGATTTCAGGACAAGATTCAGCGCCACGTGGATACTTAATCAAACGAGATGATTCGTAAGGAATGTTTTTCGTTTTTGCCAATGTACAAGATATTTACCCGGAGAATTCTATTTGGGGAGCTGTGAAGTCACAGAACCGGGTTGGTCGATCAACCAAAAGTCGTCGAAAATCGAGTCTCCTCGATTCTGGCGGCAATGTACGATTCTCTAGTTGGGCCCAAGAGACGTGTTTTTTGTCTCACTCGATGAGAAAAACACTTTAATCATTGCAGAATTCTGATAACTCATAATACTCATAAATAGAAACCAAAAATGCTGTTTAACATATTTCATGACCTCAAAATAGAGCAGAATCTAGCCAAGCGAGTTGATTGCTTCACATTGTGTATTTAGTTGCCAAATAGGAACATTCCCTCATTGTCAGTCAAGGAATAGAGACAAAAGTCAAATCCCCAAATGGTTTGTGGAGCTATCAATATCAATTTCGATTATTGTGCTAGATTCATGAATCCAAATTGATTCTGATCAAATTTTCTGAGTTTCAATTAGAATGAACTGGGCGATAAGAAACTGTGGGGAAACATCACAGTTCAAAATTATTTTAAACGGATTGGGGCTTTCGACGATGAATGTATATTTGAATACATCCATCGTCAAAAGCCCCAATCTGGTCAGGGGAGATATCCGTATACTCTTTGTAGTTTAAATAAATAAGATGCTGCTTTCTCTCTCTTGTAATCAGTTCACGAATCCATCGAGTCATAAGATGTTCTAGTTCAAGTGGTCAGTGAGTCCTAATAATATTCTTCCTTTTTCTTCAGTTTTGATGATTTTCATCAATCTGTCAAGTGTAGACGCTGGAAACTTAAATTTGCTAACTTTTCCACGGTTCCTTCTGAAGATTTCTGAGGAGTGTAGCAGAGGTCAAAAACTCATGACTTCATTTGGATAGCGGTAATTATTATTCGAGGAAAATATGCAAATATCTTATCGAACCACTCAAAGGCTTATTGCTTTCACCCATCTAAGTCTTATGAGTTTTGAAAAACTTGTGACTCGGTTTTGAATCTATCAAAGTTATGCGTCTTGTTGATTGATCAACCACGTAAGAAGAACAGTATCATTCATCATTTTTGCCTCTCGTCTCTCAAAATTGTGATTACATATATTACACCAAAGCCAGCCTCGGAACTCCGTTCCTCGCGCGTTTCTTGAATGCACGCGCATTTTTTTCTGGCCCAGAGCATGTGACAGATAGTCGTAAAGGAAGGATTGAGGCTCTCCCTCCAAGCGTTGCGCATCTGGAGAAACTCATCGAATAGATCTTGACGATATTTATTGTGCTTAAAGCGCCTCTTTGCTGCTTTGCAGCGATCGATGAGTGTCTTCAGCTCAGGCCCAATCTATGGATCAAGTTTTTTCGACGGGCGCACCATTTTGGGGAAGTCTGTTGGTGATTTTGAATTGTCAGTCAGACATTTGACAGCACTCTCCAAATCGGTATCAGCTTTGTCTCTAGGTGTCCAGTCATACTGTAGCAGCAGATCATTGAGATCCTCTGGGTCTATCCTGTTATAATAGCGAAAGAAAAAGAATTCTTCAATAACTACATGCCCACCAAACCTAGGTAGATGAATATTCTGCTGATCTAGAACGATGTCATTTCCATATACAGGTATCACATCAATCCAAAAGTGAGATGTGTTAGTAAGGTGTGTCGAGCCATGCTATGCAATCTTTAAGGACAGTTCGTCCGTCAGTCGTCTGATGGTAGAACAGATCCGCATCCAGATCTCCCATGATAATTTTGTGATTGAAATCACTCAAAAGGTCACGCATCACGCCGAATAGATCACTTCTTTCCTGTGATGCAACTTTAGGGGGCCTATAAATGACCCCGACAAGTATTGGAGGGAGATCACCCATCTGGATGCTACAGAACAGATATTCCGGGATCCCCGGTGCCCCAGGACATGTCGTACTATACGACGCTAATTTTTCGACTTTGAAGTCGTTGCGCACATTAAGGGTTACTCCACCATTTTCATTTCTATCCTGACAGATGATTAGAGAATTAGAGATCAGAATGAGACGGTCATCAACCTACGACGCCAGCCTCGACTCGGCAACCCCGAAGGAACGAAATGACTGATCATTAATGACATGAAAGCGAAGTGATTCGATGTACCTCCTCAATGATGTTATATTAAGAAAGCCTGCTCTCAGGCGACGCTGATGGTCTCTCTTTACCCACGGCTCTCCAGCACTCGTACCTCGTCATAGCGCACCGAGTTGGACGAATGGCTTGGTGCTCAACTAACACCTGAAAATCTCGTCCCGTACTTGCTCCGCAACCAGGAGACATGGGATAGAGTCACCGGATACATCAAACTGGTGATGACCCGTAAGGAGGAGAAACAGAGGGAAGTGAGGCGCCTCGAAGCAGGCGAATTACAGTGAGTCTGCGAATTCAAACAGAAGAAGTCTGAATGGTTCCAGGAGGAACATGATGCACTGGAGAGGGAAGAAAGAAGGATGAAGAGCAGGGAAAAATCCAGGAAGGAGGAACAAGACCTGCGAGTCTTGAAGAGAGAGCCGCTCCATCTAGAGCGCGAGATGCCGCTGGTCCTGAAGTAATGCTCACGCGGTGCCAGGGCCGGATTGGTAAGTTGGTGGATCTCTTCCTTGTCCAATGGCCGGCGCCAACGGAGAAGGAAGAGAGGGTTTACCCGGGTCGGATGGCCGTATCGATGCGGATTCCAGCCCGGGACTGTTGGGGAGGTGCTGGCCAGAGCCGTGTTTGGCTGACCGGTGCCTCTCCTTCGTACGTCGCAGCGTATTCGCCCTACAACCACCTTCAAAAAAAAAAAAAAAAAAAAAAAAAAAAAAAAAAGAGAGAGAGAGAGAGATGACCCTCGAGCAGTGGCTGACTGAGTGGGACTCGCCATTTGCCGACGGCAGGTGGACGCATTGGCTGATCCGTGACGTAGCCAAGTGGGCGGAACGCACCCACGGAGAGATGGACTACTGGACGACGCAGGCACTGAGCGATCATGGTTGCTTCGGTTCCTATCTAACCAGGTTCAAGAAGAGGACGACCCCAGCATGTCAGTCATGCGGGGACGAATGGGATGACGCTGAACACGCCCTGTTCACGTGCAACGACACCCGAAGAGAGCGCGCCGAGTTGGATGAATGGCTGGGTACTCAACTAACGCCTGAGAATCTCGTCCCGTACTTGCTCCGCAACCAGGAGACATGAGATAGAGTCACTGGCCACATCAAGCTGGTGATGACCCGTAAGGAGGAGAAAAAGAGGGAAGTGAGGTGTCGCGGAACCGGCGAACCACAGTGAACCATCCGGTCCCAACAGAAGAGGTTCAAGACTCCCGGGGGGGAATGATGTCCCGAAGAGGGGAGAAAGAAGAAATATGAGCGAAGAAAGAAGGAGAGGGAACAAGAAAGAATTAAGATAGAGCCACCGGCCACATCAAGCTGGTTATGACCCGAAAGGAGGAGAAAGAGAAGAAAGTGAGGCGCCTCGAAACAGGCCAATCACAGGGGATCTGCCGACTCAAAGAGAAAACCATCTAACGGTTCCAGGAGAAACATGACGCACTGAAGAGGGAAGAGAGCAGAACGAAGAAAGGAGAGAGAAGATGAGGAAGTAAACCGAAGAAGGAGGAACAAATGAATCGTTTCAATGATAAAAGGTCTGGAGCCGGAATTCCACTCCAGCAGAATTTGATAGTTTACTCAATTTCCCGTGAATTATCATGTCGTCAATGCGTTACTTAAGAAGATATACACTATCACCCCCATTAATAGAATGCCAGCCAAGATAATGCTAGGGAATAGAAAACTATTGATGAATCGAAATTCAGCGGTGGGGAATCATGATACGTCTTTGAAAGGGTGAGATCTATCATATCTTGTTCACTCGAATATCACACAAATACGGCCAAATTAAGAGTCGACGAATACAATTTACACTCTACCGATAACTCGACGACTAATCTTCCAAACAGAATTGTCAAGAATTTGAAGAATAATGTGACAAACACTTCATCTCACCTCACGGCGCATGTACGGTGCTGTTAGTATCATACAGACCCTTAATGAGCGCCTTGTTTAGACCCAAGTGCCTCATAGATATTTACGATACAAGGAGGAAAAGTGCCACTTTCTGGCACGGCGTGAAGTTAGCGCCCGAGCGCTTGCGCGAGATTCTGCTCTGATGCAGCAAACGCGCGCGTTGTCGGCAACGAGTTTAGCCAACTTCGCACCGTGCATTAGAATCGGCGATTGACCTGTGCAAATCACTCGGTTTTTACTGGCTTCCCGGAGCTTCTTTTCGATCGACAGAAGCTTCTGAATGTGTTTTTCGTTATAAATTTGCATAACGATTTTCATTCCAGTGACTTTGACGTTTGAAATCAGCCAGTGAACGGCGGTCATCGACCGTGCCGTAAAGTGCTACTTTTGCCTTACGCCAAGCGTGCGTAAAGATAGGCTAAAGGGCATCTAGTGCTAAAAAAACATTATACATCCGCCAACTAGCCGATTGAATCGCCATGACTTGAAATTGTTTGACCTCAACGTACATATAAGGCGAACCATCCTAAATTCTCACTCGGATTCTGGATCCTCGTAGCTATGGGTGTTTAATCTACCGTTCTTCAGTGAGCAACTGTCGATTCATGGATCTCGCCATAATCAATCTCGAATAAACAACTAATAATCATCGCGTTCTATCCAATTCGACTTGATGAAAAATCCTGCTTGGCACAGCTCATTTTATCCAATCATGTTCTCCGGGTCCACCACTCATTCATCTCCTGTGCATTTACATCCAGTTCGTTGTACCTCTCCCCACAAACTTCTTCACTGTGCAATATTCACACACATTTGTAACACAAAGTGAGACAATTCGTAGATAGGCCGAGCTCCAGTAATTAACTGAAGGAAACATCAAAACCACTCGGTCCAGGAATAATCATTCGCTGCATTATGCATTTGAGCTACTTCAATCTCATTCCATTTTTGCGCATCAGGAGCGTGCAACGATGACATCAAGAACGGCCTCGTTAAGTATCCTCGTCTGAAGCAGAGGTTAATGCGAGTAAGAGAATGGATCGCTAAATTGATAAGGGCTCTAGCGGCATCTATTACGATGAAAGTCGGGAAAGCACGAGAGCCAATAGAGCTGATGCGGGCGTGCGCGGAGGCTATGCAGCAGCAGCACTACGGAAATGAGAGGAGCGCGCAAAGTTGATGGGGAAAATGGTCGGGGGAGGAAAAGAGAGGGAGGAGGGTGAGAACCTTGAGTAGAGAGCGCGAGAGGCATCCGAGACACAAGGGCAAGGTGGGATATCTCAGCGGGTAGGTTCACTGGCTTCTGCAGAGACGTTCCAAGAATGAAAAGCCGTTGAATGGAGTCTTTGTGCAAGACAAGAGGTGTGATATTCATTGGGGGGAAGCTGCAGAGTGCCCCCGCAGCGAGCGTCGTCGGGGCTTCGTGTTTTCCCCCGCGTCACTCCCGTTCTCGGGCTCTTCTGCGATATACTCTATACTCTGGCTTGGTACCACTGCGAGTGACGACGAGCAACGGCAGAGTTATTATCGGTAAATAATTTAGCATTTCTCTCTCACTCTCTTCTTCCTACATAGCGTCGTCGTCGTAGTCGTCGCCAGCACGCCGTCCGAACCTTTTATCCATGCGGAAGTGCACATCAAAGAGAATGCACACGAAAGAATGGAAACAGCGAGTTGGTGTAGGAAAGCGTGCCGACGCTCTCGGATGTTGGCGAACGAGAGACAGCTGGCTGGATTAGGGGTGAACGAACAGACGCGAGAGACACTCTGCTGCGTGAAAGTTCAGCTTGTCCGGTTGAGGAATAATAAATATGCTTCACTCGGATCCGAGCTTTTTTCTATAGACCTACTTATCTTTCGATTTGACGCAGGGAAGATTCTTGATTGGCTCATTATTTGCAGATGATTTAGATTTGTTAGAACGATTGCGTATTCGGGAATGAATTCTCAGCGGATGATTTTAAAGGATTCTGCGCTCAAAAAAATGATGTGTTGTAATATTCAAACCTTACGGGTATCTAATGAAGAAATATATCTTGAAAGAACCACACGTTCGCAGAAATAAGGAGTTACAACCAGTTATAAACTACAAGAGAATATTTCCTGTAGCTTCGAATCAGGGACGAATGTTACCCGCTCTAAAAAAATCGATGATCTTTTAACGCGTTCACGGTGAAGCGGAAAATCGTAGTTGTATCCTTGTATGCGGTACTACCCACTGGTGGGTCCCGCGGGATATCAAGTCTCATAATACAAAAACCTCCCCTGTACAGAGAACCGCGGGTGGGACCCACTCATGGGTCCCGTCGCAGCAAACTTGTTGGGAAGGATTACTCCCGCGCCCAGTATAACGAATAAACGTACGTTTCATTCAATCTAGATGAGAAGTGCCAAAACCTAAAACGTCGCAAATGCAACCAATTTTCGATGACAGTACTTGATATATTAATCCTGAATTTTTACGGGGAGGAGGCTGAGCGGGATGATTCGTTTGCCAATTCATATCGAATCATAATTCTGAGTTGGATGGATTCAGGGCTCTTCGTGTAAAATCAGAATGAAGTTCCGAGTGTTTACAAAAATGATTTCTCAAGATCTGCCATAGATTCATTCCAAAATTGAATATGAGTGTCATTTTGTATTTACTACCTAGTTTCCCTCACCAGAAAAGAATGAAGGAGAAAAGGAGAAAGAAATGAAAAGTGACAGTTGGGTAAGCCTGTAAAATTCTGCAAGGCTCCACTTTTCGGATCCCTCACCCAGACTTGCAAGGGGTTTGCCAAATCCAGCGATTATCAGACACGTGGAAACTCAGAACGACCACAGGAAGATATGAATGGTCATTCTCTTTCGCCAACGAGTTTGGTTGGAGCACGTATTTCCCAACTACGAATCTTTCTTGTATCATATTCACTCGTATAGCATGGTCAGTCCTCTTCCTTGTACACGGCAAAAGCCGAATCATATATTCACTCAACCTCTACGACGCTAAGAACGAATACTTGAGTCAACGCAGTAACTTTATTCGCAGTTTGCGCTGCTCTTAAGGTTAGAAAATTTTCATCCGCATTTCATTCGTCTAACGGCGAGCTGCGGAGGGGTAAATCCAGTACTAAGCTCCACAGTTTGGATTGTTGGAGAGCTTTCAAAGAACGACGATTTTTCTACGAACATGACTGTACATGACTTTCATGCATCTCTCACTCGAACGAATGTGCTTTGTCAGTATGAATCGCATGCAAAGCACTTTTTCGATTCAAAAATTAAACAGCATATCAGGGACGCTCCTCTCTTTGACCTCGTGTAGAGCTCAAAGTATTTCAGGCCAGATTGTAAAGATAATGTTGTCAAGAGCCGAGATTTTTATGCATAAACCAACCCGCAACATCTCTAAAAAGATTTTATCATGCAAATATTCTCTTTGCGGTGGTATCATTGGTTAGTGAAATGTATAAATGTACCAAAATTGATTGCAAATTCGCTTTAATAAATTTTCATTGGACTCTGATCATGAGGTTAAAAGCACGTCAGAGAATCATTCCTGTATAGCTTCTACCGTTTTCCGAACCCATCGGATCATTGAATTTTACCTCTGCCTCCAGTGCATTTTTGAAGTAGGTCCTATTACACATATTGAAGATTTGATACAGATGCATCACTGACTTCAATTTACTTTCAATGCAAATTGCTGTATTTATACTCGAGAGATATTGTATTTTGATTCCAACTCCGCAGTGTGGTATTATTTTCTGCTCGGATCATGAGATATCGGATTCGGTAAATGGAAGCGGGACATCAAAGTCAATTGATGATCAATAAGTGAAATCAAACTCCAGCATCAGCTTTATCAAAAATATTGAGAAAATATAATGCGACGGACTTCGTTGTTGTTTTAGACTTTTATACGTGGAGGAATGATTATTTATACGTGGAGGAATGAAGAATCTCATGAAAGATGCAAATCATATAAAATATCTAAGGTAGCAGCAATTTTTGTATTTCGAAAAAATCGAGTTATTCATTCTAATTCACACGATGTCTTCACAACTCAAGATCCATATTTGATACTTAATATCTCTGTTCTCTCCTCAAAATTTTCTCCGACATGTATTAAAAAAGAGTGCTCTTTCAGGGCAAGAGTGGCTCTGCTTTTCACGATCGTTGTTTTATTCTTGAAAATGTACACATCACTCTGTGAACTGTGGGACAAACCAATGAATTTCCAAAATGCATGTCACTGAGCTTCTACTTGTGAAACTTTTGAACCCGTGGATCTTATTGAATTTCGGATGGGCGTGTCAATAAACTGCGATTTCCATTCAAGTTCGAATGAAGAAATTACACTGCAATGTTAATGTGATATATCATTCGAGACTCTACCATTCTTTCAAGATCAACGATTCCCCATTTTTCCGGCCCAAAGGTGCATTTTTCACACTTCCGCAATGCTCATCTTCGCAGGATCACACGCTCACTCCGGGATGGGGGAAACTTTTGAAGCGATTTAGTCTTGCAAAATCTGGTACCGCCTCTTACAAATTCATCCATTCACGCGCTCGTCCATCTTACTTATTTCAAGCTAGCATCGCGATATTGGTGGCTCCGGTCGCGAATGAAAAGTCCGCGGGGAGCGAAAAACAGAGGAGCAGAGCGATTGGGAAAGAGAGAAAAGCTGAGTGGCGTTCGAAACGAGCGGAAGCGGGTAAACGGGATGAGAATGAGCGGGGGTCGGGGAGAAATGAAAAAAGATCCATTTTCTCAGGACCATTTTTCATAATGCCACCGCACGGTACGCATTTTCCATCTTCGATTTGCTCGCCGTCTGCCACGCGGAGGGAAGCACAAACTCTGCCGAGCTGCAGTTCTGTATAAGGCAGCGACGCTACGGTACCGAGTACGGTACACACCGACAAGACGACAAGAAAGAGAGAGAGAGAGTTAGATGGCTTTTTCAATGGGTGCGCGAGCGCCTTCAGCAGAATGCCGATAATGTTTTATGCATGTTTCGAGCTCTTGCTTACGCAGAGCCGACAATAAGGAATGAAGGTAACGAATTTCTCCTCCGCTGATTCCTAACTCGCAGGCCTCGCATTATTGTGCAGTTTTCTCGATAACTGGCACTGATTTCAATGCTTCCTTGGGGGTATATCTCTCAAAGATGTGATATCCTTAGAAAAGAAGCATTTGGTGAAAAGTATGGGGGGAGAACACGAGATAAGTTTCTAATTACATAGATACGGCATGAAAATTCGTTCTGGACGTTGCGTGACTGTTATTACAATGAGCGAATTGTGGGCTCTCAAGACAGCGAATTCTGGAGTCCAGTTCTACAGTCCAAGCAATTTCACACGGTTCTTCCACTAGCAGGGAATGCTCGCTGGATGGTAGAAATTTCTCGCGCGGGCTAATGATGCATCGCCTCAAAGAACTACACAAACACGTCCCTTTCCATACTATCAAAGTACGGGAGCATGCACGTGGTACGACTAAACGAATGAACCTCCCAATCAAAACATACGAGTCGCGCGAGTAAAATGTGCGTACCGGGCGAATGGGTGTAATGGTCCGAACGAGCTGGACCCCCCAAGTGAAGTAGTTCCCTTCGTCCGGTACGCAAATTTTACTCGCGCGACTCGTATGTTTCGATTGGGGGGTTCGTTCGTTTAGTCGTACCACGTGCATGCTTCCGTAATCTTCATGGTGAAACACAGAAGCAGTCGGAGGTATCGACGCGTAGTTACAAGCTAGTCCAAACTTTTGCCAATGCATTACCACCCAACTGTCGGAGTATTACTGAGTGACGCTGCTCAGTACCGAAGTGGGTGGCCGCAACATGAAGATTGTTGACTTATGGAGTAGTCTAAGTGACTACGGTTACGTAATAATCCCAGCTGCTAGATCGGTGTACGTACGGTGCCAACTCAATGAAGAATTTACAATACAGTGACCGATATTGGATTAATGAAATCCAATATCGGTCACTGTATTGTAAATTCTCATTAAGTAAGGATGACGGAGTCATCCTCCGTCATGTCATTCTCATCGTTGATGGACATAATATCGTCATTTGTACTTGTGCACATGTCTACATTTTATCATCCCTAGGTTATACCTCTTATACCAAATTAAACACCGCATCAAATCGTCAGACGAGCCAGAGCTCCGTCTAATTCTTATTCATACGTCACAAACATAACGCAGGCTCCATGACCTCCGGAGAGGATGGATTTTCTAGTTTCCTCTGAGGAATTACTGATGTTTCAACGTATTCTAAGAAGCCGATTCTTGTAATTATCGGCGTCTTATATCAACATTGATATCAAACCAAAAACGTTTGAATTGAATTGTAGAACAATGACAATGTGGAACAGATAGAAAGACCAGTCACTCCAAGATTCTTAACGTACATCATTTTAAAATCAGAATGACGTCTATCCGATTCCTGTATCTCCTAAAGGATAAATATTATACTGAACCCGATGCAAAAATTTCGATGTTGCATTGTCGCACTTCCAGCAACAGCACTAGGAAGTTAGCCATTCAAACATCCAATTGACCTGATTTTCGTTCTCTTTTCAACAAAATTGCAAACCCAAAGGCTTGCTTTTTGAATTAGAGAGCTTCTTCAAGCCCGGCAGAGTCTCATTTGATATCTGATGCGGGAGATTGTTTTCTGGTTTCGGCAGATTTCCAAGAGCTCAACTTTTTCCAATTATAGAGAGTTGACGGAGTGAAACTTCCCCGGATCGTGACTGGCTTGTGAAAAATAGATCTTTCCGGAATATCGAGTTTCTGAGATGATACGTACGATATTCGAATTCCTTCCTTTGCCTCTCGATTGATCGTCGACCTGATTTTTTCCTCTAATCAGAAAAAATTATTATATAAAATCTTTAACTAATCATCATCGATCGCCTCGCTTAGACTCAATTTCATTCGAGTATGCTATTTGAATAAGTTGAAATAGGAGCATAGAGTATCATGTAACATAATGAAGTATGCATCACGCACTCCATGCAGGCCACTTGGTCTACGTGACTCATGCGACGACGGACTTTTGTCCTTCCGCGAATCCGCCCGTATAATCCTTTTGTGGGACCGTACCTTTACGACGCAAGTAATATGCTAGCTTATTGTACTTAGATTCACGAAGAAAGAAAACGAGACCAGATATTTCAATGTTACGATTGAAAATCGCGTTTGCGGATTCGTAATAGATCGTAAATCTTGTAACCCAATTTTCAAAATGTGAAAAATAATCTGCTCTTACCATAACGCGGTACGTCATAAAACGATTATGATTTACAACATACCCCGTGCATTCAGTGATGCATTTCTTTCTATAACTTGAAAAGCTAGAATCCGTCTTCATCTGTTCTCACACGCTTTTATGACGTATAGCGACATGGCGACGTGATATTTCAATTCACTATTTGAAAATTCAACAATCAATTACTTTGTCATAGTACGTATTTTTTTACGATTCGTAGCCTATATAAGAGGGCAGCGAGCCTGAATTCGACACAGAAAGTAACGTATCATCCTAGAGTGTATCGCGACGGAGACGAACAAGTGACGCGCGCTCGCGGCGCACGCGAGCGTGCCACTTTCGATATGTATATCAGTGCGTATGGCCCGGAGCAGCGTTTTTTCAAGCCAATAGTGTACTGTCTTTTTTCTTTTGCTCCGACGGCCCGTGCGATATTCGCCTATCTCTCGGCGAACGTGTGTTTTGTGTGATAAGTGTATGGGTTATGCGGACGCCTGTGTCCATAATCGCAACAATGTACGAGGCTGCGGCTACGATCTCGAGCATAAACCAACGATGTTTATCAACTGATTTTTACCCTTTCTCCACCAACCCTTCGCCTGTTAGCCCACCCTCGTCCAACCTAGCTGGTTCCCGGCCAATCCGGATCTTTCATAAATCACCCATACTCCTCCCTTATCACTCGGCCCTTATCAAATGGCGCCCAATCAATGTGGCCCTGGAACACCCGAAAAAGGTGTCCCTGCGAGCCTTACCAGCTCGGAGCACACGACCCTGAGGCAAGAAGGGCCGACGAACGCGAGTTTCCAAGCAACTCGAGCAGAAAAAACAAGCTTGGTGGCGCCCTTTCGAACATATATGAGCCCACCGTACTCATGGCAGTACGACAAGAATCCCTGTATCAGCACCAGTAACCTGCTGGCTATACTGCGGATGGACCAGAAAATTCTACGCCGATCACAACAAACTAATTACGTCGACGACATCATCCTCTGGACCACAGGTGACCCGCACGGGGCCGAAGAGGATGAAGATGCACGTGAGGATACGAATCAAGAAAACGCTATTGCTCCAGCGAAGCAAGAAAACTTGAGCGATGCCGTGAGTACGCGATTCGATGACTCAATGAAGTACGGAAACCGCACATCTCTGCAAAATAAGGTCGTTGGCAAGGGTATAAAAACCCTCCGCCCTTCAATATCGGCATCAGTGTTGTCACAACTACGCCGTGTTAATCATCCATCGTTCATCATGTGTCAAACGGATTCCGCCCGTTGCTTGTGTCTCCCACGATCGGGGGAACACCGGTGGCTCGCCGGAGCTCCCGGTGGGTGGTGGCCGACCCGAACGAGCGACTCGTCGGACGACGACGTTCTTTCGTATTCACCTCCAGCAACCCCGGACTTCCGTCTGCATAGAGAACCGGAGCTCATCATCGTCGATTCCTCGGACGAGGAAGGGCCTCAAGATGATGACATCGAGGTCATCGAAGTATACTCGTCGGACGACGAGCAACTTCAAGCACCGCCAACGAAGAAACGACGGGTAGAGATAAACGGCTCATTTGGGTCGAGCATCAGCCACGATGCCCCAATCGACCTAACCGTTGCTGAGACGGTGCCGCAGCCACAAGAGTCGCCTCATGGTTACCTACAACCGCAACCCTTGCTGCCCATGCTGCCCCACGGCCCTCTCAGCGTACCATCTCGCCCCCAAGCAGAAGCAATGGACGAGGTCATGGATCCTGCCTTGGATTCCCTCTCCACGATCGCCATCGCATCAGACCCAGATCTGGACGACTCATCATCAGCGTACTCATCCGACGCAGCCCATTGGCCGCCGCGAGCCAATGGGGGCCCAATCGCCAGCCCGCTACCCCACACGGAGGCTGGCAGCTCGATCAGACGACAACGACGGAGCAGGGCAGAGCGCGCTGCGCGCAATGCCGCGTGGTCAGCATCAATCCGATTCCAGTCGCCGACCGGAGAAGATCTCGCTCTCTCAGATACAAGTGACGACGAATCGTTGGACTTAGTGTTGAACCAAGCGCGTCGTGACGAGACCATGTTTTTCACGTTCGCGGAGTTTGACCGTCTAGTGGCAGTGTTTCGTGCAACTCGTGACCCAGTGCACGGGCAGGAGTTGATCAACTACCTTAAAAAAGTAGTGAGAAATGCACGCAAGGCGCAAAGTTTGCGCAACTGGCGCAAAAGCAAACGAGAAGAAGAACGACTCCGAATCCGTCAAGAGGCAGTCCACGCCGGATCGCTCATACAAGAGCTGGAAGCGGCGATCGATCCAGCAGAGCCACAACCGGGACCATCAGGCATGCCCCGGCCCAAGAAGCAGAAGACCTCGGCGAAGAAGAGCGTCGCCAAACCACGCCGAGGTAAGAAGAAGACCATCGTCGGAGCAGAAGTAGTGTCCCAGGAGTTGCTGTCTCCTACACCAACGACGCCGGAGGCACGAGAGCTGAGCAACAACGTCACGCAAGCAACGTCGACATCGCCAAGACTGCCGGCGTTCGGCGACTCGGCCGGCCCAGCGATCGCCCCGCTGTCACCACATACCACGGAGTTCTTCAGCTCCTTCGTCATGGCTTCGCCAGCAGCGTCCGCAGACGGTCCATCAGCCAACTCGCCGGCACGTAACACCGAGAGCAACATCGAGGCCATCCTGGACGAACCAGTGGCAACCGCATCAGCACAGATCGCCGGGGACACTCTCAGCAATCCCGTTCCGGAGTCTCTGGCACTCAGCAGCATCGACAACTCCACCGTTTCGCCGACTCCTACTGAACTCGGCCCGGGGCCAACCGACCTGGTGTCGATCATCCACGACATGCCAGAGATGGTCGGGTCACCCAACATCGTCGCGCCAGGAACGCCCGGTGCAAAGAGGGCCTATGTGCGCGGTACCATCACGGAACTGGGATCAACCGGAGTCATCGGCTCTCGCCCAGAGGAACGGGCTATGGCCACTCCGTCATCGGCGGCACCGAGGTTGGAACTGATGGAGCTGGACGACGACCCGTGCCTGGACCTGGAGATCTTGCCCCGTACGCCTGCAACACCTTTGCACTTGGTGAATCGCAATCGGGAAGTCTGCCTCGGAGACGAGCATCCTTTCGCCCGGTACACGGCTCCGATGCAATTCATGATCGAGATGATGAGCCAGGACACCGGCGTACGAGACGGCGCGGAGACCACCGCTCCGATCCGAATGCGAATACGACGCATCACAACACCAAAGCCAGCAGTCAGCAACGACGAGTGAGCAGCCAACACGACGACGACCTCTTTTGGACAAGTAATGTAATCTTGAGAATATTCATCTTTCCGCAACTTGACGCAGAATAAATATCGTAGTCAAAGCCTCATCGGGTGTGCAAATGTCCGCGATCGATTCAATTAGTTAAGATTTCGGGGCCGATTGATTTTTTCCTCTAATCAGAAAAAATTATTATATAAAATCTTTAACTAATCATCATCGATCGCCTCGCTTAGACTCAATTTCATTCGAGTATGCTATTTGAATAAGTTGAAATAGGAGCATAGAGTATCATGTAACATAATGAAGTATGCATCACGCACTCCATGCAGGCCACTTGGTCTACGTGACTCATGCGACGACGGACTTTTGTCCTTCCGCGAATCCGCCCGTATAATCCTTTTGTGGGACCGTACCTTTACGACGCAAGTAATATGCTAGCTTATTGTACTTAGATTCACGAAGAAAGAAAACGAGACCAGATATTTCAATGTTACGATTGAAAATCGCGTTTGCGGATTCGTAATAGATCGTAAATCTTGTAACCCAATTTTCAAAATGTGAAAAATAATCTGCTCTTACCATAACGCGGTACGTCATAAAACGATTATGATTTACAACATACCCCGTGCATTCAGTGATGCATTTCTTTCTATAACTTGAAAAGCTAGAATCCGTCTTCATCTGTTCTCACACGCTTTTATGACGTATAGCGACATGGCGACGTGATATTTCAATTCACTATTTGAAAATTCAACAATCAATTACTTTGTCATAGTACGTATTTTTTTACGATTCGTAGCCTATATAAGAGGGCAGCGAGCCTGAATTCGACACAGAAAGTAACGTATCATCCTAGAGTGTATCGCGACGGAGACGAACAAGTGACGCGCGCTCGCGGCGCACGCGAGCGTGCCACTTTCGATATGTATATCAGTGCGTATGGCCCGGAGCAGCGTTTTTTCAAGCCAATAGTGTACTGTCTTTTTTCTTTTGCTCCGACGGCCCGTGCGATATTCGCCTATCTCTCGGCGAACGTGTGTTTTGTGTGATAAGTGTATGGGTTATGCGGACGCCTGTGTCCATAATCGCAACAATGTACGAGGCTGCGGCTACGATCTCGAGCATAAACCAACGATGTTTATCAACTGATTTTTACCCTTTCTCCACCAACCCTTCGCCTGTTAGCCCACCCTCGTCCAACCTAGCTGGTTCCCGGCCAATCCGGATCTTTCATAAATCACCCATACTCCTCCCTTATCACTCGGCCCTTATCAGACCATAGAATGTTTTGATTGTGGCGATAGACTAAGAGGAGGCATTTTTCTGTACGACGCAAAACTTCAAACGAGTGACTTTGTTTAGTGTAGTACTTTCACACTTTAATGCCTGTATCATGGTGAATGGAATTCCTCTTCCTGTGATATATGAGAGCCTGAAGAGATTGACTAATCAGACGTTGAAATGTCGTTAGGTGGAAGACTAATGTTACTTATATCATAGCAGCCGTCATCGGATATTTTTCTGATCTATAATGAGATGATGAGACATAGTAGTTTATGGTTATACTTTAATATCAATTATTCAATGACGATGATATCAATATCAATATATCAATATCAATATCAACATTAATATGATTCAGGTTATTGTTATATCAATACTCAATATTGAAAATCTAGATATTTTGTCACCCATTCTCATCGACTATCCCTTAGTCTCATCGGGTCGAGTCCTGCAAAAATTACGAAAAATGAACCCAGTTAGATGTGAATTTTTATCCAGTCCGGCCTGGAAATCGATCGGCACAATACCTCGTGAATTGAGACGAATACCACCATTCTTGTCCCAGTATTGAGGGATCTAAAACAACTCCACCACGAAGAAGTTCATTTCATTGGAAGCTGGACCCTCTCACCGATGTCCAAGTTTTTTTTTTAAATGTCAACGACTCCAATGAACCTGTGATCCTTCAACTTGAGGCCAATACAAATGTTGAGCTTGAGGAGGGCTGTATTCCAACAGCCGAAACGTTTTCAAATGCAATAAATGGATACTTAGTAGGCAATACAAATCAACTCATCACCAATTATTATTTTTCATCGAATGCATTATCAATAGTAACTGGCCGGATAATTTGGTAGGTTGAGCCTCGCATCTAAGAGAATCGAGTTAGTGATTGGGCAAATATCCAAGCCCTCAAATGATTATGCCTTTCATTGAACATACTGTGTAGTAGGCTGCTATCCTCTGGGGAAATGCTCATCAATGTGCAACAGTATTTTGCCGCTGAGAGATATCTAGTTGACAATTCTATTATCGTTGATCCAACATCTTGCGATGAGATCCCAGATTGCGCGTTCATAGCCGCTGATGCTGCTCTGACATTCCGGGAAATGCGTTTCAGATACCATACCACGAATATGAACCCATGAAAGAAACCTCTCGAATACAGACCTGCATTATCGACGCGTTCCAAATTTATTCGGCAAGAGTCAAACTGTGAAGCTATTACGTATAGTGTAAGTATTTGGAATACTTTTGAATACTATTTTATCCATGAAATAGCTCATCTACGATACGTGGTATTTTGCATATTTTTTTCAAACTAAGCGTTGCACATTTACGCCATGAATGAAGGACAGGGACGAAAAACTAGCGTATGTTGGGAGAGCTTTGTTACCATTTTTGTCCTCTGCATTATTAACGGGATTTGCCTCGTACCGCCAAATGATCATTATCTTTCACAATTCTATCGATCATTGCATCCGTACAATGAGATGTTGTTGCTAGATGATATCGATTGTCAAAAAAAGAACAAAAGACAAACCTTTTACTCTATCAAGATGATCAAAATGAACTTTTACCCACGAGCCAGTTATAAGAATATTCAGATCAAAATATTTCTGGAAAATTTTCATGCGCACCAGAGTCGTCTGCAAATTTCCTGCGTTCGATGAACAAAGCTCAGTGGAGTCAATACAGCTTCGACTTCGATTCTTCGAAGAATGATCAAATTATCTGATTTCAGGAATCAACCACCTCATATTCTCCAGCTGAGGACTGGTGACCTAATTCATCCCTCGACTCATGTGCTCAGAGCAATAGAAACCTTATGGAACCCTCCAGTCTTGAGGTCGTATGTAGTAAAAAAGTCCAAGAGATCTTCAACTGGGACTCGAGAATTCGGAATCACCTCAAATCCTTAACCTGGCGTTACAGGTCAAACGGAGTAATAGAGTCTGATAACGCGATCGAATGAAGTAGGAAGAACGAGATAGTGAAAGAGTCACTGGAAAACGAAAATTCGGCGCCGCGGGGCGCGGAGTTACTTCAAGATGCCACAAATCACTTGGAAAGCTGGGGGGACGACAGCTCGTAGCCATATTTCATGCAGCTCTCTTCGAAATTTCGCATTGTTACGCGGGTAAAATACTCAAAACTCTGCCTCGGAAGTGCGGGTTTGCGCATCGCGATAAGCGTGGGTGACTTTAACGAAGCGCGCGGGTGGCACGGTACAGGCTGGCAGCCACCTCGCTCGCAAACTTTACTAATTATATCAAAAATTCAGGCACAACGCTGGCGAGCAGCAAACAAATATCATTCACGCACTTCTATAATTGCCACTTGGGTGGCGACAGTAGCAGCAGCAACAGCGCGCGCGCATCCACAATCGGAAAATCCAGGAATAGCAAGGTGGCCGCGATCTCAAGCGTCGTCGACGGGTCGGCAACAATAACAATCGCGGAAGCCATAAAACTAGCTGCGCGCACAAGGAGGCCCACCACGCGAGATGCGCAATAATTTGCCATTCTGGCTCTCTCGCGGGAGAGGTTGCGCTACTTATCTCCTATCCTCCCCTCCGTCTCGTCGCATCCGTCTTCTCTCAGATACACGTGTATGCCATCTCGTGCCTTTTCCCTTTTCCGTTCGTCCCGGTCTTGCTCTCTCGTTTCAGCCCTATTCGTTTCCGATTTGTCTTGGGTAGCTACAGTGAGCTCTCTTGTCTCGCTTTTGTAACGCATGTAGCCTTTTGACTCTCTCTGTTTGCCTCTGCCCATGTCTCTTCTAGCCTGTCCCGTTCAGCCTCGAGTCGTGCGCTCTCACTTTGTTTCTCTTCATCCCGCGCGCATACATACATCTTGAGCTCTTTATGCTTATACGTTACGCTCGCTTGCTCACGGCTCCTTTCATTTTCTGCTCTCGCGTTTATCTGATTCCTCGTGACGCTCGCAACCCTTTTGGCATGACTGGTTTCCACTTTCGAGACATGATACTTTGCACTCGGGGCCGAGATATTATACTCATTGTTTGATGAATTTGTAAATGGAATCTCAATAAATCAAGTAGCGCTCGCAATGGCGGGTCATGTCTGACCGAACGCTGACTGTTTCTACTTGCACCAAATACATTTCACCGTACGTCAATTTTCAATTCTCGAATACTCCATATTATCTAAATGTTCAAAACTGTTCCATCTCATGCCAAAAGCTCATTTGAATAACTCAAATATTCCATTCAATCAAATCACATTTTCAAACCCACTAAATTCCTGGAATTTCATTCAATGCTTAAAATGGACATGGTACTCTTTATCGGGGCATTTAATTCCAAACAACTCATGGTTTTTGGTAATTTTCTCGTCCAACTTCTTTACGAATCCTCCCAAAGTACTGTCCGGGTAGATCATTAATGACAGTGAAACATCATTTTACTCCCTTGTCAGTTCACCATTATGATGTTCCAAAGTGCCACAAGATTGATGCGACGCCATTACAACTACCTAGAATATTTTGTTTCGAAGTCGAATCGAACAAGTACCTGGTTATACTTCACCACATCGTGGGGGGAAAAAATTGTGTTAAGCGTGATGTCAGTTTGAGAAAATGTGTCATTTGACAAAAGTCAAGATTGATATGGCTATTCATATTGAACCGTTATCATTTAACGACTGAAAACAGCTGTTGAATAATTTCAGCGAAAAAAACTGTGATCGTGAACAACTTTTTGGTTTGGTGGTCTGCTTAAAAAGGAGTAAATTCATTCCCACGCGAACGTCACGAATATTCAAACCATCTTATTGAAGTGGGGAAGATTTTTCAAATATTTTAGCACAACGATGGCCCGTACCCCTCAATTTTACAGAAAAATTGAGTCGTTTCACACATTAAGTGGTTACCTTGCCAATGCTCTGCTCCAATTTTTCTATCAATTCTGAAATACATGCAGCAGAGTAACGACGATGAGAGTGATCTTGATGTATTCGTTGACGATGTTATCATCCTGGGTTGCCATTAGCGCATATGATGAGTCTTTGTTCTGTTTGCTCATCGGCCTCTTCCGTACACTACTCATTGTGTACCGCTGGTACACACACACATACGACGCGGTGCAGCAGGCACACAAAGGGCTCGTAGGTGGGGGCGTGCGCGTGTATTCGGGGCATGTGGATAAGCGCCAGTCAGCGCGAGCGGCGAGCCGAGAGGGTTCAACGTGCCTTTGCGTGTCTTGTCGAGTCGCAAACTCGACCGACTGCGCGAGGATGAGCTTTTGTCGCTTCGACTCTGGGCATGCACCCTTGGCTGAGACGAGAGGCGTCAAAACAGTCCACTGCCCCGTTCGACTCGGCCCACAGAGCAGCAGCAGCAGCAGAGCAGCAAGCTTCGGATAAGATTTACTTACACCCGTCGGATCCTACCCACAAAGCTCTCTCTTTCTCGTCTCGAGCCTCGCTCACTGGCAAAGCTCTTCATCCAGCTCGGCACCGGAACATGAGTTGATCCCTTGATTCTACTTAACGGCGCTCGATTAGCAATTGATCAGTTTAGTTGGGACAACTTTCGAGTGAGCCACTCTCACCCAATTGCATCTCATTACAACGCTCTTCGCTGCTTGCCTGCTGTGTGCAAGAATTTGCACGGATCGCGGATGGCTTTGATCTCGATTTGTGATTCTGTAGATGCATAATTTTGAGAAATCTCAATCCCTTGATCGATGTAGTCACATTCTTGAACAGTTGATTCTTTCCATAGAAGTTCAAGAGCGAGGGGAAATCGTCGCGAGCGTATTAAATTTTCCTGTGTCAAAAGTGAAAGAGATGATTATTTCTTTCAATCCTCGCTACAAATGGCATCAATGATCCCAAATTTTTCTCACTTGATATTTAGCACTGTAACTATGCCTACTTCAGTAATTCTCATGTGGACCCTTTGAAAACGAGCTTGGAATAGCTGGGAGAACATTTTCAACACGGTGCAGAAACTCGCAAGAATTTGAGTTATTCAACGATTTTCAGATTCGATGTTTGGAGCTCTCGACGATACAATGAAACGTTTGCATTGTTGATGTGGCTTCCGTCCAACAATTGAAATTAATTCGAAATTGAATGCGAAGCCGAACAAAATCAAATTGAAACGTTGAATTTTCATACATCTCGTACATTATGATGTAACTCATTTCAATCACCAGATACAAACGATTCAACAGAGCATTTATTCGAAATGAAACTTGAAAGCCTTACGTCTTCCTGCCTTGGTATTGCATTTCGAGTTTTCCTGGAATTAATTTTGGGTTTGGATATCGAGAAACATGAGTCGTCACCTATAGAATTCAACTGTGGATAACTGTATCACTTATGGGGGTTCGGAAGCTCTACTTTTACCGACCTAGGTAGCCGCATGTGAGCTGTGTCTGGTGACTGATACGTGACTTCATGGTGTCTATCTGTAGACATCTATCTCAAGCACTCGACAGCCTGACATAAGAAGAGATGAGTTTGTTCAATAGAGATTTGGTGTTATATCTCTATTGTTTGATATTCACCTCTGTCACTGGTGGTCACTGATGTCTGTGAATGAACTTCTCTGCTGTTGGTTACACATAGAAGTGTGTATTTCTGACTGCAAAGATTCATGCAGAGGAATGAAAAAATTCTCTGTATGAATTACTTCTATGTTCTCCTTAGCATTTATATGCAATCTCATACATTTTTTATGCATTAGTGGAGATTGACATTTCTAAATAAAATACTGCAGCGTACTCTCCAAAACTCCATTTTGGATGCTGTTTATACACATCTTTCATATAAATACACTGCAAATGTGCATCTTGGCATGCCTAGATGTGTATTTCACGTCAATATCTTGCATTTTAAATACAACCAAAAATTGGGTGCATTTGCTATGCAGTAATGTAATAAAAAAACAGATGGCTGAGCCTGGACATTTTCAACTTTGAGCAGATGGAAGGAAATATTTCTGGTATCTAATAGAGACCTTAGAAACAATCAATCTTCATTCCTGCTCAATTTGGTATTTTAGTTGAACATCTTGCATTTTTTATGCACCCAAAGAGTGGGTGCATTTACTATGCAGTGATATAAACAAACATATGGCTGAACCAGGACATTCGATTGTGAGCGGAGGAAAGGCAAATATTTCTGGTATCCAATAGAGACCTCAAAACCAATCAATCTTCATTCCTGCTCAAATTGGTATTTTGGTTGAATATCTTGCATTTTTTATGCACCCAAAGAGTGGGTGCATTTATTATGCAGTGATATAAACAAACAGATGGCTGAACCAGGACATTCGATTGTGAGCGGAGGAAAGGCAAATATTTCTGGTATCCAATAGAGACCTCAAAACCAAACAATCTTCATTCCTGCTCAATTTGGTATTTTAGTTGAACATCTTGCATTTTTTATGCACCCAAAGAGTGGGTGCATTTACTATGCAGTGATATAAACAAACATATGGCTGAACCAGGACATTCGATTGTGAGCGGAGGAAAGGCAAATATTTCTGGTATCCAATAGAGACCTCAAAACCAATCAATCTTCATTCCTGCTCAAATTGGTATTTTGGTTGAATATCTTGCATTTTTTATGCACCCAAAGAGTGGGTGCATTTATTATGCAGTGATATAAACAAACAGATGGCTGAACCACCCAGCTAGGATGAAACGTTTCTGAAACGTACGCAATTTGGTTGCGGCGGCAACCTGGGAACCTTTCGTTGGGCGTTTCTGTATCGTTGCAGGAACGTTGTGGCACCGGCGAAATGTCCGCAAGCGAATCGTTTCCTTTGAGTTTCACTAACGTTGTCGGGACGTTTCCCCGATAAACTAACAAATTCGAATTGTTTATTTAAAAATTCAACTTTTGCGTAATCGACCCACGGCCTGCAGAACGGCCGTTTTTCCCACTCCCAAGTGTTAGGGCGCCTAGACAAAGTTCGGAGTGAGCTCAAAAATGAGTGTGAACAAATGATGCGTGAGCAACAATTTGTTTAACAATTTTTTATTTATTTAACAAAAATTGTCTAAGTTCATTTTCGTTGCGATGAAACGTTTTGACAACCCTGACGAAACTCTAGGGAAACGGTTCGCTTGCGGACATTTCGCTGGTGCCACAACGTTCCTGTAACGGTACAGAAACGCCAAACGAAAGGTTCCCAGGTTGCCGCCGCAACCAAATGTCGTACGTTTCAGAAACGTTTCGTCCTAGCTGGGCAGGACATTCGATTGTGAGCGGAGGAAAGGCAAATATTTCTGGTATCCAATAGAGACCTCAAAACCAATCAATCTTCATTCCTGCTCAACTTGGTAATGAACTGCATCAAAACCCATACTTGATCTAAAAAATTCCACCAAAATTAACCTATAGAAAGATCAAGTTATCAGTTATTCTTTAGTAATTCATATTTTCTTTTAATAAAATAATTTTCATGAAAGTTACAACTTCTATCTAATTCACAAATTTAGAAATGATTTGACACCTGGAGAATGCCATAATCTAGAATGCGCTGGTATAGAAAAAGCAGTTGAGCTTCGAATATGAAATTGGGTTGCTTCCATCAATGGAGCATGTCATCATGAATAGATCAATATCTGGAAGTATAAAATAGTTAATATTCAGGGATGTGATTCAGTCCACATCATTTTACTGAAGTGAATCTTGCATCATTTTGGAACTCATTTATTTTTAGAATCTGAAACATGTAAATTTTTAAATATGATGATTTTCTCCCTCGAAGACCTCAAAATGTAGATTAGAGATGTGGTACTTACCCAATCTGAACACTTACAGAGTTGTATGATCCCTGAATACGGTTAGTGTTAGGGAAAATGGAGAGAAACAGGTTGTTTGATTCCACGGAAGAACCCATGCTGGAAGCTAAGAATCGACATGAGTGATTGAGTTCTGCTTGCACCTGGAAGCAGAAATTTGCTTGAGGTTTCTATAACAAATTTCTATACGTGCTAGGGTAAAGGCATGATTGAGGCTCAATATGATCCATAAAAGCTCAAAGAATCTAGTTTTGCCACTTGTGTAGTACATAACCTGATGACCAAGTTTTGAAATTATTTCTAAGCAATAACAGAAAACCATGAAGCTTCATACATTATTATGAAATTCAGAAAATTCTCACTATTTGTAGGTAGTTTAGAGTATAAATTGATGGGCTAACTCACTATACTGAGTCTACATACAGAATGTCGTCAACTGCCCAATCAAACAACCATGCCGTATGGACCTTCAAATCTTCCTAGGACAGCAAAAGACTGCTCAAAATATTGCTAAGAGCCTCCAGTAATATGCCATACAGTGCAGATGGTTTCCCAGAAGCTCTGGGTGAGTTTCGAGCCATAACGTAGAGCTTTGCTTCAAATGACGAGGTACTGGGAATGACACAAAATCAAGAAAATGCCTTTATTGACAACTGAAACCTTTCATACTAGTAAAATCACAATTTTTACAATCTTTTAAATATAAAAAATTCTAGGTTAGGCCTTATCTATGAGAAAAATCTTCATAATCAGATGAGTTGACATCTAGCCCCATTGAAAGGCATTGCAAAAACAGCTGACTTATAACCTTCCGGATGAGAAAAGTACACGACATAGCTAGTCGATTTTGGGCACAATAGATTCATGATGAATTTGAGCACCACCGACGTGCACTATTTACTGGGAAGATGTGTGATTTAAAAAGATACTCACGTCAAAAAAAACGTCACGGCGTCATGCGAGCAGTCGACGCCGACCGGGCGTTGCTGGATGGGAGATGGAAAACGCCGACGCCGCGATGTAGCCAGGGTTGGCCTAGTCTCGTACTTGCACTAAATATAATAACTGACACTGGAGTATTAGCACACACTCGATGGAAACCATCTCATCACCCGCGAGAGCACCGGGAAGCCCTAAAACATCCACACGGTGTCAGCTGACGCGGCGGACCCGCAACTAAATGCCCAGCTCACACGCGTTTGTTGACATTATGAGTGTTCACAGGCTCGTGATAGTTTTTGATTTTTTATAATTTTTTTAGGATGAGTTGGGGCAAAAGGGCTATATTATGCTCTTCCTTGTAATCGTAGCTACCTCGTCGTGGATTTTCAAGGTGATTCGTTATCATTCAGAGGAGAAAAGACCTTTCTCAGTAAAACAACCACTATTTTGGTAACTGAGAAAGCTCTTTTCTCCTCCAAATTATCATGAATCACCCTGAAAATTTACGAAGAGATAGCTGCGATTCCAAGGAAGAGCCTAATATAGCCCTTTTTCCGAGATATTGCGTAATACTGGAGTAATGAATTTTTTTGTGATGAAATCCGAGGTCGGTAAAAGTAGAGCTTCCGCACCCCCTTATGCCTGATTGTGAAATAGCTGCTTGGAATATCAGCTACATAACTTCGGTCACTAATCATCAAGTTGTGATTTACTAAATTTCTGAGAAAATGACCAGATTGAGCTTGAAGAAACAATCTCCTCAGCTTATTTTGTATCAAATGTAGTTTGGACCGGTTCGTATAGCATTGATAATTATTTGAGATGAAAAAACTTGGACGTAGAAAGAAGAGATGCGAATTTGTGCAGTAGGTATGCTTGAGTTCATGTAAATTCTTCTTCTCTTGCAACTGAGCACGATCTTCAGACGATCTTTGGGAGAGTGGCTGCTGCATTGTATGCTACGAGGCGTTCCGAGAGTCAACGAGTCAAAAGTGCCTTAACGAGCTCATCAAGACTTCTTCGACATTCCAAGATCATCGGATCTATACTTATGCGTCGAGGGGCCAGAGTCTCGGGGAATATTTTCTGAAAGGAGTCAACTCGAGACGCTTATGTAATGATTCTTGACTGTGATCCCCGGGTGACTATTTTATGAAGCGAATTTCTGATCGTCGAACTCAAGGAAGAAGCAGTGATTTCTCATTCCAGTATGATGGGCCATTTGAAAGGCTCCTCGTCTTATCACGAAGTATCAGAAAGAATAGACTAACTTTAGCTCATTTCGTTAGCAAAAAATGAGTTTCAAAATGTAAATTTCAGGAGAATTCCTTGCTACACTGTAAAAGATTCGGTGCAACGAGTGCTTCACGCCGATAATCAACCAATTGGCTGATTTTTTGCGGCGACCACTGGTTGATCAAATTCAACCGCTAGCTGAATATTCTTCCACAGCTACTATGGAAGTGAATATAGAACCCATGTGATTGGTAAATGGTTGGGCCCGCACAATTTGTGGGTATTTTTGGGTCAGGAAACTAAGTTTCATCACGTTTTACCATGAAAAAAAGAACTTCAATGGGTGCTGCGCGGGCCTGTTCAGGTTAAGCAACGTTTCCAGGATTCGGTATCCGGATTGGTGGTTGTTTGTTCCAGTTTACGAAGCCTATAACTTGGTTGGGATCATGAACTAGGCAAATGCAAAATGAGCAATCTCCAATCCGGATACCAAATCGCGAAAACGTCGCTCAACCTGGATTCGTGTCGAAAAAGCTCGCGCAGCTGGCGCTTATACTCTCTCTCTCTCATCTGTTGATGAAAGATCATGAAATAACTCGTTTTCTTGACCCAATAGTGTCAGCCGGAAACCACCATTGACACATCTCGTGGATCCTGCCATTTTCACTTCCAAATTCTCTGAGGTCAAACTCCCTACCAGTGGTTGGAATTTTTGATCAACCAGTGATTGAATTTTTAACCAGTAGTCGACCAATTTGGTTGGAAGTCGACTAATTCTTCACAGTGTGCACATTTGATAGGTCCATCGTCAGTGGTCATTGCGATTGAGTATCTAGTATCAATCAGCCGTTTCAGATTTTGAAATCTGAGATTTTCCACTCATGGTTTGAACACAGTTACGGGGTAAAACATTAAAGCCGATTCCGTTAGAAGACGCTCACGCTCCCTGCACCCTTGTATTTCTTTCAACTCCCAGCGCGCACCCGTCCATTGTTCACAATTTCGTGACAAGAGAGTCAAGAGTGTAGCGTGAAGAAACAATGCTGGATTCGCCAGGCGAGACACAGCGGAACGGATGAGAGAGAAGTCTAATCCAAGTCTTACAGCGAGTCGTCGGGAATAGAATGAAATCGAAAGGGAGCGAGTTGCGCTGCGGAAACGGTGTAAAATAAATCTTAGCCGGCAAGTTTTGCCGTCAGACCGTTTGTTAAATCCGAGGATAAGCGGCGTAACATTGGCTTCGTAGTCGTTGAGCTTGCGAGAGCAGGTGAAAAGAGAAGACGCCCGAGCGTGTGCGAGTATTCCGAGCGCGCTCACAGATCGTGCGACGTTGTACGCGCTATCGTTTAGTCGAATCTGCATCTGCCTGCAGCGAGAGTCAAGTTTGTGAATTCAACTCCCCCGTCTCACTACTGCAAACCCGTCTTCGGACCTCTTGAACTTCTCCTCCGGATACGAGTGGTTCCCTCCAAGTCGTGAACCGCCACGCGCTCGACCGTACAACTCGACGGCTCTCAGTGTCACGATGCAGCTAGATGCCCGTCAAAATTGCCCCGTATGTGCCGAGTCTTTGACGGGTGCGGTAAATACTCTCACTGGAATCCCGCGAAGCAAGTTGCGCTCTCGAGTACATATATTGAGACTGCTCCGCGTTCCGGGTGAAGAGCTCTTTGAAACAAGCGCGGAACAGCTCGCCAAGGCTAATGAAAATAGTGGAGGAGCTCGGACTCGACGTCTATCGGGCTCCAACGTCGATCGAACCCGAGATCATCCGTTACGTTCAAGCTCGGATATTGAGTGCGGATTGAACGATTCGACGCCTTGACGTGGTGAAGGATAGAACCACTTGATAATGGTGCGATCTATAAGATGCTTAGTCTATATGTCCTAAATGAAATACTTTGAACAAGAACATTTTATGTGAGGATTACTCATCGAGCATTGTTTTGAACATTGGTTGTTCCTGAATGAAGTGGTGAACCGTATCTAAGGGCAGGAGATGACTCCGTACGATAGGTCATAAACTCTGAAAGTCAGGGTTGTTAGAAATCCGAGGCTGGCAAAGTGAAGTCGTCCAAGATTCTATGGGCAGATTTCAAAGAATGAGGCTTTATGGAGATGTGCTCGTGGGAATCGTTCGTATTAGGGTGCGGTTACATGGACTAGCCATCTTGACTGATTTTACCTGTCCGTTTTGGATTTGACACTATGTGTCCTTGTTGCACTCATGCGGAGTATTTGGTCAACGTGACGTCAAATTCGAGATGGCCAGCTCATGTAACCGCACCCTGATGGTCGAATTGTATCGAAAGGTCGTCTTTGCACAGACGTTGTCAATCATCTCTATTAATCATCAATTCCCATCATGATTGATTATTCAAAGCGACAAGACCTCGATCTGGTGCTAATTTTCGGAGCAAAGCACCGAGATTGGTTGTAAAATACGAAGATCAACATTGGAGTGTACTCAACACGCCCCCATATGGTTATCCCGAGAGAGTTTGCATAATGACCTTATTCACAAAGTTACTTGGAAATGGTGATTTGAACCGATTGACAACTCTGTATGTGGTTGTATGGAGCCAAAACTGATTTAATGCACTTCATTGAGGGTCATGTTGGGACAACCTTTCGCAAGATCGCAAAAAATTGCTTTTCGTGTGAACTGTGGTAGCTTTGGTCAATCATTTCAACGAGCTCGGAAATGAGCTGAATTACGTTGAAGAATTTAAAAAATAATAACTGAGTAACCGATGATGAAAATTCCATGCAATTCTCGTAGGTCAAGACAAATACAGGACTCCACAAAATAGCTTCGCACATCAAGATTGCGATCAGTAGAAAAAAGTACATGGACTACAACAATTCTAACTGACGAATGGATGCGTCTGAAAAGTTTATGAGAATATCAAGGACATTGATAATAATAATGATATGTGTCGCATGAATAAATGGCGGGCGGGCGCAATGAGGTCAATGAGATATCCCATTCTCGACAAAGGAAGCAGAAAATAGAATGAGCATAATAAAGGAAAGTGCAAGGTTGGGCTGGATGCAACGATAAAAATACATATGGAATGTACTGTCAGTATTGATTAGCCGACAGAGCTGTACTGGAATCGTGTACGTAATCGACGTGTGTTTCAATAGGTAATCTTTTATTTGACATAGCTAGATTTGTATTCCGTTTTCAAGCGAATTTTGGCCAATGTATTCGATTGGCCAAGTTTTATTTGAAATTACATCAGAACGCACAACTGATCAGAACGAGGATTTTTCACGCAATTCTGACCTGCTTATGTCTATAGCTAGAATTAATTTTGAAGTGTATTTTCAACCCCCGTCTCCTCTTTTGGAGCAACGAATCTCATTCAGAATACCTCATCCTCCGCGGATCAATTTCTTTTTCTTTTCCCATCTCTGCCTTGGCTGACATTCCACTCGCTCTCGCTCTCTCTCTCTTCTGCTTCCTTTGTCGCTCGCAGCGACATGATATCTATCTACAGCGAGGAAGCAGGCCTCGGTGACAAACCGTTTGGCAGACACTGTCGCTGCGCTTCCGTTATTCCTCTTCACTCCTCTTTTTGCCCTCTTTTCCGCACTCACATTTTGCTGTTGCAGCGAAAATGACAGAAAAATTAAAAGGAGGTCATTTGAGACGTACAACCTTACCGGCAAGCCATCTCGCTATATGAGACTGGAAAACGGATAGCCGACTCGAGAAAATCTTACCAATTATCCCAGTTTCTACTTTCTTGGCTGACTATGAATGATGGTGCAGAAAATATATTGAGTGGAGGATACTCGATTGCATCTGCGAAAGCTGGATCAAACTGAAGAATGGTCATTTCTCTACCTTGAATTGTTAGAGATCGTATGTAGATGATGAGCTGTTTCTCCTGTGCAAGTCACATCCAATGGGAATATTCCAATCTCAAAACAATCCTTACTTATTCGAACTTTTGATGAGAAAGATTTGAACTAATACTCTTACGATTCGTCATCATTACTCAGATCGCACAAAAATAATTTTCGCCGGAATCCACAGAGAGGCCCCAGAGACTCAAAAATTCCCGTTTCTTCTCAAGTGTCATCTTATTCAATGATTAAGAAAAAAATGTCAAGCTGTCATATATTTCCAACTTCGAACTGATTCTCTTATATCAAAATGTGTACCGACTATCGGTATCACTACAATTTTGACATGGATAGCAATACTATTCATCACTAGCCAATATTTCTACAACTCTACTCTTGATGAACATTTGTGCTATATTGCACATTTTTTCTCGATTTCTGAGAAAACTTTTGATCTCTGTCAATGACTATATGAATACAATAAACCCATTCATATTTTCTCGGCATAGAAAGTGAGCGATGGCACAACCATCGAAAATGTATACATCTCTTTTGCAAGTCCAAAATCATCAACTGACGATGTATCGCACAAGTATCTCGTTAGTAGAGATATCATATATGAAAAAAATGCAAGCATTCCGATCAATTCGTGTCGATAAAGGCTCTTGAAGCTCTGGGATGAACCCCATTCAGTGAGTTGATGCTTGCATTTGAAGTTGACGTATCGACATTTCAGAGTTGCTCCGAGTCAGAGGATTATTCGAGGTTGACATTTCAATTTATATTCACTACCTTCTGGACTGTCATTGGCTAAAATTTCTTCCCAAATGTGAAGATGATAACAGTTTTATTTGCGCTGACTACTTTTGTCCACCTGGTTTTTGATTTTATAATAAGTTTTGTAATTTCGACACACGACTGCTATACTATACCTATGATTAAATCGTAAAATTTGACTATTTTCTCAACAAAACCATTCCACGATGGAAATATTCATTGGTAAAATGTGAAAATGGTGTTCCACTATCACGTTTGTGGAATAAGATACATAAATCCGTGTAAAAATAAAAATACTGTAATTATCAAGTTATGATGAGTTTTCCGGTGTACAAACAATTCTACACCGCACCGAGTGTATTTTAATTTGGTAGCCAGGAATATTTCTTTGGAAGAAAAACAACTTGCTGGAGTGAATTCGATGCGGTAGAAAAGTCGGAACGCGTCAAAGGGATCATCCTACGAGCAAGATACTTCTCATTTCGAAATAACTTCATCTTCAACCTTGGCACTTCAATCGAATGCAGCTGGTAGTCCATCAAATGTAATTACGCTGGCTATCCGATCAAAAATTTCCAGGGCGTTGTGAAATATTGCTGAGGGAAGTATCATATGTTCTTATGATTCTGTTACTGATACATGATCATAGTATCCTATTTTTTACATGAGACTACAGAGTTTAAAAAATCATAACGAAGCTCCAAAATTCCGGGCCGCAAGATCCGACGTTTCTACAGATTGCAATTCATGCACAACACGACTTCGTTTGACTTGGTACATTTTTCAATCTCTGAATTGAGTATCATTCTCAAGGCGATGGTATCGATATTCTCTCAAATACAAAGAAGTTAGCTGCTCCTTGACAGTTGTGTTCATCCTTCAAGTTGCTTATTACCACTAATCAACAAGATCGGATGAGTGTTTAACGATGAAGACCCAAACTCTCGTTCATTCCATCATCATATACTACTACTCTTGTTCTCAATCAATTGAGTTGATCATCAAAATCATTTTTCTCACATTCGCATATGGTACCATTCCAATATTGACAACCAAGTCCCCCGTTTGTACAGCACCATTCCTCTATGCAAAGATCAGACGTGACAGTTGCAACTGAAAAAACGGGAAGATCGACTGGAGAAGACTTAAGACATTTGTGAAAAATTAATACGAAGTATCCTTAGTATATTTTGATACCCGATCGAAAATCTTCATTTTGTGAAAGTCTTGGATATATTGAACTGATCGTGGGTACTTGGCATTTGTTCCTTAAGTTGACTCAAAACATTCCGAAGTCACCAGCAGTTTCGAGCAGTTTGCATTGTTTTATGTATTACGCCGATGCGAGGGCAGACCGTTCTGCTGTGCGGGGATAGTTTTTTCCTTGAGTATAGTGAGGGGGGAGTTTTCCCCGTGCTTCAAAACAGTGTTCCGGGTGACGGGCGTATGATATTTCCTCAGCATCAGGGCGAATACACACCACGCCTCAAGGTGCGATAGGTATAAAAAAAATGCCTGGGAAATCCGAATATGGGTATTTTTCACGACTCGTTAATATTCCTGTTACCTAGCCTTCAGCGCAATCTTTGGAGCGATAGGCCAAAAACAACAATCCTCAAACATAGTTCACAATGGGTATAACCTGGAGTCAGTGGTATTTTTCCCGAGTCACGACCATTTCAAGTCAAAAAAAATTCATAAGAGTCGATTTTCATCGTTCGCGCGCTGTTACCCGTGCGTGATTTTGGCTTTTCCAGCCTCATTCCCAAAAGACCCCACCTCAAAAATGAATCTAAACTATGCAAATACATGCATGAAGATGTATACCGTCATATTTTTGTCGTCAGACACGTGTGCCTATCGATGGGCGGAAGTGCGAGCCACTACCAAATCGTTACCCAGAATCGGCGAATTCTTTTCTTCACTCACAAATGGCGTAAAACCCAAAAGACCCATATTTTTTTCATCTCAAAAATGTATTGGTTTAGGTCTTGATCTCACGAACAAAATGCCGCGAGCCTGATGAGTGTGCCTAGTCTGAGATTGAAGTTAATAATCACTAAAGAGATGAACTACCTCGCGAGAATCGGTTGCGGGAAGCACTAATACCTCGAGCACACCTGCAAGTTATGAATGGTGGCTCCATTCTTACTCTTTAGAACTTTGAAGAAGATCATAATAAATGATATAGGAGAGTGTGTCTAATACATTTTGGCTCTCTGAGCTTGCGAAATCATTTTCGTTGCATATATGAACCAAATTTCAGAGAGATAACTCCTTCCCTGCTTGCTAAAAACTCACCTATATCTCAAAAATATTCTTTGACCGAATTTGGTTCTTGAGTTTTTCCGGTCAACTTAGGTTTTCAGATCACCCATAATCTCACTTTGATTATGTGAGCGGGCCAAGTCTACGTGAACTTGGGAGGCTTGTCAAATGGACTCGGAATATCGGTTCGTGAACTACGGGATCGCATTTTGATGATAAATGCGTCAACTTCTCAATAGGATAATCGGTTCCCTCCATCCTTTGTCTCGAAGTTCAGAACAATCGATTTTCGACCTTTTCGGTCCAGAATGCTTTTTCTATTACCCAAAAGACCCCATAAAAAATGATGCTCTCAACATTCTTCTCTTCATTCTAGCCATGAACGACTATCTGAACCATCGCTGGGGTGTGTGCCTTGAAATGCATATTTTGATTCTTTTGTAGGCCGAATGTTAACGAGTCGTGAGAATTACCCACATTGGGTGCTTTTCGGGAAAGTCACCTCAATTGTATCGGTTCATATTTCCAAATGGCGAGTAGATTGATTTCTCTCTAATTAATAGTTAATATGGGATGAAAAGTATCAGTTGGGCTATAAAACAACGTATTTCTTTTATAACTCAAGGAGTATCTTATAGAAGGAATACGTTGTTCTATAGCCCAACTGATACTTTTCATCTCATATTAACTTAGAGAGAAATCAATCTACTCGCCATTTTGAAACGTGAACCGGTACGATTGAGGTTGAAGAGGATTTTTGATGTGTAAGAGCTCCCAAAAAGCACCCCATAGTTGGATTTTGCGGGCAATTTTTTGACACCTATCGCACCTTGAGGCGAGGTGTGAATAAATGTCAACTCTCTGTTCGCAGCCAGGATGAAGAGTGGCAGTTTATCCACCCCACGCTAAAGAATACTTTCCAGTACAATCTTTCAGGTATTCCTTTCCAAAAATTTTCAACATCATGTAGGTGATTATTTGGAACTGTTGAGAATTGACTTATTGATTCGAGTACGGATAAGTCTCACCTTGGTGCATGATGATCATCACTGTCATCAAGATCACGAATTGACTCAAGACTTTCCACTCCATAGCAGCGAAGCCAGCTCAGGTCGAGTGTGGAACAAAGTCGATAGCGCACTAACGTCGACAACTGGTTCTCTAACACCTACTGTCTCTGCCCCTTCAAAATCGACCCAACTGTACATTGTGTGCCTCACCACCGATGAAAATTGATCAAGTAATCGTTTTCCAATACACTTCAGTGGAAATAAAGGTCACGCCGGGTGTTACGATTCGGAAAATGTGCTCCATAGAATTTTCAGAATTTCCTTATAACTTCATACATATCTGCTTGGAGATTGATTCTGATCTGACTATTCACAAAATATTCTGAATCTCCCTTGAATCATTGGTTTAATATTATGTTCGCTTCTCTTTTTCTGTTAATAATATCTAATGAATGTTTAAATCTCTTAACATTACAATTTCTTGATTGAAAATGTACAAGATATATCCTGATTTTATTAATGATGTTGTAAAAATCTTCAATAGGATATCCGTGGGGTCGCAAGTTCACGCATTTTTCAACGACATCACGTATTCTAGTTATGGATATGTGAATGGTTTAGTACCCGGGCCCACACAAAATAAAAAGGCTCGGGTACAATTCGCATCATTCGACGCGCAAACGATGAATCGGTAAATGTCCCGCACCACGCCCTTTTTATCCCTCAAGAGTAACTTCACCGGAATGCCACATACGCATGTTTCGGAATTATTAGGAAGAGATTCTGATCTCACAGTAAGTACAAAGTAGGTATTCTATTTGTGCTTATGACAAACACTTCGTATCAAAGATATTCGCGCATAAACTTCCCTCACATGTATGATCTTTTCATACCAGAAGGAAAGGACTTCTCAAGTTTGTCATATCTCTCAGACGCTCACAGTTTTCTCATGATTCGATCAGCGCATTCTTTTTACTTCGAGTGCAGTATCATAAAAAAAGTTGTGTACAACTAAGGATCCAATATTTGGATTCCGTAATAGTGCAAGTGATCTTTTGTCTATTACTACGATGTATTCATGATTCCACGGTGTACTGTGATTCACACAGTTGTTCGATTTCAAAATAAAATAAAACATCTGCAAATGAGATAATCACTATGATATCTTCCACTAGGCACACTGAATTCGCCGGATAATTTCTTTATTGATCCTATACTTGGACAGGATAATTCAATGCAGTTATCCGCATCCAAACCTCGAAAAACGAAACGTGATTTTGGTTCTGGATGGTTTTCAACATGTAGAAAGTGCCAATGAAAATCTATGATTTATCGTCCTTTTAGTCAAATACGGGTGTGCTCGTTGAAGCTTGCAATCAAAATCCTCTTTGACCAATCCGAACTAGCCGCAATTCATCGGCTGGAATAATACTTCTGGCGTTGACATATCTATCAATAATCGAACGAATCCCGTGTCCGGCTTTATGAATATCGAAACGCTCCAGTCATAAATATAGGAAAACTCCTCGATCGAATAATACAAACGAAAGTGTCAGATTGTCAAAGATTTCTAAATTATGAAAGTTTACAAATTCCCATCGATCATCCAAAGATCATAATAATGTCTAACGATAATGTTAACAACAATGTTATAACGGGATCTATAGCTATGAGCTATCAATAAATTTATCAAAGAATTCATGGTAGATTGTAATGACGGCTATCGTACGAGTCACTGTATCCTTTTTATTGACGACTACGTTTCGATGACAAGTTTGTCATCCTTTTCAAGTCTACAAATTTTGTCAAATTCTTGAAACGCTAGATTTGGAAACATATGGATCACAATTATCACTCATGCGAGACATATCCTCTAATGTTGTAAAGTTTCATCTACTTGGTTTAAAATCTTTCATCATAATTCATGAGGGTCATATGTGATATGCATGTGATGGTGAAAGAATGATCGGTTATGGATCGGTCATTCAAGAATAGCTGAATGCAAAGAAGTCATTGATTTTACCAATTTGAGGCTGCGACAACATCAAAGTAATTTTCCACATTCATGATATCTTTTTGGATCTCGTTATCGATTTTGGGAGCCGAAATGTTATCAAAACACGATTAAACATGGAGGAAATTGTACTTTTCGGCGAATAAATCGAATGTTGCGCTTCAGATCAAACGGAATTTTTCATCACAGCTTTCGAAATTTCAGACAATTTCACATCAATTACATGTACTGAGAATTCAAATTCAGGACTTTTTCGTGCTCTATAACGAGCCCCAAAAAAATGTCATGAATGTTGCTTTTTGAGCGCTAACGGGTTAACTTATTTAGGAAATTTCAGTCCTTAATCACAGATAACTCTGTAGTGATTCCTTTGCTAACTCTCAACGCGATTGGAGCCACTATAGGAATATGAAGAATTTCCATCTCCAATACTCTGAACTCGAAGGACTTGCTCCTACAATAACAAAGTTTATGTAGCAGTTTCACCTTATCTGCACGGGACATCACGCAAACGTGCAGAGTATAGCCTCAGGTGGGGTAAGTGAAACAATTTTCAATCTTGTAACTCAATTCCGTCGAAACCGCTCGTCAGCTCATGAATATTGAAGACGTGAAGATTACGGAGTGTTAGAGAAACACTATCTACATCAAGTTCTGCATCCTATTATACTTTTTCAAAGGTACGATGAGAGCTGATGATCAAGATTTCATCTTCAAAAAGGAACTGCAAATAGAAGACTATTATGATATCATATAAAATTAACCCTTCCCAGCTAAAATGCGAGTTTTGAGGGTCAACCCTTGATGGAAGCAATTTTTTTAAAACCTCTGCAGTGAAATAAGCCATGTATTCAACCCACCTACATCGGAAGGCCGAAAAAGTGCGTGTTGCGTGAACATGGGATATTCGAATCGGGTATATTGGAGGGGGGGGATCTTGGGGTCGTTTTCCAACAAGAATCGAAAAAAACTGGTTGAGGGTTTTTGAAATAAAATTGATATTCCGAATCTTCCATGTGTTTTTGAGAGAAATTGAGTATCCTTCGCATTTGCACCCGTTATTCAGCTCCATATCTATTTTAAAAAATCGTCGGTATTCAACCACCTTAAAAGGCCCGAACTCTTAGAATATTCGTCTAAAATTGGGATTGAGTGTGATCTCAACGGTCAAATACCGTTTCAAAACAATTACAAGTTCTTCTGTCGATCAGTACCAAAGGTGCTCGTATATGAATGTTGTTTCTAATTTTAATAGTCCTCGTGATTATGTTGCTTTTTCAATTGTTGACGAGTACCTCGAAACATGTCTGAAAATGGGTACATGAAAGAATGAAAGAAAATTCGAGCCTCGATTTATTCATTACGATCAGTGTTTTTGTTTTTTCAAATCAATTCAAGATTAAGCAGTTGCGTATCTTTTATTACTGTCAAATTATGAATATCAAATAACGGGACTGATATACTTTCCATCCATATAAACCAGTCGATAAACAAGGGAATTTATCGTAGAGTTTCTCATTTCATATCCCAGGCCTAACGAGATCAGTTCATTTTTCGACTCGACGATGGATTCAACGAATCGCATGTTTAATGGTGCTTCATGATTTATCCAGTTGTAGTTATTCGTCAAGTGGATTCATTGTTGATGCACGACACCGCAGGACCTTCAAGATTACAACAGCTTGACATTGAAAGATCATACAACGTGGAAAACATTATCCCAAATCCACGGTCGTGCCATGGCCTAATCTTATCATTTTCGTATGATTTATGTTGGAAAGTAATGTGAACTGTTACTCCGTGAACCAATGCCTGAGATGAATTACAGGTTGCAGAATGGCATTGAGGATTATTAGATCAGGTGCTGGCGAGTGGCATGCGATAGAAATGAGTAAGTATTAGCTGGTCGATCTGTCGTGGTAAGGGAGAAATTACGCATATTTCCATTTTTGTCGGAAAGGAGTCATTGGTATTATTCGACGAGCAAAAAGACTGTGTTTCATTATCAAAACCGCATTCAACAATTTTTTTATGGCGGATTCGAATCCTGGAAGAATCTGGATATGAGAAAGATTCGATAAATTATTATTCGACACAAAAATCTCGTAAGCATCCAAAACCTAGTACCTCCCGTCTGGGCGAGTGGGAGACGCATTATACCCGCTCTTACAAAAGTTTTTTCGTGTCACGAGCTCGCGAAACCGCTGTAGTACGTAAATACCCGCAGATGACATTATGTGGGTTCTACGGCGTGGTGGATACGTGGTCGATGCGCAGGATCTCCCATATCGCTATTGATGCCTCGAACATCATGTCTCCATTCGAGAGATGATGATTTGATTGTGTTTGAAGGGTTAGAATTTTTGATGGATACTGAACTCTTTCTTTCCGCGGATTGGTCAGGCATTCGATTGATTCCCATAAACGCCTACGTTTCGCCCATTCGATTTACACGGGCCTAGTCAGGGCTCGTATGAAATGATGAAATTTCGTTTATCACAGATGGAAGAATCACAACATATTTCTCTCGTATCATTCAATATATGTCAATGGTTATATCTTAAAGCATATTTTGAGGTGGTCATGTGTTGTGTGTGTCTTGCTGCTTTAGTCAACCCGACCAGAGCTGATGATCGAGCACAGGTGACATCAACCACAAAAAGAGAGTCCAGTATCCATCAAAAATCATATCTCCATTTTCGGGGAGAAATTATTGATAAACTGAATATTGCATCCAAAAGATAGATCGAGAGGGTGAAAACAGGAAGTATTGCTTCTACTTTACCTGAAAAAATTAGTCAAAATTTGTTAAGTTATAATAAAAAATGTTTAAGGTTGATTCTTTCATATCGACGAGATGAGAGAAGCGTAGGTTCTTCCGTACCACGGTAGTGATAAAATCAAACGAATAAACGGGTAGTCGATGGAGTTAGAAAATATATTGCAACAGTCTTGTTTTCTTTACAACACCAGGCCGTTCGAGATTCTCGAAGAATAATAATAGATAGATCGCAAGTTATGTTATCAGGAAAAGGTTGCTTTGGTCAGCGAAGTTTGACACTTCCGATTCGTGATTTTGACGTATTTCTAGGATCATAATGCACTCGAGGGACTCAGTTGTGACAGTGGCAATCGATGAGTAGTCTATGTGCGTGAATCCAGGTATCTGCGTATTATCCAGATGATTGACAGGCCACGCTGGCCTAATCGGCGCGTATTCGCCGATACAACTTGAAGATCTAAAGTATATCTCACGTGGAAAATTCCTTTCCATCATCAGAAAGCCAGTCCCACGGATGCGTGAGCTCACTTGCCAAGCAGGTGTAGGTCGCGTATACCGTAATCGCTCAACGACCGCAAATTCATAGTTTTAGGAGTAACCGTGACACAAACGTCTCCGCGCCAAAAAAGAAACTGGTCAATCATCAGGTTATCGAAAATTGCGGTTGTATTTAGATTGCTGTTTTGGTGGATGCTCATTTTTTTAAAGAACCGTTACAGCGTAATACGAATGAGTGACAAAATTAAGTATTGTCGATGGCATTTTCCGAAAAGCAATCGACAGATAAGAACCACCTCGGAACATACCGATTTGCTTCTTCAAAGATCTAGAATTGATTCTGATGTTGGTTTACCGACCTTACCGCAAAGGGATCTCATCTTCTGCGATATACAACGAATCTCCGGGCCAGTCACCAGTCAGTAGGAACTAGACCCCGAGACAGGTGCTCAGTGTTCACCGAGTCCCTCGACCTCAAAGCGTTACTTCCGTGAGCCGGCTTGGGGCGTGAGTTGAATGCCCGCCGGAGCGTGGAGTCCGTCCAACTTCATCCGGCAAGAGTCCTATACGACTCTGCCCTGCCGGTGCTCGAAGGACATCCCAGGCTCCTGCGAATCTCAGACCAGACTGTCCTGAATCCATAGAGATATTGGTACTATCTCTATGCCTAAATCCCTCCCCCTGCCAAGGTATGGGTTTGGCCATCTAAAATCGGTAGTCGGTAAACAAGACGAGTGGCATCCAAACCAACTTACTGGCAGGGCTTATTTCTACCTTGCGCCCTTAGGGTCAGACGGGATAGAGCCGATGGGCAGGGGGCCCAAGATACAAATCCCAAATATTGGTAGTCGGGTCACCAACCTGATAGTCCATGTAGTTGCCGTAGCCCATGTGGTTGCAGGTGCAAGCGCAGGCCTGTATGTGTCGACGCATGTCGAGCTCGAGCTCCTCGCCGCAAATGCCCCGGCCCATCATCGTGTCGCCCATGCAGTAGCCGCCCGTGCAGTACATGCGCGGGTCCGGTTGTTCCAGGTAGCCACCGCCGCCACCACCACCGGTGTCGTCGTAGCCGTCGATGCCACCCAGCCTGCTGGCGCATCTGGAATCTGCGGCGTAGCCCACGCGAGACTGAGACCTTGGCTGCTGTTGCTGTTGTTGTTGCTGTTGCTGCTGGTCATCGAAACCCAGCCTGGACTGGGGACGCTGGTAGGCGTTGGGCGGAACGCCGTCCTGAGAAAAAGCGCAACAGCAGGGAGGAATCGTCAGTGATAATGTCAGGGCGATTCGGTAGATCGTACATGAATCGATATGTTCCATATTCAGTTTAGATTGAATGAGTCTGGTCTTAATAATTTTCTTGCCCACAAAACTGATTCAACATCCAACTAGGCAGAGGATTCCCTGAAACCAATTATTCTCGAATCTTTATCATGTCTTCCATATGGAATATCTGACAGAATTATTTTGATAATTTCTTCAGATCGGATCTTAGAAAGTGAGATAAGCATCCCCGATGTACAGAATAATGACTCGATTCGTTATTGAAGTGAACCGTTCATAGGTGGTTCGGTCAGGTATGAGTCAATATTGGTGGCTCGGATGTACACAGAAACATCGATAATATTCTGATGCTGGCTTAGTTAAAATTGCGAATTTAGTCCCAGTTTATGCGATGGGAATAGAACTGCTGTTAGCTCTGCTTCAATATTTATTCAATTGATTCCCAAAGGGAATCCGACCGATATATCGAGTGATCGAATTTTATCACGAATTGAACATCTAGATAATGGAATAAAAAATACAAGATGCCATTTCCGAATTTAAATCGTCCCCCTATGCGAGTAGATGGTATTAAAGTGAATCGGCGTTGGTAGATTAATTTCTTGTGTCTTCATCAACTTCGGATTCGAAGACAATTTGATAATATCACTCATCAATCGATCTTTTATCATTGACATGCTAAACAATTTGTAAGATACATTTCACTAGTAATGTGAAAAAACCCTTTGACTCCAGATCAAATTGAGAACCCGCTTCTTGCCAGAAACTCGCTCTACCATTTGTACTGCATAGAACCAAACGATTCATTCTTATCTCAATTTTTTTGTTAATCGGCTCCTCGACGATCAATAGCGATCCATAATTTTTCATTGAATCAAGTTCGAATTCGGGGTTGGCGAGGAAATGAAAAATAAATCTGCCTTCTTACAGGAAAGAAAATATCTTGTTTCTTGGAGTGCTGATTGTTTTGTCTGGACTGAGATTCTCAAAAAACGCAGAAAGGAAGTGACAGCTGAATAGTCTAAATTCATCCCGATGGATTATCTTCCTTCAATTCTATTGTGTTTGAATATGATCGAAACAATTCGAAAAGAGCTCATTACTCGCAATAGGAGGTATCACCAATTTTGCCATTGTCCATTCACCTAATATATTATACTATTCTATGTCACTTCTCATCAACGATTTATAAGAAAAAGCAATATGATTCTGAATACCACAGCACTGACGGACGAACCATGTGAACTCTCGAATATAGTAATCATTCGAATGAGAAGAGCCGTGTGATGGACCAATGGATAGAATTTCTGTCCTACTTTCCTCATCCAATTCCACTATTGGCAATGCAATACAGTGACTCCCCGACTAGTTTGCGAATTCTTTACACCAGTAAAGTTTCGCTGAAATATTGATACTCCACTTGGTGAGCATTCGGATCGCCATTGTTCTCTACAGCCAACGCTAATAGGATCAACGGCCAGGTAAATTTGCAGCTGAGAACAAGCAGACCCACCCTAACCGAAGCTCTGTACAATTAATTGAGTGACGCTGCGAGTGAAATGAGCAATGGTATAGTAGTATTATGTACGCTGCGATAGATACAGAGAGAGCGAAGACCAGAAACGCTTGGCGACGCGTATTCCCGACTCAATCGTATCGTTCATTTCCGCTCGACCCACATCCCTTGAATTCTAATCGACTCACATTCTACATGAACGCTCTGTTGACCCAGAGACCTCTCCGATTCGAAGTATGAGAGTCAGAGGGGATCGTTGAAGTACGCGAAGCTGAGTGAGCGCGAGACAGAGAAGGAGAAACGCGGCGAGCGTAGACCACGGCTGCAACGAGGACTTTTTGTTTGAGTTGTACGTAATCATCAGCGCGTTGCTACCGGATTCCTTTTTGTCGAAACATAACAGTGTATACGGATGATTAATCTGTTGAGCCTTCATCCAATCTGGAATAAGTATCTTATTAGACTAGGCGAAATCACCGCCATCGCTGGAAAAATTATTCTAGTGGAATTTTTTTATAGGACCCCCTCCGGAAGACCCTTCTGAATCCGAAAATCCATGTTCCCAGGCGAAATTCGAATGCAAAATTGTTTAAACTGAAATTGTTTAAACAAATTGTCAAAATAAATTTTTTCGATCAGGAAGTAAATTTTTAAGGTAATTTGGCTCATTTCAAACAGAAAATGTCTCCTGTCATTTTTCTCTAAAAGTCATTGTTTTCGAGTTAAGAGCGTTTCAAAGTTGAAAAAACGCGAAAATCGCGATTTCCAGCGACCGATTACAGTATGAAAAACGGAAAAATCTCATGTTACCAAAGCGGAAAATTGTTTATTGGGATCTCCTTAACAATATCCAATAGCCAATATTCATGATCCCGAGCGATAACCCTTTGTTTTTTCAATGTTAACAATAGGTAGTTGCGCACGCTATAGCATAGGACTCGATAGGATATCGGCACGAGCAAGCAGACGACGCGCAGGCCGCCACCGCTACAGCATATATGGCTATAGCTTGCGCAACTACCCATTGTTAACATAGAAAAAACAAAGGTTTATCGCTCGGGAACATGAATTTTGGCTATTGGATATTGTTAAGGAGATCCCAATAAACAATTTTCCGCTTTGGTAACATGAGATTTTCCCGTTTTTCATACTGTAATCGGTCGCTGGAAATCGCGATTTTCGCGTTTTTTCAACTTTGAAACGCTCTTAACTCGAAAACAATGACTTTTAGAGAAAAATGACAAGAGACATTTTCTGTTTGAAATGAGCCAAATTATCTTAAAAATTTGCTTCCTGACCGAAAAAATTCATTTTGACAATTTGTTTAAACAATTTCAGTTTAAACAATTTTGCATTCGAATTTCGCCTGGGAACATGGATTTTCGGATTCAGATGGGTCTTCCGGAGAGGATCCTGTAAAAAAATTCCACTAGAATGATTTTCCCAGCGATGGCGGTGATTTCGCCTAGTCTATATGGAGATTTGAAGAACTTGTTTATTCCAGATTCACGAGATTTTTTCTTCGTGTTCGAAAGAAACGTCAAGACCAACTAATGGATTCCATCAAACCAGAGATGGCACGAAAATTCCGATCCATGCATATTTTGCTCTGGAATTCTTTGATTTTCTTCAACTGATGGGGAATATTCAATCGTACAGTCTTCCTTATTGCATCAATACCTACTTTGACAGAGATTATATAAACTCATGTTCAGTTCTGTTTGTTATTCGAATAAACCCGTATTCCACGAATAAGAATGGGGGTCTAACATGTGTATTTTGCGAGCATTACTAGAATTGATCATAGAACATCATCGTTGATTGGCTCATTTAGTTGCGTGAATTTTCGTGTGATTTCGTTATTGATTCTGAGACATGTCGTGCCTGTGACATTTGTGTGTTACGAACTTGTTGTTGAATGTTTCAGACATTCAAGCTCAGAGCCGATGGTTAGATCTGTCAACACCACGTAACTGTGATATCATGTTTCGCATGTACTGCACACGGTTTCCTAGCATATGAATTATTCTCGTAGAGAGGTCCCAAATGATAGCTGCATGTATGGAATTTTCTGTGAAATTAGTCTACCCCAACTTTTTTGTTGTGTCAGGACCACTACGTTGATGTTTTTATCAAATGTTCTCGGGCAACCGTTTGTACTAGATACACATTCTCATGAAATCAAGCATGGGATATTTTTAAACTATGAACATTTGCCGTTATTATGCTTCGAAAGTTATATGGGCTTGATATTACGTCAGTTTGATTTCCGGAATCGCTCCAACAACAACAGGATCCTTGCCTATAGGATATGGATTTCTCAAATACTGAACGGAAAATCAGGAAAAAATTAAGATTTTATCGATTTGTGAGAATCATTCATATGATTCGCGGAGTTATTTTGATTGAGCAGTGTCCAATGTTGAAAAAATACTAATATCAGACGCAAAATTCCAAAATCAAATCTATTGATACACTTCTGGATTATCGGACTTTCTCGCAATTCGAATGCTGGCATTCGGTAGACAGGTGAGTAGGTTGCTGTAGATGCAATGCTAATGTGTAGCACATACATTCATCATCTACAACGAGTTTGTGCAGTACCATTGGCATATCCTGATTGCTCTGAAAAATTGTACGCACTTGAAGTACTGAATGCAAAAGTGAAAGAAATTCCTTCTTGTTCTCTAGTACGACTGGATTGTAAATTTATTCACCATTTATTCACCAGGCATTGAATCATTTTCTAGCGCAGCTCATTCAAAGCCAATAACTTTCGAAGAATAGTCCAAAACTTCGTCTTAAACATTTTGAAAGTTGATGAAATGGAAGTTTTTCTTGGTGAAAAAGGAAGTCTTTGCTACGCTCCTTTTGATCGTTACACTCCATCACGTGACACCCTAACCATAGTCCTCTGAAGAAACGTATCTAAAAAAATACGAAGATACGTATCTAGAAATATCTCAAAATCGGTCCATTATTCCTCTTAGCGTCCCATTTAAACGTTGATTAGCACATTTCAATCTATCATCTCCCCAAGTTTCGTCAATATTCACCCGGAGCCACAAGCAATGCATTTTGTGCGGGGTTCTAATTGGGCCGTGATATGAAATTTACATACGATGAGAACTCGAGTTACAGTCGAATGATGAGGACGGCTGCGGACCGTTCAAGGCAATGCACTTGACTCGCATTCAGGCGCGGATCCAGAGGGCGGTAGGAGCGATCGCCCCTCCCCCAGGGGGAAGAAGTTGGTATAGCGAACCTGGGAGAATGCGCCCGACTGGCGTTCGATTATTGTAAAAAATAAAATTCTGGTTATCCATGAAGTATTTTCATAATACGATTTCATATTAATACAATACTTGGATCCTCCCGATCGGATTCTACACTTTCAAAAATCAAGTCGTGATTGAATGAGTTTTCTTTGAACATTTCACATTCGAGAGTTCAATGACCTCAGGTGAAGCACTAATGACGACTCTTTTCTTTTCATTTGGGATTTGCCGGAGTCTTACAATATGTATCACAGGCTGATATTATCTCAAAAAATCAACTTTGTACATTCTAATGCTACTAAGACTGGTAGTTATAGTCGGAATCCGCAAGCGGGATAAGTTGATCCGTTACGCCACAATTGCGAGTTCGAATAGATACGCGAACTTGTAACGCAGATTACAGCGCCATGGATAAATTCGTCCCGCTAACGGTTTATGACTAAAAATACCAACCAAAAAAGGCCTTTGAAATTCGTCATTTGTTGATTCCCAAAAGAAGGGATATGAGAGTGATACTCCTCGAATGAACTACATACATAAGTTCGACATTCAAAGTATCAATGCCACTCCTGACAGCATGGATACTTTCAACTACAGAAACTCATCTGTGTGCTAAGAATCCTCTTTTTAACCACAGAATCATCAAGCCGAGCTCTTTACCCTGGATTCTATTCTAAGCAATAACATTTCGCGTCCTCATTATCAAGCGTTCGTACAATTCTGCTTGAGGAAAAAAGTACAAGTCTTAATGAAATGTAGACGAAAGTACTAGTGCTCAGAGTTTGATAAGTTCGATCGAATGAGTTTCACGAACGATCTGGATCAATCTTCATTGATAAGAAATTGGCTTGAGAAACTTGATTCTACATAATAATGACCACTGATGACTAGTGCAGAACATCACGCGCCGTTGTATCGGAGCAAGAAAACTGTGGATTTTTGGTTTGGAATATATTTACCTCAGGAGGAGAGATAGATGGCCGTCGATATGGCTAGATGCAGAAAATAAAGGTGCGTCATGAGTGCTATGGAACGGGGAAGATGAAGGAGTTTATGAACCAGGAAAGGTGAGGAAGAATAGACCAGAGGAAAATATGCAGATTAAAATATAAATTGCAGTGCGAAGATTAGACGGAGAGTAGAAATGACAGAAGGAACAAAAAGGCACTTTAGAGGTTAGAAAGTAAGAGTATAATAAAAGTTAGTAAAAAAAGTGCGAGGGAGAGACAAGAGTTGAGCATGCGCACGAGAAAGAAAAAAATAAGAGGGCAGTGGCGCGAACATTTGAAAAGAGAAAAGAAGGATAGACGAGACACCACGGAGTATTCAGGAACTATATGAGCCTATAGATAAAAGATGGGACTCAATGATAGAAAATTGTCAGGGAAAGATGAAGGAAATAGAGATGATGGAAAGACGGAGGAAAGAGAAGCTCAAAGAAAAGCAAATAGAACAGGAGATGAAAGAGCGTTACCAAGTAGACAAAACAAAAGCTAAAGCTAGAAGAGAGGAGGACGAAACAAGGATGACAGAAAAAAAGGAATGAAGAATCAACAAGGGCAAGATACTCGCTAAGAAGAGCACTAAGAAAAGGGCAAATAAGGAAGGCCAAAGGACCGATGGAAAGAGCAAATCACAAAAATAATAGAGGTAAGGAAAAAGTGATACAGGAACTGTTGAGAAGATTGGAAGCATTAGAGAGGTCAAAAATAGAGTATACACATAGAATAAGAGATTTGGAAAGAAATGGGGAAGACCTGGGAAACGAATTGAAACGAGTACGAGAAGAACTGGACACTCACGAGAAAATGTCAGAGAAAGACAAGGATACAAACAGGAGAGAAGTAAAATTAAAAAACAGGGTAAGAATGAGAGAAGTGAAGGAGTCAAACTTCATCTTGAGGAAAGAACCAGAACGTGAAGAACGGATTTCGAGATCCAACTTGGGAGGAAACGATAAGGGCGAAAACGTGGGAAATTCTATAGAAAATGAGAAGGTAGGACAGGATGAGAGACTGAACAGAGAAAAAAGGTATTATGAGAAGGGAAAGCGAGAAATAGAAACACTTTGTAAAAGGGTTTAGAGAGCAGAGAGAGACAGGAAAAGAAATAGCATGGTTACATCAGGATTAGACTTGGAAGTGGTGAATGAAGAAAACCTGTGTACATGGATGAGAAAGAACTTGAAAATAGAAGCAAAAGAGATACAAGTAGAGGAGATCAGAGGTATATCCAACAAAATCAGGATAGCATGTAAAAGCAGAGACGTGAAAGAAAACATAATGAGCAAAAAGCACATGCTCAAGGGGTTCAAGATTTTTATAGAATACGACTTAACAAAAGAGGAAAGACCGATAAGATATGAAGCTCGGGAAGTAGGGAGAGTGGAAAAGAAGCTAGGAAGCGAAGTGAAGGTGGGATATGATAAGGTGATCATCAATGGAGAGGTGCGGAGATGGGACGAAAATGAAAGAGGATTCAGGAAGAAGAAAAAACAGGCGATGGGAAGGAGGACGAGTGTAGAACTGTACTGAGACAAAGAGTCAACGGTGAGATGAAAAATTCGAAGCAGAGAAAGAGAGTGTGAAGACCAAGGAAACTTATAACAAGTGGGAAAAATTAATCAGAAAATGTATCACCAGAATGCAGTTAATTATGTATGTATAGGAATGTGATGTAGTATATAGATTGTTAAGCACCTTATAACCATAATGGTTCAATAAATCAATAATATATTCACCTCAGTTACTGTCATTATGCTGATCATATCTTATTTGTAACTGTGAGGAAACATGGCTTTGACTGGTACCATCTTCATGCAAAGTCTAGCCGACATATGGAATTTCACAAGTGCGATTTTGTTTTCCATAAAGAAACGATCGATAACTGTTGAGTATTTTAATGCCATGATTTCTAGTTTTACTTGAAGGATATCAAGTGATTACATCTCCCAAATCGGATTTTGATCGACTCATGGATACTTTGAGACAGTCGTTTTAACATGAAAACTTCGAGTTTCGTGTGTTTTCTCTTCAAACATGTAAAGTTGTACGTCCATTGATTACTTTATGTTTGGGGTCCAAACTTAGAGGAAATTCAAAACAATGTAGCCAGTAGGAAACCTCACCTGTGAGTAGGAATCATTTTCGTAAGGTGTCCTCCGATGGCAGTCATCGTAGCACCTGGTGTCGTAACCGCTGGGCGGCCTTGGATACGGATCCTGACCCGCGGTAGCGGCAGCAGCAGCAGCGGCCGCCGCCGCAGCGGCGCAACAGTCTGGTATAAGTTGGCTCGAGTAAGCCTCGTAGGGGCACTTTTCCGGCGCGCCCGAGCAAGGCATTGACTGCTGCTGCTGGTGAATCCGCTCCTGAGGACCAGTGCCATAGCTCAGGCCTTGGTGCATATTTTTCGCCACTCCCAGCTTACAAGCTGAGTTTTATCGCACGCCCGAGGAGCTCGGAGGCTGGTCTCCCCAAAACCGTTCGGACCTCTTCCGCCACCTCGTTGCCAACCATTTCCTCATTGTTGGGTGCGATGATTGGTGATGTGTCGTTCAGGTTTTACGCTGCCTGCAAACAGATCGTAATACACATTTTGAGTCTTTCATTATATAGTTCGAATTGCGTGGAAATATGGGAGCACTTCACAGATTCTGGGAAAAGAAAATTTGTAAACTTATGCTGGCTCCAAAATCTGTACAACCTCGTAGGATACATATGTTGAATCCAAATCGCTGTACAGCTAATTCAATCGATCGACATGAGATTCGTTACGTAGAATCGTTCAAGTAAAGAACAGGCCGGGTAAAATATGAGAGTTCGCGTGACAGACTTGAGATGAATCAGTTCGTAAAGAGTGCAGAAAAAATTCCCTCAACAATCGAATTCAAACCTATCACTCAATCGACCCGGTGTTCATCAGAAACTGTTCTACCTCCACTCTTTTCTTTCCTGTAGAACTCGTTTCCGACTTTTGAACTGCCCTTCTTCTTTGCTCCGGTATACATGTATCTGTACAGCTAGTTGCCAAAGTAGCTTCTGAACAACTTTTGTACTACTGCGTTCTCCAACTGTAACAGCTTCTCCGTTTCCAGAGTCGTTTTTCCTCCCAGCTCGTGGTTTCAATCTACTCTCCGATCTTTCTGCCGCAAATGAAGAGAATCGGATACACTTATCGGATCGCGCATCAATTTTATTTTTTCCCAGATATTTCATCATTTCGATTCGTAATAGTATTGTACAATACCAAGAGTTGGGAATGCATGGTTAATAACTGTGCGCGAAGTCGTAATTAAATGCACCACTGTCCGAGCAAGATTATCTTGGAAACGAAGTTTTCAAGAAAGGCCAAATTCAGAGGGATAACGTGACATCATATTTTGGAACTGTGGGTGAATGAAAATGCATTAGAGCGAGAAGTTACATTCACGCACACTCCACCAGTGCGCAAATGTAAAACTGTGCAAGAAGTCATTCACGCATTACTTCTCGCACTGTAAATAATGAAGAGAAGTCTCATTCTTTCACAACTTCGCGCACACAGTTGCAAAAGAAAAAAATTTATTCAATGTTACGCGTGTGCAGCGTTTATCCGGAACATTCGCAATCTCAATTATCTGATGAAAAAGAAGCCGTTCCAGATCTTCTGAACCGAACAAAATCATTCAAGATCATCCAAACATAGATAAGCAACAGGAAACCAGCGATGGATCGGAGCCCACCAAACGAACTTATGATGACGTTAGTCGGATAGCAAATTCATTCAGGGAGGAAGGTAATCAAATTTAACGGGGAGCAAAAGGATCGTGAGATTTTCAACATTCCCGGGTTGTGGGACTCTAGTCTCATTGTTTTTCCTTAAAATCTTCAAGATCACGCAATGCATCCTGAGCTTTCGAGGAATCCTAAAAGCAGCGCTGCTGCAATACGAGGATTTCCGAGAGTATGCGATTCTCGCGCTCATACGAATAATTTTACGCCGGTTCCGGTCTCGGCTCTCGATCTCGGGAAAATCGAGGACCCGACTCTCGGCCTCGATCTCGGTTTCTCAGAGAACCTTGCCGAAAGTCTCGCTTACTTCATAGATTTTCCTACGCGTTGTATCCCGCACATGACGCTCAACTGATGAGGTTTATGTACGCGAGATCGATGAGCACGCGCAAATACATTCTAGTACATCGTTCTGTGAACACTATACCTTGTGATTTTGCCCAGTCACTCGGCATATTTCGCGAGCTCCAATAAGAATATAAGAAATGGCTCGGAAAAAACGCCACCATGCAAGTAACAGAGGAGATATCGTAAGTGAGATTCCAAAGAAAACCATACAAATTCAGTGATTCTTCAGTGCCCCGAAGATTTGGAGATCTGAGTGAAATAAATATTCAGAAGCTTCTCGAGCCACTAAAGAAACGAATATTCTGAATTGGTGGGAAACGAATGAGAGTACTTATACTTTTTTGGCACAAATGACTGAAAATTTTCTGTGTATATTCCCAAGTTCTGTTCCAGTAGAGAAGATGTTCTCGAGCGCTACGGTTGCTCAAGATAATAGATATTCGCTTAGTGCAGAATCTCTGAGAGTAGAATTATATCTTAACTCATGGATGAAATTTCCTCCCTGGAAACAAATTTGTGGAATTTGTGTTTTGGATTATGATTATTTTTTGTGGAAATAATTTGAGTTTATGAACGATGAGACATTTTTTCAATTACATTTGCAATTTTGATTTGTAAAATTCTATCAATAAGACTGAATACGCATGATCACTAATCATACAGGATATTCACTAATGAAACCGAGACTCTCAGGAGAATATCCGAGGCACTCTCGGTAAAACCCGAGAGCGTGCAAACGAACTCAATTCCGCCTTTAAAAAATTCCGATTGCACTCTGTTTCGGGCTCGCTCTTGATTTCCGAGACTCTCAGCACCGAAACCGGGACTGCTCTCGAGTCTCGTGACAGTCATACTCGAAACCTATTCCCAGTCACAATCGAATCGAATAATGTCAGAGTTACCGCAGAAAACCAAAGTCGAGATGATGGTGAAATCATCCTCCATGGTTCAAACGTGGACTTGGGCTTGGTTCCACTCGGACAACAGAGTTTTATATTAGGTGAAAAAACGTCCAACCACGAGGAAATGCTCATCAATCATTCCACTCGTGATGCCACAGGATTTCCATTAATATTCGGGATAATTCTGAGTTTACCCCGTATCCCGTGCATTTCAGACATTTCTCAGCAACTACTTCACTGTCACTTCACTGTCAATTTGAAACTTTTTAAACCTTCCAATGAAAGTCGCCTGAAGTCTGCGATTCGACCATTTATATACATTAGGGTGTGCGCTATTTTCCAACCATCGACTTTCCACGTTGCCCCGGTGGATTTTCGATCCTTGATATAAGAAAATGGGGAAAAACTTCTGCCGCACCGTGCACGACATATCCTGCTTTGCCGCACAAACCTCACTTTAAACGTCGAAACCCCGGATTGAAAAATTTGCCCTCTTAACCCTCCGTGCCTCTGAGATCACTGAGATTTTCATGGCTCCTCTTGGACCATAAAAATATCAAGATACACCATTCAGACGTAGAACTTTACGGGAAACACGACGGATCTGTTAGATTTGAGTTTCAAAGTAACCTCGTCGTGAAAAATCACTAATATGGCTCAAATCACTATCAGTAATCTTGAAACTGACGATTATATCGGGTTTCTCGGGAAATTGACGTCGAAATGATGTATCTTGGTATTCTCCATGGTCCAAGAAGGGCTATGAAAAATCACAGTGATCTCAGAGACACAGAGGGTTGAGAGGGTAAACTTTACAGTACAGGGTTTCAATATAAAAAGAGAGCTTGAGCGGCAAAGCAGGATACGTCTACAGAGAGCGGCAAAAGTTATTTCCTGTATTTTATATCAAAGATCAAAAATCCACCGTGGCATTGTGGAGATAGTTAGTTGGGGAAAAACGAACACCTAAATGTACATATGAATCCTAAGACCAAGAAAAACGCCTATAAGTCCCAAAAGTAGTTGTATTATTAGGCGAGAGAAATTCCTGTGATGTCGTTCATGTTCCCGGGTTTAGGATAGTTCTACAGATTTTGACTTCTGAGTTGGTAGCGAGTATTTTTCGTATTCATTTGACCAAAATGCACAATTTTACTAGATGATTTGATTCAAGGTTGTGTATGCTAGTTAAAAGAGTGTTCGTGCAGAGTTTTCGGGTATTCAGTGGCACCATCCCACATGGAATTGTAATCTTCAGAACTCCATAAAATATCTAAAGCTTTTACAAATTCCTCCATCATTCTTCGTGATACTATCACTGAACTAGGCATGTCCACATAGATGAATTTCTCAAGTCAACAAATTAGAGTGATAGTCATGTCTTTCTCCTAAACATTTCAGCTTGTTCTTGCAAGTTAAAAATTCATGGGTCCTGGTGTGATCCTGGTTCATTATTTAAGGAGTAATGTTTGATAACTTTTTAATTTAAATAGTTCGATCTCACGGAAATACTTTGGATTCTTCTCTCTGTCTAAGTGCCCTACAATAGGTTCTTTTATCTCATTGAACTACAAACTTCCACCATTTTACAATTCCCCGCACTTACAATTTTGAATGGACTCGTTTTGAAGAACATTATAGCTCCAATCTGAGCGCGGTAGCCGATTTTGGGCACTATAGGGCAGTTAGACTGTCAACTGAAGCGAGACAGACTCGTCCTCCAGTACCCAAAATGGGCTTGCAAGCGAAGTGCGGATATATTTCTTCATTACGAGAACCCTGAAATCACATTCAAACGTGGCAATTTTAGATTGAAGTAATAAAAAATGTTCAGGTGCGATATGGGAAAACTGTTGACTCTCAAAATCTATCACCACATCAATCTTCAGAAAGACGAGAAGAAATTCAAACCAAAATCTCTACCAACTTTTTGAATACTTTTCGAAGTTAATGATTTTGGATACTTTTTCTTCTAACTCAAGTGACCTCGAATGGTTCCTGTTAACTAGGTATCTGTAAGACTGGAGATTTGGATATGAGATTATGAACGAAGGTGGGATAAAGTTGATAAACTTGAATGCCAATGACATCATCTCCAACTCTGTTCTCAAAATGAAGATCATCAATTATTGTTTGAGTCTCGTCAAGATGAACTGAGAACAGTGGGTATAAATAAAACACAAACGTGAACTGTTCACGAGACATCGGAGGACGTACGGAAAAGGACTATCACCCTTATTACAATTTCACGTTCGTATGACCCAGTGGCCCAAAATGTAAGTTTTCCTTTGTAGTACATCCAAACGAGGGCAGCGAGTAGGCTTGTATGTTCAGTTTTCTGGATAAAAAAGACTCAGCCAGCCACGCGAATTTCCATACTCCCGTGCACTTATGCTGCATGCGCAAAGATTGAAAGAGGGAAAGGATTCCGCCAACAGAGAAAACAAAAGGGTGCAAAATTGCAATCGGGCAAGAGTACGAGCGAGCGTAAGACCAATCGGAGCACGCGAGACGCGGAAATAGAGAACAGCTGTAGAGCTATTTTGTCGCGCCGAAGAGTTTTGTACATACTTCCTGAGAAAAGTACAACGATAACGCAAGTGTCGAAGCTGCTTGGTTCGAATTATCAAACGAAGAATATCGCTTGAATTGCATTTTTTTTTCAGAGAAATGAGTGGGGTCCAATTTTTGATAGGAATAATGCAATTTGAAGTGCAAGAGAGAATCTCACGAGAGTGGAAAGTGGGGTGAAGAGAAGAAAGGGAGGAAATGAAATGTTTCGACATCCCCGGGGAGATGGTGTACAGACATCTCCACTCCACGCTTTAAAGCTTTCGTGTGAAACAGGAGCAGAAGAGCGAGAGGGGAGTGCGAGCGTGAAATTGTGCACGTGTGTGTGTGAGAGAGAGGGAGGGAGTTGTCGATGGGAAGAGCTGAGAAAATTTCTGTAAAACCACGAAGAAGTGCTCTCGCGATATTTCTCGAAGTTATGCGAATGCGGAATTCGTGCTTCGTTAGAAAGCGAGGTAATAAAGACTCTTCACGTTTTGCATCCGTGCCGTTTCCCCCATGGAAATAGCAAAATGCAGCTTCCACGGTTTGTGCCGTTTGTACGTTGCGAGCTTTTCGGTGTTATTCGAAAGGAATTCGTAATAATAGCAATTTTCCAATAGACAATCATTTGAGGGATTTGGAATCGCGACAATTAAGCCCTTACTAACTTCCTGCCCAAAATCAGCTTCTAATCAATTCGAGTTAATTGTGGGTTTTGTTTTGAGGTGGCTCATTCGACTGATCATGTCACAAATCTTGGTCCCTTATTCATTTTACACTCATCCAGATCTATTCGTCAGTAAGTCATCAGTTTTTTCATTATATTTGCTGGTTTCATTCTCCACTTATGATTCAGCAAGATTGACTAACTAATCGATTGTCGAAACTCATCAATCTAATCTTCAGTATTTACGACTCAATTAACATAAAAAAATGTACCCTTGACATCTGGATAGACATAGACAATGAGCTTTGAAACCCGGAAAAAAACTTTACACTCTGAGGAATATAATGATTTTGCAAAATTCTATAAGATTTGACCATTATGTATAAAAAATGACGTCTGAAAATGATATTTATCTAGAAGAAACTCACAGAGAAAACGGTACGATTATTTGAGTGAAGCTCGCTATTTCTCTTTGAAACCTACGATGAAGCATACTCATTCATTTCGAGAATTCATCACTACGAAAAGCAACAGGATTTCTTTTTTTCACATTCATCGGTCCTCTCTCATGTTTTATCTGATAAATAATGACGATGAAACTAATTGAATATCTCGTTATTGATGATAATTCATCCACAGCAACAAAAACAAACTCGAAACTGAGAGTGCAAAATGATATGAAGCAGACCAAGTCCTCCAAATTTCACAATTTCCATACCCAATGTTACACCCATACCTTTCATCAAATTTTGAGTTCGAGGCCATATTTTCTACGACGCATGTCTCGTTGTACACGTCCCATTTCCTGTACTGAACTACACGAGAGGGAATCATTCTAAAAGGCTTATCTTCCAGATTTCCATATTGAATTTTCACACGGACCGAGAGATCATTCGACGTCAAACCGAGCTCGCTACATCCATCAAATCCACAAATTTTGAACGCCATATCGATGTGTGTATTGAACTTGATGTGATTTATTACGAATGCCATACAATCTCATGCAAAGATCTCACATCCACATTTGCCTCGGAGGCTTTTGCAAGAATATTTGAAACACGCGTTTTGAAGCACGTAATCGCATTGAGTTGACTGCGCGATGCTACATAAGATGAAAGTTGTTATATCACGCTCGCAAGCCGAGGAAGTTCCTGAGTCACGTAGGACATCCTTAACGTCTTGAAATCTTCTCATGATCTCCAACAGGCAACCAACTCTGTTTAGCAGTTTCGCCACAGACACTACTCGCTGCTGGAGATCTAAATCCATCAGGCCGTTGTGCTAACTTCTATTCACGAAATTATTTTCTTGCTATGGGATTAAGTACAAGTCACTACTAAGCAGGGCAGCACCAATCTTGCGGGTCCTGGATCTTGACGAAACTTTGGGAATCGTCTTGTTTTGGTGAGAAATGAAGGTACCCAAATGGGTTTTGTCCAATGAGCCTTTCATCCCCAGATTCAGCTAACGTGATTATCATTGCCTATGTAGGACCGTGTTTAAAAGTCGTAAATATAGATATACTGACAATGCTAATCTCCATTGCTGAATCTTTCCATGAAAGGCCTATTGGACAAAACCCTCTTGGGTACCTTCATTTCTCACCAAAACAAGATGATTCCCGAAGTTTCTTCAAGATCTAGGACCCGCAAGGTTGGTGCCTTCCTTGTAAGTATGACAAACATTTTCAACGCAGCATCTGCATTGGAGAAAAATTTCAAACCATTTGCAACCTTATGAGAGTTGTCTGAACTGATATTACACCACGTGGAGATACGGTCGAAACGGCCTGTCGAATTATAGGTGGATTCAATGGTCCTGTTGGAATTCTTGATCATCCTCAAAGAAGGGTATAGCGCAATTTGACGAATTTCCATTTTAGAAATTCAACGACAATTGAAGACTTCAACCTTCTCATACTTGACTCAATTAGATTTTTGCGCTTTTACATATCTAACCATGCAGAATGTCAATGGCAATTTCGAGTCTAGCTGACCGATTCGAAATTGTGGCTTGGCTCTGTCAGCCTCACTACTTTTTCTTGCAGTTTTAGGCTTGAAAATATGCAGTCAGGCCTGTATGCAGTGGCTTGAATCAATGTTACAGGATCATGGTCACAGTGACCAAGTAACATGATTTGATATCAGAGTGTACGGGTACACAGTAAAAAAAAAGATGAATTTCCGAATTTTTCACGTACGGTAGTTGAATAATTAACCAGTTTGGATCGTTTGGATGGATTGCAATCAATGAAATTGAAATTCTGCCACTGCAATCGCGTGTGTTGCGTATGTTTCACAGACACTTAGACTCTCGATTTTAGTCGTATATTTAAGGATGAATAAATCGATTTGAGATCGTAGGAATGCTATCAAACTAGCAAGAGCACGGATGCCCGAGCTGGAAATCCTGAAAAAAGTTTGATTTGTACTCCGTGGATTAAAACATTGATACAAAATACTGAATCACAAAACCGAAATATGAAATCATGGCGAGGCTGCACCGCTACGGGCCTTCGAAGGAGATATTCATTTAGGTGCGTCTGGAATGTAATGCCTGCCAAAAGCGACGCCAAAGGTCGACAATGGATTATGAAAAGGCCAGTTGTCACATTGTGCGATAAGGAAGCATGTAGCAGAAATTCGACCCCCTGGTTGAAATACGAGCTCAACTATATTGATTCAAAGAAAAATTGCAAACACCGAGGTTGAGACAAATTGATACAACCTTTCTAGTTGCAACTTTTTTCGACTAGTGGTTGGGAATCTATTGCATATTTCTTACAGTGCAGTGCGAGACAGTACATGGAGAAGGAAAAATGGATGATACATGGGTGAAGAAGAAAAAAAATTCTCGCCGTTGCGTTCAATTCGTTGCTCAAAATTTGCACGGAGCAGGACAACAGCACAACTTATTAGTCTAAATTCAAATTTCATCCACACTGTGATGCTAAATAACTCTGTTTTATCTGTGTGCATAATAGGATTCAATTACGAGAAAATTTCAAAATTCACTGCAAATCTTGTGTGACATAACTGGTTACAGTATTCAAAGAGATAAATTAGCTGAAATGATGATGAAAATGTCGCATATTTCCAACGAATCAACCCCATGTTCATCAGCCCCGTTTTCCGATTTAACGTGGAATATTTTTCGCACTCTCAGCACACACAGTTAGTTGGAATATTAATTTTTCGCCAAATCTCGTGAAACTGAGCCAACATGAAAACAAAATCCATTTTCTCACTCCTGCGCTTTTGTTTCATCTACACAAGTGAATTTTGAACGCCCGGAAATGATTCACACACAAAGTTCATAGAGTCTCAAATGTTCTAAACGTGACGGAAGAATAATTTCCAATTCAAAAGTGTCGGATAAGTTTGTGGACCTCCGTGCATACAATTTGTGAGCAGACAAAACAATGACTAATCGTTATGCCCATATGATTTTGAAATTCTCTCAGAATGTGATTTTTCGGAAAATTTTGATGAAAGTAGATCATTGTTAGTGAAACTGCTCAGACTCTGGAGGGGCGGATGAAGATCGTGTGGTTAGAATGTCAGGTTTGCTATCCTATCGAGCCACTCTACTATTTTAGAAAAACGAATCTCGTTTGGGAAAATTTTACATCATACTGTTCTAACCGATGTGTAATGATTTGAGTTGGGAGCTTTGTTTTCGCGAAGTAAAAGTTCTCAACGATGGTCTACCCTCTCAATGAACTTATATCTGATTCAATAGAAAGTACTATGGCACGTTCCTTTACAAAACTTAGTCGGCTGACTTCAAAATAGATGAACTGACAGGCTCTAAATCACGTTGATCGCACAGATAACGCAATAAGAATCATTCTGACGAAAACTATCTGTTTTTAGATGATGAACTTTTATTTCTGAAAGATTTTGCAGAATTAGTTTTGTCCAGGCTTAGTTCTCGGGTACAATAACAATCTACTGAAGGGAAACAACTGTATTATTATACGTATGCACTGGAGCCTTGCTCATTCTCGTCACGCAGGCTGCAGTTCATCAGAGCGCGTGCCAAGATGTCGATGGAGTATTTGCTTTGATTGGAAGGCACATCAGGTTCGAGAGTATAGCGTAGCAAGGGTAAACTGTAGAATATGGCAATATAGCTCAACATTTGTGCGGTAAGTTGCTTTAAATCAACCGGATCGTGCGGCGTTATTATTGCAGCGAGCTCACACATGAGCTCGAGAGGAGCGCGGTAAGCGCGAACTTTATGGGCAATCATTTTTTCCCGCTCGCTCAGCTTGGATTTCTCTCGACGTAAAGCATACAAACCGAATGAACGAAGCGAGCTCGGAGCCGTTTACGGCGATACGGAGCCCACACGGCCTCTCCTCCCTTCTCGGGTCGTTCATGATAAAGCACCGGCCGATCCAATCTCTCTCGCACGGCCTCCCTCGCTCACAATATAAGTGGGCCATCGCATCATCAGCGCCAATGTGTTTCGATACACGTCCAAGTTTCGATGCAGATGCAAAGGGCGATCCATCATCGAGGGAGCAGCGTTGCGGTTTGGGCCAACATACAAGGTGCAGCGGCTTGCGTGAGCTTGCGACGTGTAATCCGGCTCTTGGCACGTGTGCGCGCGCGACTGGCCTACATGTCCACGAGGGTAGTAGATGCGATGGTGTGGGGTGAAGGGAATTCCTTTGCGCTCACCGGTGTAATCGGAGCCAGCATCGTCCGGCGGTCCTGCTTGCGTTGTTTTCTTGCTCGCAAGCTCACGGCCACTTTCCGCTACGTGTACTCCCGAGCGTCGTGAATAGTATTTCACAATTATCCCCTGTGCTCTCTGGGCGAATCACAGCCGGTACGATAGACACTCGCTCGCTCGCTCCTGCAGGATCGGGTGGCACGCTGGCCTACTGCCCCACAGACAGACAGTGACTGCGTTTATTCACCCCTCGTGCTCTTGTTCGGCACGCTGCCGTTGTTACTGCGTCGAGTCAGCTCTCATCCGACGCACTCGATAAACTCGACGAGATAACTCGATGTATACCTCTAGTACAAACACCGCGCACTGGCACGCTCCCTCGAAAGACGCGCGCGCGGGGGTCGCGATAAGGGCCACGAGGCCTGTACGAGCGCCAACACACCGAGCGATGCTCTCGCCGCTCTCTGCGCTCGTCGGCAGCCACGGAGAGCAACTGGGCTGCTGCCGCTGGTTCTGCTGCCCGGCCGGGTGATGGCTGCCATGGCAACGCCGCACGCGAGGGAAGCTGCCCCCGCGCGCGCCAAAGAGAGAGAGGAGACCGGGGGTTGCGCGCGTGAGTCGAGCCGAGAGCCGAAGCCTCACACGGCCAGCAGCGTCGAGCGAGAGAGGCCGTACTTTGGCTCTCTCTGTCTGAGCCCCCTCGACTCGCCCTCGTGGGGCAGCGATGATTCCGAGCGCAATTAAAAATGAAATGCGCGCCCGCGCAGATGGATCGACGCTCGCCACCGCTCCTGTCCATCCATCCGTCCGTCCCATAATAGAGCATCAACATGAAAATGTAAGTTGGTTTGTTCATGCAGGAGTCCCTTGTCCTTTGGCACCCGATGCCCTCGCGTCCCACTGCGACTCGCGTGTATACACCGAGCTAGAAGCAATAGCAGTAGTATAGTTTTGTACAGCTTCATTTGCACCGCAGTAGAGTGTAAGTATGTACGTGGCACGACACGCGTCGTCGCCGTCTTCTTTGCCCATGCTCTTTGCGTGCGACACAGTATGCACTCTCACCACCCTTTCAGCTAGGCCCTCTGAGAGACCGAGACTCCTTTCAACTCTCATATATACTCCGTCTTGAGCGTGACTCCTTTTTGCACCCTGCTCGGAGCACATGCCAGACGTCCTCTTAGCCGTGTCGCTCTTGGGCGATGCGGGCACACGATACCTTTGCCTAATGGCCCGACTAGCACGCGCGAGGCCAACGGCTTTTAACATTTGCGACATTGCATACGTCCTCCAATGTGCCTCGCCAATGAACTCAGAGCTCTTGCCCGCCACACGCCGACTATACCCTTGCTTGTCCATAAGTACACCGAGTTAGTGTAGTCATTTCACAGATTGTACCTCCGCAGCTCGAATCGGAGTTTAATCTAGGTACGGATCAAAAGGCAGATGCTGAGCATGAAGTTATTCTTAGTTTACAAAAATTTTGACAACTAGTCTCGTGCAATCATTTTTTGGATCACCAAAATTTTAACCCAGGATGGCACGTTGAAACATATTCAGGAGATTTATCGCCCGACATGTATCTAATATGAAATATTCCAAACGTAACTGTTGGAAACGACGACGAAATAACTCCTCTATGAACGATCGAAATCCTAAAGTGCAGAAACATTCGGAAGCACTACCCTTGCTCGACATTCCAAGAGTAACGAACATTTTCCAGCGTAATAGTACATTATGCATCGACCCGAGGTTAGGCTGTTTTGGGGCACGGGAATCAATTTTTCCCGAGTGTAACGAGAGGAAAATATTCCCAGTGTCCCAAAACGGCCCGATAAGCGAGGTGCATACACTATTTTCTGCTATTAGGGTGACTAAACGCCAATTTTTTGTTTCGAGCCGTGAAGAAAAATGGCCGTTCAGTCGCATTTTGCCATAAAATGAATGAATAAGCCGGTCAATGTTTTTGTAACTTGGATGAAACTCAACAGATGTAATTTATACGCTTTGTTGCGAATTTCATACGTTACTCATATTATACTAGAAATATCTTGAGATGGAACTATACTAGAAATCTCTTGAAATGGAACGTCCATTTCGGACTCCTATCCTAATAAACTCAGCGTATCTTAATTATCTACTGTGAAAAGTTTCGTAGGAGTCATGTGCCAGCCAAGTACTTACATCCATTTTGGACTCCGTGGCATTTATATTGTTGGTGTACCCCTCTAGATTGAAGATTGAGATGAAACTGGAACTTGACTACCAACACCAGGATCAATCTCCTGCACTAAATTTCCAGAATGATCTCCCTAAACTTAAGATCAGGACTCAACTAGAGAGAGTGTTGAGCAATTCTACACAGTCAACAGTTTATTCTGACGATTTCTGTTGTTACTAAAAATTATTTCACCTCCTCAAGCGAATGGGTTCGCTGAAAAGATCGGTAAAACAACTCACAGCGGTAAATAGTTTATAAAGGAACGGAAACGAGTTGAACGCTGTGTTACTGATGCATATCCGTTTACGTCTGACCATACTCGTCTTTTTCTACTGTGTGCCCGAAGCACAGTGGGAAAAAAAGTTTGCCGGATGGCATGAGTTATGCGTTAGAATTAAAAAGGCGATATCGAAGTATTTCAGGTGATGAAATTGTAGCTTCTTTAACACTTAATTACCCACGTGGTAGACTTTTGGCACATGCGGAATTTCAATCTCATCTCTAAGTCGGGACTCGTGTTTCGCGGTTCTGGAGCCTACATGTAATTTCATACTTCAATATTACCTTCCAAATGGACCAATCACAGAATTTGAAAAAAAATTTTTCTTCAAAATATCCTCAAAATGAGTACTCAAAATCCATCACCGACAAAACTCAAAATTTTCATTTTGAAGAATATTCATTCAAACCAAGTGATAATAGTTTCTTTGAAGTCTACTCGTGATATTAAAATGATCACCACGACGATCTCAGCCACAATTGATATATTTTTTTTGGAATTTGGAAAATTTTCCATCGGCGTGACCCAGAGAGAAGACAAAAAGATGACATTTTTTGAAAATATGTGGTTTCCGAACCTAAGTTAGTAAATTTATATTGACTAGCATTATTGCCTACCTCGCTAACGCTCGTCCGGCTTGAAAGTGTCTCTGATATGGTATGAGCCCCTGAAATGCTTCTGTAGTTGAGTATGTAACGTTGAGATTTCAAAATACAGTGAATTCGGAAAAAAATAATTTCCTTGATGTAACCTAGTAACTGTGATTGAGAACTATTGAGTTGGTGTAATGTTGCGCATAGTGAGGTTCCTGAATCTCCAGTAAGTATCTGGAAATTTTGCTTAATTTATTCAATTTGTTGGGAGGATATTGCGAAATTTATGATTATTCGCCTTATGAATCCTATCTCACTTATGATTTGTACATTGATGAAAAACTGATCACGAAGGATATTTCTCTCTTCAGCAATGAATAACATGTATACCTTTATTGCCCATCTCGTTTGACTCAGTCAATACACTAATTTCGAAATAGTTATTTACATACATCGAAACAGTTATTTTCAGTCTAATTCCATCCAATGATGCAATTATACTGAAATAGACAACTATTCGAATCTAATGGACAGTGGAAACTGGAGCGATTTTCACTGAAATTCCAGTAAAATTTCCACTGAAACTCTAGCGATGTTCAATGGAATACCAGTGGAAATTTCACTAAAAATGTAGTGATTTTCACTGAAATTTTAGTGATTATCACTAGAATCCCAGTGGAGTTTCACACAAAATCTGAAAATTTTCACTAAAATTTCAGTGAAAGTTCCACTGAAACTTGAGCGACTTTCAACGATTTTCACTGAAATTTCAGTGGAACTTCCACTAAAATTTTAGCGATTTTCACTGATTTTTAATGATATTTTCAATGATTTTTTAGTGAAATTTTTACTGGATTTTTAGTGAAATGTCCACTGAATTTTTCGCGGATTTTTTAGTGAAATTTTCACCTAGGTGAAATTATCTCTGAAATTCAGTAAAACGTATCACTGGAACTTTAGTGATTTCCACTCCATCCATTCACCAACCCACCCACCTGACCACTAACCCCCACTCACCCACCAGCCCACCCACGCATGACCCAACCATGACCCATACGGCCACCCATCGCCCTCCACCCCCTGCCGATAGGCAACCCCTGCACGCGAGATGCTGACGGACAAATTTTGGCTGGGCTCTTAATTATTTTAATTCTGAAATGTTTGAAGTACATGAAAATAATTTTTAACCAGGATTTTCCACGAGAAAATCGCGGAAATAAAGCAATTTTCGTGATGTGTGCTATTTGGCTACCACGTGGGTTGGAGTGTTAGTAAATCTCACGTGGGTAACTAAGGGTTAATGCAAGATCCAAATACTTTTCTCTCGAATATCTTCCGGAGGTCGCATGACGACGACTTCTATTAAAACACAAAAAATGCTTAAAAAACACAGTATATTAGCGGTTTAACTCGGAGGGAGAGCAATTCACGTCGATTTTTAAATGGAACAAAGTTCTTGCGTTTTCCAAGATTAATTGTTTTAGTACCCTCAGTTTTCCAAGAAATCGTAACGATTTTCTAGGTTTTTTGGGGGGTTTTTAGGCAAGAATTCGAATTTTGAACTATGCTAATCGAAACAGCAGTAGATTCTACGTCAAGATATGTGTTTCAGAAAATTTTCAAAATTTGATTCTAATGGTAACAAAAGGATCAAATCAAGAGAAAGTCCGGAAAACGCACCAGAAGCCTGAACAGGTTCCTAAAACTCGAAGGAGGAGCGATTTACCTCGATTTTCATGGGGAACACAGTTGTTGAATTTTTAGAACAAATATTTCCCTTCCTCCGGTTTTTCAAAAAATCATCACTTTTTAGGTTTTTTGGGTTTTTGCAAGATTTCGAATTTTTGACCCCGCCAATCGAGAAAGTAGAAAATTTTACCTCGGAATAAGTGGTTCAAACAAGTTTCAAAATTCGACCCTAATGGCTCATTAGGGAGTAGCCGAGACTAATGCCGGCTAATACGGCTAATTTTGCGGCAAATGCGCGCTACTGCGAGAGATCCACCACAGGTGCGAGTAGACAGAAGTAGCCAAGAGTGGCCTCGCTGAGATTTGAAAGTGTAGCATTTGTGGGGCCATGTTTTACTCCAAACTACTTTACCACTACTGGAAGCTACTGTAGAGCTTGTAGTACGGACCCAACAAGCGACCAACAATAGACAAATAGAGGCTCGAAGTAGCCACGAGAGGTGATGTGTCGTATCAAGAGAGAAATGTCCGTGCTTAAGATGTTAAATGGATCCCAATCGAAGGCTTAGACCGTCAACTTTTGTTGATCAGATGGCTCAACTGCTGTAGACACAAGTCCAATAATCATTTGTTCTCGACTATCAAGTCTATCATAGATTGGATCAAGAATCCAGTGAGAGGCATGTTCAGAAGAGATTACAAATATTGAATATAATTAATATTTCAAAGTGGCAAAAAGTATTCCTCATGGTCAAAATCAACGTCCATGAGGAATATTTCTGGCAAAATCATCGTGATCACATGGTATAGATATACTAACAATGCTAACTCTCATGGCTGTATCTCGGGACAGGAGGCCCATTGGACTCAACCCTTCGAGATACATTCATTTTTCACCAAAACAAGATGATCCCCAGAGTTTCATCAAGATCCGCGTTCTGCAAACCTGATGCTCTCCTTGTCAGTCCGGGAGCTCGTGAACTTTTTTTGTGCCACCTTAAGTAAAACCAAGAATAGTATATAAAACATTGTCGCCTATCTATCGATCACGAAACCGCGGGCGTCGGACGGCCTAATTTTAGAGGAATCATTTCTTATCGATTCTTAAAATAATCATTTTGACAGGTTGATGAGTCATAATTCGTTATGGATGAGATTTTCAGGGATCATAGTTTGTAATAAGGAATGTCCAGAAATAACCGTGAGACCGCTCCGGAGTGGAGCGACACGCATCAACTCAATTTTGTAAATTGATAAGCGACAAAATCGTGTGTCATATTTAGTACAACCTGGAAATTTGTATCATTATAGATATTATGTTCCTGAATCACAAATCAATCGTCAGACCGCTCATTGGTGGGGGGTTTCCCAATCAGACGCTCTGTGCAGATGGATTTTTGGCGAATGTATCGCGAACTTTCGACTGGACAGAAAAAAGTTCTGAACAAAAGCTGTGAGGATCGAAAAAACAGAGAGAATGAGTCTCAACACGTCGATCTGTGATGATGAAGACGCCCAGGGGTGGTACCGTGGTAGCGTAGATCGTCATCCGCGCGGTGCGCGCGACTGACTACTCACCGTCTAGGGACTTTTCGGGTTGGAAATGTAATCGTGAGTCGTCTTTTGCGAAGCAGACGACGCCAAATCGAAGTTTGCAAGTAACATACAAGCTCACGTGATAGCTTGATCAAAATCATCTTACTTTGCGGGAAAAGATGTTCGTGAAGTATGAAAGAGGGAATAAGTATTGTCAGTGACGGTCGAGTTGTTTTATAAATTTGAACGCCGTTCAATTCTCTCGGATATTTTCGAGGCTTAGACAGCATCAACTTGCACCTTTTGAAGATGAGCCGAATCATGTGAAAAAATAAGCATGAAAAAAAACAGACTAGTCGACGCTGTAAATTATGACGAGTGCCAATATTATACGCTCGGATTATGATCAGTAGCTCAAATCATTGAGACCCATTGATCCGTGAATTATTTAGCAAATCTATGACTGTACCGAGGTACCAGTGATTCAAAATAGTCTTGAGAATATTGTTAAAGTTGATATTTTGGCAAGCATTTCTGTGATGGCAAGTAATTATGCAGTAACGGCTGCTGACATGAGCGGCTGCATTTCAATTCGTAGAATGCTAGAGAGTACGAAATACTGATACATTTGGAATCGACTTATTAGTGAAAATTTTTATAGCAGCCTTTCTCGCATCACATCATTAGAACTCGCCTATATAGATAGAACATGATTTATCGTATGATTCATAGAGGATGGAGGTTACCTCTCCAACACCAAAATCCCTAGACGGTGAGAATCGAGTCGCGCGCTCCGTGCGGACGACGATCTACGCTACCACGGTACCACCCCAGGAAATGAGATAACCGTTATCCGCCGATCCTCCGCGTATTGACGCCGGGTAAGAGAGGGATAGGGGGAAGCGCACTCGCAACGGCTGGACGCAGTTGTAAGTTTGCGGCACCCGATCGATGAGTTTCACATTGATTGAAGGTCGTCGTGATCATTCCAGATCAACGTCTCAGGGTCTATTCTATTCGTCTGTACAATCGCAACAACTTTCGTATGCATTTTTTTTTCCACCAAATCAACAGTTTGAAAAGAAAGACGCCAAAAACTCGTTTCTGACTCCCTTCAACACTCGTGAAAAGTGATTCTCCAAATTATTATCGCGTTTTCGCGGAATTTCGTCTAGAGTGAGTGTTTCAGTGGAGTAAAAATGTATACAAATCTCAGAAAATTGTCAAGTTTACTCTTCAAGTGTGTTTAAAAGGGTCAATAACGAATTTTTGGCGTCTCCTTTTCAAACTGTTGATTAGGAGGAAGACAATGTCGTACAAAAGTTGTGGAGATTGTACAGACGAATAGAATGAGCCCTAAAACGTTGATCTGAGATGATCACCGACGCCCAGGAATTAATGTAAAAGTTATCGGTCGGGTGCCGCAAAGTCACAGCTGCGTCTAGCAGTTGCGAGCACGCTCTCCCCTCTAACCCGGCGTCATGAAAGGAGGATCGGTGGATGACGTTTGTCTCAATTCCTTGGCGTCTGATCATCACAGTTTAACGTGTTGGGGCTCAATCTCCTGATTTTTTTCGATCCCCACAGCTTTTGTTCAGAACTCTTCTAGTCTGACCACTGCGATTTGTGATTCAGAAACATGAGACTTTTGATACACAAACTTCCAGGTTTCACTAAATATGACACACGATCTTATCGCATATCGGTTTTCTAAATTGAGCTGACCCGTAGCCCCCTACTACGGAGCGGGCTGACGGTCATTTTTGGACATTTCTTATTATAAATTATGATCCTTGAAAATTTCAGCCATTACGAGTTATGACACATCAACCTGTCAGAATAATTATTTTTAAAATCGACAATAAAATGACCTTCCACAATTGGACCGTCTGACGCCGATTTTGTGATCAGTAGATAGGGGACAATGTTTTAAACACTTTGCTAGATTTCACTAGATGGGACACCTAGAAGTTCACCAGCTCCCGGACCAAGTCAACTGCGTCGTATTAAACTCTGGAATATGTGGAAACGCTCTATCATTTGAATTTCTCAAACCTAAAAAGATTTCTTGAGAGATGGAGGACTGAGAGGGAAGGGCTCACACCATATCCAAAATCTTACAGTAACGGGAAAGGCGGATGGAGTGGAATTCCAAAAATGCCCTCAGGTGATTTATGGAATTCACCTAATTTTTTCAGAATAATGGACGCAACTCGGCAATGGAAAAAATGCAGGGGTCGAACTTGGCAAGTTTGATTGGAATCGTGACATTATACATACAATTAAGTGCGTCAGTAAACGTGCTTCAAAATACGGGGACGCTTTTCAACGTAGGTAACTCACATACATGCGTATGAGGAGCAGTTCATTTTCTTCACTCTTTGAGATATTATATTTCGAAGAAACACCATGTTCGCCGTTTTTGCAGAATATTGACGAGAGAAGTGCTCATTAGCTCTCCACTTTGTGATATGAGCTGGAGAGAGCAATACACTCCTCGTTTTTCAGTATTTGCCAGCCTCACGATGAGTTTCATGAATATGCACGCACGTGCAAACTCTCATCACCGCAAGATCTCTAGTGCATCTTTATACGAGATCACGTAATCCCAATATCTTCTTCCGATTTTTGAGCCACGCTCGTACACGAGCATCTCTCTGATGCCTGTTTCTTCCGCGCGCACTTCTTTGCTCTGTTCTTTCAATTTTTGTTCGCCTCGATCATGTCATTTTGTTAGAATTTATCACGTCGCTGGTGACATCAGCCGACGTAGCTGAAAAAGTTCGTGCTCAACCGATAAAATTGATTTATTGCTACAATGTTCACCCACTCACAGCTGCGTTCTCTCTTGAAGATCTGGATTCATTATACTCTTGGAGGGATTTACGATCATTTGCAAAGACCTTGAAGATAGTTTCTGATACAATCCTCCCAAGCTTGGAGAGATCCCTACTGACAGCTGAGTTAAAAAACCTTGGACTATAACAGATGATGATTATTGTAAGAGTACCTTTGTTTAGAGGGGTTTCATAAGGCGCCGTTACCGATAAGAGAAGTTCGAATTTTTATGTTTGGGCATCAGAATCACAATACCGGGACAATATCATCGACGATTTAGATCGCAAGCTAATCATAGTATAGCTATTAACTTTTACGATGCAGTGGAGCGTTCAACGTTGTTGACCCCTTGTGAGACTCATTTCCCCGCGGTTTGCTCAGAAAAGGCCATGGAAAAATTATTTTCATGAGCAAAATATGGGGGAGTATTACTACTTCTACTAACAACATGACAATATCCAACTTGCCTGCGTCTCCATACATGCGTTAACTGACACTTGTGTTTGTCTTGAAGAATATAGTTATTGGGTATCTAGCTGGAGGTATTTACTGGTACCTATCTTGAAAGATTCTTCCAGGTGGGATGTAAAGAGAGTGCAACTGAAGAAACAAAGAGCTAGCCTCAATAATTTCATGGAAGAGTCAGAAATCGGGTGTACATTATTGCCCTGGGCGCGTACGCTGAGTTTGGGTGCTAGGACAGTTCATTTCCTGGGCGAAGCGAGGGAAATAAATTCTCCGCCCCCGAAACGAGCCTGCGAGGACAAGGCAACCATGATTTTTCAGCAAGTGAACCCTAAAACCGCATTTGAGAGCAGCATTTTTAGGTTAAAATTATGAAACTTTTTTCATGCAGGGTGCGTTCTTAGGGGTTGAACAAGATGCTTATATTTCCGCTCTATTTCGAAAAGTGTCGAAGAACTTTTTTCGGTAGGAAAACAACTCCAATTAGATCTCCCATAGCCGGATAACATGATATTAACACGCTTACTGTGAGATCGGCTTTTCTAAATTCTATTTCGATCATGAATTGGACACCAATACATTGGCGCAAAAAGTCCATGTGGGGTGAGAATATCTTACAACCTTTTCATCGCAGCATGCTAGCGATAAAATCTGAAATCATCTAACATCCTCATTCATGTTCTTGAAAGACCGAGTCGTGATGTTGGGCTGCTGGCAGCAATGTTTGTTGAGTAAATATGAGTAAAAAAGATAGAAAAATAACGAATCGCGGGACCCTCGTACGGCCCATCACAGTGAACGTTTTGGTGAGTGGAGGAAATAACCCATACAAATCGAGCGACCACATAGAACGACGCAAAAAGACAAATTATGGTTATGATTTTGTCCTCTATTATCGTGCCTTGCGGAAAAAATGTGTACCTTGGTGTGTTTATGAAGTAGATCTCCGAACGATGACAATTCATGAGCATGGGATCATGCACTCATCCATCACCCCGCGTGCTATGGGAGAGATTTTATTCATATCATGAGAACACTTTCGCAATGATTAGAATTCAATGTTGTCAAGATTCAATGTTATAAACCTCGTTATTAGTAGGTCAAATATTCTTATCATCCGATTACTACACGAAAAAAATTCGACTCGTGGATTACAAATTGATTTATCCTCGATAGAGAGATTGCGGATCCCTCTAGATCCATCGCAAATTGCGATGCCGCATCGCCTCGGTGCGATCTTCATTCTCGTGGTGACGAGCTCTCGGCTCCTCCTCTTTTATCATTGTTCGAGCCGGATTACACGACCTACTAGCGAGGGCAATTGCATCGCGCTCCTTTTTCTCCTGGCCGAATTTCTTCTGCGGCTGCAACAAATCCAATCTACCACTGAGAGCAATCCTTAGGCTCCAAATGGCCGCTAATGATCGAACCGCTGGCATCGGCTGCTCTTGCTGGGATAGGCGCGACAGGTGGAAAGAACGACTCAATACTCGCGAGCGATCCTCGCAGTTTACGAGTATAGCTACACCGGGTCAGCGTGTCACCACAAACAACGATCTTGGATTGCGAAAGTTGCTCGAATTCAGCGGCAGTGCTCCGTGTGGTATATAGGTATATATGTGGGCCGATGGGTGCCCTCGTCTCGTAATGGTCGGCTTGGAACGGATCCCGAGCCAGCTCGAGGGATGAGGTGGTGTATAGGTGCGCACCGAGATCGAGGCCAAACTATGCCTAGCCTCGAGAGGGAGAGAGAGAAATGGAAAGACAGAGATGGAGAGAGAGATATTGCAGACTCCGCTGACTGCACTGGAGCAGCGCGGCGCATGGTAGGACTCGGGCCAGAATGTGTATATAGCGAGAAGGCGCATCAGGCCGGGCGGGCAAAGAGCGCGTGCTTATATGCTAGCCCGGCTGTGCACACGCTGCAGGAATATGCGCCAGAAGGATGATATTTTCGTGAGGCTCCGTCGCGTGGAATGAGGGCTACGGCTCCGCGGATGTGTATGGACCCTCAAAGAAACAAATTGGACATTACATCAAACGAAACGCCCGGCCCGGGCGCTTCGCTCACCAGAACGATGACGAACGTGCCAAACAATATGCCAAGTATTTGCCCCTCACAGTGCACTGATTTTCATACTTCACCAAAACTATCGAACGGTCACATTTTTACCAGCTCTCGTGCATCGCGATCCGAATTTTCTTGATTGATCTCGCATCCTTTACGGGTAAAAAATTTCACGTTGTTTATGTACAAATTCTATGTGAAGTTTTCTTTTTTTCTACGTGAGTTTCTTGCAAATCCCTCATAGACAATTTCGGTCATATTGAATTTGTATCGTATTTGTATCGTATATATTTTAAATATATTTTTTCAAGCTTATTTTAGCTGGTGTGAAGGTACGATTTGGCATGTATTTTCAATATATTTACGAGCTTGAAACAAGCTTAAAAAAAAGCTTGGAGTAATAATCGTGCAAAAAGTTAAGAATAATCTTAAAGGATCGTAAAAGGGAAGTTTTGATGGATTTGAAGTCATCTGGCTCGAACTGGGGGCGAGTCAGCTAACAGTTAGGTTAAATTAGCAAATTTTTCTGTTCGACTAGCGATTTTCTGCTGCTGTTTCCAGACAGCGAAAATAAATTGCTGTCGTAACTAGACCTCAACCCACTGGGACCCAGCAAAACATGTCATTTTTATTGAATTTGCTCTGAAGAATATGAGGGGAAGGATCTCTTATGAATGGCCACATGCAATTGTATTTCAACGGGGATGTACCACTGTTGGAAAAGAATAACTGAACTCACCTTCTAAATCTTCAATTAATTGCGAAGGGTGTGTGATGTGGGTGTAAACATTGACGAGAGTTTATATTTATTTTGATTACAAAACCGCATCAACTAAACATGAAGCTCGCCCAGCACGCATCTTGTGCTGTTTTACCCATTTCGAGTCGCTGCGACACCAAAATTTTTTGCAGCTACGCCATCTGGCGTAGCTGTATTTGCAAAATAATTTGCTAGCTGAACTCAAAGATGTTTCTAGATTTGCAAAACGTCTTCTAGCGAAATCTGTTTGCTGATTTATCGAGGCAAACTGTGCCTGATTTGGCAGCAGAAATAGCAAGACCAGATAGAAATATTGTTGGATAAGCAAGGATCCTGACAGCAAATTCTGTTTTGCTGTCGGAGCTCGATCTTTTTTTAGCGTGAGTTACTCGACCCAGACGCTGCTCGGCTCAACAATGAGGCTGATTATAATGTTATACTCAGCATATAATCTAATTCAACCGAGAGTCTAAGTATTTCTTCATGCATAATTTTTCCAACTGCCGACGTTCCATTTTGAAAGGATGACCATATGCGGAACATGCCTTACTCGCAGACTGCACAAGACACGGGGGGTATTCTGATGGCTCTGCGGCGCGATACGTGGGCCAAAGGTCAGTTTATCTGCTCGCATTGCCCTCTGGCGACAGATTTATTAGCACTGTTTACCTGTGCAGAGGGATTGATGCACATACAATCACTGATCTCGGATTCAAGTATTCGGACTGGATGGGTATATGCTTGAATTCGTGTTTCTGAAGAAAAATTTCGTCAAGACTTTCGCAGTCTCCGGCCACCTGGGCTACTGACCAGAAACCTATGGAATAGATAAAAGGATGTGATTAGATTAGCGAGTCGCAGTGAAAATTTGACCTTTCACTCTCCTCTCGCTGCAATTTATTCCCACATACACAATGTGTTTTTTGGTTCTCATAACCTCCATCGTTTGTTGACAAGGCTTTGATCGCATTTGCATTTCAATCTTTCATCAAGCGGTTATATTAGCCATATCTCGTGCCTATAAACGAGCAATCCGCACGAGTACTTGAAACCGAGGCCACGAATTTGCTAAAAAATCTGTTGCCAGAGAGCAATGCGAGAGCAGACAGCAGACAAACTCATCCTCGCCCCACATGCTGCACAGCCAAATTTCATCTCGTGTCTTGCAGACTGCAACTGCAAAAATTGCCGTATTCAAATGAGTCCTTAATCACAAGTCCTTGTCGACAAACGTGTGATATGGATTTTCTGGCCACGATGATTTTCCACCTGTATCACGTGTCTGTACTGAAAATTTGCGCTGGCTCACATTTTTCAAATTTATATCATTGTCGTGAGATTTCTACTGATTGTTTTGCGTAATCGATCGTACTGATAATTATTTTGTGATATGACATTACAATCAGCCATAGTTTTAAGCCGAGCAGCACCTGGGTCGACTCACTCACTCCCATCTCGAGTCAAATGATTCAAGATCCATCAAAACTTCTCTTCCACGATCTTTTAAGATTATTCTCAACTTCTTACAGGATTTTCAGCTCTAAGCTTTTTTTAAGCTTATTTCAAGCTTGTAAATATATTGAAAATACATACCGGATCCTAACTTTACACCAGCTTGTGAGTGACCAATAGGCTCTGGATCTCGGGAGAGAGCCAGTGGTCAAAATTTATCATAAGGGATGGGTACCTCGATAGAGGTGTACGTAATATTCTTGGATCGATATCAGGATCAGAATGTGCGGATCGGTGGGGGTGGCTTTATTCGGCCATATTTCCCGTATACGAGAGGACTTCAGCTCTCGCAACGCGAAAGTACGGATCGAATATGGGATCAAATTTTATCCCTGCATACCAAGTGGACATCAGCACTTTAGCATGTCGAAATAAAATTCGATAGGGAATATAAATTTTTTAAAAATAGTTTTCCACACGTGGCCTAGGTATAGATGGGGACTTCAGCCCATCCACCCCAGACACACGAATGGATCTTTTTGGGGGTTGAGTTTTACCCAGAGATGAGGTGTGGACTTCAGCACAGTCCCATCTCCAGATAAGAATCAACAATTTCGCCTTCACCTAAGTGCCTGTGTACGAGAAGGGACTTCAGCCTCCACGAACACAGGTTACCCAGGTCGCATAGTGAGATCAGACTTTCATCCTAAGTTCGAAGGGACTTCAGCCTTCGATTCTCAAGAGGATCGTCTTGGAGCTTCATCGAGAGATACTCAGTAAAACACATATATGTATATTCAACCAAAAAGCATTTATTCCAGCATTCAATACATACACATATATATATATATATATATATATATTGAATAGCCAGAGGACTTCGTCTCGATAGAGCTCTCTGAATCCTGACTAAGCACAAGGTCCCCGCAATGGGCTAACGAGCCTCTATTTATACTCAGTCCTCTGGCTTTACAGTATATCTATATTGTATGAAGATATTATAATAGATGATGGAACGTTCGAAGAACCCATATCCCGTAAAAAATCAGGTTTTGATCAATGATATTCACATGATTCGTTTACACCATTGGATTCTGTATCCCAAAATCAATTAAATTCAACGCACAAATATAACAGAATTGTTTTTATTTTATTGTGATGAACCAAAAGATAATTCTCTAGAATGTTCTAGAAAAACGTGGCAATTCATCTATGCTCGAAAATCAAAGAAAGTTGATCAAGATTGTCAGTACTTTTGCTTATTTCTCGTATTTAATCATATGACTTTTCACATAAAATAGCCAAAACTTGAAAAACTCAATTTTACAAGGATATTATTTACAATATTTACACGGTGCTTGATTTTGCAATTATTCTCGAATATCAAAAGAAATCTCACGTATATTCGAATTCTTAGAAATCTAACGAGTGCAATCTACTGAAACAGTTGAGAGAAAACGTTATGGTACGTTTTTTATAGAAAAAATTAGATTGTAAAATAAAAAACGAATAGCAAATCAATTGTTCTCAGAAAAAACTTATATGTACTTGAAAGCTCAGAAAATGAGCTTTATGATGGTATAAAAAAGTTTTTCATTTCATACAGTTTCCCATGAAAAATTCCTCATAGAAACTCGTGGAATTTTCCAAGTTTCTATGTGTTGGTGCATATATATGAGCACGCCCATATACGAGTGTTTACATTTCGCGTCAGTCAGAAAGCGAAAAGATCGCTACTATACCTACCCAGAGGCGCGCAGAGATTTTGAATACTGGATGAATACTTATAGACAATTTTATCTTGAATTATGATGAATAAAATTAAAATTTCGAGGTTATGGCACTCACAAGCTAAAAAAAGCGTAAAAAAATATTTTTTAAATATATACGATTTTCATCTGGGCCACCCGTGGTCAATAAGATGAGCTAGAGATCTTTACGACCCAAAGTGGTACTATTCTCACGTAAGGGACCAAAATTTCGACTTGGCTAAGATTATTCTTGAATCCAATCTTTCATCCACGAGTATCCCTTTCTATCTAATTAGTTCCAATCCTATTTGATGTTATTGTAATAGTAATACCTCTGATAAATTATTTGTCACGAATATCCACTGCTATGATTCACAAAATCAAACCTTCACCCTCTACAAGATTTCGAAGACATTTCCTAGATAGCTGAGGAACTATAACCTTCCGTCGTTTCAATTCGGCGAGTTCAAGAATTGTGATCTCTCATAATTTGATTTCATACAGGGTATCCCAAAAATCAACCCCCGCCATGTTCCTGCAGAAGCGGTCGAGATTCGCAAAAAAACCGGAAAAGGTTTCCCCTGGTTTCGGGGCAGACATCCGATGGTATTCTTGGAGATAATTATCAGGGTCATTTGAAGGTTAGCTCGATCTTTTCAGATGGAAACACCTTGTTTGCCCTCGGACCCTGAAGAGCGACGAGCATCTATAAAATTCTGTCAGAAACAATGTTCCATTCGATTTGACCCTGGCGAGCTAAATGGAAGTCAATGCGGGTGATTGGTAACCTCCGTAGCTCGAAAAGTGAGCGTCATGACAAAAACAGTTTGGGATTAAAATTAAAGTTGTTCATGATCCATACAAAAGTGAACTTGAAAATGACCTGTACGGTCGTTTCCAAGTTCATTGTGGAGTGAACGTAGTATGGAAACACCTACTTTTGACCTCGGGTTGTGAAAGAGCGTGAAGAATGATGAAACTCCCAAAATTAATGGATCATCTATGGTCTCACTCAATTCATAATTACTCCGACCTACTCCACTGCATGGAGATTTTGAAAAGAGGATCTTGAAAATTGTGGAAAATACATCGGTTTATGTATTTCAAACCTTTTGTAAGTGCTTTGCAAGCGGCTGTGGCCAGCGTGGGGATTCTATAGAAATTCTCTTTCAATAGACCAGTTTATGAGAATACATCTCCAAAAATGTCAATCATAGGTAGCCAATGTATGTAGAAATGTGATTGGAAGACAAAGTGTATGAGCAGTAGGTGCTCTTGTACAGTAAGAAAAGTATTGTGACAGTACTTACCAAGTAGTTCAAGATGCTATACTAGTCGACGCTTTTACGAGTTATCCTGTACATCGTTTTTTCTCTATTTCCATGACGCAACATCAGTGCTAATTATCTTTGCCAACAGGGACCTTCTCTTATTTTGTGCTAACTTGTAATTACGATGTGACAATGAGTTGATCAGGTTTATGTGGGATGAATTTGTGACATCATTGTTTGAATAATAAAAAAGTCCTTGGATTTCGACAAGTGAGAATGTATTGAGAGATTACCTTTGCAGATTTTTTCTGAATAATAATCCCCAGTATGAATAATAATACCGATTTCGGACATTGACGAAGATGTGTCTGTGAATTCTGACATTGGCTAGTCAATTTCCGAAATCTATCTGTGCTGTAAGACACTGACTGTCTCTTGCATTCAATGCTGACATTGACTAGACGAAGTCCGGAATTCACTGACGAATCCAGTCAAAGTCAGCATTGACTAGACATTTCAGGATTGAGTGAAACTAGACATTGACTGCAACAAATATATCATACAAATTCGAAAAATTTTCAAAAACCTGTAACGGTGCCAGGAATGTATGACGAAAAGAGTGAAGTCTCTTTTCGTCTCTCAGTTCTTTGTACGAAATGACGAAAAAACGAAATTTCTCAATTAGGTATGTAATTTCGTCATGTTACAACTGGCTATTGATTTTTTTCCGTACCGGAAAATTTTCCCGATGCCGGAAAATGAAATCCCGAAGTGAGCGAGTTGATACATATAATTTGTTGAACATAATCTAGAAATGAAAGGGAAAACTCTCATAATACTGGACCGTAAATACCCTGGTAGAAATCTGAGCATTTTTTTGGCCACCTGACCAATTTTTGGCCAGTTTTCTTAGGTTAAAAATGGTCTCATGTAAATGGCCAAAAATTGGCCAATTTTTGGCTAGTTTTCTTAGGTTAAAAATGGTCTCATGTAAATGGCCAAAAAATGGCCAATTTTTGGCCATATTTCTGCCAACATAACCTCAAAAATTGACAATCAAGTTTCAAAATGGTAATAACTCAAAGATAAATCGTCTACTTCGTTTCTCAAGGGAACGGTTAACATGTGTTTATGAATTTTTGAGAATTCCCCAATTAGTGATTTTAGAGCTCATATCACATATTTCAGGGGAGTTACATATTTTATGAAAGTACCCACAAATGTATCTTATGTATGTGGTAAATTGGCCATTCTGATAGCTTATATACTCAAAATGTCAAACATAATCTGAAAAAAGCACTGAATACACGTAAATACCAGAATTGAGGTTGACGCTTACTCTATCGATGAACACATCTGTGCTTTCGTAGGGTCCCAAGGCAACTTTTGTGTTGAGATAATGGTAAAATTCATCTTTGAGGGTGATTTGTTTGATAATTTTCAGGATTTATTATTGAATTATCAACGTGAAATCATTGATAAACATCTTCTCAGGGTTTTTGATTAATGATTTCATCATTATCTCAATATAGAAAATTGCCTTTTGAGTCTTCGAATACCCCTCCAAGCCCAGATATGATCATCGAAAGAGTAAGAGCCAACCTTGATTTTGGTATTTAATTGTATTAAGAGCTATTTTGAGATTATGTCCAACATTACGGGTATTGAGGTTATGTTTGACATTTTGAGTATCTGAGCTATCCACACTCTTTGGTCAAATTTTTTTCTCGCGAACACTATTCCATATCCTAGAATACTATCCTCATCTTTCCTGATTATTTCATGAACATTTCCAGAATTTTTGAACCGTCATCTCGCATTCATCTTATCGATGTCCTTGACAATTTCATACAAATATTCATAATAAAACCATGCTGTAATCCTGGTAGTTCCGGTAGTTCTGAAAGACAATATCTATCAAGATCTCCAACTTCATTTGTATAATATATTGAAGCTTGACGTGCTCATCGGCTAAGAATTTCAGGAAAGATAGATATTGCTTATACAATTGACAAAATTCATTATGAAACCATTCGAAGAGCCGCTGGAATACATTCGTGCTTAATCCCATTGGCCAAAAACTGGCCAAAAAAGCAGTACATATTTGGCCAATTTATGGCCAGTGGCCATCCTATTTGGCCAGTTATTGGCCAAAAAATGCTCACCATTTCTACCAGATAACTGATAAGGCAATTCATATTTGCTATTCGGTCAGTACTGTCCACAGGATATCGTGGAAGGTAGCCGGCGTAAGTTAGCCGGGGTGAATTATTTTCCCACTTAGACGCTGTCTAGTGCCTTGTTCGCCATAACCAAATATTTGTTATCATCTAACTTAGATTTGTCTGCTCTTCGTTAAGCCCAAATTACAATAGAATCGGAGAAAGTTGGGAATGAAAATGTGCGTATATTATAGGTTAGGAGGTCCCCGTGGCCGAGTTATTCCCACTTTTCTCCGATTCTCTTATGACTTGGGCTAAGCGACGGATTGAGGAATACAATTGGGACAATAACAAGTACTCGACAACTCGATTCACACTTTGAATCATCAAACTTTTTATGTAAGGTGTATTTTCAGGGTCCGTGGTCACAGTACACGGTGACCGCATCGCCTTAAGACCTATCAAATGGTACCCCTATACATTTCATTTCCGATGTACAACGCCGTCTGTAAATGATTCAACTAAGGACTACATTTTGTGTATGTCCGAATATTATTTTGTTCCCCCATTGTCCCGCGACTTTCCTGAACCCTCCGACCGATCTTCGTGAAATTTTAGGGTTGAGTTCTTAATGGGTCAGTGATGGGCCGAATCCATTGTCAACTCCATACTATCGATACTTCCTTCTCCACGTGAAATACATTACCTAAAATTTAACATCATTTTCACCAAACGCTCTGGCATCCAAGCCCAATATTTAACACATCAATTTTCTCAAGATCGTTTTCGAATATCACCGTGTCATCCTGAAGGAATTGATCGATACGGATTTCAATCCGGATTTGCATTTTCGAAAAAAACTCTCAATTTTCTTCTAATTTGAATTTTTGAAACTTCGCAAACGCCTCTATTGACCTCTTTGGAATTCCGAGGCATTGTTCAACTTCCTCGTAAGATAGGCCCAATATCGTGATTAGAGTCATTTCCGGGGAAATTTTCATGGAATTTCGATTGTGTGATAGTGAATCTGTATATCGTATTTTGAAGCATCTTACTTAATGATGATAGTTGACCAGAAAAGGTCTATTGGTTGAATAGTTCATCATAACGTCATTGGACAGAAAAGTTTCCGTGATTTTCAAGGTTTAAATAATCAATAGGAGGAGAGAAAGCTTTTTGCAAATGTCTTTTTGCAGCGTTTTTCAGCCATGATGACATCAACCTCGTTAGTAGGCTTGAACGAGAAGCCTGTGTCATCGCTGAGGAAACAATTAGAGGGTGACCTGAAATAGGATCAGAGATGAGTAAGAGATTCAGTTTATCGAACGCCCTCTGGCATTTAGGCCTCCACGAGAACATCGATGATTGACCTGTCAACGAATACAGTGGTTCTGCGATGGATGGAGAATGAGAGACGAATTTTCCATAATATGAGCCAGGCTAAGTGAGCACAGAATGTCTTTCTTGATCCGTGGCGTTAGCCAATCGCGGTGTTTCTGAGGAAGTTCAGGGTGGCTAAGCTCAAAACTGACATTGCTGATGACCCTCAATAATCTGTCACGTGGATGACTGCGAGTTGGGGGGGGGGGCATCGATCACTTGTTGAATCAAAAGATCGAACAGCCGTCACTCACGAGGGATTTCTCGACAGAAGGCGATAACGACTGGCGCTAGGGCAGTGCAAAGATATACGCGAGTATTCGTTCATGTAATGTTTTCACTGGCCACGCCCTATAAAAACCAGCAAGTTTTCATCAGTTCCGGCTACACATTCTACATCGTGAGAAAAAAATTCACAAAGAATGTGACAACCTGATAGTACGTCATAGATATATTCATCACAGACGAAGAGCTGATTGTGCACGAACTTGAGCCAAATGTATGAATCTTTAACGTTTACAGATACATAATTGGATCAAATCGATTATCCGTAGAATAATAGAAGGAAGTGTAGTTTTGTATGCTTTGGTACTCAGTAACTCTACATGGCATTCCACTCCTGTATGCCTCTGAATTTGGAAGGGTTTTGGTTGCTAGTTGGCCACATTATACGTCCTATATTTGAAGGCTTATGAGATTAAACTATGAGGTTGCTAAGCTCGTGCTGGTGGTTGCCAAATACATCTGCCGTAGCTCCTCTATTAAAGTTCATTTTCTGTAGCCACGGATCTCTCTGGTTCTGCATTTGCTGAAATCTGAGAGTACAAAATCGCCCGAGAGAACGAAAGAATATCCCGCAGATGGATTTGCAGGCTTGTAAACGCGGAAGTGGAGAGGCAGAGATTGGACGAATTCGAGGGCTGTGTGCGGTTGCAGGTAAAAGACAGAGCGGAGTGAAAGCAGGAAATGAAAAAGACAAGAGGTAGTTTGGGGGAGTCGGGGGGAAAATGGACGCGGAACAGTACGAGCGGTGCATTCAATGTTGGGCCATATATGAGCTCCAAGAGAGAGAAAGAAACAAGGGCGCTGAGAGTCCGAGGAATTTCAGAGCAGCAGTCTGGAAACAGCCAGGATAAAGCTAACCGAAAGAAGCAAAAAGGTGGGGGAAGGGGGGTTTATCCGTGAACCACACAGCGGGTTAACGGGCCAATTGAAAATTTAAAAGGTATGAGAAAAGAAAACAGAATCTTGGCATTAAATGGGAGCAAATCGAAACTAGTCCACAGGTTCAACATGGTCAAGCTTGCGCACAGACACTCGTACACGAGTAAATATTCACTGGATGCAAAGATGCAGCCCCAAAAATACCCTGTCAGAAATGGCAAGCAAACTTTGTTATCTCTGCAAATAGACTCTTGCTATGATGATTCGCTTGCTTTCAAGAAAAATCACATGCTCGTAACCAAAGTAAAATGCTTACTCACAGCTTTCTCTATTGAACAGCAAACATGTTATCATCATAGCTTAAATTTGCCATTTTATATTACTTCACCCTCAATCTCAATGGAATACAATTGAAATAGATTTGATGAGATTAATGGGATCTGATATGGAAGATAAATACATGCAACTATTTCTTGAGATCTTATTCTCAAACAAGGATCGCATTGAGAAAAATTTCATTGCACTGACGTACTAAAATTTCTTTCACACCGATCGGAGGTAAATTACCTTCATCAGAAGTCATTTCACGATCATCAGAAGGCCCAAAAAGCTGGTATTGAGTTCCTCAAATGTAACGCTCGAGATGCAGTGCCGCTAGACCGCAGTGATTACATAGAGAGCGCCGCAAGCGACAAATACTTATAGCATTCGAGACGCAAAAACATGCTATGACTCTCTATATCAAGTCTCGAATAATTGAACGAGACCAGTCGTCAAAGAATTGACATTGTTAGGTCGTTTGGAGTTCATTCTCACCCTTCGCGCACTTTTGGTCTCCGAGCTTCTACGGATCACACGAAGAGCTAATCATACTGATATTGATCACAGATGAACAAGTTCCAGCTTAGATTTCTGATTGATACATTGGTGTGGGTAAGAGATCATCAACATTTAGAGACATCACTGGAACCGACATATTCTGCTCTGGGTGATAGCCTTTGAGGTATCCATAGTTAATTTTTGAGCGACGTCAAATCTTCAAAGTCTACCAAAGTATTGACAGTTACCGAGGAGCCTGTAGCCTTACAGCTAAGGGTCGTCCACAAATGAAGCGCCCGCACCGAGCCCCGGCGCTGGCGCGCGCTATAGAAATTGTTTGTGTAAATTTATAGACACACACGTTGACTCCTCTTTCCGGAGTTGTACTTACAAGGGGAGGACCAGACCTTTGGATCACCAATCTTGTCCAAAATTTTTTTACAGTTTTGTATCACCTAGAATATGAAGAATCCAGAGTAACTCCGTCAATTGGGCTTCCTGTCCAAAGATACAGACACTGAGAATAGCATTACCTATATAGGCTCATGTTGAAAAGTGATGTACATAGATATACTGGCAATGCTAACGTTTTTGCTTGTAGCTCTGGACAGAAGGCCCATTCGACGGAGTTACTCTGGATTCTTCATATTCTAGGTGACAAAAGACTGTAAAAAAATTTTGGAAAGGATTGGTGATCCAAAGGTCAGGTCCTCCCCTTGTTAGTGATGGAGGTGGCTAAACTTCGGTTCTATACTTCGGATATAGTCGGTAACGTGGGGAATTTTTGAGCCTGCTCAGAGCGCGGTGCCAGCGCGGGCGCCGGGCGCGGCGGCGCGGGCGCTTCATTTCTGGATACACTCTAATACCTCTGTCACTCATGCATCCACGAGGCACTCACATAATCCTCGCAAAAATCGGGGTAATACACACTCCGAGGCAAGGAGTGAGCTCGGACAAAAGGCTGCAAGCGAATCATTACGAGTGAAGCAAGAACTGGGAGAGGATATGCGGGTTGACAGTTGCAGGAAGTGAATGCCACGAGGCTGAACTCTGGAGCATCGAGTAATTACGAGAGCGAGGAATGGTAATACAAAAAGACTAACAGCAGCAGAGCAGCAATCGAGAGGGGATGACAAAGTCGACCACATGAGGGATGTTAGCAGATGCTCTGCTAAGCTGTGTTTAACAGAAGTGTATTTACACACGGGGTTAGAAACTCTCATACTGAGATCATATCTCGCTTCTGGCAGCTTCGTTCTCTTCCGAGGTTTTGCTTTTGGTTTTCGGAGTAAAGTTGCATTTTTCCGGATATTCCGCCTCTTCCTGTAGTATGTTGGTCTTCAGTTCAAAATATATTCCAAATGGATATGTTCTTGCTAAAACATTTACTTACAGCGTCATCCTATCATGTAGCACTTGTATGAAGGAGCATTTCCATTTTGTGGTACTCATGGCACGAAGTGCGAAACCAACATGCATAGGGGCCGTCCATAAACTACGTAGACCGATTTTAATTATTTTTGACCCCTCCCCTCCCCCCCGTAGCCAATCGTAGGGTGCTTTTTGGCCAATCTGACCCTCCCCCCTCCCCCCAAAAAACTACGTAGCTTGTCTAAAAAAAAAAAAAAGTTCTATTCCATCGAAAAGAACCAAAGATCCTGGAAACTATTTCATTTTTCAAAATATCTTGAGTTGGAGTAGCACGACTGCTTTAAAATATCCTATGTGATTATAATTTAGATCATTTACCTTCTCCCTGATTACGGGCATGATTCGTCTTGTCAGACGTATTAGAGGGTTTATCTGCCTTATGGAGGGACATTCGAATTCGCAGTCAGAAGATTTTAGGGAATAAATTTGTAAAACATAGGTAATACTTGATAAAGGATATTCAAGTGAGCCAAGCTCAAGTATGATAACGATTCACCAGTTCAGAACCTCCAACGATACCTACACACGAGCACTCAGCAAATGTGAACAATGACGTGAACGAATGAACATTTGACGTACATGCTTTACATGTACAACCATCGGCTGTGTGACTTCATAGATTATTATTACATCCAATCAAAATTTATCTGACCGATAAGAATATTCAAATCATGTACCGGGAGCCATTTTCACGTACGCAATTTAAAAATATGAAGCTACGTAGTAAAGCTGATGACCCCCCTCCCCCGTAGCCGAACGTAGTTTTTTAAAATTAAATTTTTGACCCCCCTCCCCCCTCGGCCACCTACGTAGTTTATGGACGTCCCCTAATATCTGGAATAGTGTAAACTGTATTGAAAATTTAGACTCCCTTCAAATGAGTCAGATCGTAACCAAAAAACAAGATTGATTTTATACAACCAAAAAGGTACTTATAGAAAGGCTGAAAGAACAGAGTAAGGCATTACAAGAGGGGGGATTGACATCAGAATGTTTAATGCAAATCAAAGGAAACCTTGGCACCACAACAAAAATATCCCAGTCGTGGTCACGACAAGTTAATTGAGAGCTGATTGTTACGGCCTGGCAGTCTTCTGTGATCGGTGTAGGCAACAATAACAAATCGAACATTTATATTTAACTTGGTTTAGAAGATAAAGGACACAAATTCCTGGTATTTCAGTTGTATTTTCTGAAAAATCAAACGGAACGAAATCCCACCCCATACTTTTGTTGGAAGTTATTGAAACTAAACGAGACATAAGTTTAGGTCCAAACCCTGTTAGAACTTTCTTTTTTCCGGACGAAAAAGTTCACCGGTCTTGTAATCACTGTTTCAATGTAAATATTTCAAACGTGAGATAAATACTTCACTGTTCATGACTCAATACATTCTTAAATAATTGATAGAATATAGATATTTCAGTATTTTGTAACAAAAAGCTCTCATCCTTACGAGTCCTTTTATTTCACACGATGACGAGTTCGTCTTACTTTTTTTGGAGTAACCCGATAATTATCGCATTCTCATTGGAAAAGCAATAACTCGCTTCTTCCTGGACCTTTAAAACTTGACTTATTCAACAGTTTATCCAACGCGACAATATATTTATTATTGGTATGACCTTGGATAGGATAGCACCGATCCTGAGTGTACGTGTCTCCAAAAGTTGATCACGGTGCCTGTACTTATTACTTTATAAAGCTAAAGCACGCCTAGAATTAGATGTTCATGAAATAGATTTTTGAGTTACTATCATCAGAGTCAAATATATTTCTGGTGCATCTTGAAATGCTCATAGAATAAAGCGGAGTCACTTCCCAATAGCAAATTCATTTTATTACACCAACCGATTTCGCACTAGGTCTTGAATCGCTCATAGAATCAAGCAGGCAATCTAAATAAGGGAATAGTGAAGAGATCATGAAGAAAAACTCGTATCCTCTTGTGATGCCGACGTCTATCTACCTACAATGAGATTGAGCAGACGATAATAAAATATTGAGGATATTTGTTTACCATTCACCACGTGTTAAATCTGCCACCCATCGCCTCAAAAAAATCCAGCTGTCTGATTGGATGGAATTACTTCGGTATCATATTGCCACGTGACAGCTCTTCTTCGACTCACGTTAAATCTATGTAGTGAAGGTCCATAAGGTTATGAATAGTTGGAAACAGTTGAGATAAAATAATTAAAAAAAACATTCTAAAAATTCGCTTTTATGTGAACTGTTAAGCATAATAGCATGTCAAAATCTGGAGAAGATGAAAACTGTTATCTACGTTTCTGTGATAAACAAAGAGTAAGGCGGTTGACGTCCAGCTTCACGAATTGCATGATTTCGAGATATCAAAATGGTAAAAGCGTGGGTTGATTGGTGAAAATTACTGCTGATGTGTCAAGTTTACAACCCACGCTTTTACCATTTCGATATCTCGAAATCATGGAATTCGTAAAGCTGGACGTCAACTGACTTACTCTTTGTTTATCACAGAAACGTAGATAACAGCTTTTATTTTCTTCAGATTTTGACATGGTATTATGCTTAACAGTTCACATAAAAGCGAATTTTTGAAATGTTTTCTTTAATTATTTTATTTTCTCAATTTTAGTTTTATCCTAATTACTTGGAATATAGAACATGAATGAAGGATATTAATATCAGCCAGACTGTTAAGATATTATCTTAAGATTCCTTGGGTATTCATCTTTGCTCAAGCGCTTCAGTGTGCAAATTGATAAGAAGTGGAATAAATCAGTCAGCTATGGCTGATCAGAAATAATTCCTCATCTTATGTTGAGCAAATCGATAATTCTGAATTGATTCACAAGCTACAGTCAAATCACATTTAAGAGGCTATGTTACACTGGAAAAAATCCTGGCAAATTTTTCAGTACGATCGTCTTGTAAGTGAATTCGCTACGAAATATTGACTTTTCAGTACGAAGTATCAATTATTTTTTCAATATTCGTATTGAAAATTCAGTACACGCTATTGAAATTAATCCAGCATATTTTGAACGTTAATAAAGTGATGGTTTTTTAATTAAAAAAAATTATTGTGAGCCATATGCGTACACGATTATCACACCTTGCATTTTGTCACTTGAAAAATGCATTCCGAGAATTTCACTGTGTCCGTAATGAGGTTTGAACCGGGGACCTTCCAGTTTGTAGACTGGAACCTTATCAAGTATGCTACTGAAACAGATGTTCACGTACGTCTTGTGAAGTGTACTTGCATACTTGCAACGCTCCGGTTTCCATGATATTTTGCGTTCTTGGACATGGAATTTGGTGATTCGTGTGTAATTTGACCCACTCGATACGATTAATGATGTTGCGAGAGTCGAAAATGGCTAATGGGAATTGTTATCAACAAATTCCTATGAATAATTTAAGATCAAATTCTCCAAAAAAAAGAAAATTCTTCTCATCTCTTACCACATTTTGGGCAAGACTCGTTTTTGAGCAAGACTTGTTAGCAACACCCTGCGATGAAAACCCATAAATTTTTCAGAAATATTCCCAAATTTTCAATAATTTAATTGGTCTCGCCGTTCACCCGTTCAGTTTGGACCTCATTTCATGGTCTCGAAAAGATCTTCTGACACTACATGAATCAATGACTCCCGTCGATCGGGGTTATACTTTGAACACTTATTGAAATTTTTGGTCGTATTTTCTGTGTAACTCGTACGTCTTACGTTATAAGGGCATTGTACCTGGGTTCAATTGAAAGCTTATTGTTTCAGCTTTTGATTGCACTATAGAAGAGTCCACTTAGATGTTGTTGGCAGGAATTATGAGCATTTGAAAAGTGTTCAAATTTAGACCCCTTGGTTGAGGTAACTTTGAACATCAGATCAATTTAACGTAAGACCGTCCATGATGGATACGGTAATGCTCTCTGTTTGTCTCCATGTAATACATTCGCATTCAGAAAAGTATTACAAACTCGATTTGAGTTACCTGAAGTTGGAACGAAGGCTTTAATAATGAATGAGTAGTTTAAAAGAATCATCGACCGAATTGTGATTACAATCTGCATTTGGATTGAAAAATTCGCTTACACAAAGATCTAATACAATCATAAAATGTTCAGTCCTTCATATATAATGATCGAGACAGTCAAGCAGAGCATTTTGAGAATCAAATGATATCAACCACAAATCTCAAAACCGAGAACCATCTATGAAATACAAGAATTGATTCGTATGATCTAGAGTTAGCCCTGTTTTGAGTGACAACGGTTTTTTGAAGTGTTCAAAGTTACCCCATTCGTCGAAAAAGCACGTATTTCCCCATTTAAGTGTTCAAAGTTACCCCGTTTTGGGGGGGGGGGAAGATGTTTCAACGAAGGATTCTTCAAGGTATCGATGATGATCAATATGAAATCCAGCGCCGAGGACGTGGATTCGTCCTAGAAATGCTCAAACAAGACCAGTTTTTGATGCCTTCCGAAAAGTTTGTTGGAAACTCACTTATAGCTGATAGGGGCTCTTACAACGGTGCACAATGTTAAACACGTATGCCATCATCAAATAAATTACCATTAGAACCCTCACGCATCCCTATTTTGCTGATTTCGAGAATTAAAAACTCGTACCTCGAGTGTTCAAAGTTACCCCGCCTGTTCAAAGTAACCCCGGTTGACGATAGTTGTAAATCGACGGAAAATTGCAATACAGTATTGAAAGTTTTTGGTTCCTTTGTCATTCCTCAGAATTAGGAATATGTAACAACTTGATTTTAGCGGTAATATGCATAGCTAGAAGACTCATGTAGCAAGATATTCAGAACGACTTTATTGAAATATGAAGAGGTTTATTGAAATTTCAATACGATCTCATGATACTGATCGTCGACATTAATTTCAGACGAGATTCAAGGAGATTTTATTGAATTTTCAGTAAATTTCTCCTTGAATCTCAATTCAATGCGAATTTTGCTGAAAATTCAATCCGGATCGTATTGAAAAACGTTCTGACTTTCAGTACTTTTTATCCAGTGTACCCTTATTACTAGAATATGAAGACATCCAACGATATATTAATTTATCATCAGGACATCTCCATCCGTTAAAATCATGTGATACATCACACGCCGAAGCTCAAACATGGATGATCATATTCCTAAATCAGTAGAGTGAAATTCATTATACCTAGAAATGGAATGAGTCTTGAGCCCAATATAACATGGTATGCTACACTTTAATGGCTGGACCCATGAAAATTCAACCAAAAGAGACTGTTGAATCTCTGTGATGCATCAAGAAATGACAGGAAGCATCCTCAATGGTTCTAATAAACAAGTTCATAACAAGTAGAGTCACTCCGACTATTTTACTTTTGGATGTAGTCCATTCCGTCATTCAAGTGAAGTTTCTTGAAGCATACAATACTAACAGCGAGGACAAATCCTGATTTCAATAACAAATCAAGAAGCACACAGTGTCTCATGAACTATCATTCATCACCTTGATTGTGCTTCATAACTTGAAGACCAGGGCTTTGGCTCAGTGCGCTTTACTGTACATACACAACAAAACTTGATTGCACACTGAGGCCTCAACTTCCTCTCTGAGCTTGCAAAAATATGAAACCATTCAACTCTTAGAGGTAACTATCATTTTTCATCTGCTAACACTCATCACAAACTTATTGGTCACACGTGGTGGAGAGAAACTTTTGATAAGACCATGGTACAGCGAGGCCGCATGCAAAAAACTTGTAAGAATCCAATAGTTAGGGCGAAATTACATGGAGCGCGGAGAGCGGTCCATGTAATTTCGCCCTAACAGAGCGAAATCAAACAGAGCAGAGCGTACAAAATTGTAGCCAATCACAGCCCTCGTGATTCAAAATATTGACGCGCTTGTGGAACTCGAATATCTCGCTCACAATCGCAAAGAATTTTCTCGATTCTATTGGATTTGAGGAAATATTCGTCCAGAGATGTGACTATTGTCAATGAATAAATGATTTGAGAGCATGATTCCATTATTCTACTAATAAAAGTTCCGGTGGCGATTACATTTTGAGGTTGTGAACGACTGTGTCATGCCTAATTAGTTAACTATATTTGTGATGTTTCCAGCCCGTTAATTTGGATAGTCACTGAATGTTTCTGAGATTTTTGTTCAGATTATACTCCTTATAACTACAGTTGCACTCTGAAGAATTCGATGACCGTGGCATGCATGCGAGAACACATCAGCTCAAACAGCTGCGTTCAGCAGACGACACGCAGTTTTTTCCGCTCTCGCCGTGTACCCCGGTTTACATGGGGCGGTTTAATTTTGAACGCGGAGCGTGAAAACGAAATCTGTAAAATTTTCTCTGAGAACTTGTGAAGGCCAAAATTATCGTTAATAACCTCGTATTGTATCCATATTTATAAATAGAAAAAGAGAATTATATTCGCACAAAGTAAATTTTACTAATTTTCGTGATGAAATATCTTACGCCACGATTTTTTCCTCTCTTCCGCGTCCATGTAAACGGGGTGCACGCTGTTGTGCGGAGCGGAAAGTTTGGAGCGCTCTGATTGGCCGCTAGTTTCTACGCCTCTCTTATTTTCCGCTCTCCGCACTGTCCATGTAATTTCGACAGCACTCTGAAAACTGCTGAAGACTGAGAAACATCAAATCATCACAAACAGCACTAAAAGCAGCAGCACAGACAGCAGCAGGTTAGGCTTGACAGGACAGCACAGGACAGCATCGCGTGGCAGTGGCACGAGCAGTGGCAGCACTTCGAGGAGGTTATGGGTCCTACAGGCATTTGTTATACTTGTGATAGGCATCTCATTTCTATTCGTTGATAATCATCATATTTTGACTAATCAAAGCTAGGAAGAGTGAAATTCCTAGGGTATGCGAAGGATCGACGAGTTGCGTTGACTGCTGTGATATTCTAAGGCGAGACTCTTGCTGATCTCGCGCGATGCAATGAGAAAGAGAGAGAGGTCTGACGCTGCGCAGTGACCCATTTTGCGTTGACACAATGTTGAAATGCGCAGAGCCCGAAACTAACACAAATGCACGCGATAAGAAATCATTGACGCGCTCACACAGATTTTGGTGACGAGATTCTGTCCGGCCGTGGCCGAGTTCAATAAAAGCGAATAAAAAAAACTTCCGAACGATTAATACTGATTCAGTCGCATCGTGGGGGCTTATACTGAAATATTTTGAAATTGTACCAAAGTTGCCTAGTCGCGGTGTAACTTTGGTGCACTTACAAAACTGCTCACAGCTCTCGCTAGAGACATCAAATTGGACTGTGAAGCCCGTCAACGAAAAGCTGAGACTGTAGGCTTCGACCACGAAATGAGGTGGATTTCGTCAATGTACGTGGAAATGCCGAGCCAGCCAAATCACAAATACCGAAATCGTACAAAAATCACCCAATTTGGCGGTACATTGGCAATATATTTCTAGATTCGAGTGAAAGAATTTTCTCAGGAAAACAGCAATATATTGGCGGAGTAGCATAGCATGATCTTTGGCGGAATGTTTGCGTTTGCAATGTATTGGCAATAGCAGTTGTCAATACCCCGCCAATATATTGCCCAGGTATTGCCGATTCTAATTGCCAATGTATTGCGGTTATTTTGCCAATCGTTCGAATTTTTACGCGGCTGTGTGGCTATAAAAATGTGTATGTTTCGCGGTTCCGGAACACATAATCTACTATTCCAAATTTGGTGCCAAAAACAGAATTTCCGACATGGAGGCGAATTTATATGCAGTATCTGAGGCTTGTGTGACACCAGATAAGATATGGTTTCAGGTTCGTATTCAGTGACCTCGACAACCGAGGTGAATGAATTCTTATCAGTTCTCAACAGTTACCTCATTTCGACCTTCAATATCTGGGAAGAACCGCATGTGATCAGTGCAAACCAACCTAGGATTCGAAATCAGCCAACCAAAAAGCATATAGATCACATAGTGAGAGTGCTGGTTCAAATCACTACTGTCAACTGCGGTAGCTTTGGGACGGGGGAGGGGGGAGATTACTTTGGAACAACCCATGAAAGATTCGTCATCACGTGCGATCGGTGAGGCGGATGATCCTAAGACTTGAAAACCGATTCCTCCCACTTGAGGCGCGTATGTGCAATGGTCCTGCGCCAGCGCGAGGGCCTACACCAGCTTTGTCTTCGTTCATAAACATACTTTTTCAGAAGTATGATCTAATTTAGCAAACAATCCTTCTGGAAAGAAAGCGCGGTTCCGACTTCTGCAGGACGATTTCCAGGTGACTGAGCTAGATCTCACTTGTCTGTACAGTTATCTCGAAAAATCCATCGTTACATGAGTGTATTTTCACCCAGTTTCAATTTTGTAGCGTAGAAATTGAGAAGTGTGTGTTTTTTCTTCAAACCGGAGTAGCTTTGGTTCACGACTTTGAGCGCCCATAACTCTGGCCAAGGAGGTCCGAATATACTTCACTCTCTGTCAATCGAAAGCTGGAACTATAAGTTTTTGATTGACTACAAACACAAAGCAATTCTGATGCGACTGGTGCGAGATATACAAGTTTCATGAATTACCTTGAGAACAGTGCGATTTTTTCCCCAAAGTTACTCCAGTTGACGGTATATTTCTTTTATACCCCACTACACTTCTCATCGTGGGAATTCCGCGTTTCCGCAACTCGGATACATAATCTACTATAGTGAGTTTGTGTATCTGGTGAAAGTCCTCCCCGTAATGGCAACTGAATTTATTGAAAATCCGAGATTGATGTACCCATCCCATTTTGATTCCAATCCGATAAATTCTCAACCATCATCAAGATAGTTTTTGCATCAAAATTTTCAAGAATTGTGGGCACATGCAAGGCGCCATATGAGAGGTTCTACAGGAATTTTAACATTTGGGTTGCTGAAAAGTGAATTTTTTTTTCTTATGGCACGTGTCTGGAACCAACTTTGCTGGTTAGTATGACGTTCTAAATAAGTGGAAAAAACACTCGTCCACTGGTTTGGAAGAATGTTATTTCTGTAATTAATAAAGACCATAATTATCCATCTGAGATCCATTGAGAGCGCCCGATTGAATCCTAATCTACGGACACACAGCACGCACAAGCTATTCTGAACGCGGATACACATTGTATTCCACTAGTTTTCTGTTTTCTGACCATGTTGATGGACATGCGGGAGTACTCCAGTTCTACCTATTTGCGTTTTGGCGTCTCCTTCCGTATTTTCACAGAGATCACCGTAAACATCCTAAATCTAGTCTATAAAGACACTTATGGAGAAGAAAATGGTTCTTTAGTGTATGATAGCTGTTTTCGAGTTTCATATGAACGATTGCAATGTCATAAGAGCGCCCACATGAGCTCGATCACATATGTTTTCATCGATAAAATTTTCGTAATGCTTCTCACTCAAATAACATTCCATATCAGGGCATGAAAACCGTGCAATATTGTTTATGAAAAGGTAGGAAGGAATGGGCAAAACATTCCAAAAGATTTCAATTTTTTGTGAAAACTCGGTAACGCGACTTCAACGTTCATTCATGACTGCCAAGTCAAAGGTACGCGACTGAAACCAATGCTCTCTAAGAATATAGAATGTCTCAATGGTCTCTGAATTTTGGCAGAAATTCTCGAGCAATGTTACTTTCGCAGAAGGTTTAAGAAATCAGAAAATGACGCGAGTACGCTGAGAGATACCCAGAAAATTAAGGATGCGGGCCGTGCTGCGCATAGCCAGTTTCCTCTGACAGAACAGCGAGTAGAGTACAGATTCAGGTGCCCTGGAACCTATCAAGTTCAGCTTCGACAACTTGACAATCATTTGAAGCGTCAAGGACAGCGTGCAGTACGCATAATGTCAAAAGTTCTGTAGAATCTCTCATACATTATCTTACAACTCATCACACACTAATCATCTTTCAAGCTCATTTCAAACGAACAAGAAACTCTTAAAACCAAGCTTCAAAGTCTTATAGAAAAGCTACACTAAATGGTACTGAACGTCGATCCACATTTCATTACGCCTCATTGTTTCTCGAAGAGGAAGCAACGAGTTCCAGGAGGAGTTGCAGTGCCCACCGTGCAGATGCAAGAGTTAATCAAAATCGATCGGTGGCAATGTACAAGGGACGAGTGGAGACGCGCGCGACAAGCCCGACAACCCATCAACGTTCTGACCCGAGTGCTGAAGGCCTCGTCGAGGGAATTCCGTGCGCTTGTGCTTGGGGCAACACAGAGGGGAGGAAACAAACATTGCAGGAAGGGTCGGGAGGGAAATGGAAAAAATCCAACGAAGCGCTCGGGAAGTGTGGCTAAAGAAAGCTTGGCTTGCTCGCGATGAAAGGGTCGTGAGACGCCCGGGCTGCCGAGCGCCAAGGAGGACGAGGCGAAGAGGAAAAACGTTTTCGCGGGCCTTGCTGCAGATTGCGGGGGCAATTTTCTCGACAATGCTGCCACACTTGGCCTCACGCATGACGGAGCCCGGCCCGTCGCTTCACGCGTGCACCTACTAGACAGCTTTGCTCAGCCGTGCGTGCAGGGCCACGCTCAGCCACGCTTTACTGTCGCAAAATCGCCACGTTCGCGCTCGTGTACTTATGCTGAGAGAGCGAGAGGGCCGGGCGAGGGGCTTACCCTTCCTCTTGGTCGTCGTTGTCTTCGTCATGGTCGTCCTCGCTGAGCCTCTGCAAGCACCCAACGACTGTCGCTCGTCCGGATTCTCTATTATCTCGGCTACAGCGCGACAAACACGCAGCTAAGCACACACGTGCCCGGGTAAACACACTCACTCAATCACTCGCTCGACATTGCCCGTTTTTCCCTTTTGCCCTCTTTCTATCGCAAGCTCCAACGCTCCCGCTTCTAATCCACACACGTTCCTGATTGCTCCAATTCGAATGTGCTCGTTTCGAGAGCGAGCGGTTGAACGGTTCTTGCTCGCCGTGATTAATGAACATTTATAGCATTGTCTCGGTGACAGCTGGGATTCGCAATCATCGAGACTATCAGGATATTGTTGGTCCTTGATAGTGGATCCAAGTGAGGTTGGGTTACGAACGGTGGTGCAATTTTCTAGAGATCTCTTCGCTCATAACTTGTACTCACAGAAGTGGAAGGAGAGTCGGATCGAGTAACTTGAAAATATCACTTGCGGAACTCACTAGTAATAAAACTGAAAGTTTATTGAGTAAATCCTATCTCAATTAACCCAATGGATTATCGGAAATCTAAACAGAAGGTTTGTTTGATCATTGAAATCATATCGACGCCTCTTACGAAGATAAACACATTCGCTAACGCCCACGAAGACTAACATGGGGGCCGAAGATTAGCATTTGCTTTGTTACGGCCACGAAGATTAACACTTACTGTTTACGCCACGAAGATCAACACTTACGCCTCAGCGCCACGAAGATCATCTCTTACTGCTTAAGACCACGAAGAGTAACACTTACTCCTCAAACTGCACGAAGATTAACACATTCGCGCATTTTTTTCTTGAAGGCACGAAGACTATAAGTATTCCGTTTTAAGGCCACGAAAAGTAACACATTCTCCTTAGCGGCACGAAAATTAACACATTCGTAGACTTCATTCTTGAAGGGATGGAGATTATAAGTACTGCGTCTTAAACGAAATACTTACAGTCTCCGTCCCTCCATGAATGAAGTCTACGGATGCGTTAATTTTCGTGCCGCTAAAGAGAATGTGTTTTTCCTCGTGGCCCTAAGACGAAATACTATGTCTCCGTCCCTTTGAACGAGAACGTGTGCAAGTGTGTTATAGTCTTCATACCGTTCAGGAGTAAGTGCTAGTTTCATGGACCGTTGAGCAGTAAGTGTTAGTCTTCGGGCCCCTAAGGAGTAAGTGTTAGTATTCGTGGACCTAAGGAGAATCCGTTAATCTTCGTGTTCACAACGAATAAACGTTAATCTTGGTGAGTCACAAGAAAAGAGGTGTTAATCTTCGTAAGAGGCGTCGATATTATCGGTGGTCTGGCTAATCTGACCTGACCGAACGAGCGTTCGACCTTGATTTAACACGTTCGCTGCGACCGGTCCCACGGGTGGGACATGTTTTTGTTCGGGCTCTAGTGTGCACCAAACAACGTAGACACATCCAATGGCTTCTGTAGTGGTTTTTACTCACCATATACAATGCCAAGAACATGCGTACAGGCCAGTGTAGGGATCGGAATGGATTGGTTCGAGCTACGCCATAAAAACTCCGTTTTCGTGGGAACGGCGATGAATAACACAAGAATAGCAAGTAAATTGTGAATATATCAAGTTTGTTTGAATATTTCATAACGTTTCTTAGCTTATTCGGAAGCTTACGTCGGAACCTACAAAATGAGCCGAAGTACGCGTCATTTGAGCGAGATAGAGCCAAATTATCAGAAATTTAGACGCAAAATAACCATGAGGCAAACCGAGTAAATGGTTGACATTGCAATTGCATTTCCTCTCTTCTCAATCTATTTTATCTCTCCGCGTATGAGGAACTTCTTGTATCCAGAGAAGTTGAAGAGTATCTCAAATAAGCAGCTGTGTCTCGTGGATTCCCGAGGATAGAAAATCATACTCGCGTGGATCACAATCGCAATCCGCGGTTCTTACGAGGCAAAAGCTTCCAATTCAGGCCATGCTAGCGAATCACCCGAATGGTACCGGGAAATCAACGAATGCTCCCGAAAAGCGGAAGATTACATCTAAGGATCACTAATTTTGGTGGTTCGATCATTCACTTCACCCCACATTGCACGATAGAAATTTTCGCGGGTCCAACCGGTGGGACCCGTCGCACTGAAAAGAGTCGGACTTAATTGTGTACGACGGGTCCCACCGGTGGGACCCGCGAAAGTTCTTAGATTTCTTGTATATACATACTGAACTGATCACAAATCAAAAGGTTTGACTATTATAGGTGCAAAATCACGCGTTTGTACTCTCTCGCACTCTGGGACGGAATGCCGGTTTTCACCGTCGCAGCGAACGTGTTAACCTGACCAAGGCAGACCAGGGGTACTAAAAGTCATTCCCATTTTCCTCCAATTTTCTTACAATTTAGGCCAGACAACAAGAGGACGAATACTTGTTATCATCTAACTTAGATTCGTCCACTCGCCGTTAAGCCCAAATCGCAAGAAAATTGGAGCAAAATGAGAATGAAAAGTTGCCTATATTATACAGGTTGGGAGGTTCTCGCGATCAAGTTGTTCAGATTGTTCACATTTTTCTCCGATCGCCTATTGGTGTGGACTACGAGACGGATTGTGGATTACAAGTTGGACAACAACAAAGTTTCAACAACTCGTCTCAAAGTCCAAGCCACCAAAATTTCTATGTGAGATGTTTTTTCAAGTTTTATGGTCGCGGTCCACAATCTACCTCAATGGAACACTTCGGGGAACGTGATTCTGCGTGTATTGATGTGATCCCTATGCCACAAGCTCAGGGATGAGCAATTAGCAATATTTTTATCAAGAAGTATCGTAGTAGAGCTTACGAACAGTGCCAAGTCAGATCAAGGTGGTCAGAATAGTAGTTAGACAGGTCTGATATCTACACTACAAAAAGGATTCCTCAAATGTATTTCACTTCTCAAAACCGATTCTCTCGGATAGAGAACAAAATTAACGTTACATTTCTTCAACCGAGAACTGATTCCTCTGAATGAGGAATTATCTTCAAACTCTGAGAAAGACGTGTGCTCAGAACTTCGATTTGAGGAAAAATTGAACTTCTCGAAAAAACAATACTTGAATTGAGTAAATTGATATCTCGTACACCAGGGAAAATTCTCTTAAAACTCAAATCCGGTGTTTACAATCTTCGTGTTTACGGTGATGTGTTGTAATGTTGTTAAGCAAATTTTGCATACCGTCAAATTGGGTACTTTTGGTACGATTTTGGTACTTTTTATTTTGTTTGATTCGGGATTCCAACATACAGTAACAAAACCTACCCTAACTAGTGGTTAATTGAAAGCTTACAGTCTCAGCTCTTGATTGACGGGCCACAGAGTTATTTGATGTGTCTAAGCCGGCGCTGTTAGCAGTTGAAAAAGTGTACCAAAGTTAGACCCCGATGAGGCAACTTTGATACACTTACGAAATATTTTAATTTCATCCATGACCATACAAGTGGATCAGTTCTATTCGTTCAAGGGTCTTATACTCATCTCTTTCAAACAGTTTGAAGACCGCCAGTAGATCCAAGATGAGTCAAAAAGATCTCACATACAGAATTGAACAAAAGTTACCTTGCCGTAATGCTTCCTACGTAGAGTGGGGTAACTTTGGTACAGTTTTCTACAGTTTTCCCCGGTTTTTATCATCGTTAAAATTCCAAATACTGCGAATACTCGAACGTAACGATGGCTTCTTCAATATGGTGCTAAATGTGGTCGGAATGTACCGTTATTCAGCCGTAGTTTGTTCTGGAACAGTTCTTGCCAGGTACACTAACTGGACCACTCACGTATCACTGCTAAATCGGCCTTTTTGGAAAAAGCTCCAATAAATGACTACGATCATCCACGCGGAATCTACGGTGGCTCAGCACATTGTTCATACGTGCTACAAAGAAAAACCTATATGACCTACGTTGTAAACAAGTCTTTGTGAATTCAATATCGCAATCTGCTCAAGAATCCGGATCTCCTAGCAATTCTCTTTTCTCCTCCCGGCACGAAAGTACGTCCTTTCGCGACTCGTTTTGGTCACGAAAGCTCGACTTTTGTTGCCGGCACGGGTCAACTCGCGCTCTGATTGGCTGTCAATTTATGCTGCATCTTTCACTGCCTGCGCTGTTTTGCTGTGCAGAGAGTGCATGAGACACGCATGCGAAACATAACCTATCGAGGTTATGTTTATCAATATGTTTATTTATGGTTAGTGTACACTTGACAGGCGGTATCCTTTTATAAATACCGCTGCTTGAACAGAAAGCTCTCAGAAGCCGACCATAGAGCAGGATTTCTAATGCCCCATGACATAAATTGACAAGGCACACAAAATACTCATTGTCGGTGACAAAAATAGAGCCACGATGACTTGGTGCGGACACATCTTTGTATCGAATTCAAGGCCCAAATTGGATCATGTGATAATATATCATTCAGCTTTCACCCACAACACATTTCACTTTATTATTTTTTGCTTACGTCCGCCCCGACCAGCAAAAGTCGGGCGGACGGGTACATCACATCACAAGTATCATGCAGCAAAAGCAGTAAGTAAAAGCTGTGAGGTCGTCTGCTTGTACAGCCCACCCCTTCAAAATTGTGAACTGAGGAGAAGTGAGGTTAAACACGTATTTTTGTACTAATTGATAGATTTTCGACGTACTTTCGGGCCGAGAGGAGAAAAAATAGTATACAGCACTCGGCAGAGAAGTGGGATGCCCATGACAGTGTGATATCAATGCCTCGGCTTTGCCGCGGCATTATCATCACGCAGTCACGGAAATCCAACTCCCCTGCCTAGTACGCCTGCCTGGCACGGAAGGAAGCTGTAAGGATGTTAGCAGAGGTGGAGAAAGAGGGCGAGGGAAGCAGTGCCTAGGCGCTGTAACCCAGACCCTCAATCGCATGGGTGCTTTACCGCAAGTGGGACACCATGTACTGGGGTGTGACGACCCTCCGGCCCCAGTTACTGGGACACCGTACCCGGGATTAGGCCCAAAGCCGGTAGGGAGAAGACTGGCTCCGAGACTGATGCTCGGCGCTTTGACTTCTCCCGGAAACCGCAAGGGGGGTTGGGGCATGGCGCCTCATCCCTGGGGTGTGACGACCCTCCGGCCCCAGTTACCGCCCGCCGGAGCGAGGAGACCGCACATCTCCATCCGGCACCACGGGAGTGGGTGAGTCTAGGGACTCAAATTGGGATCGCCCTCGAGCGATAACAATGCGAGCCCGTAAGACTCATCCATCATCCCGAGGGACTAGAGGAGTCCCAAAACCCCCCACCGAGGGGTGGGCATCGGCCTTGTACTGGAGGCCGTGCCCGAAAGTCGGTAGTCGGGGCGGAGGACTGAGCCATCACCGAGCCTGGCTCGGTGTTGGTCATCCTCTAACCCGACGCGCTGGCAGGGCGTATCCCTGCCCCGCGCCCATGGGGGCAACCGGGATCGAGTCGAAAGGCAGGGACCCGGTATACAAAAGCCAATATTCCTTCCCTGCCTAGTACAGTAATATACTATTTTCTCTCATCTTTTCTTATCTGTATCTTCTCTTTACTATTCTTATTTTCTATATCATCTCAGAATATGAATCGCTAAGGCCTCGATCAGTGTCGGTTGACATTTCAGTCTTTTGACTGTCATGTCAAGCCGGTATGGTGTAGCCGCGGCTAATAATAAGGCCGAGGCCAATCCAAATATTAGTATTTTGAAAAAAATTGGTTCTAAGTCTAAGTCTATTATGGAAATATCTTCTGTGAAGAGACTTTTGGAGCCACGTGAGGAAAATTGTGATGAATTAACCTACAAAAAAAAAGTTGATAGTGTTCTTTCCAAATCATCTCCTTTTTCTGGACCCCCTTTGAAAAAAAATGGTTTTGTAAGTACTACAGATTCAAAACCTATGAATGTAGATGATGATTCTTCATAAGAGCAACAAACTCACCCTAATTTGATACCTCATTCAAGCAGTCAATCTCAAGACGCTGACAATTTATCTGTTTACTAGCGATATTGCCTTGCTCGCTAACGCTCGCTCGGCATCACTTTATTTGGGAAACTCGATAGTTTTGCGATTTCTAAAGGTATTTTAAAATTTTTAGAAAGTTGTTAAGGTAGGTTTTTTAATAGGATTCTTCACTACTAAGACTATTGATTAATAAAAAACTCCTGAAGCTTTTAAAAATTAACTTTCCCATACAGGTTCACGCACGCAAGCACAAAAAAACTCTCCAATGTTCGATATGACTGTTGTTTCTACATTTTCCAGAAGACTACTTTTGGAAAATGTAGAAACATACTTTTGAATTGATACTTACTTTTGAATTCATCGAAGAAGTTTCTATATATTATAAGAAACCTTTCAACTATACGTGACTGATGAGGATCTGTAGTAAAAAAACTTGAAAGAAAAATTTTTTCCGCTCTAGACTCAATTTCTAGACGCACACAGCTGATAAGGACTTCCATCTCAATACAAATACTTGTCTACATATGTGACATTCTCAATGGTCCGCTCTGAATTGTCGTAAAATTATCTCAAAAAAAGACCATAAAATGAAATTCTAACGGAATGAGGATAAAAGATAATAAAGAAAATGATGAGATAACTCAAAGATAACGGAAAGATAACTAAAAGATGAAAAGATAACCGAAAGATGACGTTGAGATCAAAAGATAATCAAAAGATAACTACCAGATAATCTTAGATGATAATATAGACGAAGATACAATAGATATTTAGATACACGCGACATCGATCTTGGAAGTCGTTAGAGGGAGCTGATAAAAGTATATATAAAACTGAAGCGGCGAGTAGGGCCAGTCTGTCTTAACCCATCGTGGGGTGAAGTCAATGCCGCTCCTGATGATCGAGGAGTCACTTCGGAAGCCAACCTCCAGGAGATACGGGATCAATCGAAGTCTATCACAGGGGACTTCACAGGTGAGTAATTTCATCTAAACAATTGAATACACAAACATCTAAACATATAACTTCAATAATTATATAATGGTCCATTCAAGTTGTAGCATCCAACAGTATGGAGGAATCTCAACTCCAGTCTCAACTCATCATCATTCGGAAATTCCCGGAGCATCAGAGGAGGCTGCAATGGTGAGTCTTTATTGATCACTCAATTAATAATTAATTGATCAATTAATATTAATCAATATGCATAAAATGTTCGATACACTCACTCATATGAATCCACAGTTACACACACACACACACACACACACACACACACAAACAAACACGAACTCAATCACATACATTCACGCTCATTCACTCACATATAAATATACCTACCACACAATTCACTAACACATAAACAAATTCAGTTGGTCTATGAACAATAATATAACTTTCATTATATTTATTTTCAGCCAATAGATCAGTCCAACATCCGATTGCAGCTGATCATTCAGATGTTAAAGAAAAATGACTTTGCCACTGGAACAGTCAAGGGTCATATTCAAAGGCTGCACTGGTAAGTAATAGAATGATCTTTTGAATGATCAATGATTATTAATATAATCTACAATTTTATCAATTAATAGGCCTATAATAAATCTTTCAACACACACACACTCACTCACCCACCCACCCATACACGCACATACACAATTAATTTCAACAATCAATACCTATACACAACACCTCCCTCATAATTCTATTGACACACACACACACACACACACACACACACACGCACACGCACACTCACACACACCCATATATACACATATACACACAAACGTCTTCGATTGTTTTATAGTAGAAAAATAATACGCTTTAATGATTTTTCATTCTACAGCACCACCGAGGCCGAGAGAAAGTGTATCCCGCTAACCCATTGGACAATCTCAGTCAACAGGAGATTCTCAACAGGAAATACGTAGTCCAGGTGATTCCAAATCATTGAAGATTATTAAATGTTCTGAATGATAATGTAGGATTCTTATACTATTTGTGGAAAATTATAAAAACTTCATGAAAATTGTAAAGAAATGTATGTATATTGAATAATCCAATAAAATTCGACAGAGACGGGACTTTTGCCCGTCTCTCCTCTCTCGTCTCCATTCATTTCATAGGTTTAGTTAGAATAAACTTTCGAATGATTTTAAGTCACTTGAAAAGGACTATAAAATGATTTTTGCTAAGGTTTGACAAAATTCAATTCATTTATATTCAAATTTCGACCATTTTAATTGATTGCGAAATTACACTTAATTTAGAATCAAGACCATGACAATAGGACAGAATTTTCAATAATGATAATCTTGCGTCATAGTAGAACTTTTCCTAATAATCAATCGACTTGACATCCACATACGAAGAATCCAGTACTTGACTATCGCCTGCGGTAGGGTACCTCACAAAAGTGCTGAGGTAATGTCAAGGACTCGGTGTTCTTATTAGCTGACTGACGGATCCCATCAAAGAATTTCCCCCCAATTGAATCCCTACATATCTGAGTCATTCTACACAGAACCCTTGAAGGTCCCCTGTTAGTAAATGACTCATCCATAGATTTGTACATTCTCTTGGAATCGTGAAATTCTGGGCTACGAACGCACATACTCTGACTGCATTATCCATCATGCAATAATTGAACAAAATAGAGAAAAGATTCTCCTGATAATAACTTTTAGAAGATTTTGCAATCAATTAAAATCGTCATCAGAGATCAAAGTTTTCCTTTTTTTTCAATACTCTCACCAAAATAGAATAAGAGATGATGATAAACTTTTTAATAACTATTGTTGCAAAATGGATTTTACACTGAAGAACACTAACAGTCTCTCATACAACACCATTGATGATTCAAAACAAACCAAAAATCACATCAATCATAATTAAAACACTTCAATTCACACTGATGAGAACGTTGCGGTGACTCGCCTAGGCCATGGCTCAAGAGTGATTAACTCCGCTGAGAGCGACCGAAGCGAAAAATCCAATACAAACTCATCAACACCACACTCATCACATATATAGGCTTTAATGCAATCAACTAATCACACATAGCACTATTGAAACACCCACTTTACACTGATGATAACGATGCGGTATCTCGCCTAGGCCATGGCTCAAGAGTTATTAACTCCGCTGAGAGCGACCGAAGCGAAAAATCCAAAACTAATCCATAAACACTTCACACACAACATGATAAGATACTCAAATCAATAAAACAAGAAATCCAACAATTTCCATAATGCAACAGAAGAAATTTATTCATTCAAATTTATTAATAAAATCTTTCTAAATAATTATCAAATCTTCTAAGGAGTACCCAATGCATAGTTGAAAAGATATTCAATAACCAACTTTTTTCATGGTAAATCACTCAAGTGTTTCAGAAAAAATCATGTAAATTAAACAACGATTGAGTAATACCATCTCTAAAAAATTACATAGTACATAAAAAATCAATCACTCCAATATTAAATTGGAGTGATTGATTTTTGTATTAAACAATTGTATTAAACACCAAAGGAATGAAAATGCATCAAAAAATCACTCGAAAAAGGAAAAACAACCGAAAAAGCAAAGTAGAAATAATCAAAAAACGACTAAATAACTTAAAAATAATCATAAGATAACCAAAAGATAAAAAGATGATCAAAAGATAACATTAATTTAAAAAGATAATCAAAAGATAACTTTAAGATGATCTTAGATGATCTTAGATGATCTCAGATGATCTCAGATGATCTCAGATGATCTCAGATGATCTTAGATGATCTTAGATAGTAAGTACTTAGACACTCGCGACACATAAGGGCTATTGTCGCTCTCAAAATATCAACTCATATTTTTTTCCGTCAAGTTGGCAACCCTGCTTACGATTTTACGTTGGCAGCCCTGCTCGGGGGGATCCGGACGGACGGGATTTTGCCCGCGGCTTAATTATTGTAATTCTTCTGCTACCACATATAGTGATCCTGTTGATGTTTATCCCAAATCTGACATCTACTTTAAACAGTTCTCTAGGTCTCAGGCACCTCCTTATTTGATTCATATTCAAAATTTAGGAAATAAAAAACTAGAAGCTTCTTATATTGGAAAATTGGTACTCGCCAAGTATGATAATTCTATCCATGACCTCTATAATTTAGGTAAACACAAACTTTATATGAAAACTTTCAAAATCTCAGATGCTCATCAACTACTGGATGATCCAATCTTCTCTGAAAAGAGCCTGAAACCCTACATTCCATTCCACAAATACACTTCTCAACTCATTATCAAGATGGTTCTAACTGACACAACGATGAAAGAAATTGTGGATTTTGCTCATGTTCAAGGTAATGCTAGAATCCTATATGCAAGGAGATTCAATAGAATAACACAAACAGGTAACGAATTCAAATATGAAGCCTCTAAAACTGTACTTCTTACTGTGGACTGTGTTCCAATTCCTAGTGTGTCCGCATCAACTATGTGACTTATGACTCTGAGCACTTCGAAGCCAGACCCAAACAATGCTTTAATAGTTTCGATTTGGTCATTTACAAAAATGGTGTGAATCGAAAAGCAAATGTATTCACTGTGGTGACACAGATCACACCTCAGTAATTCAATGTCCCAACATTAGAAAGGAGCCCCGCTGTGCTAACTGTCAAGGCCAACACTCACCTACAGATGATTCTTGCCCAGTTGAAAAAATCAATTTGAGATCTTTGATTATGCTTTTGAAAATGATATTGCTCTAGATGATGCAGGACTCATTTTGCTCGGGAACCTAAATTAATCCAAGAATCTGAATTTCCTCCTCTACAACCACCTTCCGCCAGGAAAGTCTCTTTCAGCCAAGTTGCAAAAACACTTCTGAACATGCCCTCCAGCTCTCAAATCCAATAAATGAACTCACTCATTTCCGTTGATGACAACGCCTTGGAAACCATCATAAATATTGGAAAACTGTTTCCAAACCCGTTACAAAGTCTGAACATAAATTATTTCTCAAAAGATTCTGATCCTCCCTTAGATGACTCTTCTTCTCAAATTTCTTTTGGTTTCCATGGGTATTCCAAACCTACTTTCAATTAAGAAGGAAACACATAAATTCTCTCCTTCATCTTCTTCAATGAGATTTAGATATCTTCTGGTCATTTTATGGATAGTAACAACATTTTGAGAATTTTTAGTGGGATGCTCATGTTATTCAACATAAAAAACATGATTTGTTGAGTGTCTCTCTAAACTTTGACGTGCTCGTCATAATTAAATCATTTTTGAAACCACATCGCAAATTCTTCCTGGAAAACTTCTCTGTCGTTATTGACAGGATTACGAATAAAGGAGGTAGAATTTGTGTTTTCAAAGAAAAATCACATTCAAACAAATTAATCCTTTCATAGATATACCTGATATCTTGGAATCTCTGAATTGAAATAATTAAGAGCCCAGCCAAAATTTGGCCGTCAGCATCTCGCGTCTCGGGTTGCCTATCGGCAGGGGGTGAAGGGCGATGGGTGGCCGTATGGGTCATGGTTGGGTCATGGGTGGGTGGGTTGGTGGGTGAGTGGTCAGGTGGGTTGGTTGGTGGATGGATGGAGTGAAAATCACTAAAGTTCAAGTGATACGTTTCACTAAATTTCAGTGGAAATTTCACTAAAAATTCAGTGAGAATTTCACTCAAGAAATCAGTGAGAATTTTACTAGGAAATCAGTGAAAATTCCAATAAAATTTCACTAAAAAATCAGTGAAAATCGCACTAAAAATCAGTGGAAATTTCACTAAAATTTTAGTGAAAATTCTACTAAAAAATCAGTGAAAATTTCACCAAAATTTCAGTGAACATTTCACTGGAATTCCAGTGGAAATTTCATTAATATTTCAGTGAAAATCGCTTCAATTTCAGTGGAAGTTCTACTGAGATTCCAATGAGAATTGTTGAAAATAGTTCAAGTTTCAGCGAAACTTTCACTGAAATCCCCGTGGAAATTTTTAGAGTTTAAGTGAAACTACATTCTCAGTGAAATTCCTGTGGAAATTTCTAGAGTTTCAGTGAAACTCTCACTGAAGTTTCAGTGGAAAAATCTAGAGTTTCAATGGAACTTCCACTGAAATTTCAGTGAAAATCGCTCAAGTTTCCACCGTCTATTACATTCGAATAGTTGTCTATTGCAGTATAATTGCATTATAGGATGTAAATCACTATTCCGAAATTAGTGTATTGATTGAGTCAATCGAGATGGGCAATAAGGGTATATAAGGGTATATCATGGTATATAATGGGTATATAATACATGTTATTCATTGCTGACGAGAGAAATATCCTTCGTGATTAGTTTTTCATCTAGGTACAAATCATAAGTGGGATATGATTCATGAGGCGAGTAATCATAAATTTTGCAATATCCTCCCAACAAAATGAATAAATTAAGCAAAATTCCCAGATACTTACTGGAGATTCAGGAACCTCACTATGCGCAACATTACACCAACTCAATAGTTCTCAATCACAGTTACTAGGTTACATCAAGGAAATTATTTTCTCCGAATCCACTGTATTATGAAATCTCAACGTTACATTGTTGAACTACAGAAGCATTTCAGGGGCTCACGCCATATCAGAGACACTTTCAAGCCGGACGAGTGTTAACGAGTCAGGCAATAACGCTAGTGTTTCATTATATCCTCACTCGAATGAACCCATCTTGTTATTTACTGTCTATAGGCCACGTAAACAAAGATTCAACTGCAATTCATGGACAATTCGTATTGATGAGATTACTAATTTTGAAACTATACACAGTTCCAGATCCATTCTACTTGGTGACTTCAATTGTCAACCCCCCCCCCCTGCATGGGATCATATTTCTCAATCAGACTATATCGGAAATGAGTTGTATGATTGCATGAAGAACTCGAATATGTCCCTCCTCAATGACGGTTCTCGCACGTTTTTATCTAATAACTTCATCTCTACATCAGCTGTTAATCTTTTATTCATTTCTTTTGATTTACCAGCGAATTCGTCTTGGTCCACTTTTGATGATAAACTTGGGAGTGATCATTTCCCTGTGTGTCTGTCAATCATACGAAATCATAATGTGGTGTCGCAAGCAACTTTCACTCCTCACAGGATAAATGCAAAAAATGTCGACTGGTCCACTTTTGCCAAAAAGATACATGATCGCGTGAAGGATCTACACTCCACAGATTTCATATCTGATCCTACAGATTCCAAGTATGGAATTATTGTGAATTCTATCGTTGAGGCCATTGGTGATTCGAAACCTGTTACTTCAAACAGAAATCGTCTACGTCCCCCACACCTCTCCAATCCACAACACAATCATTTCAAGAGAACGCATAGCTCGTCTCCTTGATGGAATACTGATCGTTATGCTTTCGTGACGAAAAAAAGAGATACTCTAACGACTTTCCTGAAGTTCCCCAGCTTACAAACATGGATAAATTTTGAATATGTTAAAGCAAAAACTGAAAGAGGATTGAGAAAAATCAAAACCGAAAAATTCAAGCGATTTGCTGAGTCATTACACAGAAATTCTCCATCATCTTATGTTTGGAAAGTGGTTAAAGAATGCAAACATCCAACACTAAATGACTCTACTCATTCTTTTAATAATGTCAACTATGTCAATTGTTCAAATGATTTCATTGAAGAATTCTGCCTCCCTGTCCCTTCGACCTATACTCCTCCAAATTCTTATGAGATTTGTCTACACCCTACCAACAAACTGTTGAATAACGAAAATCTTGATACTCTTCTATCTCTTGAAGAACTGAAAGATGCTATTCACTCGCTGAAAACAACGCGCCTGGTCTCGACAAAATCTCCAATCTGATGCTCAAAAAACTTCCAAATTATTTTTTGCCTATTTTATTGGATCGTTTCAATGAAATTTTCACCAAACACAATTTTCCATCTGCATGGAAAGATTTCCTCATTCACCCCCTACCAAAAATCACCCCTGGGGAAGTTCGCCCCACCGCTTCAGCATTTTGTTTACTGAAATGTATGGAAAATAGTATATTATGCGTCGAGTGCCAAAAAACTTTGTTCTTTGCGATAACTTTGTTGGACGTAGCGTCATCGTGAAGAACAAAGTTTTTGGCACGAGACGCATATGCCGCTTTACACGGCGAGACGCGCAAACGTGAGGAATCATCGAAACACGCAGTTTGCGCGTCGGGCCGTGTAAAATGATATTTTTCAGGTTAAACTTCTACCTTAAACACAACAATTTGCTATTATCAACTCAATACGGATTCAGGGAGAAAAAAAATCATGTATAGATTGCTTATCTATTCTTGCAACCGATCTTTACATTTCTTGGTCACAGAACCAATTCGTGGTGGTTCTTGCTCTGGATGTGAAAAGTGCCTTCTATTGTGTTAATCCAAATATACTCTCTCAAGACCTTCTGAACTTGAACGTACCTCTTGAGATCACAAGTTTCATCTTCAATTTATTAACAAATAAAAACTTGATTTTCAAGGTCAATGACACCATCAGAGGGCCTTACATGAAGCCCTGAGGTTTACCACAAGGATGTGTCGGCAGTCTCACGGAGTTCAATATTTATACAAATGATGCTCATAAATTCATTGAACGAAGTTGTTACTTCTTGCAATTTGCAGATGATATGGTGATCTATTGCGCAGATGTTGATCTAAACGTTGCTCTCCAATCGGTGCAGAAGAGTATTGTAAACTATGTACTTGAATGTATGTACTATGTACTATTTACTATGTACTCTGTACTATGTACTATGTAATCTATATACTATGTACTCTCTATGTACTTGAATCGCAGAAATCTCACTTTATCCCCTCCCAAGACAATTTCATCGATTCAGATCAAGGAGAATCTTTGATTCGAGTGGTTACAAAATTAAAATCAACGATTCTTTCATTTCTTCATCTGGTAGTTTTCGCTATCTAGGAAACATTTTTGACAATAGACTGACGTGGAATCATCATTTGGAATATCTATTCAACAAATGTGATAAAATCTCCAATATCTTGAAATTCTTGAGAAGGACTCGGTGGGGTGGCTATCCCCAAACTCTACTCAATATTCACAAAGCACTCATCAGAGGAGATCATGCTTAATTCATCATCTCATTTGATGCTGAGCGGAAGCAAAAGTTTGATAGACTTCCCGATCAGAAAAGTTAGTCAAGCTGCAATCCAGGCTTGATCAAGATGCTTGATCCCTTGAATCAAGATGTGTAATGCCGCCTTGACCAAGCTATGATCAAGCCTTGATCAAGATCACGGAATATTTTTGAATTTGTTGTAGCCCGAGATATACATACATGTATTGTCGTATGGCGGGCGTATTGAAGAACTGCGTCCTTGAATAATCACGAAAATAGCGATGAAATGCACGTTTTTATTGAGAATTCCGGAAATACGGGTAAATGTGGAGATAATCTAATGTATCCACAAACTCATAGCCATTACCCATAGATTATGTCAATGAGTTTTAGCACATTTTTCGCAAGAACTGTCACTTTCCAAGGTGCTACTAGTCGGTAAAATAAAATCTTTGCATCCTGGCCAGCATTGTGCAGTATGCACTGCTAATATCCATCAAAAGATGAAAAACTAGAGTAATATATATTCATTCATACGGGAAGGCTATTATGACTTTGGAAATAGTATCTAACCTATATGCGAGCAGACGACGCTCCACGGCTCACCTCATCAACATTTTTCAGAAAAAATTTCATGGTACATACATCCAGTCTCTATTCTTTTGCGTTTCCTATTAATACAAGAACTTCACTGGAACCACGCATGAAAAACTAATAGACACTCATCCGTAACTCAATTTCCATCATTCATATATTATTGATGTGCTTACAAATGGCAGGAGGTCATGACAAATCTACCCCGAAGCGAACATCGCGATGTTGATCAAGGGTTGACCCACGCTTGATCAAGGTGGCATTACATTCTCGACCAAGGGGCGCTCAAGAAAATTGATCAGGGCTTGATATTCGGATCGAGGCGCTTGATCGGCTTTCTGATCGGGTTCAGTAACAATGTATTAGACTTGCACTAAGATACAGGATTTTAACTTCCATTAGAGTTCTTCTCGCAGAAGCATGTGAGCCTCCTCTTTACATTCGGTCTTTCAATTTGGCAAATAGATTCTTGCTGGGAACTTTTTCAGACAGCTGTCACCCTTTACCTGATAAACTCTCGAACTTGAATAACTTGGTTTCTCGCAAGGATTCATTCAGAATTGATTCCAAATTCAATTTTCTCAAAGCATATAGATCTACTCCTCATTACAAAAGCAAAGTTTACTCTTCCGTAATCGCTACTACTTCTAACTTGATTTTAATACCATAATATTTTCCTCAAACATGGACATTGATTCAGGACATGTAATAAAACATTCAGATTCCCCCAATGCCAAATTTCTTGAAATATTCAAGGAAAACCAATCAAATGGATTCAATCTCTACACAGATGCCTCCAAAAATACTTCAGGCTCTTATGTTGGTTTCGCTGTATTTTCCTCAGATTGGGAAAAAGATCTAGTAATTCAAAAGAAAATCACCAGCTATGCATCTACATTTACTGCAGAGGCTCTTGCAATTAAATATGCAGTACCGTTTGCTCTAGATAACAATCCTTATCCAACATACATTTACACAGACTCAGAGAGTGTTAGAGACTCTCTCATCTCCAATCCTTTCGTTACAGATATATCCCACTTTCCACTTGAGATCAAGAATTTCTCATCATCAGCCAATTCCAGAATTATAATCATCAAGCTGATTTGGGTCCCGTATCACCTAAGAATATCAGGGAATGAAAAAGCTGACTAGCAAAGGATGCCAGAAAACTCAGCACTCTGACAAATTATGTCATTCCTGAGTCCGATATTCATCAACGAATTTCTGAAATGACTTTGGAAAGATTCCACCCTCACATTGAAAATATTGGCACTAATACTGGAATTCACGACTTTAACAACTTTTATAACAATAAATAATCCAAAACTTGGTTCCGAAAGAATTCTCTTTCCGGATACCATATAGTTACAATTAATAGACTTAGAGCCAATCATTATTCCCTCGCTTCAAGCCTTCACAGAAAAAATTTAGTCGCCTCTCCAGAGTCCAGACTGTCCAACGTGTCCCTTGATAGACGAATACATCAATCATGTTCTATGGCATTGTCTGAAATATTTTAATGAAAGGGTCAAATTAAAGAACTGTCTCATCAAGTACAAGTTCCCCCAACCCATTGAGATTGAAGAAATTTTAAAACAGCCCAATGAACCACCTTGCATTTCTCTTACAAATTTCCTCAAATCATGCTCTCTCTCTCTCTCTCAGCCAAATAAGGAATTTCTTATCATTAATAGCAGCACCCTCATACTCATTCATTCCTACGCCTCTACTTTTTATTTCCTTGCTTCCTTTCCTTCATACCCTTCCATATATTGGATGGAGCAGTCAGGATTGGAAGAATACTTGAAGAACTACGATCGAAACAAACTATACTGAACTACCATCTATACATAACACTTGTGTAATGGCTAAAGTCACATCTGCCAGTATGAGCAGGAAGATATAGCCAAGTAAAGAGAAGAAGAAAAAGAACTGCTACAAAGGGGGAGAACAGGTTTCAGAGCGATAGAATCACTCACCTTGCTGAATGCAGCTTTGAAAGTCATTTTCCAGGGGTGTACCAAAGTTACCCAATTTGATGGTATATTCAGACACGAGTTTAACATGAGTAATTGATAGCATAATGCCGTTACTTACACGTTCGCGATAAGTCGGCGATATTACATTATATTAAGTCGCGTGATGACGTTTGGTGTCCGGAATCACTAGATTTTTCCCCTAGATGGTAGCCTAACCCTTTAGAAATGTCCTTAGAACGATGTTGACCTAACCTGACCTGACCCGTTATTATAGAATACCAGAACTCTAAAACGCGCGCGTTGCGCGCGGATGATCACGGTGACTCGAAATTCTGAAAAATATGGCAAAAACTATTGTGTTTGAAAAAGGAAAAATTAAGCAGGTATATATCCCAGCGGGCAAGGTTATGATTGGGGAATTCTACGGGATTTTTACATAGACATAGACTGCCGGTCCCGTATCTTTGCCGTTGACATCGAGGCTCTCCAATAAGAGTGAGAGAGAAGGAACATAGGAATGTTCGCGTGTGAAAAGCGTGCGCCTTGGAGCATGCCGCCTCTCTCACTCTTACGCAAAGGTTCATGGCTCGATGACAACGGCGAGTGTACGGGACCGGCAGTATATACTTCTATGTCTATGGATTCTTATAGAAACTGCCACGAAGCTTTTGGGGAGCTCCCCGGAAATCGTCAAATTTCCAGCTTTATTGGGTCTCGCGCAAGCTTTCCGGGAAGCTTTCAAACACTCCCGGATAGTTTTGGTAATATTTTCGGGGAACTTTGAAGAAGCTCCCAAATAGCTTCTGCTAGAGCTCCCACAAATGGCTCCTGTGCAGCTTTTCCAGATACGATCATGTACAATCTGACATGCAATTTTTTTGGCTGCTTCGGCCAGTACGCATAATTAAGCAAAACAATCTCAGAACAAGATTTGAGAATTATGAATGATCCATCATTTATTTGCAAAGGCAAAGTTAATGTTTATACAGATTCTGCAGTAGATTTAAAATATGTCGCGAGTCATGGATGCGATGACTTTTATTGCCACTAATTTTTTTCCTAACCAGAAGTATCACATTATGATATTGAGCGGTAGCTTTCATACGATCACAATCAACTGATGAATGATTGTAATTTTTTGAAATAATTTCTCTTGAATCATTTGTAGACAAAACTGAAATTCACCGGTATGAATAAATTTATAGCTGTCGTCATACGTACACGGTCATAAAAAATTTAGAGCTCGATTTTTCAAGTCTTTGTCAAGATTTCGAGGTTTTTGTGTCGCGCAAAACTTCACAAGATAATTTTAGTATCTGAAAATGATAGATTTGATTCGTCCAGAAGATGTTTGTACGTCGGCAGGCATCTCACGTTGTTGACTCAAGATTTGTGGGGCATCAAAACTTATCTTTGAATTGGCTAGAACAAATTTGCTGGTGTAGCTGCTCTTCAAATCGCCTCAATTTTTGATGATAAGACGCACCATTTTGCAGGATCCACTCGCGACCGCTCTCTTTTCGTTCAAATCGTACTGTAGCTGCAACGTCTTCGCTGACACAAAACTCGATTGTGCATGGCCACAAGCCTGTATTAGAAGAATAATTCACAGAGAATCAGAGGGTTCGAGGGAAAATTGATCTTTCGCCAGGCTTCATCGATTCTCATAAATGGTTCTAGGGTGTGCAATCGAAGAATTCTTCAACAAATGTTGGAGATTATGCCATAGTAAGCACAATCTCAACATTAGCCTGTGATGATCATAATCGAAATAATTTACTTATCTGAGATTATGGAGGGGCAGGATCGAAGCCGAGTTTTTGCGAGTGATGAAGTATCAGTTTCCATAAAAGTCTCTTCTCTGATCCTAACCGCGAAAGCTCTCGAGTCGAGATCTTGTTGAAAGGCCGAGCGCTCAAAAACTGTTCTTGGTAGAATGTAAACACCAAGCAGACTACAATATTTATACATCAGCTGTCAATGCTGTCATCCAGGCACGCTTGGCTGATGATAGCATATTAGAGTCAGAGCAGTCAAAAATGACGGACTAGACGCGTGTGAAGAAAATACAATTAGCGCCAAAATAATCTAGCAATGGTTATGAGAAAGAGAAATGCGTGTGCTATCAAAGCAATTCTTGACCTACCAATTTTCTCAGATATAATATGAAATTAAGTTCAAGGATACTGTGATGTAAAACTTGGGGTAAATTTTTTACATTGATCACCGATATATTATCTGCCAGTCCTTGATTTGGAATTGGATATAAAAAGAATCCGCGCACTGAGATTCATCTATTGAGAAGTGATGGTATAGGAGTCATAAAATCTCGGAAAAGAATTCCGGCGTATTCGTAACTAGGAGAGCTTTCGGGGAGCTAATTGGTAGCTAGCGCCACAGCGGGGCTTTCGGGAAGCTTTTGGAGAGCTAGCAGAGAATTCCCGGGGAGTATCTCAAGAGCTTTTTGGGAATAATTCAGAGGCGCCCAGGGTGTTAATGGTTACCTTTCCGAAAATAAATTGAGCTGGAAATTTGACGGTTTCCTGGGGATTCCCCGGGGACTCTTGCAAGAGCTTTGAAAAAGTTTTTCTGGGTACTCCTTGACAATTCTCAAGCAACTGTGTTGCCGTCTGGGTATGGTACCAGAAACGGGCAAATATGATATAATATAGAAATTTATGAATTACTGATTCAAAAATTCACGACTCTCTGGGGGATTTTTCGAATAATCTCGAACAACTGTTCGATCTACGAAGTGCGCGCGCTGCGCGCGCATGGTTCAACCACCCGTATGGTGTGGGGTCAAAACACTATCCAGTTTTTATTAAATATTATTGAGGGTGGCCATCAAGGAAGGAAGATCATTTTGAAAACTCGAGAATCGAGCTCGAATCCAAAATCAATGATTCGGATTTATGCAACGCTTGTGAATGAAAATTTCAATTTTCGCGTGAAATATGTGGGTTTCCGATTCAATTGAGATTTCCAAAAGTTTTCACTCATTTTCGGATGGAGACATATTTCTCTCCTCCTCCTTCTTCTCCTCTAAGTAGGCCATAAAAGAGAAGGAGGAAACATTTTTCAAGGATATGCAAAAAGACCAGCCGATCAGCCTTCCTAAAGCGAGAATTTCTTGAATAGTTCTAGAGAAATTTTTTTTAGTCCACAAATGAAAAATCATCAATCGGTTATTTGAAATTCAATTGATCATCATCCAGAAATGAGGAAGTTATTGAACCTCCTACAATTTGAAAAAATACATTATTCACAAATCAAATATTCCTCAATCCATTCGGTCCAATTCAGTGCCATCCACCAACTGAAGAGTTGTTCCACGCATTAGAATTTGAAGAATCATATTCACAAATTAAGAACTTTTTTGAAAATGATGTAAGGATATTCAACATGCACAAAGAAAATTTCAGTTTATCTACCTCAATCAAAACATTTCATACATGCAATTTAAGAATCATGTTGAAACATTCATCATTCACGAAATAAATTCTAGTCAACCTAGCCCAATTAAGAAACGGTATAGGTCCAACTTCGAAGTTTGTATGAATAATTTTGAGAATTTAGATAAGCGTTCCTGAGATCTTTTCGATTGTTGAAGGAAGATGAGATATCAGAAAATAGATCTCCAAATGATTACCATCAACCTCATTATTATACGGGATATCTGATATTCCTGTTGTCGGTTAAGCAGCAATCTACTTTCCTATCACTCATTTAGCGTGCGATCCGATCATCCGATTAACACATGCAGGTGTAATGAAACTCGATATGATACGCAGGCGCGACAATCACCTGCTCAATGTTGACAACGAAGCAGACAGAACTAGACAGAACGCTACAGTGCATGAGTTCAGTTTCAATTATTTTTCTTTCGATAAAGTGGAAATAATCAACAGATATAATAGTTCGGCTATGTAGATTACACGATTGGATACTTTCAACTATATTGATCCACGTATAGATCATTCAAATAATACAATGTGATTAATCCGCAGCAACACACATTTAGCCGGCTCGTAAGTGGCGCGTGAAATCTCGATTGGAACGCCTCGAATATCGAATATCGAAGTTATCCATTAATAATATAAGACTAGGAACTTAAGACGCGCGCAAGCGCGCGGATTTGTTATTTTTGATTTGTTATTGTTACCCGCGATATCGCTATTGTTGCCTGCGATTCCTTTCCTGAATCCACGATGAACGAGTTTTCGCGCCACATCGCTCGAACAGAAACAGCAGGATTCCCCCGCGCGTGATCTCTCCGGGAATCCCCTCCCCTTTGATTGAGAGAGCCATGGATGTATTGTATTTGCTATTTTCGATTTGTTATTGTTACCCGCGATTTCGTTATTGTTGCCTGCGATTCCGTTCCTGATTCTACGATAAACGACTTTCGAGGACGAACAGACTTCGATTCGGTGATTTATTTCCATGGAATATGGACCGAAGACAACCGCGCGCGCGATGGGTTTTTGCCCACTCGTACGTGCTCATCATGTTTTGTTCCATTTGAGTTTTCGCGCCACATCGCTCGAACAGAAACAGCAGGCTTCCCCCGCGCGCACTCTCCGGGAATCCCCTCCCCTTTGATTGAGAGAGCCATATGGATGGATCGTGGAGACGCGTCTAAATCAGGGTAGATAAAATGACCAAACAGAACTTTGCCAAACGCTACGAGTTTGGCAAACACGGTTTGGTAAAGTCTGGATTTCGTTTAGTCTGTTCTGATGGGCGGAGCGTGGTAGCCGCGGAGGGGGCTCTTTAGATGATGAGAGAAACGAAAGATGATGCGTGATCTGCAGCTCATCTCAAGAGCGCGGCGCGTTTTTCGTTTTGGAGCATCGCAGAGCATCGGTGGAGCTAGGCTATACATCAGAGCTTCCGAAAAAAGTATCACCCTTATTGGAAAATGATTCACTTTTTGGGGCATGGTTCCTCGTTCTCTTGATCATGATATGTGAGACAGATACCAGGATCAGAGATTATATTTCCCTCAAAACGCATTACTCTACCTTTCCCGAATTTAGGTGTTAATTTTTGCGAAAAATCTGTCTTCACAGAAAGTGTCATAGCTCGGAATGAAAGTATCATAGAATGATGTTGGAAAACGAATTTTGACGCTCTAGACTTGAACTTTCAGATCTTCTGAGATCCATTCCAGGATATTCCTTTACCTTTGAGCTACCAGAGCCAGGAGATTCTTCCAAAAATCATCGAATTGGCCTTTTGCTTTCTCTAAAGAGGAAGCTTTGTTTTCACCCCAGCAAAATTTTGATCAAATTTTCCACTAAAACCAATATTTTCTTCAACAAACCAACAATTTTGTCGGCAGAGGAAATTAACCCCAAAACCTAGGAAGGCAATTTAACCCGCAAATGCCCGAATGCCCGAACCGAAAATTCCATCGGGGGAAAAATCAACCCCAAAACCCAGGAAGGCCAATTAGCCCGCCAGTGCCCGGATGCTCGGACCGAAAATTCTTTTAAGGGGAGGAATCAACCCCAAAACCTAGGAAGGAAAATTAACCCGCAAATAACCGGATGCTCGAACCGAAAATTCTGTCGGGGGAAAGATCAACCCCAAAACCTAGAAAGGAAAATTAACCCGCAAATAACCGGATGCTCGAACCAAACATTCTGTCGGGGGAGAAAATTAGCCCCACATCCTGGGAAGGCAAATTAACCCGCAAATGACCGAATGCCCGGACCGAAAATTCTATCGGGGGAAAAATCAACCCCAAAACCCAGGAAGGCAAACTAACCCCCAAGTGCCCGGATGCTCGGACCGAAATTCTTTTGGGGGACTAATCAACCCCAAACCCCAGGAAGGCAAGCTAACCCGCAAATGCCCGAACCGAAAACTCTGTCGGGGGAAAAATCAACCCCATAACCTAGGAAGGAAAATTAACCCGCAAACAACCGGATGCTCGAACCAAAAATTCGGACGGGGGAGAAAATTAGACCCACATCCTGGGAAGGCAAATTTACCCGCAAATAACCGGATGCTCGAACCAAAAATTTTGTCGGGGAAGAAAATTAGCCCCACATCCTGGGAAAGCAAATTTACCTGCAAATAACCGGATGCTCGAACCAAAAATTCTGTCGGGGGAGAAAATTAGCCCCACATCCTGGGAAGATAAATTTACCCGCAAATAACCAGATGCTAGGCTCGAACCAAAAATTCTGTCGGGGGAGAAAATTAGCCCCAAAACCCTGGAAGGCAAATAAACCCGCGAGGAATCTGTCAGGAACCTTTTGAAAATCTTTCAAAAATATTTCGGTAACTCTGCAAAGATATAAAAAGAAGGTTTTTCCAACAATATCTATTGTTTGATTCAGAGAAAATTTTGATATAGTCGGTTTAAAGATGATTAAACTGGAGTCCTTTGTGAAAATTTCCTTCCCCCGAAAGAATCTTCATTTGAATAATGTTTCACGGAATTTAAGAAAATTTCGTATCAGCCAATCGATTCAGAATGGCCCATAAGTAAGTCTTAAGGTCATTGAAATTGAGATAAATGAGTCATAAAAGAAGGTACGAGGAAAAAATGAATATTAAGAAAAATTTCCCATTATTTTTTGAGTCATTCTTTAAAGGAAGCTTTTTAGAGAGATTTGGGCCTTCTAGTCTGAGGTTTTTTTAACAATATCCATCGTTTGGTTGAGACGGAATTACGATGCAGTGGGTTTGAAAAGGGTTAAATTAAATTTTTGGTGAAAATTCTGATTTTTTTCGGAAATTTGAGATTTGTGAAGACTAAATAAAATTTCGGGATTAACCAATCGATAGATAATGCAGAAAAAACCATAGTTTAGATCATTGAAATTGAGATGAATGAGTCATAAAAGAAGGTACGAGGAAAAAATATTAAGAAAAATTTCCCATTATTTTTTGAGTCATTTTCTTAACATTCATTTTTTCCTCGTACCTTCTTTCATGACTCATTTATCTCAATTGCAATGACCTAAACTATGGTTTTTTCTGCATTATCTATCGATTGGTTAATCCCGAAATTTTATTTAGTCTTCACAAATCTCAAATTTCCGAAAAAAATCAGAATTTTCACCAAAAATTTCATTTTAACCCTTTTCAAACCCACTGCATCGTAATTCCGTCTCAACCAAACGATGGATATTGTTAAAAAAACCTCAGACTAGAAGGCCCAAATCTCTCTAAAAAGCTTCCTTTAAAGAATGACTCAAAAAATAATGGGAAATTTTTCTTAATATTCATTTTTTCCTCGTACCTTCTTTTATGACTCATTTATCTCAATTTCAATGACCTTAAGACTTACTTATGGGCCATTCTGAATCGATTGGCTGATACGAAATTTTCATAAATTCCGTAAAACATTATTCAAATGAAGATTCTTTCGGGGGAAGGAAATTTTCACAAAGGACTCCAGTTTAATCATCTTTAAACCGACTATATCAAAATTTTCTCTGAATCAAACAATAGATATTGTTGGAAAAACCTTCTTTTTATATCTTTGCAGAGTTACCGAAATATTTTTGAAAGATTTTCAAAAGGTTCCTGACAGATTCCTCGCGGGTTTATTTGCCTTCCTGGGTTTTGGGGCTAATTTTCTCCCCCGACAGAATTTTTGGTTCGAGCCTAGCATCCGGTTATTTGCGGGTAAATTTATCTTCCCAGGATGTGGGGCTAATTTTCTCCCCCGACAGAATTTTTGGTTCGAGCATCCGGTTATTTGCGGGTAAATTTGCCTTCCCAGGATGTGGGGCTAATTTTCTCCCCCGACAAAATTTTTGGTTCGAGCATCCGGTTATTTGCGGGTAAATTTGCCTTCCCAGGATGTGGGTCTAATTTTCTCCCCCGTCCGAATTTTTGGTTCGAGCATCCGGTTATTTGCGGGTTAATTTTCCTTCCTAGGTTATGGGGTTGATCTTTCCCCCGACAGAATTTTCGGTTCGAGCATCCGGTTATTTGCGGGTTAATTTTCCTTCCTAGGTTTTGGGGTTGATTCCTCCCCGAAAAGAATTTTCGGTCCGAGCATCCGGGCACTGGCGGGCTAATTGGCCTTCCTGGGTTTTGGGGTTGATTTTTCCCCCGATGGAATTTTCGGTTCGGGCATTCGGGCATTTGCGGGTTAAATTGCCTTCCTAGGTTTTGGGGTTAATTTCCTCTGCCGACAAAATTGTTGGTTTGTTGAAGAAAATATTGGTTTTAGTGGAAAATTTGATCAAAATTTTGCTGGGGTGAAAACAAAGCTTCCTCTTTAGAGAAAGCAAAAGGCCAATTCGATGATTTTTGGAAGAATCTCCTGGCTCTGGTAGCTCAAAGGTAAAGGAATATCCTGGAATGGATCTCAGAAGATCTGAAAGTTCAAGTCTAGAGCGTCAAAATTCGTTTTCCAACATCATTCTATGATACTTTCATTCCGAGCTATGACACTTTCTGTGAAGACAGATTTTTCGCAAAAATTAACACCTAAATTCGGGAAAGGTAGAGTAATGCGTTTTGAGGGAAATATAATCTCTGATCCTGGTATCTGTCTCACATATCATGATCAAGAGAACGAGGAACCTTAGGAACATGCCCCAAAAAGTGAATCATTTTCCAATAAGGGTGATACTTTTTTCGGAAGCTCTGATGTATAGCCTAGCTCCACCGATGCTCTGCGATGCTCCAAAACGAAAAACGCGCCGCGCTCTTGAGATGAGCTGCAGATCACGCATCATCTTTCGTTTCTCTCATCATCTAAAGAGCCCCCTCCGCGGCTACCACGCTCCGCCCATCAGAACAGACTAAACGAAATCCAGACTTTACCAAACCGTGTTTGCCAAACTCGTAGCGTTCGGCAAAGTTCTGTTTGGTCATTTTATCTACCCTGGTCTAAATTGTGTCTTCTGCTGGCGCCTGCGTGGCCGATGTACAGTGTAAGCATCCAAAATCGGGCTACACATATACAGTTTTACCAAACTAAAACTGTATCAAGGCACCAATCAGCGCGGGGACACTCACACCAATGCGATTTCACACACGTTACACACTCTTGCGAACTCGCGAGATTTCACACCGACGACGATCAGCTGATCTTCGACCAACGATTTTCGATTAAATGCGGAATAGGATAGGGACTAGGAACTTAAGACGCGCGCAAGCGCGCGGATTTGTTGTTGTTGAAGCGCGCGGATTTGTTGTTGTTGAAGCGCGCGGATTTGTTGTTTTTGATTCGTAGTTATTACCCGCGATATCGCTATTGTTGCCTGCGATTCCTTTCCTGAATCTACGATGAACGAGTTTTCGCGCCACATCGCTCGAACAGGAACAGCAGGATTCCCCCGCGCGTGATCTCTCCGGGAATCCCCTCCCCTTTGATTGAGAGAGCCATGGATAGATTGTATTTGCTATTTTCGATTTGTTATTGTTACCCGCGATTTCGTTATTGTCGCCTGCGATTCCGTTCCTGATTTTACGATAAACGACTTTTGAGGACGAACAGACTTCGATTCGGTGATTCATTTCCATGGAATATGGACCGAAGACAACCGCGCGGGCGATGGGATTTTGCCCACTCGTACGTGCTCCGGATCATGTTTTGGTTCATTTGAGTTTTCGCGCCACATCGCTCGAACAGAAACAGCAGGATTCCCCCGCACGCGCACTCTCCGGGAATCCCCTCCCCTTTGATTGAGAGAGCCATATGGATGGATCGTGGAGACGTCTAAATTGTGTCTTCTGCTGGCGCCTGCGTGGCTGATGTACAGTGTAAACATCCAAAATCGGGCTACACATATACAGTTTTACCAAACTAAATCTGTATCAAGGCACCAATCAGCGCGGGGACACTCACACCAATGCGATTTCACACACGTTACACACTCTTGCGAACTCGCGAGATTTCACACCGACGACGATCAGCTGATCTTCGACCAATGACTTTCGATTAAATGCGGAATAGGATAGGGATTCTCCTAGGACCTCTTAACCTAAGCTGACTTGATTTTTGTCTAGAGAGGAATATCCTTAGGTTTTACTAACCTAACATGACCTAACCTGGCCCAAAAGTTTCGCGTTACCGTTTTAACCTAACCTGACTTGATTTTCCTCTAGAGAGAAATATACCTAGATTTGAGTAACCTAACCTGACCTGACCTGGCCCAAAAGTTGCGCGAAGGGTTGCCATTATCCACTCTTTCTCTCTGGATTTTTTTTACAATTTTACCTGGGGTTTACTTTACCTATTTCATTTCATCCGTTCTATTTTACCTGTTTCATGGATTTTTCACCTCTTTTGTTGTTTGTAACGAATTTATTCCATAACTTGATTATCGCGGGTTTTTCATTTGTTCTAAGATTTCTCACCACTTTGGACTTTATCCATTTCATTTGACCTGTTGTGCTTTACCTGTTTGTTTAGATTTCTTACCCCTTCTAGATGTTTCATTTTATAAAACTGTCAGAAGTCTGTTCGTTGCACCCTTACCGTGTTATCATGTTTTCGCACCATGCTCCTATTACTGGATTTGCATATTACTGGAGTTTTCTATTACTGGATTTGTATATGGACGAGTATTGTATGATGAATATTGATGATTGATGTTTTTTGCCCAAGGGCGAATAAAAAGATATTCTATTCTATTCTATTCTATTCCCTTTTTAAAGCTCCCGCTCACCTTACTTTCGCATGGCGTCAGGCGCAGGGATACAGGCGAATGTTTCCAGGCGTTTTGTGGGTACCGCTGTCTTTGTCCGGCTCGAATTGATGTGTGAGTTTCCGTAAAAAGTCTGTCTGTTGAACCTTTGCTTCGATCCATCGTTGAATTCGCACTACTTTCTACACTTGCTCACCATACATAGGTATTCTGATGGCCCAAGTGCAGAAAACGGATTGATCCAACGATGGAAGCTTGGCTCCCTCCATTTGCGTCCATTAATGGGATGTGATGTATAAGGAAATGGATGACGATGACGATGACGATGACGATGACGATGACGATGACGATGACGATGACGATGACGATGACGATGACGATGACGATGACGATGACGATGACGATGACGATGACGATGACGATGACGATGACGATGACGATGACGATGACGATGACGATGACGATGACGATGACGATGACGATGACGATGACGATGACGATGACGATGACGATGATGATGATGATGATGATGATGATGATGATGATGATGATGAGATGCAACATGCGTCTGTAATGTATCAGATGGATGGATAATTGTGATGTAATGGGATGAATGATTGCCTCACCCTCCTACTTGTATGTGAATTTGGACGCAACCCCTGCACCCAAAGGCGGCTTACCTGTGTGCAAGAATCCGCCTCCAAGTAGGCGATCATTGGCGGATTTATGAATGCGATGAAGCGGTGAGAATGATGTGGAAAAGGGGATGTGATGGTGGCACAGTAGAAAATGGTATGAAAGATGATGAGATTGAATGAAGGTAAGATGGGATCAATTAAGAGAAGAGAGAGAGATGAAGAAAATGTAGGGAAGGGAATGAGATATTATGAATCAATAGTATTCATGATGAATGTGATGAGGTGGTGAGAATGGTGTAGAAATGGAGATAAGATGGCGGTGAAGTAAAAATGGTATAAAAAATGATGAGATTGAATGGAAGTAAGATAGACCAAAAGAAGAGAGAGGAAGAGAAGAAGAAGAACTAGGGAAGGAAATGAGATGGTATGAATGGAGACAATGGAATGAAATATGGAATAGGAATACGATGCGAGATTGAGTGAAGGTAGGATACAATGAAAAAATAGAAGGGGAAGAGATGAAGGAGTGGGATATGAAATGAGATGGTGTAAATGAAGAGTATGGAATGAAATATGAGTTAGAAAGGAGATGAAACATGCAATGAATGACGAAATGTGTGTGATGTGTGAAATGGACGAATGATTGTGATTATGAGTTAGAGTATGGAAGAAAGAATGATCGCCTCTCCCTCCTACTTAGAAGTGAATCCGGATGCACTCTGCACCCAAAGTCGGCTTACTTGCGTGCAAGAATTCGCCTCCAAGTAGGCGATCATTGGCGGATTTCTGATGAATGTGATGAGGTGGTGAGAGTGATATTTAAAAGGAAATGGGATGGCAGTGAAGTAGAAGATGGTGTAAGATATGATGAGATCGAGTGAAGGTAAGGTAGAATAGAAAAAGAGAAGGGAAAAAGATGAAGAAGAATTAGGGAAGGAAATGAGATTGTATGAATGAAGAGTATGGAATGAAATATAAAATAGAAATGAGATGAAAAATGCAATGAATGACGAAATTTTTGTGATGTGTGAAATGGATGGATGAGTGTGATTAAGAGTTAGATTCAGTAAGTGTTTAATTTATTCAAAATCAAACACTTACTGAGAAATATTACGATTCGACCATTGAAACTCCCTCCAAAGAGTCTTAAGCGTAGCGAGCGTAAGCGAGCGGAGCAATTCTGCTAGTTTATAATATATTGTGGGTATTCTGACCAATGGCAACATTGGAGTCAGCTCATCTTCGTTAACCGATTGATCGTTGTCGGGGTGGCGCCTAAGTTGAAAATTGTGTCCTACTCTTCGAAATCATCTTTTCGTCGCGACCAACCGAGATCTGTCTTGATGACCCCGGATCAGATTTTACAATTGGGTATTATACTTGATGTTTAGTCAAACTGCAAATTTATGCCATCTTTTTGCTTTCTGTCCATGTGACTAACCTCAACCGACATTTTTTTCATTGACTCAATTACAAATAGACGAATTTTCGCAAGTTGAGCTCTGAATCCTTACAAAATCAAAAACAACAACAATTTGATAAATAGGTTGTGGTTTGATTTTGAGTAAATCGAATAATTTCACTCGCAAGAAAGATATCTCGATAAGACTCGTGGCTTCTCAGAGAGAGATATTCTAGTTCTCAAATAAAGAAAATTCTAAAACAAGCGATTTGGAATTTCTCAAATTTGCACGTACATTCCTGTATGGAAAAGGGTTTCTCGTTTCGAGGAATCCTTCTTTGTAGTGTATGATTTGATGAATCTGGAAGATGAGTCCATCTTCTAGGAGGCGGGAAAATCGGGGGGAGAGAGGCAAGGAACCGAGGGAGAGTTCTGTCCGTAGACGAAACCTATTGGAAAATCGTGATACCGAGCTGATTTGATCGCTGCCGCAATTTTCTTCAGAAAGCACATCTTCTTCAGAACTTTTAGTTAGGCTCTGTCTATATAATTGCTCAAAATTAGAGAGTAGCACTTGATACTGGTTGCCATTACAATTTTGTAATGCATTCAAGTATATCTAGAACTTCTCAGGATCCAAGTTACTGCTAGCTTTCAGTAGAAGAGTCAATGTCCAACATTGACTTTCACTCTTAGTCTTGGGAATTAATGAGATACCCAAGGATCTTCGATCAAATTCAGCAAACTTCATTTGGTGTATAAAATCCAATCTCCTTTCATCATAGACGTAGCTCCTTCCCATTTTGATGCTCAGAAGTTCCGATTATGTTACTTATCTAGTTCAGTATGATAATTTGTGTTAAGCGTCATTGGATAAATAAGTAGACGAAATTATGGAATTTACACGCGAAAATTTTTTTAGTTATCAGAATGTTGTACAACATTATCTCATATGCGCCTGGTGGGTCTTGCAGGACCCATGGACAGTATGTTGAATTTCGTACACCTGAATCAATATTTTATGCCTCTCAAGGTTTCATCATCTTGTTTTGGGCCATGCTTAACTATTTTGTGTGGTTATTGAGGTCAACCAAGCGTCTCCAACTCCGCGACCACTTTCAAAACATCGTTAGGCCAAATTTTCAAATTTCTGAGAATGAATCGTCACTTTACGAACAATATATTACGTTTCCTGAGTTTTCCATCGGGTTTGAATCTACGGGATTTTCAGTGGTGTATATGCCACCCTCTTGAACAAGACCGCTTGCCTAGAATATTCACAAATAAACGAAATCGTGAGGAATCTCACCATGACTCTGAATGACCCGGTTGATAAGTGGACGCTCATAAATGCTTCATGAGATTCTACGAGTATTGCGCCTGATCGGTATCTCCAAAGGAGCGAATCAAAACAAGAAACAAAATTGTCTACCCGATTTTAGATGGTCTCGGGTTCTATGGGTCATGACTTGCAAGGGGTAAGACTTTTGAACAAGCCAATCAATTTTGGTCATTCCATTCTGACCAAGTCGAGTTGAAACTCCCTGAAATTTTTTTTTTTTTTCACTTATTGCTTCATTGAATTGGAGCAAGCAAAATACATATGACTCCTCATCATCTCATCCTATAGTAGAATCAAAAAAACGAATAGATTTCTTAAGGAAAGATTCAATTCCTGTACCGATAAGAAAAACGCTCTCTTCCGGAAGTCTATGACTTATGTTTAAAAATCAGAAGTAAATATCCGAAATAAAATAAGCCTAGTTTTTTTCAAAAGTTTTCTTCATCAGCAATCATTGAAAAGTTCAAATCCTTTCTCCGCATATAACTCGTACAAACTCGAGTGAAGTATCTTCACGTACAAAATTCCACTCAAAAACATATTGAAAAATCCACCTCTCTCAAGCAGAGCAATGGAACGTGTAAGAAAATGCCTGCAGCCTCTAGTAAAGAAACATACCAGTCTCGAAAGAAGGGCAGTGTAAAGATCCAAACAGTGAAACAGACGTCGCACCGCTAGAGAAGGTAGAGCACGCGTGAAAAAAGTGAGTGTAAAGGAGCTGTCCGTGGACGAGGAGGAGGGGATCTATAGTCTATCAGCCAGCTATACGTTCTGTAGCAAAGTAAAGATAACCGAAAAATTCTTTTTGCATTCAATTCCTCAGTTTACGCTGATGATACCCTCATAAGTTTGCGCCCCGAAATAGTGGATACATTTTTGTTATTAACAAATTAATGCAAAAAATATGGTAAAACGATGATAACTCGAGACCTATCGTAGATACAGGGAAATTTTTCAGATGAAAACTGTACCGTTGAGTACAAGCTACGAGATCATGTACTCCATTGTGTTGCAAATGTTATAGTTTAAGCAATAATCATATTTGTTTATAACAAATAGACATAACTCAGTGTGTTATCCAATATTCGAGGATATTTTTACGGAATCGTGAGAACACATCGATTTGAAGGAAATAAAGATTCTTGATATTTTTACGTAGAATCGTTAGTTTTTCAATTATACATGGTTAAATGTTGCAGTACCTCTGCTCACCATTACTAGTGCGGGCGCTGGGGTGGGGTCTGAGTGGAAAATTCGTGTTCCAGAAGGTTTCAAGGTACCATCTCCTGTATTTTGAGGTGCTGAATCGATTGCACGAGGTCGCCAGCCCGAAACTCCCGGAGTTCTTTTGTTATTAACAATTTTTAGTGCAAAATTATGGTTTTTTGCAAAAAACTCGGAAAATATGCATTTTCACGAAAAATTTGTGGAGACCAAAGTTGTAGTGCGCAAAATTTCCTAAGGAAAAAGTTATCTCAAATTTCCCGAAAAACCCAAGCCTGGGGCGGAAAATGCGCAAAAGCCGTTCCGCGCGTTCAACATTGGCTTAGATGGGGCAGCCGACGCAGCGCTACTAAACTCGGTGCCAATTTGACAGTTTCCAATATAGGCCTAGGCAACCAAAAGCATCTTGAAGAGGGAAGAATTCCCTTTAAAATGATTTAAGCCGTGTCTCGCTAAGAACGAAGCCCTTCGAGCATGACTCGAAAGAAAGAGAAATAAGTGTGTCAAAACGCCATTCCTGCAGCAAAGCTGCCCGCACGCAGCGCTCAAAATCTGCAATTTTCCTCTTCTTCCCGCGCTTCACACTGGAAAATCTTCGTACTCAGCGAGATACGACCTGCATCATTTTAAAGGGAATTTTTTCCTCTTCAAGATGCTTTTGGTTGCCTAGGCCTAAATTGACAACTGTCAAATTGGCACCGAGTTTAGTAGCGCTGCGTCGGCTGCCCCATCTAAGCCAATGTTGAACGCGCGGAACGGCTTTTGCGCATTTTCCGCCCCAGGCTTGGGTTTTTCGGGAAATTTGAGATAACTTTTTCCTTAGGAAATTTTGCGCACTACAACTTTGGTCTCCACAAATTTTTCGTGAAAATGCATATTTTCCGAGTTTTTTGCAAAAAACCATAATTTTGCACTAAAAATTGTTAATAACAAAAGAACTCCGGGAGTTTCGGGCTGGCGACCTCGTGCAATCGATTCAGCACCTCAAAATACAGGAGATGGTACCTTGAAACCTTCTGGAACACGAATTTTCCACTCAGACCCCACCCCAGCGCCCGCACTAGTAATGGTGAGCAGAGGTACTGCAACATTTAACCATGTATAATTGAAAAACTAACGATTCTACGTAAAAATATCAAGAATCTTTATTTCCTTCAAATCGATGTGTTCTCACGATTCCGTAAAAATATCCTCGAAAATTGGATAACACACTGAGTTATGTCTATTTGTTATAAACAAATATGATTATTGCTCAAACTATAACATTTGCGACACAATGGAGTACACGATCTCGTAGCTTGTACTCAACGGCACAGTTTTCATCTGAAAAATTTCCCTGTATCTACGATAGGTCTCGAGTTATCATCGTTTTACCATATTTTTTGCATTAATTTGTTAATAACAAAAATGTATCCACTATTTCGGGGCGCAAACTTATGAGGGTATCATCAGCGTAAACTGAGGAATTGAATGCAAAAAGAATTTTTCGGTTATCTTTACTTTGCTACAGAACGTATAGCTGGCTGATAGACTACTAAGGATGGAGGCAGAGAAAGTATGAGAAAAAGAGAGAGAAAAAGTTGAAAGGAGAGTAATCTCACCCGAATCGTGCGCACCGAGGTAAGAGAATCAAGATCAACTGCGCTGCTTGGCCCGTCTGCGGCTATGGGCATCGTCATTCAAAGCGAGGGAATCCTTCTGAGCTCAAAATACGAGCTTGGTACTTCTCTAAGTACTATAAAGCTCGTAGTTTCTTTCGCTTTCTCTTCAAATCATGTGACCCTCGTTCTTATAATACAAGAAAATTTGACTGATATCTCGATTCTTGGCACGGAAGAATTCCGGTTGCAACTCCAAAAACTATCTTGCGATGCAGATGAACCATTCAATTTCAAATGTTGATAGGAATTTTAGAGTATTGAGAAGGTGTGAATTATACTAGTCTTGTCTTGCTCACACATTCACCCCTTTCAAAAATCTGAGAATAAATTTGGGACAGCGGTCGGCCAACTATCATCAAAAATTTCACTAATCTACTAAAAAGACTTCTGAGGTAATCCCTCCTATTAATCCGCAGGCTATCGAGAAGTTGGCGTATCTCGAATATTTCGATATCTCATTCACACCAGACTTTGTTTTGATTTCGATGTTTTGAATTCGAGGGTTGATGTTTTTGTCGTGATGTAAGAAGTTTTAAGTTTGGTTCAAGTTCTGATATTTTTGTAATCTGCGCGATATCAATAGAGAAGACATTGTCGCAAAATCTAAGATACAGATATCTCTGTTTTCCACTCTTATTGTGCAAATAATAGTCATCGTAATGCTGGGATGTGTGATGAAGATTGACATTACGCTTTGATGAGAGACGATAACTCATCAAAAGAACTAGATACATACGTCTAAGATGTGAAAAGCAACCCGTACGCGATTCAACGTCCAAAAACGTTTTTCCGAAGATTGAGTGAGTGTGATTTGGATCCCTTTGGAGGTTATAATTCAATCTTTAGCTTTCAACATTTCATTAAAAAATCCGAAAAATGGCCTTATGGCTGTTTTGTGAGGAATTGCCCATTAGCAAATCAATCATGAATAATCTAATCATTATTCCAAAAATATTATAATTTCCAAATCTGCAAGCTACTTAGACCTTAAACTCTAATTTGATGCGGCTTAGGCCACGTCTTATTTTCGTACTCATTACAAGATCGTTGATTTCAGGCACCCTGAGCAGTCCGAGACTTCACTTTATTCAAAAATCGAGGGAAACTGGATCTGAGTGCACGAAAGTCTGATCCCATACAGTTGATTATAACTCTGCGCAATCTGCGTTCAACTTGCACTTATTCATGGAGTTGTAAAATTTATTCGATTTGGGCTGTTCGAAACGCTCGAGTCTCTCTTTCTTTCTGCAAGTATAAGTGAAATAGATCTCGGGGTTTCAAACGTTGAGAATGGTCTCATTGAACAAGCCTACGATTACTTGAAACGTTGAACTCCAAATCTACAAGACAAGTTTGTGTCCATAGTTTACAGTACCCTGCAGAGAAATGGAACATGGAAAGCTTCGTTAAAACAGCGATTACTCCGACGCCCTTGGGTCTACGGCAATTTTTCGAAAAGCATGTGAAAGATGGAGAAACCTATGAAATTATGAGGTTGAAAAATTATTTTGATTGAAATTTCTTGCTTATAATCGACGCTCAAAAGTGTAAAAGTCAACATATCAATCAACCAACCCTCAATTCCATGCAAATCATGCTGTTGGAAATATTCTTAGAAAATCTTGTGGATTTCTTCAATATCTTCAAAATCTTCTTTTATACATTGCTCTACGATCTTTTAGAGCCGAGTTACAAGCGATCGCGCAAAAAGAGTTTTGCACGGGTGATTAGGCATCAAAAATACAAAAACGGTCATAATCCACGATTTTGACGAAAGATTTCCCGAATTTTATTGAATTATTATACTCAAACTTATCCCAAAGACTGCTCGGAAGGACTTTCGCCCGTTTCAACTCAGGAAAAACGCATGACTCCATACTTTCGATACCCTCAACCCGTACAAAACTCCTTTCGCGAGATCGCTTGTAACTCGGGTTTGAAAAATCGTAGAGCAATGTGTAAGAAATGATTTTGAAGATATTAAAAAGAGCTACAAGATTTCCTGAGGATCTTTACAACAGCATGGAGTTTGTATGGAAATGACGGGTGATAGATTAAATTGGAGATTTTTAGAATTTTGGGCGTCGATTGAAAGCGAGAAATTTCAATTCAAATAATTTTCAGAACACATGATTTTATGGATTTGTTTCTCATCTTTTGAAAGCGTGTTGAAAAATTACCGTAGGCCTCAGAGCGTCAGAGTAAACGCTGTTTTAGTGAAGATTATGGTGTTTCATTTTTTATACAGGGTACTGCATAAACTCGTGGTATTGTACGTACTACCATTCACGAATCTTGAATCGAAAGGAATAATCTGATTTTGCAACAGATGAAAACAACCATTGTATTATGTATGTGTTGGTAAGTTTTTCAAAAAATTTTCACAGCGCGCTTGCGCGCGTGAAGAATTTCTAGTATTGTTTAATATTTTGAAAAAATTCAACTTTTGCAATTTTTTGATCACTATTTCGGAATTATTTTTTAACCCAAACAAAAAAGTTATCTCGTGATTTTCCAAAATTCTTTTCAAACTCTGAGGCTTTTTAACGAAAAAAAACCCTCAGCATCTTGACCCAAAAAGTGTATCCAGTTTCACGGAGTTCGGTGAATCGGCCTGTCCATTTCTGGAGGTTTTTTTTCAGGATTTTGGGAAAAATGTATAGGTTTGGCTATTCGACGTAAGGGGCGCAAACCAGAGAATAAATATGGCCCGGTAAACATGATGAAATGGTCAAATCCCGTTGGACTCGTGGATGACTGTGTCAAAAATTAATTTGTAGTTTTCCGGGATTTTGTAGGTTCCCAAATCCAAAGTTTTCGATATGAAAATATTTCCTCAGCAATTGCTATAGTTTCAAGAATCCCTCCTATTAATCCGCAGGCTAATCGAGAAGTTGGCGTATGTCGAATTTTTCGATATTCAATTTTTGTGGGTAGATGAGTATGAGTCAGCGTTGGCGCATCACATGCATTTTACAATTGTAAAATCCTCTAAGCAGCAATGTTCAAACCAATTTTCCCATGTCAAACTGCACCCTGAACACAGTCATCTAGTGAACTACGCCAACTCATAGGTGTAGTTGTGCGCTTTGGTTTGATTTTGAATTTTGATTTTTTTGTTGTGAGATGAGAGAAGTTTGAGGTTCAGTATCAATTTTGATGATATACTAATAATCTATCGCATAACAAATAACAGAGAAAAGGAAAATCAAGACCGAGGTTATAGAGATGCAGCAGGTTCCTATTGCAAATAACTGTTATCACAGCGAATTAATAATCACGATTCATAATATGGATTATATGAACCCTCCTGCGCATTTAAGCAACGCTTTAAGAACCTCAATACTGATGATCAAGAAAACTATGCTTACACGTTGGAACGGCTAGAAGAAAAATTTACCCTGAGAAATTTGACCGTCGATCGCGCATTAAAATCCACGAAATAGATCGAGAATATGAAAATCTGATCAAGTAAGCGTTGAATTCTTCAAAAACGTATGATTCCACCTTCGACTGTCACATTTAATGAAACAATGTTTGAGATTTTATTCACTAAGGTTTGACGCACTTCTTGAGAAATCTGGTATACTATTAAATTTAATCAACTTTTAACAATCAGTCCATTATCAATTAAGGTACGTTGTTCTGACATTGCCAAACTTGATTAGTGAGCTCAATTCCGTTGAAAAACTCGAATGATCATCTATCAACATGAGGTATATATAAATACGACCTTGAACGAGATCAAGTATACAACTCAAAGACAATAAAGAAAATTACCGAGGGTGACCAAATTTTATGGATTTTTACAATAATGTTTGTTGCAGGGCCAGTTTTCGCTAAGCTAACAGTAATTTCATGAAGTTATTCGAAAATTGTGTCAGCCACCATCAGATTTTAATCTTAGTATCTAGAATACGAATTATGCCTCTTTGGGCGAAAAAAACGCGAGTCAGTAAGCGATGTTACTTTGATGCAATTACAAATCAGAAGACAGGATTGATATCATGTTTTGCATGGGCCAGAGCCTCTCTTAGTTTGACGCAATGATGCAAATTTTCTAATGAGAATGGATTAACGTGCGACGCTTCTACATCACTTCACTTGACTTCTATAATTATTATAAAAAGTCGCACTTCAATTCCTCCGTGACTGCGATGTTTTTTTTTACTCCAAGCAGTGAGGGAAGAGAATTGAGAGACCAAGCCTACGTGAAATTCTTAAACTACTGAGATTGGTCCAATTCGAGCTGTTGGTAGCTCTCGAACTTCTTTTTTTGAATGAGTATGATAGAAGTCGAATATCTGCAAACGCTTCAAATGGTCGAAAAATTCATGGATCTTTGATTTTTTGAAATCTTGAAATGCAGGTCTGCACAGCAAGTGAGCCCCCCCCCCCCCTACACACACACAAAATTACGTACTATTATTTCAGGATCTTGAATCAAATGAAATATCTGACCTTGTTACATATGAAATAATTCATAAGTAATGAAAGTTATTCATTTTTTCATGGTAATTTCAAGAGTCAGCGCGCTTGCGCGCGTAGAGAGTTTCTAGTGACTTTTGATTGTTCATATTCTTCGAACATTGATATTTCAGAAGCTCTGTTCTTGAACCAAAAATAGAAGACGAATAATCAATGAAATCATGTCTGAATTCAAATTTTGCATTTTAGATGCTGAATAAGTCTTTAAATGCTCAAAGATTCCATTCAACACGTTCGCTGCGGCGGCGGGCCCCACCGGTGGATCCCGCTTTTCCTCCTTTGTGCGCAGCAGATTCTCATCTCATGGGATTCAACATTACGCGGGACCCTGCGGAGGGAACTACCACACACAGGGACAGGACTGCGGTTTATTGCCATCGCAGCGAATGTGTTACTTAAATGAGAAAATCGAAAAAAAATTTGCTCTCCCAATTGGAACAAAATTCCAATGTAAGAGTTACAAGTTTTGATCAAGTATGTGCCCAAAATATAATTCTGGATTTCGGTTGTTTCCGCTCTTATTTTGCTAACCCAGTTTATATGGGTTTTCTACTTGGGATAATCATAATTCTCAAATCCATCAAGATCAAATGATCTTGATAGAATTTCGTGATAAATTCCAGTGGTCACCACTAATGACGAAGACGCATGGGATATTGATTTTCCACTGACTTTGATAGAAACATGACCAAAGAAACCATTTTCTCCAGGGAATTTGATTGAAAATTCTCAATCATTCTTGATGATTCAAAGAATCTTGAAAGGATGAGGCCACCTTTGCAGAATACAATTGTATTGTATTGTAGCTTAAGCTACGTCAATTTGAAGAGATGAATATTCGGGTAAAAACTTGATATATTTTTTAACTTTTGTCATACATAACAATTTTATTATCTGATTTCGTGGTGAGCGTTTTGAATTATATACTGTTCACTCTTCCATTTGGAGGAATTCATATGAAAATTAAGCAACTGAATTTCACTTCATCATTCGGTCATTAATCCTCAACATCACATCTAGCTCAACTACAAGAACACTCAAAGAATACGCATAGTATTTACATATCGATTAATTCTCCGGAAACTTTTTGTTTGTATCGAAAAATTTTTCCGGGCATCTTCTCTTCCTCTTTCACTTGACCGATGTCTGGTTGCGTTCATTTTTCAGCTTGGCGAGGCCTCTTCTCGTCTTTGATGTACTAGAGCGGAAAAATAACAATACATCTGTACCAGAACTACTGTATAGCTACTTAGACACGGAAAAACGCATTGCATATGGACATAAGATATAAACTTTTTGATACAAAAACGCTTGAGCCATCGTTATTAGAGCTTTATTATGAAAGAGAAGAAATTTAATTACTCTACTCGTTATTATTATCGTTATTTTTTGTGGAAACTATTGTACAAGGGAAGCATTCCAAATTCATCGTCCAGAGATACAATGAAAAGTAAAATACTCACAAATAGAACTTCTTTTACAAGATCATAATGCTGGATAGTTAGAGTCTTGAAACCTTCGGTATCCAAAACGGTCTCAAAGTTCGACGATATGAAACTCAATGCTTTCTCTTTCAACGAGAGAGCTTTAAAGCTATGAGCCAGTCCTAAGGTATTTGCAACATTATCGATTTCCAAATTTTTACTCATGACGTCTTCACAGAAAGTTTTCAAGTCCACCAGAGCATAGTCTTCGGCTGCTGCAAGCAGACCACCACTCACACTCTCAATATTTTTTACTTCGCCCGTGTAAATATAACGCAAGATTTCTTCCATGACTTCTTCCTTCACATTTTTTATTTGTTCAACGCTTAAACTTTCTCTTCGAATAGTATTTTCAAATCTTTTGGCAAAGGTTGAGCTTCGTGCCACCAATATCGCTCTATGTGCATAGAATTTTCTTTCATTCACAACGAGAACCACATCATAACACTTTTTATCCTCCAATAATGATTCAAAATCATCCAAGAGTTGATTTTGAAACGAAGGTAAGGAAATTGAGCTCGGAATTTGTTGATCAAATATATCGCTGTTGCGGTCGTTGACGTCAATCTTACAGCATACGGCTAGACTTCCATTAAGCAGCAATTTATTTCTTTCGTCAAATAGGATATCTCTTGAAATGAATTTTTCGAATCCCCAATCGCTTCCAGGTGTGAACAATCGATAATTCTTCGAATCCGCTCCAAATATTCGGACGTTTGAATCTATGAGGATGCTAAAATGATATTTAGCTTCCACATCATCTTGATCGTGAGACTCGAATTTCAGATATAGTGACATGTAATCCCCAGTATTTGAGTCAAAGCCATTTGGGTAGAGCTGGATGCACCAGTTCAATGGATTCCTGCTTCCGATCGAAAATTTCGGCGACTGAATGTATTTGCTGGGTTCGAGAAATCGGACATGAGCGTTGTCAAAACTGTTGATTTTCCATGTGAAAGTCGGTGAATACTTCCATAATTTCAGCTCTCCCAGAGTATTAGCAGACGTTGAGGCACTCATAACTGACGCAAAACTACAAAAACTCGAACTGGATTTTCCAATCGATCGCCATCAGCAGGTGGTTATCTGCCGATTCGTAAACACTCCGAGTGTCGCCGATAGCTGATAGATTCGACGCACACAACGCTCGAGTTCAACGCAGACTGTTGGCATCGCTGCGGTGCTGGCTTTGACTCTGATGATTACTGATTCTATGGCGTGCCATGTACAAATACGCACAATAGTACATTACGCGTCGAGTGCTGGAAACATTTTTTCCTTCGGAAAACTGGGCTGTACGTGGGCGATGGCACCGTCCAGCTTGGTTCTCCCGAAGGAAAAATGTTTCCGCACGAGACGCGTATGCAGTTTCATACGTCTGTACGCAGCAACAGCTTGTTTCCAGGCCTCCTCGCGTCGCGTAACGAGGAGGCCTAGAAACACGCTGTTTCTACGTATGGACGTATAAAACTTGTTATCGGCGTACCTCTATTATCTCTGTCACAGCTTGGCTCTGTCGAGAATTTCAACTTTTAATTGTGTCGAGCTTGAACGGCTCTACGATCGACAGATGTCAGCGCTACAACGTTGCCTCTCTCCTAATCTTGTAATTCAGATCGCGATAGGAGGAAATAAAACCTGGTTTGCATAATCTATTCACGAGACATAAATTTTTCAAAGTCAGTTTTCACTATTCCGGTCTTCCGTGTTTTGCATTGGTGTCCAGCTCGCATAATTTCATTCTGATCTTGTCATCTGACGTATTCATTGAAAGTTATTCCTGTGAGCGTCTCATAAATATCGGTCAAAATCAAATATCCAAATATCTTCATGTTCGAACCGAATGAAAAACGTGAAGTCAAGCCTTACATTATGTCTTATTTTGGAGTGGTGTAGGTAGTACATACTTGAATAAGATAGTCGTTGTTGGAGCTCTTCAAATACTCATACGAGATGATGAGAAAACTCTTGTGATTATTTTTTCTCTTGACTATTTTAAGAATTGACTCAGGACACTCGCTGGAAGCATAGTACTGACCCTGGTAGAAATCTGTTCAATAATATTGGAATCAAGTCTAAAATATGGCTAAAAAAACTAGATTAATTCTTGGTGGACAATATATGGCTATAATTTGACTATTGTTATTGGGATTGATATCTGTGTCGAATGAAATTGACAAAAACTTGGATAATATTTAGATTGAAGATTGTGGGGATGGAATACAAATCAAATGTATATAAGAATTGGCTAAATTTGGCTCTTGCCTGGAACATGCGAAACCATTTTCTGGACACTTATTAGACTTGATCAAAACTCTACATAGGTATCTTTCTATGCCCAATTCTTAGGCATATTTGGTATAGAAAGAGGGTGAGTGATGAATCTATTTATTGCTCATCAATAATGAGATAATCAATGCATTAACAAGATTTAACAACACACGAATCTAACATTACATTTTGCCAAGCATGGATGACGTTCTGGAACACGGCTTTGGTGCGAGCAAGAAGGCGAGGACCACAGCTAATGAGACCACGACTTCTCATTACATTTATAAAAAACACATTTTTTGTACACTTCATCAAAATCCAGTATGGTTTTTGTCTTCTTGCTACACCACGGAAGCACAAACACAACGTATCACATGCAGCAAGCCTCGGCCTCCGCGATCTTCGGGCCAATGCTTATACATCCGCGAGGAAAACACATTGTCACTGTCACCGATGTCACATATTCTATTCACTCAGAGATCTGCCTCGCCGGTGTACTTATCTCAAATATTCAAGTAGAATTAGCTGCCTTCAGTAAACTCGCATTGAAATTTCATCGAGATCAACTGGCCTTGCAGACGCTGCAAGTTGACAACGGATACTAATCTCCGGAATTTGAGGTTAAATATCAAGAAAATTAATGTGACTAATTTTTGTCTATTAATTGACTTCAAGAATTGGCCAACTGATTCTTCTGTATTTGAAAGGTTGCCGATGATCGTCAGGTGGCGCAGTGCCTGGATTAGCTTTCTCGCACCAGATTTAGCAATGCCCATCATGGCCAAAGGAGAAAGAAAAATCAAGTCGAAATTCGATGTCAGAAATTCATAAATAGCTCAGTAGTGTCGAAGCGTAAAATTCCCAATTCCAATCTTAAATTTCGAAAAGTTGAAAGTCGAAATTTCAGAAGTCTTTCAAAAGTGCTCCCTCAAACCTGATCCAGTAAATTATCCAAAGTTACAATGATGCAGTTAGAATAAATTATCCGACAAAGTACTCAGATTTCAATTTGAATAATTGCCGAAAACGAGGAAATCCATAATTACGATCATTTGAAGCATTTCATGACGTTTATTCGATTTGATAGACCGAGGGACTACGCGGGTGCTCGAACTTCTCTGATTCAATGTATGTGTGCTGCTAAATCAAATAAACCTTGAATGAAGCAGGTAGTCTATCATGTAACATTAAGAAATGATAGCAAAGTGAATTCGCAAGAAAATTTTTGTCAAAGATACAAATCAATTCACTCAATGATTAAATAAACGCCCGTGTTACAGAAAGTCCCAGTGATCTGGGTAAATGCGGGAGAAATAAAATTTTTCAGAGGATATAAAGCAACTCTTGCAAACGTTCCTTGTACCTTGTTCCTAGAACATTTTCCCTCTCCTTTTCAAATTTCGAACAGCCCCACTCGCAATGGAACGCGTACGTTTTTTTTCTGCATAACTTTGAGTGCACTACTATTTATCTGCTACACTATAGTTGAGACTAAAATTGATTATAAGTTTTATGATTATCGGAGTGAGTAGACAAATCGTTGAAATAATTCACAGTGGCATTCCTAATACGTCATAACATCTCAGCCAAACCGATTGAACAGACAAATTTCACCAATGAGAGAAATCTTTTGAGAATAATCATCAGAACTAAGATAAGTGTACCCAACTTGCCTCTGTACCCAACTTGCCCCCATATGGTTATCTCGGAAAGGCGTGCTGTATGGCTTTTTTACCACTCAGAACGTGTTTATCACGTCAAAATAGGTCGGAAACGATGTCTTGGGCCAGCTCAAGCTACAAATGTCGCTGCACGGTGATCACAACGGATCAAAGCGATTTTATTCACTTCATCGCCGATTTACATTGTTTTAAATGATGGGGGCAAGTTGGGTACACACTTTTGTAAACTCTCAAAAATCACGTTTTGGGAGAATTCAAACAGTTCGGCTCCACTTCATCCAAATTGGACGTATCTTAGCTCATTTTAAAGGTTTTGAGACAAGCTTCAAAATGAGTTGAAGTACGTTGGAAAATATTGAGATTAGCCAGAATTATTAAGAAAATGGCTTAATAGGGGCAAGTTGGGTACACTGACCTTATATACTTTACCGCTCGTAAATGGCACGTCAGCTCGTGACTACACAAGAAGAAAGGAATCGAGATCACAAGCTGGATGGCTATGACGACACGTTCACATGCCGAATACGATGCTCGGTGCTCGGTTTAAATATTGTGCCTATACGCCGGAGTTCCCTTTTCTTCCGTAAAATTTTGCCTTGAAGACATAATATCAGAGTCAAAGTTAGGTGACTTCAATAATGCAAAGCATCAATCTTACTTTAGATTTGACTTGGTACATGATTGAAATTTCAAAATAAACAATGAATCAGGTAATCAACAGAGCGTTTGATTCTGAAATTTGTGACTGCAAAAACGTACCTGCTTTATTTCTGATTTAAAAATGGTACTGCTTTGGGCGCTTTCTTTATTCTTGTTGATTTTCTCTTGATAATTATCAGTTCATTGCATCTACAATGTATAACCTCACAACATTCTTTGCTGATACTCAGGTCTATTGATTTTTTGATCACTCTAGAAGACAAATACATTCTCGAGATGCGAGATATCGCAAATTGCGATACTACTAACTTCTCGATCGTACTGCGGATTAATAAAAAGGATAATAATAACGAGTAGACTACACAAGTCTACAATAAATGAAACAATTCAAGAATATACAATACTCCTCTAAAGAATTTTTTAATGAGCCGGATGAGGTCAACAAAACAAGTTGACGAAATGCTGCAGACTTATTTGTCAACAAAAATCATGCTATAACATCATTTGCATGACCAACCTAGTCCTCGTGGATTGGATAGTACAATTTTCTTCATGAGAAAGATTGGCTTTTTTATCTTCCTTTAGCGGGAACAAATGTGACTACATAATTTCTGCACTCTCTTTCCCACGTCAAATAAGAAATATGGGGTTAGGCAACCAAACAAGACTATCCCATTGCTACCAAATGATGATTTAGTAGCATAAGCAACGCGTGCTCCGGTCATTCGAAAAAGTTAACATGATCGACCTCGTACCGAAATCAATAATTCACAATACGGGAAATGTTTTGAATCACTTGAATTTGTCCTGTATACGCACACACGATGATGAGCATTGTAATGTTTAGAAGGCTAACGCCATCAATAAGAACTCGGTAGATCTTGAAAGAGGTCACAGTGACAAGCTTCGAGACACAAGATTGTCCCGATTTTTCTTTCTCGCACTTCTCGCTCATAATGTCCTCAGCTCATCTCATGAAATTTCATGAGTATCATCAATGCCTCCCTCTGCAAGGAGAAAGCTCAGCGTGGGATCGTCGACGAGTACCTACTCTTGAAAATCTCCGAGAGATAAAGAGAGACGGTGTGATAATGCATGCGACAGAGATCAGCGAGCTTTGCGTGCGGATAGTCTCTTCCAATGAATTTCGAGAGTATAATCGTATCGGCGATGATTCGGAGGAACCTGCCCCGACGCTCTGCAAGATCACGGGTAATTCAACCCATTCTTCCATTCCATCTCCCGCAAGATCCATTCAACTCTCATGCTCGAATGCGTTGGAACACGATTTTGCGAGATGCCACCAATAAATATCCCTTACATCACATTGAGAGAAGAATCAGTAGCAAATAAGAAAAAGTATACTCTCTATGGTGACTGTCTTGATTTTCTGCTTGAATGTCTGAGAAGGATGAATGTCCTCTTCTGCGTCAATCGTATATAATTCTGAGAAGTCAATCGCAATGATGAGGATTATAGTCGAGTCCAGAAAGTGCTAATTTTGTGAAAAGTAGGTTATAAAGTTAGTTTTGTGACCCCAGATCACATGAAATCATGCTTGAAAACTCGAATGTATACCGAGAGAAATGAGTAATCAATCAATTGTGAATTCTCTGATTTTGCGCGCGAACTTGGGGCTTCCAAACCATTGTCGTCCGATAGCTGTCTCGGTTTCCTCCAAAGTAATTCCATAATGAGCTTAAGGCGATGCGGTCACCATGCACGCTGAAAGTTATTCGCACTTTTATCAAATTTGCTTGCGATTTGGGTGAAACGACGAGAAGACCCTCGATTATTATATCATCTAACTCGAGTTCGTCTTCTCATCGTTTCACCCAAATCGCAAGAGAATCGGATAAAAGTGCGAATTACAAAGTGCCTATATTATAGGTTAGGAGGTGCCTGCGCTCAAGTTATTCCCACTTTTCTCCAGTCCTCTTGCGATTTCAGCCAAACGATGAGAAGACGAACTCAAGTTAGATGATAATAAACGCGGGTCTTCTCGTCGTTTCACCCAAATCGCAAGCAAATTTGATAAAAGTGCGAATAACTTTCAGCGTGCATAGTGCACGGTGACCGCATCGCCTTAATCTGATAGAATACACCAGAATAATGCGGTGCTATGCGCTGGGCAGTCCAAAGTTATGAGAAAAATACGGGAGGATCATATTAATATCTAAACTAGCGTTATTGCCTCTTCCGATACCACTCGTTTAGCTTGTAGTTATTCTTGGTTCGTCAGAGGCCCCCGATATGCTTTAGTAGCTCGAGAATGATACTTGTAAAATGACGTGTATTCTTCAATTGATGGCATTGAAGAAAGTTTTGTATGGGGTTCGGCTGGATGACATTTTGTTAAATTAGTGCCACGAATAGTTATAGCCACCCCTTCGTCAACCTGCATATCTGCCGTATCTCGTGCCTCCAAACATAACACACGCGGATATTATATTCTAGCCAGCCCAGTCCAGCCCAGCCTACACCAGACCGTCCGAGACCAATCCGGATCATTCGTGACCATTCGAGCCAGTCCAGACTACCGCTGACCATGCTAGTATTTCCCTCACCCTGACCATACTTGAACTTACCAGATCGTACCAAACCGTTCCCGACCATTCCAGACCGTACTAGATGGTCCCGGAGCATACCAAATCGTTGCAGACCGTGTCAGACCTTTTGAAACCATTCCATCTATTTCAGACTGTTCAAAACCACCCAAGACGTTTTCAGATCGTACCAGACCGTACTAGAACGTACTGGATCGTACCAGATAACCATCAACCATTCAGGACCATTTCGGACCGTTTTAGACCATGCCAAACAGTACGAGAACGGCTTAGGTCGTACCAGAGCATACCAAATCATTGCAGACCGTTTCGAACCATTCCATCTATTACTATTCACAACCACCTGAGACCTTTCCAGACCGTACCAGAATGTCTCAGACAGCACCAAAACGTCCCCGATTTTATCAGACCATCCCAAACTGTGCTACACCATAGCAGGACATCCAAGGTAGTACCGGACCAAACCAGATCACTCCAGAATATCGTATCAGATAGTTCCAGAACATCGTACCACACCATCCGAGACCATTCTAGATCGTAGCAGACAGTTCCAGGCTGTCTTGGCCATTTCACACCATTCCAGGCCTTTCAAGACGGTAGCACAGGGTACCAGAACATTCCAGATTGTCTTGAACCGTGACAGTCAGCCCTAGATCGTTCCAGACCATTCAGGGCGGGATGAACCATACCAAAACGTCTCAGATCATACACTGGGTAGTACCAAATCGTTCCAAACCATCCCAGACTATTGTATCAGAACATTTCAGCTATTTCAGACAATTCGGAACCCCCTAGACTTCTCTGGACCCTTCCAGATTATTCCAGACTGTCTCAGACTGAACGAGAAGGTTTTCGATTGTATCCGACTGCTTCGGACGAATTCAGACCTTCCCAGACCGTGTCAGAACATCCCAGACCGTTTCAGATTATTACAGACTTTTTTCCAGATCGTCTAATACCGATCCAGGCCATACCAGACCATACCAAACCATTCTTGACTTTCCCAGAAAGTGCCATACCATGCCAGAATATCCCAGATCATACTGGACCCCACCAGCTAGTTTCAGACCGTTTCAGACTCTCTCATACCATTCCAGGCCATACCAGACCATATCATACCACCCCACACCATCTTAGACCATTCCAGACACTGCCAAACCGTCTCAGAACGTTCCAGATCGTACACCGGACCATTCTAGACTATTTTACTACATCGTCTTGGACCATTGCAGACCGTATTAGACCGTTTCAGACCACCTCAGTTATTTCTGACTACTTCAAACCATCCTTGGGTCTTTTAGATCGTTCCAGACTGTCCCAAACTGTACGAAAACGTTTCAGATCGTACTGAACAATCCCAGATCGTTTCAGATGATTTCAAATTATCTTACAAGACCACACCAGACCATTCCAGACCACCTGAGACCGATCCAGACCCCCCCATCCCTAGTCCATCCTACCTCGTTCCAGACTGTCCTAGACTGGCGAGGCGTTGAACAGCCATCTACCCGACCACCTACTCACCCATTCACCAGCCTATCCACTCATCAACCCACCCATGACTCATACGGCCACCCACTTTTCTCTACACCTCTCACATAAGCTACCCGCTACGCGGGATCCGAACGGACAAATCTTGGACTTGCGTAAAATTATCACTAGCATTATTACCTTACTTGCTACCGCTCGTTCGGCTTGTAAATGTTCTTGATAAGTCAGAGGCCCTTGAAATGCTTTTGTAGCTGAATAGTTATGGTCGTAAGGTATTGATTGATAGTTATCTGAAATAAGTGTATCACTCATTTCTCATAAGACGCCGTGTTGATCGGCTTTTACGTAATGGACCAGATATTCCCTTCCCGACTCCTGAAGATCTCGAAATTTCAGCTGTGTCTAATCTACCATTGCGCCGAACTTCATAGTTTTCTGATAATTAATTAGAGTACCGCTAGTGCAACACCAAGAGATTTTTTGATGAACTAGTCCTGATTACACCAAACTCGAACGTCTCAGATCAAACTACACCGAATTACATGGAACTGGATCTAGTTAGACTAAATTAGTCCCAATTAGATCGAGTTAGACCGAATCAAACATTACTACTCAGAACAGAACGAATCCTGTAAGTACGGTACTGTACATGGCCATTCGCATTCATATCTCCATCCCCATCCCCAACCATCCATCCAGCCATTCATCCTACAAAGCATTCACCTATCATCACCCACATATCGCCACCTAGGTGACCGAATTACACCAAAATAGACCGAGGTAGGCCGAACTAAACCAAACTAGACCTAATTCCTCCATCCGCATCCCTGAGTTGAACCTGATTACACCCCATTAAACCGAGTTATCTCCAGGTAGGCCAAACTAGACCGAACTTGACCAAATTAGATCGTTTATGTCTGAGCTAAACCTAATTACACATCACCAGACCGAGTTGGAACGAATTAACTCAAACTAGATCGAGGTAAAGGAATATAATGAATCAGCAAAGCTCGCTTCGATTTGTATTTGAACAATGTAGGCTCGCTTCTGTGCCCCTGGCATAAAGTCTTACTTACCATATACCTAAAATAAACAATTCGTTGAGAGATGATCAGGAAACGAGCATTCGTGTCATATAGCAAGCCACACTGATGATTGATTGAGCGTTTCATTCATAGCAGAATGCGTGAGAGCAGTGTGCAATATACATGCCGGAATCCGGCTATTTTTTAACTTTTTGAACATGTAACATAAACGCAAAAGCCACGCGGATAACAAATAGCCTCGGGGTGGAATGAAAGAGGGATAATTGTATTGACATCGCTCCAATGCTTTCAATCTCATCACTGCATCAACATCAGAGTCAGCGGGTCAACGACACACCTATGAAAGACATCATGGTGGCTTTGGATGCGCATCCTCGAACTTTGCGAGCATTATGCGAAATCTGGGGTGTGTCGCGGTACATACATGTCGATCGTGGCATTGCCAATACATTAGTAGCCAACGAGCAGCTTTTCGGTGAAAGCTCGACGATGAGCAAAGCGTCCATAGCTCGCGCGTATCATGATGGACTTGATCCGCGTGTGTGGGTTTAATACACGTGTATAGGAATTACATACCTGAGAGTGAATTGAGCCGTTATATATATGATGAATTCCACGCCAAAGCGACCTACGGAAAGGGGTCATCTCTGAGATTCTTTTTTAACCTTTTTCATTCGATTCTATGGCCCAAAATAGGAACTTCGGACCGCCTATGGGGTCCGAAAAAAATTTCTCCTCTCCATTGCACGCACATCCGTCAACAGACCGAAAATTTATCGTGTAAAAATCGATGCTCTTTTATTCACGAAAATGGGAATATTTCGAGTTTTTGGATAGCTATCGATTTGCGGGTTGCAACATCTGAAAGGGCATTAAAAAACCTATCGAAAACGTTGTCGGAGATTCCTTTTCTGTAATCTGGGGGCCTCCTGGAGGCGAAAGAGTGTTTTTCACCGAAATGTTGATTTCTCAAAAAGCCATTTTTTTTATTTTTTGAAAATCATATATTTGACGTAAAATTTTGCGTTCTTTCGAAAAAAATGGGTTTCAGAGAAGTTTGGGGTGATCCAAGTGACTTATGAGCCATTTTTTGAAAATTCGATTTTTTCGGTTTCAGAAAAAGGCCATTTTCTGCGCATGCGCACAAACTTAGACTTTCGGCGCTACTTTCAATGGAAAGCTGGCAAAATTTTCTATAAAATCACTACCCGCAAAGTTGAAGTTCATGCACTGAAACGCAATCTGCAAGGATTAATTATGTCGGATCTAAATCACATGAAAATTCAGCCCGTTAACGCCTTCGTGGCGCCTGCCGAGATGACACATTCACGAGATCTGCTCGGGACTCAATTTTGAGTACGAAATTGACCTGAAAAAAATTCAGACCCCATGGTTTCAACGTAAAATTGTATGAACTTTCAAAATATGCAACGAAAACCCCTGTTTGAGGCGAACCCGAGGTGCTACATTCAATTTTTTGCCAGAAAATACGATATTTCACATTCAAAATTGCGAAAAATTGAATGTAGCAACTCGGGTTCGCCTCAAACGGGGTTCTTCGTCGCATATTTTGGAAGTTTATACAATTTTAAGTTGAAACCATGTGGTCCGAATTTTTTTCAGGTCAATTTTGTACTCAAAATTAAGTCCCGAGAAGATCTCGTAAATGTGTCATCTCAGCAGGCTCTCATGGGCTGAATTTTCGTGTGATTTTGATTCGACATAATTAATCCTTGCAGATCCCGTTTCAGTGGATAAATCTCAACTCTGCGGGTAGTCATTTTATAGCAAATTTTGTCAGCTTTCCATTAAAGATGGCGTCGAAAGTCTACGTTTGTGCGCATGCGCAGAAAATCGCCTTTTCCTGAAACCGAGAAAATCGAATTTTCAAAAAATGGCTTATAAGTTCTTTGAATTGTCCCAAACTCCCCTGAAACCCATTTTTTTCGAAAGAACGCAAAGTTTTACGTCAAATACATGATTTTCAAGAAATAAAGAAGATGGCTTTTTGAGAAATCAACATTTCGGTGAAAAACACTCTTTCGCCTCCAGGAGGCCCCCGAATCACAGAAAAGGAATTTCCGACAGCGTTTTCGATAGGTTTTTTAATGCCCTTTCAGATGTCGCAACCCGCAAATCGATAGCTATCCAAAAACTCAAAATATTCCCATTTTCGTGAATAAAAGAGCATCGATTTTTACACGATAAATTTTCGGTCTGTTGACGAATGTGCGTGCAATGGAGAGGAGAAACTTTTTTTGGACCCCATAGGTAGTCCGAAGTTCCTATTTTGGGCCATAGAATCGAATGAAAAAGGTTAAAAAAGAATCTGAGAGATGACCCCTTTCCATAGGTCGCTTTGGCGTGGAATTTATCATATACCATCGCAGGCAGCGTGAAATACTCTCTTCGAACCAGGGGGCGTTATCGGGCGCCCATCGCACTGGAAAATTCACGCGTGTTTGTGCATGAACCGGGTACACTTCCTATTCTATCCATCAGAATTACTGACACGTATTATCCGACGGTCCTCGCACGTATTTCGTTGAATATGTTTGCGATGATATATACGATGGGCCTTGATTTTCTTGCTGTTTGCGCGCTCTTAGCCTGCAAGCAACGAATCTCCACATTTTTTTTCGTTATTCCGTAATTTTTGCATGACAACGCTTGCTGTCAGCTCTTTCTTGTTAAACTTTTATCTTTGCCACCTTCCTCGCCTTACTCGTTGTCGTATCCTCTCATTTCATTCGGAAATGCACATCACCTTACTCTCCTCAGATTGCTATTCTCGTGTGCTTCAATCGCCGAGTGGTTTTGGAGTGTCAAATCGCTCCAATGCAAGCAAGCGCGATGGAAAAAAAGAATAATTTGAGTATTTCCTCACTCAAATTAGTATTCCTACGACGGCCTAAGTTTCATGCCGGAGGCTTTCATCGAAGAAAATAAAGCTTATGTGACGTGGGGAGGCTCAGGGGTTCCCCCTTAGACTATCCCCGCCACACAATGATGCACCGGCCGCAGCTAGTGCACCGTCAGCGTCTTTGACGGAATCTCGTCGAAACCCCCTACCAAAGCGCGATGTTGCATCGCAGACACATCGTCGCGGACGACGGGGCTCACCGCGGCTTACTCTCTCTCTTTTTTTTTCTTTAGGTGGTTGTAGGGCAAATACGCTGCAACATACGGAGGAGAGGCTCCGGTCAGCCAAACATGGCTGGCCGGCTTTTCCCCAATAGTCCCGGGCTAGAATCCGCATCGGTACGGTCATCCAAACCGGGTAAACCCTCTCTTTCTCCTCCGTTGGCGCCGGCCATTGGACACTTACCAATGTGGCGTTACGGAACCACGAGAGCATTACTTCAGGACCAGCAGCGTCTCGCGCTCAGGCACGAGCGTCTCTCTTCTCGCGACTCGCAGGTGTTGTTTCTCTTTCTTCAATCTTCTTCCTACTCACTCTTCAGTCTTCCTTCTTCTCTCTTTTTCCTTCTTTCTTTCCTCTTCAGTCCATCATATTCCTCCTGGAACCATGTGAACCTCTTCTGTTTGAATCGGCAGGTTCACTGTAATTCGCCTGCTCCGAGGCGCCTCACTTCCCTCTCTTTCTCCTCCTTATGGGTCATTACCAGCTTGATGTATCCGGTGACTCTATCTCATGTCTCCTGGTTGCGGAGCAAGTATGGGACGAGATTCTCAGGCGTTAGTTGAGTACCCAGCCATTCATCCAACTCGACGCGCTCTCTTTGGGTGTCGTTGCACGTGAACAGGGCGTGTTCAGCGTCATCCCGGTTGTCCCCGCATGACTGACATACCGTCAAATTGGGTAATTTTGGAATAGTGGGGTAACTTTGGTACACCCTCCAAAGGCTTGTCGTACGTTCCAGGAGCAATAAATAGGATTCCATAGTATTAGAATTGATAAAAGAATTTGATTGGAGTGCTGTGAAATTAACTGAGTTGCTCCTGGAGCGTTGTACAAGACTTCTGAGAGTGTACCAAAGTTACCCCACGTGTACCAAAATTACCCAATTTGACGGTACTGGGGATGTCCTCTTCTTGAACCGGGTCAGGTAGGCACCAAAGAAACCGTGGTCACTCAGTGCCTGCGTTGTCCAGTAATCTATCTCTCCGTGGGTGCGTTCCGTTCATTTGGCTACGTCACGGATCAGCCGGTGCGCCCATCTGCCATTTGCAAATGGCGAATTCCATTCAGTTTGCCACTGTCATGGATCAGGTCTAGCTCCATGCCATAAAACTAGCAATTATGAAACGATGTAAACGCAATACGAGTGATCATTATCAGTCGCGTATGCGAGAAGCAAAAAGGTGGCGGTAAGATGCAACGAACGTTCAAGCGTGAGGAACCGCATACCGGTACAAGCGCCAAATCGCATGGCTCCAGGCAAGAGAAAGTGTATATAAACGGCATGAAATCATACAGCCGCTAGGCTTCTAGAATCACAGTCGTTCACGTTAACTCGTACTGTAGACTCCGCGATCGGCAGCATTCCAGGACGAGCAGTCTCAACCTTCGACACTCTCGTACCATCGTAGAATCAGTAGAATAAAGAGCAGTTGTAACAGTCTCTCTCTCTCTCTCTCTTGGAATTCTAACTTATACTTGAATAAATTCTATACTGGACTCAATATCTTACACCCATCATTCAGAAGATACCTTGCACCCCAACTTACTGACCCGACGGCTAAGTAAGAACAGAATAGAACCCTTTCCATACGAACCTGAGGAACCCTGGTTCATAACACCACTGCTCAAGGGTGGTTTCCTTCTCGTTGTCGCGGATGATCTCCTCGATCGTTGGGGTGAGCACTCGTTCGGCTCCGATCACTTCTTGCCGTTCCCAGATTCTCACTCGCTCTGCGACGAGCGAGTGGATGGGTGGCGTTCCTGCCAACACGCAAGCTGCGTCTCCTAACACGGTGCGGTAGGCACGAATGCTCCTCAGAGCTACTCTCCGGTGGACAGGCCCCATCCTCTTCTCGATGACGGCCATCTCTACTCTCCTCCCCCACACGTGTGCACCGTAGAGCATGATGGAAGCGCTCACGGTGTTGAGCAGTTTACGCCTCGTCTGTTTCGGTCCTGCAATGTTTGGCATCAGTCACGAGAGAGCCGCTCCGACCCTGCTTGCCTTCTGCGAGGTTTCTTGGGTGTGCCTCTTGAATGACCACTTGTCGTCGAGCCGTACACCCAGATATTTCAGCTCTGACTTGCGTGGTATCTCTTGCCCGTTGATGTAACAATGGGGCGAGTCGAACTTTCTCCGCCTCGTGACCACTATGGCTTCGCACTTTGCAACAGCCAGGTTTAGGAGCCTGCTGATCATCCACTCGTAGACTTGGGCCAGTGCCTCGTTCGTGCGTCAACCCAAATGCTCTTCGTTGTCGGCCCAAACTATGAGTCCCGCGTCGCCCGCAAAAGCCACTATTATCACACCTTCTGGCAGTTCGATGAATAGTAGACTGTCTTACTGGGTGTTCCAGTTGAACGGCCCGGGAACTGACCCTTGTCCAATTCCGGCGCACAGCTCTCGAATCTCTTGTCCCTCGTCGGTGTCGTATACGAGGGTCCTATTTCGTACGTAGTCGCTCGTGACTGCGAACAGGTAGGGTGGCACTTTACCTGCCTGGGATGCGTACACTCGCTCCGCGCTCACACAACTGAATGCGTTTTTTATGTCTAACGCGATGATCGCGCAAAAAACTCCCTCTCCCTTGGTATGATCTCCCTACCGCCGTTTGGACCAGCTCCTGGACTGTCTTAATCGCGTGAACAGTACCTCGACCTTTCCGAAACCCAAACTGCATCGGTGACAGCCCGCCGCTCTCTTCGCAAGCTTTCTCTACCCTGTTAAGCACCATCCTCTCGTACATTTTCCCGATGTTGTCGAGCATGCTGAGAGGGCGTTGACCTCTTTGACCTTGAGGTATCACGGCGAGCTTCTGACGTTTCCACTTGCCCGGAAAAGCTCCCGCGCTCAGACAGGTGTTAAAGAGATCGAGGAGTAAATCTGGCTTGTATTTAAAGACCAGTTCCTCGTTTGGAATGCCGTCCAGGGCAGGGGCCTTGCCGTTCGGCATCCTCTTCGCCGATGAGGTCTTCGCTCTCCGGAGGGAATGTCACTCTGGGTTCTTCTGCTATAAAGAGATCTCCCACGATGCTGCGCAAGGTTGCTGTATTGGTCGGTGCTGGGGTGCCCCTCCGGGTTCGGACCTTTGACATGACCACGCGGTATTGCGTGCCCCAGGGGTCTCCGTTAACCATGTCACACAATTCACCCCAGCATTTCTCTTTGCTTCTCCGGAATGCTAGAACGAAAGCCTTCTTCGCTTCTTCGTACGCTCTGTCATCTTCCGCCAGCGATGGTCGTTGGAGCTTCTTTGATCGCCACGCGGTCCTTCTTTTCTTGTTCGTCGTTCTTCGTAGAGCATTCATCTCATCGGCGATCCAGTACTCTGGTTTCCTCCAGGAGCATGGTGCTGTCTTGCGAGACATGGATGCGTCACAGGCTCTTGTGATGGTTGCCGTTACCATATCCACATCCTCTTCCGCGGTGTAGTTCATCTGGAGATCTCCGGCAGATTCTATTGATTCCGGGAATTTGCCCTCGTCCAGCTTGCGTCCCTGCCACCCCGGCGGTCGTGGTGTACGTGTCGTCTGTCTCTGTCTGACAGTCCCAAGCCGAAACCGAATATGTCGATGGTCACTCAGTGTCTCCGCGTCCAGAACCTCCCACGATATCATACGTCCCGTAAGCGACGGGCTCTCTCTCTCATTCAAAGAGGCTTTGAAAGATTTTCTACTGACAATCTTCCCAGAGGATTGATGTGGAGAAGAGGCATTACTTCAATCTCTGATAGGCTTGGGCCCTGTCCAATTAGAGTTTTTATTTTTAGATGACTTCTGCGTGGCTTTTCTGTCACTGGACTGAGACACGTTGTGATATTTTTGTATGCCCATGTTCCTTTCCATTTATGAAAATGTTTTAATTTTGCTCTTCCTAGTCATAACAGATTGTGTATCAGTGATTCCATCGAAAGTGGGTTTTTCCGTGTTCCAAGTCCCTCCAAGTTCCCAAAGGTTGGAATGTGCACTGTAGCAATTTTCTAGGGTGTAATCTGTTGGTGCGCAACTATGTTAATAGTTTTGGAGACGATCCCAACGTTCCTGTATTTTATAGTGCCTGATAAAGGGTCCAAATGTTCATTCCGTCCCCTGTAGACAACCCAACTTGGATCCATCACGACTTTCATGAAGAGTAAAAGATCTCTATATGTAGCTATGCACTTCAATTTGTAATACTTCAAATAACATAATCCACCACTTTGCGAATCCAAATTGATCCCTCAGCTCGAACACGGCCATCCGACATTTTGAAGATGGATTTACACCGAAACTGTTCGCTCAACACTAATTAGGTCGGCAAAGTCCCCGATCGTCTATTGAGCCTTTCTAACCAAAGAGGTTGATTTTTAGAAACCCAAATATACCTAATCGAGGTGCCACAGTAGCCGAGAACTCGAATCTGCAGCCAGGCGTACCACATAAACGTGTTTTCAGAATGGCGTACAAAATTTTCTGTCCTTTCCGTTCCCATGTTGTGCTCCGCCCCAACGCCCCATATCGCTTTGTGGAACACATTCTCATGAAGCATTCAAATGTATTGGATCAAATCTATGCGGAAAAGAGTCTACGATTAGTTGCCGAGCCGTGAGAATATAATTAAGGCAAAATATCCATTCCGTCCCCCTCCACAACCCCTTAAACTCGACATATCTTTGTCCGGCTTCAATTTTGAGCTACGTAGCTCTAGTTACTCTCTTTTTGTGCCAAAACATGTGGAAACCAACTGCAACGACCCACTAAAACTCGTCTGGGGCTGAAATAATTTTTAAGCCCAAAACATGCTCGATGACGATTTTGGTCCCAAAAAATCCCACTTTCGGCGGAATCACTCATATACGAAGATGAAATTCAATTTTTCCTCCTCCCGGCACGAAAATACGTCCTTCCACGCCTCGTTTTGGTCGCGAAAGCTCGACTTTTGTTGCCGGCACGAGTCAACTCGCGCTCTGATTGGTTGTCGATTCTTGCTGCATCTTTCGCTGCCTGCGCTGGTTTGCGGTGCAGAAAGCGCTTGAGACATGCATGCGAAACATAACCCATCGAGGTCATGTTCATCAATATGTTCATTTATGGTGTATGCTCGTATTTGACAGGCGGTATCTCGTTACGAATATCGCTGCTCAAGTAGAAAGCTCACAGCAGCTGATTGCAGTGCAGGATCTCTATATAATGCCCCATGACTTAAATCGATGAGATGAACAAAAAACTCATTGCCAGTGACAAGAGCTTAGGGCCATGATGACTCCGAGCGGACACAACTTCGTATCAAGACCCAAATGGAATCATGCGATGATAACATTCAGCGTTCACTCACAAAACAGTTGACTTCATTATTTTTATTTTTTTGCTCACGTCCGCCCGGCCAGCAAAAGCTCGGCAGACGCCTCACTTTTGAAAAAGTCGGACGGACGGGTACATCACATTACAAGTATCATGCAGCAAAAGCAGTAAGTAAAAGCTGCCAGGTCGTCTGTTTGAACACACTGATGTAATCACAAAACGTATATCGTATCAAGTTAATTCTCACAGAATCAACTCGAATTTGTTCTATTGAGGCATCTTTGAAAACTCATACCCTGGTCCACTCTGAAGCATATTCGGACAGTACACCACGAACTTATTCTTTGGTCTACGGTTACTTCAAAAAGAAATCTTGAATATAAAGAATGTTGCGGGATGAATAATGATTATAATTAAAGTTAGTTAGATTTGTAGTGATCCGTAATTCTAGCAGGTATGATCCGATCGTGGAAATTCTACAAAATCTTGTAGCTTTTTCTAAGACCTCCATGTTCCTCTTCGCAAAGTCTTTTATACGCCCTTTCCAGCCTGAGTAACGATCTTAAGAAGAAAATCTCTGATCACATGAGTTGCTCATGGAAATACCGATTCATGCAAGTATTCCATTCGCTCTTACTCTCTTCTAGTGTAAAAACATATCAAAAAACATTTCGGTACATCATTTCGACGTGAAATATTCTTATCTTTCAGAGAATGTCATCAGATTTGGGATCGCATGTGACCTGGAGAAGCTATCTTCCATTAATTCTCTTTTTCCGAGTGAAGGGTGAAGAAGTGCTACTAACAAAGGGGACCCACGAAGTGCGGGTCACCAAATCTCACCAAACTTTTTTCACAGCCTTGTACCACCTAGAATATGAAGAATCCAGAGTAACTCCGTCAAATGGGCTCCCTGTTCAGAGGTACAACGAGGAATGTTAACATTGCCAGTATATCTATATATATCACTTTTCAACATGAGCCTATATGGGCAATGCTAATGTCATAGGCTGTAACTTCGGACGAAGGACCCATTTGACGGAGTTACCCTGAATTCTTCATATTCTAGGTGGTACAAGACTGTCAAAAAAATCTGGCGCGCCGCAGAAGATGAAGCCTCCCAACAATTGAAGGAACGTGGGGAACCGATAGTGATACAAGGTCTGAATGCAGCTTGCAGTCATTCTGTTGTTCGCGTCGCAACAACACACGCCTGCTCAAACCAGTCATCAAGAGAGGTGGCGATGGACTGCGATGATTCATCCACCAAGTTATTTAAAAAGGAGCCAACACGAGAGCACGTGCGTAACAAATTCAATATCTATATATGATCAGCCAATATTAATCTAAGAATTCTTAGTTTTAATACCCCGTATCGCAAGTGTTCCATTATCATGAGACTTTCTCATCAAATTTAAACGCATCGTAAAATTGTGTAAAAAAACGAAAATATCGAACTCTATTCGGTTTCAACTGTCTAAAAACATGATTGATACATGTTTTGACAACTTTGCGCGATTTTGAGCATTTGAGTACATGGCAAATGAAAATTGTCAACTTTTTGCGCGATTCCGGGAGGACAAAAATATAAAAAAATTTTCTTTCCTGCATGAATTTTTCCAATAGTTCCCAAAAAATTCCCACTCTGCGGCATATTTCCATGTGATTTCCGTAACCACATGAAAAAGAATGAAAATTCAAAAAAATTTTGCGCGATTTCGGGAGGACGAAAATAAAAAAAAAAATTTTTCTTCGGGAATATTTCCAAAAATTCCTAAAACAATTCCTACTTTGCGTCATACGAAGTGATTTCCATAAACGCATAGTCACGTGAGTTTTTGTGTCTCCCAAATGTCTTTTGGCGTTCACTCCGCGTCAAAACTTGCACGACAAAGAGAAACGTCCTATGTAGGTGCTAATGAGAAACGGAAATCACTCACACAAAAACAGTCATCCATCAGCTCGCAGTCTTACGTGGCCGGTTGTTGCGAACACAACTGCATATTGCAGGACATCATGAGACGCAATAATTGGAGAGATTTGAGGCGGTACTTAATAGTCATCCCTTCGGCGCCATTTCCCAGTCTTCGCTGAACACCCCGTGCAAGCAGACGTGCGTGTTAAAAGACTCATATACGCGACAGTCAATGGAGGGAGTGGAGTTAGGAAACCCACGTTCTTGCGCAAGCCACAATCGAAGTTCGACTCTTGCTGAGACTTCACGGGCACGCCGCGGAAAATGAAGCCTCTCAGCAATTGAAGAAAAGTGGGAAAGCGTCTGTGATACAAGATCTCGATGCAGCTTGCAGTCATCCTGTTGTTCTCGTCGCAACAACACACGCCTGCTCGAACCAGTCATCAAGAGGGGTGGTGATGGACTGCGATGATTCATCCACCAAGTTATTTAAAAAGGAGTCAACACGAGAGCACGTGAGTGACAAATTCAGAATCTATATATAATGAGCCAATAGTAGCCTAAGAATTCTTAGTTTCAATACCCCGCATCGCACGTGTTCCATTATCTTGAGACTTTCTTATCAAATTTAAACGCCTCATAAAATTGTGTAAAGAAACGAAAATATCGAATTCTATTCCGTTTCAACTGTCTAAAAACACAATTGATACATGTTTCGACAATTTTACGCGATTTTGAGCGGTTAAGTACATGGAAAATGGAAATTTCAAAAAATTTTGCGAGATTTCGGGAGGCCAAAAATATAACAGATTTTTTTTGCATAATTTTCCCAAAATTTCCCGAAAAATCCCCACTCTGCGGCATATTTCCATGTGGTTCACTTAACCACATAGTCACGCGATTTCTTGCATCTTTCCGTTGTCATAATTCTAAGCGATTTAGAAGGAATTAAGATAGAGAAAAACGGGAATTCAAAAAAATTTTGCGCGATTTCGGGAGGACAAAAAAATAGAAACATTTTTTTCGTGCATGAATTTTTCCAGAAACTCCCAAAAAATTCCCACTTCGTGGCATATCATAATGTAATCTTCATAACTGCATAGTCACGTGAGTTTTTGCATTGCTCCCATTTCATTTTATCGTTCACTACGCGACTAAACTCGCACAACCAAGATAAACGTCAAATATAGCTACTAATGTGAAGCAAAATAGTTTTATTAATCGCACTCTTCCATCAGCTCAACTAAGAAAGAAATGAGTCTTACAATAACCAATTATGGGCACTAAGCGATACATTCTACTAATAATATATGAATGAACTCCATATCTCGAGTAATTTTGTAGATTTTTCGTCCTTGATGTTTAATATATGAGATGATTATTTGGTCTCGTCGATCTTGAAGGACGGTGGGGAACTAAACAAATTCCCAAAATTCCATGAAAGGAATTTTATTGCTACGTTTCGTCCACTAGGTTTCGTGGACCTCATCTTGACACAGAGAAGAATTGGAAAAAACGGTTGATTTCTGAGATGATCTATATTAAATTCGATGAAAACTGCATCAATAAAAAAGACGATATTCAAAATCTCAGTCGAATATATAAACCGTTGTGGGCAACGGCTGACGAAGCTCGTTGACCCCCGATCTCTTTCTCTCTCCCACATGCACTACTTTTCATATATATGTCACCTACTGTATGCTGCGATCGCGCTAATATAAATATGAGTGTAAAATGAGACCGATGACTCATTCTATTTACTTGTATCGACAGGAGCCAGACGTTATGTCTGTGCTCTATTACAAGATCGTTCAAAAATATCATGACGATCTAAAGAATAAAGTAAGTTCCGCATGTTCAATATTTACACATCCATCATTTGTGAGAGATTTCATATTTTCTATCTTTATATGTCATAACAGAAACCTGGAGCCTGATGAGGTCCAGGAAACCTAGTGGACGAAACGTAGCAATATAATTTCTTTCATGAAATTTTGGGAATTTATTTAGTTCCCCACCGTCCTCCAAGATCGATGAGACCAAATAATCATCTCATATATCAAACTTTATATCTCATTCTAATAACTTCTTGCCCTCAAAACATGTTAACATCCATAACTCAATTCCTAATTCACAGACTCCCAAAACAATGTTCCACTCTAATCAAATACCATGAAGAAAATCAACAAGAGCAGAACTTATTGGACAACGATAAAAGAAAAAGTGAGGACTAAGGCATACCAGTCCATTCCCCAACCACCAGTAACGCAGAATAAGATCTGAAAAGCAGGATATTACAATCCATGGTAAATCGACTTTACTATAGAGCTAATTCAAATTAATTATTATCGACATCATACACCGCGTTCGATAAGGAATATTCGGGTACTCTCACGATCTCTATTAGTATGTCCATTACAATAGAACTATTCAACATAACACAAAGTCACGGATTATTATTCTTCTTTATTATGAAATCTTTCATGATCTACGCAATGAATAACGCGATCTCGTGCTCACTTTTGAATCAATCCCAATTACATTTTCAACCATCGGCTACTTTTTATATATTCACAAACTATTAATTCTCGCGAAAAACTACTTCATGTAACACATCGCATTATCATATCGTACCTTATAAGCTCAATTTATTTGATAGTAACAACTGAGGAGTATATATACCTCAAACATAATCTCTGTCATGAAAAAAACCATTAATCGTTTTCAAACAATCATTCTCTCGCGTCACATGACATTTGACCCTCCATATTTGTACTACACAATACTGTAGAAAGCAATACATACACCTGCCAATTCATCATATAAGTCTCTATTCGAATCTTGAAAATTTTATAATGTAAGGTAAAAGCACCAGTTTCTGGGAACCGCGCGAAAAAGCGCCTATTCCTGGACAGTGAGTTTTTCACGCGATTATAATCACAACCAACGACTAATCCTCGTTAATGATATGTGATTCTTAGCCCAAGTGCTTTATCTATGGTCAGATAAGTATCTTGGTGAGTCGGATAGTCGAGAAACGTGATAGAAGAATATTTTCATGATAGTCCAAAACGGATGTCTCCCGCAGCATGAAATCGTACGCTCGCGAGCCTTGGATGCGGCTCACTCCGAAACTTGGGGCATGCTCTAAAATGATGTGAATACTACAACTCCGTCCGGTTTTTTTAGCATTCGTTTGTAAACACCGTGAATTTCAGTTTCTTAATAGTTTTGGTGGAATATATCTATTTATTTTCGAGAATTTAAGTGTCCAGGATTAGGTGCCGTATTGAGCTGATTTTCCTATAGTTGGACACTGTATTCTTGTATCAAATTGACCATTTTTTCGATAAAAACGCCCGAGAAAGTGGATGTTATTCTTGCGAAGTATTCAAAGTTCATCAATTATTGGATGGTATACCGTGATTATTGTGTTTAGTGGATTTTCTCTCTCACGTGAATTCTAACCTCAAAGTACGCAGGCCTACATGCTGTTACATAGGTATGCCGTGGGTGACTCGTACTGCAGTGTTATTGGGCTTATATACTCAGCGAAATTGTATCAGAATTGAGCACATATTCACCTAGAATCGCGATACTAGCATTACTGATATCTCACGCTTTAGATTTTTATTAAAATGTAGCAAAACATATACACAAACATGAGATTTGATGCCCATCCATTTCGAGTATATTGACGTCGATTATTACTTTCAGGACTCTTGAGAATCATTCAAGAGGCAAGTTCTGATCTACTTGCGACTCTCTGCTCAAGAATTTTGCACAACAAATCATTTTAGCACCTGAAATTCACTGTCCAGATATAGGTTCCCGGTGTCCAGAATTAGGTTTCTTTCGATAACCCCTGTCCAAGAATAGGTGGAAATCAAGTCGTCTCGTTTTTAATCTCTCCCGACGATAATTTTGGGGTTTTTGAAACGAAACAAATTGGAAAAGGAAGAATTTCACCTATTTTAAACATTAGAATCACTGCTTGGTACGAAAAATGTTATTAAAGTACCATTAGAACGATAAAATAGCGACGTCCCCAAATAGCTGTCCAGAAACTGGTGCTTTCACCTTATTCTAATTAGTTCCACAGACTAGAATGCATTTGGAGTGTACAAAGGAGAAATCAAAAACATCATCAATTACGAATCATTCAAGATCGTTTCGATGAGACAACACTGACGAACTACAACATAATTACTCGTATCACAGCAGAAGAAAGGATGGCGTGTTTGAAGAACAACGAGAAGACCCCACCAAAGTAAGATTGAAGACATCTTCGAAGAAACTATATGTGAGTGCTAAGCTGTGTGACCTTCTAGTACAACTTAAAATTTCGAAATCAAGAAAAGTGTAATTCATAATTTAAACCACGATTTCCTAGACAATATATTTAGATGATACGAAATCTTCTTATATCTCATGACGAAGAACATGTTCAATTTCATTATTTATTCAAGAGATCAAACTTTTAAAGATGATTCCATCTTGAAGAATCTCTAATCTTACATTTGTTTGATCACGAATTAAGAAAATTGAGATCGCCTGCCAATTCCCTGATATATCCCAAAAAATTTGGAATTTCAAATACTTTTCAGAATTTTTAGAATCGATCCGATCGTTTTCCCGGTTCGAAACTACAAATCATTCACGAATATGCGGATGAATTCAATATCAATAAAGGAATTCAAGTCATTTCCTCTTATTTATCAGAAATCAAATATTCTCGCGTTAATCTCTCAGCATAGAATCCGATTCAAAGCTTTCCTCAGGAGAAAAATATCGAATCATCCTCGTCACACATGCTCAAGAAATACCAATCCACACTTTTACGAGTTGCAACAGCACATAATGCCTTGGCTCATATTGGAGTTGGTTTTCTCATTCCCGAGTGCGACAGAGTGTGACTCCCTGTTGCCCAGCTATTGTAAAAATAACACAACACCAACACCTCTCTTCTGGACCATGTTGCTGGATTTCCTCTGATCTGAGCATCGCTCTGGCCCCGACACTGGGAGCCCAGATCGACTTGTCAGTCTCCTCTGATCATGTCTCCTTCGACCTCTGTGATGAAGAGTTGCATTCCCACTCCAAACATAATATACTCCCCCTTTTTGACTCGATACCGTCACTCAAACACGAAGCGAGGATGATAAATCGGTATTCTAAATTCACCGCAACTTTCATACAAAAATTTTTCATCAAGATTCCGCCAGTAAGCAGTTAGATTTAGAGCGAATCGGAAACGTGATTGAAGTTGAAATCTTGTGAAGTAATGAAATTTTGCTCTTATCATTTGAGGAAAATTTATCAAATAAAGCATTAGGCTCCAGTGGATCACCAAGTCACAACATAGTCAGCTAAGATAGATATATAGTCTACGATTGTGATACTAATATTATATCCTCTAGTATAATATTAATCTGATTGGTTATCATATTGTATGAATCCATGAATCTCATAAAATTGAATAAAAAATTATGTAGTTCGGGGAAAGTCCCGAACTGCACCCTCTTGTGTCTACTCACTCCCTCTAACATAAGAATTCCCAAAAACATATACGATTCACATCAATGATCTGCAATCGATCTTTACATTTCGTAGAGTCATTCAAGCTCAATTTTCATAATAATAACGTACAGATAATTCACAGAATTGTGTATGAATCCAATATCGATTGAAAAAATAAAGTAATTTTTCTCGTCTCATCAAAAAATGAATGGTTCCCGTTAATCTTGTACCATGCAATCCAATCTCAACCTTTCCTAAGAAGAAAAATATCAAATCATCCTCGTTACACATGCTCAAAAAATACCACACCACACTTATACGAGTTGCAACAGCACATAATGCCTTGGCTCATACGGGAGTTGGGTTTCTCATTCCCGAGTACGACAGAGTGTGACTCCCTGTTGCCTAGCTATTGTAAAACAACAACACAACACTGACACCACTCTTCTGAAACATGTTGCTGGATTTCCTCTGATCTGAGCATCGCTCTGGCCCCGACACTGGGAGCCCAGATCGACGTGTCAATCTCATCTGATCATGTCTGCTTCAATCTCTGTGATGAAGAGTTACATTTTCACTCTGAACATAGAACACTGCCCAGTTTCAACTCAATCTCACATCATAAACAAAAAACGAAGATGATGAATGTTGAAATCATTCCATCGAAACAAAGTCTTCTCAAAAATTCAAATCTTCCGACGTAAATGGTAAAAAATAGTATGAAAACAAAGAGATTCCTTGATAGTAATTTTGTAACAATTGTTCTTAATGATCGCGTATCAGAGACCATCACAATACATCAATTCAATTCTCCCCTCACGGATGCATTGGTTAAATGATATTGAATTCATTCACAAACGTAATTTTGAATACACTAGACGTTACCATTGCTCAATCTAAATTATCGAATCCTGAATCTGATGCAGATCAGTTAAATCATGAACTAAAGAAAAGAACTCTCTCAACCACTACCTCAAATGAAGTTACGCCCTCTAAAGTAAGCATACAATCTTCAATTGTGCATTCTTTCAATCTCAAGTTGAAAAATATTCTATTCATCATAAGATTCATACAAATTTTTGAAAAGAGCATAATTCGAATTTTTTAATATATTGAGAGATTCCAAGTACCGATTCCTGCTCAACTCGATACAATTCAGAAACATTTAGAATATATGAATCCACTATCACTTGACAAAGTAGAATCATTGTCCCAATTTCATCAAAGAGTGAAAGCATTCACATAATCTTCATTAACAGGATCTAATTTAAAGCTTCTCTGATGACATATGAATTCATCTCATCCCCGTCATACTTACTTAAAACGACCACACCACACTTTTACAAGTTGCAGCAGCGTCACATAATGCCTTGGCTCATATGGGAGTCGGGTTTCTCATTCCCGAGTGCGACAGAGTGTGACTCCCTGTTGCCCAGCTATTGTAAAAGAACAAAACAACACTGACACCACTCTTCTGAAACATGTTGCTGGATTTCCTCTGATCTGAGCATCGCTCTGGCCCCGACACTGGGAGCCCAGATCGACGTGTCAGTCTCATCTGATCATGTCGCCTTCAACCTCTGTGATGAAGAGTTACATTTTTACTCTGAACATGAAACACTCCCCAGTTTCAACTCAATCTCACATCATAAACAAAAAACGAGGATGATGAATATTGAAATCATTCCATCGAATCGAAGACTCCTCAAAAACTGAAATCTTCCGACGTGAATGCTAAAAAATAGTATGAGAATAAAGAGCTTCCCTGATTAGTGAATTTTCAACAATTGCTCTTGATGATCGCGTATCAGAGGCCATCACAATGAATCAATTCAACCGCCCCCCCCCCCCACAACTACATTGATCAAATGATATCGGATTCATTCAAAAAAGCCATTTTGACTGCTTTATACGATACTAACATCGTTCCTGAACGTGAATAATCGATTCCTAAATCTTATGAAAATTACTCAAATCATAAACTGGTTAAGAGAGTTCTCCCAACCACTCCACCATATAAAATAACGTCCTCTAATATCAGCATGCGAGATATACGTAAATCGCTCCTCACTTCATATTTTCATCAGCTCGAATTCCTAAAAAACGTTTAATTTCTCCTCTAAATAGAAATAAATTCAAAAACTCCAAAGTATTTCGTAGTTCCACACTCGATATGACTAGAAATACGAAAACTCTCATCTCCAAAGTCAATTAAAAAATTCCTCGAATTCATTCAGAAAAGTTTCAGAAATTTGAAACCCATTCGTATCTATCATATATTGAAAATCAACGAAATAACAACCTTTCACTCTCTAACATTCCCTCACTTCGTCAGTGCCACTCGACTTCATCGTCACTGTATTATCGATTTCATTCAAAATCAATCAGTACTCATGCGGATCGATCTATCTCTAAGACAAGAATAAAAATAAAAACCATCAAATAAAGCAAACTTGAACACCAAAATTACTTCACATCTGAAAGTGAGGCGGCCTTGTCAACCGTGAAAAGTTACTCGGCTACCTTCGATGTTGAAAATGGCGGTGTCTCGAATTTTCTAAAACGTTCCACAAAATACGCCTTGAAATGACTCCCAGGATGCACTTAATACGAAAATATTTAATTAAAACACATAAAAATCGATTGCTCCTAACCTTCGCCAAAGAATTCGGAAGCTTGGGCAGTGTTCGAAAGGTCTCCGTGAGACCAATCAGCGACCGTCTTCACGGCAAGAATTAGCAGCAAATCGAATATATAATATCAACATCTAAATACATATAATAAAATCGAAAATACATATACAAAACTCAAAAATACGCAAACGACACTTAAACACGTGTTCTATACATCGCGGAAAATTCTAGGGACATTTGACCTGGTCTGGGGACTTCTCGCGTCGTCAAGTTGGCAACACTGATTTTGATTTTATGTTGGCAGGCTTGATATAGGGATTCCGTGGGGGAAAATGACCCTGCATGTCTCTTAATATAATAATTTTGACACACTGTGCGAGAAAGTAACTTTTCCGCCCTGATTTTCCACTTTCTCTCACAGTTTGTCAAAAAATAGTATTCGATACTCGGGTGTAAAACTTATTTTTCGCATCCTCGTGTTGATTCCGACCTTCGCCTACGGCTCAGGCCGGAAACCCAACACTAAGACGCGAAAAAAAAGTTTTCCTACCCTTGTATCGAAATGTACTAATTTTCATCGTCGGCGTGGGAAAAAAAATAAAAAAACGCCTCTTTCCCGCGCAGACGATGAAGAAGTGACTTTTCTGCACGTCTCGTACTATTCCGCATTCATCTCCGCATGCAAAACTGTGCGGAAGAGTAACTTTTCCATACAAGTTTACGCACGCAAGCACAAAATGAGTACATTTTGATACAAGGGTAGAAAAACTCTTTTTATCGTCGGCGTGGGTAAGAAAATTAAAAGAAAATAAAAAAAAGGCTCTTTTCCGCACAGATGATGGAAAAATAGGTTTTGACACCGGGTATCGAACTGTGTTTTGCGACAATCTTTGCGAGAAAGTGGAAAATTAGTGCGGAAAGACACTTTTCCACACAGCGGGTCGAAATTAGTATATTTCGCACCGATTTGATGAGGTTGTAGCTCGCTTCTAAGCGATTGGTTTTCGGCCTGAGCCGCAGGCAAAGGTTGAAATAATCGCTCGGAAGCGGAAAACCTCACGAACGAGTTGCGAATACTATTTTTTACAATTTTGTGAGCCCCCGAACATCGGAAAATTGCAAAAAATAATGTACACAATCATATCTGGAGATGCTACGCGCAAGCTATCTATGGGAGCTTCAGCAGAAGCTATTCGGGAGCTTCAATAAAGTTCCCCGGAAACATAGCCAGTGTTCGATAGATTTCCGGAAAGCTTGTGCGGGAACTTATGGAGCTAGAGCTTTGACGATTTCCGGGGAACTCCCGAAAAGCTTCGTGGTATTAGGTCGTATGAAACTCCCGTAGAATTCCCCCAGCATAACCTTGCCCGCTGGGACTCAGTGTTAGTTTGATTACACAATCGAATTCGTACTAAATAAAACATAAGAAGCATGTATGATGAATCATTAATAGCCTACGTCTTCCAAAATGGACCCTCCTCGAGGAACTCAGCAGCCCGTGAGCCCGGGGAGAAAACTTTCAGGAATACCTTATAGATTTTAGTCTCACTCTGTGGTTCGAGAAACTCTCAGCTAAGTCCATGACGCCAAAGTATGCGCTTTAGTTCTTGAACTTTGGAGAGTTGATCATTAAGTGCCCCTCTTCTTAGATGTTTTCAGCTTAACAGTTTCACTCTGGCCTTTTCAGCATGAGATATAAGTCGATGCTCATTAACCTACAACTGCCACCGCATCGATGAATCAATCCCTAAGTTGTACATGGACAAGCGTGTGCCTTTCTACCAAAACTTCACAGGTCTAATCAAGCTTCATGATCAAATGTTTGTTGATTGCGGTCATCATTCTCACATTTCCTTTTGATGCTCCAAGTGAAATGTTTCAATTCGTGTGATAAATTACCCGACACGGTCTTCTGAAAGATTATCATCGGAAAGATACGGTGACCACGTGGATAAGGTCGTCTATTTAACTATTAGTCCAGTCTCCGGGTACCCTTTCGTATGTCCGTCACCATCACTGCCTATCTTAGGCTACACACGGGAGAAAGTGCCCACCTAAGTCTTATTCGAATCTATGAATGTATTGATTGAAACAAGAGTGAGGTGGGCACTTCTCGATGAATAGTTTTTGTGTAAGATCAGTTGGAAGTTGCATTTTACGGACATACGAAAGGGTTGCCAGAGACCGGACTATATCGAAAGCGGTAGAAAGTGCCTTAATGAGAAGATAAATCATCATCATGCGTCTAGAATCAACTTGATATTCCATGAGAGGAAGCAAGCTTAGATAATGGCAATCAATAGCTATGATAATTGTACGAATACCGAATCACACTTGGCGCAAAGTTTCGAGACACCTACTCACTCAATCGATAAGGGAGGCAAAAAGATTGGAGCTTGGGATCGAATGGAATCTCAAGTCCTAGTTGTGATGCATGGAACTGAACAAATTCACAATTGATTCACACATGTTTGGGTCCAAGAACTTGTATAAGCTCATGGATAGCTTCTGAGCTGGATTTTTGAAGAGTTGACCAGGTACCCACGTCGATAGTTCATAACATCTTTCACACACTTCGAGCTGGAGCATGTGGGAAAATCTCACAATCTAGGCGTTTTTCGTGGTAAAACTTGGATAACCTCGGGATGACAGCACACTGTACGTCTCGCAAACTTTTTTAAAACGGAGTAGTACTCGAACAACGATAAGGTACTCACACGAATCTCTCTGCAGTTCTGTCGCACAATTGTGGTTGGATTATAAATATTTACATCTATTTAGATGTGGGCGACTTATACTTCAGTTACTCTAGTTAGTTAGTACACTGCACCGAGAAAAAATTCTTGGTCGTACGGCGAATGGATTTGTCGTACGACTAAAGAGTGGTATAGCCAGGACAGCAATACCAATTTTGTCACTATGACAAGCCATCGAAATGATTTGGCATCTAGTATTTCTGCCAGAATAAATAGCAATAGCCCATATATTCCAAGTACTTTGATACTCGATGGAGTCACAGTCACATTACGATTATTTTACTAGGAAAGCCATCTAATTTTTTCACGTAATCATAGCGGCGAAGGATTATTATAATCCAAAGATTTTTGAGGTTATTTAACGACAATAACGAATCATAATGCTGTGTTGACAATCCAATATTGGCCTGACAGCAATACCACGTCACAATGCAGCCATACTGTTCGAACTACAGTATTCTGTTCTCAGTGTGTAAAAAATTTGTGGGAAAAACTTCAACCAGTGGTTGCAGTTTTTCCTTCAACCACTGGGCCAAAAATCAAACAGCTGGTTGATTTTTGGCGTCAACCACTGGTTGACTTTTTTCCCACATCGAATATATAAGGATGAATGCGGCTCTCACGATATTGGTCGATGGTGGTCTCTGGGTGACACTTTTGAGTCGGAAAAACAAGTTTCGTCATGTTTTTCCACAAACGAAAAAGAACAAACATCGGCGCCGCACTACCGGTAACCCTGGTGAAATTTTTATCGTTAAGCCCATATGTTCACATGCCATTTGACGATAAAAATTTGACTCGAATTACCGGTAGTGCGCCGCGCCGGTCACGTATGGAAGACAAAGCGGGTTGCCTGTCGTGCAGGGGTCGAATACACGTCGTAAGGCTGGAGGGATGGATAGATGGATGGAACGCAATGGTATTGAATGGAACGGAACGGACCGGAATGGAACGGAATGATATGGAACGAAACGGAATGGAATTGAATTGTATGGATAGGAGAGATCACCCCATTCCAATCCTCACTGTTCCATTCCGTTCCATTCCATCCCCTTCCATTCCGTTCCATTCCGGTCCGTTTATATTCCTTTCCGTTTTATTCAATTCCACACCGTTCCATTCTGGTCCGTTACATCCCATTCCGTTCCATTCCTTTCATCCATCCATCTCATCTACGCTCCCACCCCATCCGTCCATCTATCCATCCCTCCAGCCTTACGACGTGTATTCGACCCCTGCATGACAGGCAACCCGCTTTGTCGTCCATACGCGACTGGCGCTGATGTTTATTCCTCTTCGTTTGTAAAATTACATGACGAAACTTGTTTTCCCGACTCGAAAGTGTCACGCGGAGACTACCATCGACCAATGTCGTGGGCGCCGCATTCATCCTCATATATTCGCTGTGGGGAAAAAGTCAAACAGTGGTTGGATTTGATAATCTACCAATGGTTGAATTTCAACCAGCTGCTTGATTTCAACAACCAATCACTGGTTGTCGATTTTGGTGGGAAGTCAACCAATTTTTTACAGTGTACATCTCTCTATGAATATGTGGTACCTTCGTTGTTGGACAAGCTGAAAATAGATAGGTTTAGCAGTTTACAATGTCTTTTAACGGTCTCTCTTACAAAATTAAGATGCTCAAAACCCACAAAAATGTACGTTACCGCGATTCCTCAATTCTTGTAAGACTTGCATTGCTCCTGTAATAGATCTAAGATAGGGCGATTCTTATCATTATACATTTCTTGTGGGATGAACATGAGTTAATACTTGATCCTCGATGCAATAGGATCAAGATTTTCACGAGCTACTCATAAAAGCCGTTTTTTGGACCAAGTTCAGGGTAACAGACTTTTCTGGCAAAGTAATCAGGGTTGTGATGCAGAGTTTTCCACCCAAGACGAGAAAACTGGCGCAATTTTTGAGGTTTTCACTCATAGCTCTATAGATAAAATGCAGCTTTGAAGTGAAGTCATTGCACAAGCTGCTAGTTTACAAGATGAAGGTTGAACGCTCACCAGGAGAGATTCGCAATAAATACCAGCAGCCTTCGAGGCATCAGGAGTGAAATTCTAAGTCGGGGCACACGATTTGATATCAAGAGGCGAGCGATCGTGGAAATTACGAGCTCGAGAGAGAGAGACGAGTGGTACGGTGATGCAGCTCGGCTCTCAACGACGACGCTGCGTTGAGCGCGAAATGTATTGCACCAGAGAGAACTGGCGCATGTCAAGCGTTCAGCCGCTCGGGCGCGACAGGACACCGCTCAGCACACCGAGCACTCCAATTAAGGCTAATGATTTTACGCGTGGGATGCCTTCGAGGCTACTGCATTGCTCCCCGCTCTGTGGCCCGCGAGCGCCTCTCGGCTATCTATGTTTCTGCCCGACTCGAACTCACCAAATACTCAACAGCGGAAGTTTATGCCTATATGAGTGATTCCGCAGAAACTTGCTCTTCACAAGTAGCAAGAATAGTCGAAAAGGAAAAATGAGTCATTAAGCGTCTGTAAGATGAAAAACGTCACTCCTTCAGAGTAAAAATATTTTGGTTGATCGTGTCAACACATAAAACTGGACTGCTTCTGTACCTGACGAGTTGCTGTGATCTCTTGTGAGCCGAATTGAAATTTGATATTTCCTTTTAGAATTAGCAGTTGATTTCAAAACGAGATGTGGGAACAAACATCGTTGGGGCTAATACTTAGGTTCAGTGGGAGTCGATGAAACTAGAGTTTTTCGAGAACAGAAATAATGCAACTCAAATTTATTAGCTTCAAGGAGTAATAGTGAAGAATTCGGCCTGTACGTAGAATTAACCAAAAATATGTGCATGTTGGATCTCACTCAAACTCAGCACGAAAAGTCCACTGCTCTACCACAGATGGGCATTTTGCATTTGATCTGACGATACGGTACGGATCGACAAATTGACATTGTCTCAGTCTTTTTCCTATCGAATCCATTACAACAAGTCGAAGGAACTTCCTGACCAAGAATTGTATACAATTAGATGTCCAACGAATTGAGACCCTTACTTATTGCCGTATTTTCCTCGATGGAGAATAAAAAGTGACCGAATGCGCCACAGCCATTTGGCAGCAGAACGCTCAAAAATTTGACCATAAAAAATTGCCTCCAAGCCAATACATGCTCCCGTGAAACGTATTTGGTACAGACTGTCATTTTTCCGTGACTCTGGAGACACGATATATACTCGCGACGAATGCCATGTTTCGATTCATAAGTTCCTGATTAATGAACATTGGTTGAGTTTATGCAGGAGTATCTTGAGAGAGCCTTCGATGCTGAAAATTTAGTTCGTAATTGACGACGTCTGAAACATATTCTCGTGTCATTGTGACTCGCGGCTAACAAAGAGTGCAAGAAAGACTTAAGAATTGTAAGTTTTGAAATCGATTGAGAACGCGAGGTGAGGACACTTTGTAAGCATGTTTCAGGGGATCTACCCGTATGTATGCACTTATTGCTATGCTCGCCAATTACTTGTTGGCAGTGTGATATTCTGATATTTCATCGTGAGCGTGCAATGTCCGTCACGTCCTGCGACCCTCTAATTCGTACATCGCGCTCAGTCCCTTTTGAGCGGATTCTGTGCGAGGCTGCTTTCAGATCGCTACATTTCGGAGTCAAACGTACAAACGTATAACTGAATTTCAAATTCACTACAGCTGGGGTGGTGAGACTCTATGTGAGGTGAATCTAGCAATCATCATTGGGAGTTTATTTGTCAACCAATCCCGGCCCTGTGACGCACTCTTGTGATCCTTGGAATGAGCCTCTCGTTGCCTTGTTACCTTTACCTGCTTGCTACAGTCATCTTTGCTGCAATGCGACATGCCTGGTAGGCTTCGGGAGGATGCCCCTCCCGAACCATAATCGTGACTAGTGGGCGGTAATATATTGAGCAAACCAACAGGTGAATCGTGCGTAAGACTTTAGCAATTATTTTCGGTCTTCAAGTATCCAACGAGTAGAAGATTTGACTTTTAAAGTCACGTCACATTGGAGATGGTACTAAAAAGTGCGGCTCTGGTGGTTCCCACTGTTCATGAGTAATTAAAAACTTTTTCAAACTTTGATACCGGCAGCCAGATTACGTAATGAAGAAGTAATGCGGCCCGAGTGCTGACCGTGGCTCTCGACACGGGGCGAGCGCACCGTTATTTCACCTCCAGAAAATGTGAGGCCATTCTCGACGAGACAAAATTAAAATGCGCAGCTCTTCCCATTCCCTCACTTGCTCTCTGGCTTTTCTTAGTTTATTCATGAAATATTTCCAGTCAGCCGAGAGGCATTTTTCAGCCGCGCCAATCACAAACTCCAACGAAGAGGTCGGGATAGAACTTTGTAATTAGCCGGCTAATTGAAATTGTGAATTCAGATATTTTCTGCGAAATCGCGTCCTAGTTGTGCCGAGAATTCATCACGCAACGCTTGATACATATCCCATGAGCCAGCGGAGCGCGGTCAGTACACCGTGAGTCGTACATGCATCGGAGCGTCCGGCCTCTCGCCCGCGTATTTGTGAATCGATAAACAATTCGGGCTCTGACAGCGGCGTCCGTGTGCATTCGTTTTACGCGGTCGTAGGTAAACTTAAAATCCGTGCCTACGTTCGCTTGCATCACCGGGTATAATCTCGGTATCGCTGGTGCGCGCTCCAAACTGAAGCTAGATTTGAAATACGACGGGCGGCCTCGGCGAACGAGCTTCGCGCCAACTTGCAAAACGAGGAAAAACAAAATTGCTGCAGCGAGCAACGTGACGCAGCTCAATGGACACAGAGAGAGAAAACTTGCGATGACGACTAGAATTTGCGCGTAGAGGCTTCTCTCGGGGGGATTCAACGGAGCGCGCAATTAGCGCAGGGGTGTCGTCGAGTCCGCGCGCTAAATTGCGTATGCGACACGAGATCCAAGCCGCACTAATACTGCGGCGCATCACAAGGTGACTCTCTATCTACTCCCTCTGTCTCTCTCGACTCTGGTGCTCTGGTACGTCGCAAGCAGGAGAGACCCACGGCAGATACGAGATGCCAGGCTGATTAGAGCTACGGCTGTGTAACCCGGAAGCCACAACGCAACGGAATGACGTTGCGGTGGCGCACCGCGAGAAACTCACTCTGCACTACTTCGAAGCGAATGGAGGAGGAAGGAAAGGTCTTGCGGATTGAGAGGATGCGGATAAAGTGGTCGGGAGCGACGACGAGAATCGGAGAGTCGGGTCCTCTCGAGCGCACCGTCGGGTGAGATGCGCTTGCCCGGAGGCACTCGTCGGCGAAATTCATTTCTCGCTGAAATTTCTCGTTACGTTTTTATGGAAAAAAAAGGGAGGGGGCGCGGGATTTCGGGATTTAGATGGCAATCTCAGACTCCATCATAGCGAGACTTCTGATGCGATGATCTTGACGGGCAAATTGCGAAGCAGTTTTTGAGCCGAGAAAAACGAGCTGAAACATGAAAGCGCTCATCCGCTCTGCATAGCGTATTCCTGACAAGGTGAGTAGATTGGGTCTGCGTGTGGTCAGACGGGGGCGTCGAAATCATTTTTTACATCGATTCCTCCCATCTCATGCCTTACAATATTCTACCTGGTAAGAGTTCGTACGCTGAAGATTCGCAAACTCTTGTATGTATCGGAAGACATGATTTAATGGCTTCACAGAGTATTATTTCGAAGTCTGTGCTTGCACAAAATTAGGTCACGCATGAATTTGAAGCGAGGGAAACCTGACCTGCGTTGGCCAGTGGAGAACTTCGACATCCATTGCGGTATTTCATTCGCGGAATCTGAGCTTCGAAATCAAAACTACCAAATCATGCAACATGCCCAGGATGCTTGTTTTGACTACTACTGGATTGAATTTTGTTGAGCTCAAAGTAGAGCGATCAATCTTTATCGAATACACAACGAAGCTGGTCATTTTTTGCGTCATTACTAGCTTGATTTTGCTGAAAATGAGTACCGCTTACAGTTGCAACTCCTAAATTTGTTATTTCCAACTAGTGAGAAATTCATATTCTATAGCTCTTAAACGACGTAACGTTAGTAGAAAGCTCCGGAAATGGTGTATGAAAATAATCATCTTGCATTTTTTCTGACCCCTTCAAGTAAAGGTTGTGCATTTTAGAGAAATTTCAGTTGGATATCGAGCAAATTGAGAGAAAAATTCTCGGAAATTTTCCCATTTTGAACGAATCATTCCAAAGTCAAGTGACTTCAGAATGATTTCATGTGGTTGTTTTCCAAATGACGTTATAATGACCCACGTTTTATTATGCCCTATACTATTAGCATAGCGAAGTACAAACTTTTATTCATCTGATGGACCACCCGTTCAGACGCATATCATGATTCATATGGTGATTGACCTGAATGCTGGACTAATACTTGGAAAGGATCAGACCTTCGTCAGGTTTTGCTCTAAAATGCACAACTTTTATACTTGAGGTGGGGGAGGGGGGGGGGGGCGGGGTAAGAAGCTGCCGAGGATATAGCTCCATCCGTACTATGCGCTGCTAAAAGTTAGTAGTAAAAATTAATTAAGGCCATGCGGTAGCCGTGCAGCACAGTCGTGAAGTTCCATTTACCACTTATGTGAAAATTTTAACGGTAACAAGTTTGAGATGAGTTGTCTAGTTATTGTTATTGTCCGACTTATACCCGACAACTCAACATTCAGCCCAAATCATTAGATTAATACATAAAAGTGGGAACCACTGGTTGTTACTGGTACATCCTAACGCTTTTGCGATTTGGGCCAAACGACGAGTCAGGACATTCGAAATATTATCTTTTTTGAATGGCCTAACTCGTATTTCATCACAAATCATAGGAGAATTCGAGGGAATTTGGAACAAAATTTAGCTTGGACGGCTACCGCATACCCTTATATGTACTTGCATCTCATCATTCAGACCTACATTTCGTGAAGAAATATGCAACTATACAGGAATTTGGATGGTCGGAACAGAGAATTTACAGAACACCATCTCGATTGATTCATACTTTTTTGTTGTAATACGATGAATCACATCTATAGAACGGAGCCCCTACCCTCAAACTCTACTATGGGGGTGTACATAAACCACGAAACCATTTGGGGAGGGGGGTCTCGGTCTGATCCACCGACCATGTTATAAAGATACGGAAACCGGTCACCAGGGGGGTGAAAATGACTGAAAATCGGGCTACGTGGTTTATGCACACTTCCTATTTTGACAAAATTGAGATGGCTACGGATGAATGTGGTTACTGTTAACCTCAACCAAGGAACTTTACTCTCATTTCACATGAAAGTTTTGGCTATTCAAAGAGTTGTTGCATCATGATTATTGTTGGACTCGAACTCAAGAAGTCTCTGTTGAGCCCAAATCGTAAACGTATCGGGAGAATGAATACGACGTGATCACCCTATTATCGATCCAAAATCCGCGCGCCCCTTTGAGATAACCCTATGGAGGTATGTCGCGTACACTCCGATGTTGATCCTTATGTTTCACGATCCATCTCCGTACTTTGCGAATAAAATAGTTCCAGATCGGAGTTGTTCAAGTTTTACTCAACGTGATTTTGTTGGCGATTTCTTAGTTGTACAAAGACAAAAATGCAGAACATACTTGAAATTTCACGCGAAGATGCGGAAATCGTTCGGGATCAGTTTAAAACACTTGATTCTACATACCGTCAACTGGGGTAACTTTGGGACAACCCTTGAAAAAAGTCATTATCACGCGCGATCAGCAAGGCAGATAATCCTGTGGCATTGGTACCCGTTCTCCCTACTTGGGGCACGCATGAATATGAGCAATGTTTTGCATCAGCGCAAGGTCCTCTATCAGTTGTGAGTTCATTTATAAACAGACTTCTTCAAGAGTATGTTTTCAATCCAAAAAACAGTCCTTCGGAAAAATGAGTGTGGCACCGACATTTACAGAGTGACTCCAAAGTGACTGGGCTAGATTTCACTTTTCTGTACAGATATTTGAACGAATTCATCATTACATTGGCGTACTTTTGCCCAGTTTCCATTTTTTTGCGGAAGAACTAGAAAATATGTGTTTTCTTCTGCAAACCGGGGTAACTTTGGGACGCGACTTTGAGCGCTCATATTTCTGACCAAGGATGTCCGAATATACTTGAATACCTGTCAATCGAAAGCTGAAACTGTAAGCTTTCGATTGACCACAGACACAATGCAATTCTGACCCGACTGGTGCGAGATATACAAGTTACACGCGTTTTAAGGAGAACAATGCGATTCTTGTCCCAAAGTTACCCCATTTGACGGTAGCCGTGGAATCCTCTATATAATGTATACTGTTCCAAAGTTACCCCAAACTGGTTTAACTTTGGGACACAACTTTGAGTGCTCATATCTTCAACTAGAGATGTCCAAATGCACTTAATAAATATCGCAATCGAAGCTGAAACTGTAAGCTTTCGATTGATTATACATACAATGCCCCTCTGGTATAAGACGTACAAGTTTCACGAGTTTGAAAGAAAAACATCCGATTTTTGGTCCTAAGTTACCCCAGTTAACGGTACTTGAACATAACATGCAGATGTAAAAAATTTTGTGAGAAGGTCGACGAGTGTCCATTCCTGAGACCGGCAAGTGGCAAAAAACTGGGTCCAGTTGTGCACCTTGATATATTCAATCAGAAAACTCGCATCCATTCGATATTATAGCCATCGAGTCCCTAAGAGGCGAGTCAGCGATGTCTTTGAAGCTATAACAATGTTTCGATAGTTACTTCATTCTCTTTATCGGTTCGGACGATCAACATCAGAACACGTACTAACAAGGAGAGCATCAGGTCTGCGGAATACGAATCTTGACAAAACTCTGGGGAATATCTTGTTTCAGTAAGAAATGAAGGTATCTCCAAGGGTTGAGTCCAATGGGCCTCTTGCCCCTATACATCCATGAAGATCAGCATTGGCCATAGAGACCTATGTAAAAAATCCGTACACATAGAATCTATATGTACGACTTTTTAGTTGACGACTTTTTAGTTTTGAGCTACAAGGGGACCCCAGCCTGGAGTAAGTCATTTTTTCAAAAAGTCGTTAATACGAAGCAAGGGACATTTTGGAACTTGAAACTGATGGTTTTGTCGTATTTCTCTCGTGAAATTTTACGTCGAAACGGTGTATTTGATATTTTTCAAGCGACAAGAGGCGCCATAAAAAATTAAAACGATCGCAAGACATGGAGGATTGGGCGAGCGAATTTCTCGGTATAGGCTTTCCAATGTTGAAATGGTATTCGATTGGCACTATGAGGGCACACCCAAACTACTCCGTCAATGTTTTTTCTTCATATACTAATGAAATGAGGAAGATTGAAGCATGGGCACCTAGGAAAATCGAGACTTGGAAAATAACTGTCACCCTAAAATAGATATACTACCAATGCTAATCTCTACAGCTGCATCTCGGGATAGGAGGCCCATTGGATCAAACCCTTGGAGATACCTGCATTTCTCACCAAAACAAGATGATTCACAAAGTTTCATCAAGATGTGTGTTCTGCAGACCTGATGCTCTCCTTATAAGTACTACAAATTAGGGATCTATTGTGTTTAATAGATATTACTTCACAATACAAGATTATACGTGGAGCAGGTAACTCATCCCGTGAGATGAATTCAAATCCCTTTTTAATGTCAACGGATTGCTGAGAAACTCATATAAGGCATTGGGAAATTTGAGTAACTGCGCCATTCTTTGATCCTCTACAATCAATCTCACGACAACGTCGATTTCCCGTTCGACGAGTATCGACACTTTTTGTTTCATATTGAGCGCGTATATTTGAGAGCATGAAATATCATACCTTCTTTCCCCATACCAATGACAGTGAGTGGGTATCTGATATCTCGGATTGATGAACTCCAAAATCTAGTTTGAGCCATCACTAATATTTCAACTCTTCCTCGCTAGGCTCAGCTGGAACGGTCTAATACAGTCTCGAATGATATCCGTCTAAAACCGCTCGCACATAGCGACGCGACGACCGCAAGCGATCCAAACTACCTTGATCAAAATTTGCAGCGATGCCTGGGTTTACCGACCACATACGCAGCGGCTGCGGGCGCCACCAAAATTCCAGCGCACCTCAGCTACTCTGTACGCGCGAGGTCAAAGGCGCGACAAACGTCACGAGTCGTCTACTCAACGAGCACGAGGTAGGCCTTGAAATTGATGTAGAGCGAGGCGCGCTGTGGTAAACAATGATTCACCGTCGCAGCAGCGAAATGGGGCGAATGCGGAGGCGCGTTGTCGGGCCTTCGTTAACAATTCCACGTGCGCGCGATTCCTTTAATGACGAGAGACAGAAGGTGCGCGTACGTGCGCGACACCCCGGGGGCATTTTTCCGAGCTTCACTTGCGCTACCGAGCATCTGCCACTGCACCATATAATCATAGACCAACTCGTAACTTGTGGAAATTCTGGGTGGGAAATGACTGGTGAGGCTGCTTCATGAAATTCCCTGCATCAAATGCTATGAGCGCAAGCGTATGCGCATACGCTCACGCGCTGAGCGCATCCTATGTAGAACGAGCCTGATGCACCTGCCGAGTTTTTTACTGCGCGCGTGGGGGTCTGCCGATGATATTCTACTTCATTGTCCCCGTCTGGGGCCTTTTTGCCATTCAGCCGCTCGCTGGCTTCGATTGCAAGGGATAATTCTAGAGCAAGCCTTTGAGGTTACGCCCGGCCTGTCTTGGAGATGAAAGCTGATGCCACGCGACCGGCAGAACAACTCGCTCTCTATCCTGCGCATCATAGCGAGAAATCCAATGTTTCCTGGCATCCTCTTTCCCCTCCTCTCCCCTGTCTTCCCTTGGTCTCAGTGGGCTTTGCTTCTCCGGAAGAGCAATATTTACGATCGCTGACAGCAACCTATATCGATTACAGACTGCCGCAGCTATATCTCACGAAGGATCACAATTAATTCATTTTCACCGAGAGCGTATATTTTTTGCTCGGATGCGGACCACCTCCTCGTTACCGTAACTCCTGTTCACAGCTCACTGTGTTGAACGTACAAATCTCACCTCTGTTACTGTCCACAATATCACAGACTGGCTCTCTTGACATGCGATGACCGGGCATTTTTTGCAATTATGAATTCATTATCGGCACACCACGGCGCGTATAGTTCATTATCTTGTTAGCAAATTGAGATCTCGAGACCGACAGCATTGGAGAGATAACATCGAATGACATACGATCAAAATTTGTATCAAAGTTATTTCAGTTCTACCGTTCAAATCATCTCAATTACCTCTATAACAACATTGTATGGTTCAAATTTGTATCCACGATTTGAATCTCTCACTTTGAATGAATCTAGATTTGCGTATACACGCAAGGGTCAAAAGTGGCGTCTAGGCTCCAATGCGATGCCATTAGGGTGCGTCCCCAAATGATGCATATGCATGCATATGCAGTGCACACTGCGCATACGCAATGCACATGTGCACATGTGCAGCTTATCAAAATTGAGCAAGAATTGAAGGGCTCGCAGCAGAGAACTTCTGATATGAGTCGGGTTTTATCTTTGCTGCGTTACCGGCTGATCTAAAGCAGATCTAGACGAGTTCCATCTGGTTTTGCCTAAAATTTGATGAGCTGCACATGTGCACGTGTGCAGTGCATATGTGCAGTGTGCACTGCATATGCATGCATATGCATCATTTGGGGACGCACCCTTATATGCGTTTCCGTTTGAGCATTGAAAAAACAAGGCAATACGCTTATCGCCCGTGTCTTTCAAATTGCAATCTTTATGATCAACTATTCTGATGAAATTATCAGAGTGATACTTGTAACATTCAAGCAAAACCAGAAAATGAACATCGTGCTCGGAAGCACTAATGTAAACGATCGTAAGTAGTAATGGTCGGTGTTTGGTCAGACATACGGCATCACTTTCATCGTGTTAATGATGTATGTTATGCTTGCACTCTTTCAGGACTACGTTCATTGTTTCGAACATAAGTGATTCCGTAAAATTAAACTCACGGATAAATCATCAAATCAGTTGCTTTTTGGTTTTCTAACAAACGTTTCGTACGCTGTAAGAAATTCCTGTGTGAAAACACAGTACGCGCTACGAAAAGCCAGGTGCTGTACCGGATCGGATTTTTATCTAGTTCCGAACATTGGAATTCCATAAGACCGCGTTGTGAGAACACAGTTCTACTCGCGCTGAGGTTGTTTGCTCGCGCTCGGGTTGTTTACAATTTTGCATTGTCAAATTAGTACTACTCAGAAATAACTTTACCTTGCAGCATTTATCTGAGTGATAATCTTCAGAATAGCGATTAGAAAGATTCTTGATATTGTCGAAGCATCCAAATTCACCACCTAAGCATCTAGTGGCTTAGTTAGTTAAGTGTTGGGGAGCGCTTAGTCGTCTGAAACTCGGGGCGCTCGATTGGCGCGGGTTCGAATCCCGGTCGGATCAGCTCGGAATTTTCTTCTGAGGAAGCCAATTTTTCGGGCAATGTTCCCGGTCGGAATAAAAACCCTGCACTGCAACTTACACGACGAACAACACCCACATAACTACACCACAAAATTCTGAAAAACTCAAGATCTGTCTGAGTACTAAGAAAATCTTGAATACTCGCGCATTGCGCAAAAAAACCCGTTGATGACTGTATCAGAGGAGGTCCCCCAGGTGGCCCCCTGGAATGCCAATACACACACACACACACACACACACATACACGCCAAATTCACGAGGCAGCTCGGATTCGCGGAAGTGAGTGTAAACAAACCCAACACGGTATTCTTGAAACGCTGGAAAGTTTTGCAAAATTGACGAAAAAATCTGTAAACGTTATCATCTTCCTTTCCTTCTTTCATTCAAGAATCCGTTCCAACCAAAATCGGATCTGCTTCGGTATGAAAATGCCGGCAAAACTGTGAGAACTCCATCTGATTACATGTATTCCGATTAGCATCATTGATAGTCACTCGACGGGTTGCAGTCGTACCAGCGACCGATTCAACGTTCCTGGGCGGGTCACGGGAGAACGAATATCCAATTCCACAGGGAATTTTCCGTCAAATCAGTTAGAGATTTCTCTATTTTACCATGTAAATCGGGAACCCTATGATCATATATGAACAGGGGGTCCAAGGACCCTATGACCATATATGAACATCTATGAAATGGTTGCATTTTCAGGGAATATTACATCAAAAAGTCACGATGCTGATCTTGCATAACCGAGAAAATCTCCAAGAGTTCATTAGGTGATTGAATTAAAGCGATCTGTAAGTGATATCATCATATATCTCAATAGAAAAAAATTTTAATTTCCAAGATCAAAAACGTTTGGCAAATTGGTGACGAACCTGCATAAATGTAATATTTCTCAAAATGATGATCTCAAGATATAACAAATTGTGCAGATTGGTCACCAATTTGCCAAACGTTTCAAATCTTGGAAATTAAATTTTTTTTCTAGTAGGAGAATGATATCACTTACAGATCGTTTTGATTCAATTACTTAATGAACTCTTGGAGATTTTCTCGGTTCTTCAAGATCAGCATCGTGACTTTTTGATGTGATATTCCCTGAAAATGCAACCATAACAACTTTTCGGATTTTAAAAAATTTTGAAAATCGTTTCATAGATGTTCATATATGGTCATGGGGTCCTTGGACCCCATGTTTATATATGATCATAGGGTTCCCATTTTTTCATGGGTCTTGATATCCAGTATTGTTTTTGAAATACGATCGAAACGGTGCAAGAATCGTTAGCAGAACCCAACCTAACGGTAATGTCTGTGCTTGTACTTTTATTGGACAACTAGGCATGGAGATCAAGATAACGCATTGAATCATGACTTCTTCACGTAAACCTTCATGTAGATTCCAAATTCGTGGTCCGTTCACATCCTACTCGTCATGTTTTCATTTGAATTACCGCACAGCAGTCTCAAGTAGCCTCCATGGGAATGGGAACGTGCATCAAAGAGGCGAGCTTCGCCACGTATTGACATTTAAAAATGGCTAATATCAGCTACTCTGAGCTTTACTTCATGAAGTAAAAATAAACGAGTAAGTTTGTGAGAGTAGTCGAATGGAGCCGATATTAGCTGGCATCGGAACCAAGCTCAGAACAGCGCTAGTCCCTCGCCCTGTATGGACCACTCACGGCTACTTCGAGCTACTATTCGACTTGTGTTGGTCGCTCGTTGGGCTCACAACACAAGCCCTACAGTAGCCAGAAAAAGCTTTCAGCGGTCTTAAAGTACTTTGGAGTAGCACATGGCCCCACAAATGCTGCTTTTCCAAATCTCAACGAGGCCACTCTTGGCTAATACTTCTGGCGACTTGCTCCTCCCTAGCCAGAATAATTAATTGAATCCGATTCAGCCTCACTCGTTTTCAATGGGTACGTATAGCTGTGCATTGTGGGTCTCTTGCCGTAGCGCGCAGTAGCTGCTGCACTGTAGCCTTATTAGCCGGCATTTGCTATGGCTACTCCTTAGTAAGCCACCCCCTGGTTGGATATATCGAAGTCCTGATTAATTATCACTGATATTTATAGTCGTTGGTAACCCGAGGGTTGAGAGTTGATCCGCGGGTTGGGCACTGTAGTTGTTAGTGCCGGAAAATGAATCAAACTCGCTGCATCTACTTTGCATTATTTCAGTAGACTAGTGCAACAGAATACCAGCCACTCAAAGTAATTTTTTGGACACGCTGACTACACCGCCTAACCTGCGGATTGACATCAACCCTTGAACTACCAACAATTATGAATACCAGTGTAAGAAATTTTTTGACGAAGTAGACCCAATTACACCATACTAGACCAAACCAAACCGAATTAGACCAAACCAGATCGGAATAGATCGAAAAAGAACGAAACAGGCCGAACTAGACAGAACTAGACCAAATTGGACCAAACTAGACCGAACTATACCAGATCAGGCCAGATTAGATCGAAGTAGACCAAACCATATCAAACTGGACAGTAGAAGACCGATCTAGGACGAATTATGCTAAACTGGACTAGACAAGACGGAATTGGACAAAATTAATCGCGTTCACTAAAACCGGTGCCAATTTATTTTGATTCGACCAATCTTGACGTACCTTAGCGCATTCGATTCCTTGTCTCAATACCTTCAAAATTCGCTCTTCAAGGTTGCAGAACTCTGATTTAGAGCGATTTTATGTACAAAATACGAAGATGGTTTAAGAATCAAGAAGGCCGACATCGGAGTGTATCCAACATGCCCCCATATGGTTATCTCGGAAAGGCGTGCAGTATGGCTTTTTTTACCACTCAGAACGTGTTTATCACGTCAAAATGGGTCGGAAACGATGTCTTGGTCCAGCTAAAAGCTACAAATGTCGCTGCACGGTGATCAAAACGGATCAAAGCGATTTTATTCACTTCATCGCCGATTTACATTGTTTTAAATGATGGGGGCAAGTTGGGTACACACTTTTGTAAACTCTCAAAAATCACCTTTCGGGAGAATTCAAACAGTTCGGCTCCACTTCATCCAAATTGGACGTATCTTAGCTCATTTCAAAGGTCTTGAGACAAGCTTCAAAATGAGTTAAAGTGCGTTGAAAAATATTGAGATTAGCCAGAATTATTAAGAAAATGGCTTAATGGGAGCAAGTTGGGTACACTGACCTTATATTCCCTTTCATTTTCGAAAGGCGTCCGTCGGCATAACCTATTATTACGGTCTATGTTGTTTGGCAGCATAAACATAGCAGCAGATCGAACAAGTACCCCATCTATAGCTCTCTCCATGGACCGCGAGTCGAATTCTGATCAGAGAAATAAATATTTCTCAATTGATGAGGGAAAACTTTCGAAGTAATACCGAGACCCTGACCCAGGCCCTCCTGCGCTTAGATATTGGGATCGTCGAGTCCTAGTGCGGGCATCGTCTACGTGTATGTTGATACAATTCCACTCCATACTCCATCTCTCAGCTGCGCATTCCATATCAGAGCATAATCAGTCTATCATGAATTTCTCCCGAATGTGTCCGCGCCACCCTGCTATAGCGTTTATCAATCTTCCAAAGGTCACAGGCTATTTTTCCACTCAAGAACATTCAAAGCTCGTGTTTGTCACGCTCCTGCCGCTGTTTTAGGTACGTTCCGGGTATGTTCCCACTTGCCACAGAAGTGCGCATGTTCTTAGTTCTGGGAACGTTCCCGGAACATGGCCTCCACAATCTTGAAAACGTGGCGAAGGTTCCACTGCCACATGACCGCCACATTCCCGGAACATCTCGTACTATCAGGGTCATGTATGTACATTCTTGCAGATCTGAGGTCAAGAGATAACGATGCACTCGTTCTAAGTCATCGATCGTTTCCGCCACGAGTCTTTTGAGACCGACATAGTAACATCTGAATTTCAGAGCGATTGATTGAAGGAGAATTTCCGAAGAATAGTTTTCAATATGACACTCTGTTGAATTTCCTCTGTTCAACAAAGGAGCCATACGCCTGTGGGTATATTTGCCACTATAGTGCGAAGAACACCCAAAGAAATCTATTGGAGAATCTCACATGCCTCAAGCGTACAAATCTTCGGCAGAATCGGGTCGCTACTCACGCAAGCTATTCTGTGTTCTACCTTTTTGTTTCCAACCCACCGGAAAGCGCTCCAAACGTCATAAAGAATATGTGTGTCAAACTTGTAACGTGTCTGTCTATTCCACAATTCCAAATATCACCATCACCCTGATTTTGAGGTCAGCTTTAGTGAAGAATTTCAATACTCAAACTTCAATCATTCCGCGATTACGAAATCCCGTTGAGTTGTACTGAATATACGCAGAATATGTCCATTCGATGCAATGACTCTTTGATTGTTATTATGGTTATACTCATTCGCGTGTTGGCACAAACGCTGGTATAACGAGTTATCACTAATTAGGAAAGAACAAAGCGATTTCGAATTCGTTCTGATTGGGAATGCTTACACAACGCATAATTTGGCGTGCTTGTTTCGATATTACCACCTATTCAGTGTGATCGGATACGGCAGAACTTGCAGATGCCATGATTGGTAGACGAAGCAATTGGAAAGGACGCAACTCTCATCAAAGTTCCATTGAGATTGTTATAGAATTATCGTGAGCAGGGAATTGATATCGAAAACACTATCCCACCATCGGCGATAATGCAGATTATTCACACGTACGTTCACTGCGTCTGTGAAAATCGCGTTCGGGTCCTGTGTGCGGTGGGCCCCACCGGTGAGGCCCATCGCAGACAGGTCAGTCAATATTGATGTATTTCCATTTCTGTTTGACCTGCGATTATACATTTTCATACAGCTCAGAACGAACCTTGCTGCGCTATGAAAGATGATGTTTGCCCAATTTAGTCCTTTTTTCAGTGCGCATTCCTAATCATGACTAAGCAAACTGACCACCTTCGATTCATGACCGAATCAATAGTATCAGAACCATTATCGAAGTTCTATTTGTTTGAAAAAGGTTGACGACTCCAGAGCTTTTGCTATCCTGGCTCCAAAAAGTCGGTATTTTTTCAACTGGGATAACATCAAAGCACATCTAGTTTCGCCGATGTGAAAATTTCTTCGAAGTCGATTGGATGATAACTGTTTGGCTGTAGCTGTGATCAGAATGTGAGAAAATGCAGATATGAGACCTATTTCAGAGTGGGTTGCTGTAGTTTTGGATGCTGTCATTCCGGAAAAAAAAAATTTCAGCGCGATGCAAAAGATGTAGGTGATGGATATCCGCTTTATCGACAATTGAAGAACAAAATCTGACCTAGTTAGAGGTTTCTTATTTCACTCGCACTCATGGTTCATGGTCCGATGGATAGGTGAAGTTGGTATTGCGTGATGAAAAATTCATTCAATCCAAACATTACAGGAATCCACGTCGTCAGGGATCCCTAGCTACCCACGGTTTTGCTTATTAGTCAGGTAAGTATAAGCCTCGATAAGACGCTTCAGGGTGTAAGTGAATAAACTCTTCCAAACCGTCCAATTCTGGGCTCAAATGATAGGTCGCGCATCTAATAATCAATGATGAAAATAATTATATTGAAAAAATTAGAGGAAGGTTTGAATGAACAATAAAAACATGCATTTTCCCTACCTTTTCTCGGTTTTTCCATTATAAGTCGGGAAATATTAGTTTTTCGGGAAAACTTGTGGAGAGCTAATTTGTACTCTTAAGATCTACAACAGTGATATCAATTGTTTTTCCGTAAAATGCATCCTTTTGGAGTTATACTTGATCAAAGTTATGATTGACTTTGTCCACATCAACTCTCTAGAATTGTTTATAATGGGTTCAAACTATTCTTCTAAGATAATTGAGTCGATTTTGAACAAAAAAGGTCTCCTGGTATTTTTTCTGAGTTTGATCGATTTCGAGTAATGACAAAAAGTAAACTTCGCGGCTTCTAACCCTCAATGCGGTGATTTCATGACTGCACTTTGACTTGGAAGTCACGAAATCTATTTTTCTCATTACTCGAAAACGACCAAACTTGAGACAAAATACCAAGAGACCTTTTCTGTTCGAAATTGACTCAATTACCTAGGAAAAACAATTTAGACCTGTTATAAACAATTCTAGCGAATTCATTTCAACGAATTTGATTATAGATTTGAACAGTTTTAACTCCAGAAGGACCCATTTCATGGAATAAACAATTGAAATCTCTAATGTAGATCTTGAAAAGATCTAAAATTACCTCTCGACAAGTTTTCTCGAATTACCAATGTTTTCCGACTTATAGAGGGAAAACCGAGAAAAAGTCGGAAAAATGAATGTATTTATTGTTTATTCATGCCTTCTCCAAATTTTTGAAAAATAATTCTTATCAATATCGATATTGAATGTGCCACCTACCATTTGAGCCCAAAACTGAGCGGTTTGGATGAGTTTAGTCAGTTAGTGTACGAATTCTGGAGCTTACTTACCTAAACCATATCAGCGGTTTTCAAAAATGTACTATCCATTTTTTATACGCGGTCATTCCTTCTATTATCCGAGGTTGTACAATTGTGGCACTATGAAATAAAAATAATCGCCCGGAAATTATGCGCGCAATGCATGGCTTTGAGCTGTTCATTTTAACAGGTTCACTGAGATGGGCCCCACCGGTGCACAGTGGGGCCAAAAACGAAAATTACCAAAAAAATCGCCCTTACGCGAATTTTCAACCGATTGACATGATTCAAAAGAAATGTTCTTCGTTTTTTGATGCAGTAACAGCTGTGTCTGCGCGAAATTTCATCAAAGCTTTTCCGGTGCCTCAGGATCGTGATAAGCGCAAATGTGAAATAATGCAAAATGTCGCAAACTGCACGTTTGCAAGAATGTACAGTGCTCTGCTTGGGCTTGAATGACAGGTAATCAATAGCACAATGGGTGAGAATGATTGTCATCTCTGCAGAAGTCACGATACCTAGCTTTAAATCAAGATTTTCATCGCATCTGTGATCCGAATACGTGTAAAATCGTGTTGAATCGTCTGAAACTCGATCTCTCATATTTGCTCATATGAAAAATACTCTGGTAATTGCATAGGAGCGTAGAAATGATATTCATGATCCAGAATTTTATATCTCGTTCACTCACCTTATTTTCGTGTATTCCTTAGATTACCGACCAAGAAAGGTTTGCGGCAAAGAAGCTTTCGAAAATCATTCGAACAAGTTTCCTAATCTTTTGAATATGCTTTTCAGTCATTATTAATATGATGTGATGCCACATCATATGTATTAATAATGCCACATCATCCGGTCAGGAATGGATCACCAGTGAATCAATTCGAATACTCGTCATTTTGCATTATTTCACATTTACGCTCATCATGATCCTGAGGCACCGGAAAAGCTCTGATGAAATTTTGCCCAGACACAGCTGTGACTGCATCGAAAAACCAAGAGAATTTCTTTTGGATCATGTCAATCTGTTGAGAATTCGCGTGAAGGCGATTTTTTGGTAATTTTCGTTTTTGGCCCCACTGTGCGGTGGGGCCCACGATATCTTGTTTTTCAATCTTTGACGATTTATATTTATCCGAAAAAATCTTTCAAATAGGCATTTTCCTAGGCGTTTTAGTTTGTGAGGAGCATAAATAATAAGTCAGAACAGGATTTTTTCCTGTATACTTGCCTCAATCGGAGAATGAGGGTCGAGATGAAGACGAACCAAAAATTACGAAAAACTGCCTTCGCAGTGAACGTATTAACATTCCTCTTTTTGACACGTGTCCTCTAGTTTTGAAACTGAATAAAAAAATAAGGAGTAAAAGAGTTGAGGAAGCGTGAAGGAGCTGTTTGAATTCAAATGCTTAGATCAGTTGCATTTTGGTCTTCACTTCTTTGATTGGGTATTCCCATTTGTGAAAATTTTAAAATTCTTGTTCTAAAATTTTTCAGAAATTTTGGTTGAAGCAATTTTGAACTTTTTGAATTCAAATGCTTATAGATCAGTCACATTTTGGTCACAATCTTTCCTTGATTGTGCATTACCGTTTGTCAAAATTTTAAAATTCTTGTTCACAGATTTTTCAGAAATTTTGGTTAAAAACGAGATCTTCTGCGAGACATTGGAGACAATTATTCCCAGAGACAAAAATTTTAGAGAAGCAATAACTTCGAGACCTCAATATACTATTTTGGTGGTGGTGGGTTACGTTCAAAGTATGCCGAATTTCTCGGAACTAGGTAATTTTTTCTCGATTTTTACTCTAGAACGTGAATTTTCTGTCGAAGACCCGGCTCAGCCTGCAAGCATTACGTGATTTTCCATAAGAGCAATACCTTGTTGTTCGCAGTTTTTATGTCAGCGGTCCCCTTACTGAACCAATTCACCGCGAATCACAATGGATTCCTGTATTACTTAAAATGAGGTATACCACTAAGAGCATCGACTTTTTCCACCACTTGAGAAAAAAATTTATCGAGAAAGTTACGGAAGTGAGCACATGAAGTTGGATGAGGAATATTTGAAGAATGGTTACACTTATGACATACGTGCTTAGAAAATGATAATTATTCAATTTACTTCTTTCACTACATTTCATCTCAAAACAATTATCTACACTTTCCGCTCAAATATTGCTTATCGTAATACGTATTAAAAGAAAATATGAATCATTTTTCTAATAACTATCTAAATACTATTCTACTTACTCTCCAAGAAAATGTTCAAGATACAAAAATAAATATTACAGACTTATATCCTAGAAAACATTGAGCCTTAGATCGCGTTATTGACAAATTGATAGCTCAATTTCGTTGATCAGGTCTTCTGCCTTAATGCCATCATACAAACAACTTGCGCCAAAATAGGGGACTGGGAGTCTCCCATCGACTTGAAAGATGGTGTTGCGATTACATCATTAACATGGGTAACAAGAAAGTCGAGCGCCTGTTCTTTTAACTTAACAGCGCTATGTACATCTGCAAAGTTGAGGATTTCTACGACATTGTCGATGTTAACGCTCTTGAAAAGTGCATTTTCACAAATGTTTTTCAAATCGTCCAGAGCATACTTGTCTGCAGCAGCAAGTAGATCTTTAGCTAGTGTATCAACATTCTCAGCTTCTCCAGTGTATGCAAAACGTAAGACCTCCTTCATAACAGAAAAACTAACATCAGTGATCTTGACGACATTTTCTTGTGACTCAGTCATATTATGATTAAACATGGCTGCAAATACAGGGCTGCGAGCAGCTAAAATATATTTGTGCATCTTGAGGCTCTTGTTCTCTACTTGAAGCACTACATCGCTATGTTGACCACTTTCCAATAAAGCTTGAAGATCATCCACTACTTTCATCTTGTGGGCAACTAATTTACTTGTCAAAGGAACTTTAACATCACATGATAATGTCAATCTATCATATGACAAGTTTTTGTAGGTTGATTCGGTTTTCATTAGTTTTTTGATGCCATGACGTTCTCCTGCGGAAAAATATTCGGTCATTTCATCGTTCTTGATCATGGATCGTCTCTTGTTCAAGATATCAAATTTGAATGATGCATTGATTTTGGTTTCTTTACTGGCTACTAAACTTAAAAACACTGATATGTAATTTTTGTGTAACTCATTACACCCTCTTGGGTATATTTGAAAACGCCATTTTAGTTCATCATTGGAGCCAACCGTGAAGATGGGGGACTCTATTTTTTCTCCTACGCCGTGTTCTTCACAAATTTGACTTATATTTTTCACATTCCATTTAAAATTAGCTTGCAGAGTAACATCAAACATTGATTCTGACACAGGACTGTCATCATCATCACCAAACTCGTCCCTCTTTCTTCTTTTAGATTTTGGTGCATCAAAATCCTGAAAATAGAATAATATACAATTGAATTTTTCACTTGATATGTGTCTGAGTTTCAGTTCATCACAAAAAGGGCTACAGCTGTTGAAAAACGGAATTTTCAAACTAAACTTTGAAAAGTTTTGTGATGTATGATCATCAACTATCAAATGCAAATAATTGAAGGCATTTCTCCATTATGATAAAGTTCAATTTTGATCAGCTGTAAATTTGTCTTGACTTCAAGTTTTTGAATAGCTCTCAGAAAAAAGCAAAAAATTCAGCATATATTATTGCAGAACAGATAATAATTGTATATATAAGTATTATCCTTAAGGGATTTGAGCTATATTGAACGTTGAATGTTCTAAAAAGGTTATCTATTTTAGTTAAATTTTCTGAGTAGTTACTCGTTAGTTTGATCTTGTTTTAGATCTCTGTTTTCTGTTGAATTGATTTCTGTTTAATTTTTTGTCACCTATCTGGTGAGTCATAATTTATGTAAAAATTTTGTATTTGGGCAGTAATGCCCGTTTATTGAAATAATAAATAAATAAATAAATAAATAAATAAATAAATAAATATATACCTCAGTATCATACTCTTCTGATGAACTATTCTCTTCATTGCTTACAGATGATGATGAAGAGGAATCACTATCAGAATCATCACTGCTGCTGTAACCATGATGACGACTCATGTTTGTTTGGCTCAGAAACCAATTCTTGACCTCACTTACTCAGTAACGCATTAACCTGTAAAAACCAAGGCAATGAATGTTTTTCACATTGTTATTGATATTTGATATAATGAAGAACGAGGCTGATTTTATATTACATAGATTTTTTTCATATCCCCACACAAAATCTGCACTAATTGAATCAATTTCATTGGCTCAGTTTACGACATGCAACATGATTTCTGTAGTGCTTGGGACTATTTCGGGTGAGAAAATGTTCAAGATTATGTATAAAATCAAGAATTTCCTTTTATGCATTCACTATAGCTATGTGTATCTAGGGCAAGATATGTAGAATGGAAGTCACTCGGCTCAGCTTTATTGGGGATACAGTTATGGTCACATTTTTCCATCAAATTTAGAGTTATAACTGTTCTGATTTAAATTGACTCTCACAGAGGACTTATGGTTGGCGATATTACAAGCTCAACTGATAAATTTATCTTTTACACGTGTACAAGTACTAGTGGTAATTATTCTTGAAGTAGAACATATTGAATATGAAAAATTCCATACTCATCAAAGCCTTTGATTCAAAGGAGCATTACAATCAATTACAATTTCAGTTTCAGTGTGCAATGCATAGGTTAGGGCTACAATCGAACAATAAGAAGTAAAGGTGATTCCCTTACATAAAATCAGCTGCTGACTAAGTCCCTTCTGCACTCTCTTTGCGCGGGGGGGGGGGGGGCGAGAACTGATAGTGCACTCAAACCAAAACTCTTCTCTCAAATTTCTTAGTCGATATTAAGTAGATATTTTCTCAAGAATTATTTGGTTTTTTATGCAAAGAAAAGAGAGACTTACCCTGCCTTTTTCTAGGAGACCTCGTCGCCTTAGATTATTCGTTGAGCCTGCTCATCGAATAACAAGGCAAAATGTCTAAGATAAGCTAATATAATAGTAAGTACTGAATGGTCCTGGGAAAGTAATAATAAAAAAACAGCTAATGATGATTGAAGGAATGATGGAAAACGAGGGAAAGGGTCGCGCTACTTGTTGTGAACTACGATGAATGAAGCTTATTGTAGCAGAAGAGAGGTCTTGAAGGTTAGGCTCAATTGTTTATGGTGACAGGATAGGTTGTCCCATCCAGTCCCATCAGCCGGGAATCACCACGACGAAAGACGAAACACGATTGCCGCGGAGCACGCCAAATATTCGTGACATTTCACGAGGAACTAGGACTAAACATTCATTATTCGTGCCTCATTAATTTTATCCAGACGGAGAGGGTGAAAGATTTTGGAAAAATTCTTTGAAAAGCCCCACCGCCTCGGGGTAGGCGAGATGGCCGGATTCACAGAGGGTGCCCTCGTGAAAAAACTCCTGGAGCTCAATCAATCTCAGCAAAGTATTCAGACGCTTTCTCTCTGGCTAATCCACCATAGGAAGCATCATGCTACTATTGTCAAAGTCTGGTTCAAGGAATTGTGCAAATGTAAGTTTCTCAAATTTTCTCTCTCCTTTCCTACTCTATCTCAGACATCGAACCACTTTCTAAGCTTCATATTGTGTATGGAGCAGCAGCTTCAATTCACATAGTTTCCAATGTGACTTTTGCATCAATATTATCTCTGTGATTTGATTTTTGAGAGTACAATATTCTCCCAAGACCTCAATGTTTTCACAAGTAGTCTTAAATAATACTAATTTAAAACCCTGTTGCATTTTGATCTGAGATCTCCAGAAGGGATATACTTGAATACCCTAGTCCTTGCGTTTGCACTGAACAATTCTCAAAAGTCTATATATGTGTGAATTTTGGGACTGCTCTAATTTTAAGTTGAATCAAGTGTCCAGAGATCTGTGAAATCATAGAGGCTCTGGCCTAGCCTATTTTCTACAAGACATCTGTATCTTACATGTTTCTATCAGAAAACCCATGATCATGCTCCCAAATGATAATTTCTTTAGCATTGGTTAATGAAAACACCTTTGTGAGGTACAACTTATCATCCATATTTTTTTGCAGCTAAAGATAATCGCAAACTTACCTTTATGTATCTGGCCAATGACGTTATACAAAACAGTAGAAAAAAGGGTCCAGAGTTTGGTAGAGAATTTGGAACTGTACTGACAAAGGCATTTGAACATATGAGGCGCTTTGATGAAAAAACAAGAGGTAAACTTGTTAGATTAATAAACATCTGGGAGCAGCGCGGTGTATATGACCGGTCACAGATAGCAGACTTCAAAGGAGCTATCAAAGGTCCATCAGATTCAAACAAAGAGCCAGGTACACCTCCACCCAGGAAGAAGCCAAAAACAGAAGTTGAAAAGGTAAAAATATGAATGTACATTAGTGCAAACAAAGTATTAGTCAATACTCTATTCTTGAATCAAGTAACACTTTTAAAATTAGCATGTAAAACTCTTATAATTTATGATAAAGCAAATTCTGAAAATATGCATTCATAAAACCATCAAAATTTCTCATCCTATAACTTTGTTCCAGGTAGAGAAAAAAGAAAGGAAAAAGTCAGAAACTGAAATTGAAGTTGATGGACACAAGGAACTTCACGTGACACTCAGTCCTCGAACTCCAGGAGGTGACCCACCAGAAACTGAAGAACTGATCAAGGCTTTAATGGTTAATACACTTCTTAAACTAAACAGTTTGATTGATAAAAGTCTGTTGTGCAGAAATTTAATAAAGAACTTGAGCCTGATGTATCATAATTTAAGTCTTCAAATTCAAAGAAAGTTTGGCTCAGTAGAATCTTCATAATAATTGTTTTAATAGCAAGATTTCGAAGATTTCAATTCTAATCTATTCAAATATGAGATCTAAAAAATGTGTTTGGTTTCACGAGAGCATATTAATTCTTGAACACTGGCAATTCCGAATAAGAGAAATTATGAAATGAAGCACTTGAACATAGTTCCAAAAACAATAGTCACACTTCAAACTTTATAGTACATCGCTTCCAAGATGTACTTTCCATGTTTAAGTGATTGATGACAAACAATTTATTTGACAGTGTACCATCAAAGTGGTACCTGGGAAATCCAATCCATATGGTAACTTCTTTTTTGAAATTGATTATAGGATTTAGAAAACACAGCTTCATCAGATGCAGCAGTCCGGGAACGCATTGCTTCACTTCCACCAGAGGTTTCGGAAGTGTCATTGTTAGCTAACTTAGCAGATCGTACATCTGCAGATCAGCTGAGTATTGCTGTTAATGAAGCAGCAGCTCTACTTGCTGACTATAATGGCAGATTGGTAGCAGAAATGGATGATCGGAGAAAATTGCTCACAATGCTTAGAGATTACACAACAGCCCAACGACAACTTTTGCAACAAGCACAATCAACATTAGAGGTAATTCTACTTCTAATCCTATGTATTGAAGACCATCTAGTGTAGTTAATTTGTTGAATTTTAATACCATATATTGGATGTTGCCTTGCCTGGGAATGATTCAATTTGAATTTCTCCTTCCAGGACTACAAAGAAAAATTGAGAAAGATTTGCACAGTCAGAACAGAAGTCAAATCACATATATCGAATCTTCCCGATCTTACTCAGTTACCAGATGTCACAGGAGGATTAGCTCCATTGCCTTCCGCTGGAGATCTTTTCTCCATGCATAACTAAGGTAAAACTTGGGTTCAACTAAAAGGACACATGCTACTCAAGTTTGACAATTTTGGAGCAGATCAATTTTGTGTTGATATTTCTCTTGATCAAGGAGAATTATCTTCTTCCAAAATTCGTAGAATAAGAAACAATTTTATACGTCAGTAAGAATAGAGTTTTCTTATAGATAAATTTTATGACGCTGATGAGAGAATTTCAGAAAGGTTGATCCTTTGATGACACTCTAAAATTCCGCTGAGAATTGAGTTGGGTGGTCCTCAACCAATAGAAATTGACTTTGGAATACCTCGTGCAAATTGAAGGCGACATTATTCAGCAAATCATTGTCTGTGGAAAATGAATTGTTTTAAAAACCACGTTATGATGTAACGTCTTAGCCAAAGCAATAATATATAAACTTGAAAGAATGACAATGTTTCAATTCAACTAAAATTATTTAATGTCGTAATCAACATCATAATTCCTTGCCATTGGACAAAATACAAGATTTTTTCTTTATTCACAATGTACGTGGACAGCTAATTCACAATGTACGTGGACAGCTAAAATATATCTGTTTTCATATTTTATAAAGCTGTTTCTGATCAATTTTTATTCAAGGAAGAACTCAAGATTGATTTTCTGATGTTTCTGATGATTTGTTAGTTATTGTATTTTTGCAATTCATTTAGGTGCGGTGTAATCCTCATCAAAATCTTGTACATATGCTAGACAAAGAAACAAATGTTTGCTAGATCACTTTGAAATACTTTGCGATCATGCATAATCTTTCGACTCTTCGCGAATTAAGCTAAATCAATGAATTAGCAGTCTATTTTTGATGAGGTGGGTGTTTGGTTATCATCCAAATTGTAATTAAAGAGAATGAAAGAATATATAAGAGATGAACGTTCCATTTCCAGTCCATCATTTCTCCACCTTCACCTTTTTAGTACAATATCATGAACACATGAAATTCTTTTTAGCACAATGTTGATATTTCGCATTTTAATTACATGTTCCAAGATCGACCGCTTACCCATGATTCACCTTTTGTTGGTATTATTCAACAGAAATATCTGATTATCTGAAAAAATCAATAATCAAATCCACCCCAAGTTACACCTATTCCATTACAATTACTTTGGTACACTCACTCATTCTGTTACAAAATTCTAAGAATCATCATAGGTAGTTCAACTAAGTACACTATTATTTACAATGCATCAATATTTGTACAACTACTATCACTTCACACGACTTTAAGTTAGTTGAGTAGTCATCATCACTCATAACTGAAAAATCATCATCAAAATAAATATTGGGAAAGTTTCGAATTTTCACACTTTGTACAAATTATTAAAAATTATATCTGCATCAACATCAAATTGCAGGCATATAATTGGGTAGTCAAGTTGTAGTTACAAATTTTTACATCACTTGAATAAGTGTTAAAATTGAATTCTATCCATGATCAGTTATATGTATGTCACAAGAGACTTTCTCTAATGTAGGTGTGAAAATCATTGCAGAATTTGAAAAAAATCGTTGATGAAATCAAAAGGAATAAAAAACCCTTCCAATATAGATATGTAATGAACACCTCTAAGTCTGATGGTACTCAGAAGTTCCATAATGAGGATTTTGTATGAACTGTTGCACATATATATCTACAATTGAGATTCCCTGTATATCTCAAGTAGGGATCAAATTCATTTTCTCAGCACCGCAGTCAATTTGAGGCGAGGCTGAATCGCTCTTATTTGACCCTACTGCAGCAGTCAAGTTGGGTCTCAACATTAATTCTAAAATGATACAGAGAGATTCCATTTTTCACGTCTCATGAAGATGAGGTGGCCTTGTTGGTTTGAGTATGAGTTTGCCTGTATCATCACAACTCATATTAAAATCACCCAACACTCTTCGTGCTCTCTGTGTTATGATGCTGGGAGCTATTACTCTTCTGTGAACTCCCAGCATGAATAATATTACTGAAAAATGAATGTTATTTTCACTATTAGACTAGTGGATGGTTGCGATTAATCATCAGATCCACTCCATAAGCATGAATATTTCAATATCTACTGACTAGGAATGTGGAATTAAATGACCTTTGTAATTTTGGACTAATCTATGTCCACTTCAAGAAAAAATGAAAATGATCTGCAAAACATCTCAGCATCTGCAGATTGTACCTTCACAAGAATCATGCAGATAACATGTCTTACTCCTCTGCTGAGTCTAAAAAACTTGCAATTGGCCGGATCACCTAATTTTTGAATGCTTGCCTCTACTCTCAGAGACCATTCTCTGATCTAATGAAAAGTGTTTCCTTCTTTCATGGAACGCATGACCAGGCCTAGCACGAGTGTACAACTGGTGACCAAACCTCAAAAGTGCTATTGCTCAATAGGTCGTGTCACCTAGAAACGGACCACCTTATGACAACATATTCGTCAGCAGAAACCTCCTTGAGCCCGAGCAGGCCAGGGTAGGTGCCAGCTGGAAAGACATGCAGGCAGGAAGGTGTATAACCGAGGCATCAGACCCTGTAGTCTGAGAGTCTAATGATGATGATACTAGCATCTGGGTATCAAAGAGCTTATTTGAAGCAAAAACAATTCACTATGAGAAAGCTTTCAAAATCCCATCACATTGTTTATGTCACAGAAGGCTGTTTCAGTTCATCATGAATTATAAGAATCAACAGATTTGCTCAACATGACTTGTTTACCTTCTTAGTGCCAACAAAAAAATGATCGAGAGCACAAAATTTTGCTCACCTAATAAGAAGCTAGCTGCTGTGAAAAATGGATGGTTCCAAAGGCTCTGCGTGAATGGCACAGCTGAGGTTATTGGGTCTGTCAACCAATACCATGCACCAATAGCTGTGCAAACAGATATGAAACCCAAAAGTACTGTGAACAGAGATAAATATGCAGTAAGCAACACCTATCCATCAGAGAAGGCTTATAGTTGAGTACTGTTTGCTCAGAGTTGTAAAATAATTTGAAAAGTCTCAGCCAAGAGAAAATTGGAGATCCTCCACTGACTAAGAAAGTAACTGACTCACTTCTCCATCGTAAAGTTGCTGGCTGTAAGCTTGAAATGACCTCAGTCAATCGTCTCTCAAAAGCCTTCAGATCTGAAAATAGATATCATACATCATGCACTTAATTACATTACTGAGCGAATACAGAGGTTATGTTGATATACTCAAAACCATGGCAAAATTTATTTCAATTTGAATAGCAATCAAGGAATCATTGGTAACTTCCAAAGGGTTGAGAGGTCATTACCTTCACAAACTGTTTGATCTAAAGACATACTGTCTGTCCCCACTTTTCTACGTTTCTTTGAGAGCTTTGATGGAAATCAAACTTCGATTTCCACAAAAACGTGATGACACAAAGCTCAAAGTCTTGAGATAAGTCTTGCCCAGATGATTTGGGGCTACACGCACTCTACTGACTGTGCTTCTTGTGTTACTAGCATTAGCATTTTACTAAAATTACTAACTGTAAGAAATCCTGACCAAATTTTAACAATGTAACCCTCGATGTCATCTATGGTCATCTGTTGTCATCTGTTGTGATCCTGCAGCAGAAGAGAAGAGAGCATGTCGGATGTCGGGCGTCCGACCTAGTCCGACCTAATACCAATCTGTGCTACTCAGTTTTTGGTAGACTGAGGGGCTCAATTTCAAATATCTTATTACCATCAATTCTTGAGACAGCGCCAATACTTATACAGACTTGTAATCATTCGAGAATTTTATTTGCATAATTTATATTACATTATAATCTGATCCAAAATTGTTACCACATTATCCACCCGCATAATATAGTATTATAGTTATAGTGCATCATTGGTCTATTTCAATAATATTTCGATAAAACCGGTCTTGAGTTTCTTCTTTGCGAGTTACTTCGCTTAATGGTATAGTGCAGTGTGCACCCAACGATTTTTGTAGAATATTAAATAATTCAATCCAATTTATTTTTAATAAACCATACCCCCGCCTCCTTCATTGAGCAATTTCCACAATAATTCTGTTGTCCACCAACTTCGCCACCAACATTTTCAAGGCAAATCATACAATTCAAGCGAAAGATATCTCAAAATGAGTCTCAAGATCTTCAAAATGAGCTGGGGTATATGTACATCTAACTCCAAACAATCATGGCCGAGCTGTCTTGATACTTCCAGAATAAGCAGTGGATATATCCCCCGATTTGCAGAATAAGGATACCAACAAGACCCTTTTTTGTGAGCCATGCAGTCCAAAAGAACAGAAAAATTCACATTTTTCGTGAGAGTCTCAGGAAATTACAATCTATTGTCAAAACATAAGACATCACAATGAAACACTCCTCAGCTCATTTATTGCATCTTTTTTGGTACTCTTTTTCAGATGGTTTGGGGATTATTGCATTAATAGGTTAACCTTCAATAATGGGGTGATGAGATCAAGAAAAAGATCAAGAGACATATGCGTTGCACGTGTGTGTTGTGTGCACCATCACGTTCCACAATTTTATTTTGGTATTTTGTCCATGAGATGGCCTTTATTCAAGTAATACATTCTCAAAATGAGTTTTTTTAAAGTTCTCAAGCAGGCCTGTTCTCAAGACAAAAAATCTATTGCGTTTAGGTACGACAAGTTTGATTTTAATCAAATTTTTATGAAAAATAATGTGGAAATCGTTCAGGATCTGCCAAATTAAATCTTTTATTCTTCCATTTTATGATAAAGTGGATAGACTGACGATTTAACGACTTTGCGTAGTACTTTACAGCCAACAAACACTCCCTTCCAATTATGCCTGATCAGGCCGATAAGAACGGTCACTTTGAACGAGATATATTAGGGCTCCCCTATGAAGATATGATATCGAGGATGCTTAAAATTACTTTCTAGTATGAAAATCAATAACGTATTTTTTTCAAACAGTAAGGATTGATTTTGATGAAAATAATCATCAAAGGAAAGTCCAACGCACACTTTTCTCATTCATGAATCATCTGAATTAAATTTCGCAACGTTTTCAAAGAGTAAATCTTCTATCCTCGTGAGTTCGACAGTCAACACATTTTTTCTCTTTTTCGACTATCTTCGATGAATTCCTATCCATTCGATCGAAGAAACGAATAATAGCGGCAAGCCTTGCAACATCCTTTCTTGTAAGTCATCTTTTGACACTTATCATCGGAATCTCTTCCGATTTGTCGTATTTTCCAACAATCAGTCAACATATCTTCACAACCCAGACCTGAAAATGTTTTCATATCTAATAATCCAAGATCATTTAGGTGTGTGAGTTGTAAAAAGACGGATGAACGAAAGGGCCCAGGGTGAATCTGTAGATAGTCTGTATATTAGAGTGTCCGTTATTTCCCAAGTTCCCCCCATCACCCATGCCTCCCCCCCCCCACAACCTGATCATTTGGTGAGATATTGCGAGAAAAGAATTTTCGGGGACCCAGGTGAAGTTTGAGTGCTGTCCCACCTGGAGCGTTTTTTATTTGAACTGTATACCCTTCTAAATAATATTTTGAGTCGATGGTTCGCATTTACTGCGCATGCATTCCTTTCTACGTCCCTGACTGTGTTTTCAATCGATAGTGGCTGCAATTTTCTTCAAAATGACTACCTGGAACATTCAATTTGATACACTAGAACCGAAGATAGACCTCTCATTCGCATATCATCCGTCTGAAGAACATGAAATTGAAAACGACCATTTTCACTGCATCAAATTGACTTCAGCAAGTGGTCATTTTAAAGGAAATCGTACTGGCTATCAATTGAAGATGCTTTCAGAGATATAGAAGCACGCTCCGCACCTGTGCAAGAAATGTTGATTACTGAATCAAAATTTGTTTTGAGGCTATAATTCAGACAAGAAAGCTTCAGGTGGGACAGTACTTGAATATCATCTAGGTCCACGAAAATTTTTTTATCGCAATATCTCAACAAATGATTAGGTTCTGGTGGGTGGCACGAAGGATCGGAGAAACTTGGGAAGTAACAGACACCCTACTGTATATCCATCTCCAACTCTTCTCTAATAAACATAATAAAATCGACATATGTACAGTCGGACTTATCTGAGTGGAACTCGCGTAACTTGTAACTGTAGAAATCCCTGTGATAGGGAATAAACATTTCGACCCCTTAGGGAAAATTTTCTAAGTTGGCCAAAAATCGTCTGCGTAAGTGAGGCAGATTGAGAGTGGGAAGAACCCTACTATTACTGCAACCAAAGTTGAGGGCAATTCAGTAACTGGGATGCGATATTTACAAATATCCGCATTGTACGAATTCAGGGGTTAGTCATTGATCATTTGCTCTTCATGGCGAGTAGGAGAGCAACGAATTTGTCAGCTAGCGACAGAACGAAAGTCATCAAGATTGTAGAAAGTAGGAAATCGTAAAAAGAAGTGATCGAAGAACCCATTTGGAATCCCAAAAAATACGCTTTCTCGATTGTTACAAAAAGAAGATAATGTGAATCATACAAAAAGTGATGAAAGACAACGGTTCGCAAAGAGCTAAAATGTCTGCTGCTAGTATTGAAATTTAGAAAAAGCAAAGTGGAAGAAAATCATAATTCTGTAAATTAGGGCGAATTCCAAGAGTAACCGTATGAATGACAATTCGAATAATTGAAGAGTCTTTTGTGTTCTGATCATATTCATAATATTTGGCATATATATATACAGTACCGTGCCAAAATTCCTGAACGGGGCTATGAAATCCTCTCTTGCAACAACGCCGATTGCTCGAACCCAGATCAACGTAGAGGAATTTTGAAAAAAGCACCTTAAAGATGAGAAAAAATGCTAACTTTTACAAGTCTTCGATTTTTCTTTCAGTCCTTTTTGGTACCTCAAATAGCTGATGTAATTTCAAGGATTTCGAGAAAAAAAACCGTTTTTACTCTATCGGCTGTAATTTGGACTCGGATAAATGTAGAACAATTTTGCAAAAAGCATCTTAAAGAGCGGAAAAAATGCCATTCGCAATGATTTTTCGATTATTCTCTACGTCGTGTGAATAAGAGTATGAGAGCTCTCAAAGTAGCCAGATTGTCGGATTTTCAATGAAATACGTGTAAAAACAGCAAAAATGGCAAAAAACTACGGTTTTGGCTACTTTGAGAGCTCTCATACTCTTATTCACACGACGTAAAAAGTAATCGAAAAATCATTGCAAATGGCATTTTTTCCGCTCTTCCAACAAGAATAAAATAAAAAAGTCGAGGGTTTTTGAAATAAAGTAGATTTTTCCATTTTTTAAGCTATTTTTCGAAAATAGTCTATTTACTTCATTACTCACTCTCGTTTCTTGCTTTGAAATCGACTATTCAAAGGAAGCATCGTCCCTATATTTGGCGTAGAAAAACCCAATTTTTCGAATTCGGAGGTCCAAATTGAGCCCAGATAAGATCAGAATAATCTAGAATGGTTTATAGAGCAGGGAACACTCTTTTTACCTAAAAAATTTACGTAAAATCCAAGGATATTCTTTGTCATCGGGGGACATGGGTTTCATAAATACTGAAGGGGTGTACATATCAATAGTGACGTATTTTACTAGTATTTGGTATGCCCGAGACCTCATTCTCATCATTCGATTGGAATTCTGAATGTACACTGCCGGTCAAAGGTTTCAGGACACCCGAAATTTTTTACCCCAATTTTGTGAGTGGGACTACTATGCTCTAGTTGACCGAAAAAGACATTATCAGGGCTCATTTTGAAGGTCTTTATGCGTACTTTGAGATGGTATTATTCATTTTCATCTGTACGAATCTGGATCTTCTCAATTTGAGCTTGAAAAAGTGCCAATTTCGATGATTTTTGGGAGAATTTCCGGCTCCGGTAACAGACCTGAAAGTATGAGTTTAAAGCTTCAAAATCCGTTTTTGAACGTCCCTCTACGCTACTTCTACTCCGAACTATGACATTTTCAGTGAAGACATGTTTTTCACAAGGACTAACACCTAAATTCGAAAAAGACAGATAAATGCGCGTTTTAAGGGGAATATAATCTCTGATCCTGGTAGCTGTCTTCAGTATCATGATCAAGAGAACAAAGAATCTTTGGAACATGCCCCGAAAAGTCAATTTCTGCGTCATTTTCTGATAAGGGTACTTTTTTCCGAAAAACTTTTACTTTTTTCAGAAAAACTCTCCTCAGAGAAAATAAGGTAGCTCGGAGTAGGAGTAACGTGAAAGAATATTGGAAAACGGATTTCAAAGCTCTAGACTTGTACTTTCGAGTTTCTTAAGATCCATTCCAGGATATTCCTGTACCTTTGAACTACCGGAGCCAGGGGGTTCTTCCAAAAATCATCGAAATTGGCACTTATTCAAGCTCAAATTGAGAAGATCCAGATTCGTACAGATGAAAATGAATAATACCATCTCAAAGTACGCATAAAGACCTTCAAAATAAGCCCTGATAAAGTCTTTTTCGGTCAAGTAGAGCTTAGTAGTCCCACTCACAAAATCGGAGCGAAAAATTTTGGGTGTTCTGAAACTTTTGACCGGCAGTGTACATTCAGAATTCGAATCGAATGATGAGAATGAGGTCTCGGGCATACCAAATACTAGTAAAATACGTCACTATTGATATGTACCTCGATGTACACCCCTTCATTGATAATGAAATCCATGTCCCACGATAACAAAAGATATCCTTGGATTTTACGTGCATTTTTTTTTTGGTAAAAAGAGGGTTTCCTGCTCTATAAACCGTTTCAAATTATTCTGATCTTATCTGGGCTCAATTTGAACCTCGGATTTCTAAAGATTGGGTCTTTTTACGTCGAATATAGGGACTACGCTTATTTTGAATAATCGGTTTCTTAGCAGAAACGAGGGTGAGTGATGAAGTAAATAGACTATTTTCGGACAATAGCTTAAAAAATGGAGAAATCGACTTTATTTCAAAACCCTCGACCGATTTTTTTGATTCTTGTAGGAAAATGATCTACTAATGACCCCGAAACATACCCCAGAGAAAAATCCCATGTTCACGCAACTCGACCTTTTTCGGCTGAATGACTCACCGTGGCTTAGTCAGCTTTTCTCACGCTGTTTCAAATTGAAAGACTAGCTGGCAAGGACGTCAAAAATGAAAAGAGATTGATCATTATTCATTGCTTGGGTGAATGAAAAACTAATGATTTGTCTTCTCATCTGCGCCTCATAAATTTCTTATACCAAATCTTTCTTCTCTCGGCACAAAAAGACATGTCAACATTTGTTCCTAAGAATTTCACTGTACTTCGACAAGAAGAAATACTTTACAGCATATGATGAGTGATAAATCAATTGATTTTAAAAGGTTATTCTGCGACAGACAGCATATGAAAGTATGAAACTTAAGTCATTACCATGACAGTAAACTCGAACGAGTTCCCCAACGTTACCTTCGAAATCACGACCCAAGTCTTAGGATCAGTTCAAGATTATTCAATTTGTCAAGGGAGTTTCCACTTCTTGATAATATTCATAGTGGTATTAAAGATAGATTTCAGAGATCTGATGAAAAAGACATCGTTGTATGACGGTACATACCTGTACGAGTTTCACCGTCAGTGTCTCCGACTGAATTTGTTTCTTCGGCTATTTGGGTATCGCACGGTTTCTCGTTGCAATTCCTCCAGTCCACTGGTTTCTCGTTCTCATCGCATTCCAATTCACGTAAATTCATAGGCATTCCGTCAGGCCCAATACAATTCACTTCTCGTTTCTGGATTCCTCGGCCACAACTGCGAGAACACTGGTAATATTCACGACTTAATCCCAATTCATTTTTTAGTTTCTATCTCTTTCTAAGATTGGGATCAAATCTTTTTTATACATAATTACATCATGAGTCATGCCATTCAATGTGAGTGTCACTGATTTTTTACGTAATCGTAAAGATAGAGAACACCAGGCTGAGGCAAAATGACCTGAATGCAGAATGAAATACTCAATGATGTTGATTTTTTTATACATGAGCTCAAAAGAGGGCGAAAGATGATATACTCCATTATCGATCATGAAAGAGTTGTGAGCGTGAGTAGATTTGTCAACCGAGTCGTGAAGAAATAAGTTCCCGCAATTTGCAATTTTATAGCCTCCGGTGTATACAAATTGACTTTCATGGATGTTGACGTGTCATTTGAAACATCATACAAGGATTTCTTGCCGACGAATGAATAATTTTGACTCGGATTCTTTGCAGCATTCGCTTTACTCGGACTGCACGTCAAAATCACAAAATCATGTTGGCTACACAAATTGACTGAAAGACCATGACGAGTTGCGCGTGTAAGCAATCTTTTGGAAGTAGAAAATATTTCCGGATGGAATTGAAACCGTCTGAAACAAATTTTTCATAATACTGACAAAATGCTCATTCCAACAAAATTCTTCTATCCTTAAATAAGACATGGAAAAAAAATGTTCACCAAGAGTACAAGGAGTATGTTTTTTGCCACTTTGACGAAAAGACGATGACATTGCTTGCGCGGCGGACTGGCGTCTTTTGCTTTGTTCAAGAGTCAAATGGTCCCAAGGCTCGAAAGAGGTGTATGCGCACTTCGGGCAAAATGTACTACTACTACCAACTTGAAATGTCTAGCCAACAAGTTTCAGGGTATAAGGAAGAATCTGGCTGATAGAAAATCAATCATTTTCGAGTTCATCGGTGGTTGGTTAGCTAAAATCAAAAAACATGCTTCTCTTGCGTCGATTGTGAAACTTTTGTTAACGGACTTATCTAATTGTACATAAGTCCTTTACATATATTTCTATCCGTGGAAATGCCTTTTAATCAAAGAAAAACATAGCTTACCGTGGACCAGTCTGACATAAACCAAGTAGCATTACAAGGCGGACCCATGCACGTTCTTTTCTCAACAGGCTTATCGCGGTGACAGTTATCACTGTGCACAACTTTCAAAGATCCCAAAAATCTCGATACACATACTACATCCCTCGTTTCAATTCCCACGTCACACGAAGATGAACACTGAAATTTAAATTGTGGGTATTTGGTTAACCTCTGTCTCATACCACTCTGAATGTGGGAATAATTCTCAAATTGCATTCAACTGAGCATTCAACTCATCTTTCATCTCAATGCCAAAGACAGATTCCACTCTTGATTTCCACCGACCTCCAACCGAATGGAGTCTCACGTAACTAAGAGTCAAAACAGTAGACAATCGCATTTACCTCAGTCCATGGTCCGATAAACCACTGGCCACATGGTCCACTATTTAAGCACGTTCTATTTAGTAGAGGCATCTTATCCTCGTCACATGTTTTGTTCCTCAAAAAACTTTCACAATACAGTCTTCGAGATAGAGTTCCGATTCCACACTCAGCTGAACACTGTGAATTTTATGTGTCATTGTATTATTAAGATAAATCTTCAAGATGTGATATTTGATATACCACATGGGTGATTATGAGATAACTTAGGTATTTCGAGGGCAAAAACGGCCGATGTCGGGATTGGGTCCAAAAATTGAATATAGCTGCAATTTGACTGCTCATAGGTGTTCTCCAAACAATCTGACACCTCAATATAATTCCTAGACGGGCATAAACTTTAGTCAATCTACGTGAAAGATACGAGCAATTTTCGATATATTTTTGCCACGGTAAGGACATTTGGCATAAAAACTGATACCAAATGCGTAATTCGAAACAGATCTTTTTTCCCGAATACACAGCACTTTTTCGCTTTTTCCCTATGAGAGTTAACTGTGAGAAAATTTTTGGACCCAAATGTTGCATTAGTGTTCGAGAGCCAGTAACCACGGTGAGGGCAACTCTTATTTTGCAACGGAAAAATTGTCCATTAGTCATCGCGCGGGAAGCTTTTGACGTAATTCATCATTCTGCTGGTGGTGGAATTTTGTTTTTTCGTGTATTAGGAATCAATTCCCGCCGTTATAGAGCCGTTTGAAGTGATACGCTGACTCGGATTCGAATTATCGAGAAGCATTCGAAAAATTTGCAAAACTCCAGGACAGAATGTCGGCTGTGTTTTGACTATTTTGAAGTGAGACTTGATACTCGATTTGTACATGATATCACCTTTTTAAAATCCATTTTTGATTTTTGAGTGCGGTGCGGAACCGAGGTTGAATGAATATCTCGGTAAACTACGCGATTGAAATGTGCAACTGCAGTTTAGGACATGCCACGGTAAGGACATTTTGATCACTTCTGGTAAGCTCAGGTCCACATTAAACTCATATCCGCTCCCAAAACTATTGGGACATCTTCCTTTCAATAGAATACTCTATTATATACAGCAGATATAATTTAATTATTTGTATATACAGCAGATGTCATCGCTAGACTCATCATATTTGGCTGTTTAATATGAATGCGGAGCCAGGACATCCAATGCATAAGTTATCTCATAATCACCCACATATCTGTCAATTCTTGGGTTTAAAATACCATAAACCGGGTTACAAGTGGACCACTTTTGACCTTTCACAGTGATTTTCTTGGTCTCATTCATACCGAAACAAAATTTGGATAATGAAAATTTGGGTCTTGAGCTCAGCTAGACAACCCTGGTGTTGGATTTTGATTTTGAACCCGTGGTTTTTCAAAAATTGTAAAAAAAGGGTGGACACCGTTTCATCCCGTCGGTAGGGGTTAATGTGTCCACCTACGCCTCGCCTGCGCCCAAAGCGCACAGCTCGTGTATGTTTATTGAGGTATCTCTACTATACAATACATATGCTCTTCCTCACATTATCCCCAAGTTAAAATGAATGACTCGTTAGAAATAACTCAGGGGTATGGATGACTCGCGAAATGATCCAATTCCAGCTTTAGGAAATGACTTATTAAAACTGATTTATTAGGAAAACTTCATAATCATTTCAACAATCCATGCATCATGCAGATTTTTTTTCTATATTTCAAAACGTAAAATATTATTCTCAATCGCATTCTTCAAATAACTCATTTTGGATGAATCATTTTTTGTGTCTCAAATCCCTGAGTCATTTCTGAGACGAATCACTCATTTTAGACAGGGTCGTCAGTGACTGTTATGCAGTACATATGCCTCGCGAATGCACCTTCAACCAACGTCTGAGAGGTCTATCTGTCGATATTGATCCAAGATTACGTGAATGAATTCGAAAATATTTTGAGAACAGAACTTGCCAGAATTACTGGATGGACCAAAAACCTGCAGCAGGTGGATACATTCATTGATACCAGAACTCATCAGAATTCCTTGGGTAGATGCGTCTACGAAATGGTCGTTCTAAAACAACCATCGCACTCAAGCCTGAACGGTAAAGCCTTTTCATGTCGAGGACATTATTACCGACTGCCAAAAAAACCATAAAGCCTAGCACGGCTCTAAATTATTCGTTCAGATATAGAAGTTTGAGCAATACAAGTTTTGTTCTGATTATCAAACTCCATTCAACAACAAAATAGAGACTTCAAATTTTGCGTCAATGGAATAAAACTATTGATATTTGGAAAGTAGCGATTGCGAGCTTCGAGATGACCCCTGATAGATTTCTGTAGGTGCTACAGAAGCCAAAATATGACGCTGACAACTTTTCAGCAAAAGTGGACACATCCGCCCCGGTGGTCACATTCGACCCAGTTTACGGTATCATTGCGATGGAATTGAATCGGTTGACAAAAAAAACTGGTCACTTGGGTTTGCAGAGGCATGTGGAACCATTTCTTTGTACGATACCTTCTCAGGCCAAGCACTGTATAACCACGATGCGTCATTAGAAAAGTCAGAAATTCCACTCATGTCCGGTGCCTCTACGCCACAGTCTGCTATCTTGCAACTTTCTTCAGTGGGTGGCTTTTCTTTCAAATCGCAAATTCTTCCGAAAGTCACACATGTAACTACCCTCGTTCTGGTACCATTCCCACATTTTGCTGAGCACTAACAAATAGAAAAAAGAATGATACATTATCCACTAAATACACTCGCGAGGGTACTTTTTTTTTTAATTTTTGCACATTTGACACAAGATACTGGAAAATGTAGATGATATGATGCACTCCATTCCTCAAAGACATATGTATAAGGGCAATTTAGAATCGAATCAAATTATTTGGAAATTTTTTCCGAGAATCTCCTTTCAACAGTTCAACTATCGAAGCACTGATGATTTTTCTCAAAAAGAGAGCGACTGTTTCAAAAATTGTCACTTGAAAATATTGTCCGCCCGACTTCTTTATATTCTAGGAGCAACGTATGAAAATCTTAGAATCTGATCTTGTTGGTAGTTGATGGATCCACAATACACTACATGAGTGCTCAAATTTTGACGGAAATAATTCATTCGGCTTCAAAACCATGACAATATTCCGTCATAGAGAGTATCTCTACATCCTCTCTTTACTACAAGAGAAGAGAAGCTTTGGGTTCATAAAAATATACTGGAAGACGTGGACCTATATACTGCATCGAGACTGAATATGATAAGAATATCTCATCGTCGAATTCGTTTGTTTAATATGAAAAACATGTAACAGACTCTGCTTTTCCCTCCATGAGTGGTGAAATACCAAGAGTTGAGAGGACCCAAAATTTGTTCAACACTGCGAAAAGTTACCGGAGTCCAGTCCTCCACTTTCCATCGTGGTGGGGGTTCGAATTGCTTGACTGAGATGCTTGTAGCTTTTGGTGTTGTGTAGATGTTACAATTGGGCATGTAACACGATTCCATCAATGAAAATGTTGGTTCAGCTAAGCCAGCACAGTTATCATTGTCTACTTTGATTTGCAGCTTATCACTCATTCTTTGAATGCACTGCAATTTCCGATACCGCACACCATTTCCACAAGTTACTGAACACTGGCTCCAATCACTGCTCTCCCATCTGTTCATAAAATATCACAATCTCAGATGATGAGTTGTAGATTCGTGATAAAAGAGTATATAGATCAACGCTGTTGTTGTTTCTCCCCCCCCCCCTGCCCCTCTACAGCATTTCGCATTATGTATCATAATTCGGTACTCTATGAATTTGAGTTGATGAAGGAGCAAATATTGTATCAAAAAATTTCTGGTAAGAAATGAAATATTGCCTGTAGTCATGAGTTTAGAAAAATACACGTAATTTTTCCCATCGGATCAGAAAACTTCCAATGCAGGCACCTACAAAGCACAAAGAATTTAGCGGTGTCATTTCATTGGATCATTCAACCAAAAATGCCAGTTTTAGCAAATGTGTTAAAACATCGACATCGATCATAGTGGCTTCTGATTGCGTCAATGAACATGTACCAAACCGAGTATTAAATTCACAAGGAACTATCCGGGATTGCGGTTGAAGAATTTGGCTAAAACGTTGAGAATTATCACTTTCTTTAGCACCAAAATGTGATTATACAAAGCCCCTGGGTCTAATGATTACGCATTTTTGGAGCTACTGTCTATAATAAAGGGATTTTAATTTCAAAGTCTAAGCTCTACACTTTTGATGTCGTCTCTTGATAATGACAAGAGACTCCTTACAAAATGTGAACTAAATTTCTACCCGGCACCCCCCGTGGACATTCAAAATTTCCCATATTTTTCATATACGCCATAAACTATACCCAAGGAATTTAATTGTATTTCTGGGACGTCGTTTCACTAAAGAAATGATGAATGATCCTTATTTTATGGGTCAAACAATAGAAAAAACTTACTGCGGAGGACATGGTTTAGTGTTGCATCGTTCTGTATGATCACTTGGTCTCAGTGAAAACTTACAATGACTGTTATCCACGTGCTTTCGACTGCGTTGGCGCACACAGATATATCGACTAGTCTGAAAACCTGGTGCAAATAGTGATTGAGAGTACATACATTTCCAAAATTAGTTAATGTCAAAATGACCATTTGATGAGATACTTTCTACAGAGTATTTCGTTCATCTCATAGTTCTCCGAACTTGATACAGAGCTGTTTCTTAAACACTTCACATACAAAGTTGTTTCATAAAATTGATCAAATCAATCTTGAATAACTTTTTTCATAATACTTGAGCGTCAAGTTAGTGCGTAAAGCACTAAAAAAGTGTGTAAAGCAGTGCTTCAGGCATAGCGTGTGTAAAGCAATTGCTTTAGGCACGCTAAGTGTAGTTTGCTTTACGCACGAGCTTCTAAATTCATGTGGATTCGTGCAGCTTCGGCAAATTCAAAGTGGATCATACTGAAAATGGACACTGATGGAAAAAGTTAAGGTTCTATCGTATCAATACGAGCCAAGCGCCGTATCTTAGTATGATGACGCAGAGGGCGACTTTTCCGCCAACCCTGATTCACTCTTTCCGAATCCCACCACAGAATTATACAACTTGAAGTAAACAGTTGTTGTTGACCTTATCGTGATTGAATAAACCTGTGCAATATTGTATCTTGCAACCACCAGGAAGTTCTTTTACGAAAGGAGTCACTCGTAAATGCATCTCTTCTTCGTCAGTGGGAATGCAGTTAAGAGATAATGAGGTAAGTGTACCCAACTTGCTCCCGGCAAACCATTCTCTCAACAACCGTGGTTGACTTCACTCCTCTGGCCCATCTCAATATTTTTTAATGTACACATATTAGCTCATTTTGAAGCTTGTTTCAATCTATACAAACTAAGATGAGATACGTTCAAAAATATTGAGATGGGCTAGAGTAGTGAAGTGAACCAGGTTTGTTGAGAGGATGACTCAATGGGTGAAAGTTGAGTATACTCAGCCTATAATATATTTTGCACCAAATTTGCCGAGGTTGTAGCTCGCTCCTGAGCGATTAGTCAAGATATTGGGGATTATCAAGATTGCTAATATATCGATCGTCTTGTTTGGAGAAATTTATGTCAAAATAAAATTCTTCCCAAAGTTCGGCTGAAGTTCCTATCAGATTTAATGCTTTTACATCAGAATTTTTTCTTCAAGTGGGGGGGGGGGGGGGGTGGAGCCCCCTGCCACACCCCCGCCGGGGGCTTCGCCCCCTGGGCCGCCACCAGGGGTTGCACCCCTGGACCCCACTCCGCCCCACTGTGCGCCCTCAACTAAATACTAGATACCCATCAGGACAACACCTTATTCCACGCGGCTTCGGTAAACATGGTGTTTTTCTAACCCGAATTAATCGCGCCAACGGCTACCCACGCCAAATAAAGGATCCCAGCACTCATACTTGATAACGTAAGTCTCGGTGCAGGTAAAATTGTAATCATCTTTAGATTATCCCAGCCCCTACTGACTCAAGTTCGGACAAACTTATATCCATGATATGTTCAGAACTTTCCTCAGTCCTGTTCAGTCCTACCTCACCCTGCACACCGGCTACTCGCAACGTCTAAAATACTCATCTTCTTGTTCCAATATTGACTCGTCACTGCGCTTCTCGTGCGTAAAGCAATCACAACCGTGCGTAACATCACGATCGTTTATTCGCCATTGTTGCTTATAATACTATTGTGTCAATAAGATTCGATCACGACGTATCAATGGCCAATGTATGTGTTGGTCTTCTTAATGGTTGAACTATACGTAGTTTTTGGTGCAATAGCTTTCCATTACAGTACCCAGTCTCCTATTGTATACACGACAACTGATATGAAGATCTATTGAAATTATTACCTCCAGAACGATTACTTTAGAAGTATTTCTATCTTTTCATAAGAAAGAACCGAAAATGCATCCGACTTCTCGATTCTCGAACCCACGCAATAGTTTGAGAAGCCGTATAGAAATCTGTCAACTGCGGCGAGAAATGTTGATTATGAACTCAATCTGGGTGCCCTAGATTTTATTCTGCGTTTGGACTCGTTCATATGGATTCCTGATTTCGCTCAAGGCCTCGTGTACTCTGTCAGAAGTTTGAAAATTCTGTTGATCTATGAAAAGAACAAAAGTCCATCTCTGTAATGCTCTCTAAGAAGGGAAGTGTGTCAATTTCCAAAAAAATGAATTTCGAACTTTCCATTCGAGACCGAACATCACGCCAACACAGAAGGACATGTCCGAGTAGTCATTTTGTATAACGTTTACTAATCTTTGACGAAACCAAGAGACCGCAAGGGCGCTTTTCATGGATAATTACCAAATTTTTCAACTTTTTCCAGCCAATGGAGACCGAATTTGTGGTGAGAAACAAAATTTGACGCTTTTATCAAACATACGAAATATCAAATATCACTCACCGCCACCACAAGTTTTGCTACATTTTGTGAAACCGACATTCTGCCAGGTATACTTCCTTCTCCTTTTCTTACGCGGTGTCATTGTTGATATTTCTATTTTATCGACCTTCGCAATGTTCTCTGTAATGTTACTAAAGAAGTCAAGAAACAACCGATCTCAATATTGATTATTATTTGAATTCTGAATGAACATGAAGTAAACAGATAAAATTACCTCGATGATTGCGATATTCGGGTTCCTTCGACTTTTTCAAATGAATTTGACTTAGCCCCTGTGTGGAAGTCAATGGGTTTTAATCAATTCATTATTAGGATCATCGATATCTTACCAGAATCCGGGCTATTCAGCAAAGAAGGTTCAGGAAGTTGATAGTGATAAATAATCTTTGGCTGCCCTTGATGATGTATTAGCTGTAATGAGAGCTCCAAGTCATATCATCCCAAATTCCACATCAAACCCCGATTCAACTTTGAATAAAGAACTATCAAATATTCACTCCATGCATCGACGAATAATTTGCCGTAACATTTTAGGTGGAACAATTTCTTGAAGGTCTGATCTTTGTTATCGAGGAAGTGTCTTCAGAATATATGACTACAAAGACTGTTTTTCTGCTTACAGAGAGTGCTCGGCATCGTTTAAGGAATTGATTCAGTTTGGGAACACTTACAATAACGTCGATGGATGAGCTGAGTGGACCAGCTGCAGAAAAAGACTCGAAGGTGTGTTCATTGCCATGGATGTAGAAAAATCTTGTTCCTGCACCTTCATACTCGTTCAAAGAATTCATACCATGATGGTCTCCAGTAAATATGAATTTCCCTGTCGGCAATTTGACACCTGTTGAATATGGAAGGATTTTGATTGAGGATTCGTTCGAAGTGGAAATTAATCTTAACGCCCGGGATGCACGACTATTTTGCTCTCAATATTGGAACAAATTGTCATAAATACCGTTGCCGCGGAAATATTTTTTGACAAAGTGTTTTTTTTTCCACAGAGTTTTCCGCTTTTATCCTTATTCCGTGAAAAATAGCACACGATACACATCCGCAAAACCTGGATTTTGTATCTTTGTATTAATTCAAAAAAAGGCACACGAGTTGTAAAAATCCAACTTTGGCGGGTAATCTAAACAATCGTTTCGAAGAATAGCGAGTAGATGGCAGTTCTGGTTCCATTTTTTATTGCACTCTTCACTGCAATAGTTTATATAGACCGAGGTTAGATCGTTATGATCGTAGTTACCGCCTCATTAAAATAATCCACTCCGTTACAAAGGTATACAAGACCACATGCTCAACTCTAAATTTTGATGGACCGACAGTGGAAGATGCTAGCTCGAGAATAGAGGTCATTTATGCACACCAATCAAGATTCGGTTGCATTTCTCGTGCCCGGGTCAAAGTCCGACCCGTGTTATAAAACTTTCGAAGAATCTCGCCTTACTCCAGACATTCATCGTTGGATGGAGCTTGCAACAACTGCTCTGAGTGGAGGAGGTATACAATGATGGTTTTGAATCAAAAGTGTGTATAAGCTCGTTCTTGATTCTAGGAGAGACAAATTGTCACTCATCAGAGAGATATTATCAAGGGTCTTCTTTGAGAATGAAATCTATTGTGGATTTGTATGTAGGAGAAGTCTACACAATTGAAGAATATGAGAGATTTTTGAAAATTCATCAGAATGGGCTCAGATCCGTTTGAATGGTCGAAGAATTGAGAGAATGATCACTTGGAGGAATTAGTCATTTTTAGAAAAAAGATTACCCAAAAAATTTTTTGTGCGTGATGTATCGGTAACATTGATTGACTCGGCACCAGCGGGTATCGTCGTCACAAAGTAATATCCTGGGCCAATCACTCGTTCTTCGTAGATTTTCTTCACATAATCTCTTGCCTCGCTCGATGATGTACACTAGAAATAATGGAGAGATGAGACTCTCGGGTAGCGAAAATTGAGATTCAAAGTTCGCGCATAGTTTTTTCGAGGGTCAGAAGTGATACTTTTGACAACGAGAACTGAGTAGTAAGTTCGACCTCTTTTGACTTCTCATTCTTTCTAAAATTGTATTTTTGTCGGGTAGAGATTTTAGTATAGCCTTCAGCAACGATTGCTTCAAGTATTTACGAATTTTGACTCTGGTGGTACAAAACCGTTCGTGTAGTGGTTTCTGCAACCACTGCATTCAAGAGGTTATCTTTGCATATCAAAGCTTGCTCGAGTGAAAGCGTCTTTGCGATTTGGTAACTGGCATTCAAATAGCTTGATTTTGACTAGCGCTCTCTGTCAGGATTATCATTCCTCGGAAGTGAGAGGAATCTTATAGTATTCTTCCACCTCTTGATCAATTGTCTTGAACATTTTATGATCTTTCAACGCGCGCCGCAGACAATCACAGATGTTTCGGAACTTGCGAAGCTGCTGCCTATGAGGGTGGGTCGAAGAATGAAAATGTTCGAATTCCAACATGTTCAGGTGGCAAAACTCGAGCATTGAAAAAATTTGGCACCCGCTGAGAAACAGCATTTTCAGTCTCGGCAAGGGACTAGGAGTTTGAAACAAAAATGTATGTAATGTACCATTCAAGGGTTCTTTCTTTTCCCGCCTTATTTCCTTCAAACATCGAATCAAATAAAAAAGTCTAGAAAAAAAAAAATTTAAGACATGACCCTTTCTCGTAGGTCTGTTTCGCGCGGAACTACTCATATGTCACTTTAACATGGGCCTATATGGACCATGCTAATCTCCATAGCTGTACCTCGATATAGGAGGCGCATTGGACGAAACCCTTGGAGATACCTTCATTTCCCACCAAAACAAGAAGATTCCCAAAGTTTCGTCAGGATCCAGGACCCACAAGGTTGGTGTTCCACTTGTTAGTGATTTTCACTTTTTAGGTTGGCACGGCCCATCTCACTTCATGCTAAGGGAACGCGGAAAGTGGAACGAACGCATGGCAGTACCAACCCAAAAAGTGAATATACAAAAAAAAAAAGTGAATATACCAAAGTCCCTTGTGCAGATATTTTGTCCGGTGAGTGTACATACATTTTCTGACTGAAAATGTCTTCTCCCATTATGTACCAAAAAAATGTTTAGCACAGGGCGACAAAAGAGCCACTTTTAGCGAGCTTTTAGTCCCGGTTGCAAACATAAAATTGGCGGTTTCTTGTCCTAATGCTAAGAAAGGCATACGTCCCTCGCTCAGCAGGCTGTTTTAGGCATGCGGAATATTTTCCCTCGTTACACTCGGGGAAAAACTATCCCGGTGCCGGAAAACAATCTGACTAGCTTTATCGGGAGTGATATTATCTCGTATATATAGGTGGATACACAAATTTTGCTACCCCAAACATGTTGAATTTCAAAAATTTTCATTTTCCAGCCCACCCTACTGACCATCCTTACTCTACTCATCAAGGAAAATCCAGCAATTTCTGCGGCAGACAGACTACGTGCAGCCTCATACGCGTATAGGAAAAGTGTACCATATACAACGATGATGAAACGGTATTTTCTATCTATCATTATAATTCAAAGGGGTGGCGTTCGGTACAGGTTTGCATTAATTCTTTGAAAAAATAATCCCCACTCTGAGCTTGCGCGGTCATTTAGTTTATTTGAGACTCGCTTTCCTTCCTTACATTGCTCGACGAAAAAACGGACTAATAGTACCGAAAGATGAATGTAAACGATGAATGTACACTTGGTGTACGTCGTACGTGCCCAAATCTGAAAAAGCTTTCTCGTCCCTGCACTGCTGCTTGAAATACTGAGACTGAGGTTCAATTCTGAGATGTCGACGATGGAGTTACGAGGCACGAATAACGATCTGATTTGGATTGAAGCAACAGCCCAGGGACAAAAAGCTCTTCCAGATTTGGGCACATACGACGTACACGTAGTGTATATCATAAAATTACATTTTTGCAATCTGAGTATGTGCGAATGAAGTCTACTCCGATGGGATAATTCTTATGCCCATCATAAAACTGTGATTCCACGATAAATTTTCGCACTGGTGCATGGTGACCCCTGCAAGTCGACTATGAATCGCGTCAAATATAATCGAATGCAACCCAAAATACTCGAGGCGTGAAATTTCCAAGGTCCTTCGGAGGGAGCGAAGAAGAACCCAAGTCGACCCGTCACGCCTCAAAGCCGTCAACGCTGTGGGGCATAGAACTCGGGAATTGCGCGAGTCATTTGCGTCATTTAGCGCTTCAAAGCCGACAATGATTCTCAAAGGGCTAGCGCCTATATATCATCTGGCATTATCATCCGAGCGCATCGATCGTAACTGCAAATCGGATCGGTGTTGAAAAGTCGCGTGGACGGCATCGGGCGTCTCGCACAATCGAGCGCTCATAATGAGCCTCACCCATATATGCTCATTGCATCGGCGGCTGATAGTCGATGAAATGAAGTGTGCATTCGGGCAAAGAATCGCTCGCGAGGAAGTGCTGTATATTCCTCTCAAGTGCTTCAACTCGCGTCCCCGATTCTCGATAGCGGCTCGCATTGCGCATATGAATACCGGCTCTCAAACCAAAGTCTCCGTACTCGAGTACAGCGCTCTGATGCCGATGTATGCTGTCTCCGCCGTCATCGCAAAACTTGCGCAATTAACTCTCGTCCCCGGAAATATGCGAGAGCAAATATTCTATACCGTTTTACAGAAAAAAATTAATGGAAATACGCATCTCCAAACTTCGCGATTGACGGGTGCGGGCTTCTCGAGATTGTTACCTGTAAAAGAGATACTTGAATGAAAATAAAGAAAACATCTGGCACAAGTCGAGGTACGTCATTTTTGCATCCATTGATGGCATTACCAGAAAATATTTCCAACGACTATAATGATTGCTCGTTGGTATAACTCTGGATGACAGTCTTTTCTCACACACTGTATTATAGTATCCTTTTTTGGTAAAATTTGAGGGCTTGGAAAATTTCTCAGGGATGAAAAGTCGGCACACTGGATTCACGCAATTCTATAGTAGAAACCCATTTAAATCAAATTCATGACTCTGACTCTGAGATTCTCAACAATGCTCTTGGAAAATATAAAAGAGCAAGTGAAATAGAAATTAATCTATACATCGATCTCACAGAGATGCGAAATTTGTTTAGTACGGCTCAACGGTGGAAAAAATGATATTGAGAGCAACAGGAACTGGCTGGAAAAGATTCTACGTGTGGTTATAAATAAGAATGTATAAGAGTTTCACGCTCTGGATATCGTATCCTTTGGAGTCGAATATTTTTATCGACGCTCTCCAAAGTATTTGCTCTCTTGGCCCGCTCCAATTCTGTATACTCTTGAGCTAAAAAATACCACTCAAGTGATGGAACATGTTCTACCTCATCGAATTCTAGACGTCTCGAATGGAAATCGTGTTATTCGAAATTTTGGCAAATCTTCTGATCGATTATTCAATGACTTCTTTCTCGAAATATCACGAATACACGAATTCCGATAGCACTTGCAATTAGGATCTGGACAGCTTTGAACTCACGACATGATCGATAATTTCCCCTAATCCCAGTTTGTTGGTTTTCAACTCTGACCCACACGTTTCGAAGGGGATGCAATCGATAGAAGCATTTTAATGGTGTACTCACTATCAGAACCATAAACAGCAAGTAGCTCCAAGCATGCAACATCTTGAGACTTCCTGGTTTGACAAAAAGTGAGAAATTGAGATGTTAATTTCTTATAGTTAATCCACTTCACCTCTCCACTCTCTTACTCATTGGTTCAATTCATTTTCTCTTGACCGTTTGATACTTTCCGCACTCTCGGGTACAGATATTTGAGCTGAAATGAATCCAAACGAAATTCTACTTCTAAAAACTTAATTTTCAGCACTGAATTTTGTCAGAAACACCTCACTGTAATTGTTTCACACATAAGCGGAGAAAATGAAATGGCATAATTGGCCCCAAATGCATAATAAAAACCGGAGTGTGTAAAGTTTTACTCGGTGCTCTCCAGCTGCTTTATAAATATGGTTTTTGACAGCAATCTCCTTTCACTCTCCACCGAGTCGATCAAAAATCGTATTTCGATTCTCAGGCGTCAAGCTTTTTGTCTCGTCAGGGTTCGGGCCGAGATTAATCATTCGAAAAATAAAACCAAATTTCCTACCTTCGAATCAAAACATAATATTTCTGACTATCAGACCTATAGAGATGGTCGTATTTACACAGGTTTTAAGCATTCTTGTTGTCTACAAATAATTGGAAAAAGCTCTTGACTCTAATTTGGGATATCCTCGCTCTCGTATGCTGAAAAATTCCAACTTTTTACAACTTTAAACCTCCATAAGGTTGAAGTATGAGATCGCGGTACAATCGATCGGGGTTTCTTACAAATAATGCCACGATAATACGTGGTATGGAATCTCCATGACTGTAGTGGAATTTTGGAATGGTAAACGAGAAAAATAATTGGATTTGTTTCCAGAAGAACTTCGCGCTCAACGAACTTGTCAATATTCTTAATTCTAAATCCCTTTGATCAGTGAATATGAACGGACACATTATTAACAAACTCATGATGACTTACCTTATGTTTTTCATAAGATTCCCTTGTATGTTTCGAGCATCCTTAAATATCCCTCCACTTCCTTGCTTCCTTTTCAATCAATGTATTTCAAGTATTTCAACTTCAACGCTGTGTTTTGCTTTAAAGAATTTGCAAGAATAAGTCGAAATATTTGTGCAGACTTAGATACTCCCTGGAGCAAAACACTCGTAGTCATGGTCTGCGCTCGACTGGGCCGCGCAGAGTAATTCTCGCTTTTATATGTCGACCATACGCGTGTCTTCTCATGTATAGGTGAGTAGAGCATAGGGTTGTGAGTGCGTATTATGTACATACACCGCATTGAACAGTGACTGTTGATTTTTCAACAACTTTTCTGGGTGGCTTTAATTATATTTTAGGCTTAGGCTTTCCCCATGTTGGCATATCTCAATGTCAGTTCTACTCCATCTACATGAATCCGATAACTAACAATTTTACGGATGACTTGAATGACTCATGACGCGATGAGTATAATCCATAGAGATATGATACCAACGATATAACCCCTATGCCATGCCTCCTCTATTGGTTTTATATCTCGATGGTATAATCGAGTAGATGACCAATAGAATCTTGATTAGAATGAAGCAATGAAAAAACTTCAAATAACGAATTGACTCCGCTCCAATTTCATGGATGCAAAATTTGGAGATACGTGTTTTTTTGTCTTGCCCAAAACTACCTTATTCCTAAGACATGCAGTTTTTCATTTTCCGACACTCGCAGTGGGTTGGAAACCATGAATTGAAAAAGAATTCGATTAAAGTCAAGGGTTGTAGTATTTTTCGGGGAAACTTGATACACATGACCAAATACGTTAAAATATACATTATCGGTCAAAAGTTTGAGATCACCTACAATATGTATAATTTTTTAACCTTCTCAGCTCGATACCTCGGAGCTAGTCGGTCGGAATAGACTTTAGCTTGGCTCATTTTGAAGCTCTTTCCACGCAATTTTGAACGTGGATATGCACTTTTTGCTCCATCTCTGCAGCTTTGAGTTGCACCAGCTGGAAAAAGGCAACTTGTTCACGATTTTGCGTTAATTTTCGAACCCCTGCATATTCTACGGAAATCCATTGATCGGAATGGGAGTCATGGCATCTTGAAGCACTATTCAGCAGCTTTGGGATCCATTTTTTATTTATGTTCTAGCTTGTTTCTGATCTGAGTAGTGACTGTTTTTGTAATGAAGATTCCTCTCGAAAAATGGTCTCATCAAATCGCAACAGAATCGGAGGAAGATGGGAACGGTTTTCAACTTGCATGGGGATCGCATCGCCTTGAATTCTATCTGCGCCAAGAGGTATCTCGAAATCAAGTATGTGTGCTAATACCGGAAAATTGAGTGCTGAAATCCCTCTTCGGGCGTGCATAGCTAATTGGGAAGAGAAAAATCCCGCGAGTCTACTAGAGCTGTGTCAGATGGGGTATTGTTATCGTGAAAATCGAATAATTAGTGGACGGCGTGTGGGGGGGGGGGGGCGGGGTCCAGGGGCAAAGCCCCGGCAGGAAGTGTGGGGGTGGAACCCCCTGCTTGAAAAACAAATCTGATATAAATGGATTTCATCTGATGCGGGAACTTGAACCGGATTATGGGGATAACTTAGCTCTGACAAAGATTCCTCCGAACAAGACGATTCGCATTGGCAACATAAGTCATCTTCCGTAAACTGATGCAGCTCCCGGCTGACTAAAAATGGAATCGATTCAGGAGACAGCAATTATTATTCTAAATCCTATAAAATAACCGCCAAAATTCAAAATATGAGTGAAAAAGCGTTCTTGATATTTGCTAGTGCCTTGAACTGGACAGCAACCGCTCAACCGTGATCATTCCATATAAGAGGTATACGATTGTAATGAATTCTCCACTATTGCAATGGCTTTTGTTGTTCTTCCACCTCTTCCTTTGTCCTCACAAATAACAACGTTCTTCCACCAAGATTAAGAACTCAGAAAGCAGAAATTAAAGTGCCAACGTAGCCATACTGACGAATGAGGAAGACACTTTGGGGAGTCAGAACATTTCCGCATAATCGAGTTGAAAACTCATATGTAGCACGTGTTTATTGAAGCGTATTAGACTGACAAGGGGAACACCAACCACGTGGGTCCTGAATATTGGCGAAACTTTGGGAATCATATGGTTTTGGTGACAAATGAAAGTATCCTAAAGGAATTCGTCCAATGGGACTTCCATCCCCAGATTCACCTCACGCGATTATCATTGCACAAGACCATGTTAAAAAGTAGTACACATAGATATACTGACAATGCTAATCTCCATTGCTAAATCTGGGGATGAATGGCTCATTGGACAAAACCCTTCTGGGTACCTTCATTTCCCACCAGAACAAGATGATTCCCAAAGTTTGATCAGGGTCTAGGACCCGCAAGGTTGGTGCTCCCCTTGTGAGTGACCTAAAAGAACTCCAAAGTAGTCGAAATATGAATATTTCGAGGATTTAGAAGTCACAGATAATGCCCAGGCAGGTATATGGAGAAACTGTATGAGATAGAACTGTTCCGCACAGTTTTGAGTTGAGCGACGTGTGGAAAATACTTTTCCCGCACGGCAAGCTGTGCGGAAAGTGACATTCCTGCACACTTGCAGTTGAGCGACGTGCGGGAATGCATTTCCACACTCATTTTCGGATTGGTTTCAGTACGGAAAGTACCCACTAACGTTCAACTTCACGCACGAAATTGCAAAATAGTAGATTTCGATACAAGGGCGGGGGTGTTGGTTTCCGCGGCCCGAGCCTTGGCGAGGGTCGGAATCATCGCTCGGAAGCGGAAACCACCCCGCCCGAGTGTCGAATACTATTTTTTGATCATCTGTGCGGGAAAGAGCGGTTTTTTTTCTTCCCCACGCCGACGATAAAAAAATAGTATTCCACACTCGGAAGGGGTGGTTTCCGCTTCCGAGCCTTGACGAGGGTCGGAATCATCGTTCGGAAGCGGAAACCACCCCGCCCGAGTGTCTAAGACTATTTTTTCATCGTCGGCATGAGAAAGAAAATAAAACAACGGCTTTTTGCCGCACAGACGATGAAATACAATGCTATGCATCGGCGCCAGGGCCTCCATCAGCAATCATCCGTTTATGAACTGACTTCTTCAAAAGTATATCTTCAATTTAGCGAACCGTCTCCCGGAAAAAGTGGTGTGGTTCCGACCTTAGCAGGTCAAATCTAAGGTAGCTTACCTAGATTTTACTTGTCTGTACACATATCTGAATGAATCCGTTGTTACATTGCAGTATCCTTAGCCAGTTTCAATCTTGTAGAGTAAAATTTCAAAAGTACGTATTTTTCTCAGAAACTGGGGTAACTTTGAAACACCTATTCATGTTCTCTCAATTATTTTCCAAGATCGTTATCATCATCAAATTCTACCTACTCAAGTAGTCGTTGATGAGAGTTCCAAAATGAGCCAAAGAACGTCTCATTTCGACCCACGGAAGCCGAGCTATGGCAGTTTTTGTCAGAAAGCGACTTAGGAGGTATTCTTCTCGTTGAGAGTTGTAGCCGCGACGCGGGCAGTGAGGTATGCTGAGGGTGTCTATGCTTGATTACAGGAGTTGAATTCAATCAGATGGACTTTTACAATAGGTCAATGGTTTCCATTACTCATTGTGCGAATCGATTGCGTGAACTAGTTTATGGATAAATTAACTATTAAATAATGATAACAATTTCTGTTCCACGTCTAACTTTGGAACACAACTTTCAGCGCTCATAGCTCCAACCAGATATGTCCAAATGGACCTTGTAAGCACTACAATCGAGAATTGAAACTGTATACTACCTTTCAATTGACCACACCAGCTACAATGCGCTTCTGATGTAAGACATACAAGTTTCGCGAGCTTTAAGAAAAAAAATGAGATTTTTGTTCGAAAGTTACCCTGGTTGTCGGTGATTCACTATCTTGCTGCGAGAAAAACTCGTAGAGTTAAGCTAGGATAAGTGATTTTCCAATGTTTATAAAATGTAATGGCCATCATATTGAAATAAAAATATACATATAAATGCCCTAAAACCGATGATCGTTAATTCCATCGCGTGAAATTCATAAATTTCGGAAATTTAACGGATTGTAACAAACGATCCCCTTATTACCCACCACGCTGTACCTATAGGCCCCCACCTACGGTTAATCCAGCGCTGCATTGGTTGAAAAGGCCTCGTTGACGATTGGGGACTTTGCCGAGTTAATTAGTGCTGTGCAAGCAGTTTTCTTGCAAAACCGTCTTCAAATTTCGGATAGCAATGCGCGAGATGGGGGTCCAAGTGGTGTCCAATTTTGAGTCTCAAATTGGTGGATTACATTGTTTAAAGTCTCACAAATTGAGATGCATAACTACACATAAGAGTTTTTGAGTCCGCATATGCGTTGTGGTAAATGCAAGATTCAAAGTTGCCTACAGGAGACGGAAAGGACATTTCGACCCTTTATCAAGCTCTACAAAATATGGGGACGTGAGGATCGCCTCAAAAACCGGCAACATAGTTGCACACCAATGAAATACATCCTACAAAACCGCTATAAAATGCATTCTAAGTCGTAAAAATTTACGGGAGCTAGGAATACGGAAAATTATACTTTTGGCGGGATCACTCGTATACATCTTATTATTATACCTTGAATTCAACTCAAACAAACGAGAAACCCGGAAAGAGCATCAGTGTGCGAACGACCCAAAAAATCAATGCGAGGGCGGGTCAGTATCTTTCACTCCCGCAGCCTCAATCGCGGGTCAGCTGGGCTATATGCTTTACGCACACTACCCCGAATGGCGTGCATCGGAACAGCCAGCCGCTCAGTATCAAGCTCGCTCTCTCACTCTCGAACTCACTCCCGAATCCCGATGCCGGTGGATACGAAGCTCAGGGGCCAACAGGGGCATGCGCCTGGCAGTTGACGCATCAAGAGCTGGGAACGCGAGACCGATCGCGGGGTTCACAGAGGGTGAGGAGGCGACTCAAGACGGAAGGGTAGCAAACTGCGGCGGAATATAGCTTTCGGGTACTCGAGCCTGCGACAAGCGAAAGAGCGAGTCAGAGGGTAATCCTATTGGTGAGCGCCGCGGCATCGTGACGTGCCAGCGCCATTGGTCGCTTGGTGGAAGGAGGGGCGGAGCCACCTACCTCTCTAGATTCCCCACCTTATCGCGAGCAACCCCTAAAATTCACCCCGCTCATGCGTTCTGACTGCACCCTACACCGATCACGCATTCCCGGGCCTGTGTCAACGGATCGGGTTGCTCACTCATACTCACTCGCAACCCAGCCAATGTCGTGAATCGCGGCACTGGTTTCTTATACGTATGCTCCATCATCGGGGAGTTATCAAGGATCATCGAAGACAAGATACGGGAGTTCGACGATTGTGTTAGCCACATTCGGTATCCACAAATATTTGATGACTCTGAGTGACATAAACTGCGAGGTTGGGATATTAGTATACTTATATTACTAATGATTTGCCGAGCAAACGAGTTGCATAGCTTACCATTTGCAATTATATATATATATATATATATATGTGTGATACCGCTCTGCTACCCTGCTTGCACTGGAACAGCTACTTACGTGTTACTCGGATCGATCGAACACCTCGTATTTTCGATCGATGAATCGGGGATGCTGCTGTTGGGAAAATCTGCATTCGAATTATATTAGCCGAAGGGGCATGCTATGGCCACATGTTATTCAAGGAAAATTATTTCAAGCATGAATATATCGTTTTATATAAGCAAGATAAGCTCATAAGTGAATTATATCGAAATTTCGTATTTCTACATTTCAATCGATGCGCACGCTGGTACACAGGCAATTTTTGCTATGGCTATATGTATGTGGACTCAAATTAAAGATATTGGATTATATTATATGCCCAAACGATAATATAGCCTAGAAAAATCGGCTTACCTATGCGTGCGCCTGATCGAACATTAATTTTATGAAAATTCTATGTTTAAAACAGGCATGCAGGATATCGTGATATTTTGAATATATATTTGAAATCTATCGATCTAATACTGCTTTCTGATCGATATTATATATATCTAAGTGGCACTTAGGCAAAGAACTTTGATTTTAAACGGGAGGATCTGAAAATATTTAAAATAATATTGGGGAAGAAAATTATCAGGGTGATCTCTCATGAAAAGATTGTCGTTCGATTAAATTACTCATTTATTGATTGTAACTATATTTCAAACCACAGTCTCAACCGTGTACATAGAAATATTAGAATTTGTCCATATATTGGTATTTTCATGATTTTATACGATTTTATATGTGATATTGGTATACTAACTGCCTCGTCTATCTGTAACACATAATAAGTGTGATCTGTTTCCTACCCAATTTCCTATTGACTTTGTGTGTAATAAATTATTATATGACGGTGTTCGGACCACCGCAAAGACTCGAATACGCGTGATTTTTGGCTCATCACACAGAGTTGAATTGTAAAAGGTTGATTTTCTAGCGCGGACGCGATAAAAGTTCCCATCTCTGAAAACCTACACGATCCAAAAGCACTGGGTAATGCGGGTCGGTCGTGAGTCAATTCCCCATCCTGGGTAAAGAAACGGCCGACTCACGCTTGGCAGTGTGCCTGGATTTTATGTTCTATGAGCCACCGCGAGCTAATACCATGCCCAAGTATTTCGTCCCTGTCTATGCAGGTTTATTCATACCGGGGCCGCGATTATTGCCTAATCCCATGCCAAATACATCTCGAGGATGCCTTATGGTGGAATTCTTTAAATTCTAATATAATATCGCATCCGGGCGATGACTCACTTGTGTCTCGGGGAGACCTGCTCGTTCGTGAGTATATAGTCTTTCGGAAGTATTGCCACTTTGGTTTTTCAGGAACAAGAGAGCGAGCATTGCTCGTGCAGCGATTCATATACCCTCGGACGGCCAGAGCCCCACTTCGAGACACTTTTCGTCGGCTTGGACCCTGCGTCGACATAGACACGCGTAATTACCATTACATGCAAATATCTTTCCGAATATCGGGTTCGATTGGTTGAATTATAGTATAAGTGAATCGATGAAGAATCGATTGGAAAGGGTATGGATCTATATCGGCTTTATATATATATATGTTATGACGAGCGATGCGATGGAATTGATCTAATGTGCATATATCTATGTGCACGGTGGTTAATACACAGAATTGCAAGCATATATGGGTTAGTATTAGTTTTACCGACACCAACGTATATGATTCTACTTACACGACTGGTCTGATGGTCATCTGCACAAGTGGCTGACTGAAAATTCTTACTTTTAAAACTTTTTAAATTATCTGAAAATTGCAGACGTTGCAAAACAGCCCTGACGTGCGGAATGTCTGAAGGCGAACATTTTACTCGGCATACTTTTAAGCATCCTTGGGCTATAGCACTAGGAACAGCATGAACTTCTTGAACTTCAGAATTGGAGAACACGCAGAAATCCTGGGATGATTCTCCTAGAATCAATTGAATGCACGCCCATCCCAATCAACTCTGAAAATCGTACGGGGATAGGTTGTTGCCGACGTGTCGGAGTTCCCGCACTACCGATTATTCGATTCTTGACGCCGGGGTTCCCATCAGGCCCTCGACAAAAGGGAATAGACACTCAAATTGTGAGCGATACAACTGCTTGAGTTGTGACCCATATAAAACGATCAGACAAATTCAATTTTTCTCGTGGCATTAATCAGACTCCGCTGTAGCTGACTGTGTTAGCAAGAGGGCTGGGAATATCCGAGGATCCGGATACCCGCATGATAATCTGAACACCCGCTTCGATTGAAAAGATCCGGACAAATCCGATTATTCGAGTAGTGTCCGGTTATCGGGATCCGAAGATCCAGATTCTTCGTATTAGATCTAGATTATTGGATTTGAAATCCAGGAAAACCGAGAGTTGAAGAATGAGAGATTTACCTCCGCGATTAGTTCCTAAGTAGGTATTCTCACGGTCGATTCCCTGGAAAATCATAATCCTTCGTCGATAGAATCAAAACTAAGTTCCATCTTCCGATCTTTCCATTGTGAATGGTATGTAAAAGTCCACCTTCTGCACGGTTTTCCACCTCTTTTCTAGTTATTCTGTAATAGATTGGAGAGGATCAGTTATCTCGAAAAATAAGGACTACGATTTTCGAAATGACCATGGAGGTACCTGGATAGTAACCTTGAAGATTTTTTTGGCATTCTTCAACATTCAACTTTCCCGACTCCTCGTCAGCGTGAGACAGAGATATTGGTTGACTGCGTGCCAGAATGACAGTTAGGGACCAATAGTTTGGGTCTGAGCCATACAAATTCGATTTAGTAATTCGTTTATCTCTGCCTTTCTTATCGATATCTATCAAAATTATACCACAAAATCTGGACGGATCCGAATATCGGGATAGCAGGATACTATCCCGGTAATTTGATTCGTCCGAATTTTTTGACCGAATTCGAATAATTTCTTACCCGGGTAATTCGGATCTTTTGAGAATCCGGATAAAAGTCCCAGCTCTAAAAGTTAGCAATATTCGGCGCAGCAATAACTCTAAGATTGACTCATTCAAAGGCGCTCTTGGACATATCCTTGATTTTGTGCTAACTTAGATAAAGCAAATATTTCAAAGACGTTTTGCAACGAGAATGACAAATTTTTAAGATTTGCATCGAGTCAATAGATTGAAAGTCGTTGGTGTTTTTATAATAACTAGCGTTATTGCCGCACTCGCTACCGCTCGTTCGGCTTGTAAATGTCCTTGATAAGTCAGAGGCCCCTGAAATGCTTTTGTAGTTCAATGATGATGGTTGTAAGTTAATGATTGATGATGGACTCGAGGTGCCAGGAAGAAGTTTTTCATGTAATTCGCAAAAATGATATTATCTTGAATGATACCCGCTGATATATATGGACCGATTTCATGTAAAATCAGACAGTTGAAAATTGCTCAAGTCTCAAATCTCTTCCAGGATGAAATATATGTTTCTAAGGACAAATTAACGAGACACGTATTTTTGCGTTTTGCCCTATTATGCTCTGACTCGAAGTTATCGATTTTTTTCATTTGAGGGGCATTCCTTGAAATTAGCCACTTTTGATCGATATAGATGCAATTCTCCGTATCTAATGGCCTACGTGGAGATAAGACTTGTTCAGGGGGGTCAAGTAAGTTATATTGCACCAGAAAATCTTGGCACAGAAACACTATTAGAGAGCAGGATCCACAAAAATCGATTTTGGCCGGAATCGAGGAAAGTTGAATAGCACAAAATGGTCACCCTCAATTTTGATGGGGAATTTTCTGTGAACTCGTTGAAACATGAGGAACAAAATGTGCTTGGTCCGGTTTGCGCGACGTGGTGCAGATGCTAAAAACCATTTTCTGGATTTAATTGTTAAAACTTTTTTTTCATGATCGTTCGGACAAATTGAGTTCGTAATGAGTCTGTGGAGTGCTCCGTTGATACTTGGACGCTCCTATCCACGCTAATGGCTGTTGGAGACTGATTCCCTTGTTTATCATGGCATTCATTTCATCTGAATGACAGTATATACTCCACGCCAAACTCATATCGAATAATAACACAATTCTGATATCATAGATGAGTCAAACTTAAATTCGATAGCATCAAAGCATCATAGAATTACATTCACAATCTCAGAAAACAAGTTCTAACAATAAAATCCAGAGAATGATCTTTAGCGCCACTCTGCGCGCAAACCGGACCAAGTACGTTTTGTTCCTCATGTTTCAACGAGTTCACAGGAAATCTCCCATCAAAATTGAGGATGATTATTCTAAGCTATTCAACTTCCATCGATTCTGGCCAAAATAAATTTTTGTGGATCCTGCTCACTAATTGTGTTTCTGTACCAAGATTTTCTGGTGCAATATAACTTACTTGACCCCCCCCCCCCCCTCCTGAACAAGTCTCATCTCCACGTAGGCCATTACACACGGAAAATTTCATCTATATCGATCAAAAGTTGCTAATTTACGAAATGCCCATTGAATGAAAAAAATTCGATAACTTCGAGTCAGAGCATAATAGGGCAGAACACAAAAATACGTGTCTCGTTAATTCGTCCTTAGAAACATATATTTCGTCCTGGAAGAGATTTGAGACTTGAGCAATTTTCGACTGTCTGATCTTACATGGAATCAGTCTATATTATATCAGAAAACTCAGAATTATGGTTCTTAATTTTCGGAACAGCTGAGTTGCCTCAATCAAAGTCCCGAGCTGTTAATACTAGTATTGATAGTCGTTGTTAAACTGAAGGTTTAGAGTTGTTCCGTGGGTTAGGCGCTGTAGTCGGTGTAGCATCAGAATGAACTGAAGTCTCTGCATCTAATTTAGATTCATTCAGTACACAAATGCAGCAGAACACCAGAGAGTCGGACTTATTCTTTGGCCACGGCGACTACAGCGCCTGAAGCGCGGAAGGACACTAAACCGCGGGTTATCAATGACTATGAATAGCAGCATGAAAAGCAGTGTAAGAGATTTTTCTGTTAAACTGGTTTCAATCAGACCAGACTTGACCAAACTAGGCTGCATTAGACCTAACTAAATCGCACGGGACCAGATTAGACCTGAATAGCCCGAAAACTCGAAATGAACCTAACTACACCAAACTAGACCGAACTGGACAGAACTTGACCATACTAGCTCGAGCTAGGCCGAGCTAGAACGAAGTAGATCGACCTAGCTTGAAGTAGACCGAACTAGGCCGGAATCGATGAAGCCAGACCGTATTAGACCGTACCAGACTCAACTAAACCAAATTAGACTGAAATAAAGCTAATTCAACCGAACTAGAACGAATGAGACCTAATAACCCCGAACTAGACCTAGCTGGACTTGATTAGACCAAACTATACCGAGTTAGATCGAATTGTACCGATCTAGACCAAACTGTATCGAATTAAACCGAATCAGGCCATTCTAGCCCGAACTAGACTGAACTGAACGAAATCAGACCTAATTTGACCGAACTATACCGAATTAGACCAAGCTGGTCCAAATTAGCTAAATTTAGATCAAACAAGATCGAACTACAATGTACTGGACCGAGCTAAACCGAACTAGCCTTGATTGGACCGAACAAAACCAGATTAGATTGAGTTGGACCGGACTAGACCGAATGAGGCTCGCTTGAAGTGAACTAGACCAAACAATACCAAACTAGATCGAACTACACCGGATTAGACCGACCTACATCAACCTAAACCTAATTTGGCCAAACTTGACCAACTAATCGTAAGATCGAATTGGACCGAACCAGACCCAAGTACACCGAACTAGACGGGACCAGACAGAACTGGACGGAACTGGACCAAATTCGGCCTAACTACAGCGCACTAGACCGAACTAGGTCGGACTAGACCTAATTAAACCAAACAAAACGAAATTAGATCGAATTAGACAGGAATTGGTATAACTAAACCGCGACAGACCGAACATGATCTAACCAGACCGAACCAGACAGAATTTGGTCGAATTAGACAGAACACGGCATAATCACACAGTACCAAACCGAAATAGATTGAACTAAACCTGAGTTCACCGAATCTCCATCCTCATTTCCATCCCCATCCCCAGCCACGGACCTAGACTCAGCTCCAGCCACAGCCTCAGCCTCAGCTCCAGCCACAGCCCCAGCTTCGGCCTCAGCCACAGTCCCAGCCACAATCCTAGCCACAGCCCCAGCCACAGTCGCAGCTTCAGCCTATTAATCGATACTGAGGCAAAATATATACATATCGAAAAGATACTAAACAGCCTAAGAATATTTGCTTAATGAATCCTATCCCACTTGTAATTTGTATCCGAACAAGACCGAGCTTGACCAAACTACACCTACTCAAACCAAACTAGACTGAATTCAAACGAGTTACACCGAACTAGACTGATAAAGTACTCCTCATTCCAATCTCCATCCCCATCCACCCCTCCATCCATCCATCCATCCAGTCATTCACTTACCTATCACTCATATACAGTCATCTATAATACCGAAGTGACCAAACTAGATCGAACCGGACCGAACTAGACCGAATTACAGCGGTATACGAGATGATTCGCACAATAGTTCAGCTTTATAGACCAACTCATCAGTTGATTAATTGGTAACTTGATAATTGGTAACAATCATTATTGGCAACAGTCTAAAGCCAACAGTCTAACATAGTCAACGGTCTATAATCAACGTTCTAAAGTCAACTGCCTTGATCAACTGCCTTAGTCAACTGCCTAAGTAAACTGCCTTAATCAACTGCCTCAGCCAACTGTCTAAGTCAACCGCCTTAATCAACTGCCTTAATCAACTGCCTAAGTCAACTGCCTTAATCAACTACCTTAGTCAAGTGACTTACTCAACTGCCTTGATCAACTGCCTTAATCAACTTCCTCAGTCAACTGCCTTGATCAACTGCCTAAGTCAACTGCCTAGGTCAACAGTTAACAGACATCATCCACCGTACATAACCAACCGTCAACTATCGACACACCAACCAACGCATCCGACCGACCACCTACACTCCCCTCCATCTATCTACCCACCCAAACACCTCCCCAGCCACCCAACCACCAATTCACCCATCCACTCACCCATAACCCACCCACCCATCGATCCACCCATTACCAATACGTCCACTTATCATACTTCATCCCCTCCACATAGGCAACCCGATACGCGGGATGCTAACGGACAAATTTTGGCTGGGCTTCTAATTATTTTAATTAATTTGCTGTAAAAAGGCACCTCACACGGACGCACGCTCTCATCAACGAGTTCCTATGCGAAATTTTATATTTGACTGATAATAATTCATGTCCAAATGAAAATCCCATGATAATATATTAAGCAATGAGCATGAATCCCATCAACCTGTTTCTCCATCAACACGCATGACGAGGGATTGACTTTGTTGGCTTAGATGATGAGATGTGCATCTGCACACAATCGACGATAAATCACTGCGTTGACTAATTCAGATGCAGACTATGGGATTGAGAAGAGGACCTACAAAACAACCGATTGATTGAGATAGTCGAATATGGACGAGTTTTTTTACGCAAATATTCGACAAAACTAACGATTATTAATCATTAATATGGAAATTATTGTCTTATCCATATATTTGGATATACCAACTTATTCAACTTGACAACAGCCTTATCATGTCAGAGAAATCAATTAACTATATAGCGTTGGTCAACAGAATATTCAGTTTCATGTCTTGGATGATTCAGTGAATGAGGAATCAATATTCTCAAATGTCCGTGTATGTGGGACACCTCATTTAGTTAAACACTTCTGCTCGGAAGCAAAATGTTCAACTTTCACAAATTCTAGTGTACGTCCAAGGTAAAAATCATGTCACATCAAGATTGAGTTTGTTCAATAGATTCTCGAACACATCATCACGTCGCGAAAGACTCAACTTTAGTGGGTCTATACATAAGTATGTCATCAATGCTCTAAGTTTCCAGTTCGCATCAGTTTTTTCCTGTATCTTAGGAACCAATCCAGGAGTTTCATATTACATGTTGGCATTCAAGAGGTCATGTATGAATAAGGGTTTTCCTCCTCCCGGCACGAAAGTACGTCCTTTCGCGACTCGTTTTGGTCACGAAAGCTCGACTTTTGCTGCCGGCACGGGTCAACTCGCGCTCTGATTGTCTGTCAATTTATGCTGCATCTTTCGCTGCCTGCGCTGTTTTGCTGTGCAGAGAGTGCATGAGACACGCATGCGAAACATAACCTATCGAAGTTATGTTTATCAATATGTTTATTTATGGTTAGTGTACACTTGGCAGGCGGTATCCTTTTATAAATACCGCTGCTTGAACAGAAAGCTCTCAGAAGCCGACCATAGAGCAGGATTTCGAATGCCCCATGACATAAATTGACAAGGCACACAAAATACTCATTGTCAGTGACAAGAATAGAGCCACGATGACTTGGTGCGGACACATCTTTGTATCGAATTCAAGGCCCAAATTGGATCATGTGATAATATATCATCCAGCTTTCACCCACAACACACTTCACTTTATTATTTTTTGCTTACGTCCGCCCCGACCAGCAAAAGTCGGGCGGACGAGTACATCACGTCACAAGTATGCAGCAAAAGCAGTAAGTAAAAGCTGTGAGGTCGTCTGCTTGTACAGCCCACCCCTTCAAAATTGTGAACAACTGGAGAAGTGAGGTTAAACACGTATTTTTGTACTAATTGATGAAATTTCGACGTACTTTCGGGCCGAGAGGAGAAAAAATAGTACACAGCACTCGGCAGAGAAGTGGGATGCCCATGACAGTGTGATATCAATGCCTCGGCTTCGCCTCGGCATTATCATCACTCAGTCACGGAAATCCAACTTCCCTGCCTAGTACAGTAATATACTATTGTCTACATACATAACCCCTTTGAGCAGCATGACACCTTATAAGGTGTCATGCTGAGTTTCCTCACAACTTTGGATATTCATGAATTTTCTGGGAGTGTTAGTCTTCGTTAAGTAAGTCTCGTTCTCATCACTGGAAATTATGGACTCGAACCTGGATGAAGGTTTTATAAAGCGTGAAATAGAGTTCGTGCGATATTTTTTGTAAGATTTGGGAATTCATTTGGATAATGTTTTGAAAGCAATTTGAAAAAGTATCTACATTCAGTAAACTCAAGGACTTTTTTTTCCATGTGTTCAACGGTCGTCTTCAGTCAATGGACTATTACGACCGGGGCGGATCTCGTGTTTAATATTTCGTTTTTTATCGCGGCGTGTTTGAGATCCTACCACTCACCCTAACCTAATTCTCTCCGCATTTGCCTTTTGCCCGAGATTCATGCCCGTGGAGCGAGGGAAAACTCCTGAGGGGAGAAACCTGCTCCGGAGAGTTCGGCACATTTATCATGCTACCTTTACGATGCTTATGTCACAGTTCGTGAGCATGAACACCGCAATTGTAACATTTCGTGCCTCCCGCTCACGGTGCTGAGGGGTAAGGGTGATGACAGATAAAGCGCTACGCCACGATTTTGCGTCACGCCACAACGCGCTTTCGCACGCCACGGGTCCAAAATTCATTCCAGCGAACCCGACCGTCGATGGATTTTATTCATTCTCATAATCCATGACTGGTACTGTAACAATAAATCCAATCCATCGATGGTTGCGTTCGCTGGAATGAATTTTGGACCCGTAGCGTGCGATAGCGCGTCGTGTCGTGGCGCAAAATCGTGGCGTAGCGCTTCATCTGTCATCACCTTAAGTGTCAACTAATCGATCAGAAAAGTCAACTCGCCAAGGTTGATCTGACCGAGATGGGCGGTCACCCATCCAAGTACTAACCGCGCCCAACGAAGCTTAACTTCGATGATCGGCCGAGCTGACACCCAACAACCCCACCAACTGTGTCGGTAAATTCAAGGACTTTATGAAACTGATAGATAAAATTCGAAACAAAGCGTTAGATCGTTGGATGGGATGAAATATTGCCATAGTTAGCGATGTTGAACATATTGTCGATAGGTCTTGGTTATACATCAGAATTAAGACACTCAACCATTCAGTCACGTTCTTCTGTGACATACGTGATCCCGCCCTCGAACTCGCTTATTCGAATCTCGATTCCTCGAGAGTGCATGCACTGATACACAGCTGCACCTCGTGAGCGCGTGATCCCTCCGCAACTAACTGCACCACCGCACCACACCTCATCGGTCGGAGTTTGCGCTCGTAGTCGCGCTGCGTGATGGGGGTGGATGTGCGGGACGGAGGGGTTGACGCTGACAACGACTGCAAGCAGAGAGCGAGGGGTGCTCCAACGATACGATGGCGGGGGGTCGCCGTTTCTGTCGGCTCGACTTGCATCCAGCAGCACCAGCATCAGCAGCCCCGAGCACAGATCCGAGCCGCGCGCGTCAAACCCTCAAACGTGCCGGCCATAGGTTAAATCCCCGTGCCACGTTTTTTGCGGGCTGCCTCCTGATCCCGCCTCCCGCGAGCCTGGCCGACCAATCGCGCAGGCCAAAGCTCCGGGCGTCGCGCTCGGGGCGATGAACACCGCTACCGACGAGCGATCAGCACCGGGGCGCAGTGGAGTCGTGATCCCGATGGTGTCACAACCCCCGTCGTTCGTGATTTTCTGATGCGGCCAGATTTGATCGCTCGTGGCTTAGAGATTTACCGAACGTAGAACGTAAGCTGTTGTTCAAGTGTCCAGTGCACCAGATAAATCTGCTACAAGGAGAAGGACAACGGCGATGCAACGCCATGCGGACCTTGGTGGTGGGCCTGGTGCCCTCTGAATACCCCAAGTACGTATACACGGAGCCCAGATCAGCGTGGGTTTCATTGAGAAATTCTCATTCCCGTTCATCCCTCGCCATTCGTTCCTCAATCAGGATATGAATGTGTTCGATAAGGCGGACATTTTCTTAGTTTGGCACGTGGAATTGTAACGCAGTGCAACTCCAGAACGTCTGACGCAGTAACTGAAGTGAGCTTCTACGAGTTCGAAGTTACTCAATGTCTCACTCAGGTACATTGTTTAAAGTATTTTGGGCTAAATTCGAGTCATTACTTCGAGTTTTGATTCAGCTTTGACCTACAGCTTATGATATAAATAAATTGTACACACCGTGTTTAGACGGTGAAATGTAATATAGTCGAGATCCGCATGGGTCGACGAGGGGAATGTGATCTCACTGAATATTTTTCGTCTTAAGAATCACTGGAGTCCTAGTTAGTTGATTTTTTGGCCAAACTACTGAGATACAAATTATCGATCTCGTGCAACTTCTGATAAATCAACCTCAAAATGTTCATGTAACTCAATGCAACAGTCTCATTCGGCTGTTATTATCAAGATTCATGCTTCCGAGTCCCCCAAAATTTACCAAAAAATTTCCAGTCAAACTAACGATCAGAGATTCTTTAGTGATAAAAAACTGTACAAGATTACATCATCCATAATTATGGATGATCCATATTATAATGCTGACTCTTTGACAAATGAAATTTGTGCGGGGCGGCTGAAAGTTCAGAGTGAGACGTTCCTTCGATGGATCCAAACCAGTCCACTGGTTCCGACGGGTACTATCAACAGGCGCGAAACTGTGACTAGCAGGCAACTTCTACCGCTCACATCTTGTTTGAAATCATTTTCACTTTGACGATGTAAGGCTCCGTCGAATAAGCAGTACGACCCTTCGATACACTATGACAACCGCCACAGTGACACCCCATAACCTTCAGTATACATATATATTTTTAGAGTTATCGAGACCGATAAGATTCAATAGCCGCGCTGACGGTGTGGAAAAAAGTCAAATACACTCATGAGAACATCAAAGACCTCAAAACAAATCTCTTATAAACATAATTTCAGGAAAAGAATCTTACCCAATGCGTATTCTTTAGAGATTCTGGTGCAAGTTTAGCGAAAAATAACTTTGACTATAGAATTGCCCTATGAGCTCGGTTAGATCTCATAGTGTACACGGAGTGCTCAAAAATTTTGCACTTCGGATATCTTCGCGCAATATTTACGGTCTATCACTCATAGAATACAGCTGTACAATTTGAGAACCACAGGGTTGATCAGCAAAAAAAATATTTTTAGTGCACTGCAAGTAAGAACATGAAAGGTATCGTCACCATGGGATCATCTGAGGAACATCACATTCACCATCAACAAGCACAGAATGAAACAAATCAAGAGCACCCTCGAAGTCCTGTGAGCCCGCTCAGTACTCGTCATGGTGAGTATTCATTTTTTTGGCATTTATACCATCTTCTGGGAACTTCACGCGGACAGTCGCGATTTACTTTAATCGATCCGCTGCATACTAAATAATGGTGATCTATAGTCCTTTACTGTCATATGATACGGCTATCGTAGTTGTAGTTCAATGTACTTTCGACGACTAGAATACATTGGGATGATGGGAATGAGCAAAAAAGCTTGATCTAGGCAAAATTCATCAGAGCATATATTCATTAGATTGCAGAAGATTTTGAACTAGGCTGTAGACGAATACAAAACTCCAATATTTATTGGTCATGAAAGTATTATTCTTCAACTTGAATTTCTCCGTAACTGGAGCTCAAGTCCGTATTCTTGAGCGGAAAAAATAGTTTCACTGCATCTTCGAACTGAACAACTCCTTGATGAAGTGAATAAGATATGGCTGGAATCTCGGTAACAACCTCCTTTCAACCAAGAGATGATATCTGAAACTCCACAGTGTATACAGAAGAAGCGTTTTTTAACTAAGGTTAGCATTGCGAATATGCGAACGCGTTAATAATTGATGATATTTGCAATGCCAATCTCACTGACTATATTTTGGAAGCATATGCATACATGAGTTTAAAATTTGGAATTTTACGCCTTCCTGCTGCTAGGAGGTAACAATTCTTGCAATTTCATCCGAATGCATGATTCGAAATTCAATAATTTTTGAGTCAGTAAATATTTGTGTTCAAGATGAGGTTGACTCTTGAGACTTGGATGAGATTCATTTTCGAGACAGTTATCGAATAAACGAAAATCCAATTCAATGCGATCCAGCATAGCATCACTCGTGTGCGCACAAAGTTTGCTTTAACAATGTTTAGTCTTGCGTTCCTGATTTGACAAACAAAGCGATGTTCTCAAGTTTAGGTACAGCCGTATAGGTAGTCTGTAAATTCGATCAAAAAATTGTTGGAACGCGAGGAAGCGAATGCAACCATGCAATGATAAAAGGAATTAACCACGACACGATGTGGGTCTAGCAGGTTATTAGCGGTGCGCATGCGACGGCGCGACGGATACTGCGTATTTCATCGAGGCCATATCAAAAAGACAAATTTTGATCAAAGCTTAGAAGTTAAGCAAGCAAAGGTACGTTTCGACATATTGTCCATGAGATAATTTGTGCACAGGTGCAGTTTTTGCATTTTGAAACAGTAGGGACTCCACAGACCAATCTCTTAGGATACATAAAATTTACGGGGGTCCCGCAAATTCCATCGATTCATCAAATCAGTTGCTAATTCAGAACCGCTCCCATCTTGCAAAACAAACTACGATCTATGGTAGAATTTACGTGATCAGAATACTAAGAACCGTTTTCGAGTAGCGCTACTCTTGCTCAAACAAACACACTATCTGGAGATCTCTACGCACGTGCTCGTTCACTGCAATCGGGTTATCGATTCATTTCCTTATCTTGCTTTGATCTTATCAGAGAATCCCTCAATCAGTTGAAATATCACACGCTGGTTTTTTGTGCATGGGAGAGTTTAGTACTCCTCAAGTAGTTTCAAACGGTATATCAATTCAGTCGTCACGCAGCTTCTTTCAAAACTGATGAAAGTTTTCTATGATTGATTATGGAAATTTAAGCAATTTTTGAATTTGATCTCACTAGAGTTAATTTGTTTATATTAGCGTTGGTTAAAAAAGCTCCTCGATTCAGAGCGAGTGGTGGCGTAAAGAATGTCTTCAGAATGTCTTCATTTCAAGTGATGCCAATCATTTTTCACTTGCAAATAACATATTCTTTTCGATTGGCGAATTAACCACGATCTAACGTCCCTGAGTGAATGAATGGATTACGTAAAACTTCATCATTGGTCTCGTGTATCAAAGATTCTAGGCTTATCCACTTCGTAGCACAGAAAAATGAAAAGTGATCTGCATCTCTAGATCAGTTGGAAAATCTCGGACGGATCCCTCCAACTTGCTTATGAGTAACAAACAGTACATTGGATAGATAGACCCAGGGCCCAGATGGCGATATCTGATACTTTGGTGATTTTTTTTTCGAGATCCCCTTGCAGCCTCCTCGGCCTAGCACGGGGCCCCTTTACTACCTTAGTGTGAAGGGTTATGCTCGAATTTTTCCTCTACACATGGATTCCAGCTTCCCCGGATTGACCTACTCCATGGTTTGCAGCCATGGGGTGCCTCTCTGTAATGCCGGTGAGGCCGACATTCCCTGTTTCACGAAGTGAGCCATCGGATCCGCTGTACCCTTAGCGTTCCCGGAGAGAGCCTCTTCGTGGTTTGCAAGGCCATGATTTGGTAAGACTCAAACTCCAATGCCAGTAAGGCCGACATTCCCCGCACCTCCCCGTGTACTCAGAAAGGCACGTCGGGTCGGCTCATTAACTCCCTACGTTACCCACCTTCCCCCTACTTCGCATTCGCCCAAGGCCCGCTAGTCGAACCTCGCGAAATGGGAAAACCCAGGATTTCTCTGGAGGATAATCCTAGGGAAAACGCCATTCCAAAGCAGGCGGAGTGTGTTGGGTCCTTCTCCCGTCGAAAAAACCTCAGAAAAAATTTCCGAGTGATTGCGCTGGGAATCGAACCCACGACCCCTCGAGCAGTGTTGATCCCGAAGCTAGCACGCTACCGACTGAGCCAACACTGCTCTCTTGATACTTTGATAATATTTGAATCGTTTTTCATTTTAGAATTGGAAACCGTTACCGACGGGAAGAGTTCAAAACAACCATAACATCAAAGTGATTTAGGGAAATCTTTCAGAACATTAACTCAAGAAATATATTGGCATGTTCGTGGTTGTCAAATTTTGGATTGGACAGATAAAAAAATATGAGGCGAAAGTATTAAGGATGTTTCGCGAATTTCGTCTCAAACACTTATCTATAGGATGCCCAAAAGTCAGTTACCGCCCTCAAAAGTTGCAAATGGTAACGGGTATTAAGAACCCAGAAATACATATCTTCTCAAATCGGGGGGGGGGGGGGAATTAAGAAATGGATTCAAATTCGACCTTGAATGTGACCTCAATGGTTATTTGAGGGGTCAAATCAAATTCCTCAAATGGAACCATCTATTTTGGGTCGGACATCTGACAGATGAGCACAAATTTTAGGCTTCCCAAATTCTACATAAACCAATTGTTCGTATGAATTACGGGGATTATTTTAGGGTCACAACTATCTGCATAGTGGTTTAACATACCAGAGCTCGAGCGATAGTCTAGATTAGGGGAGTTCCTTCCAGAGAAGTTTCTCAGATTTATTTTGACCGTTGACAAGTGACCTTGAGCATTACTTTCACTTTCTTATCTTTGAATTGTCAAGATCGAAAAAGATATTCTACAGTACTTCCACTTTCATTGGGTACGACTGGATTTTGAGTATAGCTTCCACTATTCGTACTCTGGATCCTGAAAATGTGACGAATTTTGAGTCCAGATATAACTTTCTGCCGATTCTGTAGATGAATCAGGTCATTTGGAGGTCACAAATCTTTGAATAGTGGCCAAACGTGCCAGTACTGAGGCAATAATTTGGGTCAGATGGTCCCTTACAAAAATAATTACCGGTTGTACCACCCGATCCCTTCCCCGCAGGGACATCACTGTGGGTTTCCCCGCGGAAAATGGACCTAGCAAAATCCCTGTGGAACACCCTCGCAATGGTTCGTACATTAACCAGTGACGATTGATCTTAGAACTTTTCTGTTGAGAAACGAAATTATTTACACAAATTGAAAAGATCAGGAACAAATAGAAGTGCAGGCGCAGCGTTGTTTGAAGTATGTAATACGACCTCAATCTGTGACCTCCGTACAGTTGCGCCTGCACTTCTATTTGTTTCTGATTTTTTCAATTCTCATAAATGATTTTGGTTCTTAACAAAAAATTTCTAAGTCCAATCGTCACGGGTTAATGCACAAATTAACGCGGGGAATCCCCGTTGGTGCCCCACAGGGATTTTGCCTGGTCTATTCCCCGCGAGGAAATCCACAGGGATGCCCCTGCGAGGATGGGAACGAATGATACAACCGGTGATTATTTTCGTAAGGGGTCATTCTCAAAAAAAATGTCAGACTCCGGTCAATGGTGGATCCAGGGACCGATCTTGGGAGAGGGAGGGGGATTTGAGAAATTCTCAAGGCGCGCCAAGGGCAGATCCACAGGGGCAGGCGGTGGGGGCGATCGCTCCCCCATACCCGAGCCAAAAATTTTGCATGGGCGATATGGGAAACGCACGCCGTGAGCGCGCGCTACACGATCTTTGAATGGAATCACCCCGCCCCCCCCCCGGACCCCAACCCAGAGCACGTGCGCGCGTTCGCCTATTTTCCTGATGCAATTTTTTTTCTCCTTGTAGGGAGGGGGGGGGGGGGGAATCAACCCTACAGCCTCCTGGATCCGCGCCTGACTACGGTTTCATCTTCCTTGTGAACTTGTGCGTTGTCTCAACCTACAACGGAATTCAATTATATTTTCGGTGTGGTTATCATTACATTCGACGCTGGATACTGGAAATGTGAGTAATTTTGAGTTCAGATATGACTCTCTACCAATTCCGTAGATGACCCTTGAAGGTAATTTTGAGGTCACAAGTCTCTGAACAGTGGTTCAATGTGCCAGAGCTAAAGTAATTGTCTGGATCAGGAGTTATTTTCAAAATAAAACCCAGACGTAAAACCACTATCAAGAGACTTGTGACCTCAAAATGACCTGAAAGTGTCATCCATAGAATTGGTAGAGAGTCATCTAAACTTGAACTTTGTCACATTTTCAGGGTCCAAAGTTGAAAATAAGGATAACCATGCCCAGAATCGCATTGGCCCCTAATGAAAGTCAAGGTTATGCTCAAGGTCACGAGCCAAAGGTCGAGAAATTTTTCTGACGAACCTCCCCAAGTTGAACTATGGCTCTAGCTCTGGTACGTTGAACCTCTATACAGATATTTCGACCCCCAACTGAGCTCCAGAGGTCATCTAAAAAATGGGTCAAACGTCATATGAGGATGCGAAATGTTGTGCCTTTCCTGCATCTGGAGTCACAAACAGTGGTGACTGTTTGAAAAATTACATTCAACCTGCAAAAAACCTCCAAAGTCACATTTGGGGTCAAATCTGAGTCCTTTTGTGAACTTTCCTCTCGGTTAAGGAGAAATGAGTTTCGGGTGTTCCTGATATCCGGGGCCGTATTCAATTGGAGGGGGGAAGGAAGACTGATTTTTGTGACTCTCTCCATTGAATACCAAATAGTCAAGGATCTCTGAATGAATCCGTAGCACGAGAAGAAAAAAACACCTCAAAGACTCCCTTCCATGAACATATATGATCATGGAATCCGAGGATTCCATGGTCATATATGATCGTACGTAAAATCGTTTCAAACATTTCCTTTATTCCAGAAAGTGGTGATATATTGATCCAAACCCACTCTAACATCAATACGTCACGATACTGATCATATACTACTGAAAAAAAATCTTCCCAGGAAGCGGTCTCGAGTTTCAAAAAAGTAACATTATTTACGAAACCTTTCTCTTCAGTGCTCCAAGTATTCAAAACCTGGTGAGAGTGACTCCGAAAAAGGTTTTTCTGAGCGATGTTTGATCAATAAGTGAGGTACTGATGTTATACCAATCGTAAATTAGTATATCACGTCTTTCCAGAATAGAAATGATAAATTTTCAAACCGATTTTATATCTGATCATATATGAACATGGAATCCACGGATGCCATGATCATATATGTTCATGGAATCTTATGTTCTACATGGGCTATTATGAACAAGCGTTATTGCCTACCTCGCTAACGCTCGTCCAGCTTGGGAGTGTCTCTGATATGGTATGAGCCCCTGAAATGCTTCTGTAGTTCAACAATGTAACGTTGAGGTTTTATAATACAGTGAATTCAGAAAAAAAATGTCCTTGATGTAACCTAGTAACTGTGATTGAGAACTATTGAGTTGGGGTAATGTTGCACATAGTAAGGTTGCTGAATCTTCAATAAGTATCTGGGAATTTCACCCAGTTGGCTAGCCCCAGCGACGGCCTCAGCCCCAATCCCAGCCCCTGTCTCAGTCACGCCCCATCCACGGCCCCAGCCCCAGTCCCAGCCACAGTTCCAGCCTCAGTTCTAGTTACAACCTCAGCCTTAACCACAACCCCAGCCTCAGCTTCGGTCCGGCCCCAGTCTCAGCCCCAGCCATAGCCCAGGACTTGCCCCAGCCACAGCCCAGCCTCACCCTAACCCCAGGCCTTGCCTTATCCCTAGCCACAGGCCCAGCCTTAGCCCCAGCCACAGCCCAGCCTCATCCCGAGCTACAGGCCCAGTCTCATTCCTAGCCACAGGACCAGCTTCAGCCTCAGACATAACACCAGTCCCAGCCTTATCTCCAGCCTCGGCCCCAGCCTCAGCCACAAGACCAGCTTCAGCCTTAGCCATAGCGCCAGTCCCAGCCACTGCCCAGCCTCGGTCCCAGTCCCAGCCACAGCCCAGGCTCAGTCCTGGACTCGACCTTGACAACAGCCCCAGCCTCAGCCCAGCCTTAGCCCCAGCTCCAGCCCCAGCCCAATCTCATTCCTAGTCACAGCCACAGCCTCCAGCCTCAGCCTCGGCCACGCTCTAGCTTAGCCTCAGTCCCAACATTGGCCTCAGTCTAAGCCTTAGCTTTGGCCACAGCCCCAGCCTCAGCCTGAGCATCAGCTCAGCCACAGTCTCAGTCCCAGACACAGACCCAGCCACAGCCCAGCCTCAGTTCCAGCCTTAGTGCCAGCATCAGCTCAGCCACAGACCCAGCCTCAGCCCCACCCGAAGCCCCAGACCCAGCCTTGACCCCAGCCTTAGCCTCAACCCCAGCCCCGGCCCCAGCCTTAGTCTCAGCTCCGGCCCCAGCCAAAGCCTAAGCTCCTGCCACAGTCACAGCCCCAGTCGCAACACTGATCCACCATTTCACCGGGTCCACTGACCCATCGAACCACGGAACCCACCGGTCCACCGATCCATCGTAACCACCGAGCCATCGACTGACTAACCCACCGACCCACCGACAGCACTAGCGACGCCACCACGATACGAGGCATCCGGACGGATACAATTGGACAGGCGCTCAATTAATTTTATTTGTTGGAAGGAAATTGCGAAATCTACGATTATTTGCCTTATAAATCCTATCCCACTTATGATCTGTATCTAGATGAAAAAATAATCCCTGCGGATATTTCTCTCTTCCGCAATGAATAACATGTATACCCTTATTACCCATCTCGTTTGACTCAGTCAATACAATAATTTCGAAATTATCATCCACATCCAATGATGCAATTATACTGGGATAGACATTCACTAGAATCTAATAGACCATGGAAACTTGAGTGGATTTCACTGAAACTTTAACGATGCCCACTGAAATTTCAGTGAGACTTTCACTGGAACTCTAGCAATTTCGTCTGAAATTTGAGTGACAATTTGACTGAAACTTGAGTGAATCTGACTGAAACTTTAGTGATATTCACTGAAATTTCAGTGGAACATCTCACTGAAATCTCACTGAATCTTTGGTGATTCTAACTTAAATCACTGAAGCTTAAATACATTCATCCATCCACCAACCCACCCACCTGACCACTAATCCCCACTCACCCACCAACCCACCCACCCATCTACCCACCCATGACCCAACCAAGACCCATACGGCTACCCATCACCCTTCACCCTCTCCCGATAGGCAACCCGAGACGCGAGATGCTGACGGCCAAACTCTGGCTGGGATTTTAATTATTTTAATTTAAATGGTCTCGTCGCCACACATTCTTAGTTCAGTTAGCAGTGCTAATATACTGGACTCTGTTTCTGTTGTGGCAGAGACTGTAGGATTGTTGGATAGCACAAAATATAGTCCCATGTGACAATATCTGGGAGTTATTGAAATTCTGAATTTTCGATCATGTATGAAAAATCCACAGAGCTAATTCACATCTTATAATTGTTGTTCCGAAGTTGAATTCTTCTCTTGATGTGACCCCGGCCATGCTATGATTTCGAATGAAATTGTACTGCAATGATAATTCCACGGTAGTAAGATCTGGCTTCGGAAGATAGAAAACAAAAGTACCAGATTCGGAGATCCATCGGTTTTGGGGCTAAATGACGTTGTAGGCAAAAATGAGATGCAAAGATTGTAAAGCGTGCCAGAGAGGCATAGAGCAAATGAAATAAGAAAAAAAACAGCAACGAGAGAAGGACGTGTAAGTTGAGTGCATGGAAGTCTAAGAGCGCGCAGAGCTTGAGGGCGTCAAATTTCATTAGCATATCAATGTTGGCGGATGGTAGGACGAGGCTTTTGGAGCCATAGAGATGTTTGGAGCACCACCTGCGCCCCCGAGTCGCATTACGGGATCATTGCAGGGCGCGCGCCGTCGGATATAAATTGCCACGAGGAATGGCGATGCGCGTCGGGTGCTCGGTGTGTATGTGTATATGAAAGCAAGGGTGTAGCTGCAACCTGCTGATATAGACCCGCTAAATACCGTATACATTCAACAGTCTGCGTGTATACCGACGTTCAAGTATGTATGTGTTATTGTAGGGTGATCGCGACTTTGCTCGAACCCCTCGATCTGTTTATCCCCGACATGGTTAATCGCTATCGTATTAGCAATGGCATTATATATGTTTTTACCGCGATCGCTCGCAATGCCATCCAGCCCTATCGCGGATTAGCTACTTCCTACAGTATCGCTTTGCGTATTGACTCTCTTGTGGAGCAGCAAATGCGCCTCGGTGCGTGGTCTACTTCTTTGCACCAAAAGGTCTGATCTCCCAGATTTGAGCCCTAACTTTGCGCTCTGTAACATCGTGGCTGCGGAATTTTGATTTGGAATGCGGAAGGCTCGTAAAGTCAAGCACGAAATTAGCCGCGGAAGAAAGATCGAGAAAGCGGAAAAAAGAGCGAGAAAACGCAAAATGGAACATAATGAACGCTAAACCATTTGCGAAATGATATGCAAAAACGCAAAACGAAAATCGCCATGAAAAGCGGGAAAAGCCCGAGCAACAAAACACAGAATCGAGAGTGACACGGAACGCGGAACCGAAAGGGGAATATTATGTGAAATAAATCGTCAAATGAAACAAGGACAGGACGTTAAAAGGAAAGGCAGGATTGAACAAAAAACGCGAACTAAAACTCGAACGAGGCTGTCGAAGATCGCAGGAACGAATTCCAAATGAAACAAGAAATGATACTGCAAAGATATAAGATAGAGGAAAAAATGCAGATCATAAGGCGGAGTGAAACTCGGAGATAATACGTTGGGGGCAAAAGTGAAAAATAACGCAGGCAAACTACGATATAGAATTCGGAATGAAACCTGAAAAATGCGGAATAAATCTCTCTTGCGGCTTGGGCCAAACGACCGGTAGACTAATAGTTTTTTTTTCGAGATCCCCTTGCAGCCTTCTCGGCCTAGCACGGGGGCCCCTTTACTACCTTAGTGTGAAGGGTTATGCCCGAATTTTTCCTCTACACATGGATTCCAGCTTCCCCGGATTGACCTACTCCATGGTTTGCAGCCATGGGGTGCCTCTCTGTAATGCCGGTGAGGCAGACATTCCCTGTTTCACGAAGTGAGCCATCGGATCCGCTGTACCCTTAGCGTTCCCGGAGAGAGCCTCTTCATGGTTTGCAAGGCCATGATTTGGTAAGACTCAAACTCCAATGCCGGTGAGGCCGACATTCCCCGCACCTCCCCGTGTACTCAGAAAGGCACGTCGGGTCGGCTCATTAACTCCCTACGTTACCCACCTTCCCCCTACTTCGCATTCGCCCAAGGCCCGCTAGTCGAACCTCGCGAAATGGGAAAACCCAGGATTTCTCTGGAGGATAATCCTAGGGAAAACGCCATTCCAAAGCAGGCGGGGTGTGACGGGTCCTTCTCCCGTCGAAAAAACCTCAGAAAAAATTTCCGAGTGATTGCGCTGGGAATCGAACCCACGACCCCTCGAGCAGTGTTGATTCCGAAGCTAGCACGCTACCGACTGAGCCAACACTGCTCTATTCAGTAGACTAATAGTTATTATCATGTAACGTGGATTCGTCTTCTCATCGTTTAGCCCAAATCGTATTGGAGAATCATCATCATCATCAGTTGGCTTTCTTAGGTCTACGCTTTTAGACCTTCAGACCACGAGGTCTATTGCCTCGGTAATCCACATTCCCGCACGCATGCCTCTCAGCTGAGACCTATCCAGCTTTCTTCCATGCTGGGGTGTGTTCCTGCTGCTGAGCATGTGGGAGGAGAGTGGGCCGTTTCTAGGTGTATTGGCCTGTTTTGGGCGTTGGCATTGTTCAGGTTGGTTCACCAGACGTACGCTCGTGCTAGGCCCGGCCTCGCTTTCGACTAGGACGGTAGTTATCCTTTTCTGTATTGCGACGATACGCGTTTTACGGGGTGGAGGCGCCCTCACTGAGCAGCCAGCGTAACAAGGATACGTTCGCCATACGTTGCTCACGCTAGGCTCGGGAGATATCTGGCTTGGGAAGGCTATAGTTTCTGACCATTTGACAGCAATCACGCCACGCGCTCTTGTCCTGGGCTAGATTTCTCCTTACATTGGGATTGCGGTCCGTCATTTCCATCTTACTTAGCACGCTCTTTTCCAGGCTCATCCGCGGTCTCCCCCTGCCCCGTCGCGGGTCTGGTTTATTATCTAGCACCCTCCGCGCTACACGTTCCTCACTCACTCTAGCTACATGACCCATCCTCTGTACCCTCTTGTTGTTAATTACATTGATAATACTCGGATACCGTTGGAGTTGGAGCATTTCATCATCATATCTGATTCTAGGGATTCCCGACCTTCGATCAATAGTTGTTCCCAAAATACTCCGCAGTATTTTGTTTCCAAATACTGCGGATGGAACTTCCCTTCATCTCTCTGAGTCATTGACCAATCTCCCCCCCGTAGAGTTCCACGGGTTGAATGATGGTTTTGTACATCGCTATTTCAGCTTCGCGTAAGAAGTCTCTATCTCTAAAAAGTTTGTGGAATGAGCCTAAACACCTATGTCCTGCGCTGATTCTCTTACCAAACTCTACTCTCATATTGTTATCGTGCGTTACTGTGCATCCAAGCTAGAAGAAGAGAGAGACTTTCTCGAAGGAGTAATAGGTAACTGACATAATTCCGGGAAATGTCATATTTTGAGAGCTCGCGTCAAAATAGATATAGGAAAAAAAGTTGGAAAATTCTACGACGCCTCTATAGTTTTTAAATCATCATTGAAGTTTTGACGATTTGAATTGGCGCCATCCAATATGGCGGCGTCTACACATGTCCCGCTGAATTCCCCAACTGTTGTGATGTTATTTCTCATCGAAAATTCTTATCTGAATCACAATCGAGAGCTTATTTTACTAAAGTAATAGACGTTCGCGTTCAGGAAACGTAAGTTTGCCTCAGAATTATCGTGGAAAACATTCTGAAGTCACGTGACTCATGTGCAGTCGCCGCCATATTGAATGGCGCCAATTCAAAACCTGAAAAACTTCAGCCTCAAATTTAAGTCACTTTGACAACAGGAAATTCCCGAATTTCTACATGTAGTGTCTCTTTTAACGTGAACTTCCATAATTCGAGCATTTTCGAATAATTTTTGTAGTCATGTCAGTTCTCTATTCGCGATTTGGATATAGGATCTGTGTTGCCATCCGCTTTGTTACGGTTCATGACCATGTATTTCGTTTTCGACTCATTTACCTCTAGGCCTACATCTTTCGCGCTCGGAATCAAAATGTTTGTAATTTCTTGCATGTCGTGCTTGGTGTCGCCTATGATTTTCGCTGTGGGCGTCCAGGTCATCCGTGTACCCCAGGAATTTGATGGCGTAATTTGCTTGGAGGCGAAGCCCATTTTCTACTCTGAGTTAAAGGTCTTCTGACGTATGTTAATAGAAAGTTGAAGAGCGGTGAGGATATCGCGTCCCTGGTTCAGTCCGCCGAAAATTTCATATGGTTCCGATAAGGCCTTGTCAATCCTGACTTGTCCTCGGGTCCCCTCCAGCGTTACTGCAATTATTCTCTAATTTGTCAGGAATAGTGCGAATAAATTTCAGCATGCATGATGACCGCATCGCAATTGGAATTAGTAGACCACCACCCTATAGTAGGATTTGATGATCAAGACAATTCCCTCGTCTTAGGACAAAAAATCAGAAAGAAGTTTTACAGAGACTCGGGTGTTAGTGCCAATGCCAAGGTTCGGAAGGCAAGCCTCCTTTGTATGCCTACTGGTCTCAAAATCAATCCAGACTCGCGTCAGTTTGACAAATGGTATCTGCGCGAGACAAGAAGGAATCCTTCAAGAGGTGTACGACACAGTCTATCTTACGCCTATTTGCTACCCTTTTCTCCCGGTCTTCTATATTTCATTCATGATCGACGAGGGCTTATCTTTGGCTCCAAAAAAGGCAATTTCTTCCATATCCATTCTTATTTTCATGCTAAGTGCATAATGATTCATGTAGTAGTGTATAACAATGAAAACAGACGGCTAGTTTTGTTAAGAAGAACCTATAGCACTCGCTTTGCTCGAGTCACGACCACTCCTTCGTTCAAACCTGATCGTCAACGTACACTGGCATGAATATCTATTACCTTGGCGATCAGATCCTAGGTTGAGAATCAGACCGCTATTGGTATCGATATTGATGAATTCCACTGGTTAAAAAAAACTGATATAATGAAAGATCAAATAGAATGGTGTAAAATCATCAAAAAATAATAAAAACCATCTCTGTTATCAAAAGGTAGGAATTCAAAAGGATCATTCATGAGACGTGAAGAAATTTCGTTCAGTTATTGAGCCAAATTACTTCGTCAATACATCCGATTTTTCCACCAATATTGCATTTCTACCATGTTTTAGAATCGTATCTCATATGAAACTAAAAAATGACATCTCACGCACAGACAAGAAAGAGTCAATCTCAGGCGTAAGCTCCTTCGAAAACTCCTGTGCACATTCAAGCTCGTGCCTTACAGCTACGCCTCTCTGGTGTTTTGTATCTCTTCCTCCATCCTGCAGAGTCGATTCATAAATAATGTATTTGGAATCGCATTTCCAGGCGACGAGTCGAGAGCTGGAAGAAATTGGAATCGTCCCGCGAAAGGATCAAGCGGTATATGCGCAGCCAAAGCCAACGTGGCAAGAGAGCTTGCGAGAAAGGGAGCAAAGTCTAGGGTGAGCGGCAAACATCTGCGTGAATCCAAATGCGATTTTAGCCGGCGTTTTGAGGATTGCGGCCGCTCGGGGGTGACCCGTTGTACGCGCGTGCTCGCACTCACACTTTGTCATGCCACTTATTTTATTAGTCACGCTTTTCATTAGGGCTTGATTTGATGGAATTGTATTTATTGCCGGGCGTCAGACACAAAAGGGCCTGCCGTTTGCGAGGGTGGCGAACGAGCGCGTCGACAGGGTCTTTCTCTGTCGCTAGCACTCGGAAGTAATTTCCAGTGTGGGGACATCTCAATAATATGGTTACGAAATGATGTTCGGCACTTGTAACGCTCCCGCCCGAAATCTAACATTGTCGCATGCAGTATTCGATGAGGGGAAATCACCCTTTAATACTGTGCTCATCCAAAGTAGATTATCAATTTGAAATGATACCGACTCATGCATTTCCTAGTTATCGCTTTGCAGAGAAAACATTTGATCACAGTTTGTGTTACGTCGGCGAACTGGTACACTCTCCGAACGTAAAGACTTCTCGTAATATCAAAAACAGTAGTCAGTTCCATTTTTAAAACCCTCAGGGCTGCTCGAATGCTCAATTTTATGTTGGTCAAAATTCCAAACTTGATTATAACGTTCAAGTTTTCGATTGCAGTTGCTCATTTCTCGAACGCGATGGAGTTTACTTGAAATTCAGTTGTGACATGGTAATTTTATTTTTCATTTAGCATAGCTCCAGGCTCCGATTTGAAATTGATCGAAATATTATTAGGGATGACTACGGTGGGTGATCCAGGTGACCCTTGCAGGTCATTCTTTCCAATTTGAAATAAACCCGCTACACAGAACTAATTCATCTGTGCTCAGAACCCGCACGAATGATTGATTATTCTACATACATCAGAAATAGTATAACTGAATATGTATATCCGAGCACATTTATGACTCAGAAAAAAGTAGCGGGATATTTATGGAAAGTTCATGCGGCGCGCCGCGCGCGGCGGATAACAGCCAGATTTTTCTACCAAAATGGATGACTTCCATGGATTCAATTTTATTTGTGAACGATTATCGACAGATTCGGCAGAGAGCAGTGTGATATCGCCAGGTCTACCGGAGCGATACAGCCCAGTGGGCGCGAGCGGTGCTGGCCACGAGCCGTACTGCTCGCGTCGCGTGGCTGAATGCCCACTTCCGCTGTACCGAGGCCTACCCGCGGACTTCCCCCTGGCCCGCTCGCCCTATCTCACCGCCCTCGACAACGGACACGCTCACATGCTCGCCGTTCACCACCAGCACCAGCAGCAACATCTCCAGCAACAGCAGCACCATCCCCCAGCTCAGCTGACCCCGACGCAGCCTCCACCGCCACCACCACCCACACACCCATTGCATCAGGCCCAGAGTCAGGCCCAGTCGCAGTCGCAGTCTCAATCCCAGCAGCAACAGCAGCACTCGGGCAAGCCACCCCGCAGCCTGGGTCTCATCTGTGTCGTGTGCGGGGATACGAGCTCCGGCAAGCACTACGGGATACTAGCATGCAATGGTTGCAGTGGCTTTTTTAAAAGAAGCGTGCGAAGAAAACTCATTTACAGGTGAGTCAGAACCCTTTCAATTTGGGCGAATTCTGTTCCAAAATCCATTACTCAAAATTAGATTGCCAATATAACCCGGCACTGATGAATGAAAATCATCAGAATCATCAAGGTAGTAAAATTCTTCATCACGAACAGAACCTCTTTCGTTATCACCATCGTGAACATGATATCTCTTCATAAATGTACTATTAGTTTAGCCATCCTTCGCCAAATATATATTAAAGGCTAGGGCATTACTGTGCAAGAAACTTGCCGGGACGCGGATGACTGTTCTTCTGACAGATCAAATTTCAACTTTCTAAAAGAGCGCTAAGTGAAATGAACTGAAAGGTGTTGCGACTCACTATCTTCGACAAAATTTTTCATCATAAACTCAATAAGGCTATGAGGAATCAAATTTCCCCCTGGAGCATTGAATAAGCCGGAATTCGTGCAGAGAGGTTTCCGATCAAAGAATCTAAAGATGTCTTGCATACCACTTCAACCGATATCCCTTATTTGTACTGTTCGAGATTTGTTATTGGGCTACAGACGATGTTGGATGCTTCACCATTATCTCGTGTGTTGGAGTGGTTTCCCATGGATCAGGGTACGGAGTAATTGTTCCTCGTAAAAAGAGGCATCCAATTATATTTTGCACAAAAACTGTCCGTCAATACTGCTTCGGTGCGGTAGTATCAAATTCAATCTAATTTCTTGGAGACTGATGTAGACTAGCTCTCAATTCTCTTTCCGTCATTTTCAATTCATGACTACGCTATCTGGACCTATTGGATTCAGAAATCTGGATCACTCGATTCGGAAAGTTTCCGAATCCAGTGAGCTCCAGAAACGATTGCCGAAACTTAGAGTTTAGCATCAAAATTGAGCCTCAACCAACATCCAATCAAGAGTTAGGATTCATGTAAGCTCACTATCCAAATAGTCTTTTGAAGTAAGGTAAGTGTACCCAACTTGTCTCTGTACCCAACTTGCCGCCATATGCCGATCTCGAGGATGGGCACTCCTTGGCCTCCCGGCAATTTTTTTTCACGTTTGTTATGTTAAAATATGAGAAAGTGAGTAGTTGCGTCGACCCCGAATCATTCCTGCGTTCTCCAGAAAATCTAAAGTGACTTTTCTATTTTTCGTGATTGCTTAGCTAAGAAAGCACCGAGGGAATTGCTTTCAGTAAAATCGGTGCCAAATTCTTTGAGTTCAACCAATTTTGACATACCTTAGCGCATTCGATCCCTTGTTTCAAGACCTTCAAAATCCATTTTTCAAAGTTGCAAAATTTGAATATGGAGCTGTTTTATGTGCAAAACACGGATACGATTTGTAAGCAAGGATGCCAACATCGGAGTGTACCTAACATGCCCCCATACGTTTATCTCGAAAGGGCGTGCAGAACGACTTTCTTTACCACTCAGAACGTGTTTATCACGTCAAATTTGGTCAGAAATAGTGTTTCGAACCACCGAAAAGCTCCAAATGTGCGTGCACGGTGATAAAATTACTTTATCACCGATTTCCATAATTTATTTCGGAAGAATTGAGACAATTTGGCTCCAATTGATCCAAATTGGACGTAGTTTAGTGCATTTCAAAGGTCTTTAAACAAGCTTCAAAATGAGTTAAAGCACGTTGAGAATCGTTGAAGTAAACCAAAGTTATCAAGAAAAAGGCTTAATGGGGGCAAGTTGGGTACACACTTTTGTAAACCCCCAAAAATCACCTTTTGGGAGAATTGAAACAGTTTGGCTCCAATTGATTCAAATTAAATGTAACCTGACTCACTTCAAAGGTCTTGAGACAAGCTTCAAAATGAGCTAAGGTACGTTGGAAAATATGGAGATGGTCCAAAGTTATTAAGAAAATGGCTTAATGGAGGCAAGTTGGGTACACTGACCTTATATCTTCCATACAATTAGTTGAGAGCATTCCTGCGAGAAGTTTGGTTCGTTCAGTGTAGGGCTTCCACGAGATCGAGACTAGTCTCGGTCTCAGTCTCATCTCGTCTCGAAAATCGAGACCGAGGCCGAGACCGGGACTGAGGGATCTTTTCTCTCGGCGAGACCGAGGCACTCATTGGACAGTCCCGACTCTCGTCTCAACTCTATCCGCCAGTCTCGCGAGAATCTCGGTGGTTTCGGTACTAATGAAATTCCTGCACTCGTTTTTGAATGAACAGTGGAGTGAGTATCAAATATCGAATGTTCAATTGAATCAAAACTACAAAGAAATGAAGTGCGTTTTATCCGATTCATTTTGGCTTTCACATAGCTACTATGAAACGTTCCCAAAGACTAATATGAGCAGTACTCTAAAGGTAAAGCCCAAGCGAGATTGTTCACATGGCAAGCGGGCCGTATAGAAAAATCTATAATATTCACACACGTGTTTATAGTCTACACACTATGAGTTGGAAGACTATACTGCATGAACGTTTGAATGAATTTATCACTCGATCGATATGATCAATGGTGCCTGTATTCTCGAAGGAATTTTCAAATCATATATATCATAAATTCGCCTATGCAAGCTAATATAACCAGCAGACATGCTGATCCTCAACAGAGATAAATCCACTCCGTGGACGGTTTCCTTTAATTTTCAAAAATCATCAACGCGAGTCTCGTCGAGAGTCTCGTCAAAATTGAGCCGAATCCGAGACCGGAACAAAGTAGACCGAGACGAGACAGAGACCGTGAAAACGCCGCGCCGTCCGAGACGAGTCCGAGAGTGCCTTGACTCTCGTCTTGTCTCGTCTCGTGGAATTCCTAGTTCAGTGATCTCGTTTTAAGGGCTTTGACATCCTTGTCTCAATTACAAAAGTCGCCATGGTTCATGGCATGAAAACATTTTTGATAGCTACGTTTTTCATCTCCTACCTATGTATGATTACGGATAAGTCCTGGGTAAGTATTTTTAGTTAGTCCCAAATACACTGCTAGATTTGGAGTCGTCATCACACCATATCAGTCCAACATTCTTCACCAAAATTGCTACTCGTCGACTGATGGGGCATATATTTCAAGACTTCTCGTAATTCTCAACCGTTTCAGAAATTAATAATATGTATACCGATATGAGACGGGGGGGGGGGGCACAGCCTTGCCCCAACCTATGGGCGTGATCTTTTTTCAATAATCGGCTAGAAGCGATGTTCGGAAGAGTGGTTGTAGCTCTTTGGGGTGTGTTTCAACTGATTGCTCAATCGTTGTGCATGGATCTTTCTGTGATTGATTATCACACTATTTATGGTCGTTGGTATTGGAGCTCAGTTGGGCTTTATAATTTTGAAAATGCATTGTAATGGAACTGATGGAAATTCATCTTTGATCTTCGGAAGCCAACTCACCCTGACTCGAGAGATTGATTTTCCTCGACATACAAGGGTGACAGTTCTAAAGGGATGTGTCAATCTCCAAGGTGCAACAACTCACTGCATAATCCATCAATATTATGACAGGAGGAAAAAGCTCGTATCGAGGATTACGGGTGGCTGTGACTGTAACAGGCTTTACCATCGCTGATTTGTTGCCCCTCGCTAGCGTCACAATCGATCAACTTCGTAGCGCGTAATCCCAACTCATACCAGCTTCATGAGCGTGCAAAAACAACATACAGGCTTTAACTATGCGACAGTGCAAAAACTGCGGACGCAAAACACCACACACGGGGCCATTCGTGGCAAGATAATCCTCTCGACGTGAGAGGTTAAGCGGCCATCTGCACCATTTGCCTATTATGCACATCGGACCTATCGGATCTAATACTTGTCCGATCGACCTTGCGCATCTTCTACACACATTGTGCACCTACAAAGTGTTGCCGTTGTGGGTAAATGCGCAAGTGTATTATGATGGTCTTGCACGGCGTGGTAGCGTTGAAATTTAGATTGATCGAGCGCGCGGTGGCGATTCATGCTGCGACGAGCCATGTGGTGCCGTTCAAGTGGGCTTACGCCGAGTATACGAGCCTCCACGATATACCACAATACGCCGTACGACACACCAAAGTAAAGCACACGCATACGCTCAGATGGCAGACCTTTCCGTAAAGCTGGTACGATATACGGATGGTCCACGGAAAACCAGAGTGAAATTGATCCGTTTGAGGGCGGTAGCTGTTGCTACCAATCATACACGGCAAGGATTTTCGCGAAGGAGCCGGGAAAAAGCAGAGACAGGGCCAAAACTATTACCTCGGAATCCCTGGGGGAATATCATCCATCTCCATTCGATCTCTTTTAGCCGAAATCACTGCCTCCACCTCGTCACGGTTCTCCCATTTCTTCCTACAAAGATTTTCCTTGTGGAGCCTGCGTCACATTTCTACAATTTGCTCAATTTTATGTATATTATTCTGTCCAAAAAATGATTACCCAATTAACACGTTTGCTGCGGAGGCTGAAATCGATGATGTTTCCCCAGGTGCGGCGCGGGGCCCACCGGTGGGCCCCGCTCAATGTTATTTCCCATAAGGCCAAAATTCTCAGCCTGGGGGAAAGACACGCGAGACCCACTGGTGGGCCCCACCGTAGTGAACGTGTTAATTGAGGTCAATGGGGATTCTGGAGCTGAGCATTACTGCGTCAGACTCTATCGCTCAAGGTCAGGATTTTCATTTTTCAATCTCAAACTACGTATGTATGTTTGCCTAAGACAATCATCCCAATAACAATCCATCTTGGCGATTTACTCTGTCTGGGACGTGAATAATGAGCCTAACGAGAGTTTACTGCTGCCGCACAGACGTATTTGCCCAATGTTTACCAGAATAAGAGAGTTCAGTTCATTACCCACATAAGAATATGAAAACCCGAGCTCACAGGGAACGTGTTAGGTGATACTGTGCAAGCTAAAATATTTTATTGAGGAATAGAGAACCAGATCCCATACGATCGATCCCACAGCTTTGTCTGCGTCTATGAATACTCTATGTTGAATATGTTAGGTGTCCAAGAAGGTAAACCAGGAGTTGTCACTTTGGAAATCCTATCTTGATGTTTCAGGATTGTGAGTGATTCCGTCGAAACTTGAAAAAAATTTGGAGAAACTTTCAGGTTCATTCGACCAAAATTCCTATCAGTTCTTGAATTTCATCACTTCAAGATATCTCAATCGCCCGACATTCAAATTCGTGATCAATTCCTCGCAGTGTGCACTAAGAGCATTCAATCAAATACTTCTAGGATTCAAGTTGCCAGTCTTTTAAAAGACCTCACCCTCGCCCACTTGGACCCTCGGGTTGAAAAATGATTGTGAAAGCTCCTTCGCCGAGGTGGATAAGTACGGTCAAGCTGGAATCGATGAAAAATTGTCTCATTGGGGATTAGGCCCCCTGGAATACTGCGTGAGTTAAATATTTCGTAACTAGATTTTGATGTGCAGAGGTCTTAAATCATATTTGGATCTTGACTCGCTCAACCAAATGGTGATCATCGTCCCTGATTTCAAAGAGCCCTCCAAACTTTGGATCAAAATCAATAAAAAACGATCAAAATGCATTTCGTTAGTGTAAAATGGAATGCGTCCAGATAGTTGAAAATGATCAATGGCCATTATGAGTGACATCAGGAAGGTAGAGAGGCGTCCGCTCAATCTATCTATCTCTCTTTTAACACTACCTATCTATTTTACGCTTTTTTTATGTATTCGAGTCTCGCTCTGGGGTTATATAGAAATTTGCTGCAACAAAGGAGAGCGCCCACAGAGCATAGAATGGCAGAAGCACCAGCAGATACCCATCGTGTCGCGTCTCGATAAATTTCAATCCTATTAAGCGTATTAGCGCTGTTCCAATCAACTCGAGCGGGTCAGCTCGAGAGCTCGCTCGTCAGAATTCAAAGAGACACCTGCTATGACTCGTCGCGTCAATGCCCCCGGTGCATTCAAAGCACCACGCTTGCACCTATAGATGTATCTACCCATTGTGAAACGTATTTTACACTCACGCAGATGCTACACGCAAATTTTGTACCACAAAATTCGACATCGCGTGCTCCCGTCACTGAGAGCAAAAAAAAATAGCAAATCCGTGATGGTACGAGAAAAACTGGGCGCCCAGATGCAACCTTAATTGTTCCGCGACCACTTGAGGCTCACTAGGGACCCCCGCAAGAATCATCTTACGCACGTGCATTCAGCCTAGATCGGGAATTCCTCCGGGACCACTTGGAGCTTGAAGCCGGTCTGTGACTCCCGCGCATCATTTATGAGTTATTTCACTACGCTAAGAGCATCCCTTGCGCGAGCCTTGTGTATTATACTCTGCGCGTAACAAGTGGGATCGCATCGCTCACCCCCTACATATTTTGCTTGTTTGATGGATCAGTGCCACGCGTCTCTGGTGCGCGACGAGACACGAGAGATTACGCGTGATTTAAGCAAGATCACTGCGAAAGTAAACCAACTGCTCCCTCGTCTCTGGCTTTCGCGCTGACGCGACTCCGTACTTTGATCGATAGCTTGCTCCGGAAGAAATTTTGATGAGCGAGTCCGGGAAAATTTTGAGATGAATGAAAAGGAACGCGACCGATCAATTTCTAATAATGTTTGACATTGTAACGAGGACGAGTTGTACAAGGCAGTAGTTAACAAATCCGTCTCGTGTGAAATTCTGTACTCAATGTTGGATCATAGAACTCATTATATGGAAAATATTTGGTCTCAAACAGATCTTGGATGGGTGTTCATCGAAGTATATTTGATGGGAAGTTGGACAGGAGTCTGTATGCAAGCTATGTAATGAGTCATGATATACATATGCCAATCAAGGAAGTAATTAATGTATTAGAATAAATCATCATTATAGTCAATTTTAGAAACAAAAATCCAAAAACTGCAGCTGCTTGACCTGGAGCTCTTTACCCGAACAGTTAATTTTTGGTCAGGTGCTGAGATTCTCAAAAAATTTGAAGAACGGGACAGGTGAAGAAATCGGCAGGGTGGTTTACTGTCTTGATATTTTTACTCAAGCTTTGCGTTCATATAAGATTTTCATACAGTGCCGAAAACTTGCCATCAGATGGCCTGAATCTTTTGAAAGCCTCTTCAGAGTTTGTGCACAGATAATCAATTATCAACACAACCGCTGCTGGGTAGCGCAGAAGCCCAACGCTATACAAGGCTACATTTGATTGTACGATGAGACAGATGCGCCCTAGAGGGCTGCCTACCCGCAAAATAGCCCGGATTAGTCGTACTATGCTGGCAAAGGACTTGAGCATTTCTCTCTCGTGAGATCAGGGTTTAGTCTCACTATCTTTTTCCACTTCCGCTGATGCATTTCAAATTTAATAAGAACTGAGGTTTGGATCTTGAGGAACCACAAACGTCGAGTTTGAAAAAAAAACGATCCGTTACCTCACCGCTTCAACTCGATTTCCTTTGAATTTCTTGAATTTCTGAAGCCTAAAATTCATTCACCAATGATCTGAAATTGCATTTAGTCGAGTGAGTGAGCCCCGAAAAGACGCTTCCTTTTAGGAGTAACTGGCTAAACTCTTCCGAGCCCTCCAAATTTGGGCTCAAATGATAGGTGGCACATCCAATAATCAATATTCATAAAAATTGTTGTTCAAAAATTAGGGGAAGGCATAAATAAACAATAAAAACATGCATTCTCCGACTTTTTTCGGTTTTTTCATTATAAGTCGGAAGATATTGGTTTTTCGGGAAAATTCGTTGCGAGGTAATTGGTAGATCTTGAAACGATCTACAAAATTGGTTCACTTACTTTTTCTCGCAAAATGCACCCTTTTGGAGTTATTCGTGATCTAAGTTATAGATAGATAGATAGATAGATAGATAACGATTTATTAGAGTCTTGTGGTAGAACCCCGTCTGACTCTTATTGAGGTACAGAGGTATTGCTTACAAAAAAGAGTATATTAACCACAACGGACTTACAAGTACTAGAATCGTACAAAACATCTAGTTTTGTACGATTCTAGCATAAAAATGAGGCGTAAATACTATGTAGTATGTAGTGGTGCTTTTTTTTCATTATATAAAGGTTTCCTGGATTTCACATGAGTAGATAAGAAAAAAATGCAAAGGCTGATTTTACAACAGTGGTGGAATGATAGCATGATTTGACTTCAAATGAGAAAGGACGTTTGAGTATGTGTTTATCGTGCTGAGAAAGACTTTATTTGTTCATTCGCCGTCTATCAAGAAAAGTTCAGTTGCGTGACTCCGACCCTCAGAGGTGACCAGGGGCCTTGGTGGAAAAATTGAGATTCAGCCGACCAGATAAAGGTGGGGGTATCTGGGGAACACTGTTGTAACGAGCTTTTTCAATCCAGTCTATTACATCCTCTTGGCGGAGATAGTCTAAGAGAACGCTATTGAAACACTCAAACGGAGCGATTGTCACGTCAATTTGCAGAGCATTAATTAGTTCAGGCAGTGTTTGCAAAAGCTTGGCTGTTTGTCGCCGACTTTCCAGCGTGTGGGACTAAAAGGCGAGAGTGTACTCTGGTGGATCGTCGGATGTTGGGAATATTTCTTGTAAGTAAAAAGCGATCTAGAAGGAACTGCGGTTCACCAGTGCACATTATCTTGAGGGCTAGACAGCCAACAAGATAGAGACGCCTACTTCGGACTGAAAGCCAGCCCAGAGACGGGCGATATGGGGAGGCGTGAGTTTCCCCCATTATTTCAACGATTCTCAAAGTTTTCTGTTTAATTGAACTAATTGTAAAATTTTTGGAGTCTACTAAGAGCTGAAAAAACAGTATGCATCGGTATGAGTCAATTTTTCAATGTCTTCAGGTATAAAAATAGTCTATTGATGGTAAACACTCATGAACTTCTCACGGTTGATTCAATCACTGTTGCGAATATTTGAAGAATCGATGAATATCAATAATAATGATTTTGTCATTCCACTTGATCGACTCATCGCTTCATGAGTCGTTCTTTGCGATTTTGCCTGAGTAATAGAATGCGTTCACGATGTACACTGGCTGACAGGCGGGCAAAGGCCGTGAGGCAAAGAGGAGAAGCTCCCGAGTTGCAAATGTCCGTTCATCAAAGACGCTCGCGTTCCCGGGAGTATTTACACCATCGCTCTAGGCTGCAGTTTTCACTTGAAATCATCGAAAGTCTCATCACCTATTGGAGTGTGTCCACAAATTAAAAAAAAAAAAAAATTGATATTCGGAGGTTGAAAATGTGCCAACCTTAAAGTCTCACTTCCGAGGGTTCCAAGATAGATTTTCCGACGTTTTGGAACGTGTAAAGCATGAATTGTTAGGCGCACGGGTATAAGAATCAGCATTCATCGATCCCATGAGGATAACACGCATGATACGGTAGCGTCGCACGGAACCTAACATTTCGAGCAGGGCCCAAAACCCTGACATTTGCCACTAAATTTGATCCCATGGGCAAACCGTTCAAGCTTCGGGCTTGAGGTTTTGGAGTTTTCATTTGTCTGCCAAACACTCCGAGAAAAAATTGCTGGGGCCTCCGTAATTTCGCGTTTAAGGGTCGGACTAGTGCCACACGGAACTGACCAAGAAATTTAGCAAAAGCGGAATTCTGCGAAAAAGTACTCCGGAAAGTGGAACAAAAAAGCTGCACCTGACGATTTTCTTTGAGTGAAAGTTGGTGTAGAACGGCCTTGAGTAAGGAAAATTAATCTTTATCGAGGAGAACCGAGATTTTGGTCAAAATTGGTCCACAAAATCTACGTGCTCGCTATGCACCAAAAAGTGATTTTTCGGCTCTTGCAGCTTCCCCGCCCAAATCCCTAACGAGCCCCACAACGGCGTTTCACACTCATAAAGTCCGAAAAACGAAAAGGCCACAATGGACGATCCAGGCAATTTGACCCCTTTTTTGATGATGATATGTTTTCGGAGCCCTGGATCGAAAAACTAATGGTTGCCCCTAAAAGAGCACCAAAAAACCGTCGAAAATGACTTGTACAATTTTACCTCCCTTTGTTTTGAGGGTTCGTACAAGCAGGCACACATTATTTCAAAGATGCCACGGAGGTGCTCATATGCATGCATATGCAGTGCATCCGCGCATATGCACTGCTCACGTGCACATGTGCAACGCATCCGATTTGGTACGGAACTCGCTGAGTTCTGCTTTGGATCAGCTGATACCGAGGGAAACTCACGAACCGGCTGAAGTCGAAAAATCCTGATTTGAAATTTATAATGTCAGCTCAAATCCGATGAGCAGTTACATGTGCACTTGAGCAGTGCACATACACGCATATGCATCATTTGTGGACACACCCTCATACAAGTAAGCAAGTGAGTTTACTCGCACAGGGTGAGTGCCCGAAGCACATAAATAGAACAAGAGAAACTAGCTCTATCACAGCCATGCACGCCTTGCATTCCTCAGAGGATCATTCTCCCGCTCAGCCATAATCTTACAGCTCGTTGAGCAGAAGCAGTAACGCTAGAATTTCCCAAAAGCTCAACACGTTCGTTTAAAGACATTTTTGAGTCAAGGCTTTGAATTCTTGCCGCGACCTTAACGCCCACGACTTCACTAATCCAGAGTTCAGTTGTGCTCATGTAAACTAATCACTTCCCATTACCTTGAATTCCTAAATGATGAGGCCGAGTACCTAAAGAAAACCGTCAAAACAGAAATCAGATCATCCGAAGTCTTGCGGCTGTCACGTCAGGGCATACAAACACAAAAGCGTGTTACGATGGGCGCTGTTATTTCGCATACATATGGGATGCGACAGCGCGTTAACTCGCGAAATATGCGTATAATATCAAATAGTCAGTTCTCGCAAAGAGGCGGACACGAATATGAAGGGCGAGGGGCACATGCAGCCCGCTCAACGAGGCGTACATACATAGTTGACGGAGCCGTATGTAGTATGTGCGCGAGCGAGCGGTCACGAGCAGACCCTTTGCGGAGAACCAGTACGTTGAAAAATACAAATGAAACGCCAAGCGCTCAACAGACACGACGATCGTACATGTATGTTCAACCGTGGATGATGTACATCATGCTCTGCGAGCGAGTGTTGGAGGGATGGACCAGCCGGGGCGTGAACGCAAATCAATTTGGGAAGGGGGGTCGTCTCCGTTCTCTCTTACCGTCTATCTTTCAACCCCCGTTGCCAACTCGCGTGCTTGACAGAGAAAACGATTGCAAGTGAGAGAGAGACACACAGAGAGAAATTTGTTAGAGCGTTTGTTGCGTGAGTGAAACCCTGGTAAGGTTGCAGCGCCACGCTGCCAATATGCGTCCCATGTAAGGTTGAGGCTGCTTATTTTAGTTCAAAAGAGCGAAAGGGTAGGTCGCGTGCGCGTTATGCAGATGGGCACTGCTCCCCGTTATGGCTTTCATGCGTGATTTGCGCATGAGCTCTCACTCTCGTACCGTAATTGATTGAGAGATATTGTTGAAAGCGTGATCCCTTGAATGTTTGAGAGCTCGTGACCAAGATTGGACGATAGACTTCGTATAAGCGATCTGTTTTTGCTCAACCAGGCAAGATTTGTGAAAAACATACGGAGGCTTTTGGGATGATTACGCGATATTTTAAATAACCTTTGGGAGAATACGCAGAACATTGTATTGAGAATACATGAAAAAAGTAAGCAGATGATCAACGAATTCTGTCTAAAACGAGTTTCCAGATTCAAGGCGGTTTTTGGGTCATAAACACTCGCAATATTCTTTCGATCAATTAGAGTGAATGAGAATCTAAAGATGGAGAGTCTCCACACAGCCGTCTGTAATATATTTTTTTTAAACCACTTTCCGAGGTTATCTTGCGGGACCGACAGTTTAAGGTGGATACCGAACCACCGAAGCCACCGAAAAGCACTTGTGAATATTCACATTGCTGCCGGGCGAGATTCGAACCCCAGCCTTCTGCTGCGCTGAAGGCAAGGACCTCATGTACGAGGCCGCGGTAGCTTCTTCGTCTGAAATATGAGATGTGCCATAGGTATAATGATTAATGTTCAGCTTTCATTTCTGCGAAAAACGCAATCAGACCATCATAACGAGTCAAAACCTTCCATTTTGAGTGTGTCTTGGAAGTAGGACCTCATAATCTGATCCAAACCAACCCAATGTCCATTCGGACCTGGTGCCAGAAACAACTTTCATCAACAATCTTTGAAAAAACTATGCACGGACTGCTATCATAACTTGTCATTAATGGTTGATTTCGAGTCAATAATTAAATTTTTTTCCAAATTGATAATTGCTACAGTTTTGGGGGTACTCTGCCTCTTATAAAAAACAAGACACGCACGCTTGAGAGAATCTCACATGCCTCACAAAGAATTCACGCGAGCGTGCAGTGTCACTACATTTCGTCAGCACTCTCGCTCGCACGAGCTCTCGTCACTTTTCTGTGTCGTTTATCCATGCAAACTCCCCCTCCGATCGGAAAAGCCCTCAACGACGTGGCAGAAAGATGTCTGAGAACACTCTCTGTTGCTGTATCTCGGTAACCTCAGTGCGAAGGCTTCACGAAGATGCCTTAGCACTCTGTCCTCCGCCCAGCCAACACTCTCTGCCTGCAAATTCAGTTATTCGATAAAGCCTCTCGAGCTCGATTCCACTTGCATCTTGAATCTCTAAAGATACGAAATAAAATATGTGCAAGTCGGGTTTCACGGTCAAATTTGAAGCTTAGGTGGGAAAGAATCGATGGAATGGGATAGTTTCTGAGGTTTTTCAAAACATTTCGTTGAGATACTGTAACTCAGTTTGCTGAAACCAAGTAAATTAGAATACAACTACTCCACATATACATCACACTACTCCACACCTAGCTCGTACCGGGGTGTGTTGCTCGGCGTGTTGGCAAACGTTGGGGTATCCAAATGTGAATAAATAAAAAAGAATGAATGGCAAGTATTGGGGGACCGTAATATAGGTATTGCGCGTCCCAAGATTAACAGATCATCTGAATGGGCAGAAATCGTCACGCGGACTTGCACTCGCTATTTTGTTGCACTGTTGTAAGTAATGCAGGTCACAGTGCAATGTTATTGGGACAATGGTTTTCACAAACTACTAAGTTCACTGCATGTACACTCGGGAACAAAGTAAGTTGCACTGGGATGACGGTCAGTGGTATTTCGAGGACTTTCGTCTCACTCGCTCTCAATGGGTTACCGTACGAGTGCGAGTGAGATGACAGATCTCGACCGGTCACTGACCGTCACGGCCATTACAGTTCACCTTGTCTCTCAGTGTACATCATACTTTATCCACCGGATCTCTCGCTACAACTTGATCAAAATAAGGTCTCCTAAGTCTCGCGCGAACACGTTCCTTCGTATGCAAGGACCTGCGTTTGAGGATGAACTCGGGATGAATTGCCATATGTTCCCGTACGGGCGAGATTAACAGTTAATTCGAAGCTAGAGCATACTTTGGATCCCTCACGGCTCATTGGGCGGAAGTGGAGTTTCTCGGCTGAAAATTGTGTCTCATTAGTATTAAAAGTGTATGCTATTAGACAAAGTATCAGATGTTTTGTTCTTGGCTAGTATATGTGGAAATATTTTCAACTGACGACAGATTTGAGTGATGAGAATACTTTTGATTCACTTTGCGGATCACCAACGTTCATACCACAAGACATTTTGAAGCCAAGTTCAGCTGGCAGAATAATGAACAGTTCAGCGCGATAGTTGAGATTAGGAAAGATCAAGAATTTTCCTGGCCAAACTTCGTCTCTCGAGGAAAGTATTAGGTAGATTTCTTCAATTCTGCCGAAACCACCAACGTTCCTTTGACGGTGACCCTACATTGGTCTTTTATCGAAATAATTGAATCCAGCGCGATATCGACAATTTTGACACTGTCGCTACAAGCCATACTTTGCATGACCATCGATGATCAACCGAGTTGGGTTTAAGTAAGCGCCTAAAAACGTAACCATATTTGTACCAAACTTACTAGGGGGATTACAGTTCCGGGCCGCCAATCTTACAAACGATTCTTTTACAGTTTGATACTACTGAGAATATGGAAAATCCAGAGTAACTTACTCATTCCTCAGCTTTTTCACTTGATACACTGGTCCTTCATAGTGATGGCAAAACAGTTGGTAGCCATACTATCACAATGAATGTCTCTCTGCCATACAAACATTATTGATTACAGTAAGAAATGTAATATAATATTCCATCTAACTCTTGACAATCTTCAACTCGTCTTTCAGGTCGTGTAGCAAATCCGTGTATAGTATGTGCCACTTCAGAAAATAACAATGCCATCTGTGGGGGGTACTAGAGTGCATATATTAAACTGATTATGATGAATATCATTCATGCGAAAACAGTGTTCGGGTACGTTGGTCCACATCAATTCTGTGCACGAACACAAATCATTCAGATTTCATGGAGTGTGAGGTCCCAAGCAATTTGCAAATGCACTAAAACCTTCTCTTTTCTGAGGAAATCTATAACACCTGCGTCAAGATTGACAAATTTCATCTCCAAGGATTTGTGGTGTCGCCGCAAAATAGAGTCTTCGATACGATTACACTTCAAGGACATCCAGTCTGGCTACACAGACAGTGCACCAGACTAGCACTGCCCGGATTCAATTATAGTCTCATTGTTGCGCGCAGAGCTCTAACCCTGTTACATCCGATCAACGCGGCTCGGCATCTCCTCTCTCGGGCTTCCACCATCGAGCGCGTGCATGTGACGACCGAATTCGCGAGTGCTGCCTGCCCGGCTGACGCATTCGCTCCTTATACTACTTAATCCTCTGGATATCCCGGCGCTCAAGCGACCATCATAGCCTCCCGAACTCGCCGCCCATCTGCCTCCCTGATTCCATGAACGCGAATCTCGCTCGACTGGTCACGAATTCGAATGACTATAGATATAGTACCTGTAGCCCCCTTTCTGTCATGATAGAACGCCATCGAAAACTCCGATGCTCTGAGCTTCCATGACAGTCGTACTGGTTCTCTGAAAAGCCAAGCTCTTGGCCCCCGCTGATTCGATTCCAAGTGATCGTCTGCCTCCCGGAAACTTTTACTCCCCGCGATTGATTCGTAAGCCCTGTCGTTGCGAGCTGCCTGTGACTGCTCCCAAGAGACAACTATTGTCTCGCAAAAGACAAGCTCTGAGTCTGAGTGCTGTACAACGAGACGTCTTCAGCTACTAGCTAATCGAACCTATCTTTTCTCGCTGTCATATTCAGCACCCAGAGCATTGTGAATTTTCTTCATAACTCATATTTGCTAATAATCCTCGTATGAGGTATTGAATGCATTAATAAAAAAATAAATAAAAATAAAAATAAAAAAAACTCATATTACCTCCTTCGATTCATGAAGTACAGGATTAATATCATGAACGTGGAATTATTTAACCACTCGTATGAAACTCGGATGATGATTGAGAAAGCAATAAGACAACTTCGTTACATTTTTTTCCGATTTCAAGGCGAACCCTATCCGTAAGACGTCAAGTTCGAAGTTAACGGTCATTTCGGGGTGGATTTGGAGGTCGAAGAAATTTTTTTAACCTGTAGCTATTCCGAATACAAGGAGAACTGGGGGTTCTAAGTTATCAATCGACGAGACTAAACTAAACACCAATTCTAACAGTGTTACATATATATCAACTTCAATTCCGTCCAAAGATTTTTTCTATATCAAAAAACGTAGCTCAGCATCCATATTTTCAATCACCAATTCTGAAAATTTGTGATATTATAGAGTCAACAGCCCAAATGAAGTGAATAATCACCACTTTTTTCGAAACGTTGGTTGATTTGGAACCTTCCAATGAGCATACCGTCAAATCAAGTATTGTCTTGGAAATTCAAGACTGGAATTTGTTCACCTAATTCATCATGAAGTTATCTAGGCCCATGTTAAGGACTCACAAAACGTAGAGAGTAGCCAACTCTATGCGTGGTATTTGACAAATAAAAATAGTCCCTGGTGTCTGTCTTGATTGAGTGGCAGTATTCTCACCTAGCTTGTCCGGAGACTTGTACGTAGCTTGAGAATGAGTAGCTTCATCATAATGAACCAATATGTATAGTATAAGCGCAACTAAACACAGTATTCAATTACGAACTATGTTGAGAGAATCTAGAATATTATAGTAACTGGATATACATGTCTATTCTCTCCCAGTCTGTCCATGTATTTAATCGCATACGAGTTGAATGAAATTCGTGTTGAACGCCATTCGTTGCTGACTCAACTACTAGATTGAATATGAATGCCGTATATAGTGGATTCCGCCAAATTTTCCTCCCAAAATTGAGCCAACTTATTTTTCATAGGTTTTATGACCAAAATGCTCAGATTGGACCCCGAGCCATGCATTTCTTTCTTGTCAAGGGATTTACACAAAAAATGAGAAAATTTCTAGAAATAACGCCAGCGCATCCCAGATTCACTCTGAAGGAGTTTGTCACCGACAAAATTTCAAGCAAACATGTCAAACAATCGAATTACATTGCGGGAAGAGCCCCTGATACAGAGTTCCCAGTGCTGTATGTACATACATTTGTAGCCAAAGATTAGCCATGTAATTAACTTATATCAGGTCCATGTATACAACGTTACCCTACTCAAATTCAATTTATCTGGGCGGGAACAGATTTCTCCACCAAAATGTGATGGAATTAGATGAATTCTAGTATCTCCGTCAACTTCAATATTTTTGCGAGCGATTCTAGGGCGAAATGTGAGTTCCAGTGAAGAATTGAAATAATCTGCTCCAGAGTATGTACTTCCAACCCAAATCAACTATCTAATCACGAACTTCAAGGCCATTTGGTCCCATAATGTCAGGACTTCTCGCTAGACAATGAAACGTCGAAAACCAGAAAATGTCAGTTCCGTGGACTATTTTCCATGTGTCTTATACGTGTAAAAATCACATATACCGTTGTAGCTCATTCCAAAAAATCTTCTACATATATTCCATCACATATTATCACTCAATGTGCGAAAAGAAATGAAAGAAAGTTGGGATAAGGTAAGTATCGGATCTGTAATTTTAGAATGCGAAAATTGCTAGAGATACGTACGTTAATCGGTATTCATCTTATTTTGCATATCTCTTCAATTTTATCAACGAAGAGACACCGGTCCGGTGGAACCCTCGGTGATTTACTTACTTTTTCATCGGCAACGCCTCACATCAAGCTGATTTTCTCTCCAAGAAAATGATATGATGTAACCGGAGATTGCTGTTTCACTGACAAATGACTACCAGATTATTCTAACTACCACAACGAAGCAATAAGAAATGCAAGATCCAAACGTGTGGAAAGTATTACATGCAACAAAAGCTGAGAATCTACGTTTTATCAGAGTTTCACGGTTCAATGTCTTGATTCGTTACTGTATCGCCAAATCTTGATCGATTTGCGTGTTCCAAAGCTTAAATTGTTTGTCATAGTTACAGCTAAGTGACCTGATGATTTATTTGGCAAAATAAATTGTTTGAACAAAGTTATGACCAAATTACGGTCAAAAAATTATATTTCGGATCTAAAATTTTTGAATAATTCAACGCTCCTACCTGTTGACCTGTGTGGTAGTAGATCTTTTTTATCAGTGATTTCTCTTAAAAAGATAGTGAATCTAAGTGCTTGAACACTTATATACTTAAAAATAAATTCTCGAATGGTTTTTCTCGGAAATTGAAAATATGAAAAATTTTATGGTCGAAATACCAATATATTCAGATATTCATAGGGATATAAGGTTCATAGTTGAAATGACTATTATCTAAAGATGTAGTTGAAATAGCAAGACCGTATATTGTCAGATTTAGATGGAACTCTCAACTTTAGATGGAACTCTCTCCATGGAAGATCAGTGTAAGACCACCGCGAGGAAAACCTTTGCGGCTCTGTCGAAATTACGAAAATCTAGCGATTACATCCCCAAAGACACGAAGCTTATACTAGTCAAGTCCTTGGTCTTTCCTTACGTAGATTATTGTGCTGGGCTGTTCATTAGTTTATCGACCGAACTGCGGATCAAAATGTCTCGTTGTATGAACGCTGCACTTCGCTTCGCAACCGGAGTCGGCAGACATGACCACACCACTCCAACCTATCGGGAGTTGGAAATACTTCCGTACACGCAACGAATCAAGTATCTGACGCTTGGTCTCATTGCGTGTATTCTCAGTACCAAAGAGCCACAATATCTAGCCGAAAAACTCAATTTCCGTCCTCAGAGTCAGAAGGGATCCAAAAGATGCTCTAGTCTTGATTTGATAGTCAATTTTGCCCGTACTGAAACCTACCGCAACTCCTTTCAAATTGCAGGCCCTCGTATATGGAATGAGCTTCCTGAATGTACCCGCGCATGTCTGAAAAGTCCGTTTTTTAAAAAACTCGTGGCGAGAGATCTGTCGTCAACTGTATGATGTATTTTTACCTACGTAAATGAGAGTAGATACGCTCTCTATGAATTTTGTGATTTCGTGTGGAGCCTTTCAACTTCGCGACGTGCTATATCAGTATTATCAGCGCCACATGTTACTTATGTCTGTCAATTCCACTTTATTCACTATTTTTAAACTTAGATTTAATTTCACGTCGTTTGCCAGCACACCTCGGTCTGACCGAGCCGTGAAGTAGGATAATAACTGTATCTATGTAAAGTTGTTTGTATATATATGGACTATATAGGACCGACGAGTCCTTTGTCTGGAAATAAATATTCATCCATTCATCCATTCATTTAAATTATAATACTTGGAAAAATGATATATTTGAATTCAAAAGCTTCTAAACATCTCCAATCCCACCGTGTGAAACGGCTACATAGGTTTTGCTCAGAACGAGCTAATGATCTTGATTTGAATTGTTCTTGGCCTGCTGGATCCACTTCACGTGAATATGCTTCTGTGTACCTTGTAAATGATTCAGATTATTCTGTGAATATTCCAAAGCGATAAAGAGATTATCTATGGGCTGTTTTTACATAGATAAGAGCCCTTGCTGCTGAACTGACTTTCTTGAGTGTAAAATTACTCTGCTGATTTTAATTGACTCTAATCGCGATCCAACCCGTTGATTTCAAGCCCTAACACGGTACGAATACCACGTCGCTTGGTAGCGTTGCCGGTGGCCTACGCAGTGTCTTTTTTTTATAAGAACTGGCTCAAAATTCCGTTTGAATTCACTTGGGAAAATTGTATGAGAATAAATCGATCGATTGTCGATTTTAGACAGAATTTCGAGCCTGGCTCGTGCAACTATTGGTAGGTGGACTGGTGTTTTGCCCACCCTCGCGACGCGGATGATGATGATTATTCATGGATATCGCAGCCAAATATTGGGACGCGTATATCCAGAATTACCCTCTTAAATTATTCACCACGGAAATCCAGGGGTGAAGTGTGCATATGATATTCAAATTTTCCATTTTTCACTTTATCACTCTACTTCCGTCGAATTTAGATCGGTCAATTGGTGGTGCTCGTGGCTGCGAGGACCTGGTGCGACGTAGTCAAGAAGATGGCTGGAAATTGCCGTGGTTTGTCGGGCCAACTCCAGGAGCGGCTCCTGTGGCGAAGGTCCGGGCCTACAGGAGCTCTGGAAATTTGGCTGCTTCCTTGTTGAAGTATAGAACGAGAAGTGCTTGTCGCATCGGGTCCTCGCTGCTGCGATGCCTCAGCCGTTTGACGAGCATCCCCACTCGACCCATATATTCAGGCGGCTCGGAATTTAGCGGCCTGTAAACTACGCGACACACATACATCCGATACCTATTGAAGTATCGGTGACCTGAGAAACTACATAAGTGTGCTTGCGTGAAAGTATATGATCGTCTGTGAAACTGACTCTAACAGGGGGAATACCCTATTCTACAGCTATTGCTATATGTACATGTATCCTAGGACTGGGACTATCCGCAAATCATCCGGATACTTTTCGGATATCTGGATATCCGGATGGTAAGAAGTTGTATATAAAGATCAAACATCTCGGATCCAGCATAATTCGAAAATATCCGGATATCCGGATATTCAAAGGCCCAGCCCTAATGTATCTATATGTATGTTACAACGAAAACCCATGCGCGCGGTACGCAATAAAAAATATCAAAATTCAATAAAAAAGCAGCAGTTCAATAATGATACATGAGGTTATTATTTTCATGAAATGATCGATGATGATTGACTCTACTTACATGTTTGATCTGCATAAAAGCTCTGGAGGGCAACTGTTATATATATCTATATAACTGACGTTTAAAATTTACAGCGGGATTCCATACCTTACAATAGACGTGTGGGCCGTTTGTTTCTCAACTTCTGGATTTCTCGGACCAAAGCGTGTACGTCTTCGCGAATACGCCTAGATACAAATGTGGCGAGTGTTCCATGGCGAAAGTAGTTAGGAACGCAGACTTGTTCAAGGTAGTGTCGTAGGCCCTCAACAATTCCTCACCTGTAATCACGCAGGGAGGCATTTTTTGTCGCAGAGTACATAAGACGCCGAACTTCATTGCCAATGAGGATTCCACAAATTCTGACGCTCTCACTTGCCCTCTAACCGATAAATCTTGATTAATGCCAGAAGTAAACTCATTCAAGCCGATGCCTTTGATTTTGTTCACGCAGATGTCAAGCGGGCACAGGACGATGCGTGGTCGACAAGGCGCATCGGAATCAATGCCAGGCCTGCCGACTGAAAAAATGCATGCAGATGGGCATGAACAAAGACGGTGAGTACGAGATTCGACACTATGATATATACTCTGTACGATGTGCATTTGGCAATTATATCAGATGCAGTTAATTGAGTGTGTTTGCGGAGCATCTTTTCGTTCTCTCATGATTTTCACACCCGACACTTGATGAAATTCCGACCACAAAATCGCTCCTGGCATCACAAATACTGTTTCAAATATCAGAATAGGTTCCTAGGAGAAAATAAGGGATCAACAATGACAAAGCTATGCGATCTTGAACGGTTATTGATTTTTATTCTTCTCCCTCTCTTATGACTTCATACTCAACCCCCGTTTGTCGTCCATTACGTTTTTTACGTTTTTTGTAAAGCAGAATTTTTCAAAATTTTTTCCGAAGTGGGAAAATGGACCATACGATCACTCATTTAATTTTATAAGACTACCTAATGTTTTACCAGCTAACATGCGATGAATAACTGAATACTTTCCGTCATCAAAAGTAGGCAATGTCATACAAATATTAAAAGCTGATCAGAAATAATATTGCATTCCACATTAACTCCTCAATATTGATAAGAGGTGACATAATATTATTATGATTGCTGGGTAGGGGATGAGGATGATACCTGTTGAGACTAAAAATCTTTGTTCCCTTTAGTCACTGGAAGTAAGTTAGGGGTACAAAAAATATTGTAAAGTTAAAGAGACATCGTATCACAATGTGTCAGCTGATGTAGGGAGAATGATAGTGGATCCGAGGGTGAGAAAATTACAGTAAAGCAGAAAAAGCACCGATATGAGTTTGCAGGTTGAAGCGCATCTGCCATTTTATTCCGTCCTCGATTTTCTCTGCTCGATATATAAGAGCCGCTTTATTTTCGCGCTCGTTCCTCCCGAATCTCCCCCTTCTGTCTCTTTCTTTCACCTCCCTTGCGTAGCAAACTTTCTTATTGCCAAACTTGATGTCGTAAAGAGGAATTGGATCGGGTCCCCCTCAGAAATGGGCGCGAGCGAGGATGGATCGGGCTTTTTTTGGTTGCTTGTTGCGAGCCTCTTTGACATCGTTACGACAACGAAGACCTTGCGACACTCGTAATTTCGTCGTTGAAAGTCTCCTTGTTCGGATTCCCTCATCTCGCCCACAGTTGAATTAGATTGCTTCGAACTACGTGCGGTTGCGGAATTTTTCGATCACTCTTGGAATACAAAATTCAGAATCACGATTCCCGACGGGAAAAACATTTAATCTCAAGTTTCCGTTAAATTTTCACATACATTTGTGATGTATCTTTGTGGGGAAATATGTGAATCCGATCACTACTCGAAGATTAGCCTATTCATGACATGAATATTCATGGATTTTCCAGGTGCGAATCGCGCACGATCAGAGATCTACAGGGATGACCAAAAAGGATCATCAGCATTCGTTCCGCAATTTATCAGAGATCAGTTGACTGGCGTACATACCTCGGCGTGATATCAATCACAAAACTGACTTCAAAATCGACTCACGAGACTCACTCTTTTGAGAAGAAAAATGACCGATTCCATGTAAGATCAGGCAGTGAAAAAGGTTTGGATCACGAATTGTTTCGGGAATGAAATGTACGATTCCAAGGACAGAATTGCGGCACACGTATTTTTTTGTTCTGTTGGAAATCGCTTCCCCTTGGAGATGTGCGAGTTTTTCGATAGAGATCACAAATCGAGAATTGAGGTTATAAAATTAAAAAGGACTCAATAATCCCATAGCCAATCAACATGATTACTCAAATCTTGCTTATTACATCGATCTTACATTACGATATCAGAAGAAAGATCTAATGAATCGAAAAAATCAAGAGTGAAGCGATACCCGAAGGGGGCGTCCGTGTTACCGCAACACGTGACCGATCGAAGGCAGGCTGCGCAAACTGAACAAAAATCGTTTGTTGCTAATCAATGACGAATCAAAGCCAAATCACATTAATAGAATTAGTTTTATGAGGTCTCATCGCATCCTCTAATGATTCGAGTGCCCAAAATCTTGAGCGATAAGAATCCATACTGTGCAATGCTTCGTTGAAGATACATAATTGCACCCTTGGGGGATAAATTTTACATACTCGGTGGCATCAATTGGTGAGCTGTGGTTTTGCATGATTCTGACTGGGCAGTAAGCAAGCAGTTCACAGGGACAAGGATACGGAAGAGAGAGAAAGGGCTGTCGTATGGCATGGCGCGAGCGTGTGTGCAGGCTCACCACGAGCTCGGTAAACACATGGGGTGTTCGTTAGCTTGGCAGTCACGTGGCCAGCCTCCCAGTTCAGAGGCTTAATTGGAAGAAATAAACGTATGCGCGTTGAGAGGGATGCTCCCGTTCTCTCACAAAGGGTGCGAAAAACTTGTCACCTTCGAACGTGCAAACTCTTGCAGTCAGTGCAGAGGCATGCTGACTCGTTAGTCCAGGGCATGCAGCCTTACTTTATCATCGGTCAAGAATTTGATTTGAATAGAAAACAAACTCTTTTGTCTGTTTTATAATGAACAATATATCGCTGTACCCTGTTGAAAAATATCGCATTTTACACTTCCTCTTGCGAAGTGTACACATAGAAAGTTACCTTCCTTCGATTACTTGACGAAATTCCCGGTGCTATTAAAATTCCAGCTCAAGAGTTAGAGCTCACGTGTGGGTCAACTAATTATTGAAACATGATCATAATTATTTCCTGACGCTCCTACAACCACAGTGATGCCACTACCAGTATATTAATCAATGTTTCAACAAATTATGTAACCCTTTAACTTCAAACAATCCCTACCGGGTTCAATCTTACCACTGTTCCGTCATTTAGTTTTGCTTCTTTGAGTTGGCCACGCTCGAGTTGTCTGATCCATGCAGGGAAGTTGTGGGCGAGGCGGTAGACCACCTACGGGTTCATGCAAATTAGGGAACGCTCGCGTCGGCACGCGCGCACTGGTTGACAAGTTGAAGATGCGACCAAAGAGAAACAGACGAGCAGAAAAAAAGCTGAGCGATGATGGGACACGACGCGTGACGGCGCGAACATGTAAACCAAACGGCCAGAGGAAAAACTTGTGGCAAAGACTCATTAGGCTGCCCAGCAGTCCACGCAGGAGCATGTATATTACCCGCGCCACACGCTTTCGTCATTAAGCAAATCACGTCTTTGAGTTTAAACTGGCGGAAAAATGCCCCCGCGCTCACGAGTTAACAACCTCTTACGCACACGCAGATTCTTCGCTATTGTCACACATGAAGAAAATTGGTCTACTTTGAAGACCAAAAGGACTTGTCCAATCTTCACTTGTTGGATTGCTATTTCTGTAGTGATTTATACTCTAAAATCCATGACTCATATATACTACCGGTTGAAAGTTTCTGTACACTCAATAATGAAAAGCCCAAATCAGGGAATTCGATTCTTCCGGCCTCGTAGTTTCAGAACGAGTCTAACATAGCTCAGTTTTTTAAGAACTTCTCAAAGTTTTTCAGTTTGAAACAACAGCTAGTCGCTACCCTGTAGGGAAGTTAATGGGGTTTACAGCTGGATATCACAGTTAACCGTGCTATTTCCTATGGCAGAGTGTAACTTACAGCTGTAAACCTCATTAACTTTCCTATAATATTAATCTATAGATTAAGTCGGATTTTTTGGGAAATTCTAAAAAATTGGGCCAGCACTCAGACCTTTGAAAGTCAGACATGAGTCGGTGGATCAAAATGGTCAAAAAAATACCTGGAAATTGAAATCAAGAGCTCCAAAATTAATTTTTTGAGGTTATACTCCGTTGTTTCTTGTCCAAAAACGGACAGATTTCTTGACGAAAAATCCTTCTCAAAAACGGACCAGCTATTGAGGAATCTCAAAAGGACTCAGATTTTATTCAATGTATGTACTATTTTTGGATCCCCCACAAACTAAAAGGAAGAAACTGAGAGAAATCAAGAGAATATCACCATGGGACGATTTCTTCACTATTGATTAGCATTGAACCACCTTTTTAAGGTTTATCTTTCGTTACGAAAACAGTTTCATCTCGGACCAGAAACAACCTAAAATGATCTTCAAATTCGAATTCTGAAGCTCTTGGCTTTTATTTTGAAATGTTCTTAAATCATGTTGATCCATCAATTCATGCCTGACTTGCTGACTTTTGATACAATTTTCATGAATTTTACCAAAGATTCGACTCGAAATCTTGAAGACCGATTGTGTCTCAGGAAAAAAACCCCACACTAACAAGGGGAGTCCGGAGTCTCCGGGTCCTGAAATCTCACCAAAATTTTTTCACAGTCCCGTACCACCTAGAATATGAAGAATCTAAAGCAACTCTGTCAAATGGGCCTCCTGCTCTGAGCTACAGATAGAAACGTTAACATTGCTAGTATATCTATATATATCACTTTTTAACATGGGCCTATATGGGCAATGCTAATGTCATAGGCTGTAGCTCCGAACGGGAGGCCCATTTGACAGAGTTGCTTTGGGTTCTTCATATCCTAGGTGATACGAAACTGTAGAAAAATTTTGGTGAGATTTCAGGACCCGGAGACTCCGGACTCCCCTTGTAAGAGTTTTTAAAGTATTTGAAAAAAAGCTACAGAATAAGCTGACAAGGAGAGTCCAAGGAGTTTGGGAGCTGGATTTGGCTGAAACTCTGGGAATAATCTCTCTTTAGCACCAAAAGACGATACCCAAAGCCGCAGAGTCTAACGCTCAAGCGTTCCCGAGCTGCAGGCCATAACCCATGCATTGCAGTACATCTATATATCGACGCCTCTTACGAAGATAAACACCTATTTTCTTGTGACTGACGAAGATTAACGTTTATTCGTTGTGAACACGAATATTAACGGATTCTTCTTAGGTCTACGAAAACTAACACTTACTCCTTAGGGACACGAAGATTAACGCATTCTCGTTAAGTCCACGAAGACTAACACTTACTCCTTAGGGGCACGAAGACTAACACTCACTCCTTAGGGCCACGAAGACTAAGACTTACTGCTCAACGGCCCATGAAACTAGCACTCACTCTTGAACGGTATGAAGACTATAACACACTTGCACACGTCCTCGTCCAAAGGGACGGAGACCAAGTATTTCGTCTTAGGGCCACGAAAAAAAACACATTCTCATTAGCGGCACAAAAATTAACGCATCGGTAGACTTCATTCATAGAGGGACGGAAACAATAAGTAGTTCGTCTTAAGTCCACGAAAAGTAACACATTTTTCTCTACGCCACGAAGACTAACACATTCTTCTCGATGGAATGAAAAACAACACATTCTCTTTGACGTGACGATGAACGGTAAGTGATTGTGTTAGCCTTCGTTCCGCTAAGAAGAATATGTTACTTTTCGTGGGCTTAAGACGAAGTACTTATCGACGCCTCTTACGAAGATAAACACATCCGCTAACGCCCACGAAGAAAAACACGGTGGCCGAAGATTAGCATCTGCTTTGTTACGGCCACGAAGATTAACACTTACTGTTTACGCCACGAAGATCAACACTTACGCCTCAGCGCCACGAAGATCATCTCTTACTGCTTAAGACCACGAAGAGTAACACTTACTCCTCAAACTGCACGAAGATTAACACATTCGCGCATTTTTTTCTCGAAGGGACGAAGATTATAAGTATTCCGTCTTAAGGCCACGAAAAGTAACACATTCTCCTTTACGCCACGAAAATTAACACATCCGTAGACTTCATTCTTGAAGGGACGGAGATTATAAGTACTTCGTCTTTAGCCCACGAAAAGTAACACATTCTTCTTAGCGGAACGAAGGCTAAGACAATCACTTACCGTTCATCGTCAGGTCAAAGAGAATGTGTTGTTTTAGTTGTGCTGGTAACTAGCATGTAAAACACATTACGTGTCTCGTGTGGAAAACTTTTTTCCAGCACTCGATACGTAATATACTATTTCATTCCATCGAGAAGAATGTGTTAGTCTTCGTGGCGTAGAGGAAAATGTGTCACTTTTCGTGGGCTTAAGACGAAATACTTATTGTCTCCGTCCCTCCATGAATGAAGTCTACCGATGCGTTGATTTTTGTGCCGCTAAAGAGAATGTGTTTTTTTTTCGTGGCCCTAAGACGAAATACTTGGTCTTCGTCCCTTCGGACGAGAATGTATGCAAGTGTGTTATAATATTCATACCGTTCGGGAGTAAGTGCTAGTTTCATGGGCCGTTGAGCAGTAAGTGTTAATCTTCGTGGCCCTAAGGAGTAAGTGTTAGTCTTCGTGGACTTAACGAGAATGCGTTAATCTTCGTGCCCCCAAGGAGTAAGTGTTAGTTTTCGTGGACCTAAGGAGAATCCGTTAATCTTCGTGTTCACAACGAATAAACGTTAATCTCCGTCAGTCACAAGAAAAGAGGTGTTTATCTTCGTAAGAGGCGTCGTTATAATCTCCGTCCCTTCAAGAATGGAGTCTACGAATGTGTTAGTCTTCGTGGCGTAAAGGGAAATGTGTTACTTTTCGTGGCCTTAAGACGGAATACTTATAGTCTTCGTCCCGTCAAGAAAAAAAATGCGCGAATGTGTTAATCTTCGTGCAGTTTGAGGAGTAAGTGTTACTCTTCGTGGTCTTAAGCAGTAAGAGATGATCTTCGTGGCGCTGAGGCGTAAGTGTTGTTCTTCGTGGCGTAAACAGTAAGTGTTAATCTTCGTGGCCGTAACAAAGCAAATGCTAATCTTCGGCCACCGTGTTTTTCTTCGTGGGCGTTAGCGGATGTGTTTATCTTCGTAAGAGGCGTCGATATGTGGGAAAATGGTATATCAGTGATTCCGTCGAAAGTGGGATTTTCCGTGCTCCATGTTCCTCTTAGTTTCTATGGGTCGGGATGTGTACTGTAGCAATTTTCTGGGGTGTATTCTATTGGTGCGCAACTATGTTAAGGCAAGTCCGTAATGCTCTGTTTTATCGACACGGCGTGAATTTAACGATTTCTAATTTTTAAATAATTGCAGACGCTTTTCTGAACGAACCATTGAGTGAGCGCGCTTCGCAGTAAAATTTCCAACAATTTGAGCTCTGTCTCGTCTCAAAACTCACGATATTCATTGAACGTTTTGACAAACTGCAATCTTGAGTTATCTTGCTGCATCATATAACCACGCTGTTATCCACGATTGCAGTTTGTCAAATCTCGGAAAATATACTACAAGTTTTGAGACGCAACAAAGCTCAAATGATCGCAAATTGTATCACGAAGCGCGCTAACTCAATCATTTGATCCGAAAAGTGTTTGCAAATATTTAAAAACTAGAAATTGTTTGAAGTAAATCATGCGGATTACCGTGGCACCATCTATGGAGTAGGAAGCACTACGGACTGGCCTTTAGTTTTGGAGACGATCCTAACGTTCCTGTATTTTGAAGTGCCTTCTTGGACGTGAACTTGGACTTTTGAATTTATCACGACGCATATGCAGAGTCAAAAATCCCTATATGTAGCTATGCACTTCAATTTGTGATACTTCAAATGACATAATCCACCAATTTGCGAATCGAAATAAAACCCTCAGCTCGAGCACGGCCATCCCACATTTTGAAGACGGATTAGCACCAAAACTGCTTGCACAGCACTAATTAGGTCGGTAAAGTCCCCGATCGTCTATTGAGCCGAGCCTTTCTAACCAATGAAATTAATTTCTAGATACTCAAATATATACACCTCATCCATGTGCAACAGTAGCCGAAAACTCGAATCCGCTCCCAGGCGCACCACATAACCGTGTTTTCTGAATGGCGTACAAAATTTCCTGTCCTTTCTGTCCCCATGTTGTGCTCCTCCCCAACGTGCTATATCGCTTCGTGAAACACATTTTCTTGAAGTATTTGTTTGGAATAGAGCAAATCTATGCCGAAAAGAGTCTACGATGTGTTGACGAGCCGTGGAGATAATTTTAGTGTCGAAATGTCCTTTCCGTCCCTGTCCTTTCCATCCCCCTCTGCGACCCCTTTAACTGCACATATCTTCGTTTGACTTTACTTTTGAGATACGTAGCCCAAGATACTTCCTGGCTGTGCCCAAACGAGCGAAAACCAACTGCAACAACCCACTGAAACTCGTCTGGGGCTGAAATAATTTTTTGGACCAAATCACGCCCGGTGACGATTTTGGCCCCAAAAAATCCCACTTTCGGCGGATTCACTCATATATAGATACACTGTAATGCATGGGTTGTAGCCTGTAGCTCGGAAACGCTTGAGCGTTAGACTCTGCGGCTTTGGGTATCATCTTTCGGTGCCAAGAGGAGATGATTCCCAGAGTTTCAGCCAAATCCAGCTCCCAAACACCGTGGACTCTCGTTGTGAGTTGAAGTCATTTTATTTGGCTCAACAGTGCCGGAGGAATCGAATTTCCTAAATAGGGCTTCTCATCTTTAGGTGTCTAAAAACTTCTGATCGGGCGTGTACATATAGGTAAAAAGAAAGTACAGACGATCAAGGAGACCGGGCCAGGTAATTACCGCAAAAGTGCATGAATGAGGTACATGAAGTCTTCCTCGTAACTGCATCAATTGAATGAGTACCTGATAGCATACAATATGATGACAAATATCATAGATGAATCTATTGGTTTTTCTTGCTACAATCGCTTTACTTAGCACGTCAATTGTGCAACGTTTCGACTGCTTTTATGACCCTCTTCAAGCTAAAGCTATAAAAATAATCAAAATTTACATATTTTCACAATCTTTTTCACAGAGTAAAATATCACATTTTGGAAAAAAATACCTCATCGTATCACACAGATACACTTGTTCGAGCGGTTGTCACACGTAATTCCTAAGCATAGCTAGGAGTCCAAATCGTTCTTCTAAATAGTTGGTGAAAATTATCGAGACCTGCAATTATATGGACCATTCTGACGCAATTCTATTGTATGATCACTTTACAAAAAATTTTATCACAAAATTATTTGAATTCACGTTTTTTATAGAATTTGCAACCTTTTAATTGTGTGGAGTCTACGATCTCTCATTTTCCTAGTACTTGTGAGGGAGATGGAATTCTCTTCCATGATTGAAGAGTGATCTTGGGAAGCGACCAGGCTAGATTGAGCTTTCAGAGCAAAACTGAACTATAGAGAAATTACTACTACCATCTATCACGCCTGTAAATATTTCATTTTCTTTCACAAATTTTTTGTAAAGTGATCATACGATAGAATCGCGTCAGAATGGTCCATATAATTGCAGATCTGGATAATTTTCACCAACGTTTTAGAAAAACGATTTTGACTCCTAGCTATGCTTAGAAATTACGTGTCACAACCGCTCGAACAAGTGTATTTGTGTGATATTATAAGGCACATTTTTCCAAAATGTGATATATTTTTCCAAAACTTTCAATTATTTTTATAATTTCAGCTTCAAAAGAGCTGTAGATAAAAGCAGTCGAAACGTTGCACAATTGACGTGCTAAGTGAAGCGATTATGGAAGGAAAAACCACTAGATTCATCTATAATATTTGTGATCGCCATCCTGCGATTGAGTCAAAGTATATAATATACATTACGATGACGCGATGCTTGGACATTCAACCTCACCCCCAATCGGCTGACGGCAGACTCTACTCTATTATATAATCGAATCGAACAATCGCATCAGAATCATGCCATAGTGCGGTCAGAGAGATATGACGTTGGGACGGAGAGAATAGACGCGGGCGCTCCGATGGCTCAATGGAACGGGCAAACAGAGCTTTTGCAAATATAGATATGAGATGGAGAAGAAGTGGCGCAGAGCTCCAGCAGTAGGGAATGGAATAATAATTCCATAATTCGAGAAGCGCGATGCGAGTATTCAAGCCGACGGTGCGCAGCTGATGAATGAATGAAATTGTGAAATCGAGGAAAAGGGGCACGTGCGGGCTGCGTAGCGCGTTCGGGTCATTTTTCGTCTGTTACGATGGACTCCGACTGTGCAGAGGGACGGGTTGTGACTATAAGGGTTACCTAACGGCAGACGCGCAACGGCAAACAATGCAACTGATTTCTGTGCGGACGCTAAATTTGCGCTGTCAGAAGCAGCCCACGAGCGCCCGCCAGGCTGACGCTCGTTTCTGCTTCGTGCGCTTCCGTCACATAACCCTGTTACGTAGTGAACTCCTAACGATATTAGGTTCTATCTCGTCTTTGCTAACATAGTTTGAAAATGAATTCACATTTGCTGATGGTATACAAACGTCATGCAGTGGTGTATATTTACTCCCCCGTCTTCGAACTTACTGAGACTCTGACGTATACTGCTTTTATTGACATCCTGGTACAAGAATTCTAAACCGGAAAAATTACAGAATCGAATTGAAAATAATGGTCCCTAGGAACTCCATTGAAAATCTCTGGAAATAACCAAAATGAGTGTTCGGAATTTTCCCGCGCTATCCGGTTCTTGTATGAAGATCAGCGTGGATTCTAAAGAGTTCTATCATTTTGCGTGCTCAATCGCGTCTCTGAATAGCTAAATAAAAATTTTTTTGGAATTCCACCCTCAACTTCTGGACCAGAACTTTTATGATGATTTACTTGAATGGTAATGAACTCCTCAAGAAATTGACTCAACATTAAGTTTCACCAGACTCTGTTGAGCTCCATATAACATTTGGAAGTTCATTTGGTCTTCCTTAAAATGCACATTGTACGCTGGTGGATGATCCGTTAGACGTTTTGACCAAAATAAATTCCCGCTACTGGCGATTTTTTATATTTAGTAACAAAATTTTGAGTATCTGTTAGTTTTTACGAGAGTAAACTACTGAGCTTTCAATAGTTTTACGTAGTTGCACAGAGTCTCAACAATTCCAAGCTCACATGAAGAGAATTACGACACGGAATATGCATGCAATTTAATAAAATTGAATCGGATATACAGAATCACTTGAATGAATTTGTGGATGCAATACAAACAACTTATCCCACATTTCAAGCACGCCTTTGTTTTGAATCCCTTCCCAAGATATGAAGTTTCTAGATTAAGATTCTATTTCTTCAGAATTTGTGGAACCAAGGAGAAGAATATTACGTGTATATAAACTTCGGGGATACCCCAAAAACGGGAGTTTTGGACTTTCTAGTGAAGAGCCAGATTCTAATGGCCTGATGAAACATAGACGACTTATTTGGCGTTGTTGGAACCTATGAAAGTCAATCCGGAACTTCCCGGATTTTCTCTGATCTTCAAAAACTATCAACTGTAACGTAAATGTATTTTTCGTGAGCATGGGACCATATGCGCAATGTCACTGTCATAGGCTGTCACTTTGAAACATTTGAGTGATCGATTCTGTGGCCCTCGATATCATCTTTTGGTGTCAAAAGTTGACGATTTCCAAACTTTCAGACGAATCTATGATCCGGAACCACCTTAGCTTGTTAGTCATGTGTGGGCCAAAATTTCGGCGGTCGTTTGCAGTCATGATAACCATGACTTTGCTTAATGCCCTCGGACATGGAATTTTTGAGTTAATAATAGACTGAATAAAATTGCGATACGGCCATTAACGCGAAAATTACAGGAGAAAACTTCCAAACGCGTCTGATTGGTGAATCGCATGCACTCATCGTTATAGATCGTAATCTGGTTTCGATGGTGAACAGGCGGACTCAATCATCACACAGCCCCACAAAAAAAAAAATTCTGACCTAACTCCCAAACCATACTACCTTTATGTTTTTGGGGTCGCTGAACCCGAATCCGAGGTCAGTTTGGTCCCGGCACGTCGAGATTTTGACATAACCTCAAAAAATCACAATTTTACAAAATCGATCGGAGATCATAACCAAACCATACTAAATACAGTTTTATGGAGTAACTATAGGTTTTTGGGGTCGCTGAATCCAAATCCGAGGTCGATTTGGTCCCAGCATAGCAAAGTTCTGACATAACCTCAAAAATTCGTGATTCTTCTAGAACGCTTGGAGCTGGTGATCAAACCATATTTTGTTTTGCACTTACTCCATGTTTTTGGGGTCGCTGAATCCAAATCCGAGGTTGATTTGATCCCAGCATTGCAAAGCCCTGACATAACCTTAAAAATCAGGGATTTTTCGAGAGTGCTTGGAGCTAGAGGTCTAACCATTCTTTGTGTTGCGCTTACTCTATGTTTTTGGGGGTCGCTGAATTCGAATCCTAGGTTCATTTGGCTCCAGCATTGCAAAGTTCTGACATAACCTCAAAAATCCGTGATGTCTTGAGAATGCTTGGAGCTGGTGATGAAACCATACTTTGTCTTGCACTTGTTGAACCAAGGATGTTTTCCGCCATATTTGGGAGCTGCTCCAAAGCCCTGACTCTCAAATTCCTATGACTCCACGTGAAAAAGCAGCTTGGAGTAGTTTTGAAAACGTATCATCTAACTTCTTAGGGAATAAAAAGAGCCCAAACTATGAAAAAATTGTCAAGAAAATGGTGAATGATTTCAAAAGCTTAGGATGTAATATGAGCCTCAAGCTACATTTCTTGGACGACCATCTGGGTGAATTCCCAGAAAACCTGGGAGACTTTAGTGAAGAGCAAGGTGAACGTTTCCATCAAGATGTTAAAGTAATGGAAACTCGCTATCAAGGAAGGTGGGATGTGAACATGGTGTCCGATTTCTGCTGGATGCTAAAGCGAGACACAACACCAGGGGAAAGAAAACGTTATACTATACATAGGTCATTCGAAGAAAAGAAGACTCGCTACAGCTCCAAGAAAGAGTAGAGCTCTGCTCCAATGACTGTTGCTCGGCAAGCTTTGGCTCCTCTCGCAAAACTCGCAAGGAGAGCTAAGGCACCCCGGTGTCTCGGTCCTGGAGCTTGACAAACCTCCGATCGTCATCAACCTCTGATCATCAGCGCCAAGCATCCTTGAGAAATCATGATTTTTTGAGGTTGTGTCGGAGCCTCAAGTGCTGGGACCATATCGACGCCTCTTACGAAGATAAACACATCCGCTAACGCCCACGAAGAAAAACACGGTGGCCGAAGATTAGCATTTGCTTCGTTACGGCCACGAAGATTAACACTTACTGTTTACGCCACGAAGAACAACACTTACGCCTCAGCGCCACGAAGATCATCTCTTACTGCTTAAGACCACGAAGAGTAACACTTACTCCTCAAACTGCACGAAGATTAACACATTCGCGCATTTTTTTTCTTGACGGGACGAAGACTATAAGTACTTCGTCTTAAGCCCACGAAAAGTAACATATTCTTCTTAGCGGAACGAAGGCTAACACAATCACTTACCGTTCATCGTCACGTCAAAGAGAATGTGTTGTTTTTCATTCCATCGAGAAGAATGTGTTAGTCTTCGTGGCGTAGAGAAAAATGTGTTACTTTTCGTGGACTCAAGACGAAATACTTGCAGTCTTCATCTCTCCATGAATGAAGTCTACCGATGCGTTAATTTTTGTGCCGCTAATGAGAATGTGTTTTTTTTTTTCGTGGCCCTAAGACGAAATACTTGGTCTCCGTCCCTTTGGACGAGGACGTGTGCAGTGTGTTATAGTCTTCATACCGTTCAAGAGTGAGTGCTAGTTTCATGGGCCGTTGAGCAGTAAGTGTTAGTCTTCGTGGCCCTAAGGAGTAAGTGTTAAACTTCGTGCCCCTAAGGAGTAAGTGTTAGTCTTCGTGGACTTAACGAGAATGCGTTAATCTTCGTGTCCCTAAGGAGTAAGTGTTAGTTTTCGTGGACCTAAGAAGAATCCGTTAATATTCGTGTTCACAACGAATAAACGTTAATCTTCGTCAGTCACAAGAAAATAGGTGTTTATCTTCGTAAGAGGCGTCGATATGGACCCCGGATTCGGATTCGGCGACCCCAAAAACTTCTAAGTTTTTGTAAGTGCAAAAAGTTTTTGTAAGTCTAGTAAGTGCAAAACGAAAAATGGTTTGATCACCAGCTCCAAGCATTCTCAAACAATCACGAATTTTTGAGGTTATGTCAGAACTTTGCTATGCTGGGATCAAATCGACCTCGGATTTGGATTCAGCGACCCCAAAAACATGGAGTAAGTGCAAAACAAAGTATGGTTTGATCACCAGCTCCAATCATTCTCGAAGAATTACGAATTTTTGAGGTTATGACAGAACTTTGCTATGTTGGGACCAAATCGACCTCGGATTTGGATTCAGAGACCCCAAAAACTTATAGTTACTCCATAAAACTGTATTTAGTATGGTTTGGTTATGATCTCCGATCGATTTTGTAAAATTGTGATTTTTTGAGGTTATGTCAAAATCTCGACGTGCTGAGACCAAACTGACCTCGGATTCGGGTTCAGCGACCCCAAAAACATAAAGGTAGCATGGTTTGGGAGTTAGGTCAGAACTTTTTTTTTGTGGGGCTGTGTTACACATCCAAATGAGCTCTCACCTATTATTCTTGAATAAGCCACCTTTGTCGGTACTGATCAATTCTGTTACATTCAGACGAAAATTACTACTTAACACTTACGTCAAGACCCGATAGGCCAGTCTCGCACCCAGCAAAATTGTGGCTATGGTTACAATCACATCACGCCTATACGACCGGCGACAGCGGATTCGGGTCTTAGCATCCTTAAATTATCCGGAACACTCAATTTCAGACCAAATTTGAGAATTTTGAAACCCAAGCTCAAAATTGCACCGAAAGAGATTCCTTTCAGAATATTCCTGTATATCAAATGGCACGCTCGAAAATGAGAATTCAGGTCCTTAGACTGTTTGACGTCACTGTCCTTTGAGCTAAACAAAAGGATCAGCTCTGCTAGTGACGTACCTATCACCATTTACAGTCTATAATATTCCCTGTCTTCCAGATTCTCGTGCCAGAACAGTGGCAATATGTACAACAAATAGAAAAATTACCGAAAGTGAATCGCAGTCTCTAATCACGTGCTCGTCTGAATGAAGGATTTTGTTCTACCTCACAAAAAAGTATTGGAATATGCTTGGGAATATGATTTAATATACCAAAATCCTGATATGCCCGAAAACACATCAAATACATTCAAAAAGTACGACAGCAACCTTGAACCACTTGTGGCGAGCATATGTTCAACATTGATATTGGAAGCAAGGTCAATGAACATGCATATTTACTGGGCTGATAGGGTAACAAATGAAGGCGCTCTTCGAAGGGAAGAGTCGAGTTAGCTGGCGGCAAGCCGCGCATCCTCTCAGCTTCTGCTCGGTGGGAGTGGTTTAGTCGATTCGTTACTCCCATACGGAAGGGCTCGTCCTTGCAATTTTCCTAGCTCAGTGTACACATTATCTACAAATTCAGTTTATAGACTAGACATATTCAAGTTCGCGAGTGACGGTAGCTTCGCACGGCCCAGAATATCTGTGTGACGCGCGCACGAGTCAAAGTGCCCGGAGGCTCGCCGGGCCGACATGCAGTCTCGGCGGGCGTTCGCTAACTGCATTGACTTTAATTATCAAGCCTCCCCGCTGCCTCTTGGCCCTGCGGCAAAGACGCCTGGCTACCGCCTTCTCAATCATACTGCCAGATCACACCGCCCGTTCCGCGACCGTGGGACACATTTCTCGCCAACTCTGTCAATGTCACGCGCTTCAAGTTGAACTACAAATTCTGCCTCGTTTGCAAATAATGCCACACAAGTGGTCCGGATTTGTTGAAACAAAATTGATTCGTAGATGATCCTGAACAAGCGACAAAAATGATTTTGAACTTATCCCTGGATAGCAGAGTTAACCACTGAATTATAACAGTCAATTGTTCTGTACATTCTTTCTCTCGGTTTTTGTAGAATCAATACAAGTCATTTGATTCGACAAACAAAAATGATAATTCAAATGGAGGATTGTATGATGTTACAGCGGTACAGAACGAGAGACAACCACGGAACACTGCAACCATCAGACCGGAGGCCCTCGTCGAAATGGACCACGAGCGAGCGTTGCGCGAAGCTGCTGTGGCTGTAGGCGTCTTTGGGTGAGTGACGAATCAGTTTGACATTTAAAAATTTTTTATATTCCACAAAAATGTGTCACACTATCCAACTGATTGGATGAGAAGAAGCTGCTTTTTCGGATAACAATATTCTGATAATAATCGAAGTTGTATTTCAATGGACTGATACATTCTCAAAAGTCTAAAAAAATCGACACCTTCTTACCGCGAGCCTGGCGTATCTCTCCAAATCTCAAACTGATACCATGTTTTGCCAAAAATGAGACATGTTTTATAGCTTTTTTGGCCTCGCTGAGGTGTCTTACATCAGGGGGAGGGCTTACTTTGGAGCATGTATTATAACTCTGATACCCACAGAGAATTGAATGAGTGCTCAACAAAAGTCGAATCGCATTCAGAATTTATGATAAATATTCATTCGAATCAGATTAATCATAAAATGAATAGACTCTCGATTATTGCATCTGTAAATTAATTAATATGAATGAGGAAGTCAATCCTGCAACAAGCGCATATATTTCAGGGGTGACTTACTTTCAGAGGTATTTTAGATGTCTCACATTCGCAGGAGGGGTTATAGCTTGTCTAATCACTGATGAGGGAGTCTTATTTTCGGGGGTGTCTTGCTTTTGGCAAAACACGGCAGTGAGAATAGTTTTAGGCTCAACAGCATTCACATTTTTCCGTAAAAATGATTTTCTCAACTATGACATGGATAGTACACTATAAGGTAAAAGTACCAATGAAGAGACACTTTTCCATAGGTATCGTGGTTACATTGGAATTCTGTCTCTCACAGAGTAGTTATATCGTTTTCTAGTGGATCATTGCATAGATAACTGTCTGTGGAAGAGGCTCAATTTTGTTCTTGAGCTTCAATGCAATAGAATCAATACAATAAATCAGTTACTGGGGCGTCGTAATGCCCCAATGGTGGGCCACCTATTCGAGTTGTGCCTGTGTAACGGGGCACCCGAGTCCCAGAGATGGACCACCTTTGTCCGTATGGTGGGACACCCGTGTCCGAGTGGTGGGCCACGATACTTTACGCACATAAAATTAGCATAGTAGGCTGTGTTTCTCCATTCTGTCAACCTTATGTGGATTAGGTACTTTTCACTCATGGAGGATAGTAAAGGGACTAGGGCGGGTTAAGCACGGTGAATCGGCCCTTGCCAGATATGGCACACAGAGTAATTTTCCCCACTTTCTAACACCTAAGTGAGTGGGGAAGAAATTCCTTAAAACCCAAGGTCACCCCTATTTTGTACGGCACCTAGAAACCCTTTGAAACGCTGAAATCGATGTTGCATCAATTGAATCGCATTCTACCGCATTTCGATAAATGGTTTCGAATTTTCTTTGTAGATCCTTGGAATTATACCAAACAACGGAATTTTTTAACATAATTAAGCCACGTGCAAATTCCTGTCCGTACGGATCCCCTGGGCAGGGCTGCCAACCTATAATCGCGGTCGAGAATCAGTGTTGCCAACTTGACGTAAAGTATGTATATATATATATGTATGTCTCTATAAAATATATATGTGATGGGAAATTATGTTTACGTCAAGTTGGCAGTTCTGATTTTCGATTGCGATTTTTTGTGTATTTAAATATTCATATATCTGCCCGTGGCTTAATTATGTTGATTCATTCATATGTTGTGTAAGTGTGTGAATGTGAATCCTCTATATGAGGCAGTCCATACCCGAAAACTTACCGCATCAATATATATACATATTGACCTGCGTGCTGGGGCCGGCTCGAGGATATGAGTGTTTGTGTGTGTGCGTGTATGTGTGTGTATTTTATGATTTTGTGTATGGTCACGAATCCGTTATTTGGTTCTTTCCGTATTCGGTCGTACACAGTGGAGTTAGTCACTCTGGTGCTCAGGGCCTAAACGGAAATTACCTGACGGTATCGTTTTTTACGCTTTCGAACGTGTATCTATGTAAATGTGTGTAAAGTAAAGTATAAGTGAGTATTTAATTATGTAGTGTGTTCTAAATGTGTTTGAGTGTTTTTGTATATATATTGGGGTGATATATATTTATAGTTCATGTAGTGTTGATTGAATGGCCATATTATATGAATTGAAGAGAGTTGTTTTGAGAATATTTGGAAGTTGAATTGAGATACCTATTCCAGCTACTTCTGATTAATCGTAAGGAACATTAATGGAATGATAAATGAGAGGGAATTCGAATTATTTCTGATAGAATATTGAGTTCATGTTATAAGACAGTCTATGTATGTCTGTTCGTAGCCCATAATTTCAAGCTTACAATAGAATATACAATCCTATGGATGAGTCATTGCTAACAGGGAACCTTCAAAGGATGTGTGTAGAATGACTCAGGAGTGTAGGGATTCTACTGGGCTGAAATTTTATATTGGGATCCGTCTGTTAGCTAATAAGAACACCTAATACTTGTCATTACCTCAGCACTTTTGTGAGGTACCCTTCCGCAGGCGATAGTCAAGTGTTGGATTCTTTGTTTGTTTTTGTCACGTCATTTTGAAAGTTAAATTTCCCACTATAATGTAATTTTTCAAATTTTGCAGAATTATCTAATATTTTGAAGTGAACCTGTCCTATCGTCATGGTCTTGATTTGAATGAGGAAAAGAGGAGTAATGTCTCTTACAGTCAATTTGAAATTGTCGGAAATATTCTTGAAGAAAATTGGAATTTTTGGAAATCTAATATTATCTTTCCTTATTCTAATCATTTTACTCAATGTTTGTAATGGAATTCGAATTTCGTTGTGAGTTCTATTTCTTATTTGGAATGAAATGACACAAAAGGGAAGGGACGGCTGATTTTTCCGTCCCTTATGACTTTATTTGTAATTTGGAGGATCAATTTGACATTATTTTTACATATTTAATGGAACTAAATATTACACGATTATACTATAATATACTATTCAATTATACTAAAATTTACAAATGTATATTGTATAATATTATACTGAATATTCCTATTAACTGTATAGATTACCAGAAAAATATTATCCTGAGTATAATTTCCATATTTTTCGTTCACCTGGCTCATTCGAAGGTTCCTTGCACTTGGTGTTCCTGGCATCCTCCCACGAGAACATGAACATCTTGTCAATCCCTTACCACCGCTTCTGACTCTGGGGAAACGCCATCACTGCTTGCTCTCATACGACACCTGAACAATTTTGCACCATTGTAGCTGCATACATGCTGTAACAATTATGCAGAACTGTTGATCCCTGAGTCGGTTTCGATGTCCGTTTCAATAAATATGAAAACAATATTATACCAGTTTTTGCCTGAATAAAATCGATTTATTTGTTCGTGTGTGTGTTGATGTGAGATCGAGTTCATGTGTGTGTGTGTCTAAGTGTGAGTATGTGGGTGTGTATTGAGTGTGAGAGGGCGCGTGTATTTGATTTTATTCATTGAGAATTACTTTTTTTATTTGATAAATAATGGAATAATAACTCACCTGTAGTTACTCATTGATCCCACTGATTCCTTGTTGTCTTGATCTATTGTTGTCTCCGCTTCATCATCTTTTCTACTTGTAGTTGATTTCTCTGGCATCCTCCCACAAGAACAAGAAGCACTTGATAATTTCTTATCACCGCTCCTGAGCCTGTGGGAATGCCATTGCTGCATGTCTTTAAACGATACCTGACCAGTTCCGCACCATTGTAGCTGTATGCATGCAATACAATGATGCAGAACTGTTTCCCTTGGGTCGAGTTCGGCATCTGTTTAAATAAGAATGGATGAATACTATGTAATTCTTGGCAGAAATAAAATCAACTTGTTAGTTTGTGTATGTAAGAGTGTGTGAATGTATGTGTGTGTGTGTTTTTTTTATGGTTGTAAGTGTGTGCTAAGTGTGAATGAGAGTATGTATTTATGTGTATTTGATCGGTTATTTTATCCGCCGATAAATACTTCTTACATGTGATGAATAAGAAAATAATGAATTACCTATGTTTAATTGTCGATGCCGTGGATCCCTTGTTGTCTTGATCCCTTGTTGTCTCCGGTGTACTATCTTCTTGATACAAAGGTGGGAATTCCGCATCCACTGTGCTTGCGGTGAAAGGCGGTATAGAAGTTTGCACGGGTATCCTCAGCAAATTGTTAGTGCGCCGTCACTTGCACGCGCGGAAGAGTGTAAGTGCTGCTATTGCATGGACTCTCCAACGCCACGATTGACAAATTCCACACTACTGTAGCTGCTTATATGGAGTAACAGTGATGTGGAACTGTGCAGATGTGGATAAGTTCTGATACAGCTTCCATGTAGCTGAACGGTTGTGTATTGAACAACACCTACCGTTTACGTTTGCGCGGCATAATCTGGGAACCTTTTCCGTGTTTAGAGTCAAGACTAAACTCTAGGACTCGACTAAATACCTATTATGGTGGTATTGGGTAAGCGTGTGTGTGTGTGGGGTGGATGGATGTGGTTGTGTGGTGGGTCTGTGTGTGTGTGTGCGCGCATGAGTCTGAATTCAAACAATTGTGAGTGGGTGTATAGGTGCGTAAGAATGTGTGCGCGCGCGTGATTGAGTGTGCGTGAAAATAAAATCAGGTCATAACTGTTACAGATCTCTAACTCACCGTAATTGGCACAATGGAAATATTACTATAGGAGAGTTTCTATTATAGAACGAGATTCGCTAAAATTTCACCAGGCAATTTCTCATGGGCGCTCTTGAGTCGGGCAATTGAGGGAAAAATTTTGTATGTGCTGATCTCAATTTCACAATAATTCCACAAGATGGTGCTTTGATCGCTCTTATGTAAATTCATAACTTGGAAACTGCAAGATACACGTATAATAGGAATCTATGAAAAAACTCTGATGAATTCCTAAAAATCGAACGCTCCGAATAAAGTGAAGCTCAGCGAGCGTTAGCGAGCAAGGCAATACCGCTAGTAGTATATTATGATACAAGGGCGCAAACGACGGTTTTCGCATTTCGAGTGACTTTTTTAGGCCCGAGCCGCAGGCGAGGATCTAAATAGTCAGGAGAAAGCGAAAACCGTTTCACCCGAGTATCATACCATGTTTTTTGATCTTCTGTGAGCAAATAAAAAGTTACAAACAGCGTGCAAATGACTCATTTGCGCACAGACGATCAAAAGGAAATATTTCGGTAACCGCAACTTTTAGTTTAGGTCTCTAAAAAATTCCAGAAAATTAAAAATTAAAGTTTTTGACACAATCATCAATCCAAACGGGATTTAACAACTTTATCGTTTCAATCGAGCCCTTTTGCATCAAAAATCTCTTAGAATTATATTAATCTGGTGCTGGAAAGTGGCCAAGAACGCAAAAACCATTCTTAAGGCAAATTTCGACTCACTAATTTGCGACTCCTGCGGACTTCTACGCCTGTGGAGGTATTGTTAGTTGACAACCGATGTAATTTCCTTTGGAATGACGACTCGAAAAAGTCGATTGGATGCAGTAGAACCAGAGATCTAGCTGATCCAAAAAATGAATAAATCCAAGGGACCAGATCTGTGAACCCACGGCTCCTTCAATTATGTCCATCAAGAATGCGTATCCCAAGTCGGAGTGTTTCAAAGATGTAAACAGGTGTTTTTTGCGAATTTTTCGACGTAGAGACCGAATTCGTGGTTAGTTTTGACCCCGACTTTCAGGTTTTTCATTAGGCTCAAAAAACTGAACCGAGAGTGGAGAGTCTTTTTCAGATTTTTTACACTCACTTGATGAGATGCATGATGAGAGTATATGTAGATTTGAATCGTGTATGTATTTAATCAAACTATGCTTTTTCACGTTTTTTGACCAGTTGCAAACGATGCCGATGGTTTCGAAACTCGGGTGAGATAAATGTGAGTTCTTGCTGAAGAAACTAGATCTCAATGCCTCGCACTCATCTCGTCCTCGAGCATCGATATTATTGGAATCGTTTTCAGCTAGCCAAAACGCGTGAAAAAGCATTTTTCAATTCAATACACACACGATTCAAACCTACCTATACACCCCATGCATCTCAGGTGTGTGTATGTAAAACGGCTGAAAATGACCCTCCGTTCTCGGTTCAGTTTTTTGAGCCCACTGAAAAACTTAGAGGTTGGGGTAAAAACGCAACATTCAGTTTCTACGTCGGAGAATTCACAAAGAACACATGTTCACATCTTTGGAACACTCCAAATGAAAATTTGCATTTTTGGCAGTCAATGGAGTGGCCATGGATTCCCGGACTTGGTACCTTGGATTATCTCTTTCATTCGACCAGCTAGGTCTCGGAATTAGCTGCATCAGACCGACTTTCTGTAGTGGCTAATTTAAAGGAAATCACATCAACTATCGATCCAAGATACTATAAAAGACGTAGAAAAACGCGTACTCGTAGGAGACGCTAATTAGTAAGTCGGAATTTGCTTTGAAAACAGTTTTATGATTTTTAACCACTTCCCATCACCAAAAGTGATATATGTCAGAGTTATTGATGACGAAGTCATCCTATCGCGCGCTGAGTTTTGTTGCGGCCGCACTAAACGATCCACGTAACTTGCGTGATGGAGTATATCTATATCTTGTACGCTTATCTCACCGACGCGCCGAGATTGTAAACAAACACGGGGGGATCTCTCATGCATAATATGTATAGGTTCTTTACGGAGTTACAATGCATATAAAGACGAGGCATATAAAGATGTTGCATATTTAATAATAAGAGTATTCGCTCTCCAAAATTCAAAAATACCACTGTACGTCGTGACGTCCCTTTATGGAATCTTTCCTTTCTTTGGGGGCATCTTAATATGAGTATAGTCCGGTGGAAACTTCAGAACAATGGGAACCACTTTATGCGAACCCTTAACCACACTTGAGAAAAAAAATCATAGAATTAGTTGTTGTTGTATATTTATTTTCGGTGCTGCTTCTCGCTCCATCATGGGCCTTTCGATCCAGGATTACTCAAAAAAATTATCATTTAAACATGAGTCTAAATGTCAGTTCCGCGCCTTGTGGGTTTTCTTCTTTTCGATCTTCGTGAGTATCAAGTCTTTAAGTTACAAGTACCGAAATCCCATTCCTCATGTGTACGCTGAGCTCGTACATTTCGTGGCGCAAATTTGCCCCAAATTTAACTCGTTCATTTTTCCTCGATAAAAGTGAATTTACCTCATTTCAAGTCTTTCCGCGCCAATTTTTTTGCAAAGTTCATCGTAAGGGGTATATTTTCCAGAGTATCGAAAAAAATTGATTTCCATTTTTTCACTGAATACTTTTTCAATGAAGTCTACGCTAGGTGAATTTTTATGCCAGTTCCCTGCCTTACCAGTGCGACCCACTGCAAAGATCTTAGCCTGCCTTTTGCCAGGTATCTGATGGCCGAATCAAAGCCCCGAGACTGTAGCTCGAACCATTCATTGAGATCCATTTTAGTGACAAATGTCAAGTTCGGTGCCCTCTCTAAAATGTATTTTTTCGTTCCCTGATAGCAGGGTGTCCATGTTATTCCCATGGCACCGATGAGTGGGAGAATGTACATACGTGTGCAAGTGAATTTATACTCTATTTGTTCCAAAAAGTCTAAGTATGCATGTTATAGAACCTTTAGAAGCGAAATTCGTAGTTGGCACATTGGTGCTCAAATATAAAAATTTCGTTCTTTATGACACTTTCTAATTTGATTGAGAATTGTTTTTCATCAGAATAGATTTTATGAGTTGAGAGGGTACTTTTCATCAAGATAGATATCGCCATAAGAGACAAGGACCGCAGTGTACGTGTAATAACGAGAAAATGTCCCTCATCGATTACACCTCGAATCTGTGCATCTCAATCATCTAACTCCAAAATGAATGGAAAGTTAATTTATGTGGCCAACGAATTACGAGAAATTCAATCAAATAGTAGTACTTCCGAGCAAACCTTCATGACTTCGTCATCAATCGCGCGTTCTACGGACGCACTTCATTTTTTTTTCTTTTATGTAAAACGGTCCGATAAACACAATGAGATTGTCAAATCCCGTTTGGTCCATAGATCACTGTGTCAAAAACCAATTTTTGATTTCCTGGAATTTTTTTAGGGGTCGAGATCAATAGTTGTAGATACGGAAATATTTCTTTATTATTTGGTATAGTTTCAGGGATATACAATAAAGAGATTCAGAACGATTCATCGAGATGCGTTAGAATGCAATTTCATTGGGGTATATGGACTTTTAGTGTTCTTCAGAGGCCTTTTAGGGTGCCGTACAAGATAGGGTCGACCTTGGGACCTAAGAAATTTCTTTTCCACTCAATTTAGTGTTAGAATCTGGGTAAAATCACTCCCGGTGCCAAATCTGATGGAAACAGTTGAGACGACAATGTTCTGTTTTCTTGAGACACATCGGTCAAAAGTCACAAGGAAGATAGGCGGACTTTTACTCGTTGAAAACTGCACTGTAGTGAATCTTCTCTTTCGACATGAATCAACTAACACGAACGGATTTTGACTGAAAATCAGCTATTTTAGCTGATTTTCAGTGGGAATTTGTCCACGTTAGCTGCAAATCACCTTAAATAGCTGATACATGTTGAGAGAGTTGAGATCGATGTCTCTCCATAGGGGCATGTCCAAAAAAACACGCACCTAATTAGGGACACCGAAAATTCTCTGTCCCTTTATCGGGACATGCGTGAAAAAAGTCGATCGATGAAGGGTCATGCTTGTAATAATGACAAAACTTGATGTATTGATGTTTAATTAATTGTAGGTTTTCGCAAACTTCGAGCAATAACCTATCACAATTAACAAGAGGAATATCCTTTCACAGCCTTGTACGATAAATATTGGTCTCTTTGTGAAGTGACTTTTCGAAGCGCTGGTAAAACCAAAGAGACCTAAAATTGGCCGTATAGAGACCTCCTTATTCTCAATTTTTTTTCAGAATTACTCAGTAAGTGATTATCTTTGCACTCATTCAATCGTCAAAAGAGATGGATGAACTCTATTATAGGATTTTTCCCCTTGCATTTTAATGGATTATATTCTCGTACCAGGACAGTTATTGCAGTGTCCCATGATTGGGACCTAAATCAAGGGGTGTGCCTTCATTGGTACTTTTACCTTACACAGAGAATTTCCTGAACCGAAGAAAATATGGAACTTTGCAGAATTGCAAGCGGCTGTTGATAAAAATTGCAGGCAGATTTGGAATATATACTGTTACAACTCTCTCAACTCTTGATCAATCTCTGAATTGTTCTGCTTTCTTGCTATGTGGTGCGCTCTCCAAATCTAATTTCGTAAGAATCAGCTTTCAGGGTCATTGAACCCTGACGGATCTAATCTGATTATAACTCCGTTTGAAAACCTTGATAGCAAAGCACAGTTTTGGATATCAATATCCCAAACTTTTTCATCACTATTGATACTGTGAGTGGACTTATGAGTGCGTGACTGTAAGATTCAGCGATCCGAAGTGACAGAGACGAAGCATCAATAGGTGGATGGTGATGAGGAAAAATTCTGCACAAAGACTTCTTTGTAACCCGCTCGGTAGCGTAAATCTGTGAAGTGTGAGACTCTCTTTGTAAAAAAAGCTGCGCAGCAAGCTTCAAAATGAAAAAAGTTCTGGCGATGTACGACAAACCGTATGCAAGTACAAGATGTGAGAAACTGTATCGAAATTTTTAATCCGATGCCAACCCGAGAGGCAGAAATCGATGAGCGCGCAAAGCGTACGTTTGATCTTGATCGCGTTGAGGACTCTACCTCCAGCTCTTTACTGTGCCACGCCGAGCGTGATCCATCAAGAAAAATTACCTTTGACTGATAGACGGCAGAGATGTGCCAGCGACAAACAAGAGCACATGTGAGCCTTATCGAAGCTGCCTGACGAGCCAAAAATAATGGAAAATCTATAAACCGAGGGCATAATCCGAGCGAGCTTTAATCTCCCTGCGCTACCTACTACACCGATGAACGAGACCATATCTTCAGTATGAGAATCGAAGTGCTCTTCTCTTCCCATGTAAAACATACGATTCCATGAACATATATGATCATGGAATCCGAGGATTCCATGGTCATATATGATCATACGTATAACCGTTTCAAACATTTCTTTTTATTCCAGAAAGTTGTGATATATTGATTCAAACCTACTCTAACATCAATACGTCACGATACTGATCATATACTAATGAAAAAAAATCTTCCCAGGAGTCGGTTTACGGCTTAAATAAAGTGGCATTTTTGACAAAACCTTGCTCTTCAGTGCTTCAAATGTTCAAAACCTGAGTATGACTCTGGAAAATATTTCTCTGAGTAATCTTCGATCACCACCGTGAAGTATTGGTGTTACACCAGCTGTAAGTTAGTATATCAAGTCTTTCCGGAATAAAAATGATAAATTTTCAAACCGATTGTATACCTGATCATATATGAACATGAAATCCATGGATTCCATGATCATGTATGTTCATGGAATCTTATATTCTACATGGGTTGAGTATGGTAGTTCCGACATTTTGTATTTCTACCACCCAGGGCTGGATTGGAAAGTTATGCTGATGCATTCTACAGTCTTATTAAAAATGGTCCAAGTTGGGGTAAAATTGCTCAGAATTGGATCATGATCAAAAATCATCGGTCAAAAATATCACTCGAATAAACATCAATACGTGACGAGCACAAATCTCAGTTTCCTAAGTAGAGTAGATCAGCGTTTAGTGAAACATTTGAGAATACGATTACTGCATTGAATTCTGGGGATTACTTACTCAATGAAGATAGTTGAAAAGCCCGGGAAACCTCCTGAGTTTTGTTCAGACTGTCAAGTTACAAGCTTTATCCTGTGGAAATACTGTGAAATCTAGAAAAAGTTCTCTGTGTGCAAATTTGCAGGAGGCAGAATGATTGATATTTTGCAAGTATTTCGTTACAATGTATACAAGTTTCAGGTGGCGGAGAAAAGTCAGTTTGATTCTAATGCTAATACTGGCCCATGTAGAACAGATGATTACAAATAAAATCGGTTTCAAAGTTTGTCATTTTCATTCCGAAATGGTGTGATATACTAATTTACAACACTAATACTTCATGGTGATGATCGAATATTACTCAGAAAACTTTTTTTCCGAAGTCATTCTCAGGTTATGAACATTTGAGGTACTGAAGAGGAAAGCCCACACTAAATATCATTTTTCGTCGAAAATGTCAGTTTTTGGGAAGTTGGGACTGACTCCTGGAAAGATTTTTTTCAGTAGTGTATGATCAGTATCGAGACTTATTGATGTTAGAATAGGTCTTAATCAATAATTCACAGCTTCCTTGAATAAAAATAAAATGTTTAAAGCGGTTTTATTTATGATCATATATGACCATGGAATCCTGAGATTCCATGATCATATATGTTCATGGATTCGTATGTTTTACATAGGGGGCTTGAGCTGTTTAGTGGACATCAATTAACTTCGACAACTGACTCACTCCGATTTTAGTTTTCAATCCACGAACACACCCAGAATGCAAGCGTAATAGATTCAAATGTCGTAATCTCAACAAAAACCAGCCTCCAAAGCACAGTGGCACTTTATTTCGTTCTTACACGATGATGGATGAGATCCGCTCTTGAGTCGGCTTGAGCGCGGTTACATATAATAACAAGTTGTCTAAGGGCTTGGTACCAGGTGAGGCAAGAATCAGATCTAAGTCAACTGGCGGGGTTTCGATTGGCGGCGAGCTCGAGTAACGCATGACCCTTGACGATACCATCAAAAATGGCCCTCGCCCTGTGCCTAGGCGTCGCTGACTGTGGCGAAGACGGCTTACTTCTATCGCCCATGGGCTCTGGACTTTCCACCGGAGCACGTACCAACTGCAGCCTCGCGGGCGTGTCTCCTGTGTCACCGATGTGCATCTCGGGCAGCCGGAACGGCTCCGATCTCGGCTCGTCGGAGTGGTGCCTGATGTTGCCCTCGGAGGACCGCCCGAGCCGTGCGGCTAGCCTCAGGCCCGAGAACAATCCAGACGCGGGACCAGCGCTGGCTCTGGGACTGTCTAGTTGCTCGGACTTGGTCTTGCGGATGATGAGGGCCAGTCGTCGCCTGACTTCCTGACGCCTCTGCTCGTCGCTCGTGGGGCTGGGCGGACGTCGGGGCCTACGCCGCTGGAGCAGCTCACCATCGGGGTTGGACTCGGTCTGGAGCAGCCGGGCGAACGAAAGACAGAGCTGCTGCATGGATTCGTGCTCGATGAGGACGCAGTCACCCCGCTGACGCAGACCCAACAGCTCGGATTCGGCAGAACGCAACTTGGCCTCAGCGAACTCGCGACGCGCGCGCTCTTCGGCCAGCTGCGAGCGTAACTCCTCCAACTCGTCGTCGCTTCTGGTGATGGTGTCTGGACCCGTAGACTCGTCATCGTCCTCCTCCTTAGCGTCTAGATGTACCTGAACTGCTACCGATAGGGGTCCCTCCGCTTGGATGGCCTGGTCCACACCTGCTATCGTCGAGACATTCGGTTCAGACAGCGACAGCAGCTGAGACTGTAGATCCAGGTGAAGTTGCATTCTCGACGAGCCTGAGACTTCCTCTGCCTGCGAAAGCACCCATTGTAACGAGATATTGATCAGGATTTTTGGTTCAGTATGGGGATAAGAGAGAGGCATCATTGAATAGCATTCAATTCTTTTTTCGGGCGCAGCGAAGGAAAAAATTCCCAGAGCAATCGAATACATCTTTAGGGCTAAACCTCAAATCTCTTTGGCTGAATCAATATAGGATCGCCCTGTGAAAATGGCCGACATCTCTAATTGTCACAGCGACAGAATATATGGTTCTAGAGAAAAAATGAGGAGACATGTAATTTTTTTTTCCGACCAAAACCTCTCGAAAGTTGTGCGAGTTTCAAGTTTAGAGGTAAAGTGACGAATTTCTTAAAATATGACTCTTGAAAATCACTAAAATTGCAACTACTCGACAGTCAGTAAGGGTATTGACACGAACTCTGTTTCATAGTGCTGAATGTATGTTCTTACATCAAAATTCTATCGCTGCATAGCAAAAATACCCGCTCACAGCTCGAGGAATCGTTATTTTATGGAAGATGGTCAAAATTGACTATCTCGAAACAGTACATAACGCGTCGAGTGCTGGAAAAATGTTTCCACCCAAGACACGTATGCAGTTTTATACGTCTGTACGCAGAAACAGCTTGTGCACGCTGTTTCTACGTATGGATGTATACAAGTATCGATATTTTTGGCTGAATTTTCTTTTGAGATCAGATTCAAATATTAGGAATGATTTTTTAATTAGTTCGGTCCGCTGCAGAACATGATTGGATCGAGCAGGAAAGAAACGATTCGAGAAAAAAAATGTCCAATCCTTCAAGCAGCAATAGCGCTGAACTTCTATCGTTTTCTCAATCACGAACATCATGAGAGCTATGACAATTATCTAAAATCTATCTAGATCTACTCTCATTATGCTCATGGTACCCTTATCTGTTCTGCAATATCCTGAGAGTACAATCTGATCCAGAAGAATGAAGTGACACTGCCGTTATCTGCTGTAATAGACAATATGTATATGTTCAAAATAATATTGTCAATTTGAGATGTATGGGAATAGGTCTAAGGGAAAGATGGTCTATCAATTTTCTCCGAATGTTCCATCGATGCCACATGTCTTTCAGAGGAAAAGAAGCACGAGGCAAATTTAAGAGCTTCTTTCACTGCAAGATGAAGCAGCTTAGATGGAATTTTGGGAGAAAATCACTCCATCTTGTCATTTCATTTCTCTGGATCAGATGGTACTCTCGGAATATTGTCAAGCAGATAAGGGCACCATGAGCATCATGAAAGTAGATCTAGATGAGTTTTAGATGATTTTCATACCTCTCATGATGATCCCGATTGAAAAAATAATAGAAGTTCAGCGCCATTGCTACTTGAAGGATTGAAATTTTTTTTTCTCGAATCGGTTTTTCCCTGCCCGATCTGAATCTTCGTACTCCTAAATATTTCAACTGCCCTGAAGTGGAACAGCAGTCTTAGAATGTTGGCAAAATTTACATTCTCGTATCAGTTCTTAATTTGGTTTCAGAGTTTCTGTACGATAACATTGCGGAGATTCACGATCAATCCATTCCTGACCTTCCAGAAGCACTTCACTGGATTCGCAAAATTATGCAGATCTGAATATTTCACATAATTTCTCTCTAAAATATCCCAAGAAATTTTTCGATAGCTGTCGGAAAATTATTCCTACCGCTCATCCTCATCTAAGACGGTTTAGATGTTTCATCACTTTTCGAAAAATTGAAGCGGTACCTCAGGTGTGCGAGCTCTCTCGAGCGGCTTGAGAGGTTTCCTGGGCCCTCTGTCGGCTGGGGGCACGTTGGGCCTGGGCCTGAGCCTCTTGACAATGTGCGATGTGACGGGAGGTAACAAAGTTGGAGTTCGCGTTGGCTGCTGTTGCTGTGGCTGCTTCCTGTAGACGATAGACGGAGATGGCCTCTTTGCCTGCTGGCGTGTGCAGGCACTTTTTGGCCTCGGAGCCTTGCTCGGGCTCTCGTGAACCTGCCGTCGCGACTGATGTTGCTGCTGTTGTTGCTTACCCGGGTGCAGACTGCCTGCCGAGGCAACACGTTTGCTCAGAGTGCTCGAGCTCTCTTTTTGCGTTGGCAGGCTGAGCCAGGCAAAATCGCTCTTGGCGTGGAGTTCGTTGCGCTGCAGTAGTCTGTTGATTTCACTGAGCGTCTCCTCGCGCACCGCCGGGTTCAGGCGCACGTCAACGACTACTAGACTCTTGTTGTGGCTGAGGAGCTCGACGATGTCACGGCCTACCTCGTCGCTCAGGCTGCACTGCTGCAGGTCGAGCGCCTTGAACCACAGGCTGTCTCGGATCGCATCGATTATACCTGCGCATCTCAAGCTTCACGGTCAACGCTGAAATTTTTGAGCGCTCGAAATATTGAAAGCGTGTGAGTAGGCAAGAAATAGTATCATCATGCAAAAATCCACCCAGATAAGCTTGTGAACAAGCTTGACAAATACTGTAGCGGGGACTTACTGGAATATCGAAATACAATTTGCATCACAGCACCCAGGTCAATTATATCAAAAATTATTCTCGAGATCCTTAAAACAATGAAAGCACCGTCTTGTTTAAAGAACCACGATGGCATTTAAGAAAAGATTTGTAGAAAAATCTTGTGGTATGTTAGATACGCTATTTCTAATTGTTAGAATACTTTGATTGTTTGCCAGAAACATTTGAGGTTTTCTGGCAGTTTTGCAAGAAGTAATTTTCATCTTATCAATCCTGTGTTCAAGATATATGCGCTATGCTAGAAAAGGTATTCGTTCTACAGTCAATAAGTTTCAGATATAACAGAATTGATCTCATGAATGACAAAAAAGTGATCTTGGTATTAGTGCGGAGAATGTATCATTGTTAGAAACTATGTCATTCAAGAACAAAACAATTCTTCATGTTCCGTGGGAAAGTTTCCACCAAATCCACATACTCTGACAGACTCCCTCATTAACCTCCTTACTCAAAGTTTTTCCTCAAATATAGGATAAATCATTGAAAGTAGACACCAATGAAAATCTTGAGATATGAGGTAAGAGATGAAAGAGCACTCCCTTTCCAAATATTGTGTCGCGTTTCAAAAATTTAGAAATGGGACGGTGAGACTAGAGGAATAAGAATTGAGAAAGCTCCGATCTGAGCAAAAGTGTATCGGATCGTGAGAAAAAGTGAGGGCCGGCTTACCGGCTACTGCGATGCCTCCGAGCTTCGCGTTGCCGTTGAGCGTGAGCCTTCTGAGCCCGGGCATTGCATCGAGCTTTGGCTCGCGATACCTCAGCGACTGCTTCCAAGCGTCGTGATAGAGGGCCAGCTTCTGCTTGGAGAGTGCCGATGCAAGGGCTGGCCCAGCTCCGGGCCCAAGATCGCAATGCGACAGATCGAGGCAGCGCAAACTCCGCAAATCGGCCACAGCCCGGCAGACGAGCTCGATTCCCTGCTCGCCGATGTGGCACCGCTGCAGCGACAGCCTCTGCAGACTCTTGGAGCCAGCCAAGCCGACGCAGAGGACGGCCAGGCAGTCCGCGGGTACGGGTATGCCCTCGAACTCGAGGCTCTGCAGGCAGGTCGAATTTCGAGCGCACTGGGCGACGGCGTGCGAAAGCCACTCGATAAGGAAGCGCGTCAGCACGACTGGTGCACCCTTACCAACCGCCCGAGCTTTAGACTCGGTCGTCGCGTCGTCGAGAAGCTTGCGGTGCTGATACTTGCTCCGCACGCTTATGGACCTGAGCGCACGTAGATACTGTTCTATGTGAAATCTCCAAGAAAATGAGATGTAAGTGCATTGATCTACTGAAGAGACAAACCTGAGGCTGCGATCGAGCGACAGCGAATTTAGAATGGGCATCCAATCGTCCATCTTGACGCGATCGGTGGTAAAGTCGAGCGAGTGAGGCAGCGTAACGCAGATCATGGGCAGAGGCCGCAAACGCTGCTGCCTGCACAGCTCCAAGTAGCACGTGGCGAAGCTGTGCTGGTTCGGGCTGCCACCCGCCGCCTTGCCCGTTGTCGTCCCCGCGACCGTCATTCTCGATCTTTTCTCGATCTCCCCGATTCTGCCAAGTCCAGATCGATTTTTCACCTGCCTCCGCTAGCAGACATGATGATGATCTGCAATACAAACACGGCACCTGCAGCAGCCCGTGACATAACCCTCAATTCCAGATGAGCACTTGCGGACCAATTATCCCGCATTTTTCAAGATACCTCTGATTTGTTCTGCCCTGGATTCAGCTGCCCAGACAAAAAAATATTTCTGTGTGTATTTTCAAACTCAAATTTACAGTTTTCGAGGCGACAATCATGGAGAGGACTGAAGGTTATTCAACTGGCCCGAATGTAAACTTGCCACCTGCCTTTGTTATGAATTTCGTAAGCCCTAGCTAGGGATCGAGAATAGCCACTGGCTATACTTGGCAATCTTAACCGACATTTGCGTTTACCCGCAACCAATCCCAAGCCTGACATATTAGTGAGAGCACTGATAAAGGGGCATGAATACTAAAATTCACTTTCAACAGGTTTTATTTAGGAGTGAATTCTTGAACCACTACATCTATAGTAAACTTTTACGGTCAAGCGTTTGATAAATAAAAATTCATCTTTATACCTCGCTAACGCTCGTCTGGCTTGGAAGTATCTCTGATATGGTATGAGCCCCTGAAATGCTTCTGTAGTTCAACAATGTAACGTTGAGATTTCATAATACAGTGGATTCGGAAAAAATAATTGTAACCTAGTAACTGTAATTGAGAACTATTGAGTTGGTTTAATGTTGCGCGTAGTGAGGTTCCTGAATCACCAGTAAGTATCTAGAAATTTCGCTTAATTAATTCAATTTGTTGGAAGGATATTACAAAATTTATGATTATTCGCCTTATGAATCCTATCCCACTTATAATTTGTACCTAGATAAAAAACTAATCACGAAGGATATTTCTCTCTTCATCAATGAATAACATGTATATCCTTATTGCCCATCTTGTTTGACTCTGTCAATACACTAATTTCGAAATTATCATTCACATCCAATGATGCAATTTATACTGAGATAGACAACTATTCGAATGTAATAGACAGTGGGAACTTGAGCGATTTTCAACGATTTTCACTGAAATTTTAGTGAATTTTTAGTGGCATTTCTGCTGGAATTTTTGTGAAATTTTAGTGAATTTTCTACTGGAACTTTAGTGAAATTTCCAATGAAATTCTAGTGAAATCCCCACTGAAATTTTAGTGGAATTTTCACTGAAATTTAAGCGATTTCCACCGAAATTTTAGCGATTTTCACTGAAATTCTAGTAAAATTTCCACTGGAATTTTAGTGAAATTTTAGTGGAATTCTCGCTGGAATTTTAGCGAAATTTTAGTGACATTTTTACTAGAATTTCAGTGTAATTCTAATGAAGTTTCCACTGAATTTTCAGTGGAACTCCACTAACATTTTAGCGATTTTCACTGAAATCAGTGAAACGTATCACTTGAACTCTGTTGATTTCCACTGAAATCACTGAAGGTCAAGTACATCCATCCACCAACCAACCCACCTGACCACTAACCCCCACTCATCCAGAAACCCACCCACCCATCTACCCATCCATGGCCCAACAATGACCCATACGTCTCGTGTGGAAAAATTTTTCCTCCAGGCAAACCAAGCTGGACGCTGCCGTGGCCACATCCAACCCATGGGCTCAGTTTCCCGAAAATTCCCTTAGGAGAAAATGTTTCCAGCATTCGACGCGTAATATGTACTATTCCTGGCCAAATGATGAGTTTCACTTTGTCGCTCTGACATGGTCTTGCGAAAAATTGTCACATACACCTGTGCAACAATCAAACGGAACACTATTGTCAATGTTTGAGGCGAATGTGAGTTCGCTCTGATCATCCACAGTCGTACAACTTTTGCAGAAAGCTCTCAAACCGCATGTGCGAGCGCACGCCTTACAATCAACACCATGTTGAAAAAATTCTTGATTCCTTGATGGTTTGAGTTTTTGTCACAGAAAAAGTTAACTGCTCCTACAGTTAGAGAAAACCATAGCTATGATTTAAATAACACGAAATCGAACAGTACAAGAGCCAATTTCAAAGAATTGTTCATACTTTTATATCATTAAATCATAGCAACACCTAATGTGGACATTAATCTCGTTCATTACGTGCGAGCCAGACAAATATAGCACTTCCAGATCGAGCAAAGGAACAAATACAAATCCAATCTCATCAATGATATGCATATAGATTCCCTCTCATTGAATACGGGACGAGATATAATGATTTCATAAAGAACAACCCTAGCCGTCACTATTATCCCTCATCAAGATAATTTTGGGTAAATTATAATATGCATCCGAAATTCAATGTGATGAGCTTTTATTGGGAGTCCCACATACCTGGCTCTAATTAATCATCAAGACTGCACAGAAATTTGATACAATGATAATGACCCCATCCTTGCAGACGAAACTAATCGTTGCTAAATACACCCGCTCATTTCAACAAACAATAAAATATGCTCATCAGAATGAACTAATTAGCAATCAAAACCATGCCGAATAACAACTCGCTGATGTGAATCGAAGGCGTAATTATCAGTGATTGACCACTCACATGGGGGTGCATTATATTATAACAGAAATTCTACCGTGATTGGATTCTAATGATGAAATGTTTTTCCCTCGTCCACAGGCCTCCTGTCTCGTTAGCGATGGCAAGGTATGCAGCTCCATTGCCTCTGACGTCAGTTGCGCCAACAGCAAACTCTACATCGGCGCCATCGCCTTCTCGACAAGATAATGCAGATGGTAACGTCTCTGAATCATATCAATTCTCGGCAAATCTGAATGATTTCATGGTCAGATTGTGAATTCTTATGAAAACAGGCAATGCCTCGGAGGACAGCATAGATGTCACCAACGAGGAACCGCTCACACCCCAACCGCAGCAGCGTAATAATTGCAATCAACTTCCCCCTGTGATACCGGCAATATACTCTCCTGCGAGTGTCGAGACGGTGTACGAAACGTCCGCAAGGCTGCTGTTCATGGCTGTCAAGTGGGCAAAAAATCTCCCATCTTTTGCGAGCCTGCCCTTTCGAGATCAGGTGAGTCCACTATTCAACGCAGTATTGACTCGCGTCCTCTCTATCTTTGCTCCCCAAAGTCGAGCGCCGGAACATTTTTGTCTTGCATCTTGCGCACACTCAAACTTTTTCGAGTCAAATTTTTGCGGAATCATTGCGGAAAGCTCACATTGATCAACGAAAGGGAATTTTACATGCGAGTATGGAATATCTATTCAAAGGAAAATCGCTCGTTTTGAAGAACGTGCAAGAAGGTCTATGGACGAAAATGAAAATGACTGAAACAGGCAACTGACGCAAAAATTCACAGGTCATACTGTTGGAGGAAGCTTGGTCCGAGCTGTTCCTACTGAACGCAGTGCAATGGTGCCTACCGCTCGAATCGTCTTCATTGTTCAGCGCAGCGGAGCTTTCTGCTCTGGCGCTGGCGCCACACCCAGTGCACTCGCACCCTCACCCGGGTCTTCACTTGTCCTCGGCGAGCAAGTCGAGCCAGGTCGCGTCCGATGTGCGCTGCCTCCACGACATGCTCCATCGATACAAGTCCGTTATGGTAGATCCGGCCGAGTTCGCCTGCATGAAGGCCATCATACTTTTTCGGCCAGGTAGGCTCACCACATCAGTTATAATGATACGAGCGTTGTTCCTATGTAATTTCAAAATAATTACGAGAGTTTGTCGAGCTATGAGTTTGGAAATGATACTTTCCTGATCTGCGAATTCATCAAAGCTTGAAATGACGTGCCGAGTTTAACACGTTCGCTGCGTAGTCGAAAATCGAAATTCCGTCCGTGTGTGCGGACGGATCAACCGATGGGTTCCGCACAATTTTATTCCCCATAAGGTAAAGACTTTCAACACAGAAAGAAAGACTAAAGGGTCCCGTTGTAGCGAACGCGTTAATCGCTCGTTCTGTGAGAGCGACTTCCTTAACGGCCTCGATCGCATGTGATATTTGCAGAAACGAGAGGTCTCAAGGACCTTGTTCAGATCGAGAATCTGCAGGACCAGGCACAAGTGATGTTGGGCCAGCACACGCGCAGCCAGCACCCAAACCATCCCGCTCGCTTTGGTCGACTGTTACTGCTGCTGCCACTGCTCAGAAACGTTCCCGCGGCCCGAGTGGAGCTAATCTACTTTCAGAGGACTATCGGCAATACGCCCATGGAAAAGGTGCTCTGCGATATGTACAAGAATTGAGACCGCAATCCGCCCAGGCAAACAATGTAAATATTCCAATCGGTCATCGGTATACCAATGAATCGTCTTTTTAATCAAATATTTGCAACGTCTTTGCATGCACCTTCGTATCGCTGTGATCGAAAGACAAGCATACTCATCAAGTAATAATATTCAATGTCTTGACTGATAGCCAAAGTGAAGGCAAGAACTGTCCCACGCCGGAAGCATGTGTTGGATATCTGCCAGCTAGTCAAATATTATGAATGGTCTCGCAAAATTTCCGAGCTCGCGCACTCAAAGTACGTTCGCATCATTCGCACTCTTTTTCTCAACAAGTACATTAATCACCTTTGACAAAGTTAACTCTTGTCCTGACTAGAAAGAATCTCATGAACAAGAATATTATCGTGAAATAAATAGCAACTGAAACCCGTATTGGATACTTTTCTAAGCATCTTTACGCTACCGAGAAATCGTCAATGTTGAAAGAAAAACCAAATCATGGTATTAAAATCCTTGAGCCCTTATCGATGTAACACAGTGATACTATTGAATACATTCATGAGATAGAATTCGGAGCATCGCCAGCATGTATATGCAGCTAGCCCTTATTCCGCCAATAAGCATGATATGAGCGTGAGAATGTGATATTTTATGTTTCTCTCTGATCCACTAGATAAGTCAAGGCCTCCGATACAGATCTAAATAACTACGAAATTCCTTGAGCAACTGAATAACGGAAGCAACGAATCACGATTACAATAGGTCAAGGCCTAAAACTGGTGGATGAAATTTCATCACGAGCTATCAAACAGAAGTAAGAACTGTATCGCTAAACTCACAAAATATTATACGTGGGAATGACAGTGTTACACTAGAAATTCCTTGAAAACCACAAACGTTTTAATATATTTCAATATTACTTTGACACTCACAAAAGTTTTAAGTGACACAACCGTCAAATCATGACCATTCGTGTTTCTCATCCTTTGTGGTCTTAGTAAGGAAGGAGTAGAATGTATTAAAATTGCCGTTTTTTGCATGATTTAATTTGCCATAATTCACCTGCAATACATTATTTTATTATTGAAAGCGAAATAGTCAAGTGTTGACATGAAAAATAACTCCTTTGTACTCTCCTTGTCCGTGTCAATCGAGGGGAAGTCACTGAACTCCGGTGTATTCCGGATCAACTTTGACTGATAACTTCAGGGTATATACGTTGTACCTTCAGTGACCATAGGGGTCGGACGGGTCCTTATCACTAAAATTTCGGTGTTTTACAAATATTCACTGAAGTTTCAGTGATTATTACTGATTTGTGAAAAGTGCCCACTGATTCGCCAGTGAAACACTCCGAAACTCTAGTGAGCATGATAGCTGGTACCCACGGAGCACTGAAATCTCCGCGAAATGCGAATCGTCTCACTGATTCATCAGTGATGCTCACTCAAACTTTAGGGACGAGGATTGGTCTGACCGCCAATTACACTGAAGTTTCAGCCCTCCCACTGATGACTTCAGTCAAAGTTGGTCCGAAATACACCGAATTTCAGTGACTTTTCACTGATTGATAGGAGTAGAGAGAGTAGATACTTTAACTATTCAATCAGCCATGAAAAATAGAATTTATCGGATTAATTGTCGCCATAACAGTCACTGATGATCATTATCAATCCAGAAACTCTGCTTGCAAAATTCTCTTCAATGATCCCACAGATCTGGTACGTGCGAATGTCGTGAGAAACATACTTTCCCTGGATTCTCGAATGCGAGTTCTCAAACTTCTGCGATGGAACTTACTCCTCTCGATGCAAATTCTGATTTTCAATAATCGAACTTAATTTGAGAATTAGGAAAGATCTTTCGCCAATCGGTATGAACCAGCTGTCCCATTGGCGGTATGACACGATTGCGAATTTCGTCTCGATCATTTTGATGACGTTCATGTATGAAAATTAGTTTTTGTGCGATCTGACGACATCATTGTTATAGTGCATGTCTATAATATTTGTGAGTCAAAGATACCAAAGAATATGTTGTGACAATCCCTACGAGAATTATTCCAAGCAGCATTCATCCTTCACCGTGTAATATAACGTCAAACTCCTTGTCATTATTCCTCCCCCCCCCCTCCTGCGATGCATTGTACAAAGGTATCTTAACTGGATTTCTTGTGATATATGGAGAATAATCGTGAATACGTACCTAGATACATTCATATGAATTTAGAAATAATATGTAGGAGAGCACGCGAAGGACGACGCAATATTAGTTGTAATAAAGATGGATAAACTAATTGTGAGGACTCTTCAATTCTTCCAACCCCTCACAGCACCAAGTATATTTTTTGTTTCAAATCTACTTGATGTTCTCTTTAGTTCATTAGATAATCTCTGTCATCATTCAATTCAAGTAACTTGTCGCTATTTGAATTGACCAATAAGATTTATCGATGGTTCGATGACCGTTTGATTTGGTAACCAAATAGGCATGCAGAGAATCTTGGCGTGTTTGAAACATCCTCTGTTGAGAAGATAGATTGATGCAGTTAGCTTATAGGTGCCTGGTGGGTCCTGCGGTACCCACTAACAATATGTTGAACCTCATACATCTATGTCAATATTCCATGCCTCTCGAGATTCTATCATATTATTTCAGGCCATACCTAACTATTTTGTATGGTTATTGAGATCTATCAAGCGTCTTCAAGTTTCCAGACCACTTTCAGGAAATTGTTCGGCCAAATTTTCAAATTTCTTAGAATGAATCGTCACTGTACGAACAATATATTGCGTTTCCTGAGTTTTTAATCGGATTTGAGTCTACGGGATTGTCAGTGGTGCAAATACCACCCTTTTTACCAAGAATGCTCGCCTAGAATATTCATAAATAACCAAAGTTAGGAATCTGAACATGACGCATTACTTGACGAGATGAATAACTGACAGCATAGAATGTTTTATGCGATTCTGCGTGCATTGCGCCTCATCGCGAGCTCTAAAGAAGCAAATCAAAACAAAAATATAATAGAAACAAAATATCTGACCGAATTCAGATGGTTTCGGTTTCTATGGATTGAAGATGTTTAGAGAATACGAGGCTTGCGTATCGATTATCACGGAGACCAATGGTTTTGTTTCAATTGTGACAGTATCGAATAAACATTTAGTGTTTTCCTAACATGAATTGGAAATGAAATTCTGATGCTAGCGAGGCAAGATAAATGCACCAGTCGTACTCTTCACAGCAAATCTTCAAGGTTCAGCCATCAGTATCCGGAAGACCCCAATTGTATCATTGCTCTCTTATTTGAGCATAAGTTATAATACTTATTATTATCGATACGAGAGGTATAGGACTCCAGCTCACTGATGCTATCGCTATCATTATAGCTCGACAATGACTCATCGAGCTTTCGACCTTCTTCTTCCCCGTCAAAACTTGAAGCAGACTGGACCGGCAATCAATTAAATATCGTTTAAAGTATTAATAAGCATGACTCCCTGGACCCCTCCAACAACAGCGCAACTAAAAAGTAATCCAATCTGCTACACGAAATTTTGCGAAGCTCGCTAGCGCAAGGGGGTGGCGTGGAATGGAGAGTCGCAAAGCGCGTCGGCCTGACTCTACATATACATATTTATTTATCGCCCGCTTAATCCCTGACTTTACTCTCTCGCGCAGCGCTACCTACGCTCGGCTCAAGTGATGGGCGGGCGGGCTCGCGCGGTACACAGTCGCTGCCACATGGCACTTTGACGGCTCGGAAGCGAGCTCGCTTATATATAAATTATCCCGCGTAAAGACCGAGCGAGCTTTGGGGCAGCTTAAGATGTCAAATCCGATACGGGCTGTATACCCATAAGAGCGCGATAACTGAGAGCGCGCGCGCGTGCGATATCTCCTGCTCTCGTATGTGCTGCATCGTCAAGTGTAAAAGCTGCCCTATGCAGCCACTAGAACGTCAAGCCAATGCCCCTAGGCTCAGCTGCAAAATTGAAATGGGAGCTGGTGCTTTGGCCATGTAATGTTCGCCATGTGAGACTCGTAACAGCCGCTACCTGCTCATGTAGTAGCACTTGTGCAATGATTTTCAAGACTCTCTTCAGAACTGATTATTATCATTGACTTTGATTGGATAGCTTCCATTGCTCATGCCATAGTAATCCCTACTGTATTCAAAGGAAATTTAAACAAAATCTTTAGAGTCAATAAATTTATTGAAATTATATAACGAGTGATAAAGCCATCGTGGATAAAATCTTCAAAGACTCACGAGCTTGAGAAGTCCGATCCGCTGTCGTCGAATTTAAACCAAGAGTCGTACTGCGGATTATTCGTCAACTACGTTGCTCGGCACCAAATTCCGTATTCTCACTCCATATGAGTTTTCGCCTATCATGTTCAGCTGGCTCGACAATATTTTATTTGTAAAGATTTATAAAGATTGGGGATGAAACTTTCACGGTGGTCTGACCATACGTACGTGATGATCACTGGAAATTATTTCATGCATCTTTCGGGGGCCTAAGAAAGCGCTCGGACTAAAATTTATGGACAGATTACAGACGTCATAAATGATTTCAAAATAGCTTGGTCACCGATAGAATGCATCCTGAAATAATTGGCCGCATACTAGGGGAGAGTTATCCAAATAACGAGAGCATTGACCGAATAAAACTGATTTTGAGTGCATCTAATTTTTCGACTTGAACGATCTCGAATGTTGATCATATTGAAAATTACAGCCACGGATAAAACATCCAAATACGACCCATATTCTTCGTTGACTTATTTCTGCCCATTGGAGATTTTGAAATGACTGAAGAGGACGGTGACGAATGATATCACATTAATTTCGAAGCCCTAACACATGAAGAAATACTCATGAATATTGAATTCGAGGATAGATTTGGGTAAATTCAAATCCAATATTTGAAACGGGCGCTGCGCCAGGCATGAAAGTGAAAGCAATCATATTCTTGAGATCCCTGCGCACGCACAAGAAACAGATCATTTTCAATCGCCTGAAGAATAGCTTTGCAGAAGATAGCAAAAGTATAGGCTTCAGGACGCAAAAATGAATGTTCGAGGCCATCTTTTTTCTGAAAGAACACAAAATCCTACATCAAATATCAAATTTTCGGGGAATAAGGAAATGGCTCTCTGAGGAATTAATTAGATTTACTCTATTATGCTGTTTGGGGTGCTCCGAACGTCCGAATAGAACTAGCATAATCAAACGAATCCAAAAATTTTGTGTTTTCCACTCATTCGCTCGATGAAACCTTCCATAACCTCAAAATCGAGTTTACAAAGCCGATTTCGATAGGTTTTCTTCAAGACCTTTCGAATGCCGTGAATTGGGGTTTTGCATCTTTTTTGACCCTCTCAAAAAAAAGTTTGGCAAATTCGAGCAAATTAAAATAAGTATTGTGCAATTAGAAAAAAATGGACAACATCTTTTTGCATATTGCAAATTGTTTAACGTCAGGACAACTTGCACGATGTGACGTCACAGCGATACAGTCGTCAACTGCTACTATTTTGGATCATGTTTTAAAAGAGAAGGAAACAACAATATGAGGTTAAATAAATTCGAACAAATCGAGACAAGTATTGTGCGATTGGCAAAAAAATTACCAAAAATGTTTTTCGACTTGCGCAAAGTGTTTGACGTCAGGACGACTTGCAACGGGTCACGTGTCACAGGGATACAGTCATAGACTTTCGGACAATTTGCTCAAGATCAAAAAAACTTTTGGAAATTCTTTTTCCAATCGCACAATGCTTGTCTCGATTTGCTCGAATTTGTCAAACCTTTTTTCTGGAGGGGGGGGGGGGGGGGGTTTCAAAAAAATGCAAGAGGCCAATTACATCTTTTTATCTCTGATGTGATTCGAGGAATTTGGATTTTACTGCAAGAAAAAACAAAATTTTGTTCTGTGGGATTATTTGAAAGGATAAACTAAGAAATGAATAACTCATCATAACTTGATCAACTCACTTATCTCCCTGCGCGATACTAGCAAAAGTGCGAGCACATTCTTTGGCGACCGTGACAGAGGACACCGGAAAAATTTTCATCTGGTCTCATAGGCGATGAAAAGTTTCCATTTTATACCATAAAATCAAATGGAAGAGCTGAGAAAAGGATCTGAGATATGACCATATAGAGATTGGCGTCTTGTCAATCTTGAAGGACGGTAGGGAATTGAATCAATGCTCAAAATTTCATGATGGACATTTTATTACGACGTTTCGTCCACAAAGTTTCGTGGACCTCATCAAGCTCGAGTTTTTCTACTTCAACATAATATCAAGATAGAAAACAAAATGAAATATCATGTACAAATGATAGACGTATGAATGAAGTGATGCACAACTTACGTTATTCTTTAGATCGTCATGGTATTTTTGAGCGATCTTGGGCAACTTGTGCTGGATACCAGACATAACGTCTGGCTCCTGTCAATACAGGTAAACAGAGTGAGTCATCGATCTAGCTTCTCACTCATATTCATATTACCGCGTGATCACAGAGTACAGTAAGTGACATATATGAAAAATAGTGCAAGTGGGAGAGAGAAAAAGAGCGGGGGTCAACAGGATTTGTCAACCGTTGTCCACAGCGAATTATACATTCGATCGAGATTTTGAATATCGTCTCTCTTATTGATGGAGTTCCCTTCAAATTTTATGTGAATCGTCTTGAAAACCAAACGTTTTTGCCATCTCTGTTCCGTGTCTAAGTTGAATTCCAACTGAGATCTTGTTATTATTCCAGTTAATGGACAGAAGCTACAGACTTTTACAGATAAAAAATCTTTATTCGCAATATGATCGTTGATGGGCGTACCTAGTTGTCTTTTGGGCTCTCACACATACATGACTGAGCAGTCTTTGCACTGAAATTTATACACAACTCCAATTTTGTTTAATAGTCTCAGTTGGTCCTTGCCTAATTTTATTATTGAACTTAATGGCTCAGAAACTTTTAGAAGTTTGTGAATATCGTTGCGTTAGAACAAGGCATTACATCCCTCAAATAAAAGTTTATGGTACGTATGGGATAGAAATTTTGCTTTGGCTAGCATATAAGATTTGATTACAGCGTATTTTTTCTGCTTTGCTCCTTCGATCTTTTGAACGATGCATTCTACTTTTTATACATTCATCGATAAAATCTTTAGGGTAGTCATTATCTAAAAGGAATTGTTTTATGAAAGACAAGGTCAACGAATGAAATTTTTTATGTGAAAAAAGAGTGGATCTATTCTACTAAATTGAACACTGTGTTGTTTTTTTGGTTCATAGAATGATTGGATGTGGAATTCAAAATCCTGCCTAATGACATGGGCTTTTGATACAAATTTTATCATCTTCTCCAATCAGCGATATGTGTAGAAAATTGACGCTATTGTTGTTTTTAATGTTATGCATGAGTCGTAAATGCTCATTATAACTATTGAAAATATTGAGGACAAGACTGACAAGATGCCAACCTCTATACTTATCATCAAGAACGATAAATCGACAAAATTTCTGCTGAGACATGGCCCTTTTCCGCAGTTCTGTCTCGCGTGGAATTACTCACAAGCCAATTCCAGATTCCCGAGAGCTTTCTCTGTGAAAGCTTTTCATGAGAATCCCAACGACATTGAGTACAATAAGTGACTATTAGCTTCAGAAAAGAATCATTCAGAAGTTGATCACTCTCGAGAGAAGACTTTAGAAAACCAACTTCGCTGAGATGGAGCAGAGTTTGAATTTTGGTATGAATATATTGATATATGCAGAAAAAATGCTTCCGAAAGCAATCCCTCGAATAGTATCCATACGGGTAGTTTTATTTGATCCAATTTGTCGAACTAAGCGTCAAAATGCATTGCTACAGAACACATTCATCTATGTATTGGGGAAGGGTGAGTCTGTGAGAGAAAAACGAAGCTCTTTTGGAATAAACGGAGGTGAGAAAGTTGGTACAGAGCCAGAATACCAATGGTATGATTCAGTAGAGCAGATAAAATGATCTTTTGTGGACTATCTCACATCAATGGTAATGTTAGAATATTCCTCGGCTTAATTCAAAGGAAGGAGGCCTCCCACTCTTTGATGGTGTAATCTAGAACAACATTCACTGATTGAACTCAATTACATTTGCGTAGTCAGATCAAATGTGTTTTTGGGATATTACAATTGACGTGGGAGTTTGAAAATTTTCATTGGCCCTTTTTTCCGTTTCAACCACTCATTCTATGATATTTCCTCGAAATATCATCAAAATCAGTGAAGTGCAGCATCTCTCAATCGGTTGTGATATTTTTCTTCGAAGCAAACTATCTCGCGGCAGTTGTGATGGTGGTCAATGTAGATGTTGACCTATAGCATTGCAAGCGCATACCGTGACAATAACGCTGCGTGCTATTATATGGCGTTATTCTATACGAGCGATCGCGGGGTGGCGGCGCGTTACGTGGAGGGGTTGCTGCTGGCGGTGCGGGTGTATAGCAAAGCGGGGGCTTGTATGGCGCGACTCCGAGTATTGACTCGGCTCCCGTTGCGGGGGCGGAGTTTAAGCCGTGGCCTGGTGGCGGTGGCTGCTGCTGCCGTCGACAAAACTCCCGCTGAAGGCCGCGCGAGCCAGCAATGGCGCCGGGACTTGTTGTATTTGGCTCTTCGAGAGCATCACAGCCGACCCTCCCCCGCCCTGTGCTTGCATCTCTTCATATATATATACCCCCTTGCCTTCTGCACAGATACGGCTAAGGCCGTGCAGAGGAAATGTTTGTTGCTGTGAGTGCGAGCTTGTGTTCGAGCTTTCGATGTGCAAGCTCGTACGAGCTCGTATTTTGCTGCAAGTTGCGGCTCGTTGGATGCATGAGGTTGATCCAAGGTAGAGAAAAAGTAAAACCCAGAACTAGATTTACAGATGTAACAGTGAAGAAATTCATTTTGAAAGGTTCGGTTGCTGGTGAAATTGGGTATTTATACTCGCAAAACAAATTTCAAATATTATTCTGATTGTTTCTTGTGCTCGAGGTAGTTGATAATGCAATGATGGTTGTCTTTTGTAGATTGGTCGAGCAAATTTCAAATACCCGTCGGTGAGTTGTGAGCTCCATAGGTAATCCAAGACTTGTGCGATTATTCCCGCCATTCGGGTATTGCCAGGATCTTTATACATATTTATTCAACACGTTCACTGCAGTGGGTCTCACCGGTGCCACAGCGAGAAATCGAGGCAAATTCTTGGTATTTAGCATCTATGCTTTCAGATAGCTGCTAGCGACCACAACTTTGTTTAGATTTCTCGCTGTGCGGTGGGGCCCACTATCCATCAAGTTTCATCTTACGCCTGACAGCGGAAAAACATATCCAAAGGCTGATGTCACGTTTAATTCTTGTTGTGTGCGTTATAGTGGAAGTTTGTACACGGCAGTCGCGGCATCGAACTGGATTTGTCCAAATTTTGGCATAAGGTAAGTGTACCCAACATGCCCCCCCTTAAGCCATTTTGCCCATAACTTTGGCCCATCTCAATATTTTTTGACGTACTTTAGCTCATTTTGAAGTTTGAAAAAAAACCTTCAAAATGAGCTAACATACGTTGAATTTTGACCAACTACAGCCGAGTAATCTTAATTCTCGCAAAAGGTGTTTTTTTGGGAGTTCGCGAGGGGGTGTACCCAACATGCCCCCATTCTTCTCCGCGATCATAGTCGGCGCCAAGATTCTTAACGCTCACAGCTGTGCCTTCGGAGTCTGAGCGATATCTAATGGGTAGAATGTGACGTATTGTACGATTGGAAAAGATTAATCTTCAGTGACAGATGCTGCTTGGCAAAATAATTGAATATGCATTTCGAAAAGTCCCACGGAAAAAGCGTATCTTTATAGACGCTCAGTTTTGATTCTTTTCACGCTAAATTTCATTCAAGAAGGCAAGAGATCAGTAAGACGATAATTTATTTTAAAAAATACATGACTTTGAATTATTGTTTCCTCGTAAGGGTCAAAGAAATAATAATAAAGGATACAAATTAAAATCTGAGCGCGCAAAGTCTCGCTGCGGCGCGGGCGCCATCGTCCCTGCGCGCGCATCGGGCGCGCATGGTTCAAAATATTACCCACGTTCTGCAAGCAACGGCCGCGCGTTTTTTTCAACGCGCGAGTGGGTCTGACAGAATTTTACAATGCTTGCCTAGATGTACCTACGGTTTACACAATGAGCAAACCAACTTACTCGCAAATCGAGTCAATAAGAGTCAACGAGCGCAGATTTATGAAAAAATTATCCCGCAGTTGTAGGACACAACATCGCTCATGTCAAGTATTTTTTCTCGCGAGATAATGCTCAGATATATGATCGAAAAGAGCTTGAAAAGAATCGTGAAAAGCCCCAGGAGCGGTTCTAGTTTGATGTACAAACGTATAGCCCGACAGCAGCGGACTGCAGGAGCTCTCTTGTGGAATCGGACGGATGGGGGCATGTTGGGTACACCCCCTCGTTTTCAACTTGCCTCCGTATTTTGCTCATGAAATCGCTCCAGATTAGAGTTTTGCAACGCTGTAAAAAGGATTTTGAAGGTTTTGGAACAAGGAATCAAATGCGCTAAGGTACGTCAAGATTGGTTGAATCAAAACAATTTGGCAGAGGTTTGAATAAAGGCAATTTCTTAGGTGTGCAAACACGAAAAATGCAAAAACTCAATTCATATTTTCTGGGAGACGCAGAAATCATTTTGGGTCGGTCCAAATCATTAGTTTTCTCGTATTTTAACATAACAAACGTAAAAAAAAATTGCAGGGAGGTCCTCGAGTGCCCAGTTCTGAGATCGGCATATGGGGGCATGTTGGGTACAGGGGGCATGTTGGGTACACTTACCTTAATTACCGTTTCTTACGTGACTTGTCCATTAATTAGGAGAAATCGAACGATTATTAGCAGATTACTCGTTTTGAGTTCAGCAGTGTTCAACGTAACTCAGCTTATTTGGGAGCTTATTCCAAGTCCTACAAGCAGAGCCCAAACATGGGGGAAATTATCGAACCTCATTTGGATAATCTTACATTTACGTGAGGAAAAAAATCTTAGGTAAATCAAAAAATGTGGGCTCTCCCGAGCACAGCCTCTGCTCTGTCGTATGTGTACTGTTATTCACTGTAAACATCTTGGCATTGAAGGTATAGAAAAAGATGATCGGATTGAATCTATCACTTTTTCGTGCTTGAAAAGATTTGAAAAACATTTATGAACCGCAGCCCAAAACCAGGCTCAGCAATTGGAACAGAAGAATTAAAACAATAAAAATAAAAATATGAATTGGAACGCGCCAAAACTATGGTCAGGATTATTGTATTCCTGCAGGAGATATTGAGGCGCAGCTCCTTCTGGAGGCTGATTACTTTTTGCCGCACACCTCGCTTTAAGGTGCGATAGGTGTCAAAAAAGAACGAACTTGCAAAATCCGACCATGGGGTGCTCGAGCAAGTATGCCTTGAACTCGAAATGGACGCATCATTCGAAGAATTGTCACGGATCCTTTTTACTTGATCTTGGAAAGACCTACGAAAAGTTATCCCACACATTTTCCGATAAAATGGATACTTTTCGAGATATAGAAGCAATATTTTATACCCCAACTGATACTTTTCATCTCATATTAACTTAGAGAGAAATCAATCTACTCGCCATTTTGAAACGTGAACCGGTACGATTGAGGTTGAAGAGGATTTTTGATGTGTAAGAGCTCCCAAAAAGCACCCCATAGTTGGATTTTGCGGGCAATTTTTTGACACCTATCGCACCTTGAGGCGAAAGTGTGGACGATTCGTCCGATACTACTGATCTTCCTCATAAATATTCTTCACAATAGAGAAGATTATTCGGACCCACGGCGGGGCCCACTAAAATTAATAAAATACCGTACATAAATGTCAAACTGATGATTTTCCCAAAGGTTTGACCTCCAGAAGTGCTGGAATGAACATTTGTACTCTCTCGCAATCTAGACCGGAATCGCGATTCTGATGTTTCGCTATTTATAAAGATGAGTGTAGCAGTATTTTAGGTGAGAAAATTGTATGAGATTGGAAGTGAAGGGAGAGAGGAGGCGAGTGAGAATGCAAAAGAGGAAAAAAAAGCAATAGAAACTTTTCTAACCCTCCCGTCGCGTCACCATTTCATTTGCGTTCGCCACATAGAATCAAGATTAAGCAGAGACGGAGGTCATCAAGGATAGAGCGAAAGAGAAAAGGAGGGAGAGAGCAGTGTTAGTCTATCAGCCAGCTATATGTTCTGTAGCAAAGTAAAGATAACCGAAAAATTCTTTTTGCATTCGATTCCTTAGTTTACACTGATAATACCCTCATAAGTTTGCGCCCCGAAATAGTGGATACATTTTTGTTATTAACGAATTAATGCAAAAAATATGGTAAAACGATGATAACTTGAGACCTATCATAGATACAGGAAAATTTTTCAGATGAAAACTGTGCCGTTGAGTACAAGCTACGAGATCATGTACTCCATTGTGTCGCAAATGTTATAGTTTAAGCAATAATTATATTTGTTTATAACAAATAGACATAACTCAGTGTGATATCCAATATTCGAGGATATCTTTACGGAATCGTGAGAACACATCGATTTGAAGGAAATAAAGATTCTTGATATTTTTACGTAGAATCGTTAGTTTTTCAATTATACATGGTTAAATGTTGCAGTCTGCTCACCATTACTAGTGCGGGCGCTGGGGTGGGGTCTGAGTCGAAAATTCGTGTTCCAGAAGGTTTCAAGGTACAATCTCCTGTATTTTGAGGTGCTTAATCGATTGCACGAGGTCGCCAGCCCGAAAGCCCCGGAGATCTTTTGTTATTAACAATTCTTAGTGCAAAATTATGGTTTTTTGCAAAAAACTCGGAAAATATGCATTTTCACGAAAAATTTGTGGAGACCGAAGTTGTAGAGCGCAAAATTTCCTAAGGAAAAAGTTATCACAAATTTCCCGAAAAACCCAAGCCTGGGGCGGAAAATGCGCAAAAGCCGTTCCGCGCGTTCAACATTGGCTTAGATGGGGCAGCCGACGCAGCGCTAGTAAACTTGCTGCCAATTTGACAGTTGTCAATTTAGGCCTAGGTAACCAAAAGCATCTTGAAGAGGAAGAAATTCCCTTTGAAATGATGCAGGTCGTATCTCGCTGAGTACGAAGATTTTCCAGTGTGAAGCGGGAAGAAGAGGAAAATTGCGGATTCTGAGCGCTGCGTGCGGGCAGTTTTGCTGCAGAAATGGCGTTTTGACACACTTATTTCTCTTTCTTTCGAGCCATGCTCGAAGGGCTTCGTTCTTAGCGAGACACGATTTAAATCATTTTGAAGGTAATTTTTTCCTCTTCAAGATGCACTTGGTTGCCTAGCCGTAAATTGGCAACTGTCGAATTGACAGCGAGTTAAGTAGCGCTGCGTCGGCCACCCCATATAAGCCCATGTTAAACGCGCGGAACGGCTTTTGCGCATTTTCCGCCCCAGGCTTGGGTTTTTCGGGAAATTTGTGATAACTTTTTCCTTAGGAAATTTTGTGCTCTACAACTTCGGTCTCCACAAATTTTTCGTGAAAATGCATATTTTCCGAGTTTTTTGCAAAAACCATAATTTTGCACTAAAAATTGTTAATAACAAAAGATCTCCGGGGCTTTCGGGCTGGCGACCTCGTGCAATCGATTAAGCACCTCAAAACACAGGAGATTGTGCCTTGAAACCTTCTGGAACACGAATTTTCGACTCAGACCCCACCCCAGCGCCCGCACTAGTAATGGTGAGCAGAGGTACTGCAACATTTAACCATGTATAATTGAAAAACTAACGATTCTACGTAAAAATATCAAGAATCTTTATTTCCTTCAAATCGATGTGTTCTCACGATTCCGTAAAGATATCCTCGAATATTGGATAACACACTGAGTTATGTCTATTTGTTATAAACAAATATAATTATTGCTTAAACTATAACATTTGCGACACAATGGAGTACATGATCTCGTAGCTTGTACTCAACGGCACAGTTTTCATCTGAAAAATTTTCCTGTATCTATGATAGGTCTCAAGTTATCATCGTTTTACCATATTTTTTGCATTAATTTGTTAATAACAAAAATGTATCCACTATTTCGGGGCGCAAACTTATGAGGGTATCATCAGTGTAAACTAAGGAATCGAATGCAAAAAGAATTTTTCGGTTATCTTTACTTTGCTACAGAACGTATAGCTGGCTGATAGACTATGTAGTGGCACTTTGGTTCGAAGCCGCTCGAGTCGAGACTCCACTTATTTTATTACATTATCATACCAACTACCGACGCCGTGCCGTGCGCCGGGGGACGGGGGGGGGGTGAATGGGGAGACTGAAGGAGGATGGGATGGAAGCTGTGCGGCCGAGTGAGAGCTTGCGCAACGGGAGGGACGCGTGTCGCAAGTGACGCACCGTTGCTGCGAGGAAAGCCAGCCCAGACGCTCGATAAGTGGGACTCTAAAACGACGACGGCTTCGAAATCTCCTTAGAGCCTTGTCTTTGATTACCGATCCTCGTTGTTTCGCTCCGTCTCTCGTAAAATTCAAGAGCTTCCCGCGAGGAGAGTGCGCCGAGTCGGAAATCGAACCGAGCGAGCCAGTAGCAACTGCTCGAATATATAGATCGTCGTACTTCTAATCCATCATCGGCTCTTTTTGCAACTAGTGTCAATAATTATTCGATAAGTTACGAAGCGGGTACAAAAGTGTGTCGAAGAATCATGAAAATTGGTCGGGCAACTCAACAGTCAAAATGAGTATTCTGACATTCTAACGGACCCAAAGAGTGATGAAAAATTCTAAATAGTAGCCGAAATCGCCTGGTACGCCGTCTTTACGGGGCTCCATGCTATCAGAGAGGATCTGGCTCACGCTTTATCGCGAGCTTGCGGGCTAAAGTCAGGGATGAACGGCTCAGCCGGAGAATCGAAGATACCCGCCATCAGCGCAGAGCATCACAGCACGGTATATAGCAGAGCGCTCGAGTAATCGCATGAAGCTTTCGCGGAGGCTGCGATGCGCGCGAGCTTCATCGGAGTCACGCCGTGCCGCCATGCCCCCTGTATATACTTATACCGCTATCGCATGCCAAAGCGAGCGACAGACGGAGCGAGAGAGAGCTTGCGCTTCGTGCATCAAAGCCAGGCGAGTTCGCTTTGATCATCGCTTCGATGGCACACGGTATGGCCTCGCTGGAGCGCCGAATTAATCCTCGCGAAGTTTCGTGGGGTTGAATCGCACGCTACTACACAGCTGAAGCTTTGTATACATTGCGGATCTCAATCGATATTATTCGCGCTCACGGACTCTGACATTTGTCTGTCTCTCTCTCCCTCTCGTTATAATCACGCGCGTCGCTTGTTGCGCGCATCGTTTGTGTATCTCGAGCTCGGCTGAGCGATGCCACGACGCAATACAGCATTTTCAATATCGGAACTGGCAAAATTTAGCCGGGAGAATCACAACGACACCCAAAGCTGTCAGTAGTTACAAATTTTTGAAGAAACCCGACAACTGATATATCTCTTAGCAAGTCAACCCTGAGGATTGACTAGAGAACGGGTAAGAAATTCAAATTCAAGTTAGGAGTTGGTGAATGGGAATTAAAAAAGGAGATGATATTGATTGACAGGAAATCTTTCAGGACATACCACACTCCCAGATAACATAATCCGAATTATCTATTGACGCTGCTAATAATTTTGAAAGTTACATCGAGAATCTAAGGTTGTTTCATCAACACGTTCACTGCGATGGGCCCCACGGGTGAGGCCCGCGCGTCCTTTCCTGTGTGCGATGGGCCCCACCCGTGGGGCCCACTTTTCATCGAGTATCAGCTCACGTCTATAACGGCGGAAATGTATCCAATGGCTTATGTCGTGAGTGTTTCTCCTTGTTTGTGTTGTAATGAACATGTGTGCACAGCAGTTTCGGTATGGGACTCGATTCCGCCGAGTTTTTCTAGACTTTTTAAGCAATTTATTCGTCAAATACTCGAAATCAAGCGATTATCAGCACACTACTCACTTTGAGGTCGACGATTCCCAACATATTTTAGCTCATTTGAAAGCTCAATTCAAGACCTACAAACTGAGTCCGAGTACATTGGGAAGTATCCAACCTCATTTGAGTAATCTTCAATTTACGCGAGGGAAAAAATTAGGCTAATCCGAAAAATGTGGGTTCCAAGTGCAGCCTTTGCTCTATCTCATCTGTACACTATCGAGCACTGTAACTTTCGGAATTCAAACTAGAGAAGAGATTGTTCTATTTGAATATCAAACGCTGCAGACATGGGAAGTACGTCAATGAACCACAGCCCAAGATCTGGCTCAGCAATGCTGAAGCACGCTAGACCCACGATTAAATATTATTCTCTATGGGTGGAACAGATATTGAAGTACATATTCTTTTGGAGGCTCATAAAATTGAATTTGATGATTTTATTGATACTACTGATGATCCTCATGAATACTCTTCATATTACAGAAAAAATTTTGGGCCCCACCGGTGAGGCCCACTAACATTCGTGTAGATACTGTAAATAGAAGGCAAACTGATGATTGTCCGAAGGGTTTGGCTTCCGAAAGTGCTGAAACGCACATTTGTACTCTCTCGCAATCCAGACCGGAACCGCGATTTCGCCTTCACAGTGAACGTGTTTAAAGTAGTTTGAAGGAATATCCATTTTCACGACTATACGAGCTGAGATGAACGTTTTACTGTCGCTCTACAGAGTGTTAGTGACACAAGTTTTCATGTTCTCGTTGTAAAAAATGTGTAAAAAAATATAATGAGATCATTCTGCAACACCCTTGCTTATTCGCCGATGATAAATGGAAAAAAACCCGCTCGCGGCAAGGCAGCCTTGATACTTGACGCGTAAACGAAAAAGCTCAGGGTGAGTGAATCGTGTACGCACTTCGTGGTGCACAGCAAGCTCTCGCGTAGGCAAGAGGATTTCACACCGAGACCGAGAGAAGTGAGCAAATTTTTCAGCGCTTCCCATTCGCTTCGCTGACGTTTGAGAAATCAGGCTCTCGTATCACGTAGCCGATGCGGGATTTGAGCTGCCGGCCCGGCCGCGCCGGCCACTGGCTTTCGGGCTGCGCACTTCATTTCGCATTTCTCTCTCTTCTACCCTCCTCATTCCTTCGTATAGCCACCCGCGCACCGGCCACCACTGCGCCATCCTCGTCTCGGGGTTTTTGTATTCTGCTGGCTTACGCTCGGGGATATGGTTGCCCAAGGGTGAGGGCAAATAGAAAAGCATGCTGGCAAACATTCGTACTGCTCGGCGTGACTCAATAGATGCTAAGTATATCGAAGATTTATGAGAGCCGACGCTTCATCTGAATTCGCTCAAAAGTTCATCCCTTCATCTCTACGCCCTCTACTTGTTCTGCGAAAATTCGTCATGCTGGACGCAGTCGAATTAGATGCCTTATCTTGACCATACACTCATTGACAGAATGAAAATGGGGCGATTATCGGAACTCGCGATATCTCTTTCGCGTGTCCCAACTGATTACACCACATTGATCTAATCCACTCTTGGTTTAGAGGCTTAACGCAGCACAGTCGCGGAAGATTATTGATTGACTTCGCGCAATCTCCCCTGACATAATGAGGTCAAAGTACTCTACTGATTCTAGTGAGCCTTGACTCGTTCATAAGAAAGAGATGCAGTGAACCGAGTTCAAAAATGCAAGTTATGCGTCCACCATTAGCGTCTATGACTTTGTCCGCCATGACGTATAGGGGAGAGTGGGGCGAATTAGGACAGGGGCGAATTAGGACAAGCAAGATAGCTCGGTTGTGGGCAAGTCTAGGCTTCCGCCGCGTAAAAACATTTCCAATACTATCACAGACAATGGTTTTTATCCCGGTTAGACCTCCCGAAACGATACTGGGGGTCCTCGCTGACGTAGGGGTGCTTTTTGGGGGCCTCACGCGGTTCATTTTGAAAATGCAAGATCACACGCTGCTTCTGCAAAAGTGGGTCAGCTTAATCGACATTCAGGGGTCAAAAACTACCCTACGGAACGAAGATTTTGAGCCGTCGTGGGCCAAAATCGGCCCACTTGAACTCAAGTAATTGCAATTTTGCGAAAAAAACGCTTGGGGGCAATTTAGGACAAACTGGACGGGGCGAATTAGGACAATGCTAAATCCCATCTAAAATCGGTCGACCGGTCGCGAGTCCATGTTTTTCGATGATAATTACCCGTATCTATATATATTATATAGATATAATATGATGTATATTGTATATTGATACATATTATGTATATTATATATTATATAATATATATATGACGTATATTGGGTATATTATATATGAATGATGTATATTGGGCGTTTTTCGAGGCGCGGGAGGTTCAGGGATAGTTAGGTGATTGATAATGGGTGAGAAAGTGAAGTTACGATGTCCAATGGCCATCTTAGGAGTCAGTTTAGAGGTCAGAAGTCACTTTTTATGTGTTCCAAGATAGTCCTCGATTTGAGCATTTTCACTCTCGCATTCGGCGACATTGCCTTGAATGTTACACACTATCAGCGGGATCGTTGACCCAGGGCGAGTAAGGGTACCTCCAATATGAAGAAAAACTAATGAAAGTCGACTATTAGAAGCCACGAGTCGATTGCTGATTGCTGATGACGGTTGTGCACCAATAAAGTGCCTGTTCGAATAATGTTAAAAAAAGATGTAAAAATGGCCCGCTTGTTGAGGCTATGGGAGAATGTAAAAGTCTTTGGCGGGTTTCCCTCTTGATTCTGGGTTATTACCACGTGTTTTGATGAGTAAATTTGACTCTGATAGGTAAGGAATATTGCAGTATACCTCGATTTTCAAAGGCTGTCCTAAAATCCCCCAAAACTGTCCTAAAGTGCCCCCAAACGCGGGGCAAATTAGGACAGATTTTTTTTCTCAAACTTCCAAAAAAATTATGAAAGCGGTGACCTGGGGGTCTGCAAATTTTTTTACAATATATTCAATAGTTGAACTTTCAAGTCCCGTAGCGCGCCTAGCCCCAAGTATCGCCAGAAAGCCCCACTGCAAAACCTGTCCTAATTCGCCCCACTCTCCCCTACAGTATGTTCAAAAAGTAACGACCCCCCCCCATTTCTCCAAAGAGTGACGTCGAGTGAAAAAATCTTCAACACAAAAGCTGTTGGATATCAAGCGAGGGGCCAGATAAACCCTCCTTCCAAACGCTTGGTCCCGTTGAGGCCAACTTCCAACTTTTTGATGGAAATCTCCATTTCTCATCTCAGGAGCTGGAAGAGCGGAAAATTCTACGCTCTCAGGATCGGAGGTAAAAAGGAGGTTTCTAATGAAAATCCAAAGTTTGCCTGGATACGGTGAGTTGGGTGGTCTGGGTGTATTTGCGGGGTTTATCTGAGACCTCACTTGATATCCAACAACTTTTGTATTCAAGACTTTTTCATTCAACGTCGCCCTTGGAAGGTTGGGGGAGAGGGTCCGCACTTTGTAGGTTCTTGTGCCCCCCCCCCCATTAGTCTCCGAAGGTCACCTAGATCAATGTCATGAAAACTCATCCGAACGTAGAATTTTTACCTCTTTCAGAATCTGAGGCGAAAAATGGGGGTTTCCATCTGAAAATTCAAAATTGGCTTCAATGAGAAGAAAGGGGGGGGGGGTCATCTGAATCCTCAACTTGATATTCAATAACTTTTCCATCAATCACTCTTTCACTAGAAGTCGTCCTTGGGAGATATGGGGGAGTTCGATCATATTTGAACATACTGTATGCATGGTATGAATGAAACTGCGTGATCTATTATGAAAATAAGCATGAGCTGGCACAATTATTTTGAAGATGACTTTCTAAAATACTCTATTTCAGATAAAGCGTGTTTGCTCCTAGACATTGCTGTGGATGACAAATTCTTCGAGCTAACTGACTAGCATGGAAAGGCTCAAAGATTAACGATGGATGTATGCATTATGCATACTGATAGATAATGAAATTTCCTTACATTCAAGGTTCTTCAGTCCCCTGTAAGTTTAAGAAAGGAATAATAAGAATAAACTATTGCTTTACCAACTAAAACGTTGACTCTTTCCTTTAAACAAGTTCATGATTGATTCTCAAAAAAAAGCTCAAAAATGAGCTGGAAACGTGTCATGTCCACTCCTGCTAGCTAAAAGCTTCAGATTCCACCATTAAACGAGATTTTCAAATCTTTCTTCTCGAAAGCCTAAGTTTCTAGGTGTAACTTGATACGGTAGGAGAATAGCTATACAAGAAATTTTCTAGTATCAAACGTTATGCATTTGATTTGCATAATATTAGGTCATTTTGTGATCAATATAGCTATCTTCAAACCTGCTAAACCGGGGATTCTAATTGTATGTACCAAAATAATAAATGTATATTGCTATTTTACGATTTTTATGGATTTGGATGCATGAATCGCTTATCATTTTAAAACTAATCGTTCAAATTAAGCTTGCAATAGCTTAATTTGCTCATCATGAATACAGGTATCCATTGATATATTATTCTAATTGAGTATATTGTTCTGGCACGAGAAATATATGAATATATAATTTAAAACGCAGAAAATTCGGTATCTCGACCATTGCCTAGATATTTCGTATATTTCTGAATCAAATCATAATATGACTATGGGAATGATTTTATTCTCTTCTCAAATATTGAATTGAAGCGCCCAATGCATTTATTAGATCAATATTTGGTCTAATGATGTCTATCAATGAACTTATTTATTGAACTCGATAAGTTCAGAAAATGCTCTCATTTCGGGGGTTTCTCATAAATAAATTATACAACATATTTATTATAACTAATACGAGATTTTTATTCATATTTTACTAAATAAATATCTATGAATCTCACATTCATTTTATAAAAATAATCATGAAAAATCATCTGTGAAAGAAGAATGAGTATGGTTAAGTGATTTTATTCCACCCAGACAGATATCTTGACTGTCTCCAAAATGTATAATTTCCCAATGACTTTATCCCGGCTGGTCTCGTTCTTGCTAAACGAAAATGATCTTAATTCGCGTATTTCGCGGGGACGCGCCCGGGTGATTCTATAACATCCCTACTGGAAAATACGAACTGCCATGCCGCATACCCAAGATGCGGATGAACCTGTGGTGTGTTTATCCACTGCCCTTTGTCCTGGATATGGAGCTTCCTACCCGATTGATGGGGAAAAGCTGCACCATCGACAGGACACCTGGCCCGAAGGTAATCGGTATCCTCTCCCGCGAACGCGATCAGCCCAAGGGAAAACTCACACGTGGGTTTATGGAAGATTCATATCTAATAAAGAAAATATTACCTTTACCTTTTTTCTCTGAAATTAATTAATATGTAATATCCAATGAAGATGTAAACTCGATATATACGGCAAAACGCCTGTATATATCGACTGGTGTGCTCGAGGGGAAGAACTCCAACACTCGTCTGGAAAAACACTAAGATGAGATCCTCAAGACAAGCTTTATGCTTTTGCACCAGGTGATGATATTTGAATGTTCATGCCGAGCGTTGCCAGGAGCTCGGTGAATCCCAAAACGCTGACCATCCCCACTTGAGAGCCTAATACGGCGGCTCGGAAAGGCGTGTCGCGCGATGCGAAAATCATCATATACGTAATGATTTTGTCGCGCATCGATAATTTGAATTTGTAAGTATAGGTACCGCTGAAATTAAGGTATATGTTCGCACGTGTGGGATCCGTTGGGGGTAACCAGCTATTAGCCATTTCAACAAGTTAAATCTACAATACAATACCGAAAACATTTTATACATGCGGGTTAACTCTTTATATGTATGAGTGATAGATGAATACTTTCAAAACATGCATAGGTGAGGGATGATATATATATTTACATGCTGACCCTAACACACAATGGATCTGCATATACTCTAGAGAGTAGAATTTGATAAAAAATAAAAATTATAAAGGGACTAGGCGGTTAAGCATGGTGAAGTGGACCTTGTCAGGTATGGCCCGGAAAGTATTCTTCCCCACTTTCTAACCCCAAATAATGACAAAAGCAAAGGTTTGTAGGTCCCAAAGTGACCCCTATTCTCTACGGCACCCTAGGAATCCTCTAAAAAAACCCTCGAAATCGATGTTCCTTCTATCGAATCGCATTCTGATGCATTTCAACGAATTAATCTGAAAATTTTTTGACATATTCTTGAAACTCCATCAAATAGAAGAAAGATGTTTGCATACTGACAACTTTGGATTCAGGCCCCGAAAAAAATTCTTGAATATTGAAAAACGGTTTTTCTCGTCGAGGTTGGGGATTAGCACGAAATTTGAACATTCCGCCGTGTTTGTCACGTTATTTTACATCGAAAACTGCTTAGAAACATATAACTTTAGGTGGTGGAACATGATCAAAAATGCAAAAAACCATTTCCAAAGCAAATTTTGAGTCAGTAATTTGCATCTTCTGCGCATGCGCGTCCTCCTACATCTCTGAAAGTGGTCAAAAATGTGAAAATCCGTTTTTTAAGCTAATTCTGACTCACTAATTAGCATTTCCTGCACATGCGCATTCTTCTACGTCTCCGAAAATATCTTCAATCGATAGCTGATGCAATTTCCTTCAAAATGACCCCTTGAGGAGGTCGATTTGATGCAGTAAAACCTGAGATCTAGCTGGTCCAAGAAATGAAGAAATCCAAGGTATCAAATCCGTGAAGCCGTGGCTCCTTCAATGGGCCCGATAAATGCGCATTTTGAGTCGGACTATTTCAAAGATGTAAACATGTGTTCTCGATGTAATTTTTGACGTAGAAACCGAATCCGTGGTCAGTTTTGTTCCAAATCTTCAAGATTTCTGATGATTCCCAAAAAACCAACCGGAGGGTGTACGGCCATTTCCAGCCTTTTTCTACACATTTGAGATGTATGTTGAGTATAGGCAAAAGTTTGAACTTGATACTAGAGGATACAAGTACGTTTTCCTTTGTATTTTGACCAGCTAAAGACGATGCTGATGGTTTTGAGGCACAGGAATAACTCGAGAGAGAGAGAGATATGAGGTGCATGATGCAGTTCTCTCTGATAAGATCATAAAACAAAATATAGCTCCATCAATCCAAATCTGACTCCCAACTCATTCCCAAGCCTCGAAACCATCGCTATCGTCTTCAGCTGGTCAAAATACAGAGGAAAACATACTTGCATCTTTTACGCGACAAGTCCAAACCTTTGCCTATACCCAACATACATCTCAAATGTGTAGAAAAAGGCTGTAAATGGCCGTACACCCTCCGGTCGGTTTTTTGAGTATAATGAAAAATCTTGAAGGTTTGGAACAAAACTGACCACGGATTCGGTTTCTACGTCAAAAGTTATATCGAGAACACATGTTTACATGTTTGAAACAGTCCGACTCAAAATTCGCACTTTTCGGGCCCATTGAAGGAGCCACGGCTCCACGGATTTGATACCTTGGATTTCTTCATTTCTTGGACCAGCTAGATCTCAGGTTTTACTGCATCAAATCGACCTCCTCAAGGGGTCATTTTGAAGGAAATTGCATCAGCTATCGATTAAGAATACTTTCAGAGATGTAGGAGGACGCGCATGCGCAGAAGATGCAAATTACTGACTCAAAATTTGCTTTGAAAATGGTTTTTTGCATTTTTGACCATGTTCCACCACCTAAAGTTATATGTTTCTAAGCAGTTTTCGATGTAAAATAACGTGACAAACACGGTGGAATGTTCAAATTCCGTGCTAATCCCCAACCTCTACGAGAAAAATCGTTTTTCAATATTCAAGAATTTTTTTCGGGGCCTGAATCCAAAGTTGTCAGTATGCAAACATCTTTCTTCTATTTGATGGAGTTTCAAGAATATGTCAAAAAAATTTCAGATTGATTCGTTGAAATGCATCAGAATGCGATTTGATAGAAGGAACATCGATTTCGAGGGTTTTTTAGAGGATTCCTAGGGTGCCGTAGAAAACAGGGGTCACTTTGGGACCTACAAACCTTTGTTTTCGTCATAATTTGGGGTTAGAAAGTGGGGAAAAATACTTTCCGGGCCATACCTGACAAGGTCCACTTCACCATGCTTAACCGCCTAGTCCCTTTAATGTAATTTTGGACGTTGCAATCTATATAAATTCAAATGGGGATTATTGTGTAACGTAAAATGTCCGAATAGATGGCTTACAACCGAAAGTTGGAGATCTCATTACTCAATATTTAAATGAATGAGAATTCTAGAAGACGCAATGTATGTATACTGATCCTCAAACCATTCTAATGATTAAAAGTAGAATCAGCGTACTGACCTTGCTCCCATATCCTAATTTCGACTCTCGAGCTTTGCCCTAGGAATATAGTAGTTATGTTGGAAGATGGTTGACTCAGAAGAGTTGCTCGAAACGCCAAAACGGTTTTGGCGTTTCTTAGCACGATGAGTGTTTTTTTCGCACATTTGTGCGTCACCACAACTTAGAAATCCCATTTGGCAGAACCAATGCCAAAAATAATTGATTCGACCGGTTTGGTTTGACGTATCTTAGTCCATTCAACTTGTTGCCTCAACATTTTCAAAGAATGATTCCATGCATTTAGTTCATAGTTTTCATCATTTTCAAGGTGAAAGCAAGTTGGGTACGCCCTCGTGCGAGCTCCCAAAGAATCACCATTTATAAGTCGGTTTTAATTGATTCGCTCACTAAATTGAAGCGCATTAGAAAATGATGAAGTTGGACCGAGTTACATGGGCGAAATGTCGGTCGGTAAAAAATGCTTTTTGGAAAGACAGAGCACTCGACAGAGCATCACTCATGCATCAATCCATGCGTGGTGAAGGGAGTCAGTTGAGAATATAAAAGTCGTGGTTTTGATTGCCGCTGCCGATACCACTGAGATTTTTTTTCAAATGCCTTACTGTGGTCTAGATGGTTTGAAATCCACCTTAAATTGTTGGTCCAGTAGAAACATACGTAAATTCACTCTTCGAATACTTGACTCAATCAAAAAGAAGTGACAGAGTTGGATTCACGTCTCATCTATGTAAAAGAAAGAAAAAAAAACAGAATACATCAGTTCACATTTTTCGATGCAACTAGCTCGTATTCTTAGAATATTACCATATTATTACTGAATCATTTCGAGTCGTGTTCTAGATTGGATTTCAAATGTTTATGTCGCCAAGATACTCGATTGGCCTTTATATAATTTCCAATAATCAAAAGGTAAATTCGTGAGTTCCCGAGGTACTTGTGTTGGTGTACGTATCCGAGATATTAGCATATTCGAGTTAAAAAAAAAGAAACTAAAAACTGCCGACTAAGATAAGATTAAACGACCTACAGTCGAGCTTCCCGAGACCAACAGAAGTCAAGGTTAATCATAAACGACTATGTCCACATCTCCTACGGAGTGAGAACTGAGAAGTGTTCTTTTTCGTTGAAGTATCGATGTGATGTGCGATGGTTGCTCGTCTGTGACGCCGGACGGTGAATATTGCGCGCTGCTGGCCCTGCGCTGCAGAAATCAATAGGTTCGGCGTCACGCTAGCAACCAGACCAACGCGGTGATGACCGCAAGCTCTCGGCAAGCTCGCATCCTCCCATGACTTCTCTCTAGCACTTTTCTGCCGGTCCATTGCGGAAATTAGTGGCGTATAGGCCGAGCTTTTCGTGACGCGCGTACGCTTGACCCAACCCATCGTTACTGCCCGAGCTGCAGAGGACGCTCTTCCCGAGCTCTAGCTTCCCGACACGGTGGTTTCGGTCCACCATACTTTGCTCAAAATCCGTGCTGTTTATTCGCATAGTAAATAACACGGCGCTTGGGCAATACATGACGGACCGCAACCACCGTGTCTCGACCTCCTGTCAGGTACCTTGTAGCTAGCTTGCGGGTTTCCGCGTTCTGCGTGCACCCTGTCCCTTTACCGCCTCTGTTGGGTCCCTCTGTCACTGTTAACACTTGGTGGAGAAAACGGAGACTGGTTTTGGATGCCTAAGGGTGATGGCAGATAAAGCGCCACGCCACGACGCGCTATCGCACGCCACGACCCAAAAATTCAGAAAGACCATAAAATGATCTGTAAGACATCCATTGAGCTGGGCTTTTAGTGACGAGAATCGATGGAAACGTTAACCACCACAGCTGAGTCGTCTCTGGAAAGTCTCTTTTCAGCACCAAAAAAAGATAACCAAAACTATATGGACCCTATCGTTCAAAAGCTTCCGAGCTGCGAGCTAATGACTTTACTTCTCGGCAATGATAATCTCTTTAAATATAGCTCAGCAAACGCTAGAGCGGCAGTGTCTACAATTTTAAGTATCCCCTTTGAGTGCTAGACGAGAACTATTATTTCCAGGGTTTCAGCATAATCCGTAACTTGAATCTGAAACACTCTCCTGGTTAATATGCTCATAGAACAGTCGCAGAACTAACTTGTTCAAAAACTCTCGAGTTTACCTTGAAAGCAGGCACGCAAGGATGTTTGTTGAGATAAGAAAGGGCTTGAATTTAATACATCCAACGGATGATAAATACTCAAAGTTATGAATCCAATAGTCTGACTCTGACACTTGGAATAACAGATACACCCACTAATTACCGGACTTTTTATAACGCGCTTCTTTCAATTTCAGTTTTTCATGTTTCATTTATTCCCCTCCCAGAACCGCAATATATTTGACGGAATGCTGAAACATTCCGTAACGCTGAACTGTAGTACATTTTTAGGAATCATCTTCTGGATTGAAACGAATCTATAGCCCACGTCTGATATACAAGCTCATGGAAATCCACAATAAATTTGTCGAAACTAGTGAAAGACGATTGTTGGATGGCACAAGCAGAAATGGCGTTCCACTTGCGTGTATACGGCCGTGCCTTTCATGGATCTAAATTACTATATTACCTTTTTAGGTTGACATTCATGGCGGAATGAATATGATAATTATCATTCAAATGCATGAGGCACTTGCAACGCATATAGATCTCAAGTAGAAGTCCATGGGAAATATATCATTTGCATCGATCTCGATGAATGACAGATCCCCGCAAATTTTCAAATTTCACATTGTATTTCGTGTTTAAAAGAAGAGAGATCTCTAACAGTGTGTACTGTCTATCTCTTTAATATCGTATGTCTCGTTTGCGGATCACGTAATCTAGAAATCCTCATCCAAGAGCCTCTGAGCATGGAATCGAGACTTCACCTTGGAATTACGTAAGAAAATTTCTCCAACGCTTTGCAACAATAAGCTAGTCAGGGAATAACAAGCTATAGGCATCGCTGGGTAAAAGTAACTTTGAGGAGAATGAAAGAATTCAAAACCACCCCCAGCCTTTTGAAATTATAAATGCCTCAAGCACTGTGAGGTCACTATAAGATAATTGAACACGTGCCATTTCACGGATTTCAATTTATTGAAAAATCCTCTTTCTTATAAAATATTCGTCATGAAGTTTTTCAAGCCAAGAATCTTATTAGATATTTTCACGCTCTTCTCAGAGTTATACAGTGTTACATATACGCACTTGCACGCCTTGTGATTCACTATAATTTGATGCAAAGAATAATCATTGGAGAAATATCTTTCACGAAGTAGACCAGGCGAAATTACCGCTATCGCTTCCAAAAATAGAAACATGAAAATTCTTTATGGGATCCTCTTTGGAAGACCCTTCTGATCCTAGGAATGCATGTTTCCAAGCCGAAGTCTGGTGCAAAATTGTTTAAATCGAAATTGTTTAAACAAATTGTAAAAATTACTTTTTTCGATCTAAATCCATTGGATTGAGGTAATTTGGGACATTTTCTGATTTGAGTATAGCTCGGAGTATAGAATGAAAACAGAGCTAATAATGCAACAACCACCGACATAATTGTGGTCGTCTGAATCTACCCACTACAATTCAGGAAATGTTATAAGTGATTAAAGATAGTTCATGTAAGCAAGTATAGTTTGCTGATGAGTGCACAGTTTTTTTTCATCATTGCATGGAGACGGTGAATACAGGTCTCGATTTAAAAAATGCAGCAAAAGGAGAAAATTTACGCGGTGAAGCGCTGCAGTGGAAGAGAGATAAGTATAAGAGAGATAGTGCAGCATGGCATAGCATGGATCTCAGGCGCATGCGTTTGGTAGGAATTGCTGTCAACAACATTGGTCAACGGAGGAATGTGAATGTGCAATATGAAAAACACACGCTTGTCGTTCGTCGCGTATCAATTTCTCGAAGCTGTACCTTTTCCTCGTAGTGCCGCAACCGTAATCTGAGTGAGTGATAAAGACCTGATGGAACAATTTTGTGGTGAAAACATCACAAAAGCGATCGCTAGCAAGCAAAACAGTATTATTTCGTCTGCTTCGTAATTTCTTCGTACTCATAGATCCTATTTCTGAATTCCCATCGCCATCACCTGGAGGACCTCTGCAGAGTACAGCGATGATAACTAGGTCAACTCCTTGGAATATTTTGGTATCATTTTCCTAGCATCAAGAATAAGATTGATACTTGAAGCCGGATGCCCGGTTCCAAACATAACCTGCTTCTACAAGACCAATGTTCTCGAAAGCACCTCATCAGTTTCTGGATAACATAGCAGAAAATATGTCAACCCCGAGTGAGCTCTCCAAATCTCTCGAATACCAAAGTTTTAGAAGCTCTATACCTCTTCGCAAAATCGTCGTCGACTCGGACGGTACAAAGGTGAGTCTCAGCAAGTGGTTGCAATTTGCATATACCTCATAAGATCCAGGTCCCAACCCGTGTACATTTTGAAAACCTACAGCAATGCACTTGGAACATGTACCTTGAAATGTTTCTAGATGTGATGAAATTTGACACACGTATTATTGAGTCATAGAACCTATTTAAGTTCATCTTGCTTTCACTCTTCTGTAGAGGTCTCCGTTTCACAATAATTTATAAAAGATTCTACCTACACACTATCTCTTGACAATGAGTTATCAGAGGTCCTTCATTTCAGGGATGGAAAGTATATGATTCCAATCCAAAGACTGTGAAATGCCCACTTGTTTGTCTTCCACCAGTGAGTGGAACAGCTGACATCTATTTCAAACAGATCTTGGGACTGTCGGCCAAAGGATACAGAGTCATAGCTGTAAATTTTCACTTAATCCCTCCATCTTCAGAGAAGTTTCGACCAAGAATCATTTTGACTTTCAATTATAAAAGTTATTGTTGAAACTTTGATAATCCTTCGGTCATCTACAATGTGCAATTGTACTCTGATATTGTTTCAAACAATGACTTTGATTATTGCATAGTATTCAAATTCAAAGTGATTGATACTGCATGCCCCAAACATTTTTGATAGTGTAAGACTTCCCTCCTGGGAGATTTGGTTGTTTGAGCCACTTGAAGTATCAAAAATGTCAAGGGACTCAACATGCAGTCAGGTTGAATAAAAGTTGGAGACTGTTTGAAATGTCTTGCGCATCTATAATAATAATTTATACACCTTGACAGGCTGAACCACCAGTATATTGGAACGTGAAAGAGTGGTGTGATGGATTCAAGAAACTGTTGGATTATATGGAACTTGATAAAGTTCATCTATTTGGGGCTTCCCTAGGTAATGATCCATCTTTATTTCTTTCTATTCCTGAAGTTCTTCCAATGACTATCATAAGTGTCTGATTTTTCTTCAATTTCTCTCTCTAAATCCAGTTCGAAGTTGATCATTGAAATAATGAGTAACTCATTGTGCCTTATAGGTGGTTTCCTGGCTCAAAAATTCACCGAAGTCAATGCCCATTGCCCAAGAGTAGTATCTCTGATTCTGTGCAATACATTCACCGATACCTCTGTGTTCAGTTATAATGAGTCAGCTACTGTGTGAGAAAGAATATTGCTATATTGTTAATTCAATACACGTTCCAGGACTCAGAAAATCAAATACTCTCATTTGAGAAATTTAATTTTGGTATATTACAATCATTGGATACCTAAGCAGAGTTGGATAAAATCATTGCATGACCCAGATATTTACATGCCAATATCACGATTTCCATATGGTCAATCTCAATTATCACTCGTAAAGCCTTTTTTGTCTTTGTGCAATGAAGTAATATTCCTTTCTTTTCCTGAAATTTCTAAGCACAATGAGAACATACTCTCTTCAAAATTTACCAAAATATTATATGCACCTTGCAAGTAACTGCAAAAAGAGAATGCAAAATTTGTCATTTAAACTTTCTGTACTAGAGTTGTCATCACCTGTGAGTGCTCTTCAATAATTTCCTTTTGAATGTTGTCAAATAGTTACCGAAAGATTCATATGGTGTTTTTGAATTGGCTATCGCTTTTCAATTTCTCATGAATTAGTTGGTGACTATGATCATTCACTCTATGGTGTCTATAATAACCTGTTGTGGTCTTTGTTGTCAGGTTTTGGATTCTTCCATCTTTAGTATTGAAGAAGATGGTCATGGGAAATTTCGAAACTGACAGGGTAGACAATGAAATGGTTGATGCCATTGATTTCATGGTTGAAAGGGTAAGCATATTTCACGAATGTGTAGCCAATCATCCGAAAAATATAATGACTGCTATGTATGTTCCAGTTGGAGAGTCTGACTCAACCAGAATTAGCATCACGGCTGACAATCAATTGCATAAGTTGTTACGTGCAACCTCAAAAAATTTGCCACCTGCCTATAACAATTATTGACGTTTTTGATGAGTATGCTTTATCCAACGATGTTAGAGAGGAAATGTATAAATGCTATCCCAATGCCAAATTAGCTCACCTCAAGAGTGGTGGTAACTTCCCTTATCTGAGCAGATCTGCTGAAGTGAACTTGCATTTACAGGTACTGTTAAGCCTTCATAGAATTTGTTGAGTGAATAGGACTCAAAAGCAGGAGTACTCTTTGTCTGTAGTGTCTATGAGCATGAGGGATTTTGTGTTATTGTAGTACCGGTAAAGTTAGTAATTCGAGTTGTCATTGAATATTTCCAATCATTATAATTGCCACTGGCATCAAGATAATAACAATCTGTGAATACGGATTCATTGTACCCAATCCAATCACAATCTCAGTCTTCCAAAGAAGTTCTTTATCCCATCTTGGAGCGAGAATGTGATATTTCTGCACCAGTTATTCGATTTTCCTGCCAGCACAGCTGGTGTAAATGATAGATTCCAGTTAAAGGCGAGGATGTTGGTTTTTGCTCACCAAATGACATTTTTCGACCAAAGCCGAATGCGAGGGTTTGAATAACCACGAAAACTTCAAAACCACTCCGCCCGAGTTTCGAACACAATATTTTTTCCATTAGCTGCGTGGGAGAGAAGACCCCAAAACCATAATGAAATGTCATTTCTTCCACAGAAAAAGGAAGAATAGTGTTCGACATTCGGATGGGGCCCTTTCCGCTTCCTCGTGATGATTACGGCCCTCGCCTTCAGCTCCGGACGAAAAATTTTATTCGGTGTGCAAAGTAGTACATGATACATCAGTGCGAGGTCTGGCTGTTTTTGGGCACGGGAATTAACTTTTCCCGAGTGTAACGGCCCGACGAGCAAGATGTATACTATTTTTTAGTATTAGTAACGGGGCAACTGACCGCCAATTTTCCTGACCAAGCCGAATGGAAAAATGGCGCTTTGGTCGCACTATGCCTACAACCAACATTCCACCTTCGTATTGAAACATGGTATTCCTGAGAGTACTCCTGTCTGGATAACTTCTGGTCCGATCGTAGCAAAAGATAATCAAAAACTTCAAATGTGTTACAACACAGAATATCATTCACATGGTGGTCTTCATTTCAAAATATAACTTTCTTCGACAGATTCACTTGAGGCAGTTTGATGAAACTGAATTTGCGGCCTCAAAAAGGAATCCTTCAAGTGATATATCTTCATGAAGATTCAAGTTTATCCTCAGTTATGTGAAACTGGGACAACACGAAAAAGGAGCAAGAGATGATTAGCTTCCGACATGATCTTTTGTCAGGTTGATCAAGAAGTATCCATTGGATATCTGTCTGTGTTATTCCAGTCATTTTCCCGGTCAATGATATCGAAACTCGCTTAGTACATTTGTAAGTTCTTTATGTAAGATAACTTCTTCTTAAAAGTCTGATGATTCCTCTATGGAGACAGAACAAATATGTTTGAATAAGACTTTTTTTACGAATTTTCTATATATATTAGGTTTAAGTACACGGCCATATTTTTTACGATTTAATGAAACGCTCCACATTCTTCGACGCATGGATCTTATATACAAGTGAGATTCAAGTGCATATAAATATGAGTATTGCATTCAGGTTCCGAGGAAGCATGTATGCAGATGATTGGAATGCCACTCAGCACTGCTTTTAGAAGGTTGTTCGATAAATCAAGGAGAATAATACTTTTGAATCATTTTCACTAGATTTTTTAATTAATGCATACTTATGCTGATAAGTCAAAATCACTTAGAAAATTCGAATTTTAGTCAGATTCTCTCCAAATGCACTGATATTTTCTCGGTCACTATGTTGTAATCTTGGTGTGCCTTATGCATCCAACTCTCAAACATATGCTCGATTTTTTTTGCCGATCGGAAAGCAGTGTGAAATCGAACCAGCAATACTTACGATGGTCAGGTCTCACTACAACCCCAGTAGGCAATTTTGGAACAAGAAAAGTCTTCAAATAAGGCAGAGAAAGTATACTACGATTGTTAGATTCATGAATATTTACATTCTCTTCGATTCAACCTAAACCTGTGAACGACTTACATCTTCGAAACATTCTCTGAGATCTAAATCTTGTATTTGAAGTATGTAGAAGCCAAAATAGTTTTGGAGCCAAAGTCTATATATATTTATAATATTCTGAGGGCAAGAGAATACTTAGAGGTGGACGACTCATTTACCACTTATGATTATTGTAGAAGCGTCGTCAATCAAGATTCAACAAGCCTTTTACAAACGGATGATGAGTTGAAAAACCTTGCCTCTATCTCTATAATTTTTAATGAGTCTCTTGTGTACATATTATACTTTTAACAACTCATAAAATTTTCAAAACTGAGTATGAAATTGTGAATGCTGTAAATCTCTATTCTTTCATAATTCAGAAATTCTTTATTAAAAACTAATTATACATTGTTATCCGTTTTTTTAAAAATTGTCCAATAGTGCTGTAATAATCAATTTCGATACAATTCACCAAATCTCGATCCCAGGACACATGTTCGCTCGTTAAATCTAAACTGCATAGCAGTTTTCCATACAATGAATTCCCTGTGTGAGAATTGAGTATTGAAGACCCTCGAGAAACAAAACGCATTATCCCGTTGGATGCCAAAATTTTAGTTTCAAGGTTATGAATTGTCTCGAGAATCTCGAGATGTCTCGAGAAGAGTCAACCTGAAAACGTGTAAATAATTCTTCCATCTCCTCCCCCTCACTCCACTTTTTCCAAAAGTATAACTTGGCGAGTATGGCCATCCTTTCCCCCTATCACTTCATTTGGGATCAAAAATTGAATTTCAACTCTTGAGGGTCATGAAATCAGGGGAAACATGTCGAGTAACTATTTAACAAAATTTAGCAAAATTCAAACATGAAACAAATGGGTAGAAAATGAAAAATATTAATTTCAACTCTTGAGAGTCGTGAGATCAAGAAAAGTATGTCGAGTAATTGTTTTGCAAAATCTGAACGTGAAACGCATGGAAAAGGATTGATTACATTACGATTTGACTTTCTCGGTAATTTTGACTCAACTTGAGTTTCTCACCATCTCCTTTGTCTATGAAATGTAATGGAAATAATTCATTCAGACCATTGAGAAGAAAAGGAAACCAGAAAATTCAATCTAGTATTGATCGGTTTAGTTTAAAATTCAGTAGAGATGGTGAGTAACTCAAGATGAGTCAAAATTACCGAGAAAGTCAAATCGTAATGTAATCAATCCTTTTCCATGCGTTTCACGTTCAGATTTTGCAAAACAATTACTCGACATACTTTTCTTGATCTCACGACTCTCAAGAGTTGAAATTAATATTTTTCATTTTCTACCCATTTGTTTCATGTTTGAATTTTGCTAAATTTTGTTAAATAGTTACTCGACATGTTTCCCCTGATTTCATGACCCTCAAGAGTTGAAATTCAATTTTTGATCCCAGATGAAGTGATAGGGGGAAAGGATGGCCATACTCGCCAAGTTATACTTTTGGAAAAAGTGGAGTGAGGGGGAGGAGATTTCAACACTTGGCTATGGTAATGACTGAATATTCTCAGATTGAAAAACATGCTGTAAATAGTAGCATGTGGGGAAACACAAAAAACTTCGATGTATCTCATCCATAAAAATCATTCTCCTAATTAACACTAGTGTGCTTCATTCCAAGATGAACATTTTTTGATCATGAACAAAGGAAAATCTGGAGAAGGACAACTTTGTATTTTTGATAGCAAGACTCTTGAAATTAGTTCATGGAATTGACTTGAGTTGATGCGAAGACTCCTAACCCACTTGTGATGGTGCTTGCGTCATTAAGTGATTTTGGTAGATTTTTTCGTCCTTGATGGTTAATATACGGGTTGAATATTTGGTCTCCGTCCTTCAAGATCGACGAGACCAAATATCCAACCCGTATATAACACACATTTTGGCCTTTTATTCTTATATCACTCCAGACAAGAAAACCCACAACAATAAGTGGCTCTTATTCCCTCAACAATGAGAGCTGATTTCTACAAGCTCGCTGCAGGCGGTGCTACGATTGGCTTTCAATCTCTGCTTCAAAATATGTAGTCAGGAAAGTTACATGTTACTGCAACAACATGTTATTGCTGGAGCGGAATAACGCCGTCTGCTACACATGCGGCTGCATCAAAACATCACCCGTGTGTTCTCGCGGTCGATCGTCCCGCGTGGTCGACCCCAACAATCGATTGTGTTCGACTTCGAGTGTCTTGACGCGGCTGAAATCTTGACGCGAAAAAATTGGGAAGAGGCGAAATTAGTGAGTAAGATATTTTGGCACTAAACGCTGTCAGCGGCGAAATGACTAGCCAATATCCTTGTTGAGGACCGAAATAATGGGTTCAGAGTGATTGAGACCCTCCTGAACCCAGAAAAGCATGAAATAAGTAAGTTCGAAAAAATGTGTGAGGTTAAAACGGCCCAACTCAGCGTATATAAGGCACGGCAGCCTTGCGCGCGCTCTCTCTCTTTCTCACATGTTCTTCTCTTTCATATACTCGCCAGCAAGGCGCTGCCGCGCCTTTTGATCATCTTTTCCACCCGATAGAGAGCTTTTGAAATGGAAATGGGTTTTGACTATTAAGAGAAAAGAGAAGGTGTGTGTACCTATTTGAGGAAAAGAAGGTTATCAAATTCTTTACTTAAATCTATTCTTTAATCAGCATATATATAGACTTATAAGTATGTGAAATAACCCTTGATTCTACACATTTCGATAATACCATGAACTTCATAATAGCTGTGCGTCATCGGAAACTGAAATGAGACGTGGTTCAGCGTCTCGCAACAAAATTTGCAGAAGTGTGGTCCTATACGGAGTTGGCTCTTTCTAAATATCGAAGAGATCCCGACAAACCTGGAAATGACTCGATGGTGGTATTTCACTTAGATTATCGGCCCGCAATAGGCAATATTCTAAAAATGGAATGCTATCAGCTTCGAAATGCGATAAGTCGTAACCTTTTAGTATAAATTCATTTTAGAATCGTTCCAGAATGAAATATATTATAAATGAACCACCCCTACCTTCTACGAAGGTCGACAGGGGCCGAATAAAGCAGCACAAAGAAGGATGATGATAACGTGAACATATTGAAACATCTCTTTCAATATTTTCCAAAAATTTGGCAATATCTTCCAAATGATTCATTATCCTCTCGCCGTGATATATTGAAAAGAGTCAACAAATAGCTAAGAAATCAGTCCCTACGGCTATCAAATGCTCGCCTTATGAATCATCATGAAATTTTAAATTTTTGCCATGCGTATCATATTTCTACAAAACTCAAAAGATGGTTCACGAAGAGTTCGGCTCCGTTTTGTGTCTGATAGTACTGCTTGAAATTTGAAGTTCTTCGAGGATCCTTTTTTTACTTAATTTTTGGCTCGATACCTCGAAACAATACGCCATTGCTTGTGGAAGAACTCGGGCTCAGCTTGTTTTGAATGTATGTTCATAAACTTTTTGGAATGTCATGGTCTCTTGTGTGTCTCATTATGAAATGCACAGATACGACCTCCGTATTTCATTTTGTTTAGCGCATCCTTGTCCAGCAGTCAGAGAGTGTTTGTGTGAACATGTCAAATTTCCGAACATCGCTACAATATCTTGGCTTCGGAATTTCATGCGCTCACAGAGTTGATCCGAAAATTGTGTCCGCCGTTCTGCAATATCACGCTCATACCGTGCGCTTTCCTACAGGTTCAATTTTTTTGACTGCTGTATTTGGATCAAGTCCTCATTTCGGGTATCTAAATGATATCACTTGAGTGGTCTGAAAAGTCTGTGAAGCCATATGGCCGCACAAAAATAGTACTTATATTAAGCAACACGGATCAGAGGCGTTCCGCACACAAGACAGATCGCGGTGGTATCGCAGTTTCGAATTCGAATATTTTCAATGGTGGCGTGAACCTGGACACCTGGAGAGACATGGTCAATATCAGTAGAATACTGTGGACACTGATGCGAACTTTTCCTTTGATCTCGCTTATGGGCTCATGGACAAACGCCGCTGATTTTCAATTACACAAATCCGCATAGCAGAAATTTTGGTGTTCGCGCGCGCAACTCCGCGCCGAGCTTGCATTCGGGCGCGAAATTCAAAATCGCCAACGAATTGACCACGGCACCGATCCACTCACTTGTTATCAGTCTGCAGTACACACTTGTCACTCGTCAAAGTGCACACCTTTATGATTGCTCAGATATCGAAGCATCGTCTTGTGCATCTTGTACACTCTTGGACGGATGGGGTATCGATTGCGCGCCCGGTGCATAATATGGTCATACATCGGAGCGAGAGATAACGAGAACAGCGGGACCATATACATATACCTGGTGGAGGGGAAGCTAGTAGGTGTGCGGGTGTTACCGATGGAGAGTCAACCGAAGCCTCGAACATCAGGGGCGGTGGCGCGGGGCTGGCTGAGCGATCTCGGGTTACCCGAGCGACGACTTCGCGTCACGCTCTCGGCTTGCACCCACACCTGCACCCGCAATCGCAACGTACTGTAGTATAGGTAATAATACGGGTTAGATACGGTGGTTGCTGTCCTCAGTCGAACAGTATAGTCCAAGTTGGCATTCACGACGTAACGCGGCCCTTATTTGCGCGACCACAACCTCATGCGGCGCTTTGGTTCATCGCAAAATCGGTGTTCCATTAATTGGAACTCAGTGTTGATAGACCGCCAATTGCTCTGAACTTTGGAATCGTCTTCATCGTAGCGCTGGGAACGATGTGTCCGTCATTGATCTTGAACTCGCCGACGACCACCATTTCTGAAAGAATGGTGAGTCATTAAATCCAGATGTCTTCTCAATCAATTGGAGCCACTAACACCGATTAGCAACTAAAATTTCGTCGCAGTTCGAGTAGACGTGGACGTATCTCGCGTTTACGAGAAAAATACCTGGTTAATGGTGCTTAGAGATGCAGATTTAGCTCAGAATCTCGAATCAGTAGCTCGAAATGGCTGGCCCATCATTGAGGATCGGGATAGATGAGCGATTGCCAAGCGAAAATTCAAATCACAAGCGACTGCGAGCGGGTTGGATGCTGATTTGCTAAGCTAGTAGTAACAGTCGAGTACGGCAAGACAGTCCTCCGCACAATGCAGCATAACACAAGCAGATGTGAGCTTGGCTTAGGTTTTTTTCTGGTTTATCATAAGTTTTGGGGGAACTCATCGCATCAGTGATACTTAATTATTATCGATCTCTCGTATTGATCTATAACTTTTCAAAAAGGTGATCATTGTCGTTCAAACTTTTGGGGGTCATCGGGTCATCAAGATTAATCGAACGGAGGATGCAGTGGTATCTATCAGACAGATAATAAGACACGATACGATTCATCAATTAATCTGATGCCCACCTCAATTTCGAGTTAGAATGAGAAGATGTCACTCCGGTGTCCAAAAAATGAAGATTGCCCGGAATTTCTCACTTATCAGGCCATGTTGGCGTGCATCGTATACATGCATACTCAATTTCCAGTTCCCCCGAAGAATGGAATGATTCTTGTAGCTGTACATAACAAAAATCAGCAACGGTATTCGAAATAATGATGTTGAATTTCATCACCAATCCAATGAACGCTAGACTTGATTTTGAACGCAATGCAGGTATCAGAGTGACATTGTACAGAGTACAGCTCGATGATCTAATGAAACTTGATACAAAGGTATAGGAATTGATATCCTTTCACAAACTTTCTATGAGTTGACTCTGTATGTAGTATAACCTGATTGGATTTGAAGTGACTCTTCAGTGAGCTCGTCAAAATGTGTTTAATTCATAGCCATTCCAAATAGAGTCGTGGATATCAGGATTATTGAGTCAGTAATGGGATGATTTTAGTCATGATACACTGATGTTAGATATAATACACGTGCCTACCCCCGTTGTTATCGATCCTTTCAAGTCCCTCAGATATGATAATGATTGGAGAACCGCTAAGTTACTCTCATATTTATTGTGTCACCCGAGCATATGAGCATCGATCAGAAATCTGAAATGCAAGTATTTGACCATAAGAATCCAAAGTGAGTTGGTCTGAAGTTTGTCGAAGACTTACAAGGGGAATACCAACCTTGCGGGTCCTGGACCTTGACGAAATTTTGGGGGTCGTCTTGTTTTTGTGAGAAATGAAGGTACCCAAAAGGGTTTTGTCTAATGGGCTTTTCATCCCCGAATTCAACAATGGAGATTCGCATTTTTAATATATCAATATGTGTGACCTTTCAACATTATCCTATATGGACAATGCTAATCGCCATAGCTGTATCAGGATAGGAGGCCCATTTGAACAAAGCCCTTTCGACTACCTTCATTTTTCACCAAAATAAGATGATTCCCATAGTTTGAGACGAATCTAGGACCCGCGAGGTTGGACCTCTCCTTGTTAGTCTGAACAACTGCATCGGCGATGCCGAGATATTTCTGAATCAACGTAGAATTTACCCAAAATTATTGACTTTTCTGTGTTTACGGAGTCTGTATAATATTGTTTCGAATTTATAAGTGGAATTCACGGTGGAAGGCATTGTAGACTCCCTGCTGGGTTTTGATGCGGATGAGATAGAACCAAACTCGGTCCAAAATATTTGTTGCGTGCACTGACAAATTGCCAAATAATGTTCATACATCTCTTACCGATATTCTGAGTAATCTGGAGATGCTGCTTGGAATCCTCAAAACTTTTTCGTTAGCAGGTGATGAAAATGAAATTGGTTTTTCTGAAATGGATTCTTCTCTTTTCACATTATACAGGCTTTTCACGGTTATTTCGGGAATTCTTATATTCGGGATTTTAAACGTTCGAGATTTAAATCGTTCGAGATAATTTGTTTTCGAGATTTTGAACATTCGGGAAAATGAACGTGGATACATACTACGAACATTCAGTATAAAATTTCTCAAATTTTTCAAGATAGTGTCAAAGCTTGATACTGATGCAGACCAACAGATGACCTCGTTGATGGGTTTTCCAAGCGTGTAAATTTCATTCGACTTCTACCAGGAATTGACCAAGTAACGCCGATCTCGTATCTGGACAGGTGCTTGCGGACAAAGTGTCGAGTGTATTAGCTTGAGCAAAGTGAGGAATGCAAGGCTCTCGTGTCTGAACTACCCTTGCGAGCCAGGGGGAAGGGGGCAGTCGATTGGAAACTGCAAGTTAGGCCGTTTAGCGAGTGGGAGTTCCTGTGAATTCACCGGATCCCACGCGAAGATCCGTTTCATTTATTGTGTCGCTATGAGAACCACAGACTATGAATCAATGCGTTTCACCGTGGCAATTTACCTGTCGCTAGACTTCCTAACCTAGGACACAGTGGAATTTAAAATCCAGATGCGAACCCTGTTCTTCCATCTCAGGGTGCGGGGATGCCAATTTCGTAATGTGCGCTCGGAGCCATCAAGTAAGCCGAGAAGTGAACGCTTTGCCTGCTCTCGGTGGTAATAGCATATGTCGCTTTGCGCGTCGAGCCGTGTGAAAATCTGTTCCCGCTCACGAAAACCGTACAGAAGGGATTGATATTCCATCTCAGGGGCCACTAAAATTTTGGAACTCATCACCTTAACTCTGAATATCCCGCGTCATCAGAGAAATCTCTCAAAAACTGGGGAGAACTTTCAGCAGAGTACGCTGAGCGCGAGACAACTTTTCGAAAGCTTGTGAGCCCGCGCAGCATGGCAAACGGATTCATTGCGCCACTCAATAACGAGCGCCAGATAAAGTATATAAGTATATTATATAAGTCCGATTTTGCCACCGGGATTTCGCCAAACCGGCGGCAAGATGATTTATTTTTACCGCTAAGAAAAAAACTTTTCGCTGTTTCGAACCATATCAGACTGAACATGGTGCACATCAAGTAATCAGAAACCTAGGTAATAACGCTGCCGAAGACCGCTGCACTCAAAAATGTTGATGAACCATAGAAATATCAGAGCACCAGCCGGCCTGCACTGCTCGTTCTGATGCAGCCACATTGATGTTATATTGTGTATTATGGTGAAAGGCCGGTTACCGCGAGTAAGCGGCCCACTCTCGCACAATAACAATCCACATCATCGTCGTATTGCAGCCAAGACCGAGCCATTTTAGTCCGCTGCATCAGTTCATCTCGCGTGTGCGTGTTTTGCTGCAGCCTCCGTCATACTTGACAATTATTCTACTTCCTGTGCGCTCGAGGTTGTCATATATGGAATAATATCCAAAAATATAACACCGGGATATGGCTCAGCTTCCGGATCCGCTATCTCACGAAACCGAGCAACATTCCGAATCTCGTTGTGGAGCTACGTGTTGCAGGAACCTCGACGAATACGCCCGAAATCTTGAAAATGACTCGCCGTAGCTCTAGCCGGTCGATAATGGGGAACCGGAAACGCAACATGTGGAAGATCATGCATACCATTAGGAAATAACAACTAGGCGCAGAGACATCAGGCAGGAAGCGCTGATTGAAATCATATCAGTAGTTGATACTTGACATTTCCTCACGCTGATGTAGCTCGTTAGAGGAAAATTTTCAAGAGTGACATTGAGGTGATAAGACGGCAATATCAACACGCGTGTGTTTGGTAAAAAATCCAATGCGAAGATGGTAAGAGACAGCAGGTGTATGATGTACGAGACGTGCTGTAACGTACTCAAAGATCATTCCAAGTGCATCGAAAAACCACTCAACTCGAATCCAAATTGTGATTTTAAGTGTATACCACGGAGTGCATAACGCAAGAGCCTCTTTGCCGTCGCAGATATCAAAGTGACAGTGAGCGATGTTACGTTATCGTCCTGGTGATGAAAAACTGATTTCGCGGCAAAATTGCTCGAGCGCGTGTCCCGACTTTCGTGAATTGCATGGACTTGGGGTCGGCCAACGTCTAAAACCTGTAAAGTGCAGTTATGTTGTTGGTGACAGATTTGGAGCTTTGCGAGGAGCGATATCTCACGAAAGCCGCTCGCGAGAAAGTGATCTCATTGAGTTGAAGTGGACGCGCAGAGTAGAGAGAGGTGTAAAGTGCACCGAGTGCTGTGACAATTGCGCGCCAAGGGAGAGGATTATTAGTGAATTACTACAAATGCCACTTGATTTTGCTCGACAGATAAAATTGTAGCTCGGAGAAGCGCTTAATTTAGATAAAAATTTGTTTTAATGAGCTAATCATTCATTTTTGCCTGGGTCGCTTGCGATTGTGAGTCTTTCACTTTGAATCGAGGACGCGCCGAACTTTCAAAAATGGTGCTACGAGGCTACAGAATTTTGTTGTGAGTATCATTATTCTCTGTATACAAAGTGTTTAACATTTTAATGAATTTCCCATTATTATTTCATTTCTAAGAAATGTTATAATAGTAGTAGATTATGCACTTGAGTTGCGTAATCGCGGGATTTCCATGACGAGGGTTGAAAACGCAGTTTTCAGCCGGAGTGATGGAAAGCCGCGATTACGGAACGAAGTGCATACGCATTTTTACAGTCGCCCGGCTTTAATGTAACACATTGCGGGCGATCTACGCGGCCGTCAAGGCCGCGTAGATGGCCGCAATGTGCTACATTAAAGCCGCGGTGGCTATAAAGAGTTTGATAAGTCGTTTTTCTTTGAATCTTCGACGATGGATTGTTCGTTCAACAATTCGATTTATTCGGCCCTCATTTTCCATCGCGAATACTGTCTGAGCCTACGACACTTAATTCCAAGACGCGCTTGTTAGTCTCGTGGTTGCTCTTTATCAAGTAGTCTCAAGACACCATCGACGCGGAACGTGAATCAGATACCCGAGCTTGAGCGCGCGAACATTTGTGGAAAATGCACGTGCGAAAGTTATCAAATTCGTTCATCATCACGTTGCATCAAGCTTGATAGTAAAACAGTTCGAACTCGTCGTCACACCAGCCAATTATCAAATGACATATGCTGCTCTAGCTTCGATTCTTCGGTCAACTTACTACTTGTACTGCCATGCATGTTCACTTATATTATACGTACAGAGCACGCGATTTGAAAATCGAGCTCGTCTCGCCGCGTGAATTTTGACACCAGCTAACCGGTGCAGTTTGCCTTTTTTCAACATTACACCGAAGCAAAGACGATACGCTCTTGATGGCTAGACTTACTTTCATTTTCCGTGTTACAATCTTCGATGACACGATGGATTCCGGTGCCACCGATGAAGCGTCATCACGAAAGCGTTTATGATATATCGATCGTTCCCATCAGTGAAAGTTCAAAGCTTGCGGAAACGAAAATAAGGAAGGCAAAGCTATTTCTGCCGAATGTCAACGACACGGGAAACCGGCAGAATAAAAACTGGAACACACGCCATGCTCACAAAGCTAAGAGCTGTCGTCGAGTATAAGCCGATAAAGTCGCTGTAACTGTGGGTGTACTTAAGCTCGCCGTATGGCGGTTCTATACGATTTCAACGATGCACTGCGTGCCATCACCTCGTCCACAACAACAGGAATTACTTGTATCAGTGGCTCGTCCACACTATTCCGCTGCTCTGCAATTGCAAAGCAATTCGCTGTGTGTACTTTTATTATGAATATGCTTGCAGATCGGCCTCCCCGACGTCGGAAAAGCCAAGTTTTTGGCTATTTTACTCCGCACCTTCGAGCGTCTTTCCGCACTATTTGCCGACTTTTGGACGGTCTCCTGCCCTGAGACCTCCACACGCTCTCGCAAAAATCTCCCGAGTGACGAATAACAAACGTGTTCCTCGCATTCCCCATCAGAATTCTCACAAAAAACAAAAGTGTTATCCGAAAGCTGTGATTCAGTGACCAAGTTCATTATGTTAATATTAGAAAGACCAATAGAGGTGGCAAAACAAGAACTCTCATACGTCAAAAATGCTGTTAGCTTTTCAAATCAACTGATGGTATAGGAACGAGCTGAAATTCCAGATGAATAGTATCACGTTTGAAAAACATGTGTTCGATTACAAAACTACACCTACCGCAATCTTAGGCAAACATTCACTGTTTGACATCGAACTATATAGGATGGTCCTACGCTCGAACCGTGTGATCCGAACTGGCTATTATGACATCGGCAAGCCGCTTTTTGCCAGTAAAACTCGATCCATTGATAACATTGCAACTGATGTAGTACAAAATGTATCGCTCTATACCCATCATCCGTTCGATTTTCCCGTTCACAGTTCGATCCATTCTCAGGTATTATACCTTGATTCGAGATATTGCACGCTGCAACTTCGTTTTTAAGTGCGACTTCAATAAAATTGACGCAAGAGGCTTGCAATGTAGAATAAGTAGTAACAGCTAGGATTGACGAGACGGGTTTCGGCGTTGCTGGAGTTACGAATCTTGGATTTGGCGTCTATTGCATACATTTTTGTTAATCGGCATCATACCATACTTATATTTTGAGGCTGCTTTTCCATGGGACAAATATTTTGCAAGGGGTAGGTCGCGAGGTTGAAAACGCCTAACTTAACAACAAGTGCGAGAGAGGTGGCCTGAACTTGGTATCTCTTTCGCTTGCACATACCCGCGCCATCTGCCACGGAAAGACAGCCTCGACGACCACTAACCATTCGTAAGTGAAGTTTAAAAACTCGAAATGAAGGGGAAAAGAGTCATCTGTAAACGACAGATTTTGCTAGAATTCCATCAGGTCGAGTGACGAGATCGAGGTAGACACACAAGGGCTTGATAATTTTTCAGGATCAGATGTAGGAGGTGGTTTGGGTCCCGTTCGAAGATGGCCGGGAGCAGCGGCGAGAAGACGCCACTCGTGCTCGAGGGAAGCATCATCAGCCCTACCACGAGGACGGCTTTCGCCCTGGGCCACGTGTTCAACGACCTCGCAGCGGCCATGTGGTTCTCCTACACGCTGCTCTTTCTTCAGAGGGTGGCCCTCCTCGAGCCCCTCGGCGCTGGATCACTGCTGCTACTCGGTATTTTTTTAATGTATCTTGTCCATGCATGCACTTTGTTATTGTTTGTTACATGTTCGATACTGATACGGTACTTCGATGGGAATCGCGTGAGCACCTGCACGCAACCTCGTCAAATATATAGTGTCTCAAAAGCGGGGACTCGTGGTACTGATAAGATAAACGCCCCCGACAAGTTCGGGAGATATCTGATAGCTGGTGTATGTCATACCGTTTTCCATTTGAATGTCATGGTTCTTATCAATTCATTCTAATAAGAAAAATATACAATTACGACTCGTCGCGCGACCTATATTCAAAGCTAAAAAAGATGCTTCTACTTTTTTTGAGTTTTATTTTCAGCCATCAGTTATTCGTAACACAAAATGTAGAGAATACAGCTCACAACACAGACACATTTTGGTATTACAATGCTCTATAGCCAAATGAAGTGAGTGTGTCTTCTTCTTTTATTCGGTGGAGAACGGACGATTTTTTGATCGAAACAGTCAAGTGTATTTGTGATTTATCGAAAGAGTCGATTTTTTCGAGTTTTAAGGTATTTCCACGAGGACATTCAGGATTTTGGTCCGAAAAAAGCGTATCTAGTTTTACAGAATTTGACGAATCGGTCTGTAAATTCTTTTGGAGGTAAATTTTATGATTTTGAACAAAATGTCCTATGCATGGGTTTGGCGATCCGACGTACGGGTGCCTATACCAAAAAAAAGATGTGGTCGAAAAATTTTTTCTCAAAAACCGACAGAGTCACCATTTTTAAATTACACACAGACATAATCTTCAGTCCCCCTCGCCGTGATTTTTCAGGCCAGACTCCAAAGTTATGGCTGTTTTTCCCTTTAAACCACAAATTTGAGTGAATCTGTCTTGATTCCAACACATGTAACTTACTCGCTTACCCAAACTTGGGAGAAAAATTGTGATTCACAACCCTATTTTTATTATTGAACGCTTTTATTCCACTTCGCCTCGGCCATGGTTATTTTTGGCCATGGCTCTTATTCCCCATTTCTGGGAAAATAATTTCGGCTTCCGGTCACATGCTGGAAACACGTATTCGGGTAGCCGTGAGTGAGTCATCCTTCGCCCCTGTTGTATGTGATCTAGGAACATTGAGAAGGGCGTATAAAGGATGAACCGATTTCGACGCGATTGATCAGTGCAGTGCTTGTTCTTGGTCTGTACAGTGATTACTGCATGCGATGATGAGTGTGTGACACTCGCGACATACTTGCGCCATATTATCCTAATACGAGACACCCAATCGCGATTGGGGCAGATGGAGGCAGAGGGTGCAGGGGGCGAAGCCCCCCGACTAAAAAAAAATTCTGAAAATGTATCAGAAAAAGATCTTTTGTCCGATATATCATATGTTACCGCATAGATTGAAAATATCGATCTCAATTCTCAAAAGTTCTAGTAGTGGACAAAATCCGAGATATGTAAATTTATAAGATAGTATGAATTTGAATTTTGAGGGAAATTATCACAGAGTTATATGAATGTCGCCAAGGACAGGCGAAAGTAAATCAACGAATCCACGGTTCAATAGAAAGAACGTGGAAAATTATAATCATAATTTGTATATACATATTGTACTGCGAATTAAATTAAACTCATATTCTACCGAAGCGACCGATTTCCATGTACAATTCGATGACCAATCAGAATATTTGATCTATGAACTAGCCGAGAGAAGAAAATTGAGTATAACAATTCAGAGAGCTCATAAGTATTAATTCCATCGAGTGATAGGAGTCATTACACCTGCTTTGGACAGCTTCGAATCAAATATTGGAGCACTCAGTTACTAGAGAATTAGGACAGAGATCATTTTGCCAGTCTACGCAGAAACTTCAAGAGATATCGTAGAATATCAGGCTAGAAAGAAAATACGGCAGTGCGTAAAGATACGTACCGGTGTGTAAAGACATGCCTCACGCACTGTTGGTGACTTTACGCACAGGTCTTTACGCATTCCGTGCGCAAAAATTTCTTTACGCACGGAAAAATGTTCCTTACGCACTAACTTTACGCACATGATTTCGAAATAGTATATTTCGCACCGAGTTCATGAGGTTGTAGCTCGCTTCTGAGCGATCGGGTTTCTGCCCGAGCCGGAGGCGAGGGTTGAAATGATCGCTCGGAAGCGGGGAACCTCATGTGCGAGGCGCGAAAGTTATTTTTCGCAATTTTGTAGGCACCCAAACATCGGAAAATTGCGAAAAAATTCTTTTTAACCCTTACTTATTAGAATATTCATTGACATAGCGGGCGATTCTCCGTCTTTGGGGGTTTTACTTATTCGGGGACGGGAAAATGATCTCCTATCTCAATATTTGCATAAGAGTAATGCTTCAGTATTCTCGAATTACTGTATCCGCGGTAAATTTTTTTGGAACGTAACCCTTTGCGGATACGTCGGGTCGCCCGCACAACTGACTTCCTAGCTCGCATCAAGATACTCAAATCCAAATTGCTATCGAATCCTTGGATTCGAATATCTTAAAGTAAGCTCGAAAGGCGGTCGTACGTCCATCAATATCATGGTTCTTACCCAGTTCTAAGTCAGTTGGTTCACGTTTGGTATTGTGTAATACCACCACATTGAAAGTCATGTACGGAAACTGTCAATGGAGTGAAAGAGAGGATGTTCATATTTTTTGTGGAAATATACAAAACTCAGATAAAAGCTTCTACTTAGTCCTGATGACGAATAATCTTCCATAATTCAAAGGCAGTTAAGAGAAAATTTCGAATTCATAATCAGGTTTTGTATAGATCTCTGGAGATCCCATAGGTGTCAAAATATACGTGGAGAGTTGAAACTTTGACCATTCTTGCTTGTTCATATCTACCAGGGGTGTGCCTTACCGGTATAGCACCCACGAATTTTCGCTTTTCAGTCTTTGAGGACTCATATTTGCTGGAAGATTCTCAATAGAAATATATTGGGGCAATCTGGTTTGCCAAAAACATGGACATATGACCCACAAAAGATTTACTTCTAGAAAGTCGTGTTAGCCAATGCGGGGGTCCATGTCATGAACGTCATAAAATTACAAAAAGGCCAGCCTCGCGCATACAGCAAAGTTTTTAAAGTATGACCACGGACAGAAGATCCATTTGACCCGTGATATTATTAATTATTACGATTTCGCACATAATCAGGGAGTCGTTGCACGGAGGGTGTGCAATCTTAATCTTATCAAAATATTCCATAATCCGGAAACACCAAGAGAGACTCACTAAAACTCAAGCTCTCTCATGAAATTGCGATGAAAAATACGCTCCAAATCTTTTCATCATTCGAATATAAGGATATATAGGCACGGGGAATAAAACCGATAAGACCTGCAGGTATGTAGAGATCGTTGCTATTTATATCGTGCAAAACACAGAATGTTTCAAAACATTTTCAAAGTTTGAATGCGAACTTGGCAAGATGTGCAAATATTGACTTGTCGCACGCGATGAGATTCGAGGGCTCATATACAAAGTTGTACCGTAACAGATCCGATCCAATTACTCACCACACGATCTGTCTGGCGATAAAATTATGCAAACAGAAGTGGCTGACGCTCTTCGCGTTGCGAAAAATGATTAAACCATAGCTATGAATCTCTTCTGGCCTTTGATATAACGAGATATGATAAACCGACGAACCATTGTAATTACAGTAGCAATGATGACTTATGTCTACAGGTCAAGTTATCGATGCGCTGATGACGCCAGTGTTTGGATTGCTGGTGGACAAGTACCCAAAAAAGAAGGCATGGCACGTGCTTGGATCGGCCATGGTATTTGTATCGTTTCCGGTGTTATTTGGCAGCTTCGTCACGAATCCCAACAGGCTGTCGACCATGTTCGTTTACGTGCTGAGCATCATGGTCTTCCAGACAGGCTGGGCAGCTGTGCAGATATCACATTTGTCTATGATACCCGCCTTGACGAGTTCACCTCTCATCAGAGCCGAACTTACCGCCATCAGGTACACTTATTTGATACCTTAACGAATCTCTTGAGCGCATCTGCAGGCGCGTTGCCTATTTTACATTCACAGCCAAGAAAGTCTTCTGTTTGCAGAACGAATTTCCAAACATCAAAATGACATTTTGGCGTTTGGGACATATTGGGAACTGTGAGAGGACATAGAGTGAACAATATCAAAATCAGGGAATCAAAATTCTCTCCATTTTCATTTTTTTCTCAAAGATTTGGAGAATAACTGGTGTACATATGCCTGGTTAGATCTCACGTGCTCAGAAAATTCATTGGCATTCTTCAGATTTTTCCGATACTTCAAAGATTGAAAGTTGCATTTGTCCAGACTAGATTTTTCAAGTGAAGGGATTAGTACTAATCTACTTTCTCGATGATCACAAGATGAGAATAAAACAAAAATAGCATACGAATAATGGTGACGAATATCAGCTCTGTAGTTGCCTTTGAAGTGTACTGTTTTATCCATCAATTTTCCGGAGATTTAAGATTTTTATTGTTACATCTTAACACGTTCGCTGCGGAGTCTGAAATCGGTGATCTCTCCCCAGGTGCGGCGGCACCCACCGGTGGGCCCCGCTCAATGTTATTTCCCATAAGGTCAGAATTCTCAGCACTGGGGGAAAGACATGCGGGGCCTAACGGTGGGTCCCGCCGCAGCGAACGTGTTAATGATAGTCAACGCTGCATATTTGTTTGAGCCTCCAAAATTAAGATCGCAGTTTCAGTCGTTGGTCCGTGCAAAGAGTCAACATTTCAATGATCTTGAATTTTTTTGTAACAGGTATTCCGCACAGGTAGGGGCAGCAGTCGTTGTTTTCGTGGTTACTTGGATAGTATTGCCAACTAGCAGTGCAGCTGGTGCGCGGCTTGGCCCTGAAGATATCTACAAATTTCGGGTGAGAGCTGATTTCTTATTCTCACACAAATTGAAAATTTGAAGCGTCCTTCAACTTGAAAAGTGCTCATGAGTCAACAATGATGGCTCCAAAAGAAAAAAATTTGTGTGCGTTTGAGAAACGCGTAAGGAACGGAGTTCCGAAATTCGCCTCGATAAGATGTGTGGAAATGTAAATGAAGTCTAAAACTTTGATCGACTTCAAATTGAAGCTCAAGGTTTTGAATGCTCATCATATAACGATACCGATAGAGATGTACACCAATAAGCCCCTGAGTGATTGAGATAGTTTGCATCACTTTTTCAAGTATTATGCACTATTATGTAAATAAAATGACGAGTCCCATTTGGCCTTGAGTGGACTCTTTAGAAGGTTATGGAGGGGGACATAGAAAGCTTCTAAATTTGAGTCTGAATCCTCACTACTTAATTTAGGTTCTCAAAATGCATCAGAGCTGATTGCTCGGCTGATTGAATACGAAGAAAATTTTATCGGGATTCACTGAATCGTTAGATTAAAAATGTCACAATAAAACTTCGTACCTTCTAGAAATGGAAGCAATATCTCATTCATTCAGACTTCAAATTCTGCCCAAAGCAATACATAGATATCACTTTCATCATTGTATATCTAGCAATACTATCAACAACAATCGAATAGGGCTGCATGCATTCAGATTCAGATGGTAGACCATAGCAGACACGCTGAAAAAAGAGGTTCGTTGCGCCAAAGGACCCTCTCCTTTGGCGCAACTAACCTCTTTTTTCTGTGCGGATTTCGGCATTCGGCATCTGATGATGCGATATGCTTCTGAGAATGAATACGCGCGGTATCGTGCGCGCGGTTGCTCAGCGCAAGCAGTACTATACCTATATCGCACGAGTGTCGCTTTTTCGTTGCATCGTATGGCGGGTTGCATCGAATCTCGTTCCACGGGGCCGTGTCGGTCAGCTGATCGCGCGCGATTTTACTCCTCAGACGAGCGTAAAGGAACTCCGTTCCAATTAACAAAAGTGACTTTTGGTCTGAGGTGCTTCTATTTCGGCTTAAGAACATACGTCTCTAGGATCTGTAGGGTCTTACGGGAGAGGGGTGGGTCTCGTGAGAAAATTTCATGAGTCTATTTTCGCAAGCGAAGGCGATAAATTTAACTGTTATGAGAGTGGAACCCTGATTTTAGACTCGACGGCATCCATGAGAGTATTTGCCATTGTAGCCAAACGAATGATAAAGTGATGGTAAGGAAATTAAGAATCGAGACAGCTTTTCCTTGTGTATAATTTTTTCAACAATCTCTTACGCTTTGAAAGAATATGAAACATTCAAAAAGCCCCTCAATATCTCTTCGGCAGAACATCGTAGTGGTGCTGTGCCTGTTCGGCTCGATCTCTACTATCCTGTTCCACGCGTTTCTGAAGGCCCGTCTGCTGGAGGCGAGCGGGGGTAGTAGTCCGGCCCGCACCTCGAGCGCCGCCAGCGTCGAGGCGAGCTTTCAGCAACAGGACGGCGGCAACGGACTGATTCGCAATGGCAAGGAGAATTTCGGGGTTCGAAGGAGTAGCATCGCCTCGGCCTCGTCTACGTCCGGATGGCTATCCGCAGGAGTGCTCGGACGGGTTGCACTGCTCTACGTTGCCAGCCGGCTGTTCATCACTCTTGCGACGGTCTACTTGCCACTCTACATTGAGGAGACTGCCATAGCCGGTAGACAGGCCTTGGCTACGGTGCCCATGCTCTCTTACTCCTCTTCTTTTGTCACTGCCCTACTACTCAAGTATATCAACCGATCGTGTGGCACTAAGGTAATAATCTAACCCATGAATGTGTGACTGGTTGAGCAGCACGAACAGTATTGCATATGAGAAGACCACATTCTTTTACAGTAAAAAATCAAAAGCGAACATAGTACCCAATGTTTCGGAGGAGAGCTCAAATTTTTACATAAAGTATTCTAGTCTGGCAAGAAAATGTTTTTCAGAGATTAGAGTTTTCAATATCACTTCAGGTGAGTCGTCTGGTAAAAATTCAAAGATTTAGGGAAGTAATCGGCATTTTCTCGTCGTGTGCTTGTTTCGATAAAAATTTGGCGAAGGTTTTGGAATTGCTTTGAAATACGCTGCTGAAAGAGATAAGCAGAATGCTTTCTCTTAGTGAAATCTTCCCGTATGGCCAGCCCAATTGATGAAAAATTTCAACAGCATGATTCTGCATGAACTGCATGATTCTTTCGAGAAAGTTTTTAAGGTAGTTGTACACTAAAATACAAAATATATTAGAATGTCACCCAAGTTGATGAGAATTTACTTCAAGTGATAATGGACACCTGTTCAAAATTTCCAAATGATTGACAGTTTTGTTTCGAAATGGTAGCCATGAAGATTCGTCACTTTTAACATTGCGCTTATATGGGGGTCCGAGTTTTGTTGAGTATCACAGTCGATCCCAGATAAGCGCAATGTTAAAAGTGACGAATTTTCATGGCTGAAACAAAACGATCAATCATTTTGAAATTTTGCACAGGTGTTCATTATCACTTGAACTAAATTCTCACCAACTTTGGTGACATTTTGGTATACTTTGTATTTTAGTATAGTACAACAACCTTAAAATAGATTTCTGATATTCAAATTAGAGATATTAGGTCAGTCACATCTAAATCTTGATTGAGGCGTGACTTATGATACACGATGAGAGATGCTTTGAAAATATCTATTTAGATTTCTGAAAGGTTGGTAAATTAGTTGTAGTGGAAAGTATGAAAGGGAAATGAATATTCAAAATGAGTGTTTTACTATATTTTGAGTTATTCCTTCGAGGAAGCCTCTTAGAAGAATTTAGGGCATCTAAATCAGGGTTATGTTAACGAAATCTATCGTTTAGTCGAGAGAGAAATACGATAAAATTGGTTTGGGGATAATTAAAATGACGGTTTTGGTAAAAGTTTCGGTTTCTGTGGGAAAAATTTCATTTCAATCATGACTTACAAATTTAACTGAAATTCGATACTAACCAATAAATGAAAAATGCTAAAAAATATCCATTTAGGTCATTGGAAGTTTGGTAAATCACTTGTACAGGTATATACGGGGGAAAATGAATAATTGCAAAAAATGTTTTAATATATAATTTGAGTTACACTGCCGGTCAAAAGTTCCAGGAACCCACAATTTTTGTTTCCAATTTTGTAAGTGGGAATACTAGGCTCTACTTGACCAGAAGGATTTTATCAGGGCTCATTTTGAAGGTCGGCTCACGCCTTTCAAAATGGCGTTATCCACTTTCATCAGTACGAATCTGGATTTTCCCAATTTGAACTTGAAAAAGTGCCAATTTCGATGATTTTTGGAAGAATCTCTTGGCTCCGGTAGCTCAAAGGTACAGGAATATTCTGGAATGGTTCTCAAGAAACCCGAAAGTACAAGTCTAGAGCTTCAAAATCCGTCTTCCAACATTGTTTTACGTTACTCCTACTCCGAGCTATGACATTTCCTCTGAGGATAGTTTTTCCGAAAAAAGTAGCACCCTTACTAGAAAATGACGAAGAAATTCACTTTTTGGGTCATGTTCCAAAGGTTCCTGGTCCGTTTGATCATCATATAGAAGACATATACTATGATCAGATATTATATTCCCCTTAAAATGCATTTCTCTATCTTTTTTGAATTTAGGTGTTAGTTTTTGCAAAAAATTTTTCTTCACAGAAAATTTCATAACTTGGAGTAGAAGTTACGTAAAAGGATGTTAGAAAACGGATTTGGGAGCTCTAAACTTGTACTTGTAGGTCTTTCAAGATCCATTCTAGAATATTCCTGTACCTTTGAGCTACCGGAGCCAGGAGATTCTTCCAAAAATCATCGAAATTGGCACTTTTCCAAGCTCAAATGAGGAAGATCCAGATTCTTACCGATGGAAATAAATAATGCCATCTCAAAGTATGCCAAAAGACCTGCAAAATGAGCCTTGATGAAGTCTTTTTCGATCAAGTAGAACTTAGTAGTTCTACTTATGAAATTGGAAAAAAAAAATTTCGGGTGTCCTGAAACTTTTGACCGGTAGTGTATTTTATTTTGGTGATCTAAACTAGGAGTTTCTTAAGGGGATGTCGGAGTCTCACGGCATCAACGAAAAAACACTTTACGCAATGGTTTCTACATCAATTAAGACGATGGTGGTCGCAAATGATTCGGATTTTCTTCAAGAATCGGCCTCTGGTACAACCTATGGAAATAAAAGTCTCCCTCGCTCTTGGAGTGAACCAAGAAATGCGCGATATTGCGAGTATGATTCTCAGAGATCGCGACCTTGCACCTTAGATCGATTCTTATGACAGATGGAGACGATCGTTCTTATCATTCACACCAGAGACCGATTTCTGAAGTAATTCCGAATCTTTTGCGACCACCCCCATCTCAATCGGTGTAAAAATGATTGCATGAAGTGTTTTCTCGTTCCGCGCGAGACTCCGACATCTATAGTTTGGTTGAGATAGAATTCCGATAAAATTATTTTGAGGATCAGTGAAATGACGATTTTTGTGAAAAGAAACTTCTTTTTAATCATGATTTACTCATTTAAATGGAATTCGTTTTAACCAGTTCATGAATAATGTTTGAAAAATACCCACTTAAGTCAATGTTTTATTATTTTCTGAGTTATTTCTTCGAGGGAGCTTGTTAGTGAAAATTCAGGAATTTAGATTCCTGAATTTTCACTAATAAGCTATAGTTTTCTTAACAATATCTATATCGTTTGGTTGAGACAGAATTCCGATAAAATTGATTTGAGGATGATTAAAATGACGATGTTGGTAAAAATTTCAATTTTTCTCAAAATATTGAGGTTTGTGGGGATTGAATGGAATTTCGGTATTGACCAATCGATAGATTTTGGGGAAATAACCATAGTCTAGGTAACTTGAATCTCCTTGAGACCCTGTTAGAGAAAGATATTTTGGTATTAAAACAAGAGATTTAAGCAATTTTTGCTTAAAGAGCCTCTAGATTGGACGGCACTGGAAGAAAAGAGATGCCAAGGCACTGAGCTCTTTTCTGAATTATTCTCAACAGCTTGTAGAAGAGCAAAATATTGATCAGGAAGGCGTGGCGAGAAAAAACAACACACATACACGCGGACAAAGGGCCAGAAAGATGATTCTGTGATAGGTTTGGAATGACCCAGAGAGAAAAAGCGTGAGCTGCAATAGATAGATTTTAGCGAGAGGAACAAAAAGGTTTAAGTATTTTTGTGATAAAAGGAATTTTGTTGAAGAAAATATGCAATTGAATAGAAAAATCGATCAAAAATTTGACGTCACGAAAGCAAACCTTCCTCTTCAGAGAAATCAAAAAGGGCCGAAACAGCAAGACCGCGTGGTTTTTGAGCATCAAGTAGTTCTAAATTAATGTCCCAATAAGAGTATTTTCATTTTCTCCCGATAATGAATGGCGCCATCATCAGCTAGGTTTGTTACCGTCAAAACTTCTTACGTACCTGGCAATTTCCATAACTCCTCGTATAATCCTGATCCAAGACCTTCCCTCGAAGTTCGTTTGTGCAGCAAGCGAGTGCAAGGAATGAAGAAGCCGGACGTCCTGTTGATTTTGAAGTCATGCAACTTCAAACAACGTCATTAACACCCTAAAGTGTGCTAATTGGTCACGTATGAAGTCCCTTCCATATTTATGAACGATAATGAATATGTTACAGTCTTGATATGGGAGGCTCATGAATGATGATCGTAACACTTCAAATATCGTTACCAAAATGCACGAAATTATGGCGAGACGTACAAGCGCATAGTTTTGAATAATCAGGTTACATTTCAACAACGTGGATTTGCTATTTTCCTGTAATTTCTTGATTCACTGAGAAGATGAATGTAAACCTCAGACTCTCATCCGCACTGAGAGTTAATTCGACGCACATAGTCCATGACTAGCTGTTTGGTGCAGGTATTCATGACTAATAAGAGAGTACCTTTCTGAGAATCGGTGTCCAGAGAATCATGAATCGCTCGCGAATCGCTTTACCCATTTTGGGTTCATGTTATTTGAACTAATCATTTAGAAGTCAATTTGATCGTACTCTGACCGTGAGAAATAACACTTTCACGAATAAAGAGAAGAGGTTTACTGAATTTCGAATTCCTTCCAAATCAAAATTGTAGCAGAGAAATCCCTACGAATCTTGATGGTCCTGTAGTTGTTGAGTCATCGAACCTTGCATAAAATGTTGTACTGCACTTCATCCTTACTCTGGAGCAGTTGATATCGAAACTCTATTTTTATTTGTAATCAGATCGAAAAGAAGGATAGAAGAGAATCGAAAGTCTTAACACTGTAAAATAAGTAGGATCAGTGCGGGGTACCCGATAGCTATTGAGATCATCACTGGGAAAATTTTCCCGGTAAAGTCTCGCGGGGTTTCTGATTTACTTTGAGCTGAGATACAGAAAGGGTTTCTCAACCAATGTAAGTACTAGCCTTCCACGTGGTACATCATGGACTACCAAAATCCCGTTCCAGTCGAGACATTGAACATTTTTCCTTTGCCATTCTTTATAGAATTGAACTCATGCAGTTCAAACAGAGTCCGTGATTCACTGGTGGCACTCTCTTATAAGATACACAGCGGGTCTTTTCAAATTCAAAATCAGTAAAACATACACTCGTGTTGGTATAAGCACGACTTCTAATACAAGTAGTCCGGCCAATCTACAGTTTTTGAACTTCATCAAATAAAGCAGTTAGTGAGTTAGTGATTCGGAAAGGTGAGAACAAGCAAATTCCGAATATCGAAAGTATGACCACAATTTCATCGCGGAGCGTGCTCAGAATCAATTGAAAAGGTGATAAAAAGTGATTTTAAGCAATTTACACGAAAGCAACTAGTTTTAGAGGAAAATGTTCCAGATGAAAGTTGCGAAGCTCGCCGAGACGGATCGGATAAGCCCATTGATATCCGATCAGAGGGATGCCCAGGAATCGATTCAGAAGTCGCGATCGTGGCCGCCGGCTATCGGGGAGGGGCAAGGCATGCACTGTCTAAAGTTGAAACTGATGGTAACGCAAGCGAATACCGCTGCTTGCAAAGTGGGGAAAAAAACTGCACTGCAGTGCTCGCATGCTGTGCGCAGATGCAAGCAATAACACGCGGTCAATGCTCATAATATGCACCACCGGTTAATTAAGCTGCCTATAAGCGCTAGTGGTGTGTTTTACACGAGCCTCGAGCAATTAATTGCGGATTCCGGAAATGAGCGCGTACTCCGAGTCGAGCAAAAAAATCAACTTGATTTTTAATTGGCGGATTGCACGGGGCCATTTCTCGGAATAGGACTGGCATCCCTGCGGTATAGACATCGGATTCTGTATTGACTCATCAGAAAACTGCGCCAAATTAGTCACAGGATCAAGAGAAATCAGTCACTTGACAACGACTCGCCGCTTTTAGTCCGAATTATTTTTATTAATCCTTCAACGCCTTGACTCTTGTACTTTGGCCATCAGACCTTAGATTACACAGAAGTGCATTACGTCCAGGGCAATGCTAGATTTTTACGGAGGTTCGGAAATGGGAGCAGTTTTGGAACGCGCTGATCACGTTTTTTGCCATCCGACGCGACGTATTAGTGAATGCCCGTAATTGGAATACTTAATATAATTCAGACGAATGCGATTTCGGGTATTTTGTGATAATTTTTTAGGTAAATATCTGGAAATTTTTTAAGTCCAAGAAATTTTTTAGGAATCTAAGAACTAGGCTAAATTTATATGAAGAAAAATGGAATAGGTACCGACTTTCTCATCTTGATGTACTTCAACATATGTGTATTGATACTCGTAGTTCAAGACACCAGAGAGTCATTATAGAGAATTTGGAGTAATTAAGTGCAAATGACACAGATACACAAAATAATAAAAGTAGTCTGCGCAGTGGACAAGAGCACGTTCTTTCGATTCAAATCGACCGTTCGAACACGAATTTGATGCTCGTTTTCCTCCATCATGTCAGGTTTTCTTGGAACGTAGAATATTAGTATATCACACGTCGAGAGCTGGAAACATTATCGATGGCTCAGAGTAAAAAGGAATTATCTGAAATCTTAAAACTTCAAAGTAACTATCCGAAATATCTGGTTAAAAGGAACTATTTGAAAATTGTTGGTTGAAAGGAACTATCCATAATCGTGAGAGTTGAAAGGAATTATCTGAATTTGTACGAAGGAACTAACTATCTGAAAACTTTTGGTTTAGAAAGGAACTATCTGTGAATTTTCTGTTGGAAATTTTCAGATAGTTGATCTCAACCAAAAATTTCAGATATCTCCTTTTAAACCAGAAATTCACAGATAGTTCCTTTTCAACCAGAAATTCTCGGATAGTTCTTTTCTAAAATAGAAATTTCCAGATAGCTCCTCTTAAATCAGACAAATCCAGATAGTTCATTTTAAATCAGACAAATCCAGATACTTACGATTCTAGATGGTTCCTTCCAGCCAAATATTCACAGATAGTTCTTTTCACAGACACTTTCAGATAGTTCGTTTCAACCAAAAAATTTCAGATAGCTCCTTTTAACCAGACATTTACAGATAGTTCCTCTGAAGTCTTACAATTTCAGATAGTTCCTTTCTACTCTGAGCCATCGAATTTTTACATCACAATAATTATGCTGGTTGTCGATTGCGTCCTCGCGTAGTGGAGACGCGTGGAAACACGCTATTCCTACGTAATGACCTAACAACACTTTTTTCAGAGGTTATTTTGGCGTAGATGATAGGAATCCTGACGTGGTAGCTCAAAAATGAGCCCGATATCGTGTTCTCACGGTCACTTTGCGTTTGAAAACATATTTGAATACCCCGCTGAGAACTTTTCCCCTCGTTATTCTCTAATAGCAAGGATTATTGCAAGAATAGATCAGAGAGACCCTCTTTCGAGATAATTCCGATCACATGACTGAAATAAGCCACATATTTCGACGTATAATTGTCTGAATTCTCAGAATCCGCGATCGAAATGAATGTCAGGTGTAGACCCAATGAACTGTACTAGTTTTTGCTAAAATTTGTCGATTTTGACTTGCTGGATAAGAAACTCACATTAGCTCGAAAAAACTATCACAGCTGATTGGGGCCACATCAGACGTTCATGGAGACCACGGATTTTGGAAGCTTAGATAATTCTACGTCGAAATATAAGGGTGAAGGTATTTTTCATCATAGAAATTAGTCCACTCATTCAGTTGGAACTATTCAAGAATAGCGTGTTTTTGGCCTTTGAAAGATGCAAAAACCCCTATTCCCGCAGTAATCTTTGCTTTCCAGAAATAACGAGGGAAAGTAGAATTTTTGACTGCGCGGGGTATTCAAATATGCTTTTCCGACGAAAAAAATGCTCGGTTTTGAGCTACTACGTCAAGATTTCTTTTGTCTACCTCAATAAAACCTCCGACAAAAAAAAGTTCTGATCGCGTCCACCAGGAAATCCTGACGTGGTTGGGTAAAAGGGACATCAAATTAGTGTTCAGACGGTGGAGTTGATTCGGGCGTATGTACCGCTCAGGCCGCTGTTCCTATCTTGTGGACATTCGTAATTTGAGATGAATTTTCGCCAGTTTTTCAAACAATCAGATGCTATCTAAATAGCTCCCATGAGCTCAAAATTGGTTGGGCGATGTTGAATGTCATGTTGAGTTTGACACTGATAACTCGTGACGTTCCTTCACATCAACTCCAAGCAACATTTCATTGGGAGGAGGGAGTTGGTATCATTCTCGATTCGAGCAAATCATGCCCCGGTTTGTGGTGAAGATTTTATAACTTCATATCACAGAATCGTTCTATTACAATTGGTCACCTACTCTTGTCTTTTTTGAGCTCTGGTGATTAGTATGAGTCCGTTGACGGCGGATACAACTTGCCTCATTTGAGGCTGCGACAGCGTGCATGCAGTTATACTTACTGTTATCATGAGTGCGCCTCGCGAGTCCATCCACACGCGTTGAACGCAACCACCAGCTCAAACGATCATCATTCAAACGAGCATTCCCCTGAATCTATACCGGATCAAGTTCCATTTGCTTGAAATATTGCGTGGTCCGTACACTCATGAATTCACGAAGACTCCAGAGCCGTCATGTAGCCGCAAAGCGTTTTTGTGTGAAATTTCAAAGGCCTATTTGAGCGATCGGACAATTGCCATTGCATGATATTGTACTGACTCGAGGGGATGATTTCAGACGTGCTACCTGCTGGGTGGCCTGACTGGCCTACTCGCAGCGACGACGGTTGAATTCGCGCAAAGTGGCGTGGGCACGATGTACGGCGTGGCGGTTCTGATCGGCGCCGGCAGTTCGATCACCATGGTCACGGCTCTCAGCATAACCGCCGAGATGATCGGGCCTAGAACCGAGAGCAGTGCCCTCGTCTACTCCATAGTCACGTTCCTGGACAAGGTCGTTACGGGCCTCGTTGTCCTCCTCATCGAGAGGTGGTGAGTATTTATCACACGTCATTATGAAAGCCCTACTCCGAAACGATCGGTTGATATGCGATCGATGAGAAATCGTTCCGAGATGACTCTGAGTAGAGAGAGGGAGTGCGCGATGTACGCGAGTCGCGTCCAAAAATATCTTGGGGAAAAATATTTATATCCGTCGACCGTGATGTATATGTTGCAGGAGATGCATCAACAAGGAGTTGTGCCCGCACTATAATCGAGACACGCTCGCGGCAGTGTGCGCAGCGTCAATGGCCCTTGGACTCGTCACTCTGTCGTTTCTGCCGCGCTGCAATACCAAGTGACAGATACCTGATACTTACCGATCGAGATCATTTCTTTTGGTACCAATAAAATATTTTCTCTGACCCTCTGCGCGAGAGTAGACTTAGCCAGCAACGTAGCTATTCGGTAAACCATAAAGCCCGAAATAATTTTTTACACCGGAGTCAGTGCGCCAAAATTGTGCATTGTGTGAATTCCATATTTGCTACGAGCTTACTCCGCATTCACTGCCCTAGAATATGGAATACGAGTGACTTGAACTGATACGAAACAACTTGTCGCATCGCCGTGAATTTTTCTCAGATCATTCGAATCTCTATATCTCAAGACATTGCAGTGCTCTTAGAGTTACAAAATCCAGTTTTGAGACCATGTTAACCACGAAATATAATAGGAAATCATGACAGTTGTCGAACGCAGGGCTTGACGTGATGCACTCGAGTCGAGGGCATTGAGTAGGTTATGGATTGAGATTTCAAACGAATTCTTCTAATTTTTGAAACCGAGATTGAAGAGTATCAAAAATGGCCCATGTCTCAGCCGAAATAGTTTAAAATCGATCACGTTTGTTTCACTCATCTGGGTTTATCGACATATATTGTAAATATTCGTGTTGGCGCATCTTTAATTTTGTAAACCATAGCTGAACCAATGTCATTTATATGCTGTATACAATTAAATGCAAATGAGTCATCTGCTTGCATATGGGTCATCTTGTGCCATCACGTGATCGGTTGATGTCTCATGTTATCGACGCAACACGCTAGTAATAAGTAATTTACACATAGAAAAGCGAGCTCATACTACAACTACGCATCGCCTGAGCTTCAATATAGACCCTCTCCACGTGCTTACTCGACTATCGTTGATTTGTCAAACTCATTTGGTTCACGTGCACTCTCCGACGCTATTGGAAGACGCTCCTCAAAATACTCGACGGTACAGAGACGCCCGGTGTACAGAGTGAGGCCATGGGAAGTGCATACTCTCTCATTTGATTTGAACGGCGGTGACAGAATTTTCACGATTCATTGAGAATTGCATGCATCATGTTTGGAAAAACCAATTCATTATTCCGAGAGTCAGAGTACACTTAGTTGACTATATGCCTTGCAGATGTGTATTCCGATGTCCCGAAGGATAAAGAAACTCCCTCAAAACGCCCTGCGCACAGATAAAAGCTTTTGCTTTCTGAGCAATTTCACGCGCTTACTAAATTTCGATGCGCAAAGGTTGCCTTCGCGTGGATGAGATGCCTATTTTCACGAGACTACACGGGTTGTTTGTAAAATCGAGATATATCGGTCTAAATTGTGATAAAAACATCAAAAAGTATACCTCCTATATAGAGACCAATTGGGCAATTTTACATCATAAACTTCATGCATATCGAAGGGATTGGGAAAGCAGTATTATATTTCGTTAGTCCAACAACGATTGGATCATTGGATAGCGCGAAGACTGCATAAAGAGTCGTGCATGCCGGGATTCGTAGTTGTTGATTGATTTGAGACAAAACTCGTGACGATGGAGCTTGATCGCGACATGGAGAATCTAAGGGGTTCAGATAGCATCAATTGCATTTGGTGTACTTATGTAGTACGAAGTAGCACTAAGATACTCAGTTTTGTACAAACCCGCATGTTATAAAAGCCCAAAATACTTCGCAGCTCCACGATTCTCACAGTTGGCTCGGAAGCCTTGAAACGACAGTTCATTCTCAAAGAGTTTCATTGAGAAGATTACGGAATAATGATGTAAATAAACATTTTCTGTACGATAAATGACTTGATACTAACAAAGTGTGTCCTCATTGTTCCTCCTTTTAGCATAAATACATAGATATATAATTGCCTAACCATTTACCGAGAAATCATTCCATCGTTGCTATGACTCGAGAATGAGAGTCAAAATTGAACGTGCCGCGTAGCCGATTTTTTGGTCTTCGAATAAGCTTCAAAATGTGTGTCAGGTGATCAGTTTTCTTTCGCTTCTGAGAATTATTTAGTACACGAAGCTATATGATGCACCAGTCAATGATGGTTGCAAATTGAATAAGCTCACCTTTAGACTGCGATCTACGACCGCGGGTGAAGATAGAATTGTCTTGGAAGCAGTATATTAGGCTGAGGTATGTACATACAAATGAACATCCTGCAGCTGTTGTCCTGGAGAAGTATTCCTCTCGATGCAGGTAAAGATTTGAGGCTAGCCCTGGTAGATATGTGGACATTTTTCGGACACCTATAAGTCAGTAGCGAATTGGCCAGTCACTTGTCAAAAAGTGCTTACCATTTCTACCAGGGTATGGATCAATTGCTACGATCCTCAATGCGATTGGCTCACTTAAATTAGCACGTTTGGGGCTCACGCGTCCTTCCCTGTGTGAACGGGCCCCACTTTTTATTGAGTTGCAGTTTCCTCTAAACAATGGAGACATATTATCCAATGGCTTATGTCGTGGTTGATTCTCATTATTTATGTTGTAATGAACATGTGTGCACAGCAGTTTCGATATTGGAGTATCGGGCTCGATTTCACTATCGAGTATTTCTCGATTTTCGTTTTTTACACAATTTATCCATTAATTAGATAAAATCAAGCGATTATCAGCGAATCACTCACTTTGAATTTTACAATTTTCAACGTGTGCCAGCTCATTCGGAAGCTTATTTCAAATCTTATAATAGTCAAAGTCCAACTTCGTTGGGAAATATTCAACCTTGAGCAATCCTACATTTATGCGAGAAAATAAAACTCAGCTAAATCAAAAAACGTGGGTGCTCTCAAGCACGGCATCTGCTCTGTCGTATGTGTATACTAACATTCACTGTAAAACTCTTGGCATTGAAGGTATAGATAAAAATGATGGGATTGAATCTATTACTTCTCGCGCTTGAAAAGATTTGAAAAACATTTATGAACCGCAGCCCAAGATCAAAGCAATGCTGAAGCACGCTAGAACCATGATCAAACATTATTCTCTGTGGGTGGAATAGATATTGAAGTACGGATTCTCTTGGAAGCTCATAATATCGAATTTGATGATTTTATCAAGACTACTGATCATCCTTACAAATATTCTTCATGTCAGAAGAGAACTTTTTGTTATTCTGTGCGCAAAAATGGCCATTTAGACGCAAGTGTGCGTGTGCAAATGCCCCATTTGGGCACGGATTCGCGTTTGCACCGTGCGCAAATGACTTATTTGCACACGGTAGTGCGCAAATATCCATTTGCGCACGGCGTAAACGATGAGACAGTGTGCAAATGGGGCATTTACGCACAGTTTGCTAACCAAATTTGGGTTGATTTTTGATCATCCTATATTCACTAAAAAATGAAAATGAACGATCGAGAAGCGCCGCGTCCCGATTCTCTCACATAACTATATACGGAGGGTAAGTTCGGTAACGGTAGGATATTGAAAATTCAAACGATCCTCCTGCATTCGAAACTGCAATCATTGCTCTGTTAACTCTCAGCAAAAAAACTCCGTATTGAAAATCATCTGATCAATTAAGATATTACTCGAGATGGTTACGTTAGTGTTTCTCCCCCACTGCTGAGAATTTCGTCTTATGGGAAATAACATTGAGTGGGCCCCGCCGCACCTGGGGAAAGATCGCCTATTTCAGCCTCCGCAGCGAACGTGTTAACTGAGGCTGTGATTTATTCACCGAAGAATAAATATATTGCCTGCGTAGAATGGACTGTCAATGACCTTTACGATCTTCGAACTAAACTCTAGGACAATGAATTTGAAAATATGAACTTCAAAATTTAAGCAGTCAGATCGAATGAGAAAAGTGACCACAACGTTGGAATTATACTATGACACACGATAAACGTTCAAAATCAACGACGAGAGAAATTGTCTCTCTTATGCACTCATCCCTTTTTATCCATTGGTGCAGTTTTTTTATTCTCAAAATTACGGTTATTATTACCCGGAAATTTTTCATTTCTTGCAGTTCTATCTGAGGCGAACCATTCGATCACCAACACATCAACATTTCTGAAATCATCTTCTCAGATAGTATTTACTTAACCAAATTATCGTTTTACGGACTATAAAATTCGAAATTGATCATCTAGAGGTGCACTTACCGAACGTCAGAAATAGTAAACATTAGATAATTGAAGACATTTCAAGCTATGCGGAAACATACTATATGGGCAAAAGTCTTTTTTCTGATACATTTTTCAGAATTTTTTTTCAGTCGGGGGGCTCCGCCCCCCGAACCCCCCGGCGGGGGCTTCGCCCCCTGCCGCCCCTGGACCCCGCCCTGCGCCCTTCCTCACGCCCTACCACTATCTCTGATCAGAAGAGTCATTTACCCGATTGATCATGAATGAGACAACGCACTCCGAATTTTACTGGACATTGTGAGAATATTCGAAATATGTGTATTTCAAATAGAAATGATAATATCTCGGTCCAATTCAAGGTATTAAAGACATGGAGTAAGCCCTTTGATAGATCTATAGATCGATTTTTCAAAATACACAATTTGATCAAAGATCCATGAGATCCGTTCACCCCAAAACAAAAGGAAAACCAAACAACTCTCTAGCTGACGGACAACTTTCGCGACCTCCGCTACTTATTTGAAGGGTTTTGGCGAGTTACATTTTTGCTCACAGCAATAACAAAAAATATCGTAAGCAACTCGGGTGCCGACATTTGCGCTCTCGTCCCCGCACTCGTGTGCAAATGGTTTATTTGCGCACAGTTTCATCGTTTGCGCCATGCGCAAATGGTTATTTGCGCACTAGCGTGCGCAAATAAGCCATTTGCACACGGCGCAAACGATGAAGCCGTGCGCAAATGAACCATTTGCACACTCGTTGCGGTGACTCGTGCGCAAATATCTGTTGGCACCCTTGTTGCTTAATATACTATTTCGGTGCCACCGCTGGGACTCGCCGCATCAGAAAGATGGCTGCCGGGGCGAGTTAAAACAGGGGCAAATTTGGACAAGCTCGATTGATGGGTTGGGGCCGAAACTTAGGCTTCCGCCGCGTAAATACATTTTCAACTTCAATATCACAGACGATGGTTTCTATGGCGTTGAGTCTGGCTGATACGATACTCGGGGCTCATACGGACGTTTGGGTGCTTTCTGAGGGTACCAAACTATTTATTTCGCAAATTCAAGATTTCACGCCACTTCTGCAAAAAAGACGAGCCTCATTGCCACGCGCTGTTAGGGCATGAAAAACTACATAACGAAATGAAGATTTTGAGCCATCGTGGGCCTACATCGGTCAAACTGAGGCCTAGTAATTGCAATTTTGCAAAAAAAAAAACCGACCAAGGGCATTTTTTGATGGATTGGACGGGTCAAATTTGGGCAATGGCGAATCTTGGGTTGAATCTCCAAGTGCACCCGTGAGTTTTTGCGAGATTACGCGCGGTTATGCACTCGTACGAAACTGTCGCGGCGCGCGAAAGGAGTGTGGGTGAGTTGCGGATGATTGAAAATTATTGAAGGGGTAAAGTTACAATGTTGAAAAACCGACTAACAGTTCGAATGGAGTGGAAAGTGAAAAATTTGCTGTAAAAGTGTTCGAAACTATTGCTCATTTATACGCATTTTCACTGTTGCATTCGCTGACATTGGCGTAATTGATTGCCACACGCTATCATTTGGATCGATAATGTAGCACGAGTATAGGCTCATCCAGTATGATGGGAAACCAAAAAATTCGGTTCTCTACATCTGCAAGTCTATTATTGTTTGTTGCTGAAGAAGATATTGATGTAATGAAGCGCTTATTTCGATTATGGAGAAAAAATGGATAAAAATGACTCGTTCGCTGGGGCTATGGGGCTGGCTGTGGGGGAATATAAGCGTCGCGGGCGGGTTTCCTCCTTTGGTCACCTTGTGTTTCTGGTGAAGAAATGCAAGTCGAATTGAAATACAATATTGCTGTATCAATTCGTAAGGCTGCTCAAATCAGCCCTACTAACTTCTGTCCAAAAAAGAGTGGCCCGAAGAGAGGGGCGAATCTGGACACGCTTTTTATTTTCGAGATTTAAAAAAAAAGTATGAAAGACACCATTCGGGGTCTGAAAAGTTTCTTACTATCTACTGTATCTGATTTCAAGTCCTGTAGCGCGCCTAGCCCCAAGTATATAGGAATTGGACACACTTGTCGGGTTGCCGTCAAACAGGCGTTTTTTCCTTCAAGATGGCCGCGTTAGGGTATAGATTTAGCACTAGGTGCATAGGGCCATGTTCATAATATTGAGTTTCTATCTATCCCCGGTCATCAAATGCCCATCAGACGCAATAATGAGTAGACCAGATTCGAGCGTGAATGTCCTATGCCAGACTGAGTGAGTTTAGCCGTGAATAATACAAAAGCCCTAACCCTACCAATGCTAAATCTAGATCCAATCGTAGCCATTTTACGCCTGTGTGCAGGCAACCCGACAACCATGTCCAATCCCTATAGCCATCAGATAGCTCCAGTGCAAAAATCGTCCTTATTGGACCCGGCCTCCCCCATATCTTTACGTAAAATGTTCAGATGTGTTCTCGGATGTGTTGCATAGAACTCGCATTGTATCACAACAGAAATGGAAACCTGGATGAGAGCTCAACGAAGGTTTGCACGCCTCTCAATGCTTTTACCACGCATGTATCATCGAATCACAAGGAATGCCCGCGCGAAACGAGCTGTTGGTTTCTAATCAAAGTGATACTTAGTCACCACTCACTTTAGAGGGAGAAAATATGACACCAGAAATATTTTTGTATTCACCTCCCACTTGAATCCTAACGAGATTCGCATAACCCACGAGTAAATCTGCATCATATTTGGTTCATCTTGAAAATATCACATGATTCATCTTTCTGGTGGTCAACGCCTAGAAATCCCCGATTCAGAGGAATCTGGGATTGGAAATGAGTGCATAAAAAGAGAAACGCAAAAGATAGGAACTAAAAAGTCAGACGACTGCTGTCACGAGTTCAACCAAGAATTAATTATAGTACCTATCAGTAGATGGAATCGTGTGGGGTTAACAAGAAAATAAAACCACGAATTAAACTGTGTTTGGTTCGCTTTTAGTGATGCAACAGATCTTCTTTGATATCGCCGTTTCATCGCAATCATAGGGTGAGTTTAATAAATTTTAAAGGCTAATGTTTTTCGATGTTTCATTTGAATGACCTAGGAATTGCTATTGAGTACGCTCGTGAACGGACCAACGATCTTCTCTTGTCTTCAACAATAATCGACCAGGTTTTCTTTCGTACACGAGCAGGCCTTAACACTTTTTCAACCTAAACTTAACCGTCGTTGACAATAATTGCACGCGATATCACAATTCAGTCGCTCTTTCCCGGATGAATACGTTCAAGGCTTCCAAGAATAACATTTTTAGAATATCATCTCAGTTGTTATTTGTGTTCGGAGCAGTGAATTATGGAATGATATGGATATTTGTGAAATACATTCATTTGAATTATAAGCTATTTGTGTACAGGTCTCGCAGATCTTTGCGCTTATTAGTTGCTGAATTAGTTCTCAAAGAAGAACAATCAGGGCCTCAACGAGGATAGATGAATATCTCGTGAAAATTTCTTGCTTTGCTTGCCTTCATGCCATTTCCACTGACCCCGCCCCCCCCCCCCCGCAAACGATTTCAATTTTATTGGGGTATCCATGCATGCAAAACAGCATTGGGTCTCTCGAGAGGTTTTTTGAAAAGTGGGACAAGGGTGAGAGGAATTCTGAAAAATGTCCAAAATTTAGACAGTCCGAATCTCGGGACAACTTTTCAGATTAGGAGGAGTGAAGCTCTGCAAAAAAGAAATTTGGAAATTCGAAAAATTCTGTCGGAGGATTCATAGCAATTCCTCTTCGAAATCAATGGTGGTTACCGACTTCTCGCGAGTTGAGCGCTACGATACCGACAACTCCAGGGTGGCGCTGAGTGGAGCGCGACTCCCGCCGTCAGATGTCGGGTGCATTGCCCTCAGCGGGAGCGAATTTTTCCAAGAATCGTCTGGCACTCGAGACGAATAATATGCTGCGACGACACAACACACCAACACAACACATGCATACGAGGGCAAGCGCCGGCGGCGGCCAACGGCATGCATGTCCGTACGGCGTAGTCGCTTTCTCTCTCTTTCTCACTCACTCTCATTCTGATTCCGATCCGTCGCCCTCTGCCGCCGCCGCTGCTCTATTGCGGCGAAATACGTATCGTATGCGAGCCGAGGCCGAGCCAGCATCGAAGCGTCAGTCTGGCGCGATGCTCGCTTCGACAGCTTCGCCGAACCAGAAGTTTTCGTGATCGTGTGAAGTGTTTAGTACGTGCCGTGGTCGTATGAATACGTTGCCGGCATCAAAGTATTACATTAATACCTATCGTATTGCGAGTGCGCGCCTGTGTTGTGTGTCTGTGTGAATTTTGAGTACGTGTACAACCAGGTGCGTGCGGTTTGTTGTTGATCGCTCGGCTGCTGCAGGCCGCGTGAGCCCACGTCCATCATCGGGGCGATAGGCGTCCTTCACCTCGAGAGCTGCCTCGGCGATCCATGCCCCGGGTGTGCTGCTGCTGCAGTTAGCCAGCGCGGCTACCCATCGTCGTCGTCGTCGTCGGCGTCGGCTCTCGCAGCGGTGCGCGCGCGCGCCCCCGAGCCCGTGTGAGATTGTTGTGTTTACGTCGTGGGCCATCCAGTCGGCTCGCCATCGCCCCGCGTGTCATCATCGTCGGCTGCTGCTACTGTCGCCGATCGCTAGCAGACCGAGTTCTCGCACCCCATTGCACCTCGCTCGCCCGCTCGCCCCGGGTGCGGCCATGTCCCGGGCCAGCGGGTAGCGCCCACGCAGCGTGCCCATGCCGCCGACGAGATACCTGCTGCCACCCGTCTGCTCGATCCTAACCTATATAGCCGCCACGCTCGGAGAGTAGAGCCTCTCTCGTCGCTGCTGCGCCGCTGCCAGCCTCGCGGCCGACGGGGCATAACGGCTCTCGCCCCAGTCTGGAGCACCGTCTGGAAAAAAAAGTAAGTAAATCTACTGATGGGCCGTCATCCCGTCTCGCGACACGATAATTGCGAGCATGCACACTTGATCGGAGTCCGAGAGCGAGCGGTCGCGAGGGCGCGGACCCCATTGGAATGCGGCGAGATGTCTTGTCCCGTGAAGCGGTATTTCCGCGGATGCTGCGGCAGAGCGCCATGCGCCGATTCCCGCGCCGTCTCGCCGAGATGCCGATGCTGCACCCCACGCTGTATACGAGCGTGCGTGCATCGCGGCAACTGCAGTGGCGGACGCGCGCTATCTGTGCCAGACAACAACCACGCCGACGACAACGACAGGGGTGTCCCTTGGCAGTGCCGGCGGCGACCGATGACGACTCATCCTGGCTCGGCATCCCGGTGACGCGCCGTGAGAGTCGTCGGCGCAGGAAGGGGACCCGGGCCGCGGCCGGTTCGCGTTTTTTCGCGACGGAAGGGTCGACGACCCCCGCCTGTTTATGTAAACAAACGCGGCGCTGGCATCAGGCATGGCGCGCGCGTGCGTGAGACGCTTTTGCCCGAGCTACGCCGCGTTTACGTTTACTTACACCCGACATGATGCGCTCGCCGAGACGCAGTACACCCCCCCCCCCAATCAGGAACGATCTTCAAGTTGCTATCAAAGCTTGATCGAGTAATACTCGAATAGCTTGCAGCTCAAGACTTGATCAAAGGTTTGATGAACATCTTCACGAGCCCAAACTTCTTTATTTGACAATGTTATTCCTAGGCACCTCCATCAAAACTTCGTAAATCCTCTTTCACGCTCTCGCAAACACAGTGTCATGACTGATTGTAGGCGTGTGACCTTTGATGTGAGAAGATAGCTACTCTCTGGAATGGTTTTGGTTTGGAAATCTACGGCATTCGTAATTTCGCATCGAATGAAATCCGAAAACCATGATACCACGTAGTTCTTCTGGGTTTACATGATGGGAATTTGCCAACTTTTTACGTTTCTGATCTGACGATGAGCGAAAATAGTAGTGCGTGACGGCCCTTCCCTTTACGTATAAATTTGTCCTGATTGATCAATACGACATTATCATTGATGAAAAGTGGAACTCATTCGCTCTATTCATCAAAACGCTCAAACTGTCACATAAACTTGAGTTAATCGCGAAATAAGCGTAGCCGTATAACCATCATAATATTCTGAAGTAATCATTTTGTGGAAATTCTCCTGTTTCTTAACAAGAAAATTGAGATCCGAACAGTTTTTTGCGTGTGATTGCTCAATTCTGCTATCTTGTACAAATTCATGTTATGAACTATTGAAAATTGTTTTTCTATAGATAGCCGCAAAAATTGGAATTTCTGAAATCAGTATTATCGCAGGCAATGAGAATTTGCCAACATGAGTTTCAAGTATTTGGGTGAGATTTATATGGATTCAAACACGACGCAACAGTTTGAGGCGTTTGATAAACTCTATCGAGGGGGGATTTCCCACATCGCTGACCCTTGTGTGTGTGTGTGTGTGTGTGTGTGTGTGTGTGGCGTGTGTGTGGTCCTGTTGATTCATCGATCTTCGAAGCGTTGTAACATAGCTTTGGTCCCAATGCATCAAAAGGACTTTGGCCATGCCCACTTCCTGAAATTTTCTAATAAATAAGTAAGGGGGTTAAAATAGAATCTTTAACAAACGCTTTTATTCATTGCGCAATAGTAGATTATGTACCCGAGTGCCGCAATCGCGGAATTTCCATGACGAGGGCTCCGAGCGAGCCGAGTCGTGGAAAGCCGCGATTGCGGCCCGAGGTACATACGATTTTTTTTATAGTCGCCCAGCTACAATCTAGCACGTTGCGGGCCGTCTACGCGACCGTCAAGGCCGCGTAAACGTCCGCAATGTGCTAGATTGTAGTTGGGCGACTATAAAGAAACGTTGTAAAATTTGCGGCATCAGAATTCGTCAGAATGTAAGGGAGATAGAATCGAGGATAGAATTCAGCATACAAGGAACTATAGCGAAGACGAGTGTGCTGGGCAGCTCGCATAAGCCCTAGGGGTGTCTCGTATTAGAAATATATGGCGCCACCATGTCGCGAATCACTTAGATTTTGGAAACTGTCTTGAAAACTGAATGCAGCAGACACTCAGGCAGACGCACACACTCTCATGTGGACGATTCCACGAAACGCGTGTGCGAGACTCTCGATTAATAAGATACAGTCAAGAAAGCCTATGTACGGTTGTGAACGGTCGATACGAGTTTTTAAATATACCCGAGAGTACGTGTTTCGAAGGGAAACTCAGAATAGAGCAGCATCACTCAACAATTGAAAAGTTTTCCACTTTCTTCATAAGTGGTCCCGTAAATCATTCTGGGGTTAAACCCTAACCTATAAAAATCTATTTCACTCAATGTGAGGAGTCAATTTCCACTCATCTTGGAGTGAAAATTGATTCAAGCTTGGAGCGAATGTAATATTTCTGTGGTTTCACTCCCTATGAGTCAAATTTTCACTCGATAAGAGTCATTCTGAGAATCACTCCAAGCTTTGAGTCAAAATTTCACTCCAACAGTTTTAGAGAGTAGCTGTGTTAATTCCCCTAGATGTTCAATAGACGGGCCAAGTTTAACGAACTAGCGCTCGGTCAAGTGCAATAAAAAAAAGCGTTTAAAAAGTACCCTCACCAAAACTGATCCCATTCGACGCGTCTGAATGATTCTGTCGTCAATACTTGATGATAATAAGGCACTCTATGAATCGAATTTCACCTGCCTCCACAGATTCATGAATGAGAATGCATGAAGACTCCTTGCTCATTACATCGCTAGGCTTTGATCACTCGACAGATTGCATCTTGAGTCCAACTTTTTCTACAGTCCCTCGTTTGATTGATCAGAAAGGATTTCAGAAGAGCTTGATGAAAGGCTTGAGGATTCCATCTAATGGCTCAATCAGTTTCCGATATTTGGCGCTCTTGGCGTTGTGCACGCAGGAGCGTCGCCGACGGGTCCGATTGTATGCATGTAATACATCGCTAGGGCTTATGTCCCGAGTCATCCCTCTGGCGCAAATGCAGCCCTTATACAAACGAATGGGGCCTGAGCAAGGGCTGCTGCACTGCCGGTGCAAAGTGCGGATGACTTTGGCGATGCAGCAAAGGCGTCGCGCGGCACGCTCGCTCAGCCATGTGGCACGTACCACTTATTAGGGTGTGTCCACAAATGAAGCGCATGAGCCGTGAGCCGTCGTACGCCGAGCGTGCGCTAGCGCACAGCTCATGCGCCGCTCACCAAATTTGAGTCTTTTTGTGTGTTTCTGCATCTGTTTGCTACGAGATAGTCAATCGTTTTTGATAAGCTAAACCCGAGTTCTGTTTTGGATCAGCTGGTAACGTGAAAAACGCCCAAGCCGACTCAAATTTGATGAGCGGCGCATGAGCCCATGCGCCAGCGCACGCTCGGCGTACGCCGGCGCACGGCTCATGCGCTTCATTTGTGGACACACCCTTCGTCAAGTCGCTCAGCTCGGCTTTCCATCCATTACGAACGATGACTGTCGCTTTCGCCGCGAGTGGGACCGATTCCGCGGAAAAAATGTTTCCTTCCTCCCCCTTGCCCCGCCCATGCGGAGACGAAAACGTCGCCGCGATATCCACCTGCATGCTGTGTGGCGCCGCGCACATTTATACGCACATTTACATGCGAGTAGCGTAGAAACATCTGTTTCCAGGCGTCCTCGCTTGGCGAGAAAGCCTGGAAACAATTGTTTCTACGCTACTAGCATGTAAAACACATTACGTATCTCGTGTGGAAAACTTTTTTCTCCGTGAAAACGATACTGGACGTCGGCTAAAAAGTTTTCCAGCACTCGATACGTAATATAGTATTTCGTCTGACGCTGCTGCTGCACGGCCCGCCGCGTCCACGCTCCGTAGCGTGTTGGGTTTATTGGATATATTGTATATTGTGGGCAACTGAAGAGCGATGTTCGGGCATCACGCGATCAACTACGCAGAAGCTTGCGGCCTGATGCATGCGCGACACTCTCTAAATTTGTAACATAGTAAAGTCGAACGAAAAATAAAGTAGCAGCACCGGATTGGATTTCGTAAGTGTTCAAAGAAAGATGAAAATATTATCTCGAGTCCGAAACATGATCGTCTGTTGATAAATGAACTCTAGATATCGTTTTGATAACCTGTCTACCAGTCAGAGATATGCCATAATAATAATGCGATGCGCGAGTCACCAAAATGTCATCTGTAAGCCACTTACATTTTGAGGAGCTCAACTAGCAAAACTTGTACCCACTTGTACCTTGTGGTGATCAATAATATTCCAAGTCAGAAAATTATTTTATTGATCCCTCTCAAACTCGTGTGGGTGCTGCGTCAAAATCCATGCGTACAGTGACGAAATTCCGAGCCAAAATTCCCAAAGTTGTCCGCGGTAAACTGATCCTCAATACTTGTCTGCTGCGATCTAGGATCGAAATATTTCCACGTAGGAATTTCCGTTTCCAAATTCCTCCGAAGAATTGAGTACTAAGGGAAGATATATTCCTCTTGTTGTTGTTGTTGCCCTCAGAATTCTCCAAAATCCATCTTGGTCAGATTCCAATCAATGTACATCTAAAAATCAGAGCAATGATACGATACTTTCTGGTTTCATCTTTCGGCTTCGAGACTGACAGGTTGTTCAGAGTGGTATCTCACGAGGTGTTCCTCAAAATTCAACAACATCCCTATCGGAAATAACCATCTATTTATCCACGGTAATTCCACTCACCACGATGTTGACGACAATTAGTACCATAGATTTCTCGTGAGGCCTGTATTTTATTTATTCATGTATCATTATGACTTGGGGATGTTGCTCTGTGAGGGTTTCTCCAACTGTGGCTAGAAAATAATCATTGGAATTGAGGGAAATAGGCGACTCTTTGCCACAAGGAAACCCTCACTTTTTCCCACGTTTGTTTTCATGGTTTTATTCCTTCAAAATTGATTATTGAGTTTGATCATCGCAAACGCATTTCTGGTATGTTTGTCATCCCGCTATGGGAGATAGCGAAGATTGGGATGATGTTGTGTCTTACCCACTAAATTCAGTGGAATGGATTGTTATTTATCCACTTTCCTACGACAACGAGCGCTAATTCTGCAATATCCATCAACAAATTGTTATGATTAACAAGATGATGTAAATCACTCGCAGTAAACTGTATATATTCCAGTCTTGAATTCGGCGCGCAAAGAGGCAGTGGAAGGGAGTCGAATTTTTTGTATCGGGTCGCTATTGACGCCGAGACACTCGTAGTTCTTCGATCTGTAACATTGATGCACACTTGTGGTGTACTCCTTGTGGCTATTGGAAGTCGATAAATAGAACAGTGCACGCACATATTTATAGAGCCATAAAAATAGCAGATTATCGCCGCCACAAAAGAGCATCAAGACTCCAACTGTTAATTTGGTCTCCTCGTAGTCGAGCTAACCGTTGCTGCACCTCAGATTAGTATTTTGAACAAAATATAAATTGAGTTCCAACTCCTAGAGGGAATTATCATTTTGACTCAGAACGCTGAACTTGTGTCATTAAGAAAAAAAAACTAGATCGACCGGAAAGTAACCTGTCAGCTCCAGATACTATGCTTCTTGAGGTCAAACTCCACCCCGGGATATGGAATTTATATTCAGAAGAAACAAAGGAGTATGATGAATTTGGCTCTGAAACTTAGTTATTAAGTCATACACAATTATGAGTGAAAATTCGTTGGAAGAGTTATGTAATATTTCTGTGATAATAACAGTTCTTACTTAGGTCTTACTATGGGTAGCGGAACCAGTACCACCGAGAGTACCAACGAGTGCAGCATGACAAAAAATATACACAGTACAGAGTTGAGATTGAAAGTCAAAATATACGACGAAAATGCCATAGCGATTCACTTCACTTCCGACTTTCTCGTCAAATCTCAATCGGTATTATAGTTTGTTGTCTGTTCCAAATTGAGACGACTTTATTATTAATGGACATTATTTGAATCTGGTGACTCAAAAGAGATTCTCGACTGAAAAAAAAGCTCGAAAAAAAGTTAGCAAGTGCTTGATTTGAGTGGAACTTTAATCGTTTTTCTTTTCTAAATTTTGTGCTCAAAACTTTGCAGGTTGACAGCTAGGGATCAGAATTATTTGAATCAATAGCAGGTTTTCGAATATTCGCGTTATTTATTCAAGGCTTTTGTTACCGATGATCTCTTTCCTAGGCAGATAATTCTGGCATCATTTTTTGAATAGGTAAAATTCCCTGAGCTGGTTAAAACTTTCCCAAAAAGTGGTCACCAATCATCTTCAAATTGCCATTATTTCGTATCCGCTTAACTCGGACAAGAGACGTATTCCTAACATTCTATTTACATTAATCTGAAATGGAACTAAAAGACAGGATCAAAATTGTTCGATTTTCAATTTTTTTGATCTTGAATCAGGTCCTCCCGGCTCCGACCTATGACTTTTTAAACGAATCCTAGATAGGAACGTGTTAGAGAATTCTTTCCGATTTTTCTAATGTGTCCGGAAGAAATGGTTCTCAGAAATTATATTGGATTGGACATGAACCAAAACCATTGTATGACGGAGCTCTTTAAGCAAGTTGGACAATATAAGATGATGAATTGAAGCAAGTTTTTGGAAATCTGGAATGGACTTACACCATTTTGGTGTAGATCCGTCCAAATATTTTTTGGCCTCTCCGCAGCCTAATGACTTATGTTGAGATGACTGAACTAAACTTTGTATATTTGATATCGGAGTTGTCGTCGAGGAGAGTAAATGTTAACTAAATAGTTATTTTGAGCTCTCTGCCTTACAGAACCCGTCACCGAATAAACTTGTACCATTTGTCCAAACGCCTATCTATTTGGCAACAACACGGCTGTCACACTCACTTTTTGGTGAAATACGAGGATTAATTACTGATCGTATCCAGGAGCGAATATTCGGATTCGAGAATCCCACAAAACTATTAAGACACACGCGCATCTCCAATTAGCTATTATATTTTGGTTATTAGAAATTTTTCTTGTGGTGCCAAGCGTCATTAACATTTTGTTGATCTAGAGCAGAGGTAATTATCATCTCACGAGTAATGATCGATACAAATGATCTTCTATAACTTCGTGATAGGGTAAATTTTTGTCAACACAGCATCTACATCGGAGAGGATGTAATTGAACAACGAGACAAAAGGAAGCTACAAGATATTTCCAGGTCCCCAAACGAATTTTATAAACTACTTCTTACATGAATAACAAACAGAATTGTTTGATCATTGATATATCTAGAATTGATGATAACGCTAGTTGATCAATGAGAGGTGATGGATAAATGCATAAAATTGGAATAATTTGTTCCCACAAATAAGTCGATCTAAGCTTCTCATGTACAGAATCGAGAAAATTGTTATCATCCAAAGTCGCAATTCTTGTTCGAGTGAAAGGCAAGGGCCGAAATCATCGCTCGGAAGCAGAAACTAGCTCGCTCGAGTGACCTTATCCGTTCTTGGAGACGGGCTGCGCTAAAATAATAGCTTTTTCACATTCGTTCATACATGTACGATGAAAAATGTGTGATGCGAAGCGGTACTATTTAGACTTCTGTGAGTGAGCAAGGCAATGTTCGTTGTCCTCAGGCTGTTTGAATTTTTTTAAATGTGTCGATTTGTCTCATTCTTTGGTACTTTTCCCATCAAACAGGAATTAAGACTCGACCATAGACCATCGAATTCAATTCACGAACTTGTTGATGCAAGCTCTCAGTTCATTGGTAACAATACAACTCAAGCGCAAGTATTTTTCACGCCACAGTAAGCAGGTTCGTCTTATTTCTGATGGCTGGTTACAGTTAGCATTTAATGTTGTATGTTGTATTATCCGGACGCTTTATTTGAATTGCAAATCGTCAATCAAAACTCCCAAGTCAGATATCGGTTTGCAAGAGACAAATCTTGGTGACAGACTCCTCTGATTTTCTGAAATCGTGATTCACATCAACCGTCACTCTTTCGGAGAGACAACACTGATGAACGCATTCTTCGTCATTGGAATTTCCAATGGATCACGAGTGGTTTTCGCAAACTGCCATTTTTAGTCATGAATTCCGTCGAAAACCGATTGCCGAATCACAGGACGCGGATGTGCGAGACAAGTTTTGCGAGCGAGACTGCGATGATGCGGAATCGTCGGGTGAAGGAGCGGAAGGAGGGTGGGAGTCGATACTGTTTTGGTGGACTCAACTGACTGTACTGGAAGTCAGGAAGTTCAGGGATGAGAAGGGAAAGAGGAAACAGCGCGACGGCGGGTAGATCGCGTCTGCGTGATGCTGCTGCCGGGAAAAGCCAGACGTTTGTGGCGGGGAGTGTGGATGATGCACGAATATCGACCGGTCACTCCCCATTCACACACTTATTGTCAGTTTGTTCCTCTCACGCAATTCTCACACTCAAACTCGTGATCGGTCTATGTAGCCTCTCCTCAACATCATTTATTTTTTACTCATCTTTTCTTTTCTAAATTAGCTCAACTCGAAAAATTCCAAAATATTCCATGGGATGTTTTGCGTTTTCGTATCATAGTACCAGTACAACAAATGCTTTAGATCTGTGCCGAGTACAAAATAGTTGAACAGTTCACAACCGAAAATCCATATGAAAGGCCATCGCTGCATTGCCCAATCGACAGACTATTTCCATACGTTGTTTTTTCGTATTTACGCATTCGTGGGAAGTGTGTTATCTTGCGCGTGCTCTAATGACGATCGAGCTTCTAAACAAACGGCCAAATGAACGGCGTAGTAAACATCGCCCCATATTTCCACCCGTGTCTGCTGATGCGTTCTCCCCCTTCCTCTTCACTTCTCACGAGTCCCCCTTCCCTCTTCTCTTCGTATTTTCAATCTCACTTCTATTCCTCGATATCTTGATGTAATCTATAACTTGATCGATTGAATTTCAACGTTTTACGTGCTCACACCAAATGTCGATGATGAGCGAACAGAGTGTGGATCAAAACGGGTCTGATAAGCAAACGATATCTTGGAAATTTCGTTTGAACCAAATAACAATCGTCAACATTCTGTACAAAAGCGTGACTGGAGGCTTATGTGTGCAGTCGTTTGCACTGGTAATTTTTGATTTTTTTCACGTCATATTGTGTCCCATTGAACAAACGTCGTGATTTCTGCGTGAATGAAATAGAGCGTTGTGTCCGAATTCGCCTCAAAGTTCACCCAGAATCCAGGAACCGATCAAATTCGGACTTGATTTCATTTCAACTAACCAAAAAAAAAAATTACGAGAGCCTACTAGAGTTTGGGTCGAATATTTTTTTCATCATCTATTCTCCGGTTGCACTTGAATCCATCCCCACAGCAAAAGATATTCAAACTCACCTCGATTTCCTACACCTTTGAACAAACTTGATCATGGACACCACACAACTTCACTAAACTCTGTGTGAGTTTCGGATTGCGACAAAACCAAAATATTCAAATAATAACTCATTAACACTCTTGTCAAAATATATTGTGCCAATTATCCGTCGATTGGGATGAATGCAGAAAACTACTACCAAGAATTCAAAATTCTTGCAACATTGATGGCCCTGAGGGGAACGGAATGCCCCGCTCGACTCAGATGATTCCAAAGTGAGGCTTGCAGGCAGTTCGACATAACTTCTTGTGATGTCCAGAACATTGTTGGTGATCATAATGATGTACATCGCTAGTTTTGGCCAGTGATCGTACAGTGAGACATTCAATGGGCTCTCTTTTTGATGCACCAAAATATCTCTGTGACTTTCGTGCATTCCTCCTTCCCATCCTCAGCGATCAACTTACAATGACTCAGGACCCGAACAGTTACACGATAAACTGTTGAAATCTGAACAATCTTATTAGGCATGTGCGCAGTGACTTATAAGTCTTTTCATCATCTTTTCGTTGGCAATCTAGTGAATTAAAGTCATTAAAGAGTCTGTAAAGAAGCAACTCGGAATCGGTAGATAATGAGACGAGCTTGAATAATGGCAGTTGTTGCCTTAATGATCGCAGATGGCTACCATGGATCAATTCCAAGGATACTCTCCTAAAAAAGGTCAGACAGAAAACACTTTTGAAATGTCTCCAGCTAGATCTTCTCCGAGATTTGACCAATCAAGATTGACAAGCCTTCGCATCAGGCATACGAACCTAACCCACACATCTGCACTTCATCACCAAGGAAAACAAGAAAAATGCGAACATTGTGACACTCGACTCACACTTAGATTACCATCTCATGCTCTGCCCATCTTTAAAGGACAAGGGGTGACGAATTCTTGACCAATTTACTTGATTCAAAAGAAATTGTCTTCGTTTTTCTACCCTCCACTACGTGGCACTGCAACAATTCTGATCAAAACCATCCTGGAGTCTCGGGGGAGGGAAGGGGGCGTCGAGTGTTGAACCATTCACCCATTTGTGATGGGTTGCATGTGCCCAGGAATGGTCAGACTTGGAAATATGTTGATATATATGCTTTCTAGACCACTTTGAAAGAGAATTGATGAATTGATAACCTCGGGAGAGCAAAACGACTTGCGGGATCTGGAGAACACTCCAAGCACAATCTCTGCGAAACACAGGTCTGGTGCACAGAAAAGTAACGAGCTCCCGCCTCGAATACAGGGCAACATTCGATGCCCTCCCGAGACTCCAGGATGGTTTTGATCAAAATTGTTGCAGTGCCACGTGGTGGAGGGTAGAAAAACGAAGACAATTTCTTTTGAATCAAGTCAATTGGTCAAGAATTCGCGCGGATACGATTTGTGCCCCAAAATCAATGTTTCACCCGACTGTGCGACGCTTCAATGTATCCAATGATATTACCTAGTTGAACGATGAAAACATTGTGAAAATATTGTGAGATTCTTAAAAGACATTAGTACATTACGCGTCGAGTGCTGGAAACATTTTTTCCTTCGGGAAACTGGGCTGTACGTGGGCGATGGCACCGTCCAGCTTGGTTCTTCCGAAGGAACAATGTTTCCGCACGAGACGCGTACCTATGCAGTTTTATACGTCTGTACGCGGAAACAGCTTGTTTCCAGGCCTCCTCGCGTAGCGAAGACGCCTAGAAACACGTTGTTTCTACGTATGGCCGTATAAAAATGTTCATCACCTATTGTAACAGCCTCTTCCAAATATGTCTCACCATATGATGTTTCTATAACCACCCAAGTGATATTGCCATGTAAAAATCTGATATGATATGTGGGTTCCCGGTCAAAAGTCCGAATCCATTTCTCCGAACGGACAAAATCCGTAAAATATTTGAAAATTTTTAAATTATTATTAAACTTCAACTACTCATAAATGGATGAAACGACTCAGTATTAGCATTGAGAAGCAACATCTACTATAAAATAGATAAAATCAGTCGAGAATCAATCACATAAATATTTCATCATTTCACATCATGATCACCAACTACTCGCATGACATATACGTTCAAAATATTGCACCAGTAATTATCAAGTATTGAAGTAGTACACATATCAAATTTACCATGTTCTGCTGAAAGTGGGAGGTCAACGAAGGAGTAATAGGTAATATCTACAAAATCCCAATGTGATGTAATTGGAATGTTGTGATCCACAGCTCGCAAAAAGTCTAGAACTCTCCCATCCTGATAATAACTTATCATAATCACCCGTAATGATTCGCGAACGGCGTTGCAGATCCAGCCATTTTATCTCGGGAGATTTTTCTCGGCACTGTTTCCGATCGAAAATACACGAACCCGCCCATCAAGAATTTCTTGGACCCAATTTTCGGCTCCATAGCGAAACTGATTCGCGAGTACTATTGCGTGTATTGATCGCAGTCAGTCGATCGACCGAAGCCACGACGAAGTAAAGAATAAACGACTCATTGTAGCGATTTTGAGTTGGGTGGAATCATATTCCGTAATTTCGCTTCACATAATCATTCGAATTGAAATTATTTCGATTTTTTGTCAATTGGAGTTTTGATCATTCAGACTTTTTGTTTTCGGAAAAACGGCTTCGAAGTTCTGGTCATTCGGAGTTTCGTCCATTCGGAGAAATGGATTCGGACTTTTAACCGGGAACCGATATGTGTCTTTTTTCCCAGTTGTCACCACGTGACTCGCTATGTTCGAATCTGTCGCTTATGTCCTTATATAAAGGTTCGTGTGACGTATATAGAAAGAAAAATGGCAGTTTAGTGGAACTTTGTCGTACATTAACCGCAACATATTCTTGTAAGATTGGTCCTCGACACTATATTGCGCATCAAACGGCCAATTTCTCAATTCGCCTATGCAGGTTGTTGGTCTTGGAACGTTTTCCAACCCTCACTGTGCTCATTCAGACGGCCCTGTCCCGCCCCCCCCCTCTTCCTCGAACAAGCCGGCTCAATTTTTTTCGGTCATCCAAAAAATCGCCACGTGCATCACCACCCACTCTGGGCGCAACCAAGCTCTCCCCGTCAGGAAAAAATTGTTGTCACAGTCCGGAACCACCACGAAAACCTCGAGACGCCCACGCTGGCCGTCTCGCGCGTCATCGTTCGCACACCTCGTCGTCGCAAAGACGAATACTCTATGGTTTGCCGGGTTATATCCAGGGGGCCTATTACGAGATCGAGCGTCGACTTACCGTCAGAGGACTCTTGACGCTAAATACATGGAGAGTGTGTGTGTGTGTATATATATATATATATATATATATATATATAGTATCAAATATATAGATGTACCCTCTGTATATTTACCGTCCAGAGTTCTGACGGTGAGTCGACGCTCGATCTCGTGATAGGCCCCCTGGTCGTCGGTGACTTTGCCGCAAGCTCGCGCCCTGGCGGGTTGGCGCAAGCGCCGCGCCGCTGCCACTGGTCCTTGCCTTTCGTGTGGCGCTGGCTTCATCACACACGTAGCGTACGCTGCGTAGTACGATACCTGATGCCCCGGACGAGACTCGCGGGTGAATGGATTGGATTGACGGAAGGCGAGAGAGAAAGAGAGGCTGCGCGTTGCTCAACGGGACTTCCCCGCCTGCGGCGCGCTGGCGGAATATGTTCCCCAATGTATCAGACGGTCTTCGAAGAGGGCAGCAGCCCACCACCCTGCCCTCACGGTGCATCTCGATCAATGGTAGCGTGCAAGGCTACCATTGATGGAGCTTCATCAATTCATTCCTTCAGTAGCACATTATCAACTAAGATGACACCCGAGGGATTTCTTCATCGTTACATCTAATACCAACTATGTCTCCACCTTTTTCAGCCTGATCATCGCACTCTGAATCACAAATTTAGAGAAAACGTGCCATTTTCCGCAAGCTTGATATTGAACAAGATCGCCGTCGAAGCTTCAACTCTTCGAACGTTTCTTTGGGATGATACTGAATTTTGTCTTTGACTTGCAGAATCAAAATTTCCATCTTCAAGCAACACGGATGACCAATGATGAAATTTTCTCTGTGAACGCTCGAGACTGCTCAAATAATTAGCCGATAAGATTTTATAAATATCCGCTGCCATCCTATGTCTTACATGGACGAGTTTTTTCTTTGAATTGGAAATGACAATTGACTGCTCGTTTCAAATCTTTCGCTCATTTTGCATATTATGCCTCCACGAACTCTTCGATTGTTATGTTAAATCCGCAACGAATTTATAGCTGTGATAATCTTTGAACGGCTCTAAATCGCACCACTGACCCAAAGAAGGTCGAGATCTTGTGTTGAAGATATGAGTACGTTCACGATAAGATAGTTGGAGAAGAATTTATGACGTGATCTCGATTAAAACATTGATTGTCACTCACTCACTCACTTATAACTTGACCAATCGGTCAATTCTCGGGCTAGAAGCTAATATAAAATAGTCGGTCGATTACTGTCTCATCAGCCTAATTCGTTCCCCAGCTAGTTGATACTTCATGATCCTGTCGTAATTTTGTCAACACTCTTTTTTAATTTCCCTCGTCCATTATTTCCCTGAGTGTGGGAAATGCGTTTTACTCAAGAGGCACATGTGGTAGTATTTCATCATACCATTCATAGAAAAGTCTTGAAAGAATTACATGAGTCTTATCTCTTCCGTAGTTCTGTTTTGTATTTCGATAAAAAACCATTTAGTTTTTTTTAGAAATTATTGAATTCAAAGTCGAGCAGCTAATACTTCTACGAGGAAATTCTGAGGTATCAAATTCATGAGCCCGAGAGAAGCAGGATAACCTGTCTATTTACCTTGTACGTCTAGCATTTTTTTCGTGTAGAGGCGCGTTTTACTCACGGGATACATTCAAATCGCGTTTTTTAAGGTAAGGTGGTATCATAAGATTAGATTATGCAGTCCCGCGAGAAAATTCTGATCAGAAAAGATGGGAGATATTTCTGATTTATTTTGAGCTTCTAAACACGAATGTGGAGTAGAGCAGCACTTTTCCAGTCCGTTTTCGAGCTATGACTGTTAATGGACTACAATATCTGACTTGAGTCTTTGCGTTTTAGAGGTAAATTGAGATCTTGTACAGCAAACCAGACACGGGGTCGTTATTTCCATCAAATTTCACGTCGGAATGGTATCTCTGAAGAATAATAATTGAGGGGGTGGGTGGAAAAGGGCGTAACCACCATCATGCCTTTTTTCCGGACATCGCTTTTTTTGAGACCCTATACCAAGGTCTACCACCCCCCGAAATCCGTTTTTCGTAACACCCCAAAAACCGTCTGGCAGATAAAAAGGCGTAATCGCCATTACGCCCTTTCATCTGCACGATAAAAGGGCGTAAGTGCAATGATAGAATGTTGAAAGGGCGTAACTGCTACGATAAGATGTTAGAACGGCGTAACTGCTGTGATAACATTTCAAAAGCAGGACTTAATTTTTTGCTCAGCCCATCAGGATTCGGAAAAAGGGCTCAAGTACCTGACTGAAAAGATTTAAAAGGGCGTAATTACTCTGTAACAGGGCGTAAGTGAGGGCGGAACTGGAAAAAGGGCCTAATTACCGAGAAACAATTGTATAAAAATTCTCCAGAGCCTGGAAACGCTTTTCCACCTAGGATAAAGATGAAAACATGTTGTTTTACCTTCAAATTGAGTGTTTCTACCGTTCCCTAGTGAAAAAATTTCTCGTCATTTTCACTCGACTGATGGAAGCTTCCCATGTCCATAGAACCGTGGAGCATGAATCGAACCACCCCCTAGCAATCAGATATCTTTCAAAACATGCCCAGGAACACTCTCAAAAAGTTTGGAGACGATTGGACTTGACTGCGAGATTTAATTCCATTTTTTGTGAGGAAAAAATGCCGAAATTTGACCCTGTATTCGGAAAAAGGGCGTGATTGCATTTTTTGAAATTGCTGAAAAGAGCTCAAAATCAAATTTCACCCCAAGGCTCGGGTTGGGCTATTTCGAAAATGTTATTTTCTTCGAAATAAGTCAGGTCAAATCGTCCAATTATGTCTGTAGCGGTTTTTATTAAGTTTTTCTTGATTTTCTCAAAATGACCGTTTTGCAATTACGCCCTTTTTCCACCCACCCCCTCAATTGCATCTAAAAAAACTCAATACATGTTAAAATCCTTTAAATGGGCATACTTTCATCATCAACCAAATTAAGAAGGCTCAAGCGTTGGGTATCGTACCAAGCGTGGGGCCCCGCGCGCAGGTAGCAGGCCCTTTCTCCTTCCACTACACTCCTGACGCTTAGATATAGGTATACGCTTAAGGAGGCTCCAGCATCCGAGTGAATCCCGTCATTGATACACGAAAAAAATACTACCTTGTAGCTAGGATCACAATTGATCGTATGCTATTTTTCAAAAGGTATGTTGCCGACCTCATTTTCGAGGGAAAAATTCTTGAAAAATCGAAGTTTTACGGGCGTGAACCCTCAAGTTATCAACCCCGGGTTGATGACAGATTCATCATTCTCTGTCCTAATTCAATTCATCAGATACTGAAAGTACAAACGAGTATTTTTATCACCCCTTCTCCGTACTTCCCAGTATTGGATACTGTGTGAATGATAATAATCTATATACTTTATCACGATGTAGTGAATTTGTCTCTGCTTACATCACTCCCTCTCAAAGATGGTCTTATGTTGAGACTGAGGAGCCCATTGATTTCGTAGGTGGCTTCATGTACTTACAAATTCATATGCGTCAATATATATTGTACGTTATTGGTGGGTGATGTGAATAGACTTTCCTCGCGCTCTAGAAGCGTTGCAGTTGTATGGACTTTTTTTCATTTGAAAGTACATATAGGGAAAATGCCAACTTCCTAGGTTGAAATGTATAAGAGTATGCTTGCCATTTGAATTTTACGAGTATTGTGCGGTTCCAAGTGTTGAGGTCAATTTCGTATGACTTTTGGCCCACAGCTCGGATTCGAAGCATCATTTTGGGACAATAATGAAGAGAATAAATGTGTTCATTCCATCGGAATCTATCGAAACTATTCATTCAATCCCTCATATTAGTAACCTTGGTCGAGCCAAAAAAATGTTGAGAACGTTATAATATTGATGTATATTCGACCGTTTTCCGAGCCACATCAAGATATTCGAATCCAAGAAGCTTCACGTGGAGAGTTGATGCTAGTTTGCACCACATGGAGCAGGAAATATCAAAAATGATCAAATAGATCTTGAAAATTTATAGGAGGAATAAGGTTACAAAGGAAATGTTCGGAAATTGTGAGTGTTTCGCCTCAGTCTCTCCGCTTGGGCTCGTCAGAATGTCATTGACACTGAAACTATTGGATTGAAGTGGCATGTTGGGAATTTTGATCGTTCTATAAAGGATTGGATGTTGAATTTGTTAGGAGGAACAGAAAACTGCCCTACATCTTGAAAAAGATCGAGCTCCGACAGCAAAACAGAATTTGCTGTAAGGATCCTCGCTTATCCAACGATATTTTTATCTGGTCTTGCTATTTCTGCTGCCAAATCAGGCACAGTTTGCCTTGATAAATCAGCAAACAGATTCCGCTAGAAGACGTTCTGCAAATCTAGAAACATTTTTGAGTTCAGCTAGCAAATTATTTTGCAAAAACAGCTACGCCATCTGCGCAGCATAAAATGTTGGTGTCGCAGCGACTCGAAATGGGTAAAACAGCACAAGTTGCGTGCTGGGCGAGCTTCATGTTTAGTTGATGCGGCTAATTTGCAACCAAAATGAATATAACCTCTTGTCATCGTTTACATCCACATCACCCACCCTCCATAATTAATTGAGGATTTAGAAGGTGAGTTTACTAATTTTTTTCCAATGGTGGTATGTCACCGTTGGAATACAATTGCATGTGGCCATTCATAAGAGATCCTTCGCCTCATCTTCTCCAGAACAAATTCAATAACAATGACATGTTTTTCTGGGTCCCAGTGGGTTGAGATCTAGTTACGACAGCAAATTATTTCCGCTGTCTGGAAACAGCAGCAGAAAATCGCTAGTCGGGCAGAAAAATTTGCTAGTTTAACCAAACTGTTTTTAGCGTATAGTTGTGAGATGGCGAAACATCGAAACATGTTAAGAACGTTGTTTGATCGCCCTTGGCCCCTAAAAATCGGAACATCGAACATGATTTTTAGATACTTGTGCTATAAAATATTGTATGAAATGGCATGCAGATTGATAGTTTTGTTAGAAAAGATCTACAGCGCTTGCTTCGCTCGTGCTATAAACAGTCCTTCGTACAAGACTACTCATCCATGTGCAGTGTTATAGTAGATAATATACTATTTTTACGATTTTCAATTTTTCAAGAGGACGCGTAATAATACGCTGATGCGGATTGCACCCAATGATGGTGTAGGAGAAGGGCAGCATTATTATTCCTTACAAATTCTTCGCTAAACCCTAATCGCCCGGGTCTGAAATTGACGTGATCTCGACAAAAAGGTAGTTTTCAAGCCCTTGAACATCATCCTCCGTTCACAAAAATACACTTACAAGGAGCAGCCACGTGTGATGGGTCACGATTTTGGCTGAAATTCTGGGGATAGTCTCCTTTCAGTACCAAAAGATGGAACCCAGAGCCGCACTCGCAAATGCCCAACCATTTCTGATCTGCAGCAGAAATGATTATTTGTTTGAAGAAAAAAAAATTATTTGTATACACACTCGTAATGCTAATGTTAATGATGGGTGCATCCCGGAAACGGTTGGGCATGTGCAAGTTCGGCTCTGGGTTTCATCTTTTGTGTGTAAAAGGAGATTATCCCCAGAATTGCAGCCAAATTCGTGTCCCACAACCTCTGGGTGTTGCTCGTTAGTGTAATTTCCATCCATGATACCACAATCCAATAAGATTTGAAGTGTTGCATGTTGTGGATACAGATTGAAAGACGAATGTAGAATATCATATTTCATGTGATGGATTATTATTGAAAGTAAAACCTTCTTTACGTGGCAGAAGGAAAACCAAGCTGGACGCGCACAATGTTGAGCGTCACGTTCACGCAAACAGCACTACAGTATACCTATACATCTGCTCATCCAATAACCCATAACCCTCAACCAACCCACCCACCCACCTGGCCACCCTACTATCAATACATCCATCCATCCATCCATCCATCCAACCACCCACCCATCCATCCATCGATTAATCCAACCATCCACCAATCTCCCATGCACCCACCCATATATCCATCCATGCACCAATCCACCCATCCCCCAAATTCTCGGATGCTCAGTCCAAGTGTTCTGTCAGGAGGGGCGAGGAGTAATTTACTTCAAAACCTGGGAAGGCGAATTAACCCGCAAATGCCCGTATGCTCGGACTGGATGAGGGAATTCTGTCGAGGGAGAAATTCAACCCTAAACCTAGGAAGGCAAATTAATCCGCGAATGTCTGGATGCTCGGACTAAAAGTTGTGTTGGGGGAGAAATTCGACCCAAAGCCTGGGGAGGCAAATTCACCCGCAAACACCTGGATGCTTGGATTGGAAGTTCTGTCGGGGGAGATGTTGAACCCCAAACATAGGAAGGCAAATGAATACGCGAATGACCGGATGCTCGGACTGGAAGTTCCTTCGGGGTAGGAATTCAACGAGAAACCTATACTTATACTCTCTTGAGACGTTCTAGGAATTATCAATAAATCTTGAGATATGATGCTATACACTTATCCCTTTAGAAACGCAATTTGGTCATGTAATTATTTAGAATTCCTGGACATTGAATATTGATTGATTTGCTAGCACATACTTTCTCAAAACATGTTCACGTTATTTGGACGATTCTAAGACATATATAATGGAGCACAATTATATACCGATCGTCTGTTAGAACGCTCACGTCCGCGTACAAATATCTCCATTGCGCATGATTCGCAGAGTAAATCAATTATTGCTTGTTATTGAGAGAAAAATCTTGGCTTGATAGAGTCAAATTCACTTTACACGATGCTCTGTGGCGATCGTTAACGCCCACTGTGTTACTGGAATGCTAAGCAAAATACTTGTCCGTATCAAGAAACGTTTCATATAGGCGCCTACCATCGTACAGATCATGATCGAAAGACGATGCTATCCGAGATGGGTTTTTTTCTCACTATTGCCGCCAACATCATCAGTACTAGATACCAATTCGCGAGATATCATAATCCGCCGACAATATCTTTGAGTACGACACTTCCATTTAATCACGCTGGTCGGTTTCCCCATTTTCATAGTTTGTGAGTGAGGCGCAATGTGATCCCAGCGGAGCATCCGATTGCTGACTGCTTTCAATTTTCTTTAATTATAATGTATCCAACATTCGAAGCTCATGAGCCTGCTTTATTTTCGATAAATCAATGTTTAGTGCTTCATCATTCATGCACTGTCCGAGAGCTCACGACGAATGTCGAATCTGTGCTTGCAATCTTTTTGTTTATTCAGCATGGTTCCTCAAACAAACAATTTTTTAAGAGTTGAGACGATGAAACAACTTGTTGAGTTGTGCGTCAAACTTGATCACTGAGACCGTGTTTACATAATGTATGCAGACGCTCATCGCAAGCGTGTCGTCTGGGACTCCTCTTTTTCCTCTTGGCAGTGCAGATTGGCTATATGGGACGTTTTATGTCACCTCTTTGAGCCTCCTGATGTTTGGGCGCCAAAACATGCGCTTTTGTGCTCAAAATTTGTGAGAGCTATTGGCCCGACGCAGAAAAAGAATCAATAACATGATTTTCGATTTTTTTTGCCTCAGCTTTCCGCATAGTGATGGGGTTTGTATACTCGAACTTGTGTCGATGTGTAGAACCTCAAAAATTATGACGACCCAGCTTTCAAGCTGATGATAATTCACGATCAATCGTTGTCTTACGTGATTGATATCGGCTGAAGATCTGGATTTATATGCATTCTTTCGAGCTAAAAACGATGGCGTGGTCAATTAAAAAAAAATAGTATATTACGCACCTGCGTCCGCGAGGGGCCGAAAGTGACACATTGCGGCCCGGGTAAGTTGCCGCACGAGCCGCCAGGCGAGGGCGGCATATCCGTGGCCGCAATGGGTTGCTTTCGTCCCGAGGTGCGTATAGTTCTTCTCAGTACACTTGCATCGAAATTCTATGGTTTCCGACACGATTTCGGGGCAAAATCCCGCACCGCCGCACAGGTTAGAAAACGTCGGAGCATGCATTGTAGCAGACCGAGGGCGCAGCCCGAGGTCTGATGCGCATGCTCAGTCGTTTTCTGCCCTGGGCGGCAATGCGGGATTTTCTGCCCCGGCATCGGGGCGGAAACCACAGGCTTTCGATGCAAGTGTACTGAAAAAAAATTTCGATCATATTTATTTTCTGGTTTGCGCCCCCTGCGTCGGATCGCCAAACCCATACGACATTGCGTTCATATCCATGAAAAGTACTGCCAGAAAAATTTATAGACCGATCCATCAAATTCTGTGGGACTGGATACATTTTTTCGGGTCAAGAATCTGAATTTTCTCGCTAAAATGCCTCAGAACTCGAAAAATATCGATTATTTCGAAAAATTACAAAAATCCTTTTTTATTTAGATCATAAAATTCCATCGACAAAGTGAACAAAAAAAATGCAAAGATCGAACATTTTTCTCAAAAAATCGGGGACACACACACACACACACACACACATATATATATATATATATATATATATATATAATCACTTAATTTTCTGGTGATCTTTTTTCTTGATTCTTGCAACCTTTTCCTTATCATATCAATGTAATTTGTTGATTTGAACAAAAAAGTATTTTTGTAATTTTTCGAAATAATCGATATTTTTCGAGTTCTGAGGCATTTGAGCGAGGAAATTCAGATTTATGACCCGAAAAAATGTATCCAGTCCCACAGAACTTGTTGGATTGGTCTGTAAATTTTTTTGGGGGTACTCTCTGAAGTTCTGAACTAGATTTCGGTATGGGTTTGGCGATCCGATGAAGAGGGCGCGAACCAGAAAATGAATCCATGGTCAAATAAATGTTTTCCCCAAAAGTCGAGTGCGCGCCATCGTTTGTAGCTCGAATGAGTACGTAGAAAACCAGATCATCAGCTCCCCATGATTTTTTAGGCCAGACTTTGGAATTAGGCTAACACCTCCCCTTGATAAAATGATTAGGATGCCATCTTGAATAGAAATAGCTCTAGGACAGACGGGGCTTGCTAGATTTTCACATGTAACAGAGTGACGGTGAAAAAACTTCTCACGGGCATTCACGTGCGACGTGCCGTTCGCAAGCATTCTGCAGCAATTGATTTGCTGGTGATCGAGGATTCATTAATGGTCAATCAACAAAGGCCAGATAAATTTTTTCAGTAGAAAAGTCACTCAACTTTCCTGTGGAAGATCGGCTCCAAATTCTGATCGTTAGTGTGCATTTGAGTAGATCTATAGAGTAGAACACGCGTTTTTCAATCGATATTCACTACATTCTTCCTATGTAAAATTTGCGCTCTATCGAAATCAATAGCGTGATCTTGACGGTCTCGCAAGAGCCAATTTTTCTGTTTTTTTTTTTCATACATTTAAACGATATTCTTTCACTCTCCTTACAAGCAATCTCATCAACAATTCTACAAAAGATCATTACAAACTGAAACAACTTCCAGAACTCGAAATTTCGAAAATTTAAAATAACTCAATATTATTTCTTAGAGAACGATCCTGTAATCAAAAAATCACCGAGCATTCGCAAGAATCCAATTCGAAATATCAGATATTCTCTAATGCTCAATTCACTTTCAATCAATGTTCAAGTACAGCCCTAAGTGAGTATATGACATCGCAATAACTGAAGATTGATCGGAAGCATCGATGACGTTATAACCAATTGCTTTATATAGTTATCCCTTCGTGGGTGTTGTTCGGTTAACGCCTGGCAGCGGCGGTTCCCTTATTTGTGGTAGTGGTGATTTTTTGCAATGGTGTGATGATATTGTGATGGTGTGTCCTCTGCGATACTGTCATCGACATCATCGCGTTCTCGTCTTCTTTCTTCGAATAATTAAAAGCAACACGACTGTCGCGCCAGTTAACCGCCGATAGTGCTTTAGAGAGCGTCAGTGTCTCACTTTGATGCCTCACAGTATCACAGCGACATTTGACAACAGAGGTTTGTAACCAAGTCCGTATCACGTTTCATCATGTAATACGAATTTTTTCGATTCTTCAACAGTCCAGAAAGTGAGCAATGTATTAGTTGGTCTAATCTTTCATTAAAAAATCCTTACAATCTTCCAGAAGTGTGTAAGTACCGTTAAGGGTCTTCAATCGGGCCAATCTCATTCCTCGTGATCTCCGAAAGTTTCAAGCAGTGTTTTTGAGATATTTTCGTGTATCGAAAACGACCCGGGAGAATCGTGAGGCAGTGAACTGGAATGGACAAAGCCAATGTTATGGGAGCTTGAAGTGATAGTCTAATTCGGGGAATTGATCAAAGTCAAGTATCTACATCAACGCTATGTTAAATTGATCTTACTGCCTCGTATTTCGCACTATTTATTGATGCGCCATAAATATCCAATAATCACTTTTTCGACAGTTGGGTCAATGAGTGTGGTCTGATTTTCGTCACAAGTGTGACACCTCAAATTACGACATTAGCGAATCACTCGAAAGGCGCACTCTGTGTAGCATCAAGAGAAAACCCTGGTAATTGTAATCTGTTGAGGAATGATTTTTCCCTGAAAGTGTGAGTTGAGAGCTCAAATCAGACGGCAGATTTTAATTTTTGAAATTACAACACCCCGTCTTTGCTCAAAATTATTCACATGAAAACCTAATTCGTTTGGTGTCACATTCTGGTATATTGTTGCACTCATGAATACCCATTTGAAAAAGTCACGAATATAAGATTGATAGTATAGCTGGATAATGACAGATCTTCCGTCGGCACACTGACAAGCCTGAAATGATCGATTGGGGTAAAACACTAATACATATTACTATATTTCATACTAGGTAAGATCATCTTTTCGATTCCTCATTACATGGTATTATCTTGCTAGGACTCAACACCCTGAGTGAAAAAGGGTTCCACATCCAAGCTTGTGTAATTTTGACAGGGCTTGCTGGCGCTTCCATAATTTGCACTGAGCTTGTCAAACATCGCTCGGGCCGCGGAAACCAACATCCCCGCCCTTGTATCAAAATCTACTATTTCAACACACTGTGCGGGAGAGTGTCTTTTCCGCACTGATTTTCCACCTTCCCGCACAGTTTGTCGAAAAACACAGTTCGATAGACGGGTGTAAAATCTATTTTTCGCATCCTCGTGTTGATTCCGACCTTCGCCTACGGCTCAGGTAGCCCGAAACCCCATCACTCGGACGCGAAAAAAAGTTTTTCCACCCTTGTATCGAAATGTACCATTCCCGCACTCATCAGTTGAGCGACGTGCGAGAAAAATGTTTTCCGCACGCCGACTCGTGTGGAAAAAGCTTCCACGCACTTATTTGACAATTCGTGCAGAAATCACGCTTTCCACCCTTGTTGCTTAATGTATACTATTTTAGAACACTACGGGCCTGACCCACGATTCATGGAACTCACCTTCGTTAACTCTTTTGATCCGCGTGCCGATTACTGATACGTCAGAAAGAAATAATTCCCATTGTGGTGGGCGACACTATATTCACATTGCCATTTCAATTTTTACGGATACCCACTACAGTGGACAATCTCGCGTAGCAAACCCTCATCTCTTGCAGACACGAGCGGATCGTGGTCGCCAGCCACATACCTCCTTATTGGTCTGTATTTCCGCATTACTGCCGGACGACAGGTTGCAGGGCGCTTGCCGCTCTCCGTGAAAGTACCTATGCGTCGGCGAATAAGATTCTCAGCCAGATAGATATCTTCCGCGGGGCATAGCTATCGGGCGGCCGATAGGATTCACGACCCGGGAGAAGTCTATCCGGCTGAAATTCGTAGGCCGATAAACTCGCGTTGGGGCAGGCGGCTATCGGCCTGAGGCATTTCAGACACATAGCCACGGGGCTAGGATGATAGAATTGGACAAGTCGAGAGTTCCTATTGGACTGGAATGGTCAGGCTGATAGACTCGAGATACTCCATGCGTTTATCGTGCTGGTTCCACTTCAGGCCGATAGGATTCCTGCTCTTCTGCAATGTCGCGGTGGCTACGTTCATGTCTCGGCGATAACTTTCAAAATCCGAACACCACTCAAATTCATTCTAAAAATATGAATTTGTAATTATGGAGCTGTTCTATTGAAAATCGACTCGGAACAGTTCCTGACAATTAATCACGAATGTTCAAAGAAATTCCCAGTTTATTCTGTCGCATCATTCATAGCTCGAATCTAGAAAATATTATTTTGTACTCAAGATTTAGTTCACTTATTACAACAGGTAGAATTCTCGTAGCATCTCGATTTGCACAAAATTTTCGATTCGAAACAAGCACATCGTTTTGTCCTACACTGGTTGGCATGAGCTTAACAATTGCATTTTTCGAGTCTCTGTCCATCAGTTGAAGATCGAGCTGTTGACAGTGCTTCCCTCGGGGATATAGAAAGATTTTTTGGCACATCATCGATTGATAGTATCGCCTATGTCGATCTCGGCTGCAAATCTTATCGGCCTGGAGTAGTACCAGCCTGATAGATGCATGAAGTATCTCGAGTCTATATATCAGCCTGACCATTTCAGTCGAATAGAAACTCTACACTTGTCCGAGTTTATCATCGTAGCCCAGTGGCTATGTGGCTGAAATGCCTCCGGCCGATAGCCACCTGCCCCAACGCGAGTCTATCGGCCTACGAATTTCAGCCGGATAAACTTCTCCCGCGTCGTGAATCCTATCGGACGCCCGATAACTATGTGCCGCGGAAGATAGCTATTTTGCTGAGAATCGTATTCGCCTGTGGCGAGGCGGAGGCATCACCAGCAACAGCAGCCACCAGCTTGAGAGAAGAGAGATCGACCGGTTTACCCGCGCACCACCACGGCCAGAGACGCTGCTGTGTCGCGTTGCGTGCCGCAATATTCGGGCCGATCGCGCGCGCTGGCTCGACAAGAATGCGGCGCGTCGCTTGATCGCTGTTTATCCGGCACACGCTCTGCGCCGCGCCGCCGGCCCCATCATCACGACTCTGCATGCGAGAGCTTTGCTTGGCAAAATACGCGCAAGGAGAATGCCTTTTTGCTTTGCGACTCGAGAGCGAGAGAATCTGGACCGCGATGCACCGGCCGAGAGCTGAAATGCAATGAGACGGCCGAGAGCGCGTGTTTTAGCTCGGTGTTTAGACATGGTAGCAACAGCAGACGTTCGTCTCGGCTCTCGGCGCATAAGGAGAGAGACAGAGAAAATGAAGAGTTGATGGGAGAGACGACAAGGAACCGGCGACAGGGTGAAAATAAGAAATAATTCGAACCGAGAGTGTCTCGACGCCGCCGCGCGCCGCCGATGTCGAGCTCTGGTATGCGCATCGACTTATTTTGCTGCTGCTGCTACTGCCTCTCTTGCAACAGAAAGCCGTCCCGTTTCAAGTGGCGATTACCATGAATGAAACACACATTCCCCGAGCTCACTCTCCTTCCCTGGATCCAAACCAATCGCTTTACGCTAGAGTAGAAGATTCTATTTCTCATTGGTGAACGCAAAGCCAGTTCAAGCCCTGTCATCTCAACTTTTTCAGGGATCATTATTATTAGTATATCACGCGTCGAGTCACGAGTGCCGAAGAACAAAGTATTTGGCAAGAAACGCGTATGCTATCTTATCGGTCAGTATGTAGAAACTGTTTCTACGTACTGACCGATAAAATGTATGGCTGCATCTACATGAGACTGAATCAGCGTGGATTCAGCGTCAGTTCTCATCCGTACGGACGAAAAGTCGATAAAACAGAGTACAAAAGGTGTCCTGTTTTATCGAATATCCTTCCGCACGGACGAGAATCGGCGCCGAGTCCGCGCTATATCAGTCTCATGTTGACGCAGCCAATGTCAACTCAGATGTTCTGTTCACAAGTTGGAACCGAGGCTGTAGAGAAAAAATATTCATCCACTTTAAGCACTCAATCGATTCTGAGTAGTCTATACTGGATTTTTCTTCATTTCTCAAGCTTTGGAGCCCTTCTGACTGTGTACTGTGTTTTGTTGTTGATCTTGTTCTGCATATACCCGAGTTGCTTGTGGTCTTGGAGCCGATTCCTGCAGTGGTCCCTGTAGTCAGAAAGGTCCTAGCATCGTTGTGCTTATGTGGCTCGCGCTCTTGTAGCCGGAAGGTACGGGACACCTCTCTGTTTTTGACTCAGTGATTGAGTAGCAGAATGGATGACTCCGTTGTTGCAACTCGTGAACTTGTGTCAGTGTAATGACTGTAACGTGTATGCAGCATCTCATCCGAAATCTTTCAACCCGGGGGGGGGGGGACAGGGCAAAACTTTCTTGTGAGCTAAGAAAACCGGCTCCGAAGAGCTCGGTGCCACAATCGTGTTATATATGGGGCATATGTCTTGGATAAGTACCCTTTCTGTTACATTTCACACTTTCCGTTTACATTGAAAATTCGTTAGCATCAACCGACCGATCAGAAAAGTCAGAAAGCCGAGGTTGATTAGACCAAGATGGGCGGTCATCCATCCTAGTACTGACCATGCCCAAACTTGCTTAACTCGTGGATGACTGGAAGAGCTGGCACTTAGCTACTCCATCAATGCGTCGGTCTCGTAATTTCAATTGGATGAGGCAGTTTTAGGCATAAGTGATCAGATCTAATCGGAAAAAACATTTCCAGTACACGTCTTGAATCCATCGCTCAATCGAAACTTCAGTGTCAAGAAGTGTGGTTTGATCATTCATTCAAACTCCTCGTTGGGCTGTGCTTAAAGCTATCCCAAGACTTGGATGAAGTATCAAGCACATGAATCTCTGAGGTACCACTTTTATCTGTGATCTCCAAATGAAAGATTTTGTTTGATAAAAAGAGGGGAGAACATTCTTCCCTGGACGAGATTTTACGTTACTATCCCGAGTGCTCTGAGCCGGCGCCTAAACCACTAGAGCACCAGGTCGAGTGCGAATCCAATGAGAGATGCTATCCACCAGGTGGCGGCACTGTCTATTTCAACCGGCCACCTTTGCGATCCAGAGTGTCTTCACCTAGTGGTGATGCGGCTGGTAGCACCTCTCATTTGAGAATTTCATCTTTCTATCTCTCTGTCGTTGTTCAAAGGGAGAGGCCACTTTCGAAACCATGGTCGATTTGATTGTACATTTTTCCAATTACCTAATGAAACATATTCAAATTGATCATGTTTTCAAAACTGGCTTTCACTGAACAACGACACAGAGATAGAGAGGAGACTTCTTAAATTCGCAGTCGCCACGGTGGTTATAGTTAAGGCGATGCGGTCACCATGCAAGCTGAGAATCATCCCCAACTTTCTCCGATTCTTTTGCGATTTGGGCTAAACGACGAGCGCACAAATATTTTTTATCATCTAACTTAGATTTGTCCGCTCTTCGTTAAGCCCAAATTGCAATAGAATCGGAGAAAGTTGGGAATGAAAATGTGGGTATATTATAGGTTAGGAGGTTCCCACGCCCGAATTATTCCCACTTTTCTCCGATTTTCTTGTGATTTGGACTAAGCGATGGATTGAGGAATACAAGTTGGGCAATAACAAGTATTCGACAACTCGTCTCACACTTTGAATCATCAAACTTTTTATAAAAGGTGTAATTTCAAGGTCCATGGTCAGGGTGCACGGTGACCGCATCGCCTTAAAGGCATAGAATGATGGTCTGCTATAAAAATATTTTCCATTACAAATTATTTCATCAAAACTTTTTGAACAATGTTTCTCATACTAGAAAAGATGAGAGAAAAATTTTATGGAGGCGTAGGGGTTCAGATATTTAAACAAAATAGCATTAATCGAATAAATACAGTCATTTTGGTTTCCTACGTCGGCGATGAATCATCGGCTCCCTATTCTGGAAGTTTATAATCTTGGTGGATGTATACAATATGAATTTTTTTTGTCAAAGAAATTTTGAACAGATTGACCTGTATCAAAATTAGAATATTATCGAGGTGAGAATGTCTTTTTAGACCTATATTTCTAATGATTTCTGCGCATCAATACTATGTGCGGTTCTCTGACTCTAGTATTCATAGTTGTTTGTAAACCGGGGTCTAGATTTGATCCGCAGATTAGGCGCTGTAGTCGGCTTAGCCAAAGAACGAATTAGAGTTTCTGCATCTACTTTGCGTCATTCCAGCGCAGCAGTACATTTGCGACACTGATTCATCTGGCCACGCCGATTACAGTACCTAATTTTTGAGTCAAGTCCAGACCACGGTTCAACAACGAGTGTGAATCATAGAGATATAATACCAATCATCTCTATGGTGATGAGTATTATATTATATCAGATATAATATCTCTATGGTGTGAATACCAATAAGACCGACAAGTCTGAATCATCCGAAAAAGAACCGAAAAGTCTAAATTTGTTGTCTAAATCAAGGTGTGTAAAATTTCAGCAAGCTCCATCGAAGGGTTCATTGCCAACTGAGATTTCCATATGATCGGTGGGTCGAAAACTCAATTGCTGGTAAATAGTATATTATGGTTTGTTCATGTGCAGCAGGGTATTTGCAATAATCACAGTCAATGCTCCCTGACCCGACAAGGGCATTTCTCGAACACCTTATTCCCAAATCTCTCTACTATCTCATAACAAAATACCAACAACGCGGAGAGATACGCCATGTGATCCTCAACAGATAGTTCACGAAGCGCTTAACCCCCATTTTGTTTATTGCTGCTCATATGGCGCTATTGTCTGTTCAAAAAATTTCTGCAAGAGTCCTTTTAAACATATCATAAGTCACTCATCACTATAATGGAGTATGCTGAAGAGAATGTTCACGATCTATGAAAGTAGCTGATTTGGTAATAGTTATAACACTATCCAAGTTCTTTATAACCACGTCACTAAAACTTGCACTCTTGAACCATCGTTCGAACTCTTCCAAACAATGAATGCACCATAGAGATTGTCTTGGGGACTTTTTCTCTGAATATAACACTCTGCGCTTAATCCAAAACCAATCAGCCTTTTCGACCCTTGTTCTCAAGCAGATAACTCTGACAGACTTGTACAAGATCTGACTGAATATAAAAGATCATACGAAAGCCTATTTCCAACACCAAACCTTGTTTTATAGGCCACACTGTTTCAAACTACTCTGGTAACCTACATGATTGTACAACATTCTCCTCAGTTCAAACACTTTGTTTGGGCGCTCTGAAAGGTATGTTTCAGTATAAGCAAACGCAAAGAAAATGATTGATTCGCTGTGAAGCAATTGAATGAGTATCATGTTTTGGTCAGTGGAAGTCATTCTTATACTTTCGATTTGAGCTGTTGGTTGTGTTGGTACTAACTGTCTTGCTGTTTCCAAATCTGCGCGATGATGGCATGGCATTGTGCAATGGCGTTGTGAAATGGCATTTCACGATCGCAGGGAATGTCGTCATCTGCGGATATGCTCTAAGGGTACGTCCACTAATGATGCATATGCACTGCACTCGAGGACATGTGCAGCTCATCGAACTTGAGTCGAAATTGAAGAGCTCCTATCAGAGAATCGCTAACTTGAATCGGTTTGGGTCAGTTGATCCAAAGCAGAACTCGACGGAATTCGTCTGGTTTTGTCTGAAATATGATGAGCTGCTGCACGTGTGCAGCTCATCGGACATGAGCAAAGATTAAAGGGCTCACATTAGAGAATTTCTGATTTGAATCGGTTTGTGTGTTTGCTCTGTTACCGACTGATCCAAAGTAGAACTCTATGAGTTCCGTCCGGTTTTGGCTAGTTGTGGACGCACACTGAAGGGTTGTTCATATAAAAGGTGCGAATTGCGGAATGGACAAGATCCTGATCCTTATAACCCATTTCGCAAACTGGCTACTTTTTGGGGCGAAGTCCCTTTCCTTACCGCGACTCGAGCCAGCTTTTTCGCACCTTTACTTGACGAGACTATCGAACCAATCTCCACCAAACTTTGCACACATGCTCGGCGCATACTCAAAGATGCATATCTCCAGAATTATGCAGATTCATTGTCTCAAAGCTGAATAATGAAGATTATTAGCAAAGATACGTAAATACTATAGGTTTATGCCATTATCGCCGTCTACTTCCTATCGATTTCGCTGCAACACGCCATTCGCGAGTCGCGACGTTCACGTTTCGGCCTCACACCACCAGATGGCGACAAGTTTTCCTCCCCACCAGAATCTTAACCTCTTAGCAGGGGATGTCGACACTTATGAGAGTTTGACTTCGGTATGTGTGAAAAAATGTTTAGTGTAAAATTGTGGTATTCAGGTGAAATCTCGGAAAATCTCAAGAGATAGAGGTTGTAGAACGCAACATTTTCTAGAGAGGAAGTCCATACAAGTTTTTCGGAAAATCCAAGTCTGGGCAGAGATGAGTAGGGAGATGGACAGACCTACTGTTCGGTACCGAGCCCATGCTTTAGGATAGGATTGCGGCGCCGCCACGAAGCTGTTTCTAAACTCATAATGCATAAGTATACGGCTCGAGCGAGTTTAGGGAAAGCTTCGTGGCGGCGCCGCAACAGCTTGGCTCGGGTAGACACAATAGGTCTGGCGATCTCCCTACTCATCTCTGGTCTGGGCCGGGAAATTGCGCTAAAACTATTCCGTGCGTTCATTACCATGGGCTTGAATGGGGCATCTGACGCAGTGCTACTCGTCTTGCAGCTAATTTGCAGTTCTCAATTTCGGGCTATACTGCCGTACATATTAAGAAAGTACGTAACCACCATTTGGTTGGAATCGAGAAAATCGCGCAAGATTCTGAGGTTCCAAAAATGGGTGAATCACTAGTTCAAAAACAACGCAACCTTGATCCTAGAATGAATTGGCTATTCTCTATCGAACGGTGAAGTCATAATCTGCATTTTCTTATCAGAAAAGTTTTTATGTCACTTGCGTCATTTCACCATTTCACGATTACGACGCCGACGCAAGTGCACTTGCGTCGCTTTCTCCATGAGTAACGCATGGTCCGAGAATGACTTTTAACTTTGTACGCAAGGGCCCACCTGCGCTTCCGATACATAGCGATACACAGTAAGAGCGCCGCAAGGGCACTTGCGTCGTCCTTTTGGGGCTCTGCGTCATCACTTTACATAGTTGATGTCGCTTGCGACAACTTTCTGTATCCGAAATCTGCATTTTTTTCCAAACTTGTTCAAATTGTTAGCATTTCCAATTTTCTCTGAATTTCTTTGTTTGCACGATAAGAAAGAGTATTTCACCAGCTATCCAACGATATAAATAACCCAAAATCTCCAAAAATGGTGGTTACGTACTTTCTTACTACGTACGGCACTATAGGCAACCAAGCGCATTTTGAAGAGGACAGAATTCACTTTATAATGATACAAGTCGTATCTATCTAAGAACGAAGCCCTTTGAGCATGGCTCTGAAGAAAGAGGAATAAGTGTGTCAAAACGCTATTCTTGCTCCAAAACTGCTGACACGCGTCGCTCAGGATCTGCACTTTTTCAGTTTCTGCAACTCCACGCCTTTGTATTTATCTGAAAGGCTTTGTATTTATCTGGATACAACTTGTACCATTTTGGGGGAGATTTAATTTTTATTGAGATGCACTCAGTCGCTTCACCAGAAGATGGAAACTGTCCAATGGCGGCACATCTAACAATGCAACGGTGACAGTCCCGTTCGAACGAATGTGAACCGCGTCGAGAGTTTTTCACGCACTTTTCAAGTCGGGTTTTCATTTCCCAAAAAACTCGTAAGAACCTCCTCTGTGGGGTATTTCGCAATCCACAAATTTGTTCTGAAGTGTTTTCCCCGGAAAATTCATAAAACTCAAGATATTGGCGAAAAATCCTAATTTTGCACTAAAAATTGTCACAGTAAAGAAAGTAATTGGGATTCGGGAAAGCAAACTCGGAAAATCGATTCAGCACGTCAAAATACATAGTATACATATTGTGAAGATGTTCCGAGAGAATCGAAGTGGCCACGGGAGCATCGGTGGTCCTAATCGTTGGGCGCCCATAATAGTAACATATTCTACGATTCTCAGCATCACAACCAATGATCACCTGCTTTTGCAATAATTTTTGCGGTACTAAAATAGCGAGAAGAAATTGCGCGTGAGTGGGGCACCCAAGTATGCTTGGCCGTCAAAAAATTACCCTCCGAACGCAACCCCGGTCTCCACATTGAGAACTGCGTGGGGATTCTTGTCTGGTAAGTCAAGGGATCCTCTAAATGAGAAGCCAGGTATTTCACATCGAACAGAGTCCTGGCGCGGGAAAAAACTGCGAATCTGCCCGCGTAGAAATTGAAAATATTGGCGACATGTCGCCGAGCTATCGCGAATTCCCATTTGCGACAGCTCTGCGATAGGTCGGCGATAGGTCGGCGACATGTCGCCAATATGATTTTGCGACAGCTCGCCGACATATCGCCAAACCTGTATTTGCGACATGTCGCAAATTCGTCGACAAAATTTTTCAAAAATTCGAAATTTTATTCGATTTTGTGATTTTTCATGGAACGGGAATCGATCACAAGGAATCTGAGATTGAAATTATGGGCTTGATGGTACTTTTATTTAATTAAAAATAGGCTCTTGGTGTACAAATTCATCTTTACATATCTTTTGACTTCTTGTTTAAGAAATTCCAACGTTTTACGTTCATAAGCACATTCACAAGGTCCAAATAATTAGAAAAATTTGATCGCAGTAGAATAGCGCGTATGATACATTATTACAAATTCGTAAGAAAACTCGCTCAACACTCTGATCGTCGGGCTAAAATCACTTGATCTTATAATTTTTTGTGACACAGCACAGATATTCACTTCTCATTTTGGTGAAAATGATCAAGCTGATGAGTTTTGAAGCCGCATCTCGAAATCCGCAACACATTGCTCACTCGAGATGCCACGTCGTCGGGCCTCCCCATCGGAGCAAAGACGCTTCCGAGACGTCTGCGACTACTTATTGCAAGGCTGATGTAGGTGGACACATCAACCCCATGGCTGACTCTTTGTCTCGTGGAAAACAGACGGCCAAACTTTGACGGGCGAGACTCGATAAGGCATGCTTCCGCGATGATCATCCGGCGTAGCAGAACTCGCAGAACCCAATGCCATCCGTAGTTTTTCTGAAAAAATCACGCACACGCATTAGAAATGCAGCTTCTATTCTTGATACAGGTGGATGGTGATCAGGAAAAGCGAGATATAAGAGGCACATTTTCAAGATTTGAAAAGTAAACACTGCGTGCAATAAGGCGAGGTTATGACGGTCGACTGCACGTGAAAATTCATCGAAACTTAATTATATCGGTCAGAAATACTTATCTGATTTATTGAGATTAGCCTCCGCATCCTCGGAAAGCACCTTCTGCGATAAAGCTGCTCAGCAATACAATAACTATCCCAAACGCCAAATGTCAGAGAAGATTGAGGCAGAAACGAGTTGTCTGTATACTTTTCAATTCACCGGTACGAAGTGAGAGCAAGACGATCGATCAATATTATTCAGATTCGGGTAATGTAAACAACAATAAATTCACACAACCGGGCTTTTCTGTCGATCTTCTCTGACATTTGGCGTTTGGGATAATTATTGTATTGCTGAGCAGCTTTATCGCAGAAGGTGCTTTCCGAGGATGCGGAGGCTAATCTCAATAAATCAGATAAGTATTTCTGACCGATATAATTAAGTTTCGATGAATTTTCACGTGCAGTCGACCGTCATAACCTCGCCTTATTGCACGCAGTGTTTACTTTTCAAATCTTGAAAATGTGCCTCTTGTATCTCGCTTTTCCTGATCACCATCCACCTGTATCAAGAATAGAAGCTGCATTTCTAATGCGTGTGCGTGATTTTTTCAGAAAAACTACGGATGGCATTGGGTTCTGCGAGTTCTGCTACGCCGGATGATCATCGCGGAAGCATGCCTTATCGAGTCTCGCCCGTCAAAGTTTGGCCGTCTGTTTTCCACGAGACAAAGAGTCAGCCATGGGGTTGATGTATCCACCTACATCAGCCTTGCAATAAGTAGTCGCAGACGTCTCGGAAGCGTCTTTGCTCCGATGGGGAGGCCCGACGACGTGGCATCTCGAGTGAGCAATGTGTTGCGGATTTCGAGATGCGGCTTCAAAACTCATCAGCTTGATCATTTTCACCAAAATGAGAAGTGAATATCTGTGCTGTGTCACAAAAAATTATAAGATCAAGTGATTTTAGCCCGACGATCAGAGTGTTGAGCGAGTTTTCTTACGAATTTGTAATAATGTATCATACGCGCTATTCTACTGCGATCAAATTTTTCTAATTATTTGGACCTTGTGAATGTGCTTATGAACGTAAAACGTTGGAATTTCTTAAACAAGAAGTCAAAAGATATGTAAAGATGAATTTGTACACCAAGAGCCTATTTTTAATTAAATAAAAGTACCATCAAGCCCATAATTTCAATCTCAGATTCCTTGTGATCGATTCCCGTTCCATGAAAAATCACAAAATCGAATAAAATTTCGAATTTTTGAAAAATTTTGTCGACGAATTTGCGACATGTCGCAAATACAGGTTTGGCGATATGTCGGCGAGCTGTCGCAAAATCATATTGGCGACATGTCGCCGACCTATCGCCGACCTATCGCAGAGCTGTCGCAAATGGGAATTCGCGATAGCTCGGCGACATGTCGCCAATATTTTCAATTTCTACGCGGGTGTTCTTCACGCCGAAAAATACACAAGACTTTCGTAATCTGGTAAATAGGACACGCCGGCTCCAAAATATTCGTGTAATGATGAGAACTCATTGAGCAGTTATACAACTCTTTCCAACCTCGCTTCGCCCCGTTTTGTCCGCAAGCACGGACACACCTAGTTTGTAGTTTGTAGAGGGTTTCATTGTGGATTTCCCTCCTAATTCTTCTTCGGAGTGAACTCCCCTTCGTAGCAACTCGGGAAGATTAGGATTCACTCGGCCCCGAGTAGGATTCACATTCCGAAAAAGTGAATTTGACTCTTTCCAGAGTTGCAACAAAGGGGGGTTCGCACAGAAAAATTGAATGGAGTCAAGATTAAAATGTTGTTGGTTCATGCCCGATCCGGTCCGTACAGAGCGAGACTGAGCTAGTCAATGCGTCAGGAAGCACAGCGTTACAGACTGCCCCCGAAGAAATACAAAACAGGTTTTTCATGTAATGAAATGCGTGTTATCCTCTACAAAATCGACAGTCATTGTTAAATATCAAATCGATTCGTGACCTTATCAAGTAACTTCTCAAATTACCGACACAGTTGGTGGGGTCGCTGAGTGTCAGCACGGCCGATCATTCAAGTCAAGCATTGTCGGGCGCGGTTAGTACTTGGATGGGTGACCTCCAATCTCGGTCTAACCAACCTCGACTTGCTGACTTTTTCTGATCGATTTGTTGACACTCACACCTCAGCAACGTGAGCGGGAGGCACGAAATGTTACAATTGCAGTGTTCATGCTCACGAAATGTGGCACGAGCACCGTATAGCATGATAAATGTGCCGAACTTTCCGGAGCAGGTTTTCTCCCTTCAGGAGTTTTCCCTCGCTTCACGGGCATGATTCCCGCGCGAATGCGGAGAGAATTAGGTTAGGGTGAGTGGCTGGATCTCAAACTCGCCACGATAAAACACGAAATGTTAAACCCATGAGATCCGCCCCAGTTGTAATAGTCCATTGGCTAAAGACGACCGTTGAACACACGAAAAAAAAACTTCTCAAATTGGTATCTTTGAACCGGTCAATTACTATTTGGAGCATCAGTAGAGTCGTGTTGTCATGAATACAAATTGCTAGATACTTTTGATGAAGCTGGCTTTTTTTAAAATGGCCCTCTGACAATCAAAGCCATTTTTGGAGGTGACAACATCCCCTCCAGACGCTCATAAAACGTTTTCCTTGTAATTCAGGATCAAATAGAAAAAGATTTTGAATTTAAAAAGAAAAAAAATTGAAAATTTGAAATCTTGACCCAAAATTGTCCACCCTATATATGTCCTTAAGGCGATGCGGTCACCATGCAAGCTGAAAATTATTCCCAACTTTCTTCGATTTTTTTGCGATTTGGGCTAAACGACGAGTGCACAAATATTTGTTATCATCTAACTTAGATTTGTCCGCTCTTCGATAAGCTCAAATTGCAATAGAATCGGGGAAAGTTGGGAATGAAAATGTGCGTATATTATAGATTAGGAGGTTTCCGTGGCCGAGTTATTCCCACTTTTCTCCGATTCTTTCATGATTTGGGCTAAGCGACGGATTGAGGAATACAAGTTGGACAGTAACAAGTATCCGACAACTCGTCTCACACTTTGAATCATAAAACTTTTTATGTAAGGTGTATTTTCAAGGTCCATGATCGCGGTGCACGGTGACCGCATCGCCTTGAGGCGCTAGTCTGGATAACGCTGGGAAAAGTATTTCCCTCTTTGTGTCGATTTCCGACCAAAATTCTTCTGCCTTCTTTTCTTTGTACATTGTAAAAGGGCAACACCTCCCGTATGTATATGTATGGATGGATAAGAAAATGAATGAAATCCTTCATTCGGAGGCCGTAAATAAACGTGGTTCCGTGAAGGCCCATATGTGCTCGATACTTCATCTAATTTTGTGTGGGTCACCCGTCGCCACAGACCAATGGTGAGCTTTAATAGACGATAGAGTCTCATTTCTTGATTCAAAGATTTTTAATGTTCCCTCACCGGACATTATATCTGTGCAAATCTGAGCTCCTTGTCTCTGGTCTGTTTATATCAATCTAAATCAGATCGTTTTTTGGTACCTTAGTAATCGTAAGCTGATCCTCAACATCTCAGAACTGGAACCTTGTCTCAGAATTTCAAGTAGCAGTTCAGGGACGAAAAAGCTTTTCTAGATTCGGACAGAAATACTTTGCAGTGAGTGTTTATTCTCACACACTCCGCGAGTTGCCTCAAATCCATCCTATGGTGTCTATGGAACAGGAGAAGCAAGAAAAATTCAGGGATATGAGATCCAAGAATTTGAATCCGAAAACCTGGAAATTCAGATTCTTAGATTTATATCGAATGATCTTTTTTTTCACGGTAGAGAGATTGGTTGCGTTTGACAATACAATAGTTGTGCATGTAGGGGGACCGACAAACGTTGATATGCACTCTCGTAACGAAGAAGCAGCTTTTTGATCGATCTCTCATTTGACATTGCGTTTGGAAATGATATGGTTTTACCAATGTCGATTCAGGGCTATTGTATGACTGCCTTTCGTCACCCCTAGTTTTAATGCCATTCGCCAATTGGGAGTTAATTTCCATAGAAACGCAGCCATCTATTAGACTCCACGTATTCCTTATGGGGAAGTTTTGAGATGCGGTATTGGATTTTTCTGCCATCTCAAATAATATCACAGAGGTTGACCAATCCCCATCCTTTGAAGTTCTGTTGAGGGTGAAGAAAAAATGCTCCTTCCATCCACAGATCACCATGATCATCAGATCACCTAGCAGACTAAATGTACACTTGGCGTCAACAGATACTTTCCGAAGGTGCAGGGGATCCTTTCCTGCGGCCATGAAAATATAACCTGTCTTTATGCGGTGAAGACATCAGAAGCTCGCTCGCGCAGGAAAGGATCCCCCACACCATCGGAAAGTGTCTGTTGACACCAAGTGTCCTCCTCTAACAACTTCTTTTCCTAAATTAGAGCGCAATGAATAATAACCGTTGTTTTTTCATTCTTCCAGAATGCGAAGGAGCCGTAGCACGGCAACTGTTTTGAAGCGGAGCAAGATTGCAGCTTGTGGCGATAGCCAATCTCGGCGCCGAGGCCGGGAGCAGTTCGCGGCGAGGCCCGGACACGACCGGGTGGCCCGCTGTCGTTTCTAGGCCCCACGCAGCCAATCCGCCGCCGCACCACGGATACTGATCGCTCAGCTCTGCAGCCGCGGCTCGCGCCCTCTGGTGGGCCCACGCCGCCCCGGAGATGCCTCGTTCGTGGCGACGACGACGACGACGAGCCGAGCCCCACGGTAGCATCGTCGTCCACGTCGAGCCGGACGTGGGCAAGCCGCGGCTGCGCTGAGGACCGTCACCCTGGCAAAGATTATTACGACGAGCGCGGTAGACGCCCGAGCGACGACAACATGTCGTCGAGTAGTACGACGACGAGCGATGAATGTCGTTGCGCATGCGGAAAGACCCAAAGCGCGACCTGCGGCTCGGGTGACGACGCCGACGAGGAGGGCAGTGGGCCTCGAAGGGAGCTAACCCCGGCTGGCAGAAGAGCCGACGCGAGGCGGCCCAGGTGTGCCGCAAGCGTCGTCAGATGGCCTGCCTGGAAAAGCCGCTGGCTCTTGCTGCTGATGCTGCTCGCGATGTCGAGCTTTGTCGGGGCTGGTAGCGTCTACGAGGCTGCAATCAATTCTCCGAAAAGCGGGGGTGAGTTTCTTGCGTTTTGCCCCAAGAGAGCAAGCTTGACTTGGCGCTGCTCTTACTAGTCTAAGCAGCTCAATCTCTATCTTCATTGCATGATCTTTTTCTCTCTTTCCACTCAATTCTCAAGACCACTACTGTTCACCGCCAATTCCATGTTGGATCGCGTCCAGGTTTGGCAGTGGTCGTGATCCTGAAAGTTATGCTTGTGCATGGAAGTTGGCCGAAATACGTGGATGTTTCAAGTGTACATTGACTGGCCCTTAGCTAGGTTTGTTAGAAAGGTGATGTTCTCCGCGGGTCTTGAATTGACAGTTTATACCGTGACATTTTTACCACCTTGTATGTATTATTGCTTGGAAATCCCTTATGTAAAATGGTTCTCTCGATGAGTTACCAGTAGTAATTGCCTCTCAATGTCCTTTCTGGTACTATGCGACGCCGCGCGTTGTGTGTGGTACACGACAACATGTTTTCTAGTTGTCTACGTCGGAGGCGCGATTTTCGACTCGTCCTCGCTACGCGAGGACTCGTCCAAAGTCGCGCTTCCGACGTAGCACAGCTAGAAAATGTCGTTTGCGACTCGTGCTGCGCACTCGTCACATAATATACTATTTAGCATCGAGGAGTTGGAAAATTGGTGCTCAGCCACCCCCATGCTACAAAATAAGGTCCACCTAACCCGCTATGCCCTCTATACCCAAGATGCCTCCATATGTCGATTCCAGGAAATAGCATTCGTTGACCTTCTCGCAAATTTCTTTTACATTTGTTATGTTAGAATATGAGGAATTAAGTGATTTGGATCGACGCCGAATGGTTTCTGTGATCCCCAGAAAATTTAAAGCAATTTTCGTATTTTTCGTGTTTGCACAACTAGGAAATCGTTCGAGGAAATTGCATTCAGTAGAACGGATGTCAGAATTTTCAAATTCGGTCAATCTTAACGCATATTGACGCATTTGATTCCTTCTTTTGACTTTAGTATCTATAGTCGTCGTTAGTAAACCGAGGTTTAGAGTTACAACCGTGGATTAGGCGCTGTAATCGGCGTGACCCAAAAGTAATGTTGGAGTATCTGCATCTAATTTGCGTGATTTCAGCAGCGCAGCAGAATACCATAGACTCTAAGTCACTTTTTGGTCACCTCGATTACAGCGCCTAACCTGCGGATCTAAACCTTGATTTACATATGACTATTAATACTAGAGTGAGACCTTCAAAATCCCCTTCTAAGAGTTGCAAGTTTCGAATGTGGAGCAATTTTATGTGCGAAATATGGAGATCGTTTGCAAACCATGGAAGCCAGAATTGGTGTGTGCCCAACATGTTATTGTTACCAACGGTTATCTCGAGAGGGTTTAGATGAACATTTATTTTTTTACCACTCAGAATGTGTTATTTATAGCGTCGTCAAAATTGGTTGAAATTGGTGATTTTGATCGATAAAATAGCTTCATATGTGGTCACACGGATATACAAACGATTTTATGCACTCTGTTGCCAATATACAATGTTCCCAAGAATGGGGGCATGTTGGGTACATCCTCTTGCGAATTCGCAAAAATCATTCTTTTAGGAAAATCGCGATAGCTTAGCTCTGGTTGGCCAAAGTTGAACTCACGTTAGCTCATTTCAAAGGTTGTAAAACAAACTTGGAAACCCTGTAAGAGAGTTTGAGGGGTTTACAGCTTAGCTTACAGTTAGACTTCACAGGGAATAAGCTAAAGTACATTGGAAAATATTGAAGTAAGTATAGGTCAAACTATTGGCGAAATGGCTCAAGGGCAGGGGCATGTTGAGTTCTTTTACACTATATGCGCCACGGTCGTCAGGTTTTTTTTTTTTTAACGCGCACGGTGGGCATGTTCCTCTCATTAGGGTGTGTCCACAAATAATCAGGGTGTCTACCGGTACTTCCAGTCCTTCTAGTCCTTAGAATGTCCTTATTTGATTTGAAAAGTCCTTATGTCCTTAGAAAGTCCTTATTTGCATGGCTACGTCCTTACTAATTTGGAATTCGGAGGCAAGCAATATAATGCCTTGTAGAATAATCTCTCGAAGTAGTTGAGAAATAAGAAAAAAAAGATGTCATCAGTGTCAGTATGCTCGTGGGGTTTCCATATACTACTAGAGATTTTTCTGAATGAGCGTAGAAATTTAAAAATTTGTCCCGAACATCTTAGTGGAGATTTCGAGAAAGATCTTGCGGGGGGGGGGGTGTTTCAGGAGGGATTGAAAGAATTCAATACGCAGAATGAGCGTTTTCATACACCTCACTCGATTTGCTCGTGAGTACGATTGTATATATAATAAAATAGATCGCACGCACTAGCTCAGCAATTATATGAGCAAAATCTTCTCTCATAGCAATGCAGTGGCCCAAAAGAACTTTTCAAGTTCAGAATACAATGAGTTTTTTGGTAAAAACCTCGAAGAAGAATCGCTAGTTGCATAGCTATCTGTACCCGATTCCATCGTGAGCATTGACAGAGGTTTAAAAAAAACTTGATATAACTTGTACAGTAATTGCTGTATTACAAAAATTCATCGTCACAGCAAAAAGATACTCTGAGGATGAAATCTCAGGATCTTTCAACTTTCAACTATTGTGAGGACACTTCCAAATTTAGTTATTACATAAATTATAGTTAATAGTTGATTCAAGTATGGTATTTGGGTACTCGATGAGCATGTAGCTCCCAAAACCAAGTCCTTACATTGTCCGGTTTTGGTCCTTCAAAAGTCCTTAGAAAGTCCTTCTTTGCCTTGCAAAGATTCTGATAGACAGCCTGATAATGCATATGCAGTGCACACTGCGTATGACAGCTCATCGAACTTGAGCATAGATTGAAGGGCTCACAACAGAGAATTTCTCATTGGAATCGGTTTGTTTCTTTGCTCCGTTATCGGCTGAATCAAATCAGAACTCGACGAGTCTCGTCCATATTTGTGGACGCACCCTTAGACTCCAAAGAAAACTATTCCATTCCCATGCCGCAAAACAGCTGAATCGTATACTCTCACGATTAAGATTTGCTATATTCAGTCTACACGATAATAAGATGTATTACGACCACATAAGGACGCATCATAACTGCACGGATGATTTTACTAGTTTTATACGTGTTTTGACAAAGCTCGTTGGAGTTCCGCAGTTTCATGAACTTTTGCCATATTTATACGTATGCAATGTCAACTCGACCCAAACCCAACGTGCGTTTGCTAAGAACACGTTGATTTTTCACCTCCTTAGTTCATATTACAATTATTGCTTTGCAAGCCGTAAAAGGCGACAAGAATTTCAAGTATACCATGTTCTTCACTTCATTTATCCATATCAAGCAGTTCTCTGGGTATGAAATTTTTATGCCTACATCAACGTGTGACTGCATCTTCCTCTGATGAGGTGAACAATGCTTTGACAATTTTATGGAACGATAATGCATTTTCTGGAGATTCCATGAAATTACTTGGTTAATTAACACTTGTGCCCCAAATAAACGATGATTCCATACTCGTTTCACGAGCTTCTCTAGTAATCGCTCAGATTTACTGTAATAAAAGTTTCTGTTGACCTGGGAAGTAGGAGTAAACATTCCACTTCAACTAAATTTACATCCTTTGGTTGGTACAGCGGAGTGTTGAGCATATCAGGCCTTTTCATTGAATCATGCTGCAAGCGAATCGATGAAGAGAAAAATCAGGTTGTTCTGACGGTGAAACTGCTTCACTGAATGCGGAGCAAGAAGATGAAGAGGATCGAAGTTTCTCATGAATACAAGATTGAAGAATCATTATGGCGACGGGCAGTGCTCACAATGAAAGAGTGACAAGGAGGCGGAGCCGGACGATAAACTTTGTTTATCCAGTTTTTGTGCATCAAGAACGCTCGAATGGAATCGAACACTCCTTCAAAATGGAAGAGACAGTCACGAATACGAGAAGAGTAGCATAAATTTCATGTCGCCATGATGGATGTTGACTCTGCATTTCTCATTTTATGTGTTCGGCACTGTACAGTCATTTGCTTGCTTCTTGAAAGTAGAGGTCCAAGTACAGAATTGAGCAGACAAGAGTTCACTTTTACTGGCTTCTTGTGCATAATCTAACATTTATCTATTCTCAGTCAACGATGCTACGATTCTTTAGAAAAGAGATCAGAATTAATTCCTATCAATCTCACGTTCAATAATAATCATAAACGAAGTCTATCTCTGAAAGTGTTCACGACTTTCTAGAATGAATTTTGAACAATGACATCCTAGTGAGGAGGAAAGGTCTTTGACTGTGCAAATGGCTTATCTTACTTGATATCAATATTTTACTGGTACACACTGAGAATAAAATATTGCAGTTCGAACAGTATAACTGTATTGTAAAATTGTATTGCTGTCAGACCAATACTGGATTTTCATCACAGCATTAATTGCCGTTAAGGTATAGTATGGCGGTCCTGCAATGACCGTACAGAAAATTACGAAATTCGGCACAGTGGTAGATTATACGTACGTCAACCTGTACCGCGACCAAAATGTGACAATTGTTTTGGGTAGGACTCTAACTGTTCTAATTGTATAGAAAATTTCAGAATTTGCCTATTTTGCTTTTTCGAGAAAATCGACTTTTAAGTCGTCAAAATATGCTCGTCTTCCAGAGGCCACAGCTCATCGAATATTGAGCCTAGACCAACGTATCTGGGCTCAAATCGAAGCTCTGAATTTGCCAAAATTGTTTTAGGCGTCAAACAGACCACACAATGAGCGAAAGAGATGAATTACATGGTCGAAGGTTTTCGCGTGTACTGGGTATACCTATATATACGGCAAGACGGCGCGCGGAGGGGGCAACTGATCTCGAGCAGACGACAACACTGCTTTTGCGGGCTGGGCTCGCCCGGATCGACGTTTGACGGGATGACTTGGGGAATATCTGCATTGGAACCTTCTACGAGGCCAGCCAGTAGAGCAGATCTAACCCCTTGCAGACGTAAAGCGGGTGCTAGAAACCTATGCATGCATCGAGATTATCGCGAGACTTGTCTTCCCGCGCTGGTGCCACCCGTCCGCCATCTCACCATATATATAGGTATACTGTGACCACGTGTAACTTATAATCGACGGTATCATCCTTCGCGATAATCTTTCTGAAGATTTAATACCTAACACAATTTTGGCAAATTCAGAGCTTCAATTTGAGCCCAGGTACGTTGATCTAGGCTCAATATTCGAAGAGCTGTGGCCTCTGGAAGTCAGGCATATTTCGACGACTTAAAAGTCGATTTTCTCGAAATGGCAAAATAGGCAAATTCTGAAATTTTCTATACAATTGGAACAGTTAGAGTCCTACCCAAAACAATTGTCACATTTTGGTCGCGGTACAGGTTGACGTACGTGTAGATTATTGATATCTCAAACTGGCTCGGTTAAAATTTGCAAGAGCCTTCAGAGTCTGAAAGAAAAGTTCTGAGCAGTTACGTGAAAGTAGATTTATAACACGTTGGCTTATGGGAAATGACGAGTAGAGTAATATCTACCGTGAAGATTTTCACGAGAGTCGGTCCACAAGAGGAAGAGTGCACGAAAATCACATAGAAACCAACAGATTGACGATTCAGAGCCTACAAAAGAAGATCTAAGCCCAAGTGTCACTCATTTCTGCGGTTTCGGGGTTAGGCTGTGAATATGTTTGTCATACCCTTCACCGGCATCATTACGTGCAAAAAAAAGCGAATAAAAATTAGATGGCTTTCGTGGAAAAATAGTCGTAGTGTGACTGTGATTCCATCTAGTATCAGGGTATTTGGAATGTGTAAGCTAGCTATGGTTACCATAGCTTTGGTTATTTATTCTGTCAGAAATGCCAGATGCCAAATCATCCCGATGGCTTTATGTACTGACAAAATCGGTATTGCTCTCCTGGCTACACCACTTTTTGGTCATGCGGCATAACGACGCATGGCCGCGCGACCAAGAATTTTTTCTCAGAGTAATGTCAAATGTGTATAGAAAATCACTACGCAGTGTCGTTACCCCTTATTTCCCTTCGTACGCTAGACCATGGTTGCTGAACAAAAGAACAGAACATGTCGGTCCTCCTCTTTTCAACATGATGAATAGTAAGAATTATGCATATTATCTTCTTCGAGTTTCAAAAAATACCGTCACGTCATTTCTCCCGAAGAAATCATAGTCGAATGTGTACGGAGTATTTGTATGGTGCATCTATATTTCACAAACTTGCCGGGCCAGATGATTCAGGTCGAAATATCTCTCGTAGAAGCACCATCATTGAACGAGAGACCCCAGTGCGAGAGCGAGGTCACATTGTGGGGTCATGGCCCTTGTTACACTCGAAATTCATTGCCCTCGTAAACAGTAGCCAGAGTACGGGAACGAATGAGTATCATGGCCATGAACCGTGTATTCTGGAGTCTGCTCTTCTTTGTATTGATCGACAGCCACCCCATGAGCTAGAGCGCGAATGAATGCTGCGGTGCCGCTGCCGATGATCGCGCCCTGTTCGCCTACTAGACGCGTGTAGTATCCCCGTAGCATTTGTCAGTCCAATTCATCAGCGGACAGGTTTCACGGACGATGCTATTCATTTGTGCCCCATGAGTAGTAGTAGCAGCAGGCTGTGCTACGAAAAAAATCGTCTAGACTGTCGACTTCCGGCCCGCCTCGGGCCCGCTGAAGAAGCAGCAGCAGCCTATCGGTGGTGGTGAGACCGGGGCCGCGTGTATCAGCGCAATGCGATAGAGAGAAAAGGGGAGAGTGAGCGAGAGATAGAAACTTGGTGTATAGTGGACGAAGGGGGAGATTTTGACGGGGTTGAACGACGGCGACAGAGCACCTGGTCCGCGCCCGAGTTTGTTGTACGGAGTGAGCCCCCGCGTTGCCCCCCTCCGATCGCTCTGCAGCGCCCCATAACAGCCGAACGCGCGTTCGAGTCCAGTAGGTTCAAAGGTGAACGGCCTCGTCGATGATGGCGCTGCCTTTACATTACCATAACATGGAGAGCGCTTGCACCCCCAAAAATTTGAAGGGAGCCGTCGCGTCGCCACGTAGTTAACGCTGTCGCTCTCACTTGTATGCTTTCGCGCTTCTCGCGCTCGGTAGTGGACCATTATTCGAAAATGACTAGTCCCGCGCTTTCTTTTGAGCCTAAGCCAGAAGTGAGCTTGTTTCTTCCGTTACTCAAAATATCTTGTACGTACTCATATCTCCTAGATTTATATATGCGCCTTCATCTTAGGAAATCTCTCTTTCTCTATTCTTGACTCGATAATCAACCGCCAAATTTTTCATGCCTAATTAGTCCGGGCCGAGTGGGCGCCATCGTTGGGAAAATTATTCCCACGAGGTTTCTCTTCAGGATCCCCTTCAGAACACTGTCCTGATTATAGAAACCCATGTTGCCAGGCCGAAAAGTGGTCACAATTTGTTTAAACTGAAATTGTTTAAGCAATTGATGAAAATTGATTTTCCGAGATGGAAACCATTTTATTAAGGTATTTTGGGTAATTCTAAACCGAAAGTTATACTTGTCATTCCTTGCTAAAATCGATCCTTTTCGAGTTATACGCCTTTTTAAATTGAGAAAAACACGATTTTGGCAATTTTCAGTGTCAAAAATTAGCAACAAAAAAGTAAAAAATGCCTTTTCTGACAATGGGAATCTATTCTTCTAACCTTTATCTACAATATCCAATATCAGGAAGTAATGTTTCCGGCCCAAGACCTTATTTTTCAGCTATTTGTTTATGAAGCTTCCGCGCGAGTTGGAGTATACTTGAATACTTATATACGCGTCAGAGGACACTGAAAGTCGATCACAAGTCGCACTCCGTGAGGGATATTCAAGCACATTTTCTCCGCGGATTCCTCTTGAGAAGACTCTCCTGATCATAAAAATGTATGTTGCCAGGTCGAGACCCAGTCGCAATTTGTTTAAACTGAAATTGTTTAAACAATTTATGAAAATTGATTTTCCGAGATGGAAACTATTTTATTAAGGTATTTTGGGTAATCCTAAACCGAAAGTTATTCTTGTCATTTTTTGCTAAAATCGATCCTTTTCGAGTTATACGCCTTTTTAGATTGAAAAAACACGATTTTTGCAATTTTCAGTGTCAAAAATTAGCAACAAAAAAGTAAAAAATGCCTTTTCTGACAATGGGAATCTATTCTTCTAACCTTTATCTACAATATCCAATATCAGGAAGTAATGTTTTCGGCCCAAAACCTTATTTGTTTATGACGCTTCCGCGCGTGTTGGAGTATACTTGAATACTTACGCGCCAGGAAACAAGCTCATCCACTCTGCGGATTCCTCTTCAGAAGACTCACCTGATCACGAAAACGCGTGTTGCCAGGCCGAAACTCGGTCACAATTTGTTTAAACCGAAATAGTTTAAACAGTATATGATCATTAATTTTTCGGGACGAAAAATAATTTTTTGGGTATTTTGAGTATTGTAAATTCAAAGTTACTCTTACAATTTTTCGCTCAAAGCGGTCATTGTCAAGGTAAGGAATTTTTGAAATTACATAGAACCAATTTTTGGCATTTTTTTGCGTCAGTTTCAAAGTAACGAAAATGCAAAAAGGAATTCTCTAATTTTCGCAATCAATTTTCCATACCCCCAACGATATGGTTTAATAGCCTGAAACAGTGTTTCGATATTACAACTCGCCCCCATCGAGCCATTTTCTCAATAACTATGGTTTACTTCACTCCTCTGGCTCTTCACAATATATTCCAACTTATCTAATTTTGTAGGGATGAAAGCAAGCTATAAAATGAGCTAAGATTCGTTGCACAAAATATTGAGAAGGGCCAGTGTAGTGAAGTAAACCAGAGTTGCCGAGACAATGACTCAATGAGGCATGTTGGGTACACTGACCTCAGTTGTATATCAATCATCAGAGCTAGGAAAAAGATTGTCGATAAGTCATATTGTTAATGAATGGTAAAATTGAGTCATAATTATATAACTTCCTTATACGTTTATTCTACAAATTCTGACATTCATCGAGATTACATCCACACAACTGAACACATTTTAGATTGTTCTTCTTACAGGAACACGCATTTTTTTTTGCATGATTTCGTACATTTGCAAGGGAAAATTAAGTCTCCTGGTAACGGAGTCTTAGTCATGAACAGAGGCATTAAAGCACCGTCTTTTTGCGTGAACCCACATCTTAGCAAGTCCAATTGATTATAAACAGCAAATGCTGCATTTCTCCAAATATATGTTTGTGCGCTAGCCCTCAATGTGTGTTGATACAGAGCATCGGATGTGCAGGGAATACTAGCCAATTTCAATCCAATGCCACACGATTGCGAGAAAATCGACGACCGAGCTTCATCTGCACTCGATCCTTGTTTCTTGAATATGTGCAGGTACAGACGCTCAATTTCTGAAAATTCTTCCTTACTAAGGATATGGCCGTTGCCTAAATTACTTAAAGCTCTCCTCCATTGTTTATCGTCAATGAGATCTAGGCCCTTCTTTTTTGTGCCAATCTTACTAGTTGTATCGCAACCAGTGAATGCATGTAACGCTGGTAGTACATCACATACATTTTTCTTGAGACTATTAGCCGCAACATGACACGTCAGAGTCCTGGACTTTTGATTGGTTATACGAAACCACAAAGCTGAGCATCCTTTTGAATTCAATAAAGGCCAGAAATGGATAGCTAGGATGAAAACGTCTGTGTCTACACTATGTAGAACTATTTCGGAATCACGCTTGAGATCATAAAGTGCGTGTACAAATACTCGAGTATCTGCCTCGAGATCTCCTTCCAGGTGATTACTAGTGATCTCAGGTACATTAAACATACTCTCACCCTGAATTTTATAGCACTTTGATATGTCTTCAAAACCACCAGAAATGAATAATTCCTGATCTTGTCGCAATTTAACGAATTTGAAACAATTGAGGCATAAAAATTTCACTAATTCTAGCTTATTTTTTGGATTAGTCATCAAGTCCTTGATATCTTTGGGAATTTTCGTCTGTGGGTTTTCGATAACCATAGTACCTGTTCTTAAATCGTTAGATCTCAATATACTTTCTACAGTTTTGATACCAAGCTCATCATATCGTTCGAATACAATGTGAATTTGTGAGACATGTGGTTGTTGATAAAATGAAATAACATGAGTGAAAAAAGCGGTCCCAAATTCATGGAATGTTTTGAATTTTGTTGGTTGCAGTAGATGTACTAAAACCATACCATCAAATATATGAACTCTTCTATTTGATTGAGAAGGGACTGAAGGTAGTAGAAACTGACGCCAACAATGCCAAAAATTGGTTGTATGTGATTTCAAAAATTCCTTACCTTGACAATGACCGCCTTAAGCGAAAAATTGTAAGAGTAATTGTAACTTTAAATTTACAATACTCGAAATACCCAAGAAATTATTTTTCGTTACGAAAAATTAATGATCATATACTGTTTAAACTATTTCGGTTTAAACAAATTGTGACCGAGTTTCGGCCTGGCAACACGCGTTTTCGTGATCAGGTGAGTCTTCTGAAGAGGAATCCGCAGAGTGGATGAGCTTGTTTCCTGGCGCGTAAGTATTCAAGTATACTCCAACACGCGCGGAAGCGTCATAAACAAATAGCTGAAAAATAAGGTTTTGGGCCGAAAACATTACTTCCTGATATTGGATATTGTAGATAAAGGTTAGAAGAATAGATTCCCATTGTCAGAAAAGGCATTTTTTACTTTTTTGTTGCTAATTTTTGACACTGAAAATTGCAAAAATCGTGTTTTTTCCATTTAAAAAGGCGTATAACTCGAAAAGGATCGATTTTAGCAAAAAATGACAAGAATAACTTTCGGTTTAGAATTACCCAAAATACCTTAAGGCCAGTCCGTAGTGCTTACACTTGCTCACTACTCCATAGATGGCGCCACGGTGATTTGCATAGCGTAATTCCAACAATATTTAATTTCTAAATAGTTGCAAACACTTTTTGGAACAAATTATTGAGTCAGCGCGCTTCCCAATAAAATTTCCAATCATTTGAGCTTGGTCGCGTCTCAAAACTCGCGGTATATTTTGCGAGATTTGGAAAATGGCAAAGTGCATGCCAGCGTGGTTCCTACGATGCGGCAGCAACAGCTCAAGATTGCGGTTTTCCCAATCCTGCGAAATATATCACGAATTTTGAGACGCAACAAAGCTCAAATGATTGGAAATTTTATTGGGAAGCGCGCTGACTCAATGATTTTATCCAAAAAGTGTTTGCAATTATTTAAAAATTAGATATTGTTTGAAAACCTGCATGCACTCCGGTGCGTGTCTGGTTGCAGTATTGCGGGGACTACGGACTGGCCTTAATAAAATAGTTTCCATCTCGGAAAATCAATTTTCATCAATTGTTTGAACAATTTCAGTTTAAACAAATTGTGACCACTTTTCGGCCTGGCAACATGGGTTTCTATAATCAGGACAGTGTAATCTGAAGGGGATCCTGAAGAGAAACCTCGTGGTAATAATTTTCCCAACGATGGCGCTCACTCGGCCCGGACTAAATTGCAAGTAGGATGATGGTCAGGAACAGTACTCAACCCCTCCTCCAATAAGTCCATAGAACCAACATTATACGTACATCTTCTCAGGGTTCGATTAACCACAGGTGTTCCTCTCATGGTAATTGTCTGGGTCGCCCCTGTTTCTCCTCAATCTCCCATGTGAAAAAAACGAATGACTTGATAATGACTTGCCAATGACTTGTGTATAGCTTGTGAATAGACAGAAATGGGCAGCGTTTGTCAAGCTATTGACAAGCTATTGACAAGCTATTCACAAGCTATTCACAAGTTATTACGAGGTATAGAATGTAGCCCTACAAAATTTATCAGCAAAGATGCAGTTATGGCTGGGCCTTACCGCGACCTCGGCACGGGTGCACGGCGACTAGACCGTCGGTGCATCCACCCATACTGAACGTGTGTGGGAGGTTCGGGAGATTGTTGAAGCTTGCGGAAAACGTCTAGTGTGCTTGGAAAATGCACCTGCGATGTTGTCGTTGTCGACACGGGGCCTTAGGCTGATTTCGGCACGTGTGCCCTCCACCTACTACAGTCTGCGTGGGTGGAAAGCATATGGTGTGTTCGCCCACACCTAGCGTAGGTGGATGGATTGCGGGCGCGGGTGAAGGAGGCAAAAATCGTGTAAACGGCAAAAACCGCAAGAAATTCGCTGAGAAAGTAGATCTTGTGTAAAAATCAAGACGAGTGTCAGTATGATAACGTGGTATTGTTTATAAATACCAGTCTTGGGAAAGTTTCGTTCTCAGTAACATATGTTTAACGTGAAAATTGATTGTATTGAGTAAATTATTTTCATCGTATTTTATTCAAGACGATCATAATATGACCAATGAATTACAGATTTCACTCGTGTCTGCTAGTATTCAAAATAAGATGAAAAAACACAACAAACAGGAACGGGAAGAGAGTGCGCTGAGCTTGCGATGAGGGAGAAAGACGATTTGAGGTTATCGACGAATTTTGGTGATTAAAATATGCATTGTTTGACTGAAACCCGATCTCGAAGTACTCGTATAGTTTTTCTCGGTGATCCGACCGATCATATGTGCAGTCAATTAGAGAGTCTGGGGACATGATTCAATTTTGAATACACCACAGAAAACGAGTTCTGTCCTTGGTCTCGAGGTCTCGACGGATGTCAATTCTTTGTTTATATTTGTCGCCATCTATTTTTAATCGATATAGTCGTCGTAAGTGAAAACACGTCAACAACAAACAACTAATTACCGTATTTTTTGTGACTTCGTGAATTGTTTAGAATTAAGCACAAGTAACTAATGCCATAGCCCAAACCAACAGATCGACAACCGAAAAAAGCTATGCGAGAGCTCCTAGATCGGGATGAACTTTTCACTCAAGCAATGTATACTCTAATCACCAAAATTCGTCGATAACCTCAAGTCGTTTTTCTCACTCTCACTCATCGCGAGCTTAGCGTACTCTCTTTCCGTTCGTTGTTTTTTCTTCTTATTATGAATACTAGCAGACACGAGTGAAATCTGTAATTCATTGGTTATATCATTATTGATTGTCTTGAATAAAATAAGATGAAAATAGTTTACTTAATACAATCAATTTTCACGTTGAAAATATGTTACTGAGGACGAAACTTTCCCAAGACTGGTATTTGTAAACAATACCACATCATACTGACAATCGTCTTGATTTTCACACAAGATCTACTTTCTCAGCGAATTTCTTGCGGTTTTTGCCGGTTACACGACTTTTGCCGCCCTCAGCCACCCCCACAATTCATTACGCTAGGTGTGGGCGAACACCCCACACCATATGCTTTCTACCCACGCAGAATGTAGGTGGAGGGCACCCGTGTCGAAGTCAACATGAGGCCCCGCGTCGACAACGACAACATCTCAGGTGTATTTTCCAAGCAAACGTTTTCCGCAAGCTTCAACGATCTCCCGCGTCTTCCACCCACGCTCAGTGTGGGTGGATGCGCCGACGGTCGACCTGGACCCGTGCCGAAGTTGCAGCAGTAAGGCCCAGCCATAACTGCATCTTTGCTGATGAATTTCGTAGGGCTACATTCAATACCTCGTGAATAACTTGTGAATAGCTTGTCAATAGCTTGACAAACGCTGCCCATTTCTGTCTATTCACAAGCTATACACAAGTCATTGGCAAGTCATTGTCAAGTCATTCGTTTTTCACATGGGCTGATCAATGACCTTCCTCCGTGCTTCAAGCACACCAAAAACATCATCTATGCTGATGACACCCAAATTTTTTGCTACTGTACCCTCACTGAACTTTCAGCAGACGGTATCACGATGCCAACGCAGTAATTCATTGGGAGTAAACCTTTGTGTTATTTTAAATGGAACTGCAGCGCCAATATGGCGGCGCTAAGGATGTCTTCCGTAAGAATAACACGGACAAAAGATAAGATTTCTTATCGCATGTTTAGTCCCAATTGGGATAGAAAATGAACTCAGACTCAACCCAGACAAGACTACAGTAATTATTTTGAGTAGTCAAAAGAATACTGAGTCTTCTAGTCTCTGAACCTACCTAAGATCGTCATTAGTGGAGTAGAAATACCCTTCTCATCATCCATCAAAAGTCTCGGACTACTCATTTCATTCGACTTCGATTGGGATGAGCAAACTAAGTATGTTATTTGCATAGATCATGTTCGCTGTGTCTTTACGACGAGTCCCTCTCATGCCCACTCAAACTGAAGCTTGTGCAATTTTTAGCGTTACCACATGTGGACTGGGCTGCACCTGTCTGCTGCTACATGACCCAAGCCCAGAGACTCAACCTCAACGGTTGCAAAATGCGTGCATTAGTTTCATTCTCTCGAAAATGTTCGCTGGAGAGACCACGTCTCACCTCTTCACTTGTCTCTCGGTTGTCTATCTATACTAAGCGCGCAGACGTCATTACCATGTCGGTTGCTTGGCCTATCAGATAATTACTATTGGTGAGCCCTCCCACCTTAGCTCACTTCTTCTGTCCAAACTGAAAAAATTGATGAAAGTACACCCTAAAATCTACAGAGACTCTCACATACTCCGCTCCCAGGATCAAAACACGCAAAAAGTCGGTTACGCCGGTCGTCGAAACAAGATAGCTGGATAAAACCTATTCTCGCGATATCCGTCGGGTCGGTCTATATAACCCTCAACGAGTTCAAAACGATGCGCTTCCATTCGTTGCACCAGTGCGATGCTGTGGCGAAATTGACTGAGGACTTCGGTCGCGCCGTCGATTCCCCCTCAACTGGAGGGTGCTCTAGCGCTCCAAGTGTTGAGTTACAAATTCTTACTGTCTTTCGTCTTAACATAATTCAATTCAATATAATACTCTGCTCCAAACATATCAAAATTTCGATCGAAAGGTGGAAAGTCATGGTAATATTGTATGTAGCGTCATTCTCTCCTCATGAATCAGTGAAAATCGATGGCAAACAGAGGCTTTGGAACACGACTTTGCTCCAACTAGAGATATCCAAGTAGACCTTATGAGCACCGCAATCGAAAGCTGAAACTGTAAGCTTTCGTTTGACTACAGATACAATGCGCTTCTGATGCAAGACGTACAAGTTTCGCGAGGTTTAAGGAAAAAAATGTGATTTTTGTTCCAAAGTTACCCCGCTTGACGGTAGTGTATTGTATAGTTTTCGTGCATGTTCGGTCAGCAGCTCTAAATGATTCATGCTCAAACTGATGTTTTCCGTCGGTGAATTATTCGACCCATCGCGTGGAAATCAACTCCCAAATGAGTTATTGATCAGTGATCAGGATGTTCTTTGTTATTATTATCACTGAAGGGTCCACAATTCACTGGCCAAATATAGCAACACTTGATACAAGGTTGATTTTACAACAAGTACTTGGTGTGTGGTACTCCAACTATTCTGCAGAGGTGCTTGTAGCTCCTGTACGCAGGCTGTGGTTCCCCATAGTGAAGACGAGAAATTCATCTCCGACATTTCTCTTTTTTATTGAGGCGAAGTGTACGGAAAGTCAATTTAGAATCTCCACTGGACCTACAGTTTAGGGTGGATTCCGAACCACCGAAACCACAGTACAGGCACTTGGAAAAATTCTCAGTGGTGCTGGCTCCGGGAATCAAACCCACGACCTTTCTATTGAAAGGCGAGAGCTCTTACCCCGCTGTTACCCTGGATTCGAATCATGTTGATCAAGATTTTCTTTCATCTTACAATTTTTGTCAATTCGATTCGTTTCACGCTCGCCATTGTCAGTGCTTAACCCCGGTAAGAGGCACACAGCGGGCGCTGAATGAATTTCTGATCCCGCACTCCACAATCAACAGAAATATTGTGAAGTCGATGCTGATTGAAAGAGTAAGTTGAATAGCCTGGCACATGACCAGAAACTGAGTGTTTCTCAGAGCAGAAGCAGCCCAGCCGGATTGGCACTGCCTATTCCAGCATTCGTCTGAAAATTCCAAGATTTGTAGTGAAGAGTTGAAAAATACGTTCATGATTGTTTGAAAAAAATAGCCTACTTCTCAAGTGGGAGTCGCCAATGTGGCTACGTCCCAAAGAATTGCAATTTTATAGTTTTGCTATCGGAAAGTTTGACACGATGTTGGATCAAATCCCACATTCTGATCGAGTGGGGCGAAGACGACGTAGCTAATCACATTGCCACTGATTTCTGAGTTACACGTCCAAACATTTGAGTCGTTTGTGATCTCTTTCCTAACGTACTTACCCTTACATTGATAGTCTGGACGAGAAGTTAAGCATTAGCCAGTCGATTCCTTGGAAATTTTTCAAAAAATCTGTCTAGCAGCTTCTTTTACGAAATAATTACATTTTCCAAACTACCCTGGCAGTTGACCGATATCAGTTCTTGGGTCACTGTGTAATCGAATCAGGGTTCCTATACTACTCCTTGAAAACCTGGAAATCCTTGAAAATCCTTGAAATGGGCTCTGTCCTCCTTGAAATCCTTGAATCTCCTTGAAATTGTCTGTTATTCCTTGAATTTTGAGAGAGGTACTCCAACATGATACAAAATTGAGTTTGCTTGACGAATAACACATGAGTCATTCTTTTTAATATCGCTAGGTTTTGTGTCGGGGTTCAGGGATTTTTCTGTAACTTTAGGTCCATGTTGTATATGATGGAAGAAGATGGAAAGCATAGTTCTTAGGTCTCGAAAGTCATCTGCGCGAGTTTAGTGCCCTATTTTCGTTTTTAAAATTCGTAAAAAATTCCTTTTTTCAACTTTTTAATTGATTTCTCACTATTATAGAATCCGATAACAAAAAGAATCCAAGACGCACATTTCGACGTAAAATGAGCTGAATTTGACGAAAAAAATACGCTCAGGTCCGTTAAAAGTGACCATAACCTCGAAAAAGTAGTTTTTTGAGAAAAACTCGGGTTTCAAGCCTTAGGCCCTATTTTATCTGAAATTTGACATTTTCATAGGATTTTTCGTCAAATTTTACATCGAAAACTGTTTTCCTATAGTTTGACTGAGGATGGGTTAGGCCACCCCACTATATAATAATAACTTTAGTACCAGGATCGTAAAAGTCCCTGCTCCCGTGGCCATTTTTATTCCCGCACAGTAACTTCATGGTATCTTATGTATTTTGACCTGCTGAATCGATTAATCGAGGTGACCAGCTCGAATTCGTGTGACGTCATTAGTTATTAACAATTTTTAGTGCAAAATTAAGGGTTTTTGTCAATATCTTGGAAAATATGCATTTTCCGGGCAAAACACTTCTGAACAAAATTGTTGAGCACAGAATTCTCCACAGAAAAATTTCTAACGCCCGGGGATCTCAGTCCTTAGCCTGTAAACGCGTGAAAAGCGTCCGGCGCGGTCAACAAGGGGCTTATACAGTCGGGGATCGCTTCGCCTTTTAGACCGGATGTAGATTTCGGCCTGGTGACTTTATCGAAGAGTAATCTAGTGCATTTCAAAGAATATTAAGTCCTTCTCCATGCTGGTATCGATTGGATTGCATCAAGTTCGGAAATCTCCAATTTCCCAGCGAAAGAGTGCAAAAATCAAGCCTCAGCACTGGGGCACGGGATCAAGTCCGCGGTATACTTTTGTATTCATAGAGTCTTCGAACTAGTTTTTGAGTGCTATCTGGCGTTTATTATCGTTATTATGAACAAATACCCCCCTCCCTACCAACGATTTTCACGGAGAATTTACAGACTTTCAGCATTGCCAATGCGCACATGAAGTCAAAGAAATACAGGTTTAACATTTTGACAATGCCAAAATACTCCATTTTCCATGAATTTCTAGAACCATAGTAAATTTTTCTAGGAAAACTTGACGGTACTCACCTATGGAAAGGATGATCTTACTTTTACATATGATATCCGCTTTTCTCGAGGCCATTTCTTCGGTTTTGTCAATTGCGCATTGGCAATGCTGAATGTCTGTGGATTTTCCGTGGAAATTGTTAGGAGGGGAAGTTTGTTCAGAATAACGATAGCAGGCGCCAGATAGCATTCAAAAGCTGGTTCATAGACTCCATGTATACAAAAGTATACCGCGGACTTGATCCCGTGCCCCAGAGCTGGGGATCGATTTTTGCACTCTTCCCCTGGGAAATCGGAGATTTGAAATAGGAGATTTCCAAACTTAATGCAATCCAATCGATATCAGCATAGAACTCATCTGGGGTTGGCATCATTTTCAATTTATTATCCTGAAGAATAATCGAATAGTGTATTTTAAAATAGTTGAATACGCGAAGCACACCACATCACGGTGGTCCTGAACCAAGTCTACCCTCCGCTGACGACAGCAAGTGGGATCCTTGTTGGATAAGGTTCGGGACATCTGTGGGATCACAACCTACTGAGAATCGAAATCGCCACTTGGGCCATTTTTTAAAAAAGTCGAAAAAACGTGTTTTTTCGATGTTTTTCCCTTTTTCACCCTCGAAAACTCGAAAGGGACGCATTTTATCGAGAAATATGTGGAGCAACTTTTTGTAGAACTTAAAACGATGAACAAGAAAGGTGCTCACACATTTTCCCATATAAGACCTCCTGATCCTATAATAAACGTATTTTCGTCTAAAACTCGTATTTCATCTGTCATTTTCCTCGGTTTTAACCCCATAACTCACAGGGACCGCATTTTATCGAAAGAAGTGTACAGTAATTTCTTGTAGATCTTCGAAAAATGAATCAAAAAGGCGTGAACACATTTTTCGATACAAGGTCGTTCGTTCCTGTAATAAACGTATTTTCGTCTGAGACTCGTATTAGAAACAGGAGGCCTTACATGAAAGAATATGTACATATGTTTCTTGTTCATCCTTTGAAGGTCTACAAATATTGAATGTACATGTTTTTCGATGAAATGTGTTCCTTTGGAGTTATGGGGTCGAAACTGTGAAAAATTACAGATAAAATACGAGTCTCAGACGAAATACGTTCATTACAGGAACAGGAGCAGGTCTTGTACGGAAAAATGTGTGGAGACCTTTTTTGTTCATCGTTCCAAGTTCTACAAAAAGTTGCTCCACATATTTTTCGATAAAATGCGTTCCTTTCGAGTTTTTGAGGGAGAAAAAGGGGAAATCATCGGAAAAATACGTTTTTTCGCCTTTTTCAAAAAACGGCCCAAAAGGCGATTTTGATTCTTAGTAGGATGTGATGCCAGAGATGTCCCGAACCATATCTAACAAGAAACCCACTTGCTGTCGTCAGCGGAGAGACTTGGTTTAGGACCACCGTGACATGATAAACAATCAATCGCTTTCAATACAATCGAATTGCAGAAATGAGAGAGATTTGTTTATTTTTGTATGTGTGAAAAATCCTTGAAATTCTAAAATTTGTCTCCTTGAATATCCTTGAAAATCCTTGAAATTGATCTGATATTCCCAGTAGGAACCCTGCCGGAAGTGTCTGTTTGGCAGTGTACATTCATTGCTTCCTTCTTCCAAAAATTTAGATACGTACTCTTGCAATGACATTATTCAGCATTTGAATGGCCAGTTCGAGTCCTTCTCAGCTAACTTCATTCTAATCTTGTGCAACTGCTCGCAGTCCATTATTCTGCTAGAGAGCTGAACGTACCTGCGTCTGTCTGAGACTGCGCTATTTTTGGAGTGCATCGCAATGCTTGAGAAAATCCGTGGTCAGACCTTAGACATGCGTAACTCGCTTGCTCGGTCAAAACAAGCCACGGTGAGCTAGAAGTGGTCGGAGTTCCTGCTGTCAATCATCATGGGTTTTATTGTTGGAAATGGTTCGTTATACCTTCCTATACCTTCCAGGATGACCCCCCCCCCCCATCTTGGATGAAATCGTAAAATGAGCGCGTTTTTAATTTTTCCATTTTTAGTGATTTTCAAGCTGTTTTGTGTATTGATTTACTAATAGAAAATCAGCTGTCCCCTTGTCATCATTCTTGGTACCCCAGAAAGGCAGGTGAAGTTTATACAATTTACTCAGGCGAGAATCTATCGAAAAAAGATTGGAGAGCCTCCTGTTTGGATTGAAAGTCTCCTCAGAGATGAGTGAAGAAAATTTAATGGAGATATTGTCTATAGCTCGGAAGTATAATCTCAGACCTCATAATTCAATCAGACATAATATGATTTTCTATTTCTCGCATTGCTACATAATATGCTCCAGGAGAATTTGAATTATAGTAATTGAGTATTTTGTGACACTGCTAATAAAAACAAGAATATTTCAGGACATCAATCGAGACTGTCATGAGTTCAGTACACGCGTCTTCAGTCGAAAACCAATCAAGACAGGAGTCTTGAAGATTTCCTAGAACGTCAATCAACTGATTCTTACATGATTACAGTGTAACGAATCCTCCCGAAGGAATAATTTTGATTCGAATCCAATAATTTTCAACCTTATTATCATAGTAACTTGGGATAACGTTTTCAATAAATCATTTATGGATTCATGATGGCTCTTGTACTCACATACTGTTCGGGGTACCCCTTCATCGTAAACACGATGATCATCGTTGAACCGTATACCCTATATTGTAACTGTTGAGTTGAAGTGGGCAGACACCACGAACTACTCACTGAGAAACTTCAAGCCTGTCCGATGCTCAACATGTGCGGATACCGCGCGGATTTGGAGGTTACCGTGATCTCTGAATCCAGGTAGCTCGTCTCAAGATTACTCAAATAATCTGTCCTACAGTAAGTGAGAGCTCATATGAAGAACATGTATCAATAATTCCTCCCCTGGTATAGAAATATCAGCGTAGCAGTACTGCCCTTTCAGGATTATAGTCGTAAGCTACGGCCGTAGTATTACGGCCATAAGCTACGGCGGGATTACGGCCGTAGCGTACGGTGGAAATACTGGCTGAATCTCAGATAACCTATACTTACATCTCATGAATAAGCCACAGCTATTGAACTATAGCGGTCAATCTACTTTTCATTCGAAAACTAGCATTCTCAGGGATTCTTTAAGGATCTATCCATCTCATTGAAATTGTGTCGCTCTAGTATGGATATGCGCCACTGACGCACTTTTCAGAAAAAATATTCACTCTGTTAACGGAATTCGAGATCAAAATGTTGATCGAGAAAAGAAAAGAAGATGTGATAGCTGACCCCGAGGCTGTCCGCAAGAATAGAGTCAGGTACGCAAGGGTGGTAAAGTAAGCAGCCACATCAGAGATGAAAAGATTCCTCTCGCGGAATCTACTTCCATCATTCTGGATTGTACCCTAACATGACCTCTCGACCACCCCCGCACTTACCGTATATTAAGCTGAAAAATTCATATCTAAACAGCAGCTAGCCAAGGAGTACTTTTGACGTGGCTGTTGTGTGATGCACAAATTATGTTTGCACTCTGTGAGAATCATGCTCGGAATTGTGCACGGACGTTTAATCATTGAAAAATACACTGAGAAAATTATTTGGCCATTCTGAAAAAAAATATATTCAGATTGAATACACGCGCATGTATATTATCCTTTACTGTTATTTTTCTAGAATGGATAAACGTATTTTATCAGAATAGATAAATATTTTCGCATTCTGAGCGTACATTTGATCAAAATAAAAAGATGCTTATACACGGGCCATTAATGTGAACGATACTGTGGACGTCATTGAAGAAATATTATTCAAGTTTGATAAATATTACTTTGAGCCAGGTAGGTATTCAATAAGAATCAAAAATCAGTTTCAAGTCTGGAATAATAATTTCCAAAAAAAGCAAAAGTATAGCACATTTGCGGCTTATCTGGTTTGGATAAATATTTATTCAGACACGCTTCTTTGTCAGTAATTGTTAATTTCATTTCTTATTAATCTATATCACTTACACTCGTATCATAATACTGTAGAGGATCTTATATCTTAACTATTTGCTAACATACTTATCACTTCACTAATAATTATCGCTTCGCACTCATATTCGCTATGTTCCATAGTTGCTTTGGAGCCTTATATATCAACCGAGGCCCTTCTTAGCCGCTTGTGAGGAATCAATCAACGTGTTTTTACCCGATTTAGAAATGAAGATATACGTTCAGTTGACATCATAGACTAAAGACTCACATCTTCTGCTTAGGAGGATATCAAATTCATCGATTTACACGAGAAATTCCTATTATAAGCCAATAATTCAGTTTAAAAGAGCTGATTTTGAGGCGATTAATATTCCAAGCGCCGTCTATGAGCGGAAATCGATCGTAATCACATTTGAACTTACCAAATAAATATCTCATCAAAATCGTCCATTAGCGTATTCGCAATCATCAAACAATTCTTTGAAATGAACAATTCTCAATAAATTGATCCACCAAAGTGGCGCATTCTAAAAATCATACTCATTGCCTCATCTCTCAAATATAATGGATATTATCTCAATGTCGGTACCTCAGTTTTTGATTCTAATATATTCTTTGTATACGTGATATCAAACCATTATTCAAGCACAGAGTTACAAAGATCCTGGACTTAGCAACGCCAAGGTTTTCAAATCAAGGGATATGATGGATGGAAGTGATTGTTCCGAATAAGCTTGACCACCAGGCTCGATTATCAGTTCTCATCGGCTATGCCCAAACGGACAAATATTTATTCATATTGAATATAGTTTGTTCATTCGGACCAAGCTTGATTTGATTGAACTGAAAGATTCGAAACGAGGAACTATCCTATACCAGAATGTAAACTCACCTCAACAGTCTTGGCAAACAATTGTTGGAGCTGAATAAATATTTGTTCAATCCGAGATCATTCCTAACCTTCGAAATTATATTCCTTGAAAAACTTGATTTGATTATTCTGAACAAATACGTCACTCAAAATAAGTGATACTTATCTGTTTTCAATGAATATTTGTTGAAATTGACGACGGTCGTGTCTTCACAATTGAAATATCTGTTTAATGAGAACGTTAACTTATTCATTCAAATTGAACAGACCATTCGTGACTTGAAATAAATATTGATTCAAACCCATGGGCGCAATTGTGTTTTATGAGGTCCTGGCTAATTGAACACATATAAATTCGAGTTTATAAAATAAATTATCATTTGGTCGCATATTATTACTCAATTATATATATTTGTTTTGAATAAACTCGATTATTTGGTTCTATTATCAGCTTTTACTGAATGTACAACTTATGAATAAATATGTATTCGAATCGAATACAATTTATTCATTGTGGCCTAATTCATGAGTGAATAGATCACAAAATCACCAGTGAATATATATTTATCTGAAAAAAGAATCTTCTACTCACTGAGAACAAATCTTTTTTCAATCTACACAAGGCATTTACGATTAAATATATTTATTCAATTCTGGCAAATAATTTTCTCAGCGTAGAAAATGATGTTTACGGAGGATGAGTGTGCACCAACGAACATTGAAAGCATCTATATTCGTTAGTATACACAATTAATCTACGCATAATTACAATAGACCGGCCTAAATGTAATGATGCGAAGGCACATAACACGACCGTGCACATAACCCATCCGTGCCGCGCGGCCAGCAGACAGCCACCTCGACTGAGATGCGTTTGACAGGTCTGTGATGGTGCCTGATACAGCTCACTTTATTCCAGCTCCTTTGACTATTATCCAGTTCAATATTCCCAGAGATCACATCTAAGTGAGCCAGTATTTGAGGCGTAGACTACGGCCGTAATCCCGGCGTAAGATACTGCGCAGTGGCTTACGGTGGTGGCATTACGGCCGTAATGTGCTTAAGATTACGACCGAAACCCCATGATTTTTCTATCAGGGTCGCATCTCTTGGAATATTCAACGCACAGGGGGCACTCCTTGGCACGAGAGAACCCTCCACGGTGGGCTTGACCTGTCGGTTAATTCGGTCGGAAGATAACCCCTGAGATTGTTGTGGGATATGATTCCGGAGTGCTTCAGGGTTATCCTCCACCTCCGGTCGAAATCGCAAATTGGTCAAATTTGTCCGTTTTCGTGATTTCCCTTCAACCGGCAGTTGAAGTCCACCGTGAGGTACGGGTTACTATAGTACCTCATAATAGGGACGCGAATAAATATACAAAAATTGTGGCTTCGACTATTCAGTTATGAGATCAAAGTTCCTCAGAGTGGTCAAGTTTTTGGGAGATTGTAAACACGAACCTTCCGAAAATTCGTAATAACAATCAGATTCAAGTTTTGCCCTTCAAATTTAAAAGTAGTGTCAGTTAAAATTCGAGTACGAAGTTTGAGGCATCAAAGGTACATATTGAACGCGGAATCGAACTCGTTTCTAATGGCCCGGTAGTACAAAAATGTTTGAGAAAAATCGGGATCTCGCGGCTTAGTCATGGGATCAGAATTCCAAGAAAATATGTGGATTTTGTGTGAATTTTAAACGCGAACTTACCTGAAGATGGTATTACCGAGCAGATTCGATTTCAGCTCCCCAAATGTAGAAGTTGTTTCAGCTAAAATTTGACACCAACGTTCTGGGCATCAAAGGTAGATTCCACACACGAATTGGAGAGGTATTCGGTAGCTTATTTTTTGAAAATAGCTTATATTCGAAACTATTGTGGCTTCCGCTGCTTCACTATGAGATCAAAATCCTCAGAGAATAGATGGTTTTTGTGTGAATTCTAAACGTGAACCTACTAGAGAATGTGCACATACTAGAGAATCCTGAACTCTCTAGTAGGTCCACGTTTTAAATTTACACAAAAACTACTTATCTCCTAAGGATTTTAATCTCATCGTGAAGCAGTGGGAGCCACAAATTTCAGAATATTCTTCCACTCCCAAGCTATACCTCTCCAATTAGTGTTTGAAATCTACCTCTGGTGCCAAAAACGTTGTAGTCAAATTTTACCTGGAACAACTTCTAAATTTGAGGAGCAGAACTCAAATCTGCTAGGTAATGCCATCCTCAGGTAGGTTCACGTTTAAAATTGACACAAAATCCACCTATTCTCTTAGGATCCCGATCCCATAGGTAAGCCGCGAGGCCACGATTTTTCTCAAACATTTTTCTACTTCCGGGCTATTAGAAACGGGTCCAATTCCGCTTTCATAATCCACCTTTGATGCCCAAAATTTTGTACTCAGATTTAAAGTAGTACTAGCGGTACTGATGAAACAAGTGCAGAATATGCCCGCGCTTGACTCTCTTTCGCCCGCGATATAGGTATAGTGAATGCACGCAGCAGACGACAACCTAACCCCGAAACCGCAGAAATGAGTGACACTTGGGCTGAGATTTTCTTTCGTAAGCTCTAAATCGTCGATCTGCTGGTTTCTATGTGATCTTCGTGCTCTCTTCCTGTTGTGGACCGACTCTCGTGAAAATCTTCACGGTAGATATTACTCTACTCGTAATTTCCCATAAGCCACCGTGTTAAATCGACTTTCGCGAAACTGCTCAGAACTTTCCTCTCAGACTCTGAAGGCTTCTGAAATTTTTACTGAGGCAGTTTGAGATAGCAATCTACCACTGTGCCAAATTTCGTAATTTTCTGTACGGTAATTCGAGGACCACTAGTGCTACCTTAAGCTGACACTACTTCTAAACTCGAAGGGCAAAACTCGAATCTGATTGTTATTACGAATTTGTGAGGGCTTTGTGTTCAGAATCTTCCAAAAACTTGACCACTTTGAGGAACTTTGATCTCATAACTGAATAATCGAAGCCACAACTCTTCGTGTATTTATTCACGTCCCTATTATGAGATACTGTTGTAACTCGTACCTGACGGTGGGCTTAAACTGTCGGTTAATGAAAAATCACAAAAACTATAGTTTCTCAAATACGGCCCACTTTGCGATTTCGGTCGAAGATGGTGGATGATCCTGAAGCACTCCGGAATCATATCCGACGACAATCTCAGTGGTTATCTTCCGACCAAATTAACCGTCAGTTCAAGCCCACCGAATATTTGGGCAGGATTCCGCAAGCATTCTGCATGAACATCGGTATCTCCCCATGAATTGCCAAGACAATATATACTACAGGAAACCGCAGTTACACGTCGTACGATGATGTATGCCAAATTACAAACAGATTCTGATCATAAGTCCGTGAAAACAAGAAATCTCGCGAAAGATTCGCGACATTAGTCGAGTATTATGACGATAACATGACTGCCATGGTTTGGGGTGAAAAAGGCGAGGGAGGATTTCATAAGTTGATGTGATAATATTATGTTCTCAGCTCATCTATGGTTGAATAATCATTATTTCAGTGCGATTGATATAGAAAATTCATAGGATTCTTGGATTTGGAATATATCCGTTCGAACATAATTAAGATCGAGGTCCTAACAAACCTTTCTTCGATGGATTCTCGTTTGGAGTGGATTTTTTGAGGTGCACTTGGACTGCCCGGGGTACCAAGAATGATTGCAAGGAGATAGCTAACTCTTTAAAAGTGGATAAGTGCACACAAAAGCTTGGAAATCACTAAAATTTAAAATAAATTAAAAAGCGCTAATTTTACGATTTAATCCCAGGTTGAGGGTCATTCTGAGAGGTATCACGAACCATTTCCAACAATAAAATCCATGATGATTGGCAGTAGAAATTCTGCCCACTTGTAGCCCAGCGTGGAGTATTTGATAGGTTCCAACCGAGTTTTCTTCAGAATGTACAGATTTTACAATGAAAGAGATCGATAGTATATTATGTGCCGAGGTTGCCCAAAAGATGCATCTCCAAACGAGGTGCATATGATATCTTATTGCTGGAAACGGAAGAAATGGCTTTTCAAGCCGTTTTCGCGCAGCGAGGAAGGCTCAAAAATGGCGTTTTCTCCGTTTTCAGCAATTAAATCGGAGAAAATGGCTTTTTAAGCAGTTTTTGTGCCGCGGGGATGGCTTGAAAACGGCATTTCCTCCGCTAAGAAAGCAATAATATCTCTTGTGGCAGCCTTGCTTCAATTTTGAGTTGATAATAATTCTAGATTTATATATAAATAACCTTGAATCCGGGACCGCTCATTAGAGAGACAGTTTCAGTAGTTGACTTGGATATCTAAAAATGTCAAGAACGTTGGAAGGTTATCTGGAACATCTGATACGTGTAAAACAACGACAACCTCTTGTTTGGTGTTGGATTAACACTGGTATTCATAGTCGTCATAACCCGAGAGTTAAGAATTGATCCGCGGGTTAGCCACGCCGATCACAGCGCCTAACCCGCGGATTAATTCGTAACTCTGGGGTTATAACGACTATGAATACCAGTGTAAAAGTCAGGCTGCAGGAACTCTTGTAGTTCAAATCACCTCCTTCCAGCATTCTCATTATTTATGCCATACTCATCCACTAAAATCACATTCCTTTCGTGTGAAATTGATCCCATCCCACTGCCTCAATCCAGCGACCCTCATTCCCAAAAAAGTCCATCCACCTTTCTTCAAAGCTTGCCAAAGACAAATCTACTGTACGAGATCCTGTCTCCTAATGTGTAATCTTTCCTTGTAAACGAGTAATTTCCATCCGATAACTTTTCGATACCAAACGTATGCGCAAGATTGAATTCGAGTGCCTTATTTCAACATCTTGGATTTTCCCACACACGAGCGCTATATAGAATCTATCTCCACTGGCCATCTATCCCATGATCCCGCGCCGGCCGGCATCGACAGAGCTACACTCAAAGAAAGTGCGCACGTGCGTATTCTCTCGGACAGCATCAGGGAAAAGAGCCATTCACGGAAAAGTAAACGCGAACTCCCTTGACCCCGGCAATGGCTGCCACGTACACTCAATGGAGCCATGAAGAATTCGAGGTAGCGAGTACCGCTACAGAGCTACAGATGTGTGCGTGCTACGCATATTGCGCACACCATCACAAATAGACAAGAGTCATATCGATGGCTTTTTATTCATTGGTTCTCTCGCCCCCCTCCTCCTCCTCTTTTTTTTATCTATCTTCCCATCTGTTCGCCTTCAACTCGTCGTCGTAATATAGGAGGCACCTTGCCATCGAACGATTTTTGATAATGTGAGTAGGTATGAAGGATCATGGTGTAGTCACCCAATTTAGCGATTTCTTGGCCATTCTGGCACAATCTGCCGATTTATTCAGTCAATTTTTATCGATTCCGAGTATTGCTTTCAAAACCCTCTTGAAAAGAATCGGGGAATAGATTCGGACCCTGTGAATTGCTTGTGGAAAAAATTTGTATGGAACATCTGCACGGTTTCGTCTCATGCGAGTGCACCATCGTACGAAACCTTGTCGTATTTTACAGCGAAACCAGTAAACCTCGGGAAGTTTCTCCCCTGATCTCTTGTACGAACTTTTGACGAATGATCAATGCTACGTACACTCATCAACCATAAATTCTGCAAATCCTCAAGCTGATTTTGAAAATACTGGGATTGGATTTTGATGGGGAGATTTTGAATCAATTGAACACCGTAAGATGGACTGGACTATTATTAAAGACGAAATAGGTCAGGTAACTTTTCAAGATTCTTGCAGCATTCATGCCCGGCGAGTGTCCTCCCGATTGATAGCACGCCTTTTGACTTCTCCCCGATATCTATATTTTCGGATGGTATGGAAAAATTTTTCGCTAGGAAATATCAGTAGCAAAGATTCCATTCAACACGTTTGCTGCGACGGGTCCCATGGTTAGGGTCCGCGATCTTTCATTTCTAAATCTCTGCCGACTCCAACTTGCTTGGGAAATTCTTCCAAAATAATCTTTCGTGGTGGTTTACTTCACCAAGGGCGTGAACGGGCGTGAACAATGGGCCACAAAAGAATCCAGCTCTATATGGGTGCCTCTACTAGATTGCGATAATTCAGTTCATGAGCGGACTAAATTTACGTAAAAACAGCGTCGCAGCGACCGTGTTAAATATAAACGCGTATCCTGGTGGTGATTTTTGATGTTCCTCCCACCGAGAAATTTCTCGAGGCGGAACGAAGAGTTTTCGATAAAATGGCCTATGTTCGGGATAACATGCATCTTTCCATGGTATAACGTAGAAAGATGCAAGCTCTGTCTCTCGAATTGACACTGTGGAGACTGATACTTAGGGAACGTGCTTTGGTTTTTTTTTTTTTTTTTTTTTTCTATAGAGCTAAACTTTTTATGGTCTTTTTCTAGCTATTTGTTGCATACATCTTGGGAGTAAACTAATCGATTCTCGAAGTCCTCTATTCTCTACTCTCTTACTTAATGATATATGATTAATTCCCATGATTTTGTCATCGCTATGAGACAAATTTAAACACATGGATTGGAACTTGAATATACTCCTAGCATTGATCACTCTCTGCTAAATTTTGGGCACACATTAGTTCAGCTCTGATTGGTCCTCTTTTCTTCATTTCCAGTGTGCCAAAGCATAGACGTAAGAAACAACGTTACCGAGTTATCAAAGCTGAATGGATGCCGAGTGGTCGAGGGCTTTGTTCAGATCATACTAATTGAAGAGCCTAATCATTTGTCATACGCGGACTACGTCTTTCCTGACCTCGTTGAGATCACAGGATATCTTCTGTTGTACAGGTGAGCTAGTTTTACAACCTACTTTGCAAATTTTCTCCAAATAGTTCAGAAGCTGGGGATTTTTATCTTTCAACCAGGTTGATCGGAATTTTTTATTGGAGAATCTCACTGAGTAGATTTTGTTAGACTGACTGTAACGATTGGCCTGCGAAATATGTTCCACTTTCTCAAATCTCATTCTAATGAAATATCACTCCAAGTAAGCAGAGTTCTTTTCCAAGTTCACTCGAACGAATAAAGCTTGCTAGTTTACTTTAGAGACCCCGTGATCCGTGGATATTGATGTCTTCATAAGCTTCAATGAATTGAGCGAGACTATGACAATGCTTGCCCCAGCGGTAGAGAGTGAACCAAGTAGATTCCAGTGTCGGGATACCAGTTTATATTATAAAAACATCTATTCTGAATTCTACCGTCAATGCTTTTATCCATGCAGAAAAGCAAAAACGTGAAATCCTATTAAACATATTACATAAAATAACCTTTGAGTGAGTTTGATCGCCTAGGATATATTTTGCTGAATCTATACAATACATAACACATTCATAGACTTTGCCATTAATACGTCCATTTGAAATTACAGAGTACAAGGGTTGAAGAGTATTGGCCAGCTATTCCCGAATCTGACAGTTATAAGAGGTAACAAATTGATCAAAGATCATGCATTGGTGGCATTCGAGATGACTAGTCTTCAAGAAGTTGGATTGCACTCGTTAACCGATATAATGAGAGGATCAGTCCGTTTCGAAAAGAATTCAGTCCTTTGCTATACCGATACGATCGATTGGGACCTAATCGCCAAGGCTTCCAGAGGAGAGCATTTCATCTGGGTGAGTAACTTTTCCTTAATTTATCGTGTCCCCTGTCGTCTAGTGCAAGGAGTAGTCATCAGCTCTTTTTAAACAATCTCAGATCATCATCTGGATCAAAAAATATCGAATAATTATAAGGGATTTTTATCAAGTTCTTGATGCGTCATATTTGTAATGACCATACTGGAAGGCAGGTCCCGCCACTGCGTCGATATAAGCGTGTAAATCGCGAAGCAAACAATCGATTAATAAGATCGATGAGTAGCATATCGATAGGCTCTCCCGAAAAACGTATTGATATTCAAAAAGCTCAGCGATGGAGAATATTACAACATTGAAAGGTGAATATGTTGGAGAATCATTGAATATGAATGATGCACAATATGATAAAGATCCCCAAGTGCCGTTTGGCATAGATTTTTTACATTTCATAATCACTAATATCCTCATTGAATTTCTGAATAACGAAATGAATGATATGATATCTCCAAGTTCCTAATTATGATACAGCTGACCTGAATCTTTTATTCTTTATGAATCTATACTCCATTTGTAGATACCTGTATTTACGAATATCTTCGAGCTATAATCAATGTGGGAATTTTTATAATGAGCAATCTATGCCTTCAACTCTTACAGCACGGGTCCTACTCCGGCACACGGGACAAATTTTCTTTTCATAAAGAAACATCATCCAGATCTTTATTTTAAATCATCAGATTTTCTCAATGCATCCTGAGAGAATGATCAAGAAATTTCGGAAGTCCATGGAACTGAATCAATGGGACATGGCAGGGCGAATTTTTCAGACTTGTGTTTCAAATATTTCGGATAGTATGATGATTTTAAATGAAGTTTATCGAATCCAAGTGAAATCAAGCTTCAAACGAATAATGGCATTTTTAAACGATGTAGGGTAGGGTAGCAAATTTATACCTCCATCTATTAGTTGATTATTTCACGCTTTGTAGGATTTTCGATTGTCGTGTACGAGGCGATCCTCATTAGATATGATATTGCACTCACAGTTTCAAAGAATTTTTCTGGACATCATTTCATAGAATAAGTCGCCAAAGCAACTCGCGTCACGAGCAAAGACGTCACGATCATCGCTGTGTCAGATGCTAATCGCCATCCGTTATAAGCCACGCCGGCTGATGAATCAGCAAGCATCGAGTGACGATGTGATGGGAAAGGAGTAACTCTTGTTCTGTTTCCTATCCCTGATACAAAGTTAACTCAGCTGTGTCAATAAGAGCTGCTGAACGGGAAAAACAAAATTTTTTGATTCATTGTTTATTCTAAATTAGAGTATTTTTATCCACTCAGCACTCTATGATTATCCAATGGACTGAGCTGATCGTTGTTAAAACACTGTCTATCGATCGATAAATTCATTACCTCCAGTGAGCTAAGTGAGATAGAGATGACTAAGTATAAATTATACTATTTTCACGAGCATTGGCTCTTTCAAACGTTGCCCATCTTTTTCGGAAACTGAAAATTTTATTAATTCTCTGTCTAACGTTTTTTGTGGTACGTTATTTTTTAGGCCACGGGGCAATTGATAATGAGTGAACCCCCAATTTCCCCACACTTGGTTCACTGCATTTTTGATGTTTCAGAAGATCGAGACTCAGTGCAAGGTCTGCGCTGCCAAATTGATTGCGGGAAAGAGTCTTGACTGCATCTTTGATATAACACATCTATCGGAACTGAAATGTTCTCTTTTTTGGTACTTGAAATGATTACAGTGGTATCATTCAACTAAACAAGAGATGAATGTATCTCTTTTGTTGTACTACTTCTACTCTCCACATTCCATACTTTTCACGCACTCTTATTGGTTCATTGCAGGCCTTCCAAGTCTAATCCATACAAAATTTGAATTCGTCTTTTTCGAAAGTGATTTTGTGTACCAAAGTGAATACACCAAAATAGATACTGTTCGCCTGTAGCATGAAAATGCTGCATCTCTTCAGGTACTTTTGAAAGAGTCGTGTTGCGATATGCATTCATAGTTCTTTGTCGTGGTTACAAATGATGTTTGAAACCATCTAAAGTGCACAACGCTAAACCACTAAAAGTTGACTTTGTAATCAAATTCATTAACGTCAATTTCCAATTCAGTAACGGAAAAGAAGTCAGAATAACCCGTGACACATGATGACAACTTATCCTGTCTTCCTCATTTCTACAAACAAGTCAGAGACATAAGTTTAGAGACTTATTCCAATCGCGCACTTGATTGAATTTCATATTAACCTTTGAAAACTGATACATTGGCCGGATCAAAATGTTCATCGTGGCAATAATCATTCTCAGAATGCGAGCAAATAAATTTTTGTATGAAGATATAATGACGCATATAGTTGGTGATGCGTCAAGCGCTTTACTACAATAAAATCGTCAAGAGTGTACACGGTCATCGAGTCTCCAAATCCACGCGCTTTCCGAATTCTTGCTCTTCTAGCAGTTTTTCAGCGCATAAGTTCAACCAACTTCAATATTTATTATCAAGGACGAAAAATCTACAATATCTCTCATGATTCAACCAAGTATGTCATAGTTCTTTTTTGATATCGATTTCCTCACTAACATTTCCCCTGTACTGACTGTTGAATCGGTACCCGAAAGGCTGCGCACGTGGTTTCGTTATCGGCGTGCGCCGCGCCACGTCGCTGCAGCCACTCGCCGTTCTCAGCTCTATTTGGTACTCTCAACGTGAATTCTATATAGAATATTTATCCCTTGTTGCACTTTAAGTAATTATTCAAATATACTCGCGCTCTCGTCGGGATGCGTATATGACTTTCCCTGTTTAAAAGTTTTCATGTCCTTGTTTGCTATTCCTGTTGTCAACTCCCACTCGTTTAGAGCCATGCTACGTGTGCGATAAGTGAGCTCAGTCTCAAAGATTCTATTACAATTTCTTGTCCCGAAATCAATTTTGAGAAGACCCGGTAAGATCTGACGATTCACCATACTTTGATCTCTTTTATACGTCCATACGCAGAATTAGCGTGTTTTCGACGTATAATAGTAGATTACGCAACGAAGTGCATACGCTTTTTTATAGCCGCCCGGCTTTTATACTACATACGCGTCTTGTGCGGAAACATTTTGCCTTCGGGGAAACCACGCTGGACTTTGCCTTCGCCCACGTCCAGACCGATTTCCCGAAGGAAAAGTTGATTCCAGCACTGGACGCGTAATCTATACGTTGATGCTTAAAAAAGGGAAAGCCTACACTTACTATTGTGGTAAATGCCTACACTTACTATTTCGACTCTTTCGCGACATTTGCACATTCTCTCTTCAGAGTCACTCACAATCCACTTTTTTCGTGGCCAAATTATTCCTGTAGTCGAGTGCCATCCTCTTGTGGACCAATAATAAGTAGCATTCCCGCCAGCGCCACGCCAGGATCAACCAACGAGCAGACATTCTAGTGAAACGCGTTTGAACAACTTGTTGAAAACTTGTTGAATAACTTGTAAATTCCTTGGGATGGAATTTCCTGTCGAAAGGGGCTACCGAAACCTTTAGTCGAGCCTTTTTGGGGTGGGTTTCTACCTCAAGAGACTGAAATCTCAGTCCAAGCGTTGTACTGGAGACGTTTTCCAGTTCAAGCTGGGATGGAAAAGCGTGTCTTTGTTAACCATGTTGGCTAACCTTTTGCATCGATGCGATTAAATATCAGAGATTTTCATCGACTGATTTCAATTTGAGGCCTCTAAAGTTTTGGCACGAGTTTTGCCATCGGAACAAGAAATGGTACATGGGCAGGAATATATTATTTAACCCGGTTTGGTGCGATTTGACACTCCTTTCTGTAAGTATTTTACATTGTTGTTTGAAGTCACGTAAACATCAGATTTCTCGCGAAATTCTCCTCCTAAAGCGTGTATAACTTGAATTTCGAGTTGAAAGTTCAAGAGCACTATTAATTCACGACGAGAAATTTCATAAATTAAAATTGTTCCTCTGAAAATTCATGTTAAGTTTATTGTTTATTTTTGATGATTATTTCAGTCCTATTTGGGCTGAAATATTCAGTCAAACTCGATGGGCTATTTTCAGTAACTTTTCGGGTGGAAATTCCACCCGCTTAAGATCGAAATCTACTCCAAGGAATTTAGAGTGCAAGGAGTACAGCTTGTGGTAGGACAAAAACTAAATGAGAAGAAAAATCATGTGTCAATATTTGACGGGAATTAGATAAAAGATTAGTTTCATTCAAAACCAAACGAACTGAATTCAATTGCAGATGCTGGCAATCGATATTGAACCATACAAACTACAACCTTTGTCCAATTTTTATACAGGCTCGTGTGAAGTATTGGAAAAGGCAGAATTTTCGTTTGAAGAATATATTTTGGACAATATCGCGGCTTGGCCTCGTGCGCCGTACATTTTCCATTTCCCATGGCGGTATTTCAGCAGTCGCGGACAGACGTCGTCGCGAGGAGCGTATCGGCCTCGGGCGGGCGGTGCGGCGGCGTCGGCGAACGATGGGGTCGACGACGTCGCATCAGAGTCAAGTTCTTGAGCTTCGGCTCCGGTTTTCTGCGTCGACCACGCGGACGTGCGGGAAAGGCGTGGGAAATCCCCCAGAGCGGCTCGCGTCGTTCTCATGGTCGCGCTCGCGAGACTCCCCTCCATCGACTATCATCGTGTGATGGCCCGGCGTGTTGTGCGCGCGCGCGCCGACAGATATCCACGAGCGCATATAACGGTGTTTCGTATATTCGACTTTTCGGGCATAATGAGCAATTGGGTGACCGAGCTCAGAATTTGGTACCAATGCGCTGACACATGAAAATTCTCCAGCGAGTACACGGAAAGCGTCGCTGACGAGAGGAATGTTGCCCGATATCATGCCAATGGAATTCCGACTTTGGAAAGCATCGCAACGATATCAGAGCGATTGCTTGCGATATACTATACTAATGGAGTGTCGCAGGCTCTGACGTCGTAACCGCGGCACGTGTCGCGGACTCCATGCTTACGCAACCCGGCTCAACTGCGTTACCGATATCCCAGAATTTTCCTTCGCAGGCGCTTTCTACTCTACGTAGCTCCATGCGACATGCTTTTGAATAGTCGCACCCACTGCCAAGGCGCACGTGCGCCCAAAAAATTATGAATGAGTGCTCGCTTATTTAATATCGGTACGCATGCACTTGATCTGATAATCAAGAGAAGTTTCTCATAAGGCTGACACATTAGGTTGACACATATTTTGACACATTCGGTTGAAGAAAGGGAAACCCAATTCGGGAAAAGTTCTCCCATTCTATATTGTGGTAAATACCTACCGAGGTTTCCCTTCAAAATTGTGTGGCAAAGTGGACATCTTTCTGGTCGAGTCAACCGAGCCAATTTTTTCCCCGAAATGATGATTTCAGGGAACCAGGGGACTTTTTCACAGTCCCTGCGACTGTGAAAAAGTTGAATAATTGTCAGATTTCCTGCTTAAAAGTAACTCTCATTGGCGAGTCGAAAACATGGAGTTCAAGATAATCTGTCATACAAATAGAATCGCAGCTGTTAGAGGCAAAATGTAGAGATTGGACAATGAAATACTTGAACCTATTTGATGATTCCACCAGGTTTTTTACGAGATTATTATTCCCAAGCATCTTTAATTCTCGCGATTAATCATTAGGAAAATTCTTGAAACAAGCTATTTTTCAATGTTTTCACTGTCTTATTATCGTAATTGGGCCCCGGAATGGCCAAGTGATACTCAAACGCAAAAGATGGACAATGGCTCAGCTTGATTGCATTTTCCGGAAAAATTCGGAGTGTATCCCAATACGTCCATTCGAAGTCACATATACACCAAAATCGGAGAAAAATACGTCCATTCTGTAGCTTGCGTTGTTTTCCAATGACGGAGCTTCTCAATTAAGAGAAGCAATCACAGAGAACACTGTACATCTGTGAATTCTTGAAATCCTGAAAACCCTTGAAATCTCTTTATCCATCCGATTAAATCCTGGCAATTTTGGACTTTGGCCTACATGATTAGCTAACTCCTAAAATCTCTTCTTCCCTTGATCTCGGTCTTTTGCTAGAAATGATAGGCCTCCTTCAGTTTGGGGGGGGGGGGGGGGGAGCTTCATAAGTCACAAATCGGGCCCAAACATTAAGACTTACTCCAGTAGGCCTCTCATCTCGAAATACAGCTACACAGACAAGCACCCCTAATACTTTTACATCCATAGCTTTTCAACATTTCTTCCACATGAGCAGAGCTAATATATGAGAGCTAATATACATCTCGATTAAGAATACTTATTGTACAAAAGCCCCTGAAATACTTTGATCTCTCCACAAAATACGGAGATGACCGCATTTTTTACCAAATCTTGAAGCCTAAGGAGCTAGTACTCTCGAGAACCACCTGAATTATCCAAGCTTCGAGATCTGCTATTCTACTCGCACTCAAACCATTCGGGTATACTATAACTTATGAGTGCAAGTCAGATAGTAGATCTCGATAGCTTAAACAGTTCACCAGGTTGTTCCCGAGCGTATACTTACTCACTGCAGTGGCTTTGAAAATGAAAGTGTGGGGTAAAGTTACGGATAAGTTGGGGAAAGTACACCTGCAGCTGGAATGCTAGTCGTTCCCATTTCGCGAGTTTGGATAACATTTTGGGCCCTCACTCGTTTGGATGGAGAATGGAAATATTTCACGATAATATTTCAGACCCACTCGAAACCGTGTACGGTATGTGAGTCTTGATGATAGCTCATATCATGAAGCACGTCTCGCAACCCAATTACAAATTTGTGCATGATTATGCAGCTGGTTCTGAATTTTTATTTGTTCAAATGAAACCGTGACCTTGTCACGTGCATAAAAAAATAGCCGCATCGATCGTTTCTGACTGAGACTATCGTAGCTTCTCTTATCTAAATGAATTTTCGAGAGTTTTTATCTTTTAATTAGGCTTAGCGTATTAGAGTTACGGACGAATTCTGTAGAAAATTCGATCGATCGGCTAGAAGAGTAAATCTAATCGGAAGGATGATTGAACGAAGGAGTAGTAGTAATAGCTCAGAAGCTGACTCATCCAATCTTACGGGTGAAAGACCTCTGTGGGCCATGTGATTTAGGTTCTTGAACTCTATATCTCCGAGTTGTCATTCCAAAAGTCCCACACTTATCAACATCGAAAAAATCGTTAGAAAGTTATCGATCAATGAGGATCTACAGATAGTTTTGACAACACCGATGACCAAATACTGATTACATCTCGCGTGGCTCAGTAAACTAAATAATTAACCCCATACTCCGCGTGATATATGGAAAAATACAATAATACGATGATTTATATTTGTGGAACCGAGTCTTTTGCCAGCATTTACTATATCTGTAATAAGGGTAGGTAGGTGTTTCATATAATGATATAAAATTGATCACGCCTACTAGAAAATGGTATTTATCAGTTGAAAGTTGCCCAGATATACATATAATTTCTAACGCCAAATGAAGATATGATGGCTGTCAACGTGACTCGCTGAGTGTGCGTAGTGGTCACAAGCAAGTTTACAGTCATAAGATTCCAAATTTTAGATCGAATATTCACTTTTTACCCAACTCTACCTATACTCGCAAAGATCTTGAAGCGATGTATCTCATGTTTGGATCGTCAAATAGTGTCAAGATCAGAGACTCATGTACCTAGTGTAAGATCGGCCATTTCTGTCGTGATTAAGACCCCTCTCGACTCCATTATCTCTCAATTTATAGGGTAACAGGCGAAAGAACGAGTGCCCAATATGCGACAACGAGTGTCCACCACGAGCAACATCACCACAAGAGAAACTATGTTGGGACAAGCAGCACTGTCAAAAAGGTCAGCCGAGAAAATCCTTCGTTTTATCAAATCGCAATATACTCAGATCCGCCATAGATGAACAATCGAAACGTAGCATTTTTACAACCATGTTCTCTCCTGAAATAGATAATATTGCACATTCTAGCACGACCAAACTTTCTACTGGCCGTTTTGCATGAATTGACCCCCGCCCAACTTCGAGCCTTTTGCAACTGCTACGTTTGGAAAAGTATTGAAAGTCATAATTTTTCTTCGTTTCCAGTGTGCCCAAAGTGTGGAGAAGGGGTTGCTTGCATGGAAAACGGCGACTGCTGCCACGAGTCATGCCTGGGTGGCTGCAGCGGGCCCAGCGCTTCGGAGTGCAAGGTCTGCCGAGGCTTCGTCGTGAACGGTACCCTCTGCGTCGACAGCTGTCCGCCCGGGACTTACGAACACCTGAACCGGCGCTGCGTCACGGAGCTCGAGTGTTTTCAAATGCGCAAGCCACCCGAGCTTAGCCCTAACATTCGTTCCAATCCCTACAAACCCTTCGGCAACAAGTGTCTCATCGACTGCCCTGTCGGTTTCGAGGAGGTCGTGGTCAACAGTGAGTACCTTTCAATTCCCTTTATTTTGATCAATCAAAAAATTTTCTCTTTCTCCAGTTTTCGCAGATCATATCCAATCGACATCCACGGTCCGATTATTGTTTCGTCTTTCGAAATCGTCCAATCTCTCCTTGTTTGTGGTCTTGATGTTGAGTCAAAATTTACACTTACTTGTAGCATTTTTATAGAGATTTTGCTTATTTGAAACCTGTGACCAGATGAGGAAATATTATTTTAAATAATATTTTTTCGGCACTATCACATGAAACTCACTACATTTCAGTTGTATTCTTCACCTCGTCCTTTACTTTCCTGAATCTTAATATAGACAAATTTTCACAAATCTCACCACACAACAGGAGTTCCTCTAGGAGAGCATAGGGGTTTCGTCCTTGAGCCACGGGAATGATATGTAAATATTATTGCGGACATTTGCAATTGATTCAATTTCATGAATGTCTTTCTGCTCCAGTAGGATTTATTTGGAAATGATTTTGCTTTTGAGTAGTGATCTATGTTTTTCAAAATATCGTTGCATTGAACGGAATGTATTCGGAAAATTTTCTCTAATACAATAGATTGGGCGTGGCTAAGCGATAGTAATGAGAGAGCGTCCTAAAAACTTGTCAAACAGTTTAATTTACCGCGCTAATACTCGCGTCGTCAAGCTTTTCTGTGTTTGCCTTGTTGTGCTGTACCTTGAACAAATTCACACACGCTGACAAAATGTACATTACTCGTACTGAGTGTGAAATCAAACCCAAAAACATCTCCAATGCTCCACCCTAATAATTGTGTTTTGCAGACTCGATAACGTGCCACAGATGCAAAGGTGCGTGCTACAAGGAGTGCATAGGCAGGACAATAGACAGCACCGACGCGGCACAGAAGATGCGCGGTTGCACCCTCATTTCGGGTGATCTCGAGATTGTGATCCGAGAGGGCAAGAACGTGGTGAGAGAGCTCGAGGCGAGCCTCAGCAGCATCGAGGTGATTACCGGCTACCTCAAAATCTTCCGCAGTTTTCCACTCGTCTCGCTGGGCTTCCTCAAGAACCTTACCGAGATACGCGGAGTAACGCTCGACCGCAACGCTTACTCTCTCGTGATCCTCGACAACCAGAATTTGAACGAGCTCTGGGACTGGAAAGGCAGAAAACCACTATCTATCCTATCAAGCAAGGGCACTCCCAGAGTCTCTATACACTACAACCCCAAACTCTGCCCCCAGGTAAGCGATCCAATCTCTCGACGCGATAGCTGACCCAGATAATTCATAAATGCTCTTACATGTGCTTTTTGCATTCCATCTTACAACATCTTTGAGTTCGAGGCTATGAAATGTCACCAATGCATCGTTAATTTTGAATCATCAATCTATGCACTTCCATGTTTCCTCGTATAATTTGGAGACTTGACTTTCTCTTATACCGAAAGAAACGAAAACTCAGACTATCTCTCGAATTTTGGAAAACTTCTTCGTTCCAATAATTATCTTCGATGACGATTGTGAAACATCCTAGAATTACAAACATGGCCATCTTCTCTTGTATAAAAAATACAGTACCGTTCAAGAGTTCTAGATAGGTGACCCCTCAAGTACCGTGACTTGCAACAGCGACAAGTCTTCTTCTTCTTCTTTTACTTTCTGGTCATATCTTTCTGCTACTAAGCAGATTTGACTTTAGCCATTACACCAGTAGGTAAGGTTAAAACTGGTTGGTATAGTAGAGAGGATGGATGTCCTCAACTAGTAAACTGTTACCCAACCGGAGGAAGGGTATAAAGGAAAGGAAAATGAAAAATGTATGATAGAAGTAAGGGGAAAGCGATGAGTAGGAGAATCAAATCTGTAAATATAAGAAAAAACAAAAAATTAATATAAGAAAGAAAAACCTGATTGTATACTATGAATAGTCATCAGACGAGTAGGGAACAGGCTCTAAGAAAATTGGTAATAAATTTGCATGGAGGCTTATTGGGCTGTTTCAAGATATCTTCTAGGTTGAGTGGTCTTGGAACTTCGTATTTTTCCAAACATTTGATGAGAGTTTTTCTTTGCTCAGTGAATCTAGGACACACCCAAAGAACATGATGAATATCTTCATCCACAGGTGGACAAGAGGAACTATCTGGGGAACTGATAAAGTTTTTGCGAAACAGACTTGCAGCCAAAGAGTAATGGTTGGAACGAATACGATTGATTGTAACAATATGAGACCTGGAATAAGGGCACTTGCGAAACCAAGGTTTTCAATTTTTGATATTGTAGAAATGATCAAAAAAGTAAACCCCAGTATTGGTGGCTTTGCTAGTGAGGTGAAAGTGGAATTTTTTTGTGAGTTGTATTCAAAGTAAGTTGGTATAAATCAGAGTAAGGGAGCTTCAGCAGTAAAGATGGAAGCATAACTGGAAATTTTGCGCTGAATGATGAGATCCTTCCCTCAACTGTCAGAGAAAATAGCAAAGCCAACATAGGAGGATGAATCTTCTTTAGAAGCATCTGTGAAAATATTCAAGTCATTGGAAAGTTTGTCGTGGAAGATACTGAAAAATTTTGATTAAGGATTATCAGAGTCTTTGATTTCAAGCCTCGATGAAAGATCAATGTCAGGGGTAAATAAGATGGTGTTATAATCCTGGTTGAAGGGAAGAGATGTCACAGAGGAGAAGATTTTACTTTTGTGATGAACAAGTGATCTGTAAGAACTCAAAAGAGTAAATTTAGAGTTGACTTTGCATGTATCTCTAAACCTTATGAGGTAATCTAATACAGAGAGCTTGTCATGTAAAGGGTGACAAGTATCAGAAAGAGTTCCCAGGAAGTATTTACAAGCAAGAGAATAGGATCTTATGGAAAGAGGGGTTCATGGGCTTCGGCTAGTAAGACACGAATAGGAGTGGAGATTCTGTATCCAAATGAAAATCTAAGGCATCTATATTGGAGACGATCAAAGGCCAATTTCTTCTTCTGAGTGTGAAATGAGTAAATGAAACAAGCGTAGTCTGTAATTCCTCGGAATAGGGCTTTGTAAATATTAAGGAGCACCTGAGGGTGACCATTCCTTATTAGAGCATTTGTTTATAAGGTAATCATAATGAAGATCCCAGGTGAGTTTATGGTCAAAAATCAAACCTAAATAACGGAAGGAGTTAGAGTGAGAAACCTCAGAATCCTAGATTTTGATCTTAAAGTCTCTGAGATCAATGTTTTTTCTAGACAGAATACAGAGCTGGGATTTGGTGTCAGAAATGATAAGGTTTCTACCTTCACAGCGACAAGTCGAGTTCTACGCGTCGTAAGACACGGTGGTCCTGAACCAAGTCTATCCTCCGCTGACGACAGCAAGTGGGATTCTTGTTGGATGTGGTTCGGGACATCTGTGGGGTGACAATCTACTAAGAGTCAAAATCGCCACCTGGGCCGTTTTCACGGCCGTTTTTCAAAAAAGTCGAAAAAACGCGTTTTTGCGATGTTTTCCCCCTTTTCACCCTCAAAAACTCGAAAGGAACGCATTTTATCGAAAAATATGTAGAGTAACTTTTTGTAGAAATTGAAACGATGAATCATTTTTCGATACAAGATCTTCCGTTTCGGTAATAAACGTATTCCGTCTAAGACTCGTATTTTATCTGTCATTTTTTACGATTTCGACCCCTTAAGTCGAAGGGAACACATTTTATCAAAAAATATGTACATTGAATATTTGTAGATCTTCAAAAAATAAACAAGAAACACATGTACATATTCTTCCATGTAAGGCCGCTTGTTTCTAATATTAGTCTCAGACGAAAATACGTTCATCACGGGAACGGACGACCTTGTATCGAAAAATTTGTTGAAAGCTTTTTGATTTATTTTTCAAAGATCTACAAAAAATTACTCTACACATTTTTCGATAAAATGCGTTCCCTTCGAGTTATGGGGTCAGAACCGTGGTAAATGACAAATAAATTACGAGTTTCAGACGAAAATACGTTTATTACAGGAGCGTCTTATATGGAAAAAAGGGGGAAGATCTATTTTGTTCAACGTTTCAAGTTTTCCAAAAGTTTCTCTACATACTTTTCGATAAAATGCGTCCCTTTCGAGTTTTTGAAGGTGAAGAAGGGAAAAACATCAAAAAACACGTTTTTTCGACTTTTTTAAAAAACGGCCCAAGTGGCGATTTCGATTCTCAGTAGGTTGTGATCCCACAGATGTCCCGAACCTTATCCAACAAGGATCCCACTTGCTGTCGTCAGCAAAGGGTAGACTTGGTTCAGGACCACCGTGAAGAGCAGAAAAAATACGAACTTTTGATGGGTTTGGATGATTTTTATTGAATATTTTTGAAGGTCCTACAAGCTGGTGAAAAAATAGAAAATCTAAAAATTGTTCACTTTTATTGAGACATATGCAGTTTCAATGCAAATAAAGATACGGCAATTCTAAAAAAGCATCTTGTAGAGCGGAAAAAATCCTATGTGGTGCTATTTCTCGATCATTTTTTACGTCCCGCGTGTGAGAACGGAGCTGTCTAAATCCTCAAAATCATGGGTTTTTACCGTTTTCTGTGCTGTTTTCGGTGATAAACAGTCATTCTGGGTATCTTGGGGGTTCAGACAGCTCGTACGTTCTCACACGCGAGATGTAAAAAATTATCGAAAAATAGCCCTACTTAGCATTTTTCCGCTCTACATTGATGCTTTTTTCAGAATTGCCGTATCTTCATTTTCATTAAAACTGCAGGTGTCTCAATGGAAGTAAAAATTTTTTAGATTTTCTATTCTTCCATCAGCGTGTAGGACCTTCAAAAATATTCAATAAAAATCATCCAAACCCTTGAATAGTTGGTATTTTTTCTGCTCTTTTGGAAATTTCCATACGACCCATAAAACTCGACTTATCGCTGTTGCTTGTCAGGTTACTCGAAAGCTCACCCATCGAGAACTTTTGGACGGTACTGCAGTGACTTTTCAAAGGCGTAGGCATAAATTTTTCGCGTAGACTTTCGTCACGTCATCAGACATTGAGGCCATGTTTTTCTGAAGATGATACACGACATAAATTGGAGTCGGTATGAATGTACAGTCAAAATATTTTGTGTTAATTCAGTCATACTCATATATATTTTCGCAATGTTTTCGAAGGTGATTGAGATGCTGAGAGAGAAAACGAAATTGGAGCCGTTCAAGGAGGAAGAGGTGTCAATGGCGAGCAACGGCGATAAAGTGCCGTGCAATGTCACCGAAATAAATACCTTCGTGCAGGACCTCACCTCTAAGGCAGCGATAATCGTATGGGAGCCATTCAGGCACCATGACATGCGCACCATCCTCAGCTACGTTGTTTCCTACAAGGAGGCACCCTTTCAAAACGTCAGCATCTACGAATCTCGCGATGCTTGTGGTGGCGACAACTGGTACATCCACGACGTTGATGCTGCCAACATTGATACTTACGACACCGATGACATGCTCAAGTACCAGCGCGGTGAAGCCAAGCCAAAATCTGAACCAAAACAGTACGTCCCTTCATTATTTTTGGATTCGGATGCAAGCAAGTTTGGCGCAGTTCAGATTTTTTCGAACTTACATCTGAGTTCGAAAAAATCTGAACTCACAATCTGTAGAAAAATGTTTCATCTTTGACATCAGTTTGTGCTTCAGTACTTGAATATTATCCCCATGTACGTGATTTCTTATAGACAAGGCTCAAGCCGTTCGCTGGAGAATCGAAGAGTTGTTAATCCAACTCGGTTTTGTTTTTATTCTCGATCTTTTCGATCATTGATTCGACGATTCTGTCAATTTTCGCAGGTTGAGAGAAATTCTGCCGGAATTGAAGCCATTCACTCAATATGTGTATTACGTAAAAACATACACAATATCGAGCGAACGTTCGGGGGCGCAGAGCAAGCTCGTGTATTTCAAGACGAAACCTGGCGTACCTTCGACTGTGACCAAGCTCATTACGTTCAGTAACAGCAGCGACAGCTTAGTCATCAGCTGGCAGCCTCCAAAATCTCCCAATAGCGAACTTACGCATTACAGAATCGTTGGCAAGCTGGATGTCTATGACACTGAGGTTCTCAAACAGAGAAACTACTGCCATCACCGTAAGTTTATACTATTTACGAGTTATCTCGGAGACTTTTGGATCTTGTTGAACTCCCAAATTCTGCTCGCATCGAGAAATTATATACTTTAGGCTGGCTGTCCTGCCTTAGGTAGAACCTTCTTCTATTTTTTTTGGTTGATTTTTGCACGATTGAAAAGTTTTTAATCAAACGTCACGTGAAGTTCTCTGCCGTATATTAAAACTTGGGGCTTTGAATCACGACAAAAAACATACCACGGGGTGGAATATAATTAGAGCCACGTAGTGGGCCACCCCGTTGCATTAGTGACTTGTAGTTTGAAGTATCCTGATAGAGTTTTTCATCAACGTGAAGGCATAGAAGCTCGTTATACTCCTTATGTGCTAATTTTCCCCTGAATCTTTCATTTCTCGGAAATGATATGCACTCAAGGAGACGCATGGAAGGGTTTAGATGATTATGTATCTTTACGGAAGTGTGGTGAAATGATGAATGATTTTACCGTCCCAAAGACCCTGTCAATATAATATGGATCAGTATTTGTTCGTGGAAAACATCGGGATATGTGTGTGAAACATCCGAAACGAGGTAAACATTGATATTTTCTATGAAATCAACAGCTATGCAGAGCCAGGAGCTAAAGTCAGTACAAGAGACACTAGCCGAGGAGAGAAAGAAAGCCGAGCAAGAATTAGAAGCTAATAAACTAAAGACGGACTTGGGATTGTGCGCCTGTCCAGGAAAAACTCACACCACGCAGTCCGAGACCGATGTGGAAAGCTCGATCACTTTCGAAAATGAGCTTCACAATAAAGTATACGTGAAACGTGTCCCGACAAGATTTACTAGGGACACGTCCAGTTTCATGCGCGAAGTTGTCAGAATAAAGCGAGCGATGAGTAGCTACCAGGTCAGTTTCTCTTGCATACATCTATTGCTGATGGTAGTTTTGGAATCTAGCAGGATTTCCGTCCACCGTATAGTGTAACCATGCACGAGCACGAAAATCCAAGGGTACCATTCGAATTGGAACTTGATTGACATTATTATAAGAGTCAACTTGTCCTATTGATGAGATGTTTCGATGTTGTAACCCGATCGTAGGATTTCATCTCAGGCATACCTGTGATCGTATTTGAATCCTGAAAAACGTAGACATTAGATTTCAGTTTTTCGATTTCCCAAACCTTCTGATCAATGATGGCTGGACCACATACGTTGGACCACATACCCAGGCTTGAACTAGATACTTGGATACTGGGCTTGTATGTTATAACCTCGGTCATATGCAATTGCCTAATTATTGCGTTATTACTTTAATAATCTTTTTCAATTGGTTATCATCTTGAGGCATGATTCCCTTGATATCATCTACATGAACTAATAACACGTGTCTCAGTTGACGACTGGTGGTGTTCAAACAACTTTCAAAAGATCATATCGTCTCTTTTCCAATACCTTGCATAGACTCATATTGATCTGATCTGAAGCTATCTATTCAAAATGCTCAAAAATGTGATACAAATGCTCTGCAGTTATTCAAATCGCAGTCTCTTGTTCAGCGATTAGTTTCATTATATTTAATGACTCGCTAAATTATTCAACGTTCTGCTGAAATAGGACAAGGATGTGATAAGCGACAGCAAAGGCACTATGAGCAATCTGGACATCACGAACGTAATCGTGGAAGGCACCGACCTGAAGAGATTGAAAAAAGTGGTAGGCAACACAGTGGTGGAATTTGATTTCAATGTGACGGTGAGCAATCTCACCCTCGTGATGCGTGATCTCCGACACTTCGGCAAGTACAACATAAAGGTGCAAGCTTGTCGAAACAAAACCGCCAACCCCTCGGAGAATGAATGTTCAACCGAAGCAATGAGTACGGCTCAGACTATGATGCTACAAAATGCAGACGACATACCCGTGAATAGCTTCAAATTTGGAGAGCTATCTCCCAACGACACCGCTTCCATCAAACTGCTCTGGCAAGAACCGATAACACCAAACGGAGTTATCGTCGCCTATCAGATTGAATACAAGAGGGTGGAACTTCCGGGTGTAAGTCTAATTTTTGCACGAGATACATCGTTTTCCAATTTCAGCTTCGACTAAATACATCTCATGTATTTTTATGTAGTCGTAGTATTTAGTCATGTATTTAGTCTCGCTTATGGTATAAATTCATGATTTTTTATTCGAATTGGAAGATCTACTCTGTTTGTCAGTCGAACTCGACTCTTTTCAATAACACAATTGAAGCTCTTCAACTGTTTTTAATATTATTTTCGGCACACTGGCATCGAAAGCCTATGGTTTCCGCCCCGATCCCGGGGCAGAAAATGCCGCAATGCCGCCCAGGCTAGAAAACGAGTGAGCATGCGCAGTAGCCCTCGGGCTGCGCCCTCGGGCCACTACATTGCATGCTCCGACGTTTTCTAACCTGTACGGCGGAGCGGCATTTTGCCCCGACATCGCGTCGGAAAGCATAGAATTTCGATACAAGTGTCACCGAAAAATAGTGTACGCACCTCGGGCCAAAAATAACCCATCGCGGCCGCGGGTATGCCGCCCTCGCCTGCCGGCTCGTGCGGCAACCTACCCGGGCCGCGATGGGTCACTTTCGGCCCTTGTCGCGTAATGTACTATTCTGAAGTCTTTCATATCAAAATTCACATTCTTCACTTTCTTCAATGAGTAGTGCTTCTGTTAGAAAGATCATTTCTGCAAGAATCGTTTTATTGTTCCGAATCAATCTCTAACTATGCACAGCTCTGAGACAATTTTTGTTGCTAAACTCGACTAGTTATAAAATTGATCTCCACAGATTCTTGTATCACGAGAATGATCACAGATTTAAATGAAAAACAAACTTCTATACTGAGAGGAGTACAGGATGCAAGTTTCGCTATCACAAATACCTCATTTCTGCATATCATAAGTGATTTTGGTAGATTTTTTCGTCCTTGATGGTTAATATACGAGTTGAATATTTGGTCTCGTCGATCTTGAAGGACGGAATATTTGGTCTCGTTGATCTTGAAGGACGGAATATTTGGTCTCGTCGATCTTGAAGGACGGTAATATTTGGTCTCGTATAATTTCTGCATATTTTCCGACGCCATGGAGTTTGATTCTTGAGCAAATGTACTTCATTTAATTTGCGTGGAAGAGGCGAAACCAGACATAATCTCTGTGAGTTTGGTGAGCATTAGTATGTTTCCTCACGTAGACCTCTCAATTTCCAGTACGACGACGGAAAGAAATGCACGACGCGCGACAAGTTCGTCGAGGATGGTTTCTCGTACACGCTGCGTGGCCTCTTGCCGGGAAATCACTCGGTGCGGGTGCGCTCCGTCAGTTTTGCAGGCGAAGGCGCGTTTACCGAGCCCCTGTACTTCCTTGTGCCCGATCTGAACAGCCCCACGCCCGTCTGGAAGGCGGTGATGATCATGTTCGCGGTCGTGCTTTCGGTAGCCGCTTTTGCCCTGGGCTTCGCCTACTTCTTCAAGAAGAAGTTCATGCGCAACGTGCCGAGTATGAGGTTGATTGCCACTGTGAATCCCGAGTACGTGAGCACCGCATATATTCCTGATGAATGGGAGGTACCGCGCAAAAAAGTACAGCTTCTCAAGGAACTCGGCAATGGCTCTTTTGGTATGGTCTACGAAGGCATAGCCCGCGACGTTGTCAAAGGACACCCAGAAATGCCTTGTGCGGTCAAGACTGTCAATGAAAACGCCACCGACAGGGAGAGAATCGAATTTCTCAACGAAGCCTCCGTCATGAAGTGAGTATAATGTGCACTCTCAAATAATTTATGTTTCTGATCGTTCATGAATACGTTTCTCTTTTACTCCTTCCTTTGATTTGATCCCCTCTTAAACAGGAGCTGGAGTGTGCGATTTTTCGTCATCTAATATCATTCAAAATCCTTTGATTCGCGTATTCAAACGCAATCATTACTGAAATTGCTTCAGTGTAAGTGCATTACGCAGTTTTGAGATGGAGATGGACATTTCAGTTCGGCTGAATAATAGCTCTTTAGTCGCAGCCATGAGCGATAAAAGCCCTGGAGAGAGCCATTTTTGCCACCTTCAAGTTACGTGGTCCCTGGAGAGTCATTTTTGTCATCTTCAAGTTACGTGGATCTCGAGTTGTAAAACGTTGATAAATATACTTGATCAGCTATCACGTCATCGTACTGAAACATCCTTAAAATGTTACGTTTCGTGTTTATTTGCTAATCATCCGCTCTCTTGAGTACTTGAAGCTCTTGTGAAAACCCACCGCAGTCGAGATTCATCAACCTCGCGAGGGTGGGAAGCGACTGTTACCGGAGAAAAGACTCATGATGTACATAGTTTTCGAATCGTTCTAATTTTTCACTCTGCTGCTAACTCTTGACCACTATTGTGCAACAGATGAAGTCTCGAATTTTGTCGGCCTTGCAAAGGAAGTATACTGGCTTCTTGAGACAATAAATAAGAAATTGTCTTATGTAGAGTTCATAAAGTTCAATACGATTGATGATTCAAATATTTCAGTGCGGGTTGATGAATGAAAAGAAAAATGTCACCTTTCACGTTTATCACACGTCTCTCATAATTGAGACATATTTGGGTGAATATCTCAGCCCAAATTTTCCTTTCATGCATCCATGGAACAACTAACTTTTTCACCTATTATATCATGCCTGCGTTTCGAATTTTTATGGAACATATTCACCTTTGCTTGACCCCATACTACATCAGCGGAACGCTGTTGCTCCAAGATGTGCTGAAGATTGAATCAGTATCTAATACTCCGTATCTTCTCATCAATTTGCAGGGGCTTTAAAACTAACCACGTAGTGCGGCTCCTTGGTGTGGTATCCCAGGGTCAACCAACTCTTGTTGTAATGGAGTTGATGACGAACGGTGACCTCAAGACGTATCTGCGAAGTCACAGGCCGGATGTCTGTGAAAATTTTTCGCAGCAGCCACCCACGCTCAAACGCATCTTGCAGATGGCTGCAGAAATAGCGGATGGCATGGCTTACCTTGCCGCGAAGAAGTTTGTTCATAGAGATCTCGCTGCACGAAATTGCATGGTCGCAGAAGACCTCACTGTAAAAATTGGTGACTTTGGCATGACGAGGGACGTATATGAAACGGATTACTACAGAAAGGGCACGAAAGGTCTGCTTCCGGTCAGATGGATGGCTCCAGAGAGTCTCAAAGACGGCGTTTTCACCAGCTTCTCCGATGTTTGGAGTTACGGAGTTGTGCTGTGGGAAATGGTCACTCTGGCCTCGCAGCCCTACCAAGGCCTTTCCAATGATCAGGTAACACACTCATCTTTTCAAACCGCATCTTGAGTCCAGCAATGCCACTGACCCACTCACTTTGCTTCTGTCTGTCTTTGCAGGTCCTGCGATACGTGAAAGATGGAGGTGTGATGGAAAGGCCGGAAAACTGTCCTGACTCGTTGTACATACTCATGAGACAGACGTGGAACCACAAAGCCACGAGGAGGCCCACTTTCATCGACATCGCGACCATGTTGCTGAATGAAATAGATGTCGAGTCATTCGAAAAAGTCAGCTTTTACCACTCGCCTGAAGGCATCGAGGCTAGAAACCAAAACAATTCTCAGTTCCAACGTTCCGACAAGTGAGTAGTTTTTCAAACTTCCTTTTTCCATATTCGATCAGGAGCTTACATTGATTCGACTTATTGCAGGGATCTGGAACTGGTAACGCTGCAAGATCTGCGCGAGGAAGAACCCGAGGTCGAGGGCGAAGAGGATTCGCCTCTGAGGCAAGACTTTGGCGAATTCTCCTCGTTCGAGCCAATTACGAGTATCAAAAACGGCTCGTCGGGTCATTTCGGCTTGGAGCCCTTCTCGGACAACTCGAAGTCAGCGGTTGTGGGCATCGGCTTCCTCGATCTCAACTCGTCTAAGGCGCCCCTCAAAGCCGGATTCGATGATTTTGACGGAGTTTCCGCGGGTTCGCTCACCTCGAGCAAGGATACTCTTGACCTACCCTTCGCCGAGGACAGTGTCAAATCCGTCAGGAGCTCGCCCTATGCTCAGAAAAAGTCTTCCTCTAGAGGCAACGTAAGCCAGAGCTCGGCCGGTCGGTCGTCCCTCAGCCCGCAAAGCCCAAATATCGTTGGCGCCTCGACCAATCCTGGTTCGTTACATTTACTATTTTGCTAAGATAATTCTCGGTTTCTCTCTTGGATCGGTTGGCCTTTGAGACGTTTCGCGAGTCTAATTGGATTCAAAGTCTGGACTAGGCTCGGGACACGGTCGTATATACAGGTCTGGAAACTCCCATTGCCGACATGGTTCTGAATTCCGGGCTCAAAAGTTTCCTCTTCTACTCACTTTCGTATGTGGCGCTGCGATCGAGTAGTAAGAGGGCCCACATGTTAATGTTGACAAACCGATTTTTAATGTAAACGTGCCTTAACCAATCTGAATCAGCGATGCCATAGCTTTTGGAGTGTCGAAGTGCCCCACAAATTTATTATGAATCGGAGAAAGCTCGGTCAACTATCAAACTTTCAAGGAAATTCAAGTTATCCTTTCTGCTTTGTGACTTTGAATTTGAAGGAAAACGCGCTCAACTCAGAGATTATGCGACCGACACTTCACATGTCTAAGACGCGATGCAAAAGCGAACAAACGGTCGAATTTCTATGCAGGTAAATAGGACATCATCTCCGATCATTTTATCACACTACATTGCTTCAACAGTGAATCTTTGTGTAATGGTCTTCCATCGAATTCAATTCAAGGTCTTCAAACCTGTCATTAATCGCAAAGTTTGGTTTCTTCGCTCTCGAACGCGAGTAACACGCGGAAGAGACGAGAGGGCGATGAGCCATTAAACGATACCCCTAGAGAGGAACCACAATTCAAAAAACCATGCGGCTCATTACAGTAGAGCGAGCGAATTTGTTCGTACTAGTACATACATGCATGCAATTCAACATCATATCATACCGTTGGTTATGTTTGGCTTTATTTGTAAACACTTCACTACTCGATCGCAGCGCCAGGTTTGCCGTGGTGAAAAATGGAATCACAACTGGCTTCAATAAGCGAACCAAACTTTTCTATTGAGTTTCCAGACCTGTTTATACGACCGTGGCTCGGGATATACCGAGTTTATTCAACAAGCATGCAGGGACTATTGAGTATCTATTTTCAGGGAGTCGAGCTAGCCCATCGATGGTGAGCAGTACGCGTTCGGATCCGGAGTACGAGAATCGCAGCCCGGAATGCGTGAACCATCAGCAGCAGCAACAGACAACGACTACTGCGACCTCGACACCGTCGCGAGACGTAACGGGTTTACGCATGAGCTTCCCCTCGATCGACGACATAGACTCGGAACCGACGTTGCTCATTGCCAGTGTCAGCGCCGCCGAGGCTATCAGTGCATCGGCGCCTCCTTCGCCGCTGCACCTCGAAGGCAACTCGTCCTCTGCGTTGCAGCAGCAGCAGCAGCAGCATCAATCCGCCGGTAAGCAACTTACCTCTGCTAAGGCCACCAGCGAGCAGCATCCGCTGCAACTTCAACAGCAGCCACCGCAGTCTCAGCCACAACCGCTGAACAACGGCTACATCGGAGGTACAACGACCACGTAGCCTCGGGCTAACGCCTCCGAGTCGGCGAGCTCCGCTCTCGGTGGCATTCGAAGAGCCGTCAGCGCTTAATGGGCGTTATTGGCCTTGGACGCACTGCTCTTCCTGTATGGGCAACTGTTGATCGGCTGGCTTTACCTGATGCTAACGTGCATTGGCGTGACTTGATGATCCCCCGACACACGACTGATTTTCTCTTGTCTCTTTGCGCTCTTGACTGTTTGTTCCGTTCCTCGTTGCCGCCACTTCCGAACCCTACCTCCTGTCCATTCCTCACTCTAACTCTTCGCAATCCGATGTTCCTTTCGTTCTGTGTAGGTGTAAGTTGATGAACAAGAAATATTCAAGTTAATTATACGCATACCATGGGTCCTTAAAAAGTGACAGAATGAACGTAGTACCCGGTCGAACTTGAATGATCGTACTTGCTTCTGACGAGAATGTTCTTTTAGGTATCATGTTTCCTTCAGAACAGAGGTCCCTGAACATCGTCAAGTCATTTGAATCGCTGTTGATTGCGATCTCTGTACGATGACAGAATATAAAAGATTCGGGTTTTCCCATGTAACTGCAGAAATTCGGTCTCTGAAGAAACTCAAGTCGATTTGAAACTTCGGGATCTTGTAAACATCTTATCAGATGATTTAAATGATACATCAGACCACTAAGCGTACTTCTTGGTGCAGTTGGTGAAATGGTCACCTGACAGTGTTTCTATTTGTCCGTGTTCAGTATTTTTTATTGCACCCCTTTCAGAGTAAATATAAGGGATCATGTGCATAGTAACTCGCACAACGTATCGTAATTGTGTTTCCATTGTATGAGAGCAGAAATGAATGAATATTGTTCTCAGAAAATTTTTCTCCGACTTTTTTTCAAGACTTGGGAAAATTCAGTCGTTATCATGTTGTGTGAAGAGTTGAGTTTGAAATTTGCCGATCATCGCGGAAATCTCCTCATGTGGATTTAATGGAAAAATGTGTGTTATAATATTCTTACGTGTTTTCACCAATTCGAAGAACTGACTGAAGTATTTGTATCGAGAATCACTGCACACAAAAAGATGAGGAGTTTTTCAGAGGGTAACACTCCTACAGTTTTCAAAATTCTGGTTACGGCGCCACGAAGGCTTTATCGCGACTACTTTGCGTTCAATAATTTCCGTTCTGGAACACCCGTCCCGATTTTGTACCCGTCTCTGCTCGTAATTAACAGCTGTCATGCTCTGTCCACGGCAAAGAAGTGTCAACCTCTATAAACTGAACCTCTAAAATGGAATTTTGCATTGGCGCTCGCAAGAATTGTAGGAAATATATCTACTCAATTGAATTAATTCAAGAGCCCATTGTGTCACTCACCGAATTTCGAAAAAGCATCAAAATTCTAATACCAAGTCCACAAATATTTTCACTTCAAAAAATTCCGGGATTATTGTACATACAAGTTGATGAAACAATGAATATCCGTTATAATGTAAGACATCATAAGCATGAGGTATGTCGGTGACAGTTATATCCAGTAATATTCTCATACAGATTTCCACAAAGTGTTCATAAACATCCTATAGAAGTACGATATAATATGATAAAACTAATAGCAGATTAGATTGTGAATAGATTATGAATCGATCAGGGAAACTTTGACATCCATCACACTGGAGAATCATTGTAAATACTTGTTCAGGCTCCACGTATTGATTGACGAATCTTCACACTATGGAACAAGAAAGAATTTGAAGTTTTTGGCAACTAGTAGCGAAGTATTGCTTGAAGAGAGTGAGAATTTGATCACGTACGTCTTATCAACACTTTTCGTTGACATGAGTATACAGATTTTCTGAACCAACTATGAGAAGAGCAATTATCGTGTCTGAAATCAATGACAACAAAGGTTTCTTAGAGGATAGATGTAATCAAAAGATCTTTTTGCGCAATCGTGGTTGATTTTTCTATTTTTCAACCAACTTAAAAAAGACATGACGACGTTTTCTTCCCTTGAGAAACACGCGAATTTTTGGCATCAAGAATTGTTATCAATCCAATTTTTCTCATAGATGATTCGGCGCATCATTATTTTACAAAAATGAAAGTATCCCTCTCATCCAGCTAGTCGAGGCATTGAAAATGCTCCCAAACTTTTCGATATTCCATACAGCTTATCAATTCAGGTTTATAAGAAGGTATTCTTCTTTAATGGCTATCATTTCTTGTTTAGTCACGCGTCTCTCACATTGCACGGATTTCTAACCTGAATAGAAGTTTGGAAAATTTTCTAGCTCTCATAACATCCTGATAGCTTTCCAGAGGTACTCAATATAACGAGTTGGGCCTAAAAGTTTCTGAATTTATCAAAACCCATATTAATTCTAACACAGAGGCTCAGACCTGCGGAATGTTCCTTTTTGGAAAGTTTTACAGTGCTATAAATTAACCGGTGCTAGTTTTTGGTCGTCCACACGATGTTACTAGTTTCCTGAGTCTGTTCTATTTTCGAAGTTGAAACAATCTTGCAAACCTTTCCCACAACGTGCTACATACAAACAATACAGTTTTTCTCCTTCTCTTCAACTTTTCTACCATTAGTGTTGGTTCTTATGTTGATATTTTGAATTAGCCGGTTTTTTGTAGTTTGGGCTTTTGTGTACACATCAGATTTCGAGTTTTGAGCTTCGGTGGTGTCCAAAACTGAAGATTTAAAATGTTCTATTGTGTCATATGAGATAGAGCCAATAGGCAGGGGCTCGGAATGTAATAGTATATTATGCGACGAGTGCCAGAAATCTTTGTTCTTGGCACGTGCCGTATTAATCTCAATATTCACAATGTTCTATTGTGTCAGTTCACTCTATGAGTGTGACAGCATCACTGTATCGTCCGTATCAAATTTTCTCATAAAGATCCTACTCAATATCAATTCTCCATCATAAATCTACACGACCTCGTCTCTGACCTTCCAAGTGTATTTGTTGTATTTCTTCTCAATACATCTCTAGCATTTTTCATCTCATAGTTGTGTGATTGAGATGAAAGTCATTATGGACCTATCCCAGTTGAGACCGTCCAAGGGAGTAGGGTCAAAAAATCAGATTTCCTTCGCGATGAAGTATATAGTTCTAAAGGCAAAATCAGGTGATGCGTATATTTTTAGCCCGTGCCGACTTTGCATTGGAGCTATGCGAATTTCAAGTCAGGAACCGGAATTTGAAATTAGCCTTCTGGAATTGGTAAAAACTCCACACCCTCGCTCCCAATGGTTTTCGAGATGAAACTTGATAGATTGTATTAAACACAACGTAATAAATTCGTATTTTCTCAATGATTGTTTCCAGGGTGCTTGGAAGGATGCCAAACATGATGGAACTGGTCCGGCAGGCGCTGAAAAATCGCGAGAGACGCAAAATATTTTTTTTAAAGAAAAAAACATGAAAATGCCAAATTATTCTTCAACGAGTTATCCTCCAAGTTTCGTAAAAAATCTTATTCAAAGATCTATTTCTTCTCCCAAGAGTATCACAATTTCTTAGAACTATCCCAAGATGATTAATTTCGGGGCCTATCGCTAAATCTACTTGTAATAACTGCAATGAGGAATTTTAGCGATGAAGTCCCGGAATCAATCATCTTGGGATAGTTCCATGGAATTATGATACTCTTGGGAAGAGAAATGGATCTTTTCACAAGATTTATTACCAAATCTCAACATGACATTTTAGTTTTTTTCGATATGAAATTTATAGCTCCTCCCCCCTCCCCCGATTTTCCAGCGCCTATCGGGCCAAGTCCATCGTCATGATTCATGGTTCGAAAAACTCTCAGAAGAATTTTTAAGAAGATACGAACTTATTTATTCATTTTATTCTTATTTATTTATTTATTTATTATAATTTCTTTTTTTTTTTGAGAAATTGCGTATTCTCTCTCCCATCAAGCTGTCACTTTTTGGCGTTCGACGAGAATTTTTGAGCATCATGAAGATTTTTCTGGCAGATTACGCTGTGTTTGATACTATCCATGAAGATTCGTCTCGAAATATCCATTGGGAGCGAAGTTGTGGAGTTTTTACCAATTTCAGAATGTCAATTTGAATTTCCGACTCCAAGCGTGAAATTGGCATATCGCCGAAAAGTCAACTTGTCCTACACAAAAAACACGTGTCATGTTATTCTGTCTCCAGATTTATGTTATTCACCGTGGAGGGAATCTAATTTTTCTTTCCCTACTTCATTGGACGGTCTCAACCGGAATTGGTCAATGCAAAGTAGTCTAGCTCATGATTTTCAAATGTCCACATTGAACGATACTCATATGCGCGGTTGATTTTGACATTGATTCCACATTATCCTGGAATTTGACTCTTTACATACGCACATGAAAAATTGCTTGTGATACAATTCTTAGAAACTGTTATGCTGATGCCATGAATTCACGAGCGTTGTGGATTTTGATTCGCTTTTCAGATAATTGGCCTTCGTCCCCCAATTTGATCAACCGAATCACGTTACACCAACTTGCATCTTCATTTTATATCAAATGTCTCAAGTTTATCATGAAATTGATTGGCATACATTTCTATTCTATTTATTGTGAGATTCCGTTTCTTGCCGCATTGCTTTACAGTATATCAAAACGCTGGTGCGAGTACATTTCAATTATGATGTAAATTGAATTTCCAAAAGTATCACACAATCACTCGTACTCGATGAACAGTCAATACAGTCGTTTCCCAAACGTATATTCTCAAAAGCGGTTGTAAACTTTTTTCAGAAACTTAGAAACTTGAGTTTCAATGTTGAATCATGTCTCTTTAGTATGTAGTAGAAATTTCTACTTCATGAAAATAGATTCGATCTAGAAGTATCATTCCAAAGTAATCTTATCAGACGTAGGAGATGTAAGAAATCAATCGATTCAATACAAAGGTTTCGGAAAAATTCCAGTACAACAAATCTTTCTGATACTGATTGGTTAACGAATAAATATAACTAAATGTCGTTTTATCTAAATTATGCTCTTTGGAATACGCGTCTAATTTAAGATAGGTAAGGGCTCTTTGTACCAGATCAAATCATATTTCAACCTAAAAAGCTTCTTTAGTTAGGGCTTGCTGCTTCTGGTGCTCAGGTACCGCATACATCAACAAAACCGAAATCAATTATTACACGTAAATGAAATGAACCTTCTTGTTTGTAAATAGTCGATTGAGAAGGTTACCCCTAATTCAATCCTGTCTTTTTAACAAATGCTCACGCCTTCACAAAAGAGGAGAGAATGTAGACTGCTGTAGCCCAGTGAGAGCTAAGATCGATGGCGAGAGGGTGAGATTGTTGGAAAAGCCGGTACTGTTACACTGTTCCTTTTTGAACCTGCATTTTTCAAGAGAATAATCCGTATTTTATCAATTTAGAACAGTTGTTCTTTTGCACTGAAAAGACAGCAAGTTGATACGAAAACCTACAAGCCAGTTTGCTGAAGTAACTTTGGATTATGGATACAAGGATTTCTTTCTACGGTGTGAAAAATTTTCAAGGTCAGAAATTTGTGTAGTGGCATCATTGGACCTCGCGGGGGTTTATAATAAGTAGCGTGACTCGAGTCATCATGACTGCGTCTTCATAATCTGTTGAAACTGGGAATTATGGAAACAAAACCTAAAAATACTGTCTACTTGAGCAGTTACTAAATGCAAGCAATGGGTACATAGATGTAATAAAAGAAATGACTTGACATATTGAGCCTCAAATACAAGACTGATTAGCTGAACCCCTTGTATAGATATATATATATATATATATATATAATTAACAGAATCAAAGTTGAAAGAAGAAACAATTTTTTCTCAAGAGGAAATGATTATCACTCAGTGGGCGTAAAAAATTTTACAATTAGTAAGAAAGAATATTTGCGTACCCTAGAATGGTAATAAGTTCCATGCTCTCCTTGTTCGAGAAAAAATGATTCTCTTCCTTCATTTGTATCCTACAATACTGCTTTTATGTGTACATAATTATTATATTGTAAACAAGATGATTGTGTTGAATACAAGTAGTCGTAAGAGAGATCGAAGTACCAGTGACCTAATAAACATATTCTAATTGTATGCTTTACGATTACAAAAAATGTTATGTATTTACGGGTACATGTAATTTACCTTGATGTTTTTTCAAAAATAAGAAGAATAAATGATTGATGGGTGTGCAACTTTTGGACGGTATTTGAGTAAATAAGAATCCATCGTCTTAGCGAGTATCGAAACGTATCAAATATCCGAATAAAATGGAGGAAAAGACGGTTGCATTTTTGTGACTACCGATATACGTAATCAGTTGTAGAGCGACGCAAGTTAGTTTTGGCTTACGAAATATTTATTATAGAATGTCGCACTTTTATTTTTGTTTTATTGTAAAGAATGATGATGTGGAGATATTCCGAATTGATGGTTATCCTTGATAAATCGCTATTTTTCGATTCTCTGAATTATGCGCCTAGTTTATTCTCTAAATATTCCTTTCATCTCTAAATTATGCAGAAGTACCCTGTTGAAAATTATCGGTATACGAAAATCATGTTTAGAATGATAGTGTCATTGAACTGAATTTGTTTCAATCATCATTCTGTCGTCTGTTAAAATTGTTTTGTTACCAAGTACTCATATCTACGTAAATGTATTAATAATCATATGCATGTAAATAAAAATAGATGGCGGGTTCTAAAAGATTATTTTTTGTACGCCTTCATGATTTGTATCGTCTTTGAAAATATATAACTTTGGTGAATTATTGGACAGTGTAATGGGAATGGTTTTTTGATTGTTTCCCTACTCTTTTTCTCGTGTTCATCGCGAAAATGAATCATGTTCCATGCTCTTGTCTTGATTCCTTATGTATGTGCGTTTGTCGCAGTCGACGTTTCGAGTTTTGACTTGTTCTATGCCTCCTGAAAACTTGTCATTTTGTATGAGACATGTGCAATACATACTATACGTATAAGTTATCAAGTTCTAGAATGTGACAAAAAACTCCTTCATTATTAAAATACAAACCATTCAGACTTCCAAGAAGAAGGATATTCGTCTTCAAGATAGAATTGATCTTGAATATGTGAGATTTTCAATTGACATGTTTGGTAATTGTATGAAATGATTCACATGTGCCGCCAATATCGTGGATTAGCTTCGAGTGTGACGTTTACGTATCGCTTTCTAATTATCCAAGTTGAGTAATGCCGTCAGTGCAGATATTTCATGAATACGATCCTGCTAAAGATTTCATATGTAAAATAGCAATTCATTAAAAACCTCTACCCTGTCTTCGCATTTTTTACAGCACTTTTCTCGTTTTTCCTTTAATTGATGAACATCGAGTTGACGTACATATTACAAAGTGTGAATGCATATGAATCTGTGAACATAAATTTCCATGGATTGAATATTTTGTTGGATGAATGTGGTGTGGTAAATATAGACAAAAAGATGCAACCCCTGTATCCAATGTATTATATTAAACAGTAAAAAGCCTTGCTAATATTTTCAAGTATTGGAGGAAATTAGGAAAAACTTGCGTAAATTTAATAATTTAATAAACATCATCACTATTAAATGCATGATGCAATGATAAGATCTTCTTTTCCTTTCCATTTTCGGTTTGAAACTTGAATTCACTCTTGAATGTCAATTGCAATTTTTCTGAAATCTTTCAAAAAGAATCTGGCCAATTATCAGCCTACATTTTTCGTTTTTAATCGTAGACGGAAAAACTAATCACAATTTTACATTACACATTTTAGCCTCTTCACTCGAATGGATGTGTGAGTTCAAGAAGATATGCATGTAAATTTTCTTGAGATTCTCTCGTTTATTTTTGTTGTGTAGAGACACGCACATGGAAAACTCCGTTTTAGGCGAGTAGAATTAGAATTTTTTCAGCGATGGAGGATAGGTACTGATTTTTTTTCTTTTCAGGTGCAGGACACCCTCTAGAACCATGTCTACCACTTCCGAACAAATTTAGCCTGCCGGAAAAACTATTAATGATGAAAAAGTGTAAGAATCTGCTCTATTTAACGCCTCCAGCTCTTTGGGGATAACTTTTAGCGGGTTCGCTCTGGTTTTATCTTGTAGCTAGTGAAAAAATTACACAGATTGAAAAAACAATTGACTGCTCTAGCATATTTTTTGTTTGAGTTACATAGGTTTACACAAAAAAAGACCTGTTATGAACAAATGGCTGTTAATCTTCCAATAGTTGAATGATAAGGCTGAAAACCCGGACATAATTGATAGTCCTCATTGAGGTTAATAAGCATACCCAATTTGGTGGCGGTTCGTTGAACTGTTTTTAAACAACCCTATTCGCTGATAAAAAATTGTTTTTCAGGAGAAGTAGCGTAACTTTTTATAAACAAAGACGATGTTTTGAACGAAATCATGGTGATACCTAGGATTCTTCTCTCCAATATCTTGTTTGAATCATCATCATATCTTGTATAGGCGATTTTTGAGAGCTAATTGTTCATGATTTTTGCACACGCCTCTCATTATGTATTAAAATCTCGGAATACATCTTTTGGATGAGGAGGAACCCGAAAATGGAACCAACCAGTCGCGTTTTTTCTCAAGCTACCCCAGATTAAGAAAACAACACTCGATTTGAAGTTCACCGTTTCTCACGAGCCAACCACAGCTAATCTTTGGTGCGATTCAAAATCAAGCGCTGAGTGTTGTTACGCAATATTCCTGGTTCTACGTAACCAATTTGCTTCATTCTTCCTTTAATCTGGGTTAGCTTGGGAAAAAACGCGGTTGGCCGCGTTCACTCTCAGGTTCCTCCCCATCCAATAGATGTATCTTGAGATTATAATGCACATAATGAGGGGCGTGTGCAAAAATCACAAACAATTAGCTCTCCAAAATCGCCTGTACAAGATATGACGATGATGAAACGGGATATTGGAGAATAAATTTTTAGGTATCGCCCTGATTTCACCCATACCAAGATTTTTATTGATGAAAAAGGTTTTTTTCCTGAAAAACAATCGTTTATAAACAAACAGGGTTGTACGAAAACGGTTCAACGAATCTTCACCATAATTGGTATGCTTATTGACCTCAATGAGGACTATCAATTGTGTGTGTTCGTAGCCTCATCATTCAACTATTGGAAGACTAACAATCATTTGTTTATAACGGGTCCTTTTTTTTTAAACCTATGTAACTCCAACAAAAAATATGCTAGAGCAATGCATTTTTGTGACTTGCAGATTTTTTCATTAGCAACAAAATTCCAGAGCAAAGCCGCTACAAGTCATCCCCAAGCTATAAGCGTTAATGGGGAAAAAGAGTAGATTTTCACAGTTTTTCCGGCAGGCGAAATTTGTTCGAAAGTGGTAGACATGGTTCTAGAGGGTGTCCTGCACCTGAAAAGAAACCAGCACCTATCTTCCACCGTCAAAATGACGTTCTTTTCGACCTAATTCTACTGGCTTATTCGAAAAATTTTTCTTGTCCTAAGCTGTGGTCGACGAAGCTTCTAATCACACGAAAGGGACAAGGGTATTAGAACGGACGTCCATGACTATATTTTGGTGGATCGCTTTTCTAGGTTTTAAAACCACATAGAGTATTTTACATTCGCCTAATCACATTCCAGCGAACAAAAAAAATGATGTATTCTGCGAAGAGTTTGGTACATTTCATCCCGAATTAGTTTTGCTCGCAAAGCACGAGGGGCAAGTTGTGCCATTCAAAATGCCCAAATGGTGATACCAAAAATACTTCTGAGATCCTGAAACTCTGGACCCCTCATGCAACACTTATGCCGAAATTAGGCCTTGAAGCTCGACATCTTCCATTGTTTCTCAGAATAAACTGTTCCACCCCCGTCCTTCGATTTGTGCGTAATCCTCTTGCTTACAAGGAGAGGTCCAACCTCGCGGAACACGGATCTTGATGAAACTCGGGGAATCATCTTGTTTTGGTGAGGAATGAAGGTATCTCCAAGGGGAAAATCCCATGGGCCTCCTATTTCGAGATACAGATACAGAGATTAGCATTGTTAGTGTATGTATATGAGAGGTTCTACAGAACTTTTGACATTAGGCGTACTGCACGCTATCTCTGAACCTTCAAAAGATTATCAAAGTGTCGGAGTTGATTTGAATAGGTTCAAGGGCCTCGGAATGTGTACTCTATTCGCTGTTCTGTCAAAAAAATCTGTTTATCCACAGTACGGCCGGCAACCCTCATTCTTTGGGTATCTCTTAGCGTACTCGCGCCGTTTTTTGATTTCTTCAGCCTGCTGCAAAAATAACATTGCTCGAAAAATTCTGCCAAAATTCAGTGACATTTTAGGCACCCTGTATATTGAGAAAAGATTGGTTTCGGACGCGTGCCTTCAACGAGGCGTTCATAAACAAACGTCGAAGTCGCGTAACCGTGTTTTCACGAAAAGTTGAGATCTTTCGTACTGAGCTTATAAAAAAAATAACATTTGCGATAGTTACATGATCGAAACGGATTTCAATAGCTTGAAACAACACCAATAGTATCCCGTTGGGTTTGGGTGCGTGCGACCAATTGCGTTTAAATGATAGCATCAAGAAGATGGGTCAGTTCATGCGCCCACTCGACTCAAAATGGTCAAATTTACACGGCACGAGGGGGAGAAGGGGGGCACGCTCCTGGAATGTTTTGCCCATTTTTCTTCACCTATTTTTTAACAATATCCCATAGTTCTCATGTCCTGATATGGAATGTTATTTGAGTGAGAAGCATTACAAGAATTGTATCGAAGGGGTCGATGTGATCGAGCCCGTCTCAGCACTTCTATGAGGTTGCAATCGCTCATATCATCTTGGAAACAGATTAATCACACCAGAGAACCCATTCTACCTTCAAATGCCACCATAGGCTTTATTCAAAAATTTTACGGTCAATTGAAGAATGCTTTACGGACGAGGCGCCAGATCTTGAGCAGAAGGAATTTCAGAGCTCCGGGCTTGTCGTACAGGCTTATCAAACATAGACACAGCATTACGCTGTAGATGTGTAAGTTTGTGCTCACCGGTGAACATTGTAGAGAATTTTGGACGACTGTGTACGACGGGGGGGGGCTTGTAGTTATTCGCGCAACTAGTTGTTTCCTGATTCTGAGCTCTACTATCAATATCGGTTTCGGGCATTTGACGACAGCTCTGTGCAAATCGACTATTATAACCATTCTGAAAGGATTTTAAAATTAGATACATGGGAAATAGCTTGCGTGGTGCTAGATCGTCGATTGTGACAGGATATTCAATATTATTGATTCATGGAGAATAGTGAAAACAATGCTCGAGTCAAGTGGGGAAAAATCGAGACTTAAACGAGAGGAGCAAGAGGAGCAATTGGAGAAGAAAAAAGAAAAAAAAATAGCATTCGCCATATCTGCTTAAAATATGGAGCTCTACCTCGTGATTATCACTACTCTCGCCATCAGCACCACCCATATACTGTCGATCGAAAAACACTCTGGGACCTTAGTATTCAAATATATATATATATTATCACGATCCCGAATCATACAAAGACGCGTTGGAATGATTCTAGTTTCCAGAGCCATTTTCCTTGAATACCCCTCGTGGTGTAATAACGAGCTGGCGAGGCAGAAAAATCGTTGCTTTTCAGTCAGAATTACTCAAAAATCTGACCGATAACCACATCTAGCAGTGCACGAATGATCCGATGGGTTTACATTCGACTGAGAGTATCTAAAAGTCCTTTGGACGTCTGTGAACGTTTCTGGTTGGTACAGAAATAACATTCCCCCAAATTAGTGGGCACGCACTTTTCCACTCTTTTTTGAGGTTCTAGTTACCACTCAAATTGATTCCAGACGCGTGCCATGAAAAAAAATTTCATTCTGCAGTGACCCAAATGTCAAAAGTTCTGTAAAACCTCTCATATATATTAGGGTGACACTTATTTCCCGACCCCCTGGATCCTTCGCGCACGTGCGGATACTTCAATTTCAAGATAAAACTAGATCGATGAAATTTTTTTCAGATTTTTAGAGGTAGCCTATATAGTACCCATTTTGACATACATTTTCGATTTTTTGCAGTTTTGAGATGTTTTTCGACAAAATTCGTCAGCTTTACTTGGCAAGCTCTTGCAATACAAGTGGAACAAAGCAAACCGAGCTGAATAACATTGATTGGGATGGTCTTAGGAAACTTTCAACGCACGAAGCGGTTAGTTTTAGTTGAATTCAAGGGTCAGAACGGGGCCAGAATGGCAGAAATACAGTCCTAAAATCACTTTTTATCGCAGTTTTCGAGTTCTCCTGCGCGTGCGTGATTTTCTACGGTTTTGATGATATTTTCAATCGATAGCCCGTGCAATTTCCTTCAAAATGACCACTGCCAAAAGTCAATTCGATGCAATGGAACCGGAGTAGTGAATCATTTTGGATGAGGTGAAGTCCAAGATGGAAATCCGTGCAAATTGGTCGAGATCGCCTGCTATGCTTTTGACTTCGTCCAGCGTGTTTCTCGGGTTTCCCTGCGTCGAATCGTCTTCACCAAGGGGTCGTTTTAAAGGAAATTGTCTGAGCTATTGAAATTAGTAGATTGCGGCGTGTTAAGTGGGTGGTAAGTAACAATATAATTACGCACAACAGTTGAAAACACTTTTTTATTTGATTGAAAACTATCAAATGTTCAATGTCCCATATCTCACCATCAACTTACCACTCCGTAGCCTACTCACTTCGATAGCTCAGACAATTTCCTCTTGGCGAAGTCGATTCGACGCAGGGAAACCCGAGAAACACGCTGGACAAAATCAAAATCATCGCAGGCGATACCGACCAATTTGCACGGATTTCCATCTTGGACTTCACTTCATCCAAAATGATTCACTACTCCGGTCCCATTGCATCGAATTGACTTTCAGCAGTGGTCATTTTGAAGGAAATTGCACGGGCTATCGATTGAAAATATTATCAAAATCGTAGAAAATCGCGCACGCGCAGGAGAACTCGAAAACTGCGATAAAAAGTGATTTTAGGACTGTATTTCTGCCATTCTGGCCCCGTTCTGACCCTTGAATTCAACTAAAACTAACCGCTCCGTGCGTTGATTGTTCCCCAATACCATCGCAATCAATGTTATTCAGCTCGATTTGCTGCATTCTACTTGTATTGCAAGTGCTTGCCAAGTAAAGCTGACGAATTTTGTCGAAAAACGTCTCAAAACTGCGAAAAAAATCGAAAATGTATGTCAAAATGGGCACTATGCAGGCTACCTCTAAAAATCTGAAAAAATTTTTATCGATCTAGTTTCATTCTAAAATTGAAATATCCGCACGTGTGCGAAGGATCCAGGGTGGTCGGGAAATAAGTGTCACCCTAATATACAACATGTTTCAGAATTCGTGTACACACCGGAAGAATTGGGTGGCGGTGAGTTTGTTATTTCGATTGGTGAGATCGAGAGAGTTTGTTACAATTTCCTGAGTTTGTACTGTCGTCTGAAAAAAACGTATTTTTCAGCGTTGTGTCAGTAACACTTGGTGTGTAATGCTTAACGGCTAGCATTACACCAAAGCACTACATCGTGTATTCTACTTGGTTATATGGTTCGGAGGGGTGTGTTTGTCAGCTGCTCTAATATTGATTATGTACCGTGATTTTTTCCGCGAGCTGTTGGCGTTGGGAAATTACAAATTAGTTCGGTCTTTGCGCGAAGACTTTTGCGAGGCGCCCTTCCAAATATTTTCGCGTACGCGAGAAGTGGGTCCTTTCGCGTACGCAAAATTTTCGCTTGCGCGGAGGCCCTGCGGAGCGCCATCCTGAACATTTTCGCGTACACGAAGCGGATATGATTTCGCGTGCGCGAAGGCTTTTAGGCGGCGCCTTTCCGAAAAATTCTGCTTACCCGAAGAATAGAGCCTCCGCGTACGCGTAGAATTTCTGATTGCGCGTACGGGACAACGGCAAAAAATCACGGTACATAATCAATATTAGAGCAGCTGACAAACACACCCCTCCGAGCCATAACCACCCTGCCTAAAATAAATGACTCATTTGAAATGACTCAGGGGTTTGGGATATTTCAAATGACTGATTTGAAATTAGTCATTTGGAAAATCTGTTTATAACTAAGTATTCTACGCCTGAAATGTAGAAAGGAATACTGAATCAAACATTGATTGTTGGAATTTCTTTCAAGTTTCCCGAATGAATCATTTCAAATGAGTCACATCAAATGAGTCATTTCGAATGATTCATTTCTATCTTTCTTCAAATGAGTCATCTCAAATATCCCAAATCCCTGAGTCATTTCAAATGAGTCATTTATTTTAGGTAGGGCAAGCAGAATACACAAAGTAACGCTAAAAAATACGTTTTTTTCACACGACAGTTACAAACTCAGGAAATTATAACAAACTCTCTCGATCTCACCAATCGAAATACCAAACTCACCGCTACCCAATTTTTCCGGGGTGTACACGAATTCTGAAACATGTTGTATATGTATACACGACTTTTCAACATGGGCCCATACTGACAATGCTAATCTCCATAGCTATACCTCGCGATAGGAGGCCTACGGGACTACACCCTAGGAGATATCTTCGTTTCTCACCAAGACTAGATAATCCCCAAAGTGTCATCAAGATCCGTGTTCCGCAAGTTGGACCTCCCCTTGTTAGTCGAATCTAGAGTTGATTACGTGGTTCACGGAGATCAGAAAGAAAATTCCTACCAGATGTCCGGACAACGTCTTCATACTCCTTGCTTGTGCTTGTTACTAGACAACTAAGGAACATTGATCTCCGCTGTAAGATGTCTATCTTGATGGTTGAAATCTCAACAGGCTCATTCCAATGAAGCCTATTTCCATGTATAAGTCCGTGCTTGAAAAGAGATATCCACAGGGTTCCAATATTGAATATATTTAACACTCTATCTCAAGGCTTATATGAGTAATTCCGTGAAAACTTTGAAAAAACGTGTGCTACTTACGAACCCTTGAAATGCTTGGAGAAGAAATGGTCCCAGTTATTTCAGACGTATTTTTCAGTGTTCTTTTTGTCGCAATCATTATTAGTTTTTTGGTCTAAGGTCAGCCAAAAAAATTATCAAGAAAGGGTTCCATATGTCAGTTCCGTGTCATTTCGCTTTTCTTTTTCCTGCGTTTATGAGTGTGAAGGGCCGATGCAGGGCTCGTTTGAGATTCAGGTGAGCTAATACATCAAATATAATATATTGAGCACCAAATTTCACTGCTGAGCTTAAAGATCACTTTTTGTGTGCATGGCGAGCACTTGCATTCTATCACCTGATTTCAACAAGAATTTTACCCACTTAGTTTTCCCCGATAAAAGTTAATTTGCCTCATTCCAGGCCTTTCCGTGCCAGTTTTCTCATAAATCATCGTCAGGTATAACTTTTCCATGCACCAAAGTCTCGAAAAAAATTGGTTTGCACACTTTGGGGAGTCCTTTTTTGCGAAAATCTACTTTTTGCAAAATTTTTCTTTCGATCATTCATTATTCCTTTCGATTCGGGAATTCGAGGTTGGAATACTATAGGCAAAAAATTGATTCATAATCTCTGATCGTATGTGTAGGGCGATCAAAGCGCCATCAATTTTGCGAAAAATATGGGTCCCGCTCCGGACTGGCCTTAATTACATCGCTAGACGGAACCCTTAGAAAATCAGGGAGTAGAAGCTTCTTGGACGTGGACTCTGCGCAGACTTGTAGTATTTTGTCTCAAAACAGAAACATTTGGGAGAACCTACATTTACGCAATGGATCTCCGCGCGAGTTTATTTTGTCCTGACTCACTAATTTCTGGTCAGCTCAATTTCTGGAGCTGAAACTGACGGATGAAATTGGAAATACCACGATACTCGGCGCTTTTTCAGGATCAAAAAGAAATTACAATATGCACTACACACGGATTTGCAACTTCTTTAAGACAACTAATTAAGAACATAGAATTTCAAGGATCGTAACAAGTGGTGGATTGTTCGGAACACATCGAAGAATTTCCATGCTCTTTGAACTCCGGCTACGAATAGCCGCGGAATGGCGTAGTATTTTGATTTCTTCTGATTTCTGAAAATTGTGATTCAAAGCAGTAGCAAAACCTTTCTAGAATCAAATACCTAAAATTGCGTTGTATCCATAGCAATTGAGGGGGTGGGTGGAAAAAGGGCGTAACCGCCATTATGCCCTTCTTCCGGACATCGCTTTTTTTGAGACCCTATACTACGATCTATGACCCCCCGAAATTCGTTTTTCGTAAGACCCCGAAAACCGTCTGGCAGATAAAACCGTCGTTAATGCGACGATAAAATGTTAAAAGGACGTAACAGCTATGATATAATGTTAAAAGGGCGTAACTGCTGGGATAACATTTCAAAGATGAGTCTTAATTTTTTGCTCAGCCCAACAGGATTTGGGAATAGGGCTTGAGTACCTGATTGAAAAGGTTCAAAAGGGCGTAATCACTCTGTAACAGGGCGGATCTGGAAAAAGGGCCTAATCACCGAGGAAAAATTTTATAAAAATTCTCCAGAGCCTGGAAACGCTTTTCCACCTAATATAACGATGAAAACATGTTGTTTTACCTTCAAATTGAGTGTTTCTACCCTTCCCTAGAGAAAAAATTTCTCGTCATTTTCACTCGACTGATGGAAGCTTTTCGTGTCCATAGAGCCGTGGAGCATGAATCGAACCACCCCCTAGTAATCAGATATCTTTCAGAACATGCCCAGGAACACTCTTAAAAAATTTGGAGACAATTGGACTTGATCGTGAGATTCAATTCCACTTTTTGTGAGGGAAAAATGCCGAAATTGGGCCCTGTATTCGGGAAAAGGGCGTAATTGCTTTTTTTGAAATTGCTGATAAAAGCTCAGAATCAAATTTCATCCCCCGGCTCGGGTTGGGCTATTTCAAGAATGCTATCTAGTCAGCTAAATAAGTCAGCTCAACTCCTCCAATTATGTCTCTAGCGGTATCCATCAAGTTTTTATTGATTTTCTCAAAATGACCGTTTTGCAGTTACGCCCTTTTTCCACCCACCGCCTCAATTATGATTGCGAGTGACTGTAATAAGCTTGAAAATAATCCTCAAGACCCCTATTTCAAACATTTTTTATGAGGTTAACAGTTTACGAGTTTTCCAAGATTCCTCAAAAATCATTGAGCAATGCACATTTGAGTATTTTAGCCAGATAATGCACACTTTTGTCCCGAAAATTCAGAAATTGAGTGCACCGACTTTTTCCACTCGTTTCTGAAATATTGAGTATCAAATGTCATGAAACGCATGATGAAGGATAGTTTTAATTGGGTGTTTTTCGTCTCATTGATTATCAGGAAGTTCTTTTGAGCCCATACAACTAAAATACACGGAGCTGCAAAAATAATGTAGTAGACGCAAAAATTCTCGTAAAAACTTCTCGGCGCGGATTTCATCTATTTCCATCCCATACTAGTGGATTAAATTGTATTTGACCCAATAAATCAACATTAAGGATATAGTAACGTTGGGTCTACAGAATTGACTAAGTTGATGATGTGGCTAATTTTCGGCTATAAATATATCACTTGTGAGCTGTCTTTCAAAGAAAGAAAGGCACGAGGTGAGTATAAGGTATCCTTCAGAAGAGATTTTTCTACAAGTTCTCCCCTATCTCAAGATAGAGCTATATTACACTCATGAGAGCACTCAAATTCTGATGAAAGGGGCAAGTAAGAATGAAGATCTGGTCCATTAGTCAATTTTCGACTAATGCTAGTATTTTAGAGTATCTCTCACGAAACAAAACTATTCAAATGTCATTTGGATATCACGTTTGATATTCGATAGTTGCATTTTGACCCCAGAACTCGAAACCATTTTCTGTGTCTTCCTGAAGGAGGTAATATTCACGTCTCATTGGTGGGATGTGAGTAACTTTTAGTGATGTATACACAATTTTCGAAAGCCTTGCCTTAATAAATTTCTACTTAGCACATAATGTATAGGTAAGCACAGCTGTATCCCAGCTTAAACAAGACTGTGTCTCACAAGCTACAGGTATAAGGCGTTCATAGAATAACAGTGCTCGGTGTTGTGATATTAGTCCCGTGTTATCCAGACCTTGTCACACACAACAGCTTTGCAGTTTCTTCGTGAGAATGGTAACGTGAATTGTGACACCAGATGAGCTCATTAGACATTCTAAACAGCTCATCCAAGAAAATCGTACATCAGACTTGAAAAGGATACGAATTACATGCAACAGGTAATGACCATTTGTAATCGACCCAAACTTTTTGTCATTAATACCCCCGAAACTTGCATAAAATTCGCGTCGGTGATGTGTATCCGAGATATTCTTATCAAGTCATGCTGGTATCATTCAACTCAGATTCCCTTTCTGGTTAATAGTTGAAAGCAATCTCATCAACAATAAATATTTCAACCGTGCAAACTTGAATTCTCAAAAATCTTGACGCAATCATTGAAAAGTGAGCAGTTAGTAATTCATGAGAGTTATTCGGTTGTGTGTGCGCGTGCGTGTGTGTGTGGGGGGGGGGGGGGGGTGGGGCGTGTGCCCGTTTTAAAGAGTAGTACTCATAACTTTTGGGCACTCGAGTTGTGAGGAATACATCTATTCTTCTACAATGATTTTTATAAAAACTGGCACACATCAGTTTTGCCTCGAGTTCTCTTCTCTTCATCGTATCATTCACGAAACGCAACAACATCTTCAAGATATAATAAAAGATTTTCTGCGCCATTCATCTGTCTGATTAGGCGTAGCAAATGAAAATTTCGCTAAAATGAATATGATTTGAATTCTTGTAGCGTCAGATATGGAATCATTCAAAACTATGGTTTCACAATCCAACGTTGACAACTGGTGTCAAACGAGCATCGAAGTTGCAGAGTGTAATTATGCATGGTCCATAGTCAACTTCAGTTTTTGCAAGGAGAAACCTGGCGAAGCTCTCGAATCTTCGGTACGTGAACTGTACAATATTATTGGTCCCGCATTGAGCAGTGATCAAATTGATGATGGCGAACTATGCAGTGCTATCATCACATGAGATCCTCTTGTTAGGCAAGGTCAAAAAATTAGATTCCCTCCGCGATGAAGTATATGATTCTAGAGCTAAAATGAGGTAACACGTGTTTTTTTGTTAAGCCCAGATCGACTTTGCATCGGAGCTAAGAAAATTTCCAGTTTTGAGCCGAAAATTGAGATTGGCATTCTGAAATTGGTTAAAGCTCCACAAATTTGCTTCCAATGGGTATTTCGAGATGGGGCTTGATGGGGAATATCAAATACAACGTATTCTACTAGAGTATAGAATCCTATGGTGCTCAGAATTCCACATAGAGTCCCAGAAAGCGACAACTTGATGGAAAATGAGAAAAATGCAATTACTCAAAAACATAGATTCGTATCCCTTTGAATTTGTTTTAGAGTACTCCGAACGATGTCGAACATAATTCATTGACTCTGATTGGCGATAAAAATTCGTGGGAGGTGCTAAAAATAATTTTCTGGAGAAAAAATTTCAAAAGCCGAGTTATTGTTGAAATTTGGTAACAACTCTCGTGGAAAGGTCTCTTCCAAGAGGATCGTAATCCCATGGAAGTGTCCCAAGATGATCAATTTCGGAATCTATCGTGAAATTGAGCTGTGATCACTCAAATAAGGAATTCAGCGATAGATCCCGAAATTGATCATCTTGGGACATTTCCATGGGATTACGATACTCTTGGCAGAGGAAATAGACCTTTCCACAATAGTTGTTATCGAATTTTAGCAATAATTTGACCTCTCACGAATTTTTAGCGTCTATCAGATTCAATGCATTATGTTTGACATCGTTCAGAGTACTCTAAAAACAATAAAAAGGGATACGAATCTATGTTTTTGAGTAATTCCATTTCCTCATCTTTCATCAAGTAGTCGCTTTCTGGGACTCTATGTAAAATTCTGAGCACCATAGGATTCTACTCTAGTAGAAAACGTTGTGTTTGATATTACCCATCAAACCCCAGAGCTTTAAGTAATTTCAGAATGCCAATCTCAATTTTCGGCTCTCAATTGGACATTCGTTTAGGTCCGATGCAGAGTTGATCTGGACCAAACGAAAAAACACGTATCACTTCATTTTAGCTCTAGAATCATATGCTTCATCGCGGAGGGAATATAATACTTTGACCTCACTTCATTGTACTGTCTCAACTGAAATTGCCCCGTTGAGGAATTCGTTCATATTCTCATCTTTGTTTGCCTATGCATTGATACATTTCATCAACCAAAACGATGATGTCGTTCAAGGAATTTTGTTAAACTAAACTTTGAAAGATTTATTTATGATCTCGAAAATGAGCTCGAAAATAGTGATGACTCGCCCTATAAATGTAACTACGATGCCTGATCTATAACATTCGGGGAGAACTTAAGATTCTATAGTATGAGATGAAGATTCCTTGACCATGTTCCGTTGATCTCATTTTCTTTTGAGATTAATAATGATGATGGCTTTCGGTCTATAAGGAGCTTGTTCGTTGCTATTTCAACACAAAACGGTTGCGGGATTTGAACTACATGAGAGAAATAATCGTATTTTTATGCTTACACAGCCCTTTGAGGATTCATGAATCCTCTGATTTTTCTCCATGTTGAACACGCCTGAGGTGAATACTAACCATATCTAAACAAGAAGGAAGTGTGACGTATAGCCAATGATATTAAATTTGTAGATCGTCATTGAAGAACTAGTTTTTTTATTTCTCTATCGTTGACCTCGGACTTGAGGCCATTTTTAATGAGAAATTATCGATCGTGGTTTGATCGTTGAGATGTTGATCAAAGAAAAAGAAAAAATGCATTCGACTGACACCGTGAAAAAAGTGCCTCAGCCCAGAATTGAACTGGGAACCTTCTTCTTGTCGGGAAGATGCTCTATCATTGAGCTATATATGTGACGTATAGTCTTCATCATTTGATCATTCTCTGTAACTGTGAGGCTCCCGATAAGAGGGTTCATTCCGAAAGATCAATTCTTGTGCAAGGCTTTGCATAAGAAAATCGATCAGTTCCAATTTTCGAGGACACATAACGGATCATATCAATGCTGAGTACAAACTCTTTGAATATTCACTATACAATTTTTCTCTTTGTTTATTAGTACCTTCATTTCTCACCAGGTCTTACATAAAAAGTTCCCAGTGGTGAAACGGAGAAGGGAGGTCAGAATATTCTGCCCGATTCACTAAGCACAAACATCTTTTGGTTAAAGTAGTTTGCAAATATCTAGCATCTTTTCGGGTTCTGAAGCGTCTTTTAGTGTATCAACTGATAACTGAAGTATCTAAGTGCTTCAAATCATACGATCAATCTCTCGGCAGTATCTCTTTTAGCTTGGTTTGTAGTTGATAGTCAAGAGCCTTCATTGACACTGTTTTCAGGTTTTTTGGGCGCCGGGACACGAGGGGCTCAAGTGGCGTCTGATGCTGTACCCCTCTGGCAACAACCAGCAGAATCAAGAATTCGTATCGGTATTTCTGCATCTAGTGGCGAGTGACCAGGCCTCGTTGCGAGTGGACTTCGGCTTCCATTTAATCAACGCCTCGGGTCGCAAGTTCAACGAACGTCGAACAGATCCCGAAGAGAAGTGGACCTTCCACCAGGATCGCCAGTCGGGCTTTCCACGTTTCGCGAGTAGGCGTTCGCTGACCAACCTGCTGGCCTCGTGCAACGACGAGCTGCGACTTCGCTGTCGGGTGCGTTCGAGTACCGGACATTTGCGTCGCGAGGCTTCTCCGGCATGCTCGGCGACTCGAGAACGCGTTCCCGGCAATTTCGAGGGCCTCTCTCGCGACCTGGCCAGGCTGCTCGACGACGACCAATTTCGGACGAGCTGCGACGCTAGGCTCGAGGCAGGACGAGGCGAGAGCGCCGTCGAGGTTGGAGCGCACCGAGCCGTGCTCGCCTGTCGCAGCCCCGTGTTCGAGGCGATGTTCGGCCACGAGATGATCGAGCGTCGCGAGGGCGTGGTGCGGATGCCCGACCTCAGCCCCCACGTGCTCAGAGCCATGCTGCGCTTCGTTTACACGGGCGAGCTGCATCTCACCCATGGCAACGAGACCGAGAGATGCCACCCAGCCGAGCTTCTCGCCGCTGCAGACAAGTACGCTATCGAGGGCCTGAAGGAAGTTTGCGAAAAGATGCTACTGGAAGAGCTGGACGCGCTGCCGATGCTGCCAAGTCGCAACGACAACGAGTGGGCCAGCAAAACCCTAGAGTGGCTCGCCCTAGCCGAAAGACACCAAGCTCCACGGTTGATGAGGCGAGCCCTGGCGCAGGCGAGGGGACGGCTACCCCGTCTGCTTGAAACGACGGTCTTCAAGAACATCGCTCGCGAGCAGCCTCACCTGGTCGAGCTCATACTGAGGTCAATTGCCGAGCCTTGAGGCCTCGTGTGCTGGATGTCGTCAACTAGATGAGTTCGTTCTGAAAACCGTGCCTTGCTACTCAACTGCTCCTTAGAGGAGGTTGTGGGGGTTCGATACAGAAGGAGCTTGGCATATGACTCAGCTTGCCCTGCAAAAATGACTAGTCTCGAACCAGAGACTTTACAAGGCCAAAGACTTCGCAAGGTACTGACTGTCGAAGGATGAAGATCCAGATTAGGTGTTAATATAGTCTACTAAATATTAGAACGTCCAGCTTAACTTCCAGGAAGAATTGAAATAATAAACATTTCTCATTCCGAATACTAACGTGTAAATTTTTATTGTAATCAAACTTTGCACTCAATTTTACTTTCGTTCCCGAGAATGAGGTCGTTGCAAAGATATCAAGTTCGCGATTCAAGCTCTATACTGAAATGATGGTTTCCATCGGAAGAATTTCAACTGTCGTCTTTCTCCAAGTTTTGCACACACCGAAATAATTTTTCTAAGTACTGCCAATGGGATTTCAGTATGATACGAAGCTAAAAACAAAATAAAGACGTTGTGCCAAATATAATTGATTAAGGATATTCAAATAGAGATCAAAGTAATGGCCCGAGTATTTAATTTCAGTCGAGATCTAATAGACTCGTTGGATCAAGAGTTTCATGCCATTGTGAAGTGTCTTTCTGAGATTCCTCGAAGCTATTCAACTGTTTTAAGATCAGTACGAAATTCTCTCAAATAATTTTAATTTCTCTAGCGTCAAAATTTGAACCTACGCAGAAAATCACAGAGTTTGTCATTGCACCACGATCGTTCATCTCACTGAAAGCGTATCATCAAGAGTGGGTAACAAAATTGAAATATAGATGGCAATGATTGTAGCAGGTTTGGGGTTTTAACTGACCCTTAGTGACCAGGCTACTCTTCGGTTGCGCTTGGAGAAAGGCCCAAGCAATCGTCCTCATTAGGGTTGGGCAGTATCGGCGCGACGACGCTCCATCATGCAACTGGTCACATTGAGAAATTGATGCGCACTCGGATCTGCTCCTGTTCTGCACGCGGCAACCTACATTCGTCCACGCGAGCCTGGATAAATACAGCCCACTGCGCCGATTGAAGATATGCCGTGAAGTACCGTTTCGAGAGCTGCGACTCTTGCTGCAGCCTGATTACATTCGATCGGCTTTTTTGCGCACGCAAGTACTTGTTCCAGCGTCATTACCTTCGTATTTTCGTCCTGACCTTCGCGGAGGCTGGCAACAGCCTTCTCCTTTTCCAAGCTTCAAATTCGATCCGAAAATGGCTTTGCGCCATTTGAACGATTTATTTTGCGTTTGCAGATTGAAAAATGCTGAGCATTTCACCATAACATCAAGATTCAACTGAATAATTCTGAATGGTTAGGCTTGGTTGATTGCCAGGAGTACTGAAAAAAACTAGAGTATGAGGATTATTGCTAAAACTTACAGATTTTGACTATTAACATGTTATCGTGTAGTATAAAATGAATGATTACTTGCTGGACAGACTAGAAATCATTCTGAAAGCTGATCTGTATAATAAAATCAGCGAGTTTCTAGAATATTGCACCTATAGAACTAACAGAGACTGATGCGTGATCTGAAAGAGAGCTTTCTGGTATACAAAAAAATCTAAGTCAGCGGCGTCATTTTATAGTTTGATACACCTTGTACATACAAAAGTAGTCCTCATAACCTTGAATGATTAAAATATCAGCGGCAAAAAAAACTCAAATGATCGATGTCGTTCGCAAGGACTCTGACAACAAGTGGTCAAGCGAGTCTAGCTCGATATATACTTGTTGAAGCGCCTCTCTCGTGCTACATCGGCGTTGCGGAGGAGGTGACAGAGAAATCTGCTAAGCTCCGTGTGAAAAGCACTAAGCTCGTAAATTGATCGAGCGATAGTCTTTCACGTATGATTGCCGCGCATTATCTCGCGATGTAACGGGACAGTAACGAGTTGAGAACCGATACCGAATTCACATTGGCGCAAAGCGTTATTATAAGGCACAGCCTGGGTCCAACACTGCGCGTGATGCATGACGGCACACATATTATCCTCGACGCGCGAGCATCCACTTCACGCCTTCGGTGAAACGCAAATGAAGCCCGTGAGGATGCATGGTAAGCATAGGTTTAGAGGAATCTGTGCATCGTCACTTGAGAGTGAAATTTGATGCGCGAAAAAATAGCCAGAGAGAAATTTATGTATTAATTGCCAGCGTGAGCATTTTCAGACATCACCTCGCGGCGCACGATTCTTCATCGTCGCTTCATCGTCGTGCCATTGGTCGGATATTCCTGTATTTTGGTAAATTTTCCCTCGCGGCAGCCGTGTTTATTTCAAATGAGGCTCATCAGTGTGTATCTGTGTATATTGACAATGCCTCTGCAACGTGAAAGCATCTTCCGCTGACATGCTGCAGGCAAAAAACCATGATTTGCGCGGGCGGTTTGATGACAACGGTGATTTGGCCGTCTCAGAGCCATGATGCATCAAGCGATTCAGGGTTTTCACTATCGCGCATGCAAATAAAAGACTGCCGTCGAGAATTCAAGATCGAGCTTTCTTCTCTCAAACGTTGTTTTACTATGTCAAATATTCTCCAATCTTACCACGTGATCATGACAAAGAGCAGTTGCAACCAAATGTGATCACGTGATTGAAATTGAAATTTTTACGCCATGATCGGAATGGCCTGTATTATTTCTGTGAGCTGCATTCAAGTGTAAATCCATGCCTATTCATGGCGTATGACCACATCATCTCGATCAATCATGGAATTAGCGAGCAAATCAAAGCGCTGTGCACCAAGTAACGATGAACAAAAGTCATTGGTCTCAAAATCGAGGAAGGATTGAGATGTCGGAAAATGACTCAAATCGCTTGCAAAAAAAATTGGACTCAGAGTTGGAGAAAAGTTGATTCGTCATTTCATGACTTGAAAGAATGTAGAAATGTCTTGATATAAATTTCACGAGATAAATCGGGTATGGAGAAAGTATGTATGCATGCACGTTTCCATTTTGTGAGAACGTGTCTGGCTACTTTGTCTGTAAACGCTTTCTAGCAAGATCAAGTCTACTCGCCTCATTAATAACATTCGTCCAAATGGAATAACTATTCATAAGGTTACTCATTTTTCTTGGTGGTTCACGCGTAAAAATCGCATGAGATGGTGAATTGCCTTCAAAAAATGGGAAGAAGTGAGTATGGAATGTCACTTTCAGCACTCCTGCAACTTTCGATAAGTTGCAGTTGTGAGATAGGCGGCAGTTCCAACGTCTTCAGTCCTCGTTTGGCTACATCATTTTTTTGGGGGAAGGAATCATCTATTGAATAGAATCACATTCACGTGGTCTGGCCATTTTCGATCATAAGATTATTGGATAACAGTAGTAGCATCAAATGATGCGAAAATTCCTGTGAGGTGGTGAGAAAAAGCCGCTTTCGATCTCTCTAAAGAGTAAGGGTTGTTTTCGGCACAGCCAATTTTTACCAAATTTTCCATCCAATTCAATACTTTCTTGAACAAAATTTCTTTCATCTGTATCAATCTTACAAAATCTCATTCCTATCGCCAAAATTAATCGGTTATAGGTAACTTCTTCTCTCCCAAAGGCCTCCACAACCTGAAGGACCCACCTTTGCGTACCATTGTCTCTGTATATGTGTTGTTTTTGCCCCGACTCGCTTTTTCTTCTACCATTTACCTGATCAACTTTTCGCTGCCTAGGAGTGACAGAGAATCATTCAAAGATGAGGCCAAAGATTTGGCAGCTCTCATTCCTCATTTGTATTCGATAGCATTTTTTGACTGAAATGGCTAAAGTATCGTTATTTCATGGTAAAACATTTTTTTGCACCATGGTCATACGAAAATTTGGGATACCTAAACTATACATTTTTTCGTCAAAATCAAAGAATTAGTTGGTGCTGAAGTTTTATTCAACCTCTGTAAGCCTCAATTTTTTAAAAATTGAGAAATTTTCGGTTAAAACTTGATTTTGATCATCTTCAAAGCAACTTTATTATCATTTCGTCTCAACCAAATGATAGATCTTGCCAAAACAAGCCTATTTCAGATGCCTCAAACACCCCAAGTGAGCACCCTCAAAGATATGATTAAAAATATAGGAATTAGTACATTTCGATACGAGGGCGGGAATGTTGGTTTCTGCACAACGAGTGATATTTCCCGGCCCGAGCCCAAGGCGATGGTCGGAATCATCATGAGAACGCAGAAACCACCCCGTCCGAGTGCCGAATACTATTTTTCCATCAGCTGTGCGAGGAACAAAACAAAAAATCCACAGAAGATGAGAATTGTACATTTCGAGACAAGGGTGTAAAAACTTTTGTTCGCGTCCGAGTGCCGAGTTTCCGGCCCGAGCCGTAGGCGAGAGTCGGAATCATCACGAAGATGCGAAGTATAAGTTTGACACCCATGTATCGAACTGTGTTTTTTGACAAACTGTGAGAGAAAGTGGAAAATCAATGCAAAATAGTTACTTTCTCGCACAGTGTGTGAAAAAGTTCTTATACTCTTGTATCGAAATGTACTGTTTTCACCATTTATTTTTTTCCAGATCTCCCTCGACAACTGTCTACCCAAGATTCAATGATCCAAAGACATACTTTTTGAGCAACGTCAATCGATTGATTGATTCCGATTTTCATTGAAATCCGTAGAACATGACTGATGAAAAGGTTTTAAAAAAAAAAAAAAAAATCTTCACCAAAAACTCCACTTTAATCATCTTTGCGCTAATTGCATACAAATTTTGTCTCGACCAACCGATATATCTTGCTAGAGGAGCTCTTGCCCAAACCCCCTGGATAAGCTTCCTGAAAACGTGGGCTCAGAATGTAAGGAATCTTTCTTTTAAATATCGATTCTCCTTATCTCTTTCTCTACGATTAATTTATTCAACTCCTAATGACCCAAAAAGATACTGTTGTCCCATTCTAAATTAATCGGTTGATACCGAGTTCCATTGAAATCCGGCTAAACCAAAGGAACTCACTTTTTGTATTCCGGACGCTCGACCTTCGGCTCCACCTTGACTTTCCATTTTCAACATGATTGAAATTAAATTCTTTTTCACTGAATTAGAAATGCGAGATTTTTTCTATTTGTTATCAGAAACCCATTATGAGAGAGATTTTTGTTAATCTTTTTTAGCAACGAATTCTTCCTGACAATTTTTCAAAGTCTTGGAATTCCACTCGTTCCACACTCAATGCCGAGTAAAAGCATGGGCTTCTTCAAAGGATTTCTCTAATGTTTTCATCTGGTTTAGTTTGTGTACCATTGACTCGAATCGGATATGCGATAATGTCAAAAACTCTTATAATCGTAGAATAAAAATCACCAATGAGATTTGATTAATTCAAACCAGAGATGAGCTCTTTGCAAAGTAAATTTGGGCTCACCAAAATGAGCAGGTGTTTCCACGAGGTGGAGCCGGCGAACGTGGATGGAGCTGGTGTTCGAATCTGTAGCGCGTTACACAGAAGAGAAAGAGAGCGGAGAGAGAGAGAGAGAGAGAGAGAGATATCCTGCATAGGTTCTCAGCTCGGTTCTCGGGATTGGTCTGATGGCGAGAGAGTTGCTCCGCAAAGCCGCGAGTGGTCGCGACAAGGTGAGCGGTACCACGCGCAGGGCTCGCTCAGTGCACCGGCTGCAGTTCGGCGAGTCGCGTGCGCGCGCGCCACAAATGCACCTGTTCGTATCATCCGAACTTGGCGCACTCCTCCTATTTTTCCCTCCCAATTATCATCAGTGCAGTGCTCATTCGTTTACCAGATCGCCCAGTGTGATGACCAATACATCAAGTGTGCATCGATAAACCCGCTGTTGTTCTCGAGTTTTTGGTATCAGTGGCAAAGCAGCGCTGCAGATCGACGATTCATCGTGCCGCAGATTTATTCAACAGTCGTGTCCCATCCGCGGAAGGTAAAGCTATTCATAAATCTAACTCATCGCAGGTGGTGCAGTTGAAGTGCGATGGGTGTCAATACGCGCGAATGACAACTGAAATTCGTATTGGTGACAGTGATAGCTTAGACGAGGCGATTATAACACTTATTGATAGCTCGCTTGCCCTCGAGCGCACCTTCGTGCATGCATGCCGCTGCGGCCGTGGCGGCGGTGCCCGAGGAGCCGAGCCGCCGCGCAACGCGACATTGACACACATTCACGCGATCGCGCGCCTTCCCACGTGCTTGCGGTGAGAGCTTGCGACCGGCTTACCACTCTGTCTACACTCACCCCTTCTATTGACCGCTGAAGAATTTCATCGACTATCCTCAATCCGGGTATTTTTTCGACGCTTGCATAGAGTTCGTAGCGCCAAGTTCTAAGCCCTCGATACGCTGATACCGATACCGATATGTCGCCGTATTAGAGTATTAGAGGGAACTGTAACATACATCACGAGCCTGTTTTTGGCGTGATCCAACGTTACGCTCGAATAAAAAAAACCACGTGGTCTTGACAGTTACGATGAAAATAGGGAAGTACAGCTCACCGATGGTCTCGACGGATTTCTGGGACCACGTGAAGTCACGACGTCGAGTACATCGAGGCTGCCACCGTGAATATGCGATTCGGCCATTGAAGCTGGCTGCATGGACTCTCGTAGTATGCCCGCGTGGCTGCCTAACTGTACCCTCAAAACACTATCCCCGTACGCGCCCGTACATCTGTTAAATTGATGCCCATAGGCATATCCGCGGAGCGCTGAACGAAATAGACGAACGAGGCGGTTGTAACGGTGATCACGACGTCCACCTCTCTCTCACTTTCGTCTCATCCATATCCATATTGCGAGATGGAAATACACGTGGGCATGGGCCCGCGGGTCCGGCGAGCGACACAACAACGAATCGGCCCGCGAATCGGAATGACAAGAACCACAGATCGGCGACGGGATACCACCACAGGCTTCGGCCCGCAATCCCTCTATAGTCCAAGACCTGCACACGTACACTTTTATCTCGCTCACGCGTCATCGAGGAAAGAGAGCGAGTCGTATATACTGGATCAAGTGCCCGCACCTTATGGGTACCTAGTCCAATAAGAGAGTGGCTGCAGCTGGCTAGCTCTCTCACACGTTGCCGGTGCGGATAGAGGCGGCCTCGAAACACCCGCGCCGCGAAAAAAGAGCGTGGCTCGTGCTGAGACTATAGCCATATGCACTCGAGAGGCCATTGACAGCCATTGACAGGCATGACTCTGCGCATGAAGCCTGACGAGGAGTAACATCTATAGCTGATGATCTTTGCAAAATTATATTAGGGGTGTCATCCGTGCGCGATACGATACAAGTGCGCTTGAGTATCGCACGCTCGGGGTCAGTGCAAATCACTAAAAGCTCGAACACGCTATTGCGATAAGATTTGCGATTTTGTACCTTGTACCACACATTGACACTCCCACTTCTTGTCCCATCAAAATGCTACTTTTGATGAGGCCAATGACAAGCACTACCTGTTATTAATCAATTAATCATCCATATGCATTCGTCTCTAACTCTTTGCAGAATGGTGTCACATAACACCCGGGTTTGCGCTCGGAATATTTATAAATGGCGATTAAACATAAATGGAACAATCAAATGTAAAAATTCTTTTTGGGAACCATTCAACACTTACTCAGGTATGAATCCCTCATCGAATCACTTGTCCCGAACTATTTCTTGAAGCAGTACAAGTTGATATTCGACGATAAAAATTGTATCATCCAACATGAATGGCCTAACTCGTCGTTTAGCCCAAATCGCAAAGGAATTCGAGGAAAATTGGGGAAAAATGTGTGTATGTCATTGGTTAGGATGTACCAGACGCCCAGTGGTTTCCACTTTTCTGCAATGTGAACAGGGGTGAATGTGAACACCGGGTCGAACCTGGGTAAACCGAGGTGGATGTGCCCACTCAACTGTTTTTGAAATAGCTCGTGGCTATTTTTGTACGTCGGAGAAGATCTCACGAAGGCTAATCTTAAAGGTCGGATCAATAGCTTCAAAGTGAGCTCCAGCAAGATTTTGTACCATCAATCAGGAAAAAACTATCACAAAAACAAAAGTGGACATATTCACTCAGGTGTGGACACATTCATCCCAGTTTACGGTAATCCAATGATTTTTAACTAGACAATTCATTTCAAACTTTGCACCATTAAAATTTTTACATAAGTTGTGAATGGAACTTCACGGTCGTGCTGCACCATAGTTTATGGATTTTCTGAGTTGGCTTATCAGTGGCTAAAATCTTTTCTCATGGAGAGGGTGCAAATTCTTAGGATTGCGTATGGCAATGAATGCTCGGCTCCACTCATTAGGCAGGCAAGAGTTTTGCAAGGTTCGAAAGCTGGTCCTCCCTTCTATTCTATCTTCGCCAACGACGCAGCTTCAGTCTGTAAATTGCATTTTAATGCTGATGATATCATCATCTATTATTGCGGGTATATCAATGTCGTTGAAAGATTTATTCAAGACTTGGGCAATCCCAAACGGTCTCAAACTTCGTACCAAAATGACAGTCGTCGAATGGTTTGGCTCATGATTCTTTATTAACAAATTGAAAAATCTAAATGTCCCACCATTGAAGATAGGCGAGTGGAATATTGTGAGACGATAAAATTGCTGGGTGTCACCCTTGATAGCTGCCTCACAATGCACAACCAATGCTGTTATACAATAAGAAACTTTGCTTCGTTAAGCAAACTACGTAAGTATAGTGATTTCATGCCTCAGGAAACGAGGCTTCGATTGAGGAAATCCCTCGTTTTTCTCTCCTCACTTAGAGTAGCATCGGGGTTAGTCTTTCGATCTTCCCCAATAGAGCTCACCACTAAACCCAATTGCTGTAAAAATGCAGCACTTCGTTTTGTAGTATCGTGCAAAAAGTCAGGTCACTGCATCTTACCTGGGTATCATGAGTATCAGATTTATGCCTTATGCTATGCAACAAGATTACCTCTGTCTATACGCCAGCCGGCCAGTGTATTAAGATTGCCAGAACCGGAGTATTTGAATACTGAAATTCAGACCGGAGAATGAAGTAAGTTCAAAAAGGTGCTACAAATATGAGCTCGTAGTTCCGTCTTGGTCGAGATCCACGTATCGAGACTCATTTTTTATTGCAAGTAGAGGAGAGTGGGGCGAATTCGGAATGGTGCAAAATTGGATAAGTGAGATAGCTAGGTCAGGATAGATTCTGGGATTTCGCTGCGTACATACATTTTCAACAGCATCACAAACAATGAATTATGGCAGCTTCTGATCAATACGTTGTGTAACTTCGGTATCCAACTTCATTTTGTTTATTTTCATTCGATCTTATGAATTTTTGTCATCAGGAGTGAGCTCGAGTCACGAATTGAGTAAGGGATAGTATTCTCTGAAATCTATAATATTTATTGCTGTTGCAAACATGCCTCTGTGTATCTCGTTTATCTAAGGATCAAACATCGTTGAATTGTTAATGAAAATTGTATATATTTTTATACTCTTTTTTTGGTATTTCGCATGAATATTATTGCTCTATCTTTTCCCCTTGTAACTCTTATATAATGATCTTGCTTGAGTCCTAGATTCGAGAAAATGGCCTGGACAAATATTTGTATTGATTATAAAGCACGCAGCCTCGACTACATTGGACCTGGAGTCCACAGTTGAATAGAATTCTATTCTATTCTATTCTATTCTATATGCAGGCAACGGCGAGAGCTTCTGATAGCGTCCCTTGCTTTCAATGAAATCTCAGATAGAGATCGGTGCCTAATTTTCTCCCAATTGATATTTCATCCCTTCGAACCTCTACTCGTCACATTTCCCCTCCACTACACAATTCCACGCCACGAACTGGCACTTTGGAAGATTCCTCTCACATGTCTAAATGCACCAGCTCTCGTATGCCAAAAACAGCGTTTAGTAGTAAATTTGTGGACACAGTCTGAAACGTGCAATGTAAGGTAAATTACTCTTTGAAAAAACCAGAAATTGGTGTATTAGAAGAGCACACGAAGACAATCTTATTTTGAAATTTTGAATCGTTAGCTGATTCATGATGCATTTATAATTATCTTGAAAAAAGCTCGAGCTTGATATGTGGTCACCATTATTTTCAATGGAGATCCTGTCTACCAATTCCGTATTATAGTTCTTTGCTTGATCAGTCAATTGTTTGGACATGAGTTCTTGTTCCCTGCTTTCTGCATTTTAAGTGCATATTGCTACATCTATTAAAATTTGAAGGTCACCTTGATATGCTCATTGAATTCATACGGTGTGCCAGTAAAGCCTCACAGAAATCAGCCTAATGTGTACTACTTGACTCGATCGCGCGAAATTCAAATCTATTAAATGCTTGAATCGGCGTATGCGATCAATTTTAACTAATATCAGCAAACTGTGCTGGTTAAAATTGATCGCATACGCCTATATTAATCAGCCTATATCGATGATGACTAGCCTTACTGTCTCTCTCGCTACAGCTCGTTGGGCTTGTGAATGTTCTTGATAAGTCTGACACCCCTGAAATGTTCCCGTCAGCTCGAAGATGATATTTGTGAAATAATGGGGATGATCAATTGATGGTATTAAAAAAAGGTTTCTCATGAAGTTTGTAAAAATGACATATTATTATTGAACTGGTGCCGCTAAAAGTTATGAACACCCGCCGGCCCGTCTAGCCACCCACTCATCAACCTGTTCACCCACCCACCCGGCCATCAACTTACCCACCTACTGAACCTCCCACGCTCCCATCCATAACCCACACGGCCGCGTATTATGTTTTAGCCGTGCATTCAAGCCCAGCCCAGGGTAAACCAGACCATCCCAGACCATTTCAGACCGTGCGAGGCCGTCCCCGATCGTATCAGACCATCGGAGACGATTTCACACCGTACCAATCCACACATGAACGACTTAGATCGTAGTAGACCAATCTCGACCGTACTAGACCGTTCCAAACCATTTAAGATCGTGCCAGGCCGTCCAAATCGTTCCAGATCATTTCAGACTCTGACAGACCATTCCAGATTACCTGAGATCCTCCCAGAGCGTTTCGGACCATCCCAAATCGTACCTCACCGTTTCAGACCATCCCACACCATCTCAGGCCGTACGAGACCGGACCCTCAAGGACTTTTTTACAATTTTACGCGAATCTTTGTTTATCTATTTATTTTACGTATACTCGTGGATCAAAATAAAACTTATAGCATTTAAAAAAGCTCCTCAAGAGTTTCGAAATTCGTTTTTGAAAATCATTCTACGTCATCCCTTTACCAGAAAACTTTATATTATCTTGAAGGAAACTCCGGATTCTTCGGTGGTTGTTCCCGTGGCTGAGTATCAGATTCGACAAATGAGAGTAAATAACACAGATGAGAGAAATTTCGAGACAGGTACAGGATAAATGGGTAGACTATCGTTGGAGAATGAGGTCGTACAGGAGTGAGTGAATCTGTAACAGTGTATGCCTTGAGGATCTAATTTACTTGTGTCATCTAGAGGGGGTGGGGGGAGGGGTATGGAAAAATTCCATGCTTCCATCACAGTATTAGGTTGTTTAGCACAATGTCAACGAACTCGAAGCAAAGAAAACAGGTATCAGCCTCGAATAACTCAACATATCCAACACTAATCTACGGCTTTGATTGGGAAACTACGGATATCATTCCGACTCAATCTTCATGGAGCAACTCCATCGAGTCCGCACAAACCAAGTGACAATTAGAAAGGTTTGAAGTGAGAAAGTACGGATGGCCGATCTCTTCGCTTCGAGCAGCTGGATTTTGCCCACAAGCAAAAGCACCCAAGGTGTATATCCCCACGTATGCGTTGCAGCACTGTATGGATGGTCCAGCTTTTCCGTAGCTCTCGGTGAAGGCATAGATTCACCTACTTCGTTGACCTGTTGCGGCGTTGGTATTTTCAATACAAGCTTCGGTCCCAAACAATCCTTCTGCGCAGAGGTTGATGCTCAGAATCGACGAAAGAAGGCTCATTATCCTCATCTCAGGGAGTACATCTCTTCTGTACATTACCTATATTATTGTACGCGGGCAGTTCGAGACGCGGAAAATAGTGACGCTAGCTCAGAAAGGCATGCAAGCGCAAGGAGAAAAGTGACACGCTGCAGTCTCGCATGCCGATCCGCAGCTTGGGGGGCATACCTCGGCGCGAAAGCCCTCTCGATTTGAGTAGAACGCATTCATACAAACTGGTGGCTGCGAGACAAGCCCGACGTTAGCGTTATGCATTTATGCAGGAGCCTGTTGCATGGCATACGTGAATATTTACTGTCTGCAGACCATACGGACGCGCTAATTTATGATTGATTATCCATTCACCCAGATCGATAGCGCGCAAACCCTGCGGAGACGAATGTATATATACGTTCACCATTACCACAACGCTCTGCGCCGGAAGAGGAAAACGAGTCCGATACGATACGAGCGCGTGCCACGCGGAAATCGCGTGCGCTCGCAGGAGGACTTGTGTACGGTACGCGTGGGATATTATATAGCAAGAGCAGGACGAGAGGAGTGAGATTCCAGGTCAGACGGCCGATTCGTGAGAGGAGAAGCATTCACCAGAGCTTTGCTGAGCTACTCTGCGCGAGGTGCATTGCACGCCGGCGTTGGGCCGTCTTCTCATCTTCTTCCGAGCGATGCGCTTCTCGTCGCCAGTGCGCATCGCATCGCTGAATTATGTCACTGCACCGCCTGCGGCGAGGTTGCAATTGCTCGGTGAAATCCGAATGCGACCACGATGTTGTCTTTCACGCTGCCAAAGTATCCATGGTTGTTTCGAATTCATATCGCCCGCGACGAACACTCCGCACGGCTCGATTTCGTTTCATCTCTCACGCACGACGAGATCGGCACGTCCCGCTCGCTCGTGACTCGAAAAATCATTCGCTTTCTGCTCGCAGCATGACGCTGTCGTGTATCGGCCTCTGAAGAAAACTGCTTTGCAAGCAAGTAGATCAGAAATGCGGTCCCAAGGGAGAGAGTGGTGCGAGAAGGCTTGACAGGGGTGTACGCGATTTATTTTGCCCGTGTATGAATGACGCTGATACACCTGACAGAAATTAGGCCAAGCGACTAGGACGCATCGCATGAACGTCTCCTTGTGCGCATTTCGATTTATTGATGTGAGAAAGCTGAGAGTGAACGTAGTTTTCCGTGATTATTGCGCTAGGATCGGCGATACGTGTTTAAATAAACATACGAGTGTTGATCTCCTCGCGGGCATGCGGTAGCCGTGCAGCACGGCCGTGAAGTTCCATTCACCATTTATGTGAAAATTTTAATGGTACGAAGTTTGAAATGAGCTGTTTAGTTAATGTTATTGTCCGACTTACACTCGACAACTCAACGTTCAGCCCAAATCATTAGATTATTGCAGAAAAGTGGGTACCACTGGGCGTCTGGTATATCCTAACGTATAATATACACACATTTTGGTTCCAATTTTCCTCGAATGCTTTTGCAATTTGAGCTAAACGACGAGTTGAGACACTCAAGTTAGATGACAACAAGCGTGGCATAACTCGTCGTTTAGCCCAAATCGCAAGAGAATTCGAGGGAAATTGGAACAAAATTTAGCTAGCACGGCTACTGCATGCCCTTAACTGGAGTCTCGCTCTCTCGATTGTGGGTTTTGCAAGGAAATGATAGATCTCTTATCTTTTAGATGATAACCCGTGCGTAATGTAGAAACACGTGCTATGAGTTCAAATGGTATTTTTTCATCTTAGAACGTAAACGTCAACTTTGTGATTCGTGCTTAGAGCTAAGCTGCCGCTCTGTATGTTCTCGGAAGGAAAGACTTTCTTGTCACCTACAATAATGAATGACAAGATCAATAATGGATGGCCATAAAACAAAATAATGTTGTAGATATTTGATTGTTCATCCTTGTTCCTTTGGTTAAATGATAATCCATATTAATTTTTCTTTGTAAACTGAAAAAAAATTAAAACAACATGAGCTAATAAGTAAAATCGATTGTTTTTACCGTATTGTTCAGAATCACAGATTGGTCAATCAAATAGTCGGATTTTCTAGAATGTATCTCACAACCGTTTCTCACAATGGAAAATATGAACAATCGTGGATATCTTGTTCAACAATATGACCACCCTAAACCCTATACCCCCCAAAATTGACCAACTTCCAAATGTACAGTGTCGTCATTTGCAAGAGTTATACATCAGCGGTTTGCATGGATATAAATATTCTGCATCTATTGGCATACTTACCGATATTGTCGAGCTCACAAACTACACATTGGATTCTTGCGATATCACAAATCTCATAAGTAACGCCGATTTCATAGACCAAACAGAATCGGCGTTACTCATTACAATTGCAATATTTCAAAAATCCATCGAACGATTTGTGAACTCGACAATATCGGTATCGTTGAACGGGCCAGAAAGGATCGAGTTCGAGTATACCGATGTTGCTGTCGGGGTAATATGACTTCCTACAACTTTCCCTCTTCGAACTGATTTTGCGTGTACGGATCGAATTTCATATATACGTAACTATGAACTCGTCTGACCCTACATTTTTGTCTTGCATCGGTGTTGGCTCACTCACCGGACTAAAAAATTGAGCAATGTGTTTGACTCTAAATTTGGATCTTGGATCCCAACACTCTAATATTATCACCATGGGATTTACCACTCATGCATCCACCGGAATTAGAATTGCCTCTGGCTTAGAATCTTGGACGTTAGACTCAATAATTTCCAAGACTTTGGTTGATACGTCTTTTTTCTGATTTTCTGATGAAAAATGTGGGACTTGTTGTAGCTGCATAAGCACACATAGAAAAGTACATCCATGGTACAATAATATTTCCACCTATCTACAATAAGGTTTCTGCCATGCGCGACCAGCCAAATCTTTGGGTCAAAGGTAAAGCTGAACTAGTAACATATCTCTAATGGAGGTCGATTTCACCATTCGACGCGATGACTTTCCATTTATGTTATGTACAGTTATCTTCGTTGTAGAAAACTTTATGAATTTGAATCAAAATTTTCAACTACACTACGGCTCAATTTCAACCATGTAGTTGAGATTCCACTACATGGTTGAATCGATAACTTTATCCAACATGGTTGAAATTCAATCGATGTGTCCGAATTTTAAGCTGGAGATTATGATAGATAAAAAATGTTTCGATGAAAATCCTGTAAGAAAACAATTAATTCTATCCTACAACTCAGGAGGCTTCAAAATCCGCATATGCTTGGATGCTCAAGCTAAACGTTTTATCGGGGGGATGAAAGTTCAAAACCTAGGTAGGGGTCCGAACCCGTATGTACAGAGACTGTCCGGATCGCCAATCATCCCCAAAATTTTTTCACAGTTTGGTACCATCTAGAATATGAAGAATCTAGAGTAACTCCGTCAAACGGGCCTCTTGTCCAGAGCTACAAGCAAAAACGTTAGCATTGCAAGTATATCTATATATGTCACTTTTTAACATGGGCCTATATGGGTAATGTTAATCTCGGGGGCTGTATCTTTGGACGGGGACCTCATTTGACGGTGATACTCTGGACACTTCATATTCCAGGTAGTACCAAACTGTGAAAAAATTAGAGTTTCCCGATATGGATATTTGACGATAATTCATAGAATATCGATATCTATATCGAAAATGTCGAATTTATCAATATCGTTTCGATATCGTCGAACAAAATGTCGAAAATATCGATATCGATAAGAAATATCTGATAGTATTCTATATCTACCCGACCGATCGCTCTCAAATTTTGACATGCATGATGTTTGTCGAACATTAACACTACTTCATAGCAGACCACTTTTGTATTGTTTATAAATAGTACACTAACCCCTGAACCAAAATTACTTTCCTGGCACAACATTTCTAGACCAAAAATTCGGTGCAAAAATTTGAGTGTAATCATGGCTGGAATGAATAGTGGAGGCAGTAGTGGATCAAATAAAGTAACGTTCAAAACATATTTTGTGTACTCTAAAGACGAAGATAATGAAAAAATTGGGATCTGCACTCTGTGCCCAAAAAAAAATTCAGAAGAAAATCAACATGAAGCAAGGAAATACAGCTGGATTAAAATCACATCTGCGTGTACACCACCCTACTGAATCTAATTTGATGTTTGGGTATACACAAGGAACTAAACGAAAATTATCAGATGATCAGCCAACTTTACAATTCCCAATAGTGAGTTCTTGATCGTATGTGATTGTTTAGTTCAATCGTAGATCGTCATAAACACTTTATCCCATATTTTTCTTCAGAAAAAACCAGATTTCAATTGGGACAGACTTATTGTAGTCTGGTTGAGCAAGAAAAATTTACCTCTGAGCTTCTTTGACGACGAGTTGACCAAACTTTTTTTCGGCTTATTGAATCCTGCTATCAAGATGCTATTAAAGAATTTAGCGATGGATAAATTACACACAGAATTTGGAAAGATGCAGAAAAATCTTTTGAGTATACTGCAGCACATTGACTCCAATTTTCCTTTCGCCGTGGACGCATGGACTGCGAAGAATAGTCGATCATACTACGGCATCAGCATTCACTTTATAAACAAAAATTGGCATCTTCAATCTCTTGCTTTAGACTTGGTGCCCTCGCATGGTCATCACACAGGTGAACATGTTGCAAAACTATTCGTTGAGGTGATGAAAAAGAATAATATTCATACGAAATTACAATGTTGTATTCGCAGAAACATTGTCACATTAGACAATGTTTCTGCGAATACAACATTTATTCATGAACTTGACAAGATTTTGAAGAGTGAAAATGTAGATTTCGATCCAGAGAACCGGCACTTCCGGTGCTTTGCCCACATACTCAGTTTAGGCGTTCAAGACGTTTTAAAATTAATCAAAGTGGAGAAAGATTTAAATCAGCAACTAATTGTATTAGATGAGGATAGTGGTAGTGAGGATGACGACAAAGAACGGAGTCAGGATATTGAGGCTACAGCTAATGGACAAGGATTCAAACCAAAGGAAATCTCTAATAGCTTGGAAAATGTGAGGTCGCTATGCAAGAAATGTCATTACTCAGAGCAGTTGACTAATAATCTCAAGCTCTGCTATGCACCAGCTAATATTGAATTTAGAAAATTTGTTCTAGACGTAAGAACAAGATGGGACAGTACTCATGACATGCTGGATGTTTTTTTGAAATTGAAAAAAGCAATTATACTCTTCTTCGATATAAATCCAGATCTAAAACATTTCAAGCTGAATGAAGATGAATGGTTTTTGCTGGAAGAAGTCTATAAATTTTTGCACAATTTTAAAATAGTTTCCAAAATTTTCTCGTCTGAGAATTCTTGTACCTTGCCGGATGTTGTTGTTTTGTTCAATGTGTTAGTAAATAAAATTGAACAAACTACTGTGGCTTTACATAGAAAATTTGACCGAACAGAGAATGATGAAACGTTGCTCATTGCATTCCAAGCAGGTCGAGATAAACTCCTGAAACATTACAACAAGTGTAACTGGATATATTGTGTCTCGTTGATTCTTGATCCAAGGCACAAGATAGCAATCTTTGAAATGAGTGATTGGGGAAGAGAGATGAAGGATCGATCGGTCGAAGTGTTCAAAAAAGTTTACTGTAATCGATACTGTACTGCAGAAGAAAAAATCGAAATGCCTGCTAAAAAACCAAAAGTAGAATCAGACGACTTTCGAGATTCAATTTACGTTGATGAGGAAAGTATCTTGTGCGATACGTATAGTCAAGAACTAGACGATTATTTGAATTCTCCAAGGGCGACAAAAAATACTGACATTTTGCAGTGGTGGGAAAAACATCAACCCCTGTATCCATCACTAGCGCGCATGGCAAGAGATGTATACTCAGTACGTTAGCTTCATCGGTTCCAGTCGAGCGTTTTTTTTTCGAAGGGGTCTCTGACTATGACAGCCAAGCGCTCAAGATTGAACGATAAGACGCTGAAGTCACTCATGTGTATTAATTCCTGGTCAAGATCTAATTTGTTCAATGAGATTTGTGCTTATATTCAGAAATAGAGCGCAATTCATAATAAACCGATGACAATCCAACAGTTTAAATCATGTTTGGCCTCAATTATCTATTCTCTAGCGGGAATTTTCGATATCCCGATATTCACGATATATCGACCCTTTCAATATCGATATCGACCAAGTTTGGACTCGTTGATATTGTGTCGATATCGACTCGTCATCGACATCGATATCGATATAATATCGAAATATCGGAAAACTCTAGAAAAAATTTTGGGGGTGATTGGCGATCCGGACCCCGTGTTCCCCTCTTGTTAGTTGGAAATTTCAACGCCGGAAAACGTTTTTTCTTGGAAACTCGGAATCTACCGAAAATCCCAAGTGAATGACGTCCAAAGACCACCACATATCGATCTCGTGGGTCCTGTATTATACCCATAATGAAAAAGATGCGAATTTTTTACGTATGCTAGGCTTGGCAGACCCGGCCGGTCGGTCGCCCATCTGGACACGACCTCCGCCGAAATATTGCTCAACCTGGATTTTTGGCCGAAAAGGCTCTCAGCGACGTGACGCCGCTCTAATGATTATTCCTGCAATGTGAAGAATTTCGTGAATTTTCAACCAAAATTTTCAGCTATACCTATTGTGGTTGAATTTCAACCATGTAAATGAGATTCAACGACGTGATCGAAATCCACCTTGGTCTCGACCTTGGTTGACATTTTTTTTCAACCACTCGGTTGAAAATCCATTTCATATCTGCAAAACATGACCTAAAATTTGATTCGAGCGTCTCATCCTCCCATGTAAAACATACAATTCCATGAACATATATGGTCATACGTAAAACAGTTTCAAACATTGTTTTTTATTCCAGTAAGTTGTGATTATACTGGTTCAAACCTATTCTAACGTCAATGCGTCACGATACTAGTAATCATATACTACTGAAGAAAAATCTTCCTAGGAGTCGGTCTCGGATTTCAAAAGAGTGACATTTTTTATGAAACCTTTCTCTTCAGTACTTCGAATGTTCAATACCTGAGAATGACTCCGGGAAAGATTTTTCTGAGCGATGTTTGATCAGTAAGTGAGGTACTGATGTTATACCAGTCGTAAATTAGTATATCACGTCTTTCCAGAATAAAAATGATAAATTTTCAAACCGATTTTATATCTGATCACATATGAATATGGAATCCACGGATTCCATGATCATATATGTTCATGGAATCTTATGTTCTACATGGGCTTGTATCCGAGTGAAATCTCACTCGAACTTCCGAATGAGATTTTTGATTTTTCGATATCTGACTCTTTACAGAGTGAGATGGACTCTCACTCGGAATCCGAGTGAAAAATCTCTCTCCCAGAAGTTAAGAGAATTATTCGCTGATTCTTGACATCGTACCAGTCCACCGGGCGAACTGCGCATCTTATAAATTGTTCATGTAATTTTGATGTCCGAACAATAATTTTTCATAATTTTGTAACAACTTGTATCAATTTTTATATTTGTACGAACGTTTACTCGATATTAAATTATATGTTTCAGATATCACAAAGCTGATATCTGCCATATCATATCAACCAAACAAAAGGGCGGATACATTATCCTGTATCCGCCCTTGACCCAAAGCCACAGAGTCTAACGCTCATGCGTTTTCGAGCTACAGCCTATAACCCATGCATTTCAGTACACCTATATGAATATTTGGGAAATAGTATGTATATATAAATATACTGTAATGTATGGGTAATGCATGAAGGCTGTAATGCATATAGGTTGTAGCTCGAAAATGCTTGAGCGTTAGACTCTGCGGCTTTGGGTATATATCTTTTGGAGCTAAAAGAAGACAGTTTCCAGAATTTTAGCCAAATTCGTGCTCCGCACTCCCTGGCCCCTCCTGGTGAGTATGGAGGCAAGAGTTTCAAAAATGTTACGAGCGCGATTTCAATGCGTGCATGGTGGGTCATCTACTAGGTACGTACCAGACGCGGCTTAAAAACTACTTGAGCACGACTTACAAGTAGGATGTTGCCGTTGGCTGTGGCATCAGCATGTCCTCGCGGCCTTTCACGATCTTGAAGATGCAAAGAAAGAGGGAGTAGCTATATATCATCATCATCATTATCAGCAGAGTAACTCGGTCGTACGATCGTCGCAGCAGCAAGCTGCACTGCTACACGCACCGAACCGATATTCGATCTGTTTCGCTAATGGAATGCCAAAATAGCCGCGCTTTGCCCCGAGGCGATGGCCGAGCAACGGTGGCTCGTACATACGGCGTGCTGGCCCCCGAAAATTGCACCGTCCGGTCCCGTTTGCCCGCGTGCTCGATCTTCTCTCTCTCTCTCTCTCTCTCAAACTCTTTCCGTAAAAGGGTTATTTTTCCTCCGGCTATTTCCCACAGCGAGTCAAGATCCGAGCTTCGCTCTCGTGAACCAATGAATTCAGCACAACTTGAGAATCGAGCGCAATAGTTGTGCGCCAATGCCAGAGCATGTGGAGCGTGGTATGGTGGCATTAGGAATGCGCTTGTGACTCCCACGGTCTTTATAAGTCACTTGGTCCATGTTGCAGCGAGGAGAAGCACTTCTAAAGCACACTGTAAAAAATTTTTATGTGAAATTACAAGTCTCAGAGAGGGTAATAGTTGGATACCGCGCTGGGACGTGTAAATTTACAAGCGGCTTGTAAATTTCATTTACCGGCTGACGGTAAATTTCAGACCTGAAGAATTCTTGTTCAATTGAATCGTACGGGCTACTCAGGGGGTTTTTCTAATGAAATGGAGTCTTGGAATGAAGCATTTTAATCCACGATAATTTTGGAAAGGATAAAAAACCCGTGCGAGTCGAAAACTCATCGCTCGAGACATAAACACTCGACCGCGGAGGAGCTTTTTAGGTTAGTTGTGCGTGGGCCCAGCAGACCAAACTTAGATCCGCGCATGCTCGGTTGAGCTGAATTTTACAAGCCTGAGCGAGGGAATATTACAGAAAATTTTACCAGTCTGAGACTGGTATCCAACTATTACCCCCTCTGAGACTAGTAAATTTACAAGCGTTTGTAAAGTTACAAGAAATGGGATGAAACTCACAACTCCCAGAGTTGTATTTTTACCAAGCTAGATGGTGAATTTCATTCAACATTTTTTACAGTGCAGTTTTTACCCGCCAAAAACCTCACGTGGAGGTCATGAAATACATCAGAGTAGTTTGGTCAAAACTAAATCGAACGCATTGCGGTAATTTTGGGGTTCAAGGTCTACACATGGCCAATTTAGAACACGAACACCAACCTGCGATTTACTAGTTAACCTGACATTTCTGGATAATTCATCGCTGAGAAATCCAAGAATGGAGATCCGTTCGCATTCTAGTGTCTGTTCTCCCGAGTCTGTCACAGAAATTACCATCAACTGGTGTAACTTACTTGTACCGTTGCAACTTTGAAACATCCTTAGAAAAATGATTTGTGAGACCACACTAGCCTCAGAAAATTAGGTTCAGGTTACGCGACTATTTTTCCCTATTTTATACTCGTGTGACGAAGAAACGCCTATTTCCACCCATGGAAGCCACGCTTACTATTTGATTCTCTGGTGCACATTCGCAAAACTGTCAATGATTATATATGGTTAGTTGCAACAGTGAAGGTAATATATGGATAACATTGTTACACACACCATGAGTGGCCAACACTGATTTTGGAATCCAAATAGTGTTATACGCACCGACGGCGAAAAAGTCGCTTTACGCACGAGTGCGATGCTTTTCACACGATTGTGATGCTTTACGCACGGTTGAGTTGCTTTACACCCGAGGAGCGTAGCGACGAGCAATCTCAACCGTGCGGAAAGCATCAGATGAGGGTGGAAAGTTCGCACGAGGGTGGAAAGCTTTCGCCAGAGTTGCGTATTGCATTTTTTATAATACTGACCGGAAAGTTGCTAACACGCAATTAACAAGCCCCAGATGTTTGCGAGTAAGCAACGCGCAAGAGCGGGGTAGGGCCGAGGGAAGTTTTGGACATACCATGGATATTAGTTTGTCCAAACTTAATAGGTGATGGTATTATCCTCGGTATTATCTAAGGATAATTCAAATTTCACTTGCGTTGAGATTCATCTCGTGATTACATGTGTACAAGTGATAGTAAAATGAGTGCGCAGGAGTCCCTCGTTTGACGTATAATTCAGACTAGGAAAGTATCGGGTATACTGAAGCAGGGCTCAATGAGGTAATATAGTCTCCATAGGAGTCGAGTAATCAGTAGTGGGCGCGCGGGGGATCGGAGCGGGGTCCAGGGGGCGGAGCCCCCCACTTGAAAAAAAATTCTGATATAAGTGCATTACATCTGATGTGAAGTTGAATGGGAGATCGGGAAGAATTGAGTTCTGTCAGAGATTTTTCTAAGGAGGACGATCGATCCATTGGTAACGTTGGTAATCTCTCGTCAATGATACCGACGAAAAAGAGAAGATTTTACTAGTTAATTCCTTTGAAGGATAGATTTCTAGCTGTTGTAAGATACAGTATTGGAAATCGCGAGACTGCGATTATGGTTGAAAATTACCACCCATCACTGAATATTTTCCACATGTTCATTCAATTACATTGACGTAATCAACAATTGTTCACATCAAATTACTCGGGCACTGGATCCCGCCTTGTGATTTAATTCAATGTTACACATCTCAAAAGAAAATTTTCTGTCGTGGCTCTTTCCCATAATTCTCTCGTAAAATACGGGGTCCCAACCTATTGAATAAGCTTGACTCATATGATTCTGAAGTGAGATTTGGAAAGAATGATTCCACGAAGACCGAGATTCTTCTTACGGGAATTTGTTCCAGAACGACATACAAAGGAGAGTGCTCATACCGAGGCTCATTCTGTTAATTAAATAATATTCTTCGGTTTCAGGCCCATTTCGAGATCAATGGAGTTGTTGCAAGTGCATGGTCGATAGTTGTCATTACTTTCCTTAAACAACAATAATTTGTATTTCATTGGAAAATAGTCCGCGACGCCGGGGCATGCGGGAAACAAAAACGGCCCCGACGTGAGCGCTATAATCGTGTCGTTGTGGGGATCTGGGGCTTGGATTCGTCGATAGAGGAGAATTGGGCTCTCCTCTATTGGGTTCATTCATAGCACGATTTTCTTTGAATTCACCGTAGTCCTGAAAATTCTCACAAATTCAGAAAGGAGGTGTAAAGCAATACAACCGTGCGTAAAGCAATTGCTTTACGATCGCTCATGCGTAAAGTACTGCTTTACGCACGGTCGCTGTGCTTTACGCACTAACTTCACGGTCAAGTATTATAAAAAATGAATTTTGAAATCCCAAAGGCGATTCTAATCGAGATCAATATTACAAAGACAATACAATACACGAACGATAAAATTCCTAGCAAGGTTGTACACTTTTCATCATACTAACCCAAGAATGCCGCTTTCAAACTCGGTTTTAGGGTTCTCATTATGACAAGTCATTATTAATCCTGGTCTCGCAGACTCATTTCGGGCGCAGAGTACTTATTCCCATCGCTTTGCTTGGGTAATGAACTGTCCTAGCGCCAGAACTGAGCGTACGCGCTCAGGGCAATAATGTATTGTTTTCATGCCTGGTCCAACCAAAGTTCCACCAGTGCTCCAAAGTTACCCCACTTGACGGTATGTCAGGCTTTTGTTAGCCAGTTCATCTGTCACTAAGAATCGTCATTCGAGAACGTTTGATTCTGATGCGAATACCGCATCTTTTTCGAAAGTGCATGATCTTTCATCGGTCTAACACCCTAGGATTCTTTTAAAACACTCTTCTGAAGCCAAGATTTGTAGATCTTCAAAGAGATTTCACACAGTTTTGATGACAGCCAAGAATAAGAATCAAGGATTCTAAACTTTACCCTTATCATCGTTGGGATATCAAATTCAAACAATTCATGCGCAGACAAAAAGTAAATGATGAACTCTATGCTTATCAAGATTGAAACTTAAGCACGCGTACTCTTACTTTTTGAAGCAGGTATGTGAATTCGAAGCATTTATCACAGTAATGATTACCAATGAGTAAGTATGTATGCGGGTAATACAAATTAGACTTAGGTGAGACCGGGGTGAAATTGGACAAAATTTCTATTTTGCAGAACTGAAAATTCGGAGGAAATTTAATCTCTGAAAGCGAAGAATTCTTTCCCGTATAGTTTGGTCGTTATGATTGAGAAGGAGGAAATTCGTTTGGAAGACATATAGCTCGATTCTCAAGGTAATGAGATGAGAAAATGAAAAAGCTGTCCCAATTCATCCCGGTCTTCCCTACACAGGAAAAAGCAATACAGAGATGTTCATACCAAGCTCGGCAAAAGCACTCAAGTTGCTCACTGAATGAAACAATGAAAATGTCCAAGCTTCTCGGAATAAAGATGAAACCATATTTCTTTGGTCTCGTCGATCTTGAAGGACGGACCATATATCAACCATCAAGGACGAAAAATCTACCAAATTACTTATGATATTTCTTTGTAGAAACCGAAGCAAAAACGCCAACAGAGTTTGGTTCAAATACTTGATAGATTTAAAGTGCGTGATAATCTTATATGTGCTCCAATTCAATCAATAACGATTCTCCCATACCGAACAAATCATATTAATAATTGCTACAACCGTTGATTAAGGCTACTTCCTCCCACGTATACATATAGAGACTAGAGTATTCGATATAATAATATAGAATAGAAAATATAAAATAGAAAAATATTTACACGTTGCATAAACTTTGGGCATTTAAGTGATTTCAACGACATGACTCCCTGATGATAGTATTCTTTAGTTCACTTTTACTTATACATTTGCAACGTGCCAAGCGAGCTGTACGAAGTCGTAATGCAATCTGAACCGAATGTAGTAAAAATGAGACTGTAGGTTGTTGCTCTATTTAAAGAAAGTCGAGGAGAAATTAAGACTTGGCTACATTAAATTTTCTCAACTTGTGTTACCAGGAATTTGCACGGTTTGCATTGTCACACTTTCTACAAGTGCACAATGACCTTACAAGATCTTCAGCAGGTCCTATCCCAACTCCCCGTAAATCACCATACGACACAACTGTCTTCCGTCCCATCCACGCAATCAAGAAGAAACTCAAAGAGTGAATGACAACCTGAGTGCAAGTATGCAGACAAAATTGTATCCCAATCTCGAACTGATTTGGGTGATACTGAGATTGAATAAGAAAGAACTACCGTGCAGAGAGAACCGCTTTATTAAAGAACAGAATGTGAGGAGTATTCCTAATTCACATATATAGAATTTAGGAGAATTTCGATCAACTACTCAGCCCCACAAAATGATAGAAGTGGTCTGAACCAATGCTCTCATCATGTTATCTTCATTCTTTTTGGGTCGCTGATTCCGCATCCGATGTCGATTTGCTCTAACTACGTCGTTTTCTCGGGAATTCAAAGGTCAGGATGAGGTAAAAAGTTATTGGTTGCTGAAAATTCTCTTACACAGGCTTTTTGGGGCAGTCAACACGAATTCGATTGTCACATCAACTCAAAATTGCGACTTTAACGTCAGTTTCATGACGGAAATTCGGTCTTTCCACATCGAATTCTGAAAGAGCTCAAAATTTTACGTCCAAATTTTGAACACCGTTGATTTTATATGGACCAACCATGAGGGATTCAACAGTTTGTCTGATTTTTACTTACAAGGGGAGTCTGAAGGGTCCCGGTCACCAAATCTCACCAAACTTCTACAGTCTCATACCACCTACAATATAAAGAATCCAGAATAACTCCGTCAAATAGGCCTCCTGTTCAAGGCTCCAGCCGATCACATTAGCATTGCTCATATAAGCCCAAGTTGAAAAGTGATGCATATAGATATACATATTGGAAATGCGCTAATATTTTTGCTTGTAGCTCTGAACAGAAGGGCCATTATCAAAGAGACCGCCAGAATATCTAAGTTTCCACGGGAGCCCCTTACTGACAAACTAAACTTTGTTGGGACCATGGTAGATATGCTGAATATGTAAGTTATGTGACAGAAATTAAAACCCCTGACGTCGAATGGCATGATGATGATTACCTCAGGGGTGCGCTGGGAAAAGACCGCCAGAATGTCCAAGTTCCCACGGAAGCCCCTTACTGACAAACTAAAGTTTGTTGGGACCATGGTAGATATGCTGAATATGTAAGTTATGTGACAGAAATTAAAACCCCTGACGTCGAATCGCATGATAATGATTACCCGAGGGGTGCGCTGGTTGATATGATTAAATATTCGGCGCAAGCACTCGGAAAAGTGAAGAGGCTCCAAATCAACGCCCAGCATAAATCCAAGGATAAGCCATGGTTCGACAAAGAGTGTCGCATCGCCCTTGCGAGAAAAAAGAAGGCCCGCTGGACCTTGACTAAATCTAGGGAACCAAGAGCGAGAGCGTAACACTTGTTTCTACGTAAACAATACAGGAAACTATGCAAAGAAAACGAGCGTGCACGTATACAGTACCACCAAAGCTGCTCGGCAAACATCGAAAAAGACCCCCGAAGCTTCTGGGCCACAGTCAGAAAATTTCAGCGCAAACAGCCTACTTCCTGTCCAATCTCTCGCGAAGTCATAGAAGAATTCTACGAAGAGATTTTTCCAACCAAAATGCATCACTCTGGAGCTGTATTTGGGCGCTGTTCACCCTATCGTAGACCGTGATTCCACAATGGACAAAATTCAAGATGTACTTGACCGTCTCAATTCGAACAAGGCCTCAAGACCTGACGGCGTGGCGTGACGAAACCGTTCTACAATCGGCTTTCGTTTACGTGGATCAATTTTATAACCCAGTTGATCGATATAGTATTTGCATCAAGCTCAGTTTCCATTTGTTGGTGTACCTCGGTAATTTTTCTGATTTACAAGCTGAGAGATATGTTTCATTCTACCAATCATGGCGGACTAGCTATGACCAACAATATCTGCAAGACCCTGACCTCTCCAATCGCTTCGCGAATACTCCCATGGAGTGAAGAAATCATACTTCCGGAATGCCAGGCGGGCTTTCGAGCGCGTCGGTTTTGTGAGGACAATATCTTCACGCTCCGGATTTGGATCGCAACCTGCGCGCTGTCGAGTCCGGGAGGCAAGCCCTACGCGGAACTCATTGACTGTAAACGAGCATTTGACTCAATTTCTCACAGCAAACTCTGGGAGCCGTTCTATCAAGCGGGGATGACGATGAAAATCATCATACTCCTCCATAATTTGTACTATAAAGCATCCGCGAGAGTGAGGCTTAGAAATGGCGACAAGACTGATCCAATTGCCGTAACCCAGGGTGTTCTCCAAGGCGACGCGCTGAGCCCACTACTGCTGGGATCATTTCTCAGAGACCTCATAGATTTTTTCAAGAGCAAAGGTCACACGAACATTGAGGAAGACATCGGCATCCTCCTTTTCGCTGACGACAGAACGATCGTTGCTAGAGACGCTGCGCCGTAGACCTACAAAACAAACTCGACACGCTATCCGAATATTGGGTCAGCAAAAGTCTCTGAGTCGATGACAAAAAAAGTGTGCACGGAGAGAAATGAGCGGGTATATTTCACGCGCCACGCTCAGCGGAGGTTAGAAACTACCCGTCTCTGTTTTGAAATGAAGCGCCACGCCGAACTTTTCTGAACTAACCCCTGAATTTCCGTGCGGGGTGGTCTTTTGTCCGACGAGAAGCAAAAAATATGCGCCGGGTGAGAAAAAATCGCCGCTGCGCCTAATATATTTTTCGGGGCGCTCTCAATTGACCGGCGCGCGAGCGCGGCTATTCACATTATGCTCGTATGTAACGCAGAAATTCTCAATTGTTGCTCCGGCATATGTAGTATATGGCAAAAAGTTGCCTTGAGAAATCAAGAGCGTAGGAGTGCACGATTTTGGTGCAATACTTTTTTTCTCATCACGTAAAATCCTGTAATGCAGCCTTGAATACGAGAGGGTCACGTGACAATTACCTACAAGTCGCTATTTAATTTGATGCAGATTTGAATGAATTTTATTGTCCATTTGATTAATATCTTTGCTCAACTGCATAAAATACAAGGCTCACTTTTAAGAATTTCAAGAGCGTTTTGATGACAAGAATTATCAAATCCGTATGTTATCTGTAAAGCATGATATACCTCATGGGCTCTTACTGTATATACAAAATCTCAACAAATCATCGTAAGGAGCGTGGTAGCTTCGGGGTCAAGTTTCGGACTTACGCGTGAGAGGTCAAGGTTCGAGCCCCGATCATAGAATTTTTTTCCTTTTTTTTCTCTTCTTCAAAAATCTCTCCTTGAAAAATGGCACACTTATACTCCCATATATTCTGGTCAAAATCGAGAGTGGAATCAAAAATCGCACAATCACATCAGCCGTGAGTTGGAGATATGCCTCGATATGGCTGTTTCATGGGATATCAATTAGTCTGAGTCGGTCCTCAAAGACTTGTCCTCATCGAGTGATTATTTTGAGTCGTGGAAGATTGAGTAATAACATTTTGTGCTGCGGTCGTCGATTTCTAGAAACATCTGAAAAAGTTACGAACTCACGAGTGTCTGAGAGACGTATTGTAGGGCATAATCATAATCACTCATATTCATATTATTCATATTTATATGATTGATGATTATAATCAATAACTACCGTAAACCGGGGTGAATGTGTCCGCTTTCGCCAAAAAGATTGTCAGCATCATATCTTCGCTTCTATAGCACCTACAGAAACCTGCAGGGGGTCATTTTGGAGCTTGGAATCTTTCATTTCCAAATCAATAACCTCAATTCCATGAAAATGGACTCTAAAGTACTTTCTTTGCTGTTTAATGAAGTTTGAAAACTAATGTCCCCAAAAAGCAGGTTTTTTGTGGCTAGCAGAGAATCTTGACGCGTTAGCTCGAAATAAACCACGTGATCGTGTTTAGACGATAATTTTGCGTTGGAACTCATGGTGAGTTACCCCGCGCAAGGGAAAATTTTTTTTCCTCGTGATCTCAACACAGCGAGTATTATTGCAAAAACAGGTTTTTATGAAGAAACAGTTCTGAAATCAACCCAGTGCCTCAACGGTTAAAGGACAATTTTTTTCTGAAAAGTATGTGATTCAAAGAAGAAAATGTGACCTTGAACGTTCAAATTGATTTATTCTAGCCCGTATTGTGATTTTTTGAAGATTTATTGCAAATTTTGATTTTTTTTTTCCAAATACCAGGTGGACTAATTAGCTTATATGATCACAAGGTTGCCTTGTATCGTTTCAAAACCACTGGGATCATATTTAGCGGGTCAAAATACGTAGGATAACGTATCTTGATATGCATTCAAAATCTTTAATTCACGAGCTATGCGCTTCAGACGCAGGCGAGGCATAGGGGGACACATTCACCCCTGTCGACGGGGTGAATGTGTCCACCCTGTTTTTTGCAGTTTTTGAAAAACCGTGGGATCCAAGTCAAAATCTGACAACGGGATCTTGTAGCTGAGCTCGAGACTCAAATTTTTACTACCCATACATTATCTTTTGGCATGAATAAGACCAAGCAAATCACAGTGGAAGGTCACAAGTGTACCACATTCACCCCGTTTACGGTATGTATAATAATAATTATTATTCATCCTTCGAAGAGAAGGTATCTTGAGCGATAATCCAAGTCTTTCTTCGAATCTATCTTTCGTCAACCTTCCATATACTTACGAGAAATAGTGAGTTTGTCCGTGAATTCAGTTCCATGGTATATTCCCATATCGCGCTACAATTTGATGGATATACTTTCAAACTGGCACCATTTCTTCCGAACTAACCAACACCTTCTCAAGGTCGTGTTAGATTCGAGTATTCTCATTTGAAAATTATGGGCTTTAGAGCAAAATTTATAGTTTACTAACTGTATATCTCCAGCTCACGGCTCATGTGATTGTGCGGTTCTTGAGTTCACTCTCGATTCTGACCAGAATATATAGGAGTATGAGTGTGCCATTTTTCAAGGAGAGATTTTTGAAGGAGAGAAAAAAAAGAAAAAAAAATTCTATGATCGGGGCTCGAAACTTGACCTCTCACGTGTGAGTCCGAGACTTGACCCCGAAGCTACCACGCTCCTTACGATGATTTGTTGAGATTTTGTATATACAGTAAGAGCCCATGAGGTATATCATGCTTTACAGATAACATACGGATTTGATAATTCTTGTCATCAAAACGCTCTTGAAATTTTTAAAAGTGAGCCTTGTATTTTATGCAGTTGAGCAAAGATATTAATTAAATGGACAATGAAATTCATTCAAATTTGCATCAAATTAAATAGCGACTTGTAGGTAATTGTCACGTGACCCTCTCGTATTCAAGGCTGCATTACAGGATTTTACGTGATGAGAAAAAAAGTATTGCACCAAAATCGTGCACTCCTACGCTCTTGATTTCTCAAGGCAACTTTTTGCCATGTACTACATATGCCGGAGCAACAATTGAGAATTTCTGCGTTACATACGAGCATAATGTGAATAGCCGCGCTCGCGCGCCGGTCAATCGAGAGCGCCCCGTAAAATCAGGGGCGATTTTTTCTCACCCGGCGCATATTTTTTGCTTTTCGTCGGACAAAAGACAACCCTGCACGGAAAATCAGGGGTTAGTTCAGAAAAGTTCGGCCTGGCGCTTCATTTCAAAACAGAGACGGGTAGTTTCTAACCTCCGCTGAGCGCGGCGCGTGAAATATACCCGCTCATTTCTCTCCGTGTGGTAACGGCTTTTCAACGCTAAGGTAGACCCAAATGTATGCGCCGTATCAAGTTCAATGGCGTTCCTCTCTAGGTCGTGAATAGGTACAGATACCTTGGAGTAATATTTCCTTCGACTGGCTCTTTCGCAGTGGCAACAGACAACGCTTCAACAAAAGACAAGACAGCCCTCGGTACTATCTGGACCACTCTGCGCAATACCAAAATAGGAGCCTTACAGCAGCCCGAAGACTATCGGACTCAACCGTGTCAGCCATGGTCTGGGGTCTGAAGTACGCAGATGAGATCGAGCAAGCACAGACTTCTTTCTACAAACGCTACCTTAACCTGCCCTTGTTCAACCCCGGTTACTAACTTCGACTTGAGCATGGCAGTATCAAACTTAGCAAGAAGATCGCTATCAGAGCCATCAAGTTCTGGATCAAAATTCTGCTGATGTATGAAAATTGATCGATACCTCCTACGAAGAAAAACACTTTCATAGCCACCGGTGAAAAGTAACACGTACGGTTATCATTCGCGAAGAGTAACACAAACGCGTACCACCGGCGAAAAGTATCACTTGTTGCTTGTCGCCGACGAAAAGTATCACATAGCGCGTACCACCGACGAAGAGTATCACTTCGAGCTTATCAGCAACAAAAGTATCACCTCTGCAGACTCTTGAATGATTCTCGGAAAATTTTAGTACCGCTTGAGCAAGTTACCGTAGACTAGTGGTATCAACTGCCTATCCCTGTGCATCTTAGATGTAATCAATGAATTCTTGATTAGTTCTCAGTACGTTTTGTACTGATTCGGGACTCTGAATAATATGCTGTATAGTTTTTGCGCGCTGTCACTCTTGCTTCGTGCAGCATGATAGGTGAATAACACATGATGCGTATTCGCATGTTCGTTCTATCCGGATGACGGATAGATCCTGGTTCTCGGTGTTTATACAAGCTATCATTCAAAATTGATATTCTTCTATGACAGATACGACGGAAGTGTATACTTGACTCATAATATATTTGTTCCATATCAGTTATTGTCGATTTGAGACAATGAACGCATAGTATTGCTGCTACTAGTCAATACTGAGCTTCTACAGAACCGCGTTTTCAGCGTTTTTGCAGATTTTGTAGATACATGATTTCGATGGTGCAACGTTCCGGCGGGCTTCAAGCGTACTCGAACTATGATTTCTCACGTATTTTGACCTGCTTAAATCTATGGCCGTACTCTAAGAAAGCTAGGATGCGTTCGAAACGATGGACAAGCTGAATTTTGAGTTGCTATCAGCAAAATTTGCCTGATTTTGCAATTAATCTCCGAATGTTCACGAAATCGACCAGGAATATTCTCTTATAACTCACGAGGGCGTATTTTCTTCGTTTTTATGTATACAAGGAGGAAAAGTCATTTGCAATAGCCCAAGAACAGATGTGAGCAATACGCATGTACTATTCTGAAAGACGCGTTCTGAGCATTATCTAGAAAAGCTCAAGCCTCGTCGTAATGAGTCAAATCTTGAGTATTTTTCCCTACGGCCCTCAGAAACTATTTTCTGCGCAGATCTGTTTTGTTACCATGACACGATATCTAGAATTCCGGAGATCTATACTTTGGTAGTATCAAGTAAACCCCGATGAATTTTTAAGATCCTGTCTATCATGTTTACATCGTTTTCTATCCCAAGCTTATAGGGGCACTTTAATAGTTCCATTCCGAAAGCAACTGGATCGAAGCATCCGGAGTTAGATGCACCATTCGGGTGTGATTGAAAGGGATCATTTGAATGATCTAAGAGGTACATACGTTAGACAAGGGAACTCAGAATTCGACTCATTATGAGGAGGCTTGAGCTCACCTAAAATAATGCTTCAAACGCCTTCTTCGTTGTGAAATATGTACGATGGTCTGGTCTAGTTTGGGCTATTGTAGATATTTCTTCCTTATTGTATACACGAGAACAAAAAAAATACACCCTTGCAAGTTATGAAAGTATCTTCCTAGTCGATTTCGTGAGCATTCGGAGATTTATTGCAAAATCAGGCAAATTTTGCCGATAGCAACTCAAAAAATCAGCTTGTCCATCGTTTCGAACGCATTCTAGCTTTCTTAGAGTACGGCCATCGATTTAAGCAGGTCAAAATACGTGAGAAATCATAGTTCGAGTACGCTCGAAGCCCGCTGCAATGTTGCACCATTAAAATCATGTATCTACAAAATCTGCAAAAAACGCTGAAATAGTACATTACGCGTCGAGTGCTGGAAACATTTTTTCCTTTGGGAAACCAAGCTGGACGTGGGCGATGGCACCGTTCAGCTTGGTTTTCCCGAAGGAAAAATGTTTCCGCACGAGACGCGTATGCAGTTTTATACGTCTGTACGCAGAAACACGCTGTTTCTACGTATGGACGTATAAATGCAGTTCTGTAGAAGCTCAGTATTTCGCGATTCCAAAAAATTCCTGATGGACAGGTGCGAAACTGGCTTCGGATTCGGTTTCTACGTCAAAAATTACACAAAAAGTCATTGTCCGGTCAATGCACTATCCATGACCCACAGTTTTGTTGTCCAGTGCAATAATTCTCCCTCCAAAACCACGTAATTCAGCACTATTCTTATAACCCTGTTTCTAAGGTTGTAATTGTAGCGGTCAATCCTATCCGAGTCCCAACTTTCTAAGAATGATTTTCGACGTAAAATTTGACGAGGAATCTGATCAAAATATTCAATTTGAGATAAAATTAGGATGGAGGGCCGGAAAAACTACTTTTTTGTGGTTATGGTGACCTGGCCCAGATTTGAAGGTATTTTTTTTCGTGAAATTCAGCTTTTTTACGTCTGCTTATGTGCTTGGAAAAAATTTTCCAATTGGTCTTACATCTGTGGAAAATCAATCAAAAAATGAAAAGGTCGATTTTTCTGCAAATTTCAAAAACGAAAATAGCGCACCAAGCCCGCACGAATGAACTTTGGGAACTATGAATTATGCTTTTCATCTTCTCTTATCGTCTCTAACATGTGCCTAAAGTTACAGAAAAATCCCTGACCATCGACCAAAAACCTGGTGATAATACAATGAATGACTCCTAAATGTTTTGTCCATCTGCCGAAAGCATCTCAATATTTGAAAATCTTACTTCAAACATGAATAAACAATTTAGGTAAATGCATCTCTGTGGGTTTTCCAAATTTGTTAACTTCTACACCCAACCGGAAACCAGAAAAACTCATCTGTCCGACATGGCCAGCGCAAGGTGATAGTCTTCGTCGCTTGTGAGCTCTATGTGTTACTTTTCGTCGGTGATACGTGCTTTGTGATAGTTTTCGTCGGTGACAAGCCCAAGTAATACTTTTCGCCGGAGGATATCTCGCAAGTGTTACTCTTCGCCGGCGTTTATCGTACGTGTTACTCTTCGTAGGAGGTACCGAAATATCCTTGCCGTATGTATTCGGTACTATCAGAACTCGCTGAGAAAAACCCTATCACTGCTGAAATGAACTGGGTTCTCGAGTTGAAACAAATCCTGCAGATTAGCGAGCATAGCTATCTCTGGGATTTACAAAATCCTGCTGCTATCAGAACAGCGTGAGCCATCGTGGTGGGAGCCCTCGTCGAAAGAAGCTGGGACGAAGACATGGAGAGAGAATACAGCTCATCTCACAATGCACTATACATAGAAGTCACAGTTCTCTGACCTACTCCATCGTACGAAGATTACATTCTAGAATCTGCCTTTAGCCCATATCAGAGTGTTCGAAAGCCGACGGCTATCGGGAAACCTGCTCCTGAAATGCAGTCTCAAGAAAACAACTTACAAACCCAACTAAACTGGAATATATTCTATGTGCAACAAGGGTACCAACGAGACGCTCTCTCATATAGTGAATGGCGGTCCCGCCTACAAGGACATCAGATCAAGATACTTGGACGGTAATGCCCTAACTGCTATTCTGTCATGACCGACACGAAAACCTTCACTACTTTGAATGTAGTAGGATCATTAGAGGTCGTCTGCTAGTTGCCATCGAAGCTTTCAGTATTTTAGTATCTTGCTTGTTTTAGGTGGCTTATTCAGTTGTATTTGGAATATAACGAGCAAGTGCTTAAGTTGAGCACTTTCAGCTCACATTCAACTATAGAGTTGGGTGGACTGAAATTAGATTGATTGGATCAAAGTCGATTTAGGCACTTAACCTAACTTTTGAAAAAGTCTGATATCTGCTCATACTGTACTGAAGTGGTTGTGTACTCTGATAAACCTGTCAGATGTCCTGGATGCAATAGAGGATGCCATGAAAGTTATTCTTCTCTTGATAGAGTTGGCAGAACAGAAAATGGATCATTCAAGAAGTATTGTGGCAAAACCACCATCCAGATCACATCCCCAGCCGATGCCATCTCGCTATCACCCACTGCTAATACGAGTAAGAATTCTGTGCTGAGTGCAATCATAAGACAACTTGAAATCATGGAGAAGCCTCTTGAATCTGGTGTTGAGAGAGTTGAGAAATCCCTCAAATCTGAGCTTAGTGACATTGATGTTTATTATTTGAATATCTGAATATATGATAATTCGAATAATCTATGTCCAATATTGAATCTAAATTGAAGGAGCAAAGTGACAGGATATCAACTATTGAAGATGAGGTGAATAGTCTGAATGTTAAAATTGATACAGTAAATGTTGATCTGGATCGATGTAAATCTGATATCTTGCTGCTACAAGAGGCAGTAGGCGCACTCTAGAATGAAGTTCCGACTCTCGACACTGGAGAATTCTGTGCAGGAGTAAATGATAGAGCAAGGCGACAGAACAATATAGTTTTATACAATGTCAGAGAGCCACACAATTAGAACTGTTTCAATTGTGTATCATCCAAAATCAAGGATCTGAAGAGTCCTGTTTACTCTTGCAAGCGCATTGGTATTGCTACTGTTTGTAAGCCAAGACCTATTCTCGTCACTTTCAATAATTCCTGTCTCGACTGCTGAACTTGGTCAATCGGGATGTAAAGTTTTCAATCATGACAGGAACGGTTTCAAAAACTCGAGTCAAAGTGGTGGTGGTGTTCTCATTGCTATCAGTGACAAGATTGATGCTAGAGATGGGAAAATGATGTTATTCAAAATGAAAAGAATGTAGATTACACAAGTAACGGAAGAATTAGAGAATAGATACTCTTCCTTGACAGAACTGTTGAGACTGCAATTAGATTCTGAGGCGTGATGACAATTTGAGCCACTTCCAAAGACTATAGGCTGCGGCAGAATCCTATTTTTGATAGTTCTAAAAAGAGGCTGGTGAAACTGTTCTATTCTGTTCAAACTGATTTTTTGTTTCGATTCTAATCTGATTATTCTGGGTATTCTGAATAGATACTCAATTAGACTTGACAGACTGTGCGCAGAGGGTTAGATATTTGAATTCGTTCGTTATCAAACGATCGGAGGTTAGTCGACTGTCCTGTGTCGAGGTTGGGCTGCGACTTCATGGATTTTGTTATATCTCTGCGATCGCCAGCAGTCAGTTAGAATTAATGAATCTCTTTCTACAGTTTTCCATCGCTAATCAGGAGCTCTTCAAGGCTCATACCTGGGTCCGATATTGGAAAGTTTGATTGCTCGTGTGCTATGTTGGTGGGATAAGAAGATTTCGACCAATTTTGACGAGCAAGAAGAGACTCAAATCGTTGATTTGATATCTTCCATTCTCGCAGGAAGAGCTGACACAATTCGTGCCTGTATCACTTTTCACACGGTGGTCGGGAAGAGGGGGAATATAAGATCAAAAATGGTAACCAAATCTGCGCACGTAGTCATTTCCTACTACTCCGTTCGAGTATAATCCCGTTGGGATCAGACCCGGAGCTGCTCGGTTTTTACAATGCGACCAAAAATGGCATTATTAATTTATAACCCGCGAATCGTTTTTTTGACGATTTGCACACGCGGTCCGTTCTCATCAAATTCGGCATAACTTTTACATTTCTTTAAAATTTTTTCATGCAGCTCGGCTGATTTGGAAGTTTATCACGAAATCTACCAAATAAGATGGGGGAGGTTTGATTATTTCTACTTCAAATCAAATGCGAGTGGGAATAGTGTCACTATTGAAAATTACAAGCAAATCGGTATTTTGGTAATACGCGTCTGGGAAGCGCCTGGCTCATGAATTCCTCGGTTTTCGGAGTTCTTCGACTTAGCTTGGTTCATTTGAAAGATAACTCGAGAATTTATAAAATCAAAAAAAGAACGTCGCTGACAGTCAAAAGGGACCCGAATGCCTTCCGTAAGTGCGTCGACATAAATACCCACTAGCAGAATTGCTCCGCTCGCTGACGCTCGCTGCGCCTAAGAGTCTTTGGAGGGAGTTTGAATAGTCGAATCGTATTATTTTTCAAAACAAATATTTGATTTTGAATAAAATAAGAATTTCGTTCAAATGGCAACCATAATTAATTACAGATGCACGCTGTAACTATTTTCATACATGAAGTTCAATTTTCATAAATTCTACAAAGCTTCAGTCTCACTTTTCAAGGATTGATAGAGCTGCGCGAAAAAATATTAAATGGCTATAGAAAGACTCAAAAATAGCTACAACAGAAGCCCAAGCAGGGTTAGTTTGGACCAAAAATATCTAATGAGTTATATGAGCAAAATCAAGTTTTTCTTTTTTGTTGTGCACAATTTCCTTACCGATAGTTTATGATAGATCATTTTCAAAAAATTTACAAAACAAGAATAATGAAATGGCTCTCAGTATGTTTCATAAACGAAATTCGAAGTGTTCTTCTTTCGCGGAGCAGTTATGCTTGCTCGCTCAGAGTTATATTGAACCAAGGGATTTTGAACAGTCGAGAGGACAAAATCGAATTTTCTTTGGTGCGCACAAACTTTTCACCGATAATTTACGAATGGTAATTTTCAAAAATTTGCGTAACAAAATGAGTGAAATGGCTATTAGTGTGCTTGATGAACTTAAATCGAGACGTTCTCATTCTGCGGATTAATTCTGCTCATGTAAAGCAAATCTAAACGACTGACGAAACAAATACCTAAAATCGATATAGTAGAACAATAATTGTTTACACTTATACAAATTGTTGGAAGTGTAATGAAGATACATGGCTGGATCTAAACTACAGAATAAGTATGTTGTCAACGCAGAGAGTGATATCTTTCCACTATTCACATCAATCTTACCAACTTATCCTCTTCTTTACCCATCCCATCTTACCTTCATTGAATCACATCATCTTTCATACCACCCCCCACTTCACCACCATCATATCTCCTTTCCTATATCATTCTCACCAGCTCATCACACATTCATCATTCATCATACATCCGCCAATGATCGCCTACTTGGAGGCGAATTCTTGTACGCAGGTAAGCCGCCTTCGGGTGCAGAGGTTGTGTCCGAATTCAAATCCAAGTAGGAGGGTGAGGCAATCATTCAATCCATAATATAATCATGCATCCATTTTAATAAGCACAACTTATTACATCTTCATCGCACGTTGCATCTTATTTCTACTACATACCATTCTCTCCATTCATATCATTTCATTTCCATCCCTACTTTTGCTTTCTCTAAAGAGAAAGCTTTGTTTTCACCCCAACGAAAATTTGATCAAATTTTTCATTAAAACCAACATATTATTCAACAAAATTCCTTTTATCTAAAAAAGCCAAAGACCATTCTCTTCCTCTCGCCAAAATCTATCAAATGTAGATAACTTTTTTTCTCCTAATGCCCTTCCAAACCCGTCAGAGACTCATCTTTGCACCCCTTTTTCCGTGTATGTGTGTGTGTGTGTGTGCGTGTATGTTGTTTTCTATCGGACACGCTTTCTCTTTTTCTGTTCAGCATATCAATTTTTGGCTTTCTACAAGTTGTGAAGAATCCAATTTCTGAAAGCCCAGTGATTTGGCAGCTTTCGGCTCCCAGTCAAATTTGATCCATGGGCTTTTTCAAGCAAAAGTGCTCGAATTTCGACTTTTAATACATAATTATCTTTTTCTCACACGGTCTTACCACGAATTGAGTCACCTAAACTATGGTTTTTTCTGCAAGATCTATCGATTGGTTAATACCGAAATTTTATAAAATCTCCACAGATCTCAAATTTTCGAAAAAATCAAAATTTTCACCAAAAATTTCATTTTAACCCTTTTCAAACCCACTGCATCGTAATTCCGTCTCAACCAAACGATGGATATTGTTAAAAAAACCTCAGACTAGAAGGCCCAAATCTCTCTAAAAAGCTTCCTCTAAAGAATAACTGAAAAAATAATGGGAAATTTTTTTTAAAATTCATTTTTTCCTCGTACCTTCTTTTATGACTCATTTATCTCAATTCCAATGACCTAAACTATGGTTTTTTCTGCATTATCTATCGATTGGTTAATACCGAAATTTTATAAAATCTTCACAGATTTCAAATTTTTGAAAAAATCAAAATTTCCACCAAAAATTTCATTTTGACCCTTTTTAAACCCACTAAATCGAAATTCCGTCTCAACCAAACGATGGATATTATTTAAGAAACCTCAGACTAGAAGGCCCAAATCTCTCTCAAAAGCTTCCTTGAAAGAATAACTGAAAAAATAATGGGAAATTTTTCTTAATATTCATTTTTTCCTTGTACCTTCTTTTATGACTCATTTATCTCGATTTCAATGACCTAAACTATGGTTTTTCCTGCATTATCTATCGATTGGTTAATACCGAAATTCATTTGAGTCTTCACGAATCTCAAATTTCCGAAAAAATCAAAATTTTCAAAAAAAATCTCATTTTAACCCTTCTCAAACCCACTGCATCGTAATTCCGTCTCAACCAAACGATGGATATTGTTTAAAAAACCTCAGTCTAGATGGTCTGAATCTCTATAAGAAGCTTCCTCAAAAGAATAACTCAAAAAGTAGTAGAAAATTAGAATTAATATTCATTTTTCGCTCGTATCATCCTTCACGACTAATTTATCTCAATTCTGATGACCTAAAGACTTACTTATGCGCCATTCTGAATCGATTGGCTGATACGAAATTTTCATAAAATCCGTAAAACATTGTTCATATGAAAATTTTTCCGGGGGAAGGGGATTTCCACAAAGGACTCCAGTTTAATCATCTTTAAACCGACTATATCAAAATTTTCTCTTAATCAAACAATAGATATTGTTGGAAAAACCTCCTTTCAGATGACCCGAATCTCTCTGGAATGCTTCCTCGAAAGAAAAACTCAAAATATAGGATACTTTCTTCTTCGTTAAAATTATCATCATATAACGCCGTGAAAAGCATTCTGCTAATCACTTTTAGCAGCGTATTTCTTCCTCTATTTCCCTTCTCTTTTATCATTATTTCATTCGTTTCATTACATTCGTATATCCATCTCATACATCACAGCCTAATTCATCTTCATTGCATGTCACATCACATATCTATTTCATATTTCCTTTCTGTCCTTTCATATGATCTCATTTCCTTTCCTATATCTCCTGTCTATATCTTCTTCATCTCTTTCTTCACCTCCACCCAATCTCACCTCCATTCAATCTGATCATTTTCAATATCATTTTTCACTTCACCGCCATCTCATCTACTCCTCAACGTCATTCCCACCACCTCATCACATTCATCATGAATGCTATTAGTCTATAACATCTCATCCCTTTCCCTCTTCTTTACCCATCCCATCTTACCTTCATTAAATCACATCATCTTTCATACCACCCCCCACTTTACCACCATCATATCTCCTTTCCTATATCATTCTCACCAGCTCATCACACATTCATCATTCATCATACATTCGCCAATGATCGCCTACTTGGAGGCGAATTCTTGTACGCAGGTAAGCCGCCTTCGGGTGCAGAGGTTGTGTCCGAATTCAAATCCAAGTAGGAGGGTGAGGCAATCATTCAATCCATAATATAATCATGCATCCATCTCAAACATCACAAACTATTTCAACTTCATTGCATGTTGCATCTTATTTCTACTACATACCATTCTCTCCATGACGATGGCTCGAAGCGAAGGTTCAACAGACAGACTTTCGACAGAATTCTTACATCAATTCGAGCCAGACAAAGACAGCGGTACCCACAAAACGCTTGGAAACATGAGAGTAGCCCGTATCCCTGTGTCCGACACCATACGAAAGTAAGGTGAGCAGATGCATCAAAAAGGGATATTGGTGCGAAAACATGATAACACGGCAAGGGTACAACGAACAGACTTTTGACAGCTTTACAAAATTGAACATCTGAAAGGGGTAAAAAATCTAAACAAACAGGTGAAACGAAACAGGTAAAATAGAATAAGTAATATCCAAAGTGATAAAAAGTCTAAAATCAAAATAGGTAAAAAATCCATGGAACAGGTAAAGTATAACAGATGGAAAGAAACTGGTAAAATAGACCCTAGATATAGAATTGTAAAAAAAATCTAGAGGAAAATACGCGCAACTTTTTGGTCTTATCAGGTTAGGTTAGTAAAATCTAGGGATATTTATCTCTGGAGACAAATCAAGACAGGTAAAGTAAAGACGGCAGCGCGCAACTTTTGAGTCAGGACAGGTTAGTAATAAATCTAGGGATATTTTTCTCTAGAGAAAAGTCAGGTCAGGTTAGGTTAAAACCGATCTAGGGAAAAATCTAGTGATTCCGGACACCAAACAGTCGTCACGCGACTTAATATAATGTAATTCGTGTGTATGTTGTAATTGTATCACTGCTCTCGGGTGTATTTGTCTCCCTATTGAGAACATGAGGCGATCTCTTCTTGATTCCACAAGTTTCTGAACTATCTTCCAAATGAGCCAATCTGAGCTGAGGAACTCTGAAAACCGGGAAATCTGTGAGTCGGACATCATCCAGATGCCTCTAGGTGGAAATACCGATTTGCTTGTAATTTTTAATAGTGACACTGTTCCCACTCGCATTGGGTTTGGAGTGGACACAATCAAACCTCCTCCATTTTATTTAGTAGATTTTGTGATAAACTTCTAAATGAGCCAAGCTGCATAAAAGAATTCAGACGAACGTAGAAGTTATGCCGAATTTGAAGAGAACGGACCGCGTGTGCAAATCGTCAAAAAACGATTCGCGGGTTATTAATTAACGATACCATTTTTGGTCGCATTGTAAAAACCGAACAGCTCCGGGGCTGATCACAACAGGATTGTACTCGCACGGAGTAATAGGAAATGACTCAGTGCGCAGATTTGGTTACCATTTTTGATCTTATATCCCCCCTCTTCCCGACCACCGTGTTCATGAGACCAGGAATACATTTCGCAGATCAAAATCTACTATTAAACTATCCCTTTTTCCCCTGGTAGTCAACGAGTGCACCATCGGATCTCGGATTTCTTGGGACCATTTTGTAAATTCTGATAGTTCCGAAATTTCAGTAACCGTGAACGAATTAAGTGCACTCTCATTATCTTACCATTATTATCACTGGAGGACTTCGTCACACAAGATGATCTTGCAGATTGAACCACGCATTAAACTTCATGGCGTTGAGTGTCAGATGTTCTCTAGCCACATTCTCTAACGAATCACGAACTGTAATGAAGTATCATTCATACAAGCTTGTCTGAATTGCGTACGCATTTACGAATAGTGGATTTCGCTTTGAATTCCTCAAGCTGCGTGTAATTCAGAGTCATCCCTCACATCGGCTATGATCACTTGCCACAACGAAAATGAGTCCCATCGTTATCCCCAGAATGACACGCTTCCACTAAGAGGCGTTTGTCCATGTTCAGACCCTAATTGAAAAATCCTTCCACAGGTTTGAATCGGAACTTTTGCAACAGCAGCAATGATTTTATGATCTCGCGTTGTCCAGTCTGAGTTCAGGCTGGCAAGCAGCGGCTGAGGCACACGATGGAACTACCGAGTGCTGGCACTGGGGAGTTCGTCACAGTTGTGAGCGTCCAAGAGCCCAGCTCGGCGCCGGAAAATTTTGTCACGGTATTGTCAATTGGTTTGGACAGACAACAGCTGGAAAAAGAGTCTTCTCAGAATGTCGAGGATCCAGCTCACCCGGAAGAGGAGGTGGAAGTGTACAGGTTACCTGGCGAGCGTCTGGGATTCGGGCTGAAATTCGACGGAGGGAACAAAACCTCGGAGAAGGTGCGTCGGCTGTTCATCCAGAGTTGCGCCGAGCAGAGCCCCGCAAGCAGAGCCAAATGCTCCTGGGGCAATCTTGGCGAGGGCGATGAGGTAGGCGTCTCCAAATTTTAGATTTTTAGTTTCAACCAAGCAGCTCCTCGGTCTTTTATCATCTAACAAGATTTTTCAGATACAAAATTCATGTGACGGACATATCCAAACTCACCAAGATCCCCAGATTATAGGAAAATCTGGGAAATTGTTATTTATCAAAGTAATCTTCTGATTTTGTGAAAATTGGCAGAAATGAATTGCAAGTCTCCCGGAGAGGCATAGGCTGTAAGCTTCTTTGAAGGCGAGTAACTTTTGTAGCAAAGTTCTCATAGCGCGAAAAGATTATTATTCCAAAAAGTTCACTTTTCTACGTCTTGCCAGAATCTGGGGGCCCTGACTTAGTTCAAGGTTTTTGAAGCTATTCCATATTTTGGGGATGTTTCAACGTTAGGGGTTTTGATTCAGAATGTGAACTTCGAGAAACTATCTTCACATTCTCAAAGGTTTTTTGCTCATTAATTGGACCACGCCAAAATGAGTTGGTCTGACAGATCCATGTTTTTTTGTTATTTTGCTTCTTCTCATTACTTGAGTGGTACGATTGTGAAAGTTATTTTAAATATCTTAGAGGAATGTTTCGTAATTTTCGAAGCAAAAAGAGAATATTTCTGACTATCAGGTGATGAACCAAAGAACATGAAATGCCGATGACCAAATGTCATCATCCCTGTTTTGTTAATGGACCAGGAATGAATACAAGCACCTAAAACTTGTCCTGAATAATGAGATAATTCATGCATTACGTGTACAAGTTATCTTATGAATACTCAAATGGTAAACAATTAATAAAAGAATATGCAAAATCTGTAAGTGGTGTCAAAAGTTCTTGCTGTTCGAACAGACAGATGTGGCACGACTGATATTACAATCCACAGATAGCTGCGTCAGAATATTTTTGCATGACAATTTCCGGCGGATCAAAAGGAAAAAATTAACTTTCTCCAGAGCAAAAGACTAGAACTTTGGAACAAATCAAATCAACATATTTTTCACGTTTTTTGTTGATAAAAGTAACTTTGCCAATTTCCGGTTTGTCAACGTAATATGAAATAGTCATCCCAGATCCCATTTATAATTCCCAGTATACGAGAATAGAGCACATGATCATCAAGTAGACTAATTGTAAGTGATTGCAATTACTGAAAGGGACAAGAGTTTTTTGTAGAACTAACATTTCGCAACAGATTGAGCTCTATTCAAGGGTAATATGAGTACAACGTAGCCAGATGACCCCCAGACCTCAGTTAAACCCAGCCACTCCAAAATACGCTCTAGTTAGTAATTGCTTTCTCTAAAGAGAAAGCTTTGTTTTCGGCACAGCAAATTTTTTATCAGTTTTTACATTAAACTCAATATTTTCTTCAACAAAATTCCTACTATCACAGAAATACTTCAACCATCTTGTTCCTCTCGCCAAAATCTAACGATTGTAAGTGACACTTTCTCTTCTAAAAACCTTCAAAACCTCCCAGGGACTCATCTTTCCGTCCCTTTGCATGTGTCTGTGTGTATATGTTGTTTTTTTCCGACACGCTTTCTCTCCTAATACACTTCACTCTATCGATTTTTGCCTTTCTACAAGTTGTAGAGAATCATTCAGAGATGAGACCAGTGATTTGGCTGCTCTCCTCTCTCAATTGAATTTTATTTAGACGTGTTTTGAGGTAAATTGGCTAAAATTGTCTACTTTTATAGTAAGATATCTCTTTCTAACTTGTTCTTTGAAAAATTTTGAACGGTGGTTCGACCGCAAGCAACAAATAATTATGATGCTTGTGAGCATTCGAGTTTGAATGCCATTCAACATATTTTCCTTGTGCAATTTTGGGCAGGGAATTCGAATCTCACACCGTAGAGAGACTGTAATTAAGAGGAGGATTTGTGCAGGTGCTGTCGATCGATGGGGTGTCGGTGACGCAGATGACGCGACTGGATTGCGTACGCCGACTCAAGGAGTCTCAACTGGTCATCAAGTTGGCCGTACGATATCGGGGAGCCCTGAGGCCCAAGATTGTCAGTGCAGAGAGAAAGCCAGCAGGTGATTTGCAGCAAAATGGCAAGACGCCACCGGAGCTTCCCGTCTCCCCGCCTCCGGTACCACCACGCAAGCTCAGGCATTCGTCCCATGCGGGCGGCGCTGGTCGCGGCCCTGCCGACGGTGAGGCTTGCTCAGGTGGGCTTTTTTGTCCCGCTTCCCTCTCATATTCAATGCTAATCCTCTCGAATGAAACATTTTTAACTCTGGCAGTCATGATTTGTCCAAAAGAGCTTTGTAATTAGCCCTCGCATAGACTAATCATGAAGTGGACTTGATTTGTCCCGATTTAACTAGGGCTGGGATTGTTACGGATCCTTAGAGAGTGAAAGAGATTTGAAATACTGACGGTTTGACTCTTCAAAAACTCGGAGATCCTCAGAAGTCTCAGCCCTATTTTTAATCCTTGGGTATTCCACGTGCGTTGAAGTTCCAGCCCAATACGCGTGGTAGACTGCCCGGGAACGATCTCTATGGTAAAGTTTTCACTCATTAATTTTTGAACTCATGAACAATATTTCGTTCTAAATTTTCATCCTAAAGGAATCGGAATAAGCAATTAAAATATATTGTTCTATCACACGTTGATAAAATCATCGTGCAGTCGAGTATGATTGATGAGAAAAGTTAGTCGATCTCAAAAAATTCGAAGCCTTGAACAAATAACTATCTCTTTCGTAGAGTTAATTTTGTTCTGTACAGGTTCCGATTAGGTGCAGTGAACGTAGAATCTCGTGAAACATTATTCAAGAACGCCACTTCTTAGGCCGATCACGTTGACCATCGCGTTGTGATTTCTCACAATTTGGGATATTTATGAATAGTCTGAAGAAAGTAATCTTAATAAAGAGTCTCATTTCCACGATTGGTAGATATCCGTAAATGTGAACAAGATTCGCAGCTCAGTCCGAAGACTCATTTCTACCAGTTTGAAAATTCGACCATTGAAAGTATTGTGGAAACTCATAGACCTCGTGTTTGGTATGAAATTAGTTAGGATGGATTGACAACAGAATGATAGATCCCTGATTGGAATGAAATACGAGATTCAACACATTGTTAAGGATTTTACAGGATCGATTTTACAATGCCGATGGTTGTCAAATATTATTTCGAACTCTTATTTACACAATGTGAAATTGAGTCCACTATTGTGACAATTGATTATATTTGCAATCTCTTCGATGGTTCTATTGAGTGACCGGTAAATGAGGCCGGTAGAAAGATATAGACAACAATATAATCATTAAGTTGCTCAGTGGAGACGTATAAAATATCGCGAAGATCGTCAGAAAATTGTAAATGTCTGGTACAAGCATAGCGGCCTTCATGCGAGAGGACTTTCATGATTCAGAATTTGATAAGCTTGTACACACATCTTGAGAAAGTACCTGTAGCCCGAGAGTTAATAAGACAGAATGGGAAAGTGTGCTACGAGTGCATATTAGAAACGCGTTTCTACATGATTGCTGATTAAATCTACATGGTTAATTGACTACCATTACCATAATTCTTTTGTACCGAGGTGTTGAGTTTCATACTGTTATTCTCACGAATTAGAAAAAATTATGAAAAATCACGACGAACGACCTAAAAATCAAAATCTCATCGCAATATACTCACTCTGATCTTTCACTTTCGTAAAAGCATTATAAGAATTTGCCATCTAGATATGATTTGGAACTTCCTCAAATAAAGTAGGTTTTATATCATAAGAGTTATAAGAATGTTTATTTGTGTCGAATCCGAGGAAGATGAAGTTATAAGGGTTACCGATACGTTTCATGTTTCGAAGCACCCCGTGTGCGATATCTTCAAATGCACGTTGGACGAGCCTCTCATGCCAATTATGTGTCTCTGTATCTCCCTTTTTGCATCCCATGTAGAACATAAGATTCCATGAACATATATATGATCATAATTAAAATCGGTTTCAAAATTTGTCATTTTTATTCCGGAAAGGTGTGATATACTAATTTACCACATCAATACTTCAGGGTGATGATCGAATATTACTCAGAAAATTTTTTCCCGCAGTCATTCTCAGGTTCTGAACATTTGAAGCACCGAAGAGAAAAAATCCACATTAAATATCATTTGTCGTCGAAAATGTCAGTTTCTGGGAACTTGAGACCGACTCCTGGAAAGATTTTTTTCCAGTAGTATATGATCAGTATCGTGACGTATTGATATTAGGATAGGTTTGAATCAATATATCACAACTTTCTGGAATAAAAATGAAATATTTAAAGCAGTTTTACGTATGATCATACGTGACCATGGAATCCTCGAATTCCATGATCATATATGTTCATGGAATCGTATGTTTTACATGGAATGTTTTCATCAGTTGTAAAAATAGATACCCTCCCTGCATAACTGCATTACTAATAGATGTTGTCAATTGCAGGATCAAAAAAGGCCCGAGGAAGTCCAAAGTCAAATGGATCATCAGATTCTGGATCTCCTCGTTCCCAGGAGAGTTATCGAAGTGCCATGAGCAGCGTCAGATCTGCCGGTTATGAAAGCTGCAACTCGTCGCCAGCCAAGGCTATCAGTGGGAAAACTGATAGCCCCAAAAATTCGCCAAAAGTCTATGCATCTCCAAATTCCAGTAGATTGAAACAGGTATATTTGCTAAAATACAGTCGCTTTATGAGGTTATTATGTTAAACCCTTGAATACTTATTTTATCCACTTCAGTGGACATGTCTGAAAACGGGTATTCGTGATAACTTTCATTTGGCGCATGGCAAATATCTGAAAAAATCCTGAAAAATCTGTGTCAACTCTAGGAACACATTCCTTTACATTCAAGTCTCTATATGCTCCAGTTTTGAGGAAAAATGGGAAAAACTAGAATGTTTCAATTTTGTAATTTTGACATTTTTTGTCATTTTTCGGCCAGTTCATTAATTTTATTCGTGTCAGAAAATTTTTCTGAGCCCGACAAGCGAGGTCTAATATTATTTTGAGTAATAAGAGATCTAGACGATTTCGAGACAGAAAGCAGAATCGGTCAGAAATGAAATTATTGGTGGGAGCCGCGAATTGGTAGAAGGTGATTGAATCACTCGATGCTGCCTCTGGAATTTGAAACCATACTTCTGTCCGCACGACTTATACGTATGCATCAGTAAATTACGCTACATCTCGTTGACACGGGCCTCAGCATTACTCTTTCATTCATAGACCTTACCTACAGCTGTCGCAGTACATCCCTCATCAGTGCTTCAGAGTGTGATGGGCCTCAATAAACCCTTATCGGTCAATCAATTTGTCTGAAAAAATGAGTACTTTTGCATTATTTTTGCATGATGCACATCGCAATAATTATAGTATCTCTACAAACACGAAAACATGCATTCAAAATAATCCCCTATTAACATTGTCTATACCATGGCATTATTTCCTGCAAATTCAATTGCCTCGCACTGTCAGATACGCATAGAATCATTTATCAATAGAATCATTTATACAAACCTCAGACACTTTTAGCATACTTGAGGGATGCACTTATACTACTGAGCTTTTATACTTTATTGGACTCCCAAAATCAATCTCGAATCAAATCTAGAATATACCGTAAGTTCGAAGTTTGTGATTAATCTTGATACAATTCTGATTCAAAATTGCGAAGGGTTCGCCCATACAAACAAGATGGCTTTTAAGGATTGAAGATCGGTAATTTATTGTTGTACTTATCTGTGAGCTCGATTGGTTAGAAAATTATGAACACCTCCTGGAAAACTTCATTCCCCGTCCAAATGGGCATGCATTGCACGTTACATTGAATACACCGTAGAATAATTTCTTGATGAATGAGATTTTTTACCAGATGAACAGACTTGTAAACCGATTCGGCTGTAGTGCTTCGGACAGTATGAAGTTAAACTTTCGGACGCCAATGAAGCTTGTGAAGTAGGATGCATGTAATCTTTGTATTGAATAGGTACCATTCTTCAGAAATGAATGATTAAACTTTCAAGAAAAATTTTTGGACTAAAATTCCTTTGAATCTCTCTAGTGTTGCGCATCGGCCCCCAAATTACCTGGATTTCGAAGTCAAAATTGTAGGTTTCAATTTGATTCATTCAGTATCTCACTATCAACATAAGTTGCGGGTTGAAATAATCCGATTTTTAAATAGCTCGTGATCGAGTTCTTACATTTTACTTCTGTACACAATCATTTGAAGCTTCCACCATACAGAAGCTGATCATGCTTTCACTGAGTGGATCAGTAACATTACGATTGATAAGTGATACTGTTACTAATCAACATTGGGCAACGAAATAAACTGTGTCGACAACCAGATGTTAGAAGAGTTGATAACTTGATTGCTCACGAACATTTTCGCGGAGATCTCAGTTGGCTAATGAGGGTTTGTTTTGAGGGAAATGAACGAATTCTTTCAAAGTTCTACATAACAGTTCTAAGAGTCCACAAGAACCGTCGCGCGTCTTGTGAATATTGTAAGAAATCTTCATCCACGTGAAGATCTGTGCGAGAGCTTCCTTGGAGTTTTCTAAACGCGAGAAATTGCATCTTTTCACTGATACCTCAACGAAAAATACGATTCGTGGGAGTGAACAGATGAAGATGTATTTGCTTCTTGAGAATTGTCATGTGAGATCTACACGTTCATATGTAAACCATCCACGAGGAACATTCATTTTACCGATGCTTCGAAATTCAGTATAACACTGTTCTCCAATTTTGATGGATAATTAGACAGAATGAAATTAGAGCTCCCACGTCTAATAACGGAGTGAATTTCTGACTACTATACTGATGCACCGCTTCAGAACTCTTTGACACGGATTTTTCGGATTACGATGGCTCACCACATGAAATTTGAGTAAAATTCACAGGCGCAAACGAACGAATCAGTATTACATCTCCATCGGGACTCCCTTCTCATTTATACGATATTTATATTCAATCTCGCAAAACAAATCATAAGTTGTACTCAAAGCCCCTAACCATACTTCTGGTTTTCGCAGAATGGTGGTGGTGGCTGCTTAAAATTGGACGAACCAGCAGAGGCGCAATGGTACCTGGACGCGCGCTCTCAGGATGGATCTAGCACCCACGGCAGCACCTCCGACGATACAGGCAGTTCTCTGTCAACCGTGCTGGACCGCCTGTCCAGCTGTGCCAATTCCGATCGCATCTCCATCGCCTCGAGCCTCTCGTCCGCCTCCGAGCTGCAACCCCAGCAAACGACGCTAGACAGTCCAAGTTTCTTATTAGCACGCTTGGTTGGCTCGGAGGGTCGCACCCACGTTGAATCTCGTGGCGACGTCGAGCGTATTACGGCCCTCGTTGCGCCCAGCAAAGTGCTTATCGAGGAGCAACCAGCCCCGAGGGCACCCCTCAGTTTTCAAGACGCACCCTTGAGCTACGGCCACGAGCCTCAGCCGGGCCTGCTGCTGAACCACCTGGATTCGAGTGACGAAACTCAGCAGCAGCGGCAGAGCCCACCCAAGCCGGCACCCCGAAGGGAGGCGAAGCCCAGGAAAAGGCGGCCCCCGCCCCCGCCACCGCCACCGACTGCTGCGAGGAGGCAGATGCATCAGCCGGATGCCGAGCCAAGCCTGGAGGAAAATAAGCAGGAGAAGAAGGCGGACGAGGCGAGGGAGGTTCCGACGTGCAACAAGGTGCTCGAAATTGTCGAGATAAGGAAGGCGAGAGCACTGTCGCCGTGTAAAGTCGAGTCAGATGCACAAGACGCGGACCCGGAGGCGGAGGAGCCACGACCAGAAAGCCCAGAGCGAGGTGATAGCGAGCGAAAAAGCTCGGTCGAAGCAAACCCTGAGCGAGGGGCCGACGAGCGACCGACTATGACCGAACAAGAGCACGTGGTCACCACCGACGACAGTGACGACGCCGATGATTACTACTGGCAGAGCAACCTCGACACCATCGGCGAGGAAGGCGAGAGTAGCCACTCCGACAACGATAATATCCCGTATGTTGGTGATCAGCTCGCGCGACTCTCATGCAATGACTCCAAAATACACTCCAACGCAGGTCTCACTTGGTAACACCGAGGAACAAAATTTTACGGATGGAATGTCGATTTGACCTTAATTTTCAGACATTTAATCTGACGTGGAAACCGAATCTGATCTTCAAGTTGCAAACCGATCCACCTAAGAGCAACATCTTCAACGGGTTTTCCTTATTTTGTAAATCAACCCATTAACGCCCGGAATGACGCTTTCATGACATCTTTTTGAGGCTCATTATTTAGTACGAAAAAGCCTTGTAAAAAATCCCCAAGGCACATATTCGACGTAAAATTGTCTGAAATTTCGGAATATGTGATGGAAATTTCTGTTAGAGGCGTTCCTGAAGAGCTACATTGAAGTTCCTGCAAAAAATTACGATTTTATTCAATTCAAATCGTGTTTGAACGGCATTAAGACCCCTAAAATCGATAGATATGGCTCTGGAAGCTCAAAAACCGTGGCATTTGGTTCTGAACAACAAAATCTATGGGTCAGAAAAATTTTAAAAGGCCTATCTGGTCCCAAGATATCGACCGAAACGGAAAAAGTATTGTGAACGCCGTCTCGTCGTCATTTAAACCTCTCAACCTTTACGATCCGAATTCTGAGCATTAAATAGCTTCTGAAGAAATATCATACGACATCTTTACGACGTGAAATTGTCTGTTCTTTCAGATTCCGTGATTAGAATTGGGATAGGTTGAGGTTTGAAGCGAGAAAATGCGCATTTTTATCGAATTATAAGATTTTTCAATGAAAACATCACCCAAAATCCAATTCTCAACGTAAACATCGATACATTGTCACTCGAGATATCGAATCATCGTATCTGCATGATCTGAACCTCAGAATCATAGTATCAGAACGCAGCATGGACATTTGGAATAGCATCGAGCCGGAAATTTTCTCGATCGCGCTGATATGCGTATGACGAGCACGTTGTCGAAACATTCACATTGTAGTAATTTGATGCCGAGTATTCGAGCGAAAAAGTATACTTGCTCATTTTCTCTCAGATTCATACAATCATCTGTTACCAATGCAACAGTCTTCAAAAACCTGGTGAGGCCGAGCGACGATGAAAAAAAAAAATTGGAACTAGAGAAGTGGGCTTGGAAATTGCTGAGTTTCATTTGGGGAAAGCCCTTACAGTTGGTAAAATTCATGAAAAAATGACTGTGAGTTTGAGGAAACAATGTCACTACTCCAAAACTTGTGGGAAGCGATCTTTCATTGTGTGTAAGATCTGCTCAATCTATTTATGCGCTACTTGTTTTGCTTCTCATCATTCCGAATAATCATTGCGAGCATAAAGGGTGTAGTATATGTATAATCGTATTCAAGCTGCATGGTCTTATTCTGAGGTTCAGATCGTGCAGATACGATGATTCGACGTCTCAAGTGACAATGTATTGATTTTCACGTCGAGAATTGGATTTGGGATGATGTTATCATCAAAAAAGGGAATAATTCGATAAAAACGCGCATTTTCTCGCTTCAAACTACAACCTATCCCAATTCTGATCACGGAATCGGAAAGAACAGACAATTTTACGTCGAACAGATGTCGTATAATATTTTTTCAGAAGCTATTTAATGCTCAGAATTCGGATCGTAAAGGTTGAGAGGTTTAAATGACGACGAGAAGGTGTTCACAATACTTTTTTCGTTTCGGTCGATATCTTGGGCTCAGATAGGCCTTTTAAAATTTTTCTGACCCATAGATTTTGTTGTTCAGAACCGAATGCCACAGTTTTTTGAGCTTCCAGAGCCATATCTAGTGATTTTAGGGGTCAAAATGCCGCTCAAAGACGATTTGAAATGAAAAAAATCGTAATTTTTTGCAGGAACTTCAATGTAGCTCTTCAGGAACGCCTCAAACGGAAATTCCCATCACATATTTCGAAAGTTCAGACAATTTTACGTCGAATATAGGCTCTGGGAATTTCCTTTGAGGGCTATTTCGTGCTGAATAACGAGCCTCAAAAAGATGTCATGAAAGCGTCATTCCGGGCGTTAATGGGTTAATGTATCTGGCAGTACCTCCTTGTAGCGAGTTAGGAGTGTATCAAAACTATAATTCTCCGCGTATTTAGACCTGCTGAGCACAATGGCAATGATTTGGAAGATTTTTTTTCAGTAGTATATGATCAGTATCGTGACGTATTGATGTTAGAATGGGTTTGAATCAATATATTACCACTTTCTGGGATAAAAGAAATGTTTGAAACGGTTTTACGTACGATCATATATGACCAAGGAATCGTATGTTTTACATAGAGTGTTTAACACGTTCACTCCGATGGGCCCCACGGGTGGGGCCCACGCGTCCTTCCCTGTGTGCGATGGGCCCCACCGGTGGGGCCCACTTTATATTGAGTTGCAGCTTCCACTAAACAGCGGAGACATATCCAATGGCTTATGTCGTGGTTATTCCTCGTTGATCATGTTATCATGAACACGTGTACACGGCAGTTTCGGTATCGGACTTGATTTCGATGAGTTTTGCTCGATCTCCGTTTTTTACATAATTTTTCATTAATCACGTGAGATCAATCGATAAGCAGCAGGTCATTTCCTTTGAGCTCGGTAGTTTTCAACGGGTCTTAGCTAGTTTGAGAGCTCATTTCAAGACTTACAAACTGAGTTGAAATACGTTGGAGAATGTTGAATCCTACTTGGGCGATCTTCAATTTACGCGAGAGAAAAGTTTGGGATAAATCGACTATCATTGGGTTCGTCCAAGCACAGCCTTTGCTCCGTTTTATGTGTACCATCATGCATTGTAACTCCCGGAATTCGAACTAGAGAAGAGATTGCTCTATCTGAATGTACGGCTTCAAATGCTGCAAGCATCGGAAGTACGTCAATGAACCGCAGCCTAAAGATCAGGCTTGGCAACGCATGTGAATCGCAAGCGCGGTAAAACCATGGTCACGATTATCATATGCCTGGAGGAGATATTGAAGCGCAAGCCTTTTTAGAGGCTGATAACATCAACTTTGACGATTTGGTTAGTACCCTTTATCACCCTGATGGATGTTCTCAGCGTTATAGAAAATTTTTTGGGCCCCACATCTCATGGAAATACTGTAAATAGGTGTCAAACTGATGATTTTCCAAAAGGTTTGACTTCTGTAACTGCTCAAACGCACATTTGTACTCTCTCGCAATCTAGACAGGAATCGCGATTTCGCCTTCGCAGTGAACGTGTTAAACAGGTGAGAATACGTAGAGGGTCATTTAATACACTCCCATCTCACTGCAAAGAGGTGCCATCAGATCCATCAATTCACAAAATAAGCAGAAACCGTTGGGAATGCTGTTTTCAGGAAAATCAGTTTCTTGCGACTGAGAAAGAATGCAAGCCACAGGGAGCAATTCGACGCTCGGATATCGTTCCATTGTCAAAGAACATAATAGGAAGTTATAGTTTGGTTAAACGACATTCTGACCCCAAAATTTTGTTTCTCGGCGCAACTAATGACCAGAAGGTCACTCATTCAGAGGATTAAACGTGTATTGACCATCAAAAATTATACAACTTGAAAGTTTTTCACGAGATGTTAAGAAAGATTACTTATTCTTTATTGATATTTTTGGTCCAATGTGGGTGCCTACTGGTAAACGCATGGGCCCATGTGTGTCAGAAATATTTGGTATAAGTATAATACCCCTTCCATCGCTTTGATTTTCATAGAATCATATTTTAAGAATTTTAGCGACCACGCACAAAGTCAGTACGTTCTTGCTTGTAGCCAGATCCAATCAACACGTTCATCTAACAGATGTTATTCTACCGATTAACTTTTTCGATGGGTGCAGGGATCGGGTATGCACCTATGAAATTTAGTGGTTATATATGATCTGTTTGCGTGGCGCTTCTGCTCGTCTTGTTCAAGTGTTTCATCGATTCATTGCATCAAAAACATCTTTACCATTTAAGAAGAAGTTGAATTGAAAATACGAAATCCAACAGTTTGGTCGATACCAGCGGAATATTTTTTTTCTCCAAAGCTTTGTGCATTGTAAACACAAGACATTGAATTACAGATTCATGTAAGACTAGACACTGCATGGAGATGCTGAGAGGAAATCGACTATACCTTAGAATGGCTCCATTCTTTTATAACCAATATCTGCCTCGTCTCCATTGCTTCATGATTTGAATGAAGAATTACTGATTAACTAGGAATCAATGGTATTCAGAACAGCAAAAAAAAAACAAAACCCGAACTTCAGTCAAAACTCGAGCTTCACGATTTCAGTTACGGAATCCTGATTCCCGCAGCCATGTCTCTAATGGTTTGCTCAGGTGCTAGTTTTTAGAACTATCTTCAGGCGGTAAAAATACCGTCAAATTGGGCAACTTTGATACAGTGGATACGAATGGCTGGCTACTGAGTAGGAAGAATTCACAGCTTCTTGTTTGTCCCAACTACAAACAGTTTTCACTATTCTTCTGACGCGTTTTTGACACAATTTACCCAATTCTGGCTATTGTGACAAAGTCCAGTTAAGGCAATGTTACTTCAGATACAGTTCGGGCTGAACAAGCCCTAAGCCTAAGATATTGTTCAGGTGAAGGCTTGCCAAGCATTCCACGTCCAACGATCGCCTTCGTAAGGCACTCTCTGGGCAGTCTAGGCAAGTAATCAGGCCCAAATGAACGCCCTACTTATTTTTCTACTCGAGGGGGGGGGGGGAGTCGCAACTTTGGTACACCCCTGAAAAATGACTTGCAGTCGTAATAAAGCTTTTTTCGAAGAGGCTGATTTAGCAGTGATGCGCGAGTGGTCCAGTCAGTGTGCCTGGCAAGAAGTGTTCCGGAACAAACTACGGATGTATAATGCTATATTTCTATTACATATATCACCATATTCAAGAAACCATCGTCACATTGGGGTATTTGAAGCATTTAGAATTCTAATGAATGAAAACCCGAGGAAAACCCATAAAAAGTGTACCAAAGTTACCCGACTCTATGTAAGTAGGATTACGGCAGGGTAACTTTGGTCCAATTCTGTATGACAGCTTCTTTTCAACTCATCTTGAGTCGAGTGTTGGTCTATGCGGTTTTGAAATGTTTTAAACAGCTCCGAATAAGACTTCTGAACGATTAAAATTAATTCACTCGCATGGTGGTGGGTAGAATTGAAATATTTTGTAGGTGTACCAAAGTTGCCCAGTTGGAGTCTAACTTTGGTACACTTCTTGAACTGCTGATAGCTCCTTGTAGCCCTTCAATCGAAAGCTGAGACTATGAGCTTTCGATTGACTTTTAATAAGAGTGAGTTTTGTCAACGTATGTTAAAATACCGAACCAAACAAAATGAAAAGTTACGAAATCGTACCAAAATGACCCAATTTGCCAGTATCACAATTCTGCAATACTATGAATATCGGAAATGGGATGATATCAAACCACCTGACTCACGAATCTTTTGAAACGAAATAGAATTCAGTTAGAGGGATTGCAACTAAGAAAGAAAGAAAGCTTTTGGAGACATTTACGAGGAGGGGGTCAGGCCTTCGGATCACGGATTCGCCTGAAACTTTGGGAATAGTCTTCTTTTGGCACAGAAAGAAGATATCCAAAACCGCGCTTGCCAACGCTCAAGCGTTTTTGAGCTTCAGGCTAAAACATATGCATTACAGTATATCTATATATACTTTTTTCCAATGAATATGGGTATACTGTAATGCATGGGTCGTATGCTGTAGCTCAGAAACGCTTGAGCGTTGGCAAGCGCGGTTTTGAATATCTTCTTTCAGCGCCAAAAGAAGACTATCCCCAAAGTTTCAGGCGAATCCGTGATCCGAAGGCCTGACCCCCTCCTTGTTAGTAAGAAACTCAACGTTTGTTTGCGTATTCTGTAAAATATGATCACTAGTCTCGCCCGCAGAATGGTCTTCTGTACATCTCGATTGTTGAACTCGTACTTACGGCCTATTTCTGAAAAAGTACGTCATGCGATAGTTCGTAAAATTTTTGTCCGAGACGAGCAGGTAATTTTGGAAACAGATCCGCTGCAATCTACAATACGGACTATAGGTTCCATGAGTTTGTACTCTATAGGCAGACACTTCAAAAACAGTGCACGCACTATTTTCGAATAGCCACTCTTTGGGTCTGTTTATGAAGTTGTTCAACATACTTAAGAAGATCTATTAAACTGTTCGGGAGCAGCTCCATCAAGTTTGAATTGAAATCATAACCCATTGACTTTGAGCGGGGACTTTACACGCTGTGCAAATTTGGGTCGACTCAAGAGATGTGAATTTTGTTGTTGGAAAATTCAACAAATAGATGAAACTCAACATATCCCTTGGTTCGAATTTGAAGTATTGGTACAGTTGTTTTATTGTTCGATCAAATCCGTCATCGAAATCAGTTTAGTATAATGAGCAAAGAACAATCTAACAATTATGAATTAAAACTAATTATTGCATTGCCAGATTTCGCGTTGAAGAGGAAACATTTAACGTGAAGTCCTCAATAAAAGTGCCAAAAATGAAGTTGAAACTGACCGAACTTTGTTCTTCGATTGAAGTTTTTTTTGTAAATACGTAGAAATATACTTGAAAGTTTCACTTCTGAAAGTTAACAAATTATATAATAACTGATGTATTTCAATTTCCTTTTTAGGCCAGAACGATCGACTCACCGAGTCAACTCGTCCATGGAGAATCCGCAAATAACACAGACACTTGTCGAGGACTCCGTGACTGAATCTGCAGTGGAACCTGATCTAAAACAAGGTGAGTTCGACCTCACCATTCATGCCACATTTTCAGCAGTTTATCTTCTCAGAGATCAAGAGGTATCATCGATTGAGATTTCATTCGGAATCTGAAGCAGTATCCGTGTCACAATTAAGCACTCATGAAAAGTTAGTGTGGGCGTCAAACTCGGGTGACTTTGACTTTCTGTCGTCAACAGAGCTTTATGTCTCAAAGATGTTCCATCGGAGTAGCTGCAAACATGCGATCAAAGCATCATTTAATTGCACATCTCTGGTTGATGGTGCAAGACGGCGAGATATCAGCTCTGGCTCACAATACGAATGTGATTTGCACCTCAGCCATTGCAAGCCGGGTTTGGCGTCAAAAGAGGGTGTTGGGGCTCGTCGATAAATCACGCAGCTTGCAAAGTCTTCACAAGCTGCAAAGTATGATTCGGCGAGAGAGCGTAACCAGAAAGGCGAATCGTCTCATGGATGTCCGATAACATCATAATAGAGGGGCCAGTTATTAATCACAGCACGCGTGGCGGAAATAACACTCGCATAACTGGGCATCGGCAGAGCCGAGAGGGCGGACCCATACATCACGCTCTCGCAAAGCCGAGAAAACTCGAGACAGCAGCGCCACCAGATAAGTCGCATTATGGCGTGAGCCACAATAAGCGCGTCAAGAAAAAACTTGAAGAGAAAAAAATTTCGCGCATTGTGAACCGGGGCTCCTCTTTCATGAGGTTCTCGAAGCGCGATGGGATATGTAGGCAGTTCACACTCGCGCTATGGCCGAGTCCACGTAAGAGAGCGAGCGCCGGCCAAGAGCGCTTTCGGGGGGTGCATTCGCTCTCGCCGCTCAATCGCGCAGGATTTTTTCGTGTTTTAAAACATTGTGCGAAGATTGACAGGGTAGTCTCGCACTACAGAAACTGGGCCTGAAAAATCTTTCCAAGAAAAATTATTCATAAAACTTCAGAAAGCAACCAAACTTGCGAACATCCGGATACTTCGATCTAGAATCCTGCCAAGAGCCAAAATCTGATCAAGAGTCAATCCCAAAACTCACTAAGGTAATCAAACTTGCAAATACTCGGGTACTAGAACCAAGAATTCTGTCCGTGAAAAAATCAATCTCAAAACCCAAAATAACAGATAAACCTTGAATAAAACCTGTATGCTTATGTCACAATTTTCTGATTGGAATGAATTGAAAATCCGATTGGTGAAATAATCGATCCCCGAATCTGAGAAGAGCTCTCAACAGAATCTTTAGGCTGAGTTTTCACATGGTTGCGGTTTTGGAGGCTTCGTGAGTTTTGGGATTAATTCCCTTCCACGGTAATTCGGGCAATTCCCAATTTAAAACGTGAGCACTATGTTTCTCTGAAGTGTAAGACTATGATGTCAGTCTTCGCGCAACATTCCAAACCACGAATGATATAAACATGCGTTGCTGCATGAGCGGCGAGAGCGGTTGCCCACTTATCTTACCTAGGAGAGCGCTCTCGCCACGCACTCGCTCTTTTACGTAGACTCGGCCTAATGGATCCTCTGAAAAGCGCAAGCTCGATCCTGAGAGGATGGATAATGTGCTCGTCACTTGATAAACGGACGATTAATCAGGGCGGAAATAGCTCGGGTGGCTGGGCGAACGATTGGGAGAGGTGAGCGCATCGCGCGTGCAAAGCCGCGGTACACAAGAGCCAGGCTCAGAGACAGAGGTCAGCTCGCCAGTCTCTGCCATCGCTCCCTTTTAATTGCCGTTTTTTCCCCCTCTTTTTCTGTGAGCTCTCATGCGAGCCGAAGTATCTGAGCACTCGCACCCATTTTTCGTCAGCTAGATCACAACCATCTGATACAAAAGTACGATCCACGTAGTTGCAACGTCAAGAGAACTCGAAAATCGTGAATAATCTTCGATCTCTTAGTTCAATGCGAAATTTGGTGCTACTATTGAAAGATAGAGCAAATCCAAGTGGAACCTTGGAAATGGTTTCAATGGATACGTGAATCTTGCATGAGTGTTGGCATCAACAGAATACTACCTCTCAAATTACCAATCATACGAAAAATTCGCAATTCAATTTGTTCGATGATGTAGCAGATCGCTAACTTGGACTGGCGATTCGGCGATTCCTTGTTTGCAGTGTAACGCGATACTGTACACGAAGACTTTTGACTAGCAGGCAATTCTTCTCAGCCTAGCGAACAAAGAGTGCTTATAAATTCAATTATTCAATGAGCGAGCCCATTCACAATCGAGCTGAAAGTACTCATTTCTCCATCATCAGACATAACTCGGAGAGAAAACGTTTTGAAGGTTTGCCAATTCAGCGCTCGTGAGCCACTCAGCTTAGAATACGAGGGCACACCGAAAACACCTGTAGATTTGCTTGCTTTTAGAGAGCGAGCAAATCTAGCATCATCTCAAAATCGGCGGGGATCTCCGATATCGCGATAGAAAGACGTGCGTGGGTGGACTCGCGGGCGGCTCTCGAGTGGGCAGTTGTTCAAGCTCGATACGTGTACGCTCTGGTTATATTCATGCGGATCTCGATGCTTCGTGCACCGCCAAGCATTAACGAGGTGTGAGATTTTCAACCATTAGCCGTTGAACATGAAGCTTGTGAGAGCGAGAGCGTCGACAAATGGATCTGCGTTGAATAGTTCGTTTGGGCCCCACAAAACTGATGAAAGCGAGAGCTTTCGAATCGGGGCCTCTTGCTGCAATGTGTATCGCAGCTCATTGCGCATCGGACCTCTTTTCTTCCAACGTCATTCAAAGCATCGTCGGTCGGCTGTCGCTCAAGCAGATTACGCATTGTTCGCAAACAGGATCGCTTTTCCTTTCGTTGGTATCGTTGGCTTTCGCTTTTGAAACGATCTTCAAAACCTGACTGCACACATCTGTAAGCAGTGACAAGATACACGTACAAAAGTACCAAACCGTCTGAAAAATCATTCGACGAGTCAAGTTGCGAGATCTCACCCCGTGTTTGATGGAATTTCAATGTACAGAGCGATCATATAATGTTGATAGCGCATCGTCGGGATCGACACTTCATTCCGAGAGGCTCCCACAGGCTATGATGAGCAATTATTCTGGTCGTGGCGTATGTAATATATACATCACATTCACATGCAGGCCATGAATTATTTATATACACCCCATAGTCCGCGCGCGTTAGCGATATTCTGTCGTCTTCATTCGCAGACTCTCGCGGGTCCCACAGCGCGTCAGAGATCGGCTCCGTACTATACATACCCTCAGATTGGATGCAAGGCTCTGCCCCCATGAGCGTTTACGATCGCTTTTTCCCGCAATATTGTATCATCGAAGCCCGCGCTCTGGGCTTGATCGATCGTCGAGGCCCGCATCGCTCGATAGGCCTCGCGATCGCGTTCGATGATCTAGCGGGTCGGCGGCGCTTGTACACGGGCTACGATGGCATTCCGACAGTAAATATCCCCCTCATTTCTGGACGACTTATTGAATAATCGGTCGGCACACCGGAGATAGGAGAGTACGCTCTTGGGATTGGATTAATCGCGAAGCACACTCGTGGCTTGTTTAAGCTCTCGAGAAATGAGATGAGACCAGTGCGAATTTATGTACCTCAGGATGGGCATGTTCGAAAGCAACTTTGCTACCGATGATTCTGAAACCGGGAGTGAGCGAGATTGGACGAATAGCCATAGCCGCCCCGCGTGGCTCGGAATCGACGCGGAAATCCGTGAAATGCAACATGTGGCTCAACATATCTGAAACATGCTCAAGCGATCGCAATATTCTTCATCGAAGAGCGCTCCGCAATCCGTTTTTCATTCTCTGATCCGCTGCTTTGTAACAAGGTACACACTTGCATGAGCATTGAAGACGTCCATTCAATCTCTAAAGCTGAAGGTACACCGGCTTCGAGTGATACACATGCCGTTGTGCGATAACAAGACTCCCACGCAGTCACGGTTGCGTGCAAATTAGTTCGGCCAAGGGAGGTCTACTATACCACGGCGAGCTCATAAAGACAACGCAAGAGGAGAGCACAAAGTGCATAACATCGATCTCGGTTTGTACTGCGGTCATTATCCGGCCCACAGTTATATGTTATGCAAAAGTTGCCCGCCACTTGGACAATCGAAATTGACTTTTTCGGTTCGGGATCAAGGCGAATGGAGGCGTCGTCGTTTTCCTGATCACAGCAACAGCTCTCGAATCGATTGTAACCTCGTGTCGGCTGACGTCTCATGTTGCGCCCAAAGCGGAAGCGATCTCTAAGTGAACGAGTTTGGTACGTATGAACGAATTCGATGTGGGATTCATAATAACAACTATGGCCTCACGATGATGGAGCAAATGACGGCGTTGTGAAAAAATATATCAAGTTTGCGCCAACCAAGTTGATTGACGACTTGCGATGTCCAACTGAGAAATTGTGGATACTGGCTACGATGTTTATCCAAGCGCAGCACTACATTCGACGATTCAAACAGCACCCCGTCAGAAATTCTTATTAACAGTGCACTATTTCGGACTTGCGGTGGTTGGTTCCGAACTAGATAACAAAATATTTGTTTGCAAACATCAGCTATGACTTTCCACACTGGGAATACTGTCCTTGACACTAGATTGTGGGTAAGACAGAAAAGTTTACCGCGTGAATTCAGAGAAGTATCCAGATAAAATCAGGCCTTGGAGTGAAATTCTAATATCTTTCCTAAAATCCAGAAACATCTGATTCCCGAAATTGGAACAACAGATTCTTATTTCATGCAGAATCAACTATGAGAAGTGAGGTGATGCTGATTTTGAATTCACTGCTCATGATTACTCTGGGATGGATATTACAGTAAAATACTCCTAGAATGCCGATATTTGAGAGTCATGGACTAACGTCCCCAAAAAATCTTCCTGAAACATTCAGATATTGGAAATTGAAATGTCTCGAGTGAAATTCAGAAAGTTCATTGAGTTTGGTCTGGATTTACTGCGAAGGAGGATCATAAATTCAAAAGCTCCGAACGAGCATCGAGAGCACATTCGTTCAGAAGAACTTCCTGTCCTGTTGAAAAACGTTTAACAAGAGAATTTCGGGTATAATTCTGGACTTTTTTGCGATGCATCCGCATTCTCCAAGTACCGCAGGAGTTCCTGCTGAATGCTTAGGAAATCGCTCTGTGTAGATCAGTATTTTTCCTCGAGCTTTTCTGTATAGTCATTCCGGAACGGGGTCTCAAATTTGGCTCGAAAATATAACCAAACTTCTGCCAGAATGCAGATGCAAAAAAATAGAAAAATCTTGAGGAGTATTGAGATTTGCTATGGTCTGGTTATCGTGAACCAGCGATCCGTGTAGTTCAATGAGATTTTAGAGTAGTTCTGCAAGAGGTTTCGTAATTCATCTAAAAAAAGTATACCTACACAAATCTTCCAGGAATTTTCAAGGTGGAAGAAAATCATTGTGGGAAGTTCTCTTTAAAGGGTCACACTATAAAATATAGGATTTTTGTTCCCGGCGTACTAATAAAGAATTTTTCAATACAAATTGTAGATGGTATAGTTTTACAGATTCATTTGGCTCAATGCCACTTTTGCAGGATATTTTCCGAAAGGCTATTCAATAAACCATAGAGAAACTTTAGGAAATGTATGACTTAACTTAAATGTATGACATAACTTGATCATGTATGAAATCATCCCAAGTTGATCCAAAATTGGTGCGTGGTTCCAAAAGAGAACGTGATCACGATTGAATCATGAATCTACTTTTCATATCGAGAGAAAACTCGTGTGAGATTGAAATGTCTCGAAACTAGAACCTCTTCAAGATTTGCACATCACGGTGAACTGGAACGTCGGAAAAAGCCGAGTTGCGTGAACGCCAAGAGTTCCTTTGGGGTATATATCTCGGGACAACTTCGGCATTATTTTCGCACAAAAATGATAATCTGTAACTGAGGGGTTTTCAAATATAGTCAATTTTGCCATTTTTACCTCATTCTTCGAAATAATGATTTTGCTTCATCGTTCTGCCGTTTAATTGCCCTCTGAAAACCGCGAAAATGCAAGAATTCGGTGTGAAAAGGTCCAATCTTTCAGGTTACAAAATCAGATTTTGGCTTGAAAGCTGCCTAAGGTTGTTGAAATCCAAATGATTGAGAATAATTTTGTTTGCGCGAAAGAAGTCTTGCTTTATCGCTGGTGCGGACAGTGAGGGACGTTTCGAGTGAGCTCAATCGGGTTCTATGTATTCTCCTATGATTTTTTGATAACATTTTCTAAGATGGGTTCTTGAAGTGTCCCGAGATGAAGGAATATGGTAGATTTTCGGTGAGCGATTGGTTTAGTGACTAACCCAACTATAACATCTATCCGTCATCTCAAGAAGGTTCGTTGATCTCTTCAAGACTATATTTATATTATTGATAAGAGTTTTTGACCACCTAAAGGTACTCGATGGCATGAGTCCACCAGAGAACTGTTCAGGGGTAATAATCCGGTCCTCTAACATTGTCGTATAGCACAGATCTCGGAATGGCATTTAACCATTTTTGGGAATACCGTCAGCCAGGGTAAATTTGGAACAAAAATCGCATTTTTTTCCCTTAAACCTCGCCAAACTTGTCCGTCTTGCATCAGAAGCATTGTATCTATAGTCAAACAAAAGCTTACAGTTTCAGCTTTCGATTGAGGTGTTTATAAGGTCCATTTGAACATCTCTGGTTGGAGCAATGAGCGCTGAAAGTCGTGTTCCAAAGTTAGACAAGGACTGGGGTAATTTTGGAACAGGAATTGTTATTATCATTTATTCGTCAATTAATCCATGAAATAGGTCAGGCAATCAATTTTTACCCGTCAGTAATCGAAAATTGAGTGTCTTAGCTTTCCATTGACCTATTATAAAAGTCCATTTGGTTGAGTTGAACTTCTAGACGAGCATAGACGCGTTCAGCATACCTCACTGTCTGTACCACGGCTGACTCTCGAGCAGGAAAATACCTTCACAGTCGATTTCTGACGAAAACTGCCATAACTCGGCTTCCGTGGGACGAATTGAGACGTTATTTGGCTCATTTTGAAGCTCTCGTCAACGGCTACTCAAGTATATATAATTCGAGGATGATATGAATCTTGGGGAATGATTGAGAGTACATGAACAAGTGTTCCAAAGTTACCCCGGTTTCTGGAAAAAAATACATACTTGTCAGTTTTTACTCTACAAAATTGAAACTCGAAGTATTATGAACAGCCTCCGATGTCTACTTGCTTCATTGTCTCGGCTTGATTCCAGTTTTTTCACAGAACTCCTCAATATACAACATTACAACGCCAACTTTCGGTCGTAAGAATTCATTGTTACCGACTGTATCTGTGCGTGGATTTGGATATTAAAAGGAAGCACTGCGTTCTGTATACTTTGAAATTGTTAGCATAGTGTCGTCCAACGGTGTACGAGGATTATGTAACTCACAGATATATTTTGATCTTTGCAAATATCGAGGGTCACCACAGTTATCAAGATTCTATCGGCCTATAAGTCCGTTTAGGGTCGAATTTTGATTTTGTAATTCGAAAGATTGGATCTTTCATGTCGAATACATATAGAGATATACTCTCGTGATTTTCAGAGGCTCAGTGACACAGAACGATGGAGCAGAATTGTAATATCGAAAATAGAGGTAAAAAATGAAAAAGTCTACTTTACTCAAAGAATTCTATCTACAAAAGTAGAAGTTTTTCGTTTTTGTTGAAATATGATGTCGCGAGGTGGTTCCAAAACATATCTCAGAGGAATTTCCGACGTTCACGCAACTCGAGCTTTTTCGACCCTCTGGCTCACCGTGACGCCTGACTACGTCTGATGAACGCAGCGATATCTGAAATTTGAGTACGTTATCGTGAAGATTTACCGAGAACCAATATCTTGATATTGTTCGCAGATACTCTACGATCACCAAACTCAACGTGCTATGAAAATTTTCGGACAAGGCTTCTTGTAATGCATGGGATGAGAGCGGAAAATGCGACGAGCGTCAATAATTGCAAGATCTGCTTTGCAGCATCCGCGTTCATTGCTACAGCTGCGCATGAAGTGGCCAATTGCATAACCAAGCACCCAAGTGATGGCCTAGGAAGTATAAAAAGCTCAGAGGTCGAAGGAAGGTCGTGTCAGGGGGAGGAAGGCGGGTGGGATTATTCGCGAGCCACTCCGTCATGCCACCGCCGCGCCAGGTCCGCGTTGTGGATTATACTTGTGCACGCCTGGGTCGGAAAACATTTCCGGGCTGGGATTCCGCGCGGACCTGCTCCCTTCGCATCGACTATCTCAGCCCGGGGGCCATACATGCAAGCACGTTCAGAGCGCGCTGACTCGCTTCTCGGCCACGGTCCATACAGGCGCTCGGGCAAATCTCCTAGATGCGCGAATGTGTGCAATGCAATCGGCGGAGAAGAGGAGTAGTCTATATAGCGCGGGCGATCTTGGCTCACGAGCACCTCCGCCCGCGCCGCCAGCGACCAGGGTTCAACGAACGTGCAGAAGCGAACTATGCGCGCGCGAGAGAAGCTGATTCTGCTGCTTGCACAGGTAGCAACGCTCATTCACAGTCCACTTTATTCGCGAACGGTGCCCGGCAAGAACATTTCTCTCTCGCTCTCTCGCTCTTTTCATTTCTCCCCCACATCGATCCGCAATGTTCGAATGCAGCCAGAAGTGCAATCGTTAATGCAAGCTCTGTCTCGGATGACTGCTGCTGTACCCGAGATCGACGGTGGTCGCCGTACGCGCCATCAAACCGGCAAGACATGCTGTAGTTCGGTAATACTCCCGAGTCGTTAGCGTTCCGCCTGATATCAAGAATCCAAATTTGAGTCTGACGGCCCGCATCCCAGCGAGGGTTCGGATGATTGTTTACGACTAAAGGAGTGCAAAATATCCTGGAAGCATCATTTTTGACTGGGGTCTTTCAAAAATACAAAAAACGTTTTGGTCACTATCGCTGAAGATCTATTGATCTAAACTTCACGACACATAATAATAGAAGTAGTCTCGAGACTTTGATCAATTTTTTCTATGAAAGATTAATGCAGTTATGATGGGAATGCCCCTGAGCAGGTTACAATAGGCTTTATATTCTTATTCTTAGTTCTCTTGAGAAGCTGCCTCCCCCTACACACACATTCACGTACGTCCGAATTGCTCACATAACTAAAGGAAAATATGTGACGTTTGGTGTTTACAGAGACTGGATATATTGATTACTATGCACACAAAGGCACTCATCCAACACTTTTCAAACGAACGAATGAGTTTTAACCCAGCAAAATACTAGTCAAGTCCCTGATCTTTCCTTATTAGATTATTGCCCTGGACTCGTACTTGAATGCTGCACTTTGCTTTGCAACCGGGTTGGCAGATATGACCACATTACTTCAACCTACTAGGGAATTGGAAATACTTCCGTACACGCAACGAGCCGAGTACCTGGACGCTTGGTCACATTACGTGTATTCTCAGTACCAAAGAACCACAATATCTATCTGAAAAACTCAATTTCCATCCTCAGAGCCAGAAAGGATCCAGAACATGCTCTTATCTCGATTTGATTGTCAATTCTGCCCGTACCAAAAGCCTACCACGATTCTTCTTTATTGCAGCCCCTCGAATATGGAATGAGCTCCCTGAATGTACCCGCACCTGTCTGAAAATTCCGTATGTTAAAGAACTCATGGCGAGAGATCGGTCGTTAACTGTGTCATGTTTTTGTACCTATGTAAATGAGAGTAGACACGCTCTCTATTATTTCCGTGCTATTCGCATGGAACCTTTTGATTACTCGACGTGCAATATTATAATATTAAGAGACAAGTCGGTTCATTTTCCCCCACGGAATCCCTATATCAGGCTTGCCAACATAAAATCAAAATCAGTGTTGCCAACTTGAGTGTACGAAAAGTCCCTAGCTCGGCTCAAATGTCCCTAGATTTTCGCGATCTATAGAATATTTTATCGCATGTATTAAAACGTTGGTATTACATATTCGATTTGCTCCTTACACTTGCCGTGAATATGGTCGCTGATCGGTCTCACAGAGCCCTTTCGAACACAGCCCAAGCTTCCGTATCCGTTAGCGAAGGTCGGGAGCAATCGATTTTAAAAATTCTGTTTAATTTTCGTATATTATGACATGCAGGGAGCGATTTTAAGGCATTTTTTAATGTTTTTTTTTAAGAGTTCGAGACATCGTCATTGTCAGCATCGAAGGTAGCTGGGTAACTTTTCAAGGTTAACGCGGCCGCCTTACTTTCAGATGTGACATAATTCGGATGTTCGAGTTTATTCGATTATTATTATCATTCATATTTATTATTGTTTTGTATTCGAGTTTATTCGATTATTATTATCATTCATATTTATTATTGTTTTGTATTATTCGAGATGGGACAGACATTCTTTCAAAAAATTGATATCTGTGGTTTTCGAAGGAAGATTTAGTGATATCGAACAATTGTTCCAAATTCAACTGGTCTCCGAAGAAAGATTTTGTGTCAAATAATTGTACTAAATTTTCAAAATCATTGCGATTGGAGGAATGTTGATCCATCATCTGTGAATGTTTAGTGTGGTTTGGACAGTGTTCAAGTGGATATGTAACTCTTCATCTCATAAGTTGAAGGAGACATGATCAGATGAGACTGAAACGTCTTTCTGGTTTACCAGTGTCGGGCCAGAGCGATGCTCAGATCAGAGGAAATCCAGCAACTCACTTCTGAAGAGTGGCGTTAGTGTGATGTGTTGAATTTCTGTATAGAATGATCGATGTAGATGATGGATCATTTTAATTCATGGAATTTGCGTGGAATGACTTCGAGGGATAGGAATTTGATTTTGAAAACTAATTGTTAAATAATTTACTGAAATAAATCATTCCATCTTTCATTGTTTAAAGATTGTAAATTTCCTCTCAATGTTGAGTGTATCAGCCTAGATTTTTATTCAATTTGAATTGAATGTGTATTTGGAGTTTGAAAATCGTCAGAAATCGAATGTCATGTCCTCTCGAATATACATTACTCAATCAGTGAAGTGAATTTACGAGGGGCGATGGGTTGGTGAATTTTGCTAATGGAAACATAATTTTATCTCATCGCTGATGTTCTTTAAATTTTCGACGTTAATTGAAATTGGCTTTCAATAAGTTTGAGATTGTTATAATGATTCTTGTGAATGAATTCTCTATAACTTGATACATGAAGTCGTTCCGGAAGAGCTTGAATGATGTTCTGTGACACTTAATTATTCGTGAATATTCAGAACATTTATTGAGTTTTATCCACAACAAAAGTTGTTTCTGCTTTCGGACTATGATATAGGTCGTCGAAAAATTGTATCTATGTAAAGTATTTGACTCAATGAAGCTACTTTGATACGATTGTTGTTTGTAGAAGATTATTTGAATAGTTATAAAGGCGATTATAGATATTGATCTATCATCCCCATTATGTGTTTTTGAACTGACGTTGAATAGAAACTGGAGTGAAAAGTGGATAGTGTATTCTGTTTTGAGTGAAATTGTAGCTCTCCTCCACAAAAATTGAAGGAGACATGATCAGATGAGACTGAAACGTCTTTCTGGTTTACCAGTGTCGGGCCAGAGCGATGCTCAGATCAGAGGAAATCCAGCAACTTGCTTTTGAAGAGCGGCGTTAGTGTTTTGTTGTTTTTTCCAACATTCTTTCGAGACAAGACCTTACAATTGCGGTAGCTTGGCAACATGATTTCGTAGTCTGTCGATCTCAGAGATGAAAGTCTCGATCTCTATATGAGCCATGGCATTGTACAAAAATGTTGCAACTGGCAATGTAGGAATCGCTCTTCGGAATGTGGATGGAGTGGTGTGATTTTGAGGAGTTTTACGAGTATGTATAAAGGGGATGAATTGATCTTATCATGGAATGACTTCTAAATTGAATCATGTGAATAAAGATAAATATGGAAATATTATCATTTGAATATGGGAAATACGACTTCTTTCTCGAGTGATAGAGAAATTGATGGAAAAATTATCTATTCAATTTTTCATCCGTCTGAAATTGAACTCGAAGAAACCTTTCGAAAATGAAGATAGTTGAAAAAATCTATCATGGTTCGTTTGATGCTATTAATTTCTTAATACTAGAGGAAATGAATGGACACGAGGAGGTGGTTGGGGACAAACCCCCAACCATGTGATTATTTTATTCAAAGAATGAGATTCTAATATTGATTCATCTTGATACAAATAATATATATATGCTATCTTCGAATGATTTCGTTAGGGGGAGTAAATAGACACGAGGGATGGTTGAGGACATACCCTCAACCATATGATTTTTTTTATTCATTTCTATGGCATTCAAACACTGACACATCGAGTTTACGGTTACGATAAACATCATTTACAGAGAATGGAATCGAATTGATAATATTGTAGATTTCATCTAAATATCTTCATAATCGGAAACATATCAACCCTTTTGGAATCAAATGACAACCAATTTTCCGAAATTGAAGATTTCTTATATATATCGATATAAGACACTATAGATTCATTTTATTGTTAGAGAGAGTGAATAAATACGAATAGATGGTTGGGGACATATGTCCAACCAGCTGATTTCGTTATCGAAATATTCAGATCTAAATATTAACACATTATGTTCTGTTATAAGTTAAATGTGAAAACCTTACATACAACGGAAACCATCTAATGGTTGAACAGTGGTGGGTTTCATATCATTTCGAGAAATTTATGGTGAGTGTTGGTAATTCGGAGATCTGCTATGTTTTAGTCGATGAATTACATCTGTATTAACATAATCATTGTAGTGGGTCGGAAAGAGAAGCTTTCTCGGCCGTCGATAAAGTTTGATTACATCTGATGGAACGAATGGAAAGATTACTACATGAGTAGATGGAACTTCCAAGGACTTCTTCGATTAGATTGAAATATATTTTTCTATTGGCGATATTTTGCTGTTTAACAAATTGTTGAAAATATCAACATACTAATTCATCATTCCTGTTTCATGATTTCCAATTCATGTCGAGTATCAATGTGATAGTGTTCTTTGATATTGTGGAAATGTAACTCTTCTTCGCAAAAATTGAAGGAGACATGATCAGATGAGACTGAAACGTCTTTCTGGTTTACCAGTGTCGGGCCAGAGCGATGCTCAGATCAGAGGAAATCCAGCAACTTGCTTTTGAAGAGTGGCGTTAGTGTTTTGTTGTTTTTTTCAACATTCTTCCGAGACAAGACCCTACAATTGCGGTAGCTTGGCAACATGATTTCGTAGTCTGTCGATCTCAGAGATGATAGTCTCGATCTCTATATGAGCCATGGCATTGTACGAAAATGTTGCAACTGGCAATGTAGGAATTGCTCTTTGGAATGTGGAAGGACTGGTGTTGTTTTGTGTGTGTATGATAGGAATACATTGATATTTTTTCATGTGAAAAGCTTTTGAGGGTATCCTAAAATTATCAAATCATCCTTGAAAGTTTCATCTAGTGAATGCATGATATGAATGATTTTATACCTTCACGAGAAGATAGAAAAAGCTGAAGTACAATCCGAATACGTTGTTTGAAAAATTGTGATTCAATTTGTAGAATTCACATATTTTTAGCTTGAATTTCCAAGTTTTATCATCTGTTAATACAGTAGCACTCACATATGAACATTGGGTGAATTCGTCGCATTCCACTTTACTGTTTTTCCATCGTTGTTCTTCAAAATTCTTCTTAATTCTGCCACCGCGATACGTGTTTTTATCCTTCAGATCTCCAGTGTCCCTCTCCAAGATTACTCTAAATGCTTGAAATCGGCACTGGTGTCAATTTGTCCACGGTCTACTTTCTGGTGGGTATTGGTCTGTGAATAAGATTCGATTCCATTTCAAACTTTTCTAGGAATCAAGTTTGGCTCATTTAAAAAATGAGCAGATTCATCTGTTGTTATTTACTGAAATGTGCACCGTTATATGTAGTGCGAAACGGGGATTTGAAAAAAATACCACGGAAATGAATGAGGGAAACAATTTTTCTTAATTTAAACCTCTCAAATCGCGCAACGATTCAAGAGGAAATTTGTTACTGAGATTTTGTTCATTCTGGATTGCGCGGGATTATTGAACCAGAATGAATCATCTGTATATCTTTTCTAGGCTGCGTATGATTCGAAATCATTAATCCTATGCTAATATTGTGAACTATGACTCGAATTTGATGGTAAATTTCAAAGCTTCTCTAACTAGGATGATCAAATTATGGAATTGTAGTGTCAGGAGTACTCACCCTTGCTATAATTGCTTGGCTGCCATCTTCCGATTTCATTGTGATTCGCCTGATGGGGCAGTGCCTGTAGATTGATGCCACGTGAGCCTTATACAGCACGCTCAGCTCACCACTCCACTGACGCTGCTCCGCTGTTGTATCCCGTTCGAGTGCCTGGGCTTCGATGTGCTCGCTAGGAGAGCACGCGAGGAACTGACGGCGCGAGAGCAAACGTGCGTCAGAGGCGCCTTTCCCCCTCCGCTCCTCTTTGCATGTGTAACTTGCTTCTCCTGGCACACGTGTGTTCGCGCGCGGAATGTATGCACGACTGCGGCAGGCAAGGGCACGCGCGAACCGATAGACTCTCCTCTCTCTCCTTCGCTAGCGTGACTACATATGCCGCAAGTTGAGAGTTACAAAAAAACTTTCAGGAAAAATTCGATGGAAAAATCATTTTTCATATTTTCATCCTCCTAAAATCGCGCAAGAAATATAATTTTTTTTTCTGTAAATTTTTGAAGAAAAATCCATTTTTTTATCTTCATCTTCCCAAAGTCGCGCAAAAAATATAATTTTTTTCGGCAAATTCTTGATGGAGAATCAATTTTTTTATTTCCATCCTCTCGAAATCGCGCGCGCAAGAGAGTTTTTTTTTTTAATCTTTTATAGAAAATCCATTTTTTTTATTCTCATCCACTTGGAATTGCGCAGAAATTTAATTTTCGATCTCTAGAAATTTTCGTGATGAATTCATCTTATTCCTTCTCATCTCCCCAAAATCACGCATGAGTTGAATTTTTATCTTTCCTAGCTTGGTACTTCTAGGATGATATAAAAATCTGTAATTGTACTGATCTAATTTCCGTTCATGGACTTCACGGACTGATTGAATTGTGTATCATTCAGATCTTCAAAGATTACGACTTAATCACTATTTCGGATTTCAAAAATGCTTCTACTCGAATGATTAGTATTCTCAACGCGCACTATTGGGTGTACTTACTTTTGCTAAAACTGCTCGACTGCCATCTTCTGATTTCACCATGATGTGTGTGATTGAAGGGATGCGTAGAGATTGGTGCTGCTTGAGTCTTGTACACCACCCGCAGCTCCCCACTCCACTGACGCTGCTCCGCTGTTGTATCCCGTTCGAGTGCCTGGGCTTCGATGTGCTCGCTAGGAGAGCACGCGAGGAACTGACGGCGCGAGAGCAAACGTGCGTCAGAGGCGCCTTTCCCCCTCCGCTCCTCTTTGCATGTGTAACTTGCTTCTCCTGGCACACGTGTGTTCGCGCGCGGAATGTATGCACGACTGCGGCAGGCAAGGGCACGCGCGAACCGATAGACTCTCCTCTCTCTCCTTCGCTAGCGTGACTACATATGCCGCAAGTTGAGAGTTACAAAAAAACTTTCAGGAAAAATTCGATGGAAAAATCATTTTTTATATTTTCATCCTCCTAAAATCGCGCAAGAAATATAATTTTTTTTTCTGTAAATTTTTGAAGAAAAATCCATTTTTTTATCTTCATCTTCCCAAAGTCGCGCAAAAAATATAATTTTTTCGGCAAATTCTTGATGGAGAATCAATTTTTCTATTTCCATCCTCTCGAAATCGCGCGCGCAAGAGAGTTTTTTTTTTAATCTTCGATAGAAAATCCATTTTTTTTATTTTCATCCGCTCGAAATTGCGCAAAAATTTAATTTTCGATCTTTAGAAATTTTCGTGATAAATTCATCTTATTCTTTTTCATCTCCCCAAAATGACGCATGAGTTGAATTTTTATTTTTCCTAGCTTGGTACTTCTAGGATGATATGAAAATCTGTAATTGTACTGATCTAATTTCCGTTCATGGACTTCACGGACTGATTGAATTGCGTATCATTCAGATCTTCAAAGATTACGACTTAATCACTATTTCGGATTTAAAAAATGCTTCTACTCGAATGATTAGTATTCTCAACGCGCACTATTGGGTGTACTTACTTTTGCTGGAACTGCTTGACTGCCATCTTCTGATTTCCCCATGATGTGTGTGATTGAAGGGATGCGTAGAGATTGGTGCTGCTTGAGTCTTGTACACTACCCGCAGCTCCCTACTCCACTGACGCTGCTCCGCTGTTGTATCCCGTTCGAGTGCCTGGGCTTCGATGTGCTCGCTAAGAGAGCACGCGAGGAACTGACGGCGAGGGGGATTTTTTGAAGAATTTTTCATCGGTAATTACGCTTCTCTTCTGAATCTCGTTTAACTTACGCCTTTCTTTGAAAAATTACGGTCTTCTAAATTGAATCAATCAGACTCACGCTTCTTCAGAATTTAGACATGGTGGGTTGAGCTATTCTTCCATATCTTTATAAGGTGATCGGAGGAATTCTGAGGGCGTAGTTGCGTTTACGTTCGTTCGAATTTTTTTTTTTTGTAGTTAACTCGGTACACGTTCTGTGATTGCATTAGTGTGTTACTTCTAGAAAACTAATTTTATTCGATTTGCAAGCATTTCCAGGAGCCAATACGCCTATCTGAACCATTTACAAGCCGAGCAGCGCGAGGCAATGACGCTAGTCTATATTATCAGCCTCACCTGTTACTATGCCTGTCAATTCTATATTTCTTGGCTACTTTTTACTTAGATTTAGTTTCACGACATTCGCCAGCACACGTCGGTCTGACCGTGGCATAAAGTAGGATAATAACCGTATTTATGTAAAATCGTTTGTATATGTATATAAGGACTATGGAGGATCGATGAATCCTTTGTCTGGAAATAAATATTCATCCATTCATTCAATATCAATAACCTGGCCCGGGACTCGGATGTGACAGTAATCTCTGGTAGTACTCTAATTGTTCTAATTGTTCTGAGAATTTCAGGAACTGTGTAGTTTGCGCTTCCGTGAAAATTGATTTTGACTTCGACAAAGAAGGTTTGTCTTCGGAGGATCGTAGCTCACCGGATGTTGCGTCTAGATCAACGTGTCTGGGCTTGAATTAAAGCTCTGAATTTGCGAAAATTGTTCTGTGCATACTGTGATCTTATTTAAGCTCAATTGGGCCGTATCCTAGGAAATGATGAGTTCTTTGAATGAGAATACTGGGCTTCAAGACCAAGACTTACAACATTTTCAAAATGAACAAATTGCAACGGTGAGCTGTTAGCCGCTAGTAGCTCTGCAGTCCTTCTATGTGTTTATCTTATTTTCTATGAATCACATGAGACGGAATTTGGTTGAAGTATGATGATGTACCCACGATAGAACCACATATTTCAGAAGTGTTCAAACTCCACAGTTATTGGCAAACGATTGTAAAATGCTGACATTTTTGAAACGCGATCGGATTACATCTTCCCCTCTTCGAATCAAAATGACCCGAAGGACCACACCTTGGCGTAAAAAATCACCTTGTAACAATACTGGCGCTCAGTGCCCGGTACAATTCAATTCAGCGATACCCAGTGGCGTTGGAGCGTGGTTGGCCAATGCGCAACGCTGCCAAGCTGCAAGCTGTACGAGACGGCGCAAGCCCGAGCGCTTACCGCAGCTAAAAGTCACGATGCTTGCAACGAGAGCCACACTGCTTCTGCACTCTTCTTCTTCTTCTCTTGCTCCCACTTGCTTCTCTTGCTCCGCCTCGACGGGACTGCAATGCTGCCGTAGAGCGCTGCTGACCGCTCTCAAGGTCTCGCTACCCTAGGCCCTGGCTTGCAATCCCTCTTGCCACCCCCCTGGCCATCTCTATCTGCTCCGTTCTCTCCTCCGCGTGGCACTCGCTTCTTTATAATACACGTTGAGTTCGTGAATCGCGCGTTTTCGATCGCCATTCCGATCGTCGTTTTATAAGCGTTCGATACCCATGCACTCGCTCACTTGGCCAACTGCATCTCGCATACACTACTTATACCCATAGCTTCATTGCGTGTGACACTGGAACATGTCACCGATTGTGTACAGACTAGAGCGACCTGTCAGCATCACAAGATATCGAGGCCTATCCGTGAATCCCTGCTAACATCTCTCTATAGTGCCTGAATCCACGATGGATGAGTATGTGAAGAACGATTCCCCCCTGACTTCATAGATTTTAACTTTTGCAACAACAGAAATAACAGAAGTAACTATACACTGTCTCACCAATTCGATCGAAAATCTCGTGGTTCATATCAGTTCTGATTTGAACCGGGACAAAGAAAGGAAACACGCAAGCCAATAGTATCTATGCGACCCTTAGTCCTCTGTTTCGTTTTCTCAAACAGAACCTCGTTCGAAGTCTTAAAACTTCCATCTCTGGACGTACCCTCAACAATGTTTCTGCCATCTGAGAATGAGATGAATCTTCAGCGCCTACAAGAGTCCTGCGTCAGATGTTGATGTTGTCATGCTTCATAGATCCCAAATCTCGTATGGATTTGAGGCAGAGCAGCAGATCCCGAGGCAGATCCCTTCTCTGGCAAGTGCATTAGCTTACATGACAGTGATTCCACTTTTATGAATACAGAACAGTTGTTGAATTGTTGACAGGTGACTCTATATGAGGATGTCTTCGCACATTTTAATGGCCATGACGGCTCACCAGTTTATTTGTTCTACTGAGTAATGATGAGAGTGACGAGAGATTTGATGCCTATTTAGAAAATTAACATGTCCACCGAATTGCCCCTTCCACTCCACAAGGATCGAAGTTGGCAAACATAAATAGTCTGTTCAAAGTTTGCATTATCATTGTAGCAAGGGTCACAAACTTCTGCTTGCATTGTATTCATTCGGTTAATCCTATTTCTTACAATTTTAGCAAGTACAATCTCGTATTGACATCATGAAAAGTCTGACTGATTGTAAATACGGATCTAAGGTAATGCTCAGAGATACAAAGTTAAGAGGTTTTAATCTTTTGACATAATTACCTTTTCTTGGATAGCTCATGGCATGAGCAATCAGTAGCACCCAGAAGACTGTACTTCCAATTATCTCAATACTTAGCACCGCAAAATCAACATACTTTGTCAACAACACCTGTTCCCTCGACACGAAAAAAATGCTCGTTCTGTGAATTACTCTCACCAAATTGGCGACAGTCTTGAAACTCTAATTAATTTGAATCAATACGTTTCTTGAAATCGGCTGATCAGCGAGTCAATTTATAACTTCATTACGACGACGTTTCAATGACTATTTCGTCATCTTCTGCAGGTCTGGAACACATATTGATGCTAGTCAACAAAGAAAATACGGTACCCATTTATATATATATATATTTAAATCACATAAATTTTTAACCTTCCTTAAATGACAAATTTATGAGGGTAAATACTCTAACCTCATTTCAATCCAACGAGACATTTTCATTCAAATTCACATTGTAGAGATTTTTTTGTTTTTGAGCACGCATACCTCTTAAGAACTTATTTTTATGACACTTAGTGATTATATTGATATTATTCAAAACGTTTACATTTTTTATATAAAACTTGTACATAACTAATCACAGAAATTTTTTAATCAAAACATGATTATGGATCGATCGATCACTTGCGTCTCAAAGAGACCTCTGTCTAATTCTAAGAAACTGACAAGGGGAGTTCGGAGCAGAGTTGTTAAAATCCACTGCTCGTGCATTACACGCGCGTGTATTACACGTGCATTCGTGCATCGAGCTTTCTTCTCCGAAAGGTTAGGTACTCTGCATGTTTATTTTTGGAAATCAAGTTTTTCTAATGAACTACGAATTATCTCAAGATTATGATGCGCGGAGAAGTTGGATAACTGTCGCTAGCAACCCAAAATAGTTGATATCGGGGTCGAGAGCGGTGATCATGCTGTTCAAAGCGAGGTGATGTCTCCAAAAGCTCCAACACCCGAGACAACACATACCCTTTCGGTCGATTGTTGCAAGCTACAGATTTTGGCTGAGTTCTCGTCAAAATTTGTGGGCAGAGGTCTAGTGATCGTCCATTTTATCAGTCATTACTCAGGGACGGTTGCTTTTCATCATAAAAGCTCGATTCGCAAACAACGAACACGTAGAATCTCGTTTGCTCAAGGCAACATAGTTTGATTGTTCACTTTCTTGTAATCGCTTTTTTGAGGGTGAAAATTAATCTTTCCAGCATAATGACGAATAGAGGGGGCTGATTTTCTAACTTTAGCACACCTAAACTTTCCAGAATCAATGAACCGGGAAGGAAAGCTCGTACTATTTTGGTTGGGTGTCTTCAATTTCCACAGGAATTACCTCATTTTCAAAAGCTCGATTATCAATCTGGACTTCGATCTCAATCATTTTTTGGGAAGCAAGGGACCCGGCATCTCGCGTGGCGTAATCTTGAGATACTTTGTAGTTTACTCGAAAAACTCGATTTTTCAAAAGTAAACATGCAGACTACGTAACCTTTCGAAGCAGAAGGCTCAATGCACGGATGCACGGATGCATGTGTAATACACGCGCGTGTAATGCACGTGCAGTGGATTGTAACAACTCGGGTCCGGAGTCTCCGGGTCCTGAAATCTCACCAAACTTTTTTTACAGTTTCGTGCCACCTAGAATATGAAGAATCTAAAGCAACTCTGTCAAATGGGCCTTCTGTCCAGAGCTACAAGCAAAAATGTTAGCGTTGCCAGTATATCTATATATATATATATATCACTTATCAACATGGGCCTATATGGGCAATGTTAATGTCATAGGCTGTAACTCTAAACCGGAGGCCCATTTGACGGAGTTCCTCTGAATTCTTCATATTTGAAGTGGTACGAAACTCTGAAAAAATTTTGGTGAGATTTCAGGTCCCGGAGACTCCGAAGGTTAACGCTATATTCACTTCACGTCACGCTGCGGTCTTGTAGAGGGCCGCGATAGTTAATTACCCCTGGTGTTATAATTGTGTGTGACTTGTGTGTGTATTAGTCAGTTACTTAGATTGTAGTGTCCGCCACCTAGTCAAGTGTGTGTATAATCCCCGTATATTTAATTTACTCCTGATGATTGCGTCAAAGTTCTTGAACAAGCTTTCTCAGATAAATCTCAACCCTAATTCTTGAACATCGATTCTTGGAGGCCGGATACATGTGAGATACAAAATTTAATGTCCGCACCATGGCAGGTCCTCGCAGATAGGTCAATCGGGTGGCAAACATCACACGAAAATATCGCATATTAACTTTGGCTTATGTAAGATTCCACGCTCTTGGAATATCGTGACATGTTTGGCAAATTAGAAAAATGCCGGCATCACTAAATTCTCGTTTGTTCTCATACAAGGCCTACCCGGTATGGCTTCGGTGGTTCGGAAGCAACCCGAAACCGAGGATAACGAGATCAGAAGGAGGTTGAATCATGCGTAAATCTCTTTAGGATCCGGGCTACAGCAGCCGCCTCCTCAGAAGTGATTTTTTGGTATACCCACCACTTATTGGGTCAAAATTTCACAGTTATGGCGGAGTCAACCAAACGAGATGCGTATCATGCACAATCAATCGTACGCTGCGTCTCATTGAATCCAATACAATAGACCGAGTGACTCGATGACGTTATCGACATTGTCCTCTCACGGGGGCAGATCGGTCGAAACAGATTCTGTCAGTCCTACCGAGTTGCATTCAATGTAAGTAGCAACGAACCAGGCCGAACTTTCCCCAATGCAATACACTACGCAATCCCGCTGACAAGTATGAATCGAGACGAAGGAAGCATGAATAGGAGGAGTAGCTGCGGGTAATTACGTATATGAAATGCGCTATCGAAGCACGGCGCGAGCGCGCGCAACAAAATCATCGGAGCGCCATTTTTGTCTGGAGACAACGAACTGTCTCAGGTGCGCAGCTCGATCGAACGAATGGACGATTTCACGTGATGCCGCTCGCCCAACGCGACACTGCGCGTTGACAAAAAATTCAGGGCTCGTGAGATTGATACTTACGGGGAAGAAAAATGAGGCGCATGCGAGCGATGCATCGAAGAAATGCTTCCCGTACGTACCTCGCTCGGTCCAAGGACTCCAAGGGCTGCCGCACAAGCGGCTTTAGTACATAAATCGCAAAAAGAGTCGTGTGCCCAGGGGAGAAGGGAGAGAGCGAGAGAGTCGTTCCAATTAGTAGAAATAAAATAGTACACGCGAGACGACAAAGGGGCCCGTGTAAGGGACCACGCGCGCGCGCGAAAGATCTTATAGGCTTTTTCACGTGCCATAAATTCAAGACTCGAACCTGCAACGCTCTTGCGCACCGTGTGCAAATGCTGGGGCGTCGGGTGAACACGGACACCAGTCCCACATAACCGGCTATGTTCGTTCGTATTTGTGTTTGGTTTCGTAATGTGGCTGCTTTGTCGATCACTTCTGGACTACAAGACACATTTTGGCGGTTGCAGATTGCAGCCTCCAAATGACTTGTGGGCGTTGCGAACCCTGTGAAAAGTCACCCTTCAGAACTTTCACTCTCGGTGTTGTCGTATTCATGACGCTCGGACATCACGAGATCGACCCTTTGTCGATCGGTACCCTTTAACCCGACACAATCGCGCAAAAAAGGCTTACTAAATTTTTTCATGGCTTGATACTTATTCGACTTCTGGCAACAGCTGCTGTCGCAACAGCTTGGTCAGAATGTCGAGTCATCTGCATTTGAAGATATAGTAATGTACTCTATGAACTGCTCAATTTGAGTGGTTCACCGTTTGGAGACTGAAAAAAATTTCAACGGATATTGACTGGAGGATCTGAGCTGATCTTGGTGGAATTATCCATTATGTTATAAATTCCAAGATTTACGTAGATTTCCACACGAGATGATAATTTTCGAGAGAATGATAGCTTCGTCACACATAATCATATGACAATATCAGTGGTGGTTGCTATACTCTAGTTTTCTTACGGAATTTAAATTCGATTAAGAGAGTATTTGCTTCAAGGTTCTTTCAGATTAAGCTCTTCGAAAGCTATGAGATACAAGAATTATTTGAGAAAGAACAGAAATACTCTCAAATTGAATAGCTTGAAGTAATTGCCCGCTCACACATTATGTTTCTCGGCGTTTTCTTGAAGCAACGTGAGTAAATGCTATGCTGCTAGGAGCGATCCCCTATTCATTTTGAATTCTTGATTCACTCGTCGATGATTACATTAATTGAGTAATGAGAAAGATTGCGTCTTTCATCCCATTTTAGTCGTTATGGCAATACAAACTTGCATAGTGGCACCATATAAATATATATACCGCTTGAGAACCGAGCGACGCTGCCTTGCAAACATTAATAAACGCTGCAATGCATTTGTTGGATCATTAATTCGCTCGGAGAACACGCTCTGCGTGCAAAAGCACATCGCATGACGAGCCAACGAAGTGTAAGGCGTGAAATCATTTCCATTTGTCAAAAGCCCAATCAATCCATCACCATTATGCCAATTAACCGCACGGACTCGCACGAATCTACTCCCATAATGACTGACGTGCCTTGAACTCACTCATGGATTAGTGAGTTTTGAAAATGATACGATGAAGAAAAGCGGCCGTGATATCTGAATCTCAAATGGAGTTGGCCACCAAATAGGGTTCTCTAGTCGATTGCGCAAAGGGTTGAAAAAACTAACAAGTGCTTAAATCGTTTCAAAATCGATGGTTTTGGACTCTTGTCTTACAATATCATTACATTTGATCAAAAATCATTTGTTGTGATTGAAATTTAAAGTTTTGGGCAACTTTCTTGAAATCCGAACGCTTCTATCACTAATTGTCCTTGATGTCGATTCCTGAAAAAATTCTCACCGACTCTTTGACAAGATGCTCTGAAGTGTACATTTAATGCAATAGATTGGCTCAAAATCTTGAACAATGAATGGGCTGATGGTGACTCTGGTCCTAGTGGTTCCTCGATCTATGAATCCCAAGAATGATCACGATGTTGAAAGATCTATTATAGTTAAGACCATCCAAGAAAGCAGGCCCAAAAAATGATATTCTCTCCGCAACGAAGTATTATAGTCCCAGAGACAAGATGAAGCGACAAGTGTTCCCTTGTTGAACCCGGATCGGCTTTGCTTCGAAGCTATGCAAATTCCCAGTTTGAACCCGCGAAAAATCCGCAGCCTTGCTCTCAATGGGTCTTTTGAGATAAATTTTGATGGATGACATCAAACACAACGTAATCCACCAAAAAAAACCTATGAAGCTCATAATTTTTACATAGAGCCCGAACAGTGAAAAGGTGGGAATTAAAAAAATGTGATTCCTTGAAATCATCAATTCGTATCCTCTGGAATGTTTTTTTGAGAGTACTTCACAAGATGCCACTTATGATGAATTTTGTCCGATAGGCACTATAAAATCGTGAGAGAAACTAAAGATTACACGTTGGAAACAAAGATCAAATTATTGTTGAAATTCATTAATAACTATGATACATTTCTTCTCTCAAGAATACCATAATCCCATGGAACTATCCCAAAATGATTGATTTCGGGACCCATCGCTAAAATTTCTTCTCTGAGTGATGACAGTTTGATTCTCCCGGATGAATGATTTTCCCCTGGTGAGTAGTGCGAGCAATCTCTAGTTTTTTCTCGGTATCGTCATAAATTTGTACTCTCCAATCATAGGACTACCGGATATCGTTGACAGAAGGGAAACTTTCCCTCTCTCAGCATCTCCGAGCAAAATTCTGCTCGTTTGGAAGTCTTCACGTCGATAAGCACACTGAAAGGATAGCTTCCTTCGAAATGAAGATTTGTAAAACAGCAGAATTCCGCTCGAAGATGTTGAGAGGGTGCTTGCTGCCCACGGTATTCGGAAGTCGCATGATTGGAGAGTCCATACCTTTGATGATGATGAAAGAGAACTAGAGATTCATGCTTGAGTTGCTCACCATCCGTACGGAAAAGTCGAGCTCCAATCATTTAAGGAGGTGATTCTTGCGATGGACCCCAAAGATGATCATCTTGCGATAGTTCCATGGGATATTATTACTCTTGAAAGAGGAAATAGATCTTTCTACAAGAGTTGTTACCAAAATTAAACAATTTGTTTGCGTATCAATTTTTGTTCTAGAAGAACAATTTTTAGCATCTCCCACGATTTTTTTAACTCTATCGGATCAAATACATAACGTGTGGCATCGTTTCAAGGACTCAAAGAAGATATACAAGAGGATGCGTAATCATATTTTTGAGAAATCGCATTTCTTCAATTACCATCAAATTTTCACTTTCCGGGGTTCCATGGAAAATTTTGAGCATTATAGGGGTTTTCCTGAAAGATTACATTGTGTTTGACATTATGCTACAAGATTCGCCTTGGAAGATCCATTAAAAGCAAATTCGTGAAGTTTTCACCGAGTTTAGACTGCCAATTTGATCAAAATTTGAATTTTTGTCTCCAAACTGGAAACCTGCATAGCTCCAAGACACAGTTGATCTGGGTGGAACAGAAAACACGCGTCACTTTGTTTCTCTCTGGGACTTTGACCTCATTGCGGAGCGAATATAATTTTCCATTACTCTAACCTAAACATGCCGCGTTTAAATAGAATTTTAGGGTTCTCGTAATGAAAAAGTATATCCGCACTTCGCTTGCAAGCCCATTTTGGGCACTGGAGGACATGTCTGTCTCGCTTCGCTCGACAGACAAGCTGTCCTAGTGCCCAAAATGGGCTACCGCGCTCAGTACGGAAATATACTATTTCGACCCTATTACATTGGCGAAACCTATTCAGTCTCTGAAATCGAATTTTGACTGGAGATTCAAGTTTCGAGCTCGTGACAAATAAACTTATCGGTAAGAATCTCGTTCTCCACGATCCGATCCAATCTAAGGATTAAATGTTATCATAGCTGTGCAGAGTTGCAATGACGTGTTGTTGAAATAAAAATCGGAGACGAATCACTAGCTTGTATTTCAAGATCTAGCAGATGCTAAGCACAACATGGCGCTTGGTAAGCCGGATTATTCTTGTAGAACGCTTTTTCACGAGTACTTTTTCAAAAATTCAATCTCCCTACTCACATTCATCTGGCAAATAATGCACATCACCGTGAGTTTCAATTCACAGTTTCGAGAGGGGACCACAATTGGAGAATTTCATCATAACCACCTCATCGACTACCATACGAATGAGATCGTACATGCGTCATCAAAACTTTGAGATCGATTCAAAGCTCTGAGCTAAGAGAATGTATTCCTTCAAACCATGTGAGATTGAGTACGGTGTAAGGAATCGAAAAAATTGTAGTGGTGCCAAATCAGAAAGCTGCTCCAGTATGAATGCAGCAAGGAGCGCATGTGGTGCACGAAGGCAAAAAACCACGTGCTATGCGATGAGTAATGGAACTTCTTGAGCAGGTTTGTGGAATTTCAAAAGCTACCCGAGACCACATTCGTATGTTCACGGTGAAGGGTGAAGTTGTCACTTGCAGAACGAGAAATGAGCGATTGAAGGGATTGTTGGATTTCTCGTCGAGATCTGTGTGAAAGCTTTTTATCCCAGATGCAGTTCCCGAGGCTTACAGTAAAGAAAGTGAGCTCAAACGCACTGGACAAACATTGACATCCGCGCAAATCTTTGAAAAATATCACGATATTACGATCATATTCGCTACTAAACCTGGTCTCTTAGGTACGGATTCGTTGCTTATCGACTGATACAAAAGCGGATTGCGTACCATTTTTCATTAGAATTGGAGCAAATCAATGATACCGATTGAGAGCAGCACATTTTTTCAGAACGAATTGGTGCCTTGGTTTATACGAGGAATCATGAGAGTTGTTGTCATTTGTGAGAATTTCCATTGACATTAACTTTTTTAATTGCCTCTGCAAATTAAACTGAAATACAGCATATTGGTGAAATATCACATGGAAATCTTTGTGTACCTTCGAGACTCCTACAGTTTCAGATGGGACCGACGGATGTAAGATGAATTAGATTAGATGAGACATTGTGAGACCTCATTTTGGTTTCCCGCAGATAGATGTAATCGTGATCCACCGTTCCTCGATAGGCTAGCTCGTCAGATGACAAATCATTTCCGACTGACTGGCCAAAGTACTTAGTTAGGCGCTCGTGAATTCGATTTGGTTCATTTAGCAAATGCGCACAGGGTCCATGCAGTTGCGAGAAAGGCTTAGGACGCAATCATCGTGTGAAAATCATCTCGGATGCTGGATCCAACTCTTTTCCGCGTCGATCAGTTTCAGTGAGCATCACTGACGAATCAGTGAAACAATTCACTAAAATTCCAGTGCTTCAAGTATCCCGGCGTATATTGTTCACTGAAGTTTCAGCGTGTCTCACTGGCGAATCAGTGGGCACCGCGTTTCCCACTGACAACTTCAGTGTATATGGACTGTGATTTGAATGTTTATATTGAAGATATCAGTCAAAGTTGATCCGAAGTACACCGAAGTTCAGTCACTTTCCTGCACTGATTGACACGGAGAGAGTACATTGTAGTCATCTATTGTTTTTCTTCTCTTCAAATTTGTGCTGCGTGGAATTGAGTTTCGTAAGCAATCCCATGCAGTTGCTAACAACCTTCACGTAGTTTGACCCACATATACATGAGCTATAAAGGACCGAAGAGCCTTTGGTCGAAAATAAACGCCTCCTATTCTATCCAATCTCTGAATGCACAAAGAAAATTCCCAATGTGATTGAGGGGGTGGGTGGGAATAGGGCGTAACTACATTTTTTTAAATTGCCGAATAAAGCTGAAATTCAAATTTTATTCTCCGGCTCGGATTGGGCTATTTCGAGAATGCTATCTTCTTCGCAATAAGTCAGTAAAGTCAACTCGTCCAAGTACACCCCTGGCGTTTTCATTAAGTTTTAGATGATTCTCTCGAAATGACCGTTTTGCAGTTGCGCCCTTTTTCCACCCACCCCCTCAATTGGAAAATAGCAACATGCTGTATTCACACGATACCGCAAAGGTCGTTCAAGGAGGCAGAAACGTTTTGGTGATCCACCAACATCGTTTCCAACCCAATCAAATCTTTTTCATCAAGGCATTGCATCATCATCCGAGTGACGGACTTTTCTCTGCACTGGACCTACATCATGCCGTATCTCTGGTATAAATTCGCGCTCACGAATCCCAGTCTCGGGCTCAATTTACGACTCACCAAAGAGCGATCGAAGCGTTCGAGCGAACTGCTTGCTCGGTGATGCAGGGCGATTCAGCACGAGGCTCTCGTCACCCGAGTTTGCAGCGCGCAGCATTGCGGCCTTTTGCAGTCGTGGTCTGAGCAAGGGATATACTTGCCCCGCTTGTTCGTTCCATTCATCTGCTGGAACTCTCGAATCGACTTGCCATTACTTACACGCGGCTTTTCTCCCTCTGATGGCGTACGCATGTGTATCTGTAGCGTTGGTGGTGGCGCGACATTACTCGTCGTGGGCTATAGCTGCGATCGCTGCCGCGCCGCGTACTTACACGAGCACTCGGTGAACGGATAAGCGAGTGCCGCGCTCGTATGCACTTGCGCACAGACCGGAATCTCTGCCCACTATAGTGCCACAGTGGTGGGCAGACTCGATATCAGCCATTAATAGACTCGGGGCTGCCAAGGTGAGAATTTACGCCGTTTTTACGAGGATCGCAAGGATCGCCAGCCGCACGGTGGGTCCGATCGGCTGAGCTTTGAGCCCGGCGAAGAGAAGCGCGGCGAGCTTGCGATACCCCATACGTCTGGCCTGGTTTCGCAAAGAAGTGCGCGCTCTCGCAAACTATGCGCGTACGTAGTGACGAGTTGGTCCGACTATTCGGAACATCCATTTAATGGCTTTCGATTGCTCGATAAGCGATTCATGCAAGTCTAGTCCCGATTTGTTACAATGCGTGAAATGTTCAGTATTGGACCCGGAGTAGATTTATCTCTCTAGAATATTCTTATTGGCAGTCGCATAACACTCTAAATTTATTCGACTAACTTTTCCTGTCGAAGCTTCAACTGACAAGTCAACTCACTCTAGTTTGACTGAATTTTGGGGCGATCAAACTCGACTGATTTAAGCTCTTTGGCTAAATTACCCGGTGAGAATCAGTCGAAGCCCGAGGGAACTTCCATAATCATTATAGTCAAATTTTTATGACAAATCTTAGCGGTCTCACAATAATTTTGGATCAATAAGGATATTCATGGTGGACAGTGACTCGTAAGGCAGTCGTTATAACTCCCGAGTATAACAATACAGATATTATCTGACTGGATCACTCTTGTAAAGTGATTTGTACAGCATACTTTTAATATTTCCATCGATAATTCGCGCATCACCTCACGCACGACGCTAAGACGCGACGGCCTTTGCATTGGACCCGAGATTGGACCAGGAGGAAGTGCCTACATTTAACAACCAAGTTTTGTATATGTTACAGTAAATGTCCGAAATCAGTCAATCCTAGGATTGACTAGTTATTGCTGACATTGACTAGTGGGACCAGTCAATCCTAAGAGTTACTAGTAAATCTTAGAATTGACTGAAATAGCCAGTCAATGTTGTTTTGTGAAGATGGATTTCGGACATTTACTAGTCAATCCTAGGATTCACTGACGGGCCCCCGTAAATGTCCGAAAAATATAATGATCACAGAGTGAGTCAAAAATATAGTGAGCAGCTTACGTTCATATTGATCGGAGATCACATTTTTATCACATTGATAATGTCATGCTAGTCTTATCAATGTTTGGAGATATAAGAGTTGCAGCAGGTTGTACAATCCAAGTAAAGTTGCATATTTTCAAAAATCTAGGCTATCAACATAAAGGCTACTTGTTACAGCAACTCTGGCTATTATCGCACTGCGAGTTACACGGTATTTTTTTTTGGCTTCACAAGAACATCTCTTTCTTCAACAGTTGCGATTGATCATCCCCTGGCCACCTGTGATCGAAATTTTCAAAGTTGCTGCTCGCGTAAGCCTATAGTTTGCGTCTGGCCAATTTCGTTGAGATCGAGGAATTTTTCCTTGCAAACATTGAACTGGTTCCTTAAGCTGCTTGATCAACCCTGTATAACCCGGTGGGTCCTCTGTGTGTAAGACCCATGGACAACGTATTGAATTTCATTCATCTGTATCAATATTTCATGCCTCTCAAGGTTCTATCATCTTGTTTTGGGTCCTCCCTAACTATTATGAATGGTAATTAAGGTCTTCTGATGGTCTTTCAGTTTTGTTTCTTCTTCTGCGGCGCGAAGTTATCAAAAGATCAAGCTTACGCACGTAAATGTTACATTTTTCCAAAAATGTTTCGGACATTTACGGAGGCTTGTTAGTCAATCCTAAGATTATCTAGTAAATGTCCGAAATGCTGCCCCCACGACAACATTTACTAGCCCTCCCAGTCAATGCCGGACATTTACTAGCCTCACCAGTCAATCCTAGGATTTCCTAGTCAATGTTCGTCATTGACTGATTTCGGACATTTACTGTAACATATATACCCTCATTGAGCAAGTTTTAATTTTCCTTGTTGGAGGGTATTTTAGTCCTGAAATCTAGTTCCTTATGGCGGAGCATGATGATTCCCATTTGAATGATGGGGTCCCAACGAGTTCAGTGGGTGAGAGGATGAGACGCCAGTCTCCTAACCCGATGATCAGGGATTCGATACTTGGCCAAGGTGAAATAAGACTTATTTTTTTTTATTTTTTCACATTTATAAGTCTCACTGAAATTGATACAGTTGGAAATCCCGGCTTCAATTGTTGAGATAACCAGAGATTTGTTCAAAACTGATGAAATATTGTTTTGATCATTGAATTTGTCGCTCATCTCGAGATAACTCAAGTACGAAGAAGAAGCGAATGACAAGTATCAAGGTGGGAAATTGACATTCAATTCATTTCATTCGTATTTCTCGTCTACTTTATTATCATTTTGCCAATCTATTACTCAACTTCATCTGCTTCTACACACCATGCAAATGGTGGAACCATAAATTAAGTTGACGGTAATGCAGCTCATTCTACGTGCTTGACGCAATGCTTCGACGAGAAATTCAGTTACACTTTCATGCGGGCTCGTATTAGAACATGGTTCGTGTCGTACTTCCTACTTGCAGCTGAGTTGAGCTCATTTCTCAATCAAGTCCAATTCAGCTCATGATAGGCTTTATTTTGGCTCAATTTATTTGCCATGTGCTTGAAACAGTACTACACATGGCCCATCAAGCATTACATATTTTTCGAACGACAGGGTCGTTATCCCAGATTACTTGGACGTGGACAATAATACATTAAAAGCAGTTTTGATACTGAGTTTTTTGTGTTAAAGGAGTATTGAATACTCAGTTCCTTAGTAATAACTAAATTATAATTCATTCTTGCCTGAGGGAGTAAATGGTCGCTCTTACGAGGGGGACCTCAGAGGCGCGGGTCACAGATGTGGCAGAAACTCTGAGAATAGTCTCCTGTTCGCACCAAAAGACGATATATCCGAAGCCGCACTTGCCAACGCTCAATAGCATTTTTGAGCTCTAAAGCATGAACTTGGCTCATATATTTAGAAAACGATTTATGAGAGACTATTCCCGAAGTTTCAGCTGAATCCGTGACCCGTACTCCTTGGCTCTTCCTGGTTGACTCAAAAATGGTTTGGGGTAAGCGCCGAACACGACGATCTAAGTCGACTGAGTTTTTCTGACAAGGAGAGTCCAAGGGGTTCGGGAGCTGGACCTGGCTGAAACTCTGGGGATCATTTTCTTCTGGCACCAAAAAATGATACCCAAAGCCGCAGAGTCTAACGCTCAAGCGTTTCCGAGCTACAGGCCCCAACCCATGCATTACAGTATATCTATATATGTGGAAAAATGGTATATATAGATATACTGTAATGCATGGATTGTAGCCTGTAGCTCGGGAACGCTTGAGCGTTAGACTCTGCGGCTTTGGGTATCATCTTTTGGTGCCAAAAGCAGATGATTCCCAGAGTTTCAGCCAGATCCAGCTCCCGAACCCCTTGGACTCTCCTTGTGAGTCTTAGATCACAGAAAAATGAACGAACTAAAATAAAACCACGGATATTACACCTTGAAACATCTTTCTCGCCAGCACTCAGCGATCATGCACTTTCGTATCCAAGGACGATCGATATCGCAAAGATTCGGCCACTTGACCTGCTCGAGAGTAGCAAACTCTCACTGCTCTTTCTACCATTTTAAGGAGCCCGAGCAGTAAGAAAAAGGCGAAAGACGTCTAGCATCAACGGATATTAATAAGAATATGGGATTCCAATCATTCGACCTGATTTTGACAGCGCGCTCTTAGTATTCTGTGCTGATGGAGGCTGAACTCTCTCCCCTTGTGCAATTACTCGAACAAAAGCCAATTTGAGGATTTTTCATCGGGAAATGAGACGATGCTGAACACCATCCCTCGTTTCTGGGTGAAAGGTCAAAACTCTCAAACAACTACTTGTGAGCTTGGGGTGGAGGAGCTGAACTCCTCCATACTCAAGCCACAAGTAGATAATAGAGTAAAAGAAAGTCCAATTGATCCATGTTTTGCCATGCTGAAGTGCTGAACTCCACTTGGTATGACGGGGCAAAGATTGACCTGGAAATTCGATCCGTAAATTTTGCAATGAAAGAGCAGAACTCCTCTTTCATCTGTAAGATACGGTCGAATGAGATTACTCCCAAAGATCTGTACATTTAGAACCTAGTATCAATTCAAGAATAAGACGTACATCTCTATCGAGGTAACCAATCCCTTACAATTTTTGATTTACCAGCTCTCTTTCGAGATCCAGATCTTATTGGTATGTTACAATTCAACCTGTGACAAAGGTCAGCATCAAACTCGCTGATGTAGATGCATTGCCAAGCCGTTTGAACATATTTAATGATTTTTGCATTGCAATTCTTCAATATGTTGTGACTAATTCACGGAAAAACTTATGAGGTTATATGAGATGATTGGCCTGATTTGTATGAACATCATTTAATGTATAATAAGTGTAAATATGATTTAGAGAATATTCATAATTGGTCTCCGTATTCGAGATTTTCTACAAAACTTGTTCAATGATTTACTTCCCATACTGATACAGCTCGACACCAAGACGGACTTTGCTCGATCGGTATGCACCGATCTACCATATTACTTGCAGTCTCATTTATTGCCACTCTTCAAGGAACAATAGTGATCTCAATCTTTCAAAATGTAAATTACCATGCAATGCTTTTGCGGATAGAGATTCTCATAACTTTCGGAGAGATACGGCCGAAATTAGCAAGAATTCAGAGTGCGCCAACAGCGCTGAATTTTCGAAGATCGTTGTCAACGTGGCGGCTTGTGGGCCGCATGTCCTGCGTCGACTTACATTTCCGCATCGCTCTTGGATAAGGAGCGACGCGTCAAAGTCTGCAGCCCTCTCACAAAAGCGAGTAGAGATGGCTGGTATTCGGACGCCTGAAAGAACGAGAGCGAGAGAGGGTGATTTATCGTGCACAGATCGAATCGTCCTTTACTCTCGTTGAGGCTTTTTGCTCGCCGAGACAGCAATTCCATTCCGTTTGCGCGCCACGTACGCTATCGAAACTTGTACGGGATATTTTGTACTGTTGAGATGACCGCTTGCTCGATGAATTATCCCAGACTGTCGGAAATCTAACGACTGATTCCCGACTGCATTCGCTAACCAAGTTGTCCACCACTAGACCCACGTCAGGCTCACTCTCCCGGATACGCCTAGCATTTCAAAAAGGTCCCCTGATACCGTTGTCCTGATTACCACACTCGTGGATACTCTTGTGAAACGATGCAAGTCTCGCCCTACGTGGCAAATGACGAAAAATATGAGAAACAATAGTGGCTGTACAGTTTTGATTTGCTCTACGGATCGAATGCTCACAGTAATTCTTGATACGGCATGTAGAATACTTTGGACGGTTTATTGCCAAAGCAGAGTCTGACCACAGACCAAAATTTCGACGTTACGAGTGTGTAGGGTGACACCCCTCATCGGGGAAACCTGAGCAACGATTGAAAATTTCCATACATAATTACATTCAGCCAATCAGTTTACGATTTACACTGTGAAAATTATCATTAAATATTTGAAATAACATAGTTGAATCAATTAAAAAACTTGTGTTTGTAGATATCGCAATAACTGAAGGGTAGAATTATTTCATCAACTCGACAAAAGCGACCTCTTCGAATATATACATGTTGATGACTGAGGATGAATTCACGATAAGAATTACGTCAAGGTTAACTTCGTACTTTTCATAATGCGCTATTAAGAATTTTTAAAACTTGAACAATTAAATTGAAACTCTGTGAACTGCTTAATGCTGAAAAATCTTCTCTCACACATGAAATTTTGTAAATATACGATCTGCACAGCCGAAAAAATCGTTTTACCACCATGAATATTATTGTCTCATTTATATCAATTTAAATTGGTTCACGATTCAGGCTTAAAACAACCAAGCCTTGTGAGAAAACTTGTGTACATTTTTTGGATGATGAGAAAAGTGTTCATAACGTTCCATAGAAATTTCTCAACTATTCTTGAGTTGAAAAATAACGTGCTATATCATAAGAATACATAATATGTTGTATTCAAGTATCTGAAAGGCAAAGGCATCATTTTTGTGACCACATACTTAGCTCGACCTGGACCTCTCAAAACGTGTTACTCTGCGTACCAAATATTAGCTTTTCTTAAATTTATATCAAAATTTCTCAGGTCAATCATCTTGCAACAGTACTACCTCAAGGATAGATCTACTTTCGCGATTTATAATATTTGCGAAATTCTTCGCGGTCAAAGAGATTTCATTAGATTGGCACTTTGCGTGGTCAAAAGTCTGAGTTTCTTTGATTCCTGACTTGGATTGTTATCATATGTCTTATCCACAGATGTTACAGAGAATTACACTTGAAGGGAATGGTAGTTCGCTCTGCTGAACGCGAAGCGAGGAGCTTTAAACTGTCCCGACTCAGTGCTTCAGCTTTGTGGACTCGATGCTTTCGATCCATCGGGTGTCTTCCCTTCGTCTTCCACGCGGACTTCCGTTATCTCATTATGCCCGCCGCCGATGCTCTTGGAGTGTCGTCGTCGTATTGAGGCATTAGCAAACGGCCTAGCCGGCAGGGAAGGCCGTACACTCTGATGCGAGGTTGACTTGGCTTCGGTTGTCGCTTAGCGCGCAGACCAATGACGCTCGACGCCGAATGAATGAATCGTCGACGTCGACGATGAGAGTTGCTGCTGCTGCACCTTTTTCGAGGAAACAAGTCGATCGCAATGGCTTGACAGGCATACGTGCACCAAGTGAGCAGTCGTGCTCGCGGACGCGGCCACGCCGTGTACATATAGGTCCAGCTGGCTTCGCGGATCGGCTGCCCAAGATAATGACACCTCGGGAGGAATCCGCGTGAGAGATATCTCGTGCTGATTGAGCCTCTCCCTCGGGCTCTCTTTCTTTCACTCTGTCTCACTCTCACGCAGCTCTTTCTGTGTACCTCTGACAAGCCAGGCCTCCCTCTTCGTTCCATTCGAGGGCAGTCCACGGAAAAATTCCCCAGCATCGTCGTCGTCCTAGCTGGTATAGTGCGTGTGATATACTCCTACGGGTCTCAAACCAGTATCACTGAATTCTTTAGCTCATGACCTTCGATTCTTCTCTGGGGAGCTGAACCACTGTACGCCGGATAGACTTGTTATCGAGCATCGAAACACTTCTTTCACGGAACCATGCTCAACTCTTCTCAACACACGTTTTTCACATGTCCTTCGGAAAGCTCCTCTCCAGTGTCTTATGATAAATATCTGGATCTGCAGTAAATTTTTCAAGAAACTCTAGCATTTTCTTCACTATTTCACGTGGGATCTACCTGAGGATCTCCAAAAGACGAGATGGGCTGGTTATTATGTGCGAAAGACAAGACGTGGTATGGACAAAGTTACGTGCAATGCAATCGAAGGGAGTAAAGTGAAAACTGCCTTGAATGCCCCCCCCCCACTCCTTGAGCTGTCCATTTGAACTTTCTCGAGGATTGCTCTAATACACAGAGTTTTAAATTAAATTAATTAAGCGCCTGTCCAATTTTATCCGTCCGGATGCCTCGTATTGTGGTGGCGCCGCAGGTGCTATTGGTGGGTCGGTAGGTAGGCGGATCGGTGGGTCCAGTGGGTCGGCCTGTCTGATGTTTTGGTGGGTTCGGTGGGTCCGTGTTGGTGTTGCTGGTGTTGCTGGTGATGGCTTTTGACTTTTCCGTACGGATTGGGCTACTTAGTTGATTTGATGTCCCGATCAGTTGTTCTAAGATCCAATCAGTCAAAACTTTCCTTTTGGATGGATGGGCTGTGGCTGGGGCCGAGGCTGGGACTGGGGCTGTGACTAAGGCTGGAGCTTGAGCTTTGGCTCGGGCCGAGGCTGAGGCTAAGGCTGGAAATCAGTCAGGATTTATGGATGTATCACAACAATGACTTCGTTACATTTCATTTTCGCATAACAAATGCCTTCTGAACATTTGCACAAATCATACCCTGACGAATTGGGAACTATTTTGTATGACCTTACTTCTACAATTGCTTTCTAGTAAGCTTTGCGCCACTGAGTCCGAATCCGTCAACATAGTAGCCCTATATGTATGGTCGTGATTCTCACGATTCGTTAAAATGTTGCCTACAGAACAACTGAAATTCAAATTCCATCGCACCTATTCCAGTATCAATGGCCCCTCAAATGACTTTTTATGACTGCAATGTATGAAAAATGTTAAAATCGTTATTTTTCCTCCTACCGGCACGAAAGTACGTCCTTTTGCGACTCGTTTTGGTCACGAAATCTTGACTTTTGCTGTCAGCACGGGTCAACTTACGCTCTGATTGGCTGTCGATTCACGCTGCATCTTTCGCTGCCTGCGCTGTTTCGCTGTACAGAGAGCGCATGAGACATACATATGCAATTATGCATGCGAAACATAACCTATCGAGGTTATGTTTATCAATGTGTTCATTTATGATACGTGTGTAATTGACAGACGGTATCTTTTACATATACCGCTGCTCAAACAGAAAGCTCTGAGCAGCTGACTGTAGAGCAGGATTTCTAATGCCCCATGACATAAGGACAAGGTACACAAAATACTCATTGTCAGTTACAAGAGCTTAGGGCCATGATAACTTGGAGCGGACACAACTTTGTATCAAGACCCAAAATGGATCATGTGATAATATTATTTAGCGTTCACACACAACACGTTTCACTTTATTATTTTTTATTGCTTGCGTTCACCCCCATCAGCAAAAGCGAGGCTAAAGTCGGGCGGACGAGCACATCACATCACAAGTAGGTATGCAGCAATGGTAATTTTTTAAAACAGTGAGTAAAAGCTGCAAGGTCGTCTGCTTGTACAGCCCACCCGTTCAAAATTGTGAACAACTGTAGAGGTAATGTTGAACGCTCATTTTTGTTTTAATTAATATAATTATGAATCGAATTTAATTAATACAATTCGATGTACTTTCGGGCCGAGAGGAGAAAAAATAGTATACAGCACTCGGCAGACAAGTGGGATGCCCATGGTGCCTCGGCATCGCCTCGGCGTTATCATCACACAGTCACAGAAATCCAACTTCCCTGCCTAGTACAGTAATATACTAATTTTTGATAGGGTCTTTTCCGAAGTAGAAAAGACATTCTGGTCCACTTCGGGCAAAAATCAATGGTGCTGAACTAAGCCTGGTAGGAATGGTGAGCATTTTCTGGCCAATAGCTGACCGAGTCGCATCGCTACTGGCTATATAGCTGGCCAGAAAAAAGGTCACATTTCTACCAGGAAAGGAATCTGTTTGAAGGCTCAAGTCAATATTTTTACTCACAGGTTGACTTAATTACCATGAAAATGCGACACCGTAGGTTACAACCCGATATCTCTAATTTATTTGACAAGCATCTCAAGCTCACGTAGAATTGGCTAGCTCATATAATAAAAGTAAAATTATCGGTGTTCTTGAGACCTTCGTTGACGTCGAATGCTCAAGAAAATCATCATTTTACAGTCAAACTCACTAAAATACTTCTGAAGTGCGTGTGTGAGTTAAATATGAAGGAAATGTCTCTCTGCATTTTGCTTAAAATTTGCGATGAGTAGATCATTACCCTAGACGCGTACGCTCAGTTCGTGCGCTAGGACAATTTATTCCCCGGGCAAAGCGAGGGAATAAGTCCTCCGCGACTGAAATGAGCTCGCAAGCACAGGGATATTATAACTTCTTATCGTGAGAACCCTAAAATCGCGTTTGAAAGCGGCATTTTTAGGTTAGAATGATGAATAATGATCTCTCAGGCTTTTGGAGCGGAAATCGACAAGACACACTCCTCAATTGAATGGGTGAAAATCAATTCTCAAGAATTTTTTTTGATCTGATTCAATAGCACCTAGGACGAATCTCCAAATCTAAATTTCTAAATCTAAATTGTACCTAGTGAAATCTATGTCTGAGGATTTTTTGTTGCCCAATTGCTCCAAAGAATATACCCACGCCTGGCTAACCACATTGTTAACAAATCGTGAGAACTACCCATTTCTCGTCACTTTTTCGACAATTTATATTCCGAAATTGCGAAAATTACCGATCTGGTTGTTTGTAAGGACCCTCATCTCTGCTACCACGATAGTCATCGAAGTTCTACGAGGTCTACTTGGTTATTAAAATAAAGATCTTCAAAATGAGCCCACGTAAATCAAAATCGATTGAGAGGTTTCCGAGACTCACAGCCGCGTCGAAACAAAATCAGAAAAGCTTTACATCATAAATATGTAACGTACCCAACACTGGTTCAGGGAGCCTCATTGGCAATAAGGAAAGCTCAGATCAAGTAGGGCTCAGTCTTAATCCCCTAAACAACCAGGCACATCTCTACCTAATCATTCTTTCCGAAAGAATTTAACTGATAAGGCTATTATCCGCATCTTGAAAATTGATGCCTCACACTCGTTGAGCCTTGTCTCATATTAAATAAGTATCAGGTACAGGGTTAGCAGTCAATACAACGCAATCATGAAGCTTGCAAACAAGCTGATAATGGAGTGTAATAAATATATCACTGAAAGAATGGAAATCGGTCCAAAAATTTTGCGCCAGAAATCAATTTATGTGCATTTGAACATTGAATCGGATACATACACAAACGACATCACAATTTCCTCAGCACCAATGTTTTACACGATTGTACTTAATTCACTCATAATCGTATTTACGCATGAAAACATGGATTTGACTGAAAAAGAAAAAAAATAATAATAAATAAACTGAAATATCCGAGAAATTGAGTGTGTGGTATTTCCAGGTGAGCATATGAGCATCACACAGTTTGGAAGCAGGGCAACAACTGCTCAAAAGAGATAACGCGAGAGTCTCTCGGCAATGACACATTAAAATCAATGAGTATAAGGAAAAACAAAAGTCGCATTACACACCGAAAAGCACTTTGCAGCCTGTTCGTTGTCGCTGTCATTCGAAATTGAATAAAAGGACGAAGAAGAGGAAACAAAAGTAGAGCAGGAGTGAAACGAGCCAGTCAGAGATGCAAAGGCAAAGAGAATTAAAGGAATCCGAAGGCAGAAAACGAGAGCAAAAGAGAGACAGACGCGTGGAGTAATATATGTGCAGTTGGATTTATTATGCGTGTAATTCTAGTCGGGAAAAATTTGCAAAGGACGCCTATCCCTCATTAAACTCACGCTCGTGCGCCAACGTGGCAAATCTGCATAATGCGAAAATGACACGAAGACGCGCCTGTGCAGCATCGCGGGCCCGCGAGCGCGAGAAGTCGAGCGGTGCAGCCGAGGCCCGATAACACAGCAGATAAGAGCCGACAACGTATAATGTAAAATTAAACCGGCGTAAACTGTGTTATTGACTTCGCTTATGATGATGCTCGTTTGGAAGAAACTTTTTTTTCCAGATATGCATTCCCGCGGGATGCAAAAAGGCCGAGCTACACGAGTGATCTCGCACGGGATATATAGATCTGTCAAGTATTTTTCCGTATATGCAGGCAGCGAATCTTTCGCGCTTATTTCTGTCCGGTGGCGGCTTGAGATGAGCTGCGCAAAATAAACATGATTGTTGAATCAATCAAGCAACCTGATCAGAGTTCGCGAGACGACGCAGAACCAGTATCAGAGCGCATTTGTAGCCTAATGCGAATTTTTTCAATCAGAGTCGATGGCTCGCCAAAAAGTATGTATGGTGTGACGAGGCAGCAAATATTTTCAGATATCACACAGTAGGCGAGGAAATTTCTCTACTATTTTTGCGATGAAGAAAGATAAATGGGATATCCGGTGGAATCCCGTCGAGCATACTAAGGAACACAATTTTGAGGTCAAAATGTCAATTAGACCAGACCATAATTTCTTATTGTACTTTCAGTTTTGCGGCGACACGTTAGGATTTTGTCAAATCTAAAAAAAAGTAGTTTTCCAAGAAACAACGATTTTACCGGTTTTTGATCATTTTCTAGATTGATGGCTTTGATATGGCGCCTCCTTGCAGTGGATCAAAAGAAAACCAAAACTATCATATCCTCCGTATTTTGACCCACGATCAAAGTGGTTTTGAAGAACCAGGGCTCGTCCAGATCGAGTGCCAGGCTAAAAATTTCAAATTGCCTGTAGCAAGACTCACGCGATTTTGCAATAAATTTCAAAATGCTCATAAAATGGACCAAAAATATCCAATAAGAGCTCACGAAAGTGCATTCTCATCATTCCTGCATGTCAATTCAAAATCATTTGTATTATCCCGGGAATGAATGGGTCGGTTGTACAAGGATCATTCCAAAAAAGGCGTTTGAACAATTAAGGGGTCAACATGCCCATTTCTCCGAACTCTCGAGCCTCTATGATGAAAATCTTGTATGAATATTCTTTAATCCGACTCGAACCTGGGGCGTTGAAGCGAGGTCAATGTCAATCAGATGTAACTCCCGTAACTGCAATAGATAGGGTTGGTTAATACCAAAGATCAATGATTTTTCAAGTTTTTGCAAAATTTGAGGTCAAAATGAGGTGTTAGGTAACCTTGAGAATAATCTACAGGGTACAAAACTATTTTTGCTTCAACTTCAAATAACCTTCATCTCTGAAATTCCCCGAGATAACGCATTCTTCCTTAGCTACGGAAGTCACCTCCCACCGGCATTGACCTCCATTCACCTTAACAGGGTTGAGCTGGATCAGAGAATTTTTTCCACAAACGTATTTTGAATCTTCATGTTCTTTCAAAATTTAGATCCAAACGGAGTTGTTTCTACCCGAAAAATCGAATTGTTCTCTGAGCAATTTTGAGAACGACCTCTAGAAGTGAGGGGACACGTATTTCAGAATTTTTCTCGATTCCCAACCTTTGACAGAGACAGAACTAACATTTAGGAAACCCTGTATGAACTCAGGATGGGATGTTTCCATTGTTCGATGATTTATTCGTGATTTTCATCTCTACCCCGTATTAAATTTTCCAACACTCTCGGACAGTCATCGTAAGGCCCCCTCTGATTAATCTCTCACATTCATATCGGAATCATTCCGTTGAGATCGCGAAGCTCAAGATGCACATACTAGATCTTGCTATCGAGGTGAATACGATAATGTCAAATTCCACAATCTACTTCCTGTAATCACTAATCAGAATTTTGCCCATTTGCTGCTCAACGTTATGAGATAGGCAAGATTGTATTGGGTTTTAGTTCGCAAAATTTACCATTATGCTTCCATATTCTGGCGCTAAATAATGAGATTGTCACATTCTTATTATAAATTTCTCGAGCATCCAGATCTGCAGATATTCTAGTTGTAAAAACTTCGATAACTTGCTATGCTGAGATGAAAGCATGCTCATGATATTAGCAATGCCAGATATTTAGAGACAATTTTCAGATTCCAAGCGTGATGTTGCTCATAAAATTATGATGCAAGGGCCATTCAGAAATCCAGTGTGATAATTCGTGACTGGTGGGTTAGTTCATTGCGGAAGTGAAGTGAGCTTCGCCATCGTCGTTACACTCATCTCTGATCATCAAGTAAGAGTAACGACATGAGATATTCTGAGGTTGATTTACGATGTTGGAATCCAATATTCGATCCAGAATGATTCGACTGCATACCAGTTCCGAAAGTGACTGACAGATATTGCAAAATCATCTCTCTGTCAATATCTTTTGCAAGGAAAAGTGAATCTTGCGTCTTGCCAATGCATTCGAAAGTAAAACTGAGATGAAAACGCCCACTCCACGAGGAGAAACTTTTGGCGATTGCGATACATGCTATACTCATTTAATGTCAGCTCATTTCGCCGTCAAGATCGCTGCATGATCATTTTGATTTGAAATATGCAAGGGAGCCAGTTGATTGCGGCATTTAAAAAATCTGACACTTTAGTAATAATCCATAGTTTGTTAGCAAGCTTTGTGAATAGTCCGGTGCAAGTAATCTTTAATGTCTATCAAAGGTGTACAGGTTTTATTATAAAGTCTATGGTTTCATGTGAGTTCCTCAACTCACAAAAAAGTCCGATTCCCTCAGATCTACTCGATGGCGGGTTCAACTCTCTCATGAATCTTATCAGACTGCAAAACTTGCGCACACCTTTGATTTTTGGCGCTGAATGATGGAAGGAAAAATCCAAACTATTTATGACTGCCAGATGTCTATGGGGTGGAAGACCAACGATACCGTCATCCGAGGTATCTTTGGAACAAAAATTGCATTTTTCTCCTTAAACCTAGCGAAACTTGTACGTTTCACATCAGAAGCGCATTGTAGCTGTGGCCAATCGAAAGGTAGTATACAGGTTCAGCTTTCGATTGCGGTGCTTATAGGGTCCATTTGGACATATCTGGTTGGAGCTATGAGCGCTGAAAGTTGTGTTCCAAAGTTAGACGTGGACTGGGGTGACATTGGAACAGAAATTGTTATCATTATTCATTTGTTCAGTTATTCATAAACTAGGTCACGCAATCGGTTTTGACCATTGAACCGAAAGCTAAGTGTGTAAGCTATCTATTGAACTGTTGTGGAAGTCCATTTGGTTGAATTCAACTTCTATAATCGAGCATAGACACCTTCAGCATACCTCGCCGCCCGCGTCGCGGCTAACTTCCGAGGAGAAAAATACCATCAACAGTCGGTTTCTTACAAAAACTGCCATAACTCGGCTCCCGTGGGTTGAAATCGAGGGGTTGGAATGAAACGTCCCTATGCTCGTTTTGAAGCTCTTATGAACGACTGCTCAAGTCGGTAGAATTTGATGATGATATGGATCTTGGTAAATGATTGAGAGCACATGCCAAGTATTCCAAAGTTACCCCGGTTTATGAAAAAAATACGTACTTGTCAGTTTTTACTCTACAAAATTGAAACTTCGTGGAAATACTCCAATGTAACAATGGATTCGTACAGATATGTGTACAGACGAGTGGAATCTAGCTCAGCTACCTTGGATTCGACCTGCTACAGTCGGAACCATACCACTTTTTCCGGGAGACTATTTGCTAGGTCGAAAACATACTTCTGAAGAAGTCAGCTTATGAACGGATCAATAGCTAATGGAGTCTCTCGCGTCAATGCAAAATATTGTTTATGCTTGTCTCAAGTAGGAGAAATCGGTATTAAAGTCTCAGGATCACCTGCCTAGCCAACTGTGCGTGATAACCACTCTTTCATGGGTTGTTCCAAAGTTACCCTCCTGTTCCAAAGTTACCCCGGTTGACGGTAACTCGAACACTTTCTCGTCTAACTTTTCCCCAAATCAAGCATTTTTGATAGCTCCGAAACTATTAAAAAGTCGTTAGTTGGGCAATCTAGACGTAGATGTTGACCATGATTGCAGAGTACGTGAATGCGCGGGTACGACATACACTACATGAAGAAGAAATGTAGTGCGAGTGAGCAGAATGTCCGAGGGACGAAGCTCTCGAAGGCTTTGTATGGTTAAATATAAAAGTGTGCGAGCCACGCCCGATCACAGCCTCTTTTTGATTCGATCAAAATGAGCGCTGCATGAAAGATGAAGGTGCGCGCCCAAACTGGCACAGGAGAAAACAGTTTGTTGGGATTTTTTGCGTTCGTTTTGTAGACTAACGTATTTACAGCTCGATTCTGAGATCACTGGACCCCCGGATTCTTGAATGAAACGAATGCCCGCGTCAAAACATCGGAAAGAGTTCTTCCACTCAGCTACGGTGATTCTTGAAATTCTGTTGAAGGATGTTATAATCATTATAATTTCCAGGATTTGCTTTTATCTCTATGATAACGAGAATATTCATTGCTGTCATTAACTCCTTGCTGAATGAACAGAATGACCAATTGTTTGCTGGAAGAGATTCTGCAATGGAGATGTTCGCTAACATACTAATCATGACAAAGATTGCGAAATTGTTGTAGTTTTGATCTTGCAAACTCCCCTTACATTTGGAAGTCATGCCAAAAATGCGTTTTGGGATCATTCAAGAGTCGATATTTTATTGTAGATTGTCATACTTCGCATCACAGTTGCGTCATCCAAATCTTGGTACTAGTGCAATCATTTATGAGAGTTTTATTGTTACCGAGCAGTTTCACACGTCACGGTTGTCCGTCCGGATCCCATGTATCAGTTTGCCTATGTGGGAGATGGGAGTATGGAGCAGAACGGTCTGGAACGGTGTTGGATGGTTTGGAACTGGCTGGGACGCTGTGGAACGATCTGGAATAATCTGAAACGGTGTGGGATCGTTTAGGATAGTCTCGGACGCTGTGAAATGGGCTGTAACGGTCTGAAATATACTGATTCTATCTGGGACATTCTGGTACGGTCTGAAATGGTGGGGCACAGTGTGGGACAGTCTGGGATGGTCTGGAAGGTCTGGTCTGAGCTAGTCTGGGCTGGGTTTGGCTGGCTGAAATTTGAGTACCCGTGTGGGTTATTGATGGGGGCGCGGGATATTTGGGAGGTGGCCAGGTTCAGGGTCGGTTAGGTGAGTGGACAAGTTGATCAGTGGCTAGCTAGAAGGGTTTATGAGTGGTTATAATCATTAGTGGCACCCGTTCAATAATAATATGTCATTTTCACGAACTCCATAAGGAACTTCTTTTTAATAATATTAATTGATCATTTTATAAATACCATTTTTGATAGCTCCGGAAATACCATATTTGTAAGCTTTCTATTGACATGTTTTATAAATACCATTTTTTACAGTGTAGTACTGATTAGAACACCTGCCCTCGGTTTTGGCACCACCTTAAAATAGTACTGTCGTGAATCGATTGACCTGATGGCTTTCGATAAGATCATACACATAGCTAGTATTTGGCACACGAATTACTCAAATGAAATTCTAGAGGTCTGGGTTGCTTGTGGAAAAACTTCTGAGCTCCCCAACTTTTGTGATTTTAGTATGTGATCTTATAGGGAAAAAGACTTTTTCGATTCATCGTGTTTGACATGATGGATTTTGATAAGCTTCCATATTCTGATTGGTGATGAGAGGAAATAGACTCACAAAGATATTCTTGCACAAAGCCTGATTAGCTTGGAGCTTAGCCACGGGTCAATGATTACCTAAATTCGTATGAAATCACACGGATATGTCACTAGAAAGACAGAAATGCCCATGTTTGTGGCTGGCTATTCCTGCTTATACAAATTGTTGTTCTCTGAAATTTTGAATAGACTAGGATCAGACTAATACAGAGCTTTGGACGGAATTTGATTGGGCTAGATTGGTGAAGGGTCAAACACCTCGAACATTTTGAAAAGTGAGTTTACGACAGTACCTACTACCTTACTATAACACAAGAGCATTTTCCATTCATTCGACGGTTCAAGAATCATTCAACCAAGCAAATACGGTCATTAATAATTTTGTCTTCCCGATGCATCGAAAAACAATAACTCAGAAAAATTGAATTCGCCAGATCTTTGTTTAGATGGTAGTACATTTTGTTGACTTATAAATACGAACAAGGACTTTCATCCACCATTCATGTAAGAGCTCTTCTCTTAAACATCTAGTCGTAAAGATGCGCTCAATGCACAAAAAACTGTCACTTGGTGCTGTTGTGCCGAGCACAGGGATTACAAAGGCATCAAGCGCGAACCAAGTGAGACTTGAGATTGCGGGTGGCCAAACGTATGCGAGCGTTGTTTAAAAAATCATTGACTCTCTCGATTCGAACAGCTCACTTAAAGAAGAACGAGCTTGCAAGGATAAGCTAATACTCGTGCGCACTTATCCAGAGTACCTGTAGGTATTCGAACCTCTTGCTCCGTCGAGTGCGAATGTGAAAAAACTGAAATTGGAAAAGAGCATATATAGTGGCGGTAGCCAAGAACGCAGGCACTGCGAGTGCACTCTGGCGCGTTGTTGCAAGTCTCCGACCCAGAGTCTACCTTGGTCGCGCTCGGCAAGCGGTGAAAAAGTGCCCATTGTCACGCTTAACTCAGAGCAGTCGTGCAATAAAGAACGAACCGGACCATACGAGAGCTGTGTTAACTTGCCGGACACACGGCAAATACACTCGAACGAGGAAATCCGAGATGTCGCGGGGAGGGTCAATGTTGGCCGCCTCTCGATTCGCGCGCGCACTCTGCTCCTTTTTTGCCCATCGCTCGATCTCGCACAAACTTTTACTCCGCGACTCTCTGCGACTCGATGACTCTGCATGCAAAACGCGAACCAGTCTTTCGGCTCTCTTTCTTGTTTGCCCGCCTACTGCTGGCACCATCTCAACGACGACCCTTTTGTTTTGTTCTATCTCGACATCTCACATGCTAATGCCCACATCTCCTCTCTTACAGCTCGGTATTACCAATCTAGGTTATGAATTTGAACGGCGGCTTCGATTTTCATTGGTGGCACGTTGCAGTTTTCGTGCCGACTGTATAGGTTCGTCTCGTTAATCGTAAATAGATGATGTTTGATAGTATACATTCCTTTTCACGAATAATGGATCATGTAGGGTGTCACCAGAACAGTGACATGTTAATATGCTTTGGCGCTGTACGGAAATTGTAAAAAGGTCCTGAAAGTTCATGGAAAAATAGATCGTTTTATGTGCATCGAACAATTTTTACGTGCTTCTCGAGTGGCCAGAGACAACGTTGGGAATTTAAAAAAATTCTTCTTCAAGCAATCACTTACACCTTCGACGGGAGTGATCTGGTCACGAAAATTCTTACAAGATGCTGTTGATCGTTCAAGAATCTACAATTGAATCACTTGTGAAATTTTCGTGGGACCCTTTCCGTCGGAGCCACGAGCTCCGAGAGAAAAGTGTTATTGCATAGGTTGCTTGTGGAGATACCCAGCCATGCAACTTTTCCATTCCCTCTTGCCGTATTCTCATGCAGAAGTTCATAAAGAGATATTATACAACAAATGATTTTGTCTCAAATGTGATCTACGGGGACAAAACATGAAGAAATTCATTTTTATCATGAAATTCATGGAATTGTTGTTGTCTCAAATACGAGACAAAATTTGATAGCATTTTCTGGAAGGAGGCATCATTTTACGTCAAAATTATGTGTTGAGACATAGATCTCATGAATTTTTGGATGAGAATAGGGTAAGAGAAAATCAAACAGCTTGTATACCTGGGTATTTCCATCAACAGCTTATAAGATGAAAAGTTTCTTTTCTGAGCTTGTTACTCGGACAGGATAGGTTGTACAAGGAACTTTTAGAAGAGGAATTTGTAGGAATTGGAACAATTTACAACATCCTGCGAGAATTTTTGTCATCGGATCACTCCCGTCAAAATCGTAGGTGATTGATTGAAGAAGAATTTTTTTTAGATTTTCAACATCGATTAGTGACACTTAAAAATGTTTAAGTGTCACTTTAAAAATTGTTTGAAACACATCATCGATAGATTCTTTCGTGATCTTCAAGATCTCTTCTTTAAAATCCTCGTGCGATGACGTATTCTTAAAAAATACCTATTTTGGTGACATTCTACATGATCCATTATTTGTGAAAGGTGATGTAACTTTACATGTGCGAGACGAGGAACCTTCTCCCGAGACGTTATGAGAAAGGCGTTATTTCATTACGTCCCAAAAGTCATCTGGCTCTGTTTGGTTTGTTTTATTTCACTCTCATGGCAACACCAACTTCTTTATCGTGTAAAGCGAAATCAGATCAATAATCATCGGGATCAGTTTCCATTTGATGCCAATTTCAGTTCAGTCGACCTTGCACCATTTTTCTTGCTCTCCATGGAAAAGATTAGGACTAGTAAAATCGCTGGGATAATTTGATTAAATTCTATGATTCAGAAGGTGGAGGTAATGAGAATATGAAATAACCTGATGTTGCTTTCAAAACCATCAGAAAATTCGCCATATATGGCCATTTGTACATAACTACAGACACACCAACATTAAAAAAAAAGTGTTGCAAAACACTGTTCTATGGAAAGAATATCAAAGTCCAAAGGTTCTAACAACGTAATTTGATGAAACAAGGGCAAGAAAAAGTTTCTAACAACAAGTTTTTGACGATCAAAGTCATTCATGTAGCAGGAGAGGTGGACTCAGGCCTGGGTGGACTGGAATAAAAGCCCTCATGAACAAACCTTGTAATAACGCAAACGTTAATGAATTTCTTTAATTCCATACACGGGAACGTGTAACACGAGAGTGTGACAAAACGCTTGTTCATATATATATGGAAAATCTCATTCAGAAGAATGCAAAAAATTTTTCATCGTAGGATGATTCATCCTACAACCATCGTAAAATGTGAGATTCCATGATGATCGTGCCTCTCACGATGAATCGTGTCTCTCGAGAATAATCGTGGTTCACAGTTAGAAAACTTGACCTGAAATTTGATATTCCACCAGATATTAATTTATCGGTTTATTCCACGACACAATATCGAAACTCGTCAAAAATAATGATGGAAATTCATTTCTTTGTTCCGGGTGAGCCGGGGTGAGCCCTGCCCTGACTTTGGTTCTTCGGCAAAGTGAGCAATTATGACGAAAATTCCTATCATGGCTCCCATACTATTCCATAATGAGTTTATTCTACTCGGGAAATACTTTAAGTACCTAGTCAGTTTTCTGAAATCATTGATCCGTACTTATTCGACCGAATTGCAAAATGATTTATAGAACTTCAAGAATAGTCCACTTGAGCAGAGTATTGTCCTTACGTCTGATGTCTCGCCCGAGCCGGACCTTTTCTACTGATTTTTGAATGGCCACACGAGACCGGCCGCACGTTGATGACGACCAAACTGCGTACCCCAAAAAACCTATCCTTTTCGATCATAAACTCTATAGTTTATTGTGCTCTACGTCATCTCAAATGTTTTGCGATCTGTTTACGATGTCATTCAAAATTTATTGGACAGGTGTTGGGGAGATTGAAACATAAGAGAGAGACAGAATCATCAGACAGACCTCACGCGGTTCGGAATCGATGAATTTTTGAGTGCAAGCGTGAATGATGTTGCCATCATAATACGTCTCGATTCGCGACGCAGCTCAACCACCCGTGGCGAGAAACTCGAGAGGAGACGAGAGAAGAAATTCATGGGCCCCGGACAAACAGAAGCGAGCGACGTCATGATAATTTTCGAAAGATCGCAGCGAGCTGACGAGGGGGAGGGAGGTAACCGCTGGCAGGGGCATTCGGATGAGCTCGTTCACGGTCAACCATATCATATGCATGAGCCAAATGAACGATAAATGAAGGAATGGAGCTACATACAAAATACCCCCTGCGGAGAACGAGGTGGATAAGAGATGCGAGTTTGTGGCCGCAGCGTATCGGGACATATTATAATAGTCCTGATCAGTATGAGCGATCGACGCCGGGCCTCGCTGATGGTGCTCCACGCGCGCTGACGTACGTATATACGGTCGAGAGTTCCTTGCATTCATCGTAACGCACGACCCTATATATACCGCAAAGCGGGGTCGGGGTGGCGTAGGATGAGGTGGTGCCGCTCTTTATATGAATACAACACTATATGGTGGTAGCGGCTGACGCGGGGGGTGGGAGGTGGGTTCTAATTATACGATCGGTGCGTTGCCGTGGTGGGATTATACGGTTAGTGCTGTTCATGTGGCTGGACCACGGACTAAGTCCCGCCCGCGCCCATTCACGCTCGTTTTACAACGCAGGTGCATTGAGTATAGCGGTGCTCGCGGATTCTTGGCAATGCCGATGACTTCTGCGATCTCGCAACGCTACGCACCAAGCGCTATGAGACATCTCCGGAGTCGCTCGACTTTTGGTTTTCAGATGTCACTGCATGTGTGTAGTGAACTGTATGGTGATTTTCATGTGCACTTGAACAATGAGAAAAATCTGTCATGGAAAATCTAAATAATTAATCGTCGAAACACTTGATCTTGAAAATTAATCCACAAATTAGAGCCATAAAAAATATCTTCATTCCTAGTGCCAGGGCGATAATGATTTCTCGAATGAAGTAAGAGGAATAATCCCTCAATAGCAGGTGAAATGGCCATTCAAGCAGAAGATGACGACGATCTTCTAAATAGATCAGCAAAAAAGGTCATCCGCTAAATTTTTCCTCGTGAAATCCGAAATTGGCTTCTATCTCGCCTATCCGCGTATACTGCAATTCCAATGGAACTTATCTTCTGTTATCGATATTAGGTCTTGTTCTAGCCACTTTCTTCGGTGTCCTACGGAAATTCTTAACATTTTTCTTCAGTAGCCACACTAAACTGCAGTTCAGTTTACTCTGATTTCGGTTCTACTGAGGACTTGAAACTCCAACGAGCCTTGAATGCTTGCGCTAGCCGGTAATACTCCATCAAGAGGGCATGTAACACCACATCGTCTCGCTCTTGGCTGGCTCTCAGTAATTAAGAGAAGACAATACATACTGGGTACCTTAGCCTTCAATATCGTTTCAAATAAGAATCTATAGTATCTCGCAAATCACTTATCTTTGCTGATAGAGGCACCTGATTTGAGACGATCAGAAATATTGGTCATTATATACCGGGTACCCGCCTTTCGGCTCAACTCCGGTCACCCCCATGGACGCGGGGTAGGGACACGACCTGCCAGCGCGTCGATTTGGAGGACGGTCACCACCAAACCACCAAGTAATTCAGTGCTAACCCGCTCCTTCTCCCCGACTACCGAATTTCAGGCTCAGCCCCCAGCACAAGGCCGAACCCACCCCTTGGTGGGAGTTTTGGGACTCATTCATTCCTAGACACCGGATGGAGATGTGCGGTCTCCACGCTTGCGGGTGATTTAAGACGACCAGCGAGAAACACTCCAGATCAACTTCTTTTGGCATCACGTCGTCAGGACCAATTTGATCTGTGAAAATCAAAAAGATATTGTGCGATGAGTGGGGTAACCATGAAACTTCTTGACTTTTCGTAATAGAGAATAAAATTATAGGGAACATTTGAATCATGTTCTTGGGCCATTTTCACGGAGCGCTCATTCGACGTAGGATTACTTATGAGCAAGTTTTCCCATCAGTTTTATTCACGTTCTCTACAGATAATGATATCGTGGCTGAGCAATTGGAATTGATAGCCTCTGCTGATCGCACTACATTCATAACATTTGTCAAGTCTTTGAACAAATTTCTGAAGTAAGACTTGCAACTCTAAAACGCCATCATTGCAAATCCAAACTGCTTTCATGAGTATCGTGCGCTAATCTTAATTTTCCTTTTATATCACACATTCGACTGATCAATCGAAATCTGCATTCAAAAGCTTCAAGCAAGAATTTCCATAAATAGCTTGTTACTTTAATGAGGGTTTCTAAAATTAAATGAATCTAAAGTTAACACCTTCAATGTTTGCACGCGATCCATTTGAGACATGTAACTCGTAATTTTACTCACATGAATAGTCGCTGAGTCAGCCTCGATAGATAATGTATTCCTTGGGATGCAAGTCAAAACAGACACCGTGTGATATCTTAATGTAAGCTTGGTGATGGAGAATCAATTTTTTATCTGGACTTCATTTTTCTAGGTACTCGTTTTTGGCTTTGTCTTCTTAGATTGACTTGATGACTCTCTTGATTCTCTTCTCTCTTCGACTACAGTCTCGATTCCAGCTTGTTCCGATTCTACTTGCGTTATCGAATACAATGCCTCTTCCGAGTGTCCGATTGTTCAGTGAACTATTTTTTTCGCCTCCGAAAATGATTTTGGACTTTTTATCCGAGCTTGTATTATTTCGGTGCAGTTTCAGACTGGGATGCTGTAACAGAATTTTCAGGGCTTGTTCTCACTATATTGTTGCGTGTAGCTACTTGCACCCGAGGAGTACTCAAAACATGGCCAAGTACCCGAGTAGTACTGTGTAACACCTAGACAATACTTGAGAAGTACTTGAGCGGTATTTAGGGGCCTCCAGCGTTTCATGATGAGTTCTTGATACCTGAGCCACAGTCACCATTATAATGGTTGTACAGACTCACGTAACTATTGACAAGATCTTAAGGACATGATTAGGCTGCAATAGTACTATCATTTGGACGGCTCCCGACCAGAACGGTATAATTTGGCGGGTACCGTGCACTATTACGTGATCATTAACACTTGTGCAGTGCTTGAGTTATACTCACAAGGAGGGGTCCGACCTTGCGGGTCCTGGATTTGTCCGAAACTTTGGGAATCATCTTACTTTGGTGAAAAATGAAGGTGTCTTGAAGGGTTTAATCCCATGGGTCTCCTATCCTGAGATACAGCAATGGAAATTAGCATTGACAGTATATGAGTAATTCTGGATCAAGGTGGACAAAACCCTCAGCAGGAGGATCTGGGGAAGAACAAAAAAAAAATTTCAGTCAGTTCCATGTTAATAGTACGAAAAAATTTTTCCAGATTTTTTGCCCTTCTCCTTTGGGCCCTAGGGCCCATAAGGACTCCCTTTTAGACACTTTTTTGGCCTATTCTGGAAAAATCATAGTTCCAACGCGATTCAACATTTTTCAACGTACGTGGGCGCATTTTTCTCGTCAAGACTAGTACTTTTGAGGAAAAAATTGTCCAAGACCACTTAGTGAGCCTGACGACTTCTGCAAGCTATTTATTGAGAGCAAATTTTAGCCATTTCTGCGTCATCTTGTGGGCGACCTAGATCTAACTAAAGAAGAGATAATTGACTGTCACCAGTAGTGATTTTGAAGGTCTTGAATATACCTACAATTTGCCCACTTGTAAAAGTCGGTTATCATACTTTTTGGGGGAGCTTTGAGCTATTTTAGAGAAAAACGAAAACTCAGAACTTGATTCCAGAGATAAATCTCAATTTTCTCCTACCAAACTTATGCAAAAGTTTTCTTTGAGATGTCTACTTCTGGTGGGGAAAATTTGGCGAAAGCTATTCTTTTCTAACTTTCTTGACGAGCGTTACAAAATGCCACATTTCGTGGTTTTAGCAAAAACGGCACCTTTGACCACGGTCACATATGCTCCCATCTGGACTGATGTGCACCAATCTGTGTGAAAATACTCCCCAAAGTACCCCTAAGTATGTGTGAGAGGAGCGAGCTGTAAGTTCTATTTACCGTGTCAAAAATAAGCATTATATCCGCTGTTCGAGTGCACGCGACCGTGAGCATGATTTCACTTGTTCTAGCTTACAAATGATTTAATGGCTAGAATGAGGATCCAAATATACATTTGCGACTCGAAATGACCATCTAAACATGATCTCGTAGTCGGTTTAGCTCTATCAAGCGATACTTTGGTTCGCAACCGTCGCTGTACTCGCTTTACTTGTGCGATACACGTAAGATCATGAGCAAAGGTCCTGCAGCATTTCAAGATTGCATTGACAGTACCTTGGACATACTTGTCCATTCCTGCGTGATACGTATGCGTTTCTAGAGACTGTTCAAAGTAATATACATAAGCGAGTGAAGGGGAGGCAATATTTTGATGGTACTTTGATGGGACTTTGGCGGTACTTTGGTGGTACTTTAGCGGTATTTGGATAGCACTTGAACTATTCTGCAGACGCTGTGTATCTCCAAAGGAACTACTACCTCGGTAACAGTTTAGTTTATTGTTTAATGAAAAATACAAGTAAACTTTGTAGTACCTGAGATGCACATAGCAAGATTCCGCGTCGAAAGAAGTCTATATAAAGGCAATCGTAAAGGTGGCCCTTTTGCTACTCTGGCGATATCTTGCAGAACTTACCATTTCTTGGCTACCCGACAATAGAGTTATCTATCGCCCTCAAACAATCTATCGATCGAATTATCGAAAAATCAACTCACCGGGAGAGGCTAGGGAGTGCAGGTCACGGATTTGGATGAAACTCTGGGAATAGTCTCCTTTCAGCACCAAAAGACCGAACCAAAGCCGCAGAGTCTAACGCTTAAGCATTTCTGAATAAGGATTCACACCTCGCTTCAAGCTGGAATAACTATCACAAAACTGACACCAAAATCCACCTATGGGATGTTCTTCAGGAGATCCTATACAGTAAGGATCCGTTTCGACCGAAATCTTACCGGTTCTCGCCTCGCAATGGCGAGTAAAATCATTTTCCCCGTGTATAAGTATGTGGAGGCCCATTTCGATAAATTGGTGATTTTGCAATGTTTCCGCATTATTCTTTGAATAACTCAAGAACGGCCCATTTTTATCTAAAAATGTGTAGAGAAACTTTTTGTAGATCTTTCAAAGATCTAAAGAATCATGTCCTGAAAGTTTCTCAAATGATGCGTCTACTCCGAGTTGTGAGACGTCTTTATTCCAAGTTTCATGGATTTTGAAATATTTCGTGTCTCAAATTTCATATTTCTAACTACTTTTGCAATGTTGGAGGATGATTCAGGGAATTCTTCTTCATTAGTTATCGAGATTCTGCTTAATACAACTCGAGAGAATCTACAGCATTCCATAGTATGTTGGAAAGACTAGGTTCGAGATATGAAATTTTATGGGAATATTCAAAAACCCATAAAACTTGTAATAAAGACGCCTCACATCTCGGAGTAGACGCATCGTTTGAGAAACTTCCAGGACATGATTATTTAGATCTTTGAAAGATCTACAAAAAGTTTCCTTTCAAATTTTTGGATAAAATGAGCCGTTCTTGAGTTATTCAAAGAATAATGCGGAAACATTGCAAAATCACCAATTTATCGAAATGGGCCTCCATATACTTATACACGGGGAAAATGATTTTACTAGCCATCTTGAGGCGTGAACCGGTACGATTTCGGTCGAAACGGGTCTTTAATGTGTAGGATCTCGTGAAAAACACCCCATAGATAGATTTTGGTGTCAGTTTAGTGGTACTTGTCGCAGCTTGAAGCGAGGTGTGGACTAGCATTGCTCATACGGGCCCGTGTTGAAGGGACGATATATATATATACACACACACACTGTAACGCCTAGGATCTAGGCTGTAGTTCTAAAATCCTTAAGTGTTAGACTCTGCGGCTTTTGGGTAGCACCATTTGGTGCTAAAAGGAGACCATCCCCAGAGTTTCATCCAAATTCGTGAGCCGCACTCCCTGGCCTCTCCAATGTCAGCGGGAAATCAGGTACATCGGTAATACGCCTCCCGGGTGATATTACCAGGTTGTAACGTATAGTTCCGCCATGCATTGTCGTGACTCAACTTATGGTGAAACAGAACGCGAAGCAGAGCATCGAACGTCAAGATCCATCGACTCATCTTCAAGTTCAAATATTTTACAAGTCTTGTGATATGGCGAAATTGAATTCTATGTCTCAGGGAATTGCTTGGTCGATTCTCTATTTAACATCGCTTGAATGCGAATAACAGATCGATCTGAATTCAGGGTGAAGGGGCTGGCAGGAGGGGCATGAATAAGTGCAAGATCGTTCACTGATATAATGAAGCTGAAAGAGTTCATTATTCAGGGACGCCATGATCCCGATCTTGTCTTGGAACCAACTGCATGAAAAGAACCAAGATTGAGACCAGATCAGCAATGACGTCGCGAGCTCGTGATCATCTCTTTGCTCCATTTACAATCCTTCACACTCTGTGTGTATTTATACCCGGTACATTTCTCGTTCCCTCTTTCACTCTCCTTTTTCTCTGTTTCCTCTCTCGTTGTTGGGTTCAGTTTCTTTCTGACATCGTCCTCCTGACCAGTGTGATGGTTGTTGAAAGGAGGCGCAGAGGGTGAACAAGCTACTCGCGAAGAATAAGCTCAATTGGGAGATCTCAATACGCTTGATCCCGTTTTTTTGCCAACCACTTTGAATTGCGTGTAGCGAGATCAATGGGAGTACTTTCTCAAGGATGATTTTGCATTCAGTTGCCTCACAGTATGGCCAATTCACTCTCGATTATTACTGCGACCGCAATTTTCAGAGATTTAACAGCATCGTGCAACTTACTCACACTCTCGCTTACAAAATAATCACCTGGCCACCCCATTTTTCGTAGCTAGGTCGATGGATTCTGTCTCCCATAGTGCTCATTCGATCTCTTTTCTGATTTTTAGAAGATTTCGATGAAAATGTTGAGTATGTTTATTTGCCACTCGAGTTCTGGCTTACAGGTATCGGAATAGTCGGTCTGTCAAGTTTGGCTTCTGTGAGAATCAGGAAGTATTTTTCAGGATGTCATTCATCACATGTACAAGCTTGAAAGCACCCTTTTCTACGGTCACTTGGCGTATGAAGGAGGCTTATCTCTTTCTTCAATTTGGGAAAATGGCTAAAGAATGAACTTACTTATTGGGCGACTTTTTTAAACAGGGTATCCTGATACGCTCACATTCCCACTATTCTTGTTTGTTTGGAGATTCTTATTCATAATGAATTCAACCGTCTATTATGAATAAATTACCAGCGATTTTCACATTGTTCATTTTGCCTTGTGAATATTGATACATTTGAAATTCAGAAATGTTTCGTTATTATTGTGATAGCCAAATCTTTGTGACGAGATCAGTGTTGTGAGCGAAATCGTTCGCGATTACCATGGCTAACCAATATACCAATATTCGAAAAGAAATCATTCCCAAAATTTCTCACGTGCATTGACGAGCAATTTTTGAAGATTCGAAAAAATGGATTCGAAAGAAAAGAGATCGAGAGGAATAGATTCGGGCGAATATCAATACAGTTAAGTGACATTCCGGGAGTGGATTCAAAAAAAACTATTCATTTACCCGTTGAACAGATCTGGTCCGATCCATCGAAATATCTTTCATCATTTTTTACAGTATCGCTATTTTGGTAAGGTCGGCTTACCAATGGCCATAGTCACAACCTCTAATGTAACCCATAGCGTTGGATTAGCCCAAATTGTATCATGAGCAAGATTTCCCATACGTAAGAGCACGGTAAAGCACAAGAGGGATGGAAGGAAAAAGCTCGATCGGGGAAAGGTGCTCGAGTGCTTGGTGGAAGGGAGGGAGGCAACGAGATCAGAGAAAGAGAGGAGAGAGAGAGAGAGAGAGAGAGAGAGAGGCTGATGGTGGTTGCGAGCGCCGCGCCGCAGTTGGCTTTTCGTGGATAGCTGCTCGCTCGCTCTCGGGCCATCAGTCCTCGTTCTGGCTGCTCATCGAGCGGCCACACGACTGGCTCGGGCGCGCGCACTCTTTTCTCATAATCGTTGTCATCTCGCATTGCCGGTCTTGACTCTGATAACACCGCGGCGTGCTCACCCCAGTGCGCGCTTCAACGATCGGCAGAGAATCCGCTTATACTTTTGCCGAACTTTTGTCATTGTCACCGACAACGCATCGAACTGCAAGGCTGCATCTCATCACCCGATCCTCCAACAGCCCACTGTGTCGATTTGGCCATTGAAAGAGCGGGGCATCAGTCGTCGACCACGTGCAACAGGTACGAGAGAGAGAGAGAGAGAGAGAGAGAGAGAGAGAGAGAGAGGAGCTTTCACGTGTGATGATCGCTCGCTATGTGAAGGAGCTTTCGCGTATACGTGGCGATAATTGCGCTGTGCCGTTTATGTACATACATCTTCACAGGTGTGCAAGTGTGTGTGTGTAGATATATTGGCTCAGAGGAGCCCGCTTTAGCGATGAGAACGTACAGGCATGCGATATCTGTGATACGCGCACGCAGGTACTTACGCGGATTTTATTCGAGACTCACCTCTTTCGGCAGCTCGCGCGCGGATCGGAAGCGGTGAATCATCGGAGCCCGAGGACCAGATGACTTATACTCCACGCATACCTGTACGTACACCGCCCGAGTGCGGATCCTCTACATCGCGAGCGGGCGTTTCGATATTTTTTTATTTACTCCAAGTTGCGATGTAAGTACCGATCAGGCATACTCCGCGCACCGGTGCGCACACAGAGCAGATGGAATTTGGCAAGCGGGTCGCGATAAGAATTTATAATAGGTGTATATAACTAACCACCGCGTCGAGATATACGTCAAAGCAAACACACGTAACAGAGCTGTCCTTGTTTGCTCTCGCGACTCGTGTTCCCATTTAAATCGTTTGAATTTGAGGAAAGGCGTGTGCAAAAAGCCGTCAGCTCGATTTGAGAATCGCTTAGAGTTGATACCACCGAACAAGCGATATTGCTCATTCGGCAGCCTCAGCAGCATCTCTCGCGAGTCGATGGGGCAGCGATCCTCCCGATTGCTCATCAATAAACATGAGACGCGTCTGTTATACGCAGCTCATCTCTCAAAGCGCCATGGCTCTATACGAATGCTGAGAGTAAATTCATTCAGGAGCATTGGGCCACACACGCACGCGAGCCACTCGTTCTTTTCATTCATTCGATCTCTGAGTACCACGACGATTCCAGATTGTGCGCCACACTGCGTTCAATCCGTACCCGAGCTTGGAACTTTTTTACGAATTTAGAAGATCGGCCTGAGACTGACTCGTGTGCAAATCCACCGAGGTTTCTGAGAATTACTTTCGCAATCGTTGGCTCGAAAGTCAACCCGATGTATTGCTCATGTTGCGCATTCAATTTCGCAGCGATCCTCGTTCGCTGTAACTTGCAGGTTAGGAATTCAAGAATGTGGAATTTTGACCGACGTCGACATCACCCACGCAAGTGTACGAGGCTGAAATGTCTCGGACTTTGATGTTAAACTTATCTGTGTCGGGCTTCGTTACGAATCTCTCGACTCCTTTTTCTCTGGGCGCGTACAAGGCGATGCGGTCACCATGCAAGCTAAATATCATTCCCATTTTCATCCGAATCACTTGCTATTTTGGCTAAACGACGAGTGCACGAATACTTGTTATTACCTAACCTGGATTGCTCCACTCGTCGCCCAAATTGCAAGAGAATCGGAGAAAGATGGGAATGAAAATCTGCTTACTTTATAGGTTAGGAGGTGCCCGTGATCAAGTTGTTCGCATTTTTATCCGATCCTCCCTCGATTTGGGTGGAACAACAAAGTGTCAAATAGAATTTTGGCAACAACATGATTCGACAACTCGTGTGGAACTCCGAATCATCGCAGTTTTCATCTGAAATGTGTTTTCAAGTTCCATCGTCGCGGTGGTCGCGATGCACGGTGACCGCATCGCCACGATCGCTCGGAAGGAAGCGATGGCGCGCGGTTCTGATGCTCCGCATGATTGAATCGCGGGTCGCAGCAGAGCAGGTAATATCGGCAGCTGCGATCGAGCCACGGCTGAAAGAGACAATCGGTCGCATAAGACAGAACAACCGTGGTAATGACACAGATAAGCTTGCAGTGCAGTCAGACCGCGAAGAAAGAGAGCGAGAGAGAAAGAGAGGATGGCCTTGACAGTGGAGCAACCGGTAGTAGCCTAACAACGCTGTGCAATCGGAGAAGTTCTCGTGCGAGCAAATGAACGCGTTTTCGAAAGCAACCATATTATATTCACGTGATGCAAAAGTTATGAAGAAATACAATTAACGGAATAATGGCAGAAGATTTTGCTCGATCGAAGGAGATTTGTATAGTGGTGTATGTATACGATGTCCGAATCGTCAGTCGCGATTTGCAGCGCCAGGGACGCGGATGCATCGCCCGATCTCGAATAAATACAAGTGCATTCGTCTTGCGCAAATTCCGGCCGGTCTGCCTTAGCTCGCGGGGATAGGATCGCTTTCAAGCCGTACTTTGCAATCGTAGATCAGCTGCACAACGAGGTCGTACCCGAGTTCAACCACAAGGCCAACCATCGGTCTCGTCATCGCTCCCGCGAAGAACCTATTCTTTCGGTCGCTGATCGGCGCCCTTCGTGTGCGTGGAGGCCAAACCTCTAACCCTCAACGATTTCTTGATATATTACCCAAATCGATCTGACTGTCGGTATTTTGACTATCGAGCTTCGGAGGAAAGTACACGAGCGAAGAAAGGACGAAACATCGGCTCGCGATGACGACGAACCTTTTGACGGCGCGAAGGAACTCAACGGATCGCGGCAGATTGGTCTATTTGAATCTCTTATTTGAAAATTCGAACGCCGTCTTGAACATTGCCCGATCGGCAGCGCTCGATAAACCAGTTGAAGAATGGGAAGAACAATTTTAGATGAATGCGAATGAGAGCCGCGAACAATAGCACCAGTGCGGCCGTAATAGCGGCAAAGGTATACATACAAGAGTAGGTAACGGGTCCAGTTTCGTGGCATAACGAGCGTTACGTTTGCATACCGCGCGACACGTCGTAAACACCAATAGGACGATCGCCGAAGGTATATCGGCGCATATTCAACATCACATTTCGCGCTCCGACGTCAAAATGCAAATCGGAAGTGGTTCTCCAGGAGTAGGAGCGAAACCGACTCTGCAGCGCAACTTGGAAGAATATATCGGTCGCGCTCTTGTGGGAACGCGCACGGAATTTGTATAGGCTGCAGATTTGTGTAAAAGCGTGTCGGATGCAAAACGTGGTGGTGGTGGCGGCCGATGGTTGATCGAGTCGCCTCCGCAGAGCCTCATAACTAACCGATCGTAAAAACGTCCCCGAGCTCCGAGCCAGTAGATAACGTCCGGCTCAGGCCAGACTCGTGGCGCAAATTCCATGCCCGTGAGATTTCCCCGATGGCTGCTGATGCTGATGCTCGACTCTCGCGCGACGACGACGCTACTTATAAGCGAGAGACACTGTATCCATATCTTCGTAAAGACGATGATACTCTGCACCGTCCTCATCCTGAATGCCGCCGAGTGGGCTCTGCCCATTAGGCGTGTGATAGATTTGATGTTATTTTCATGAATACACGCTCGGCGCACTCGAATACATATACATATATCTGCGATCTCATCGGGCACACAGGATCGTACGAGCGCGCGCTCATTAGGCAGATTATTACCGAGAAACTGCTTTCGCACCCATCTCATGATTATTGATCAGCTCAGCGAATTATCTTAATTAAATATATGCCCATTCGGTTGCACACGAGAGAGTCCATATCCCTTGGATTGGAAATTATACACGATAATCGGCACTCTAATACGCTCCCTAAAAACGAAAACGAACGAACGCTAATATTCCCAAAGCAACGAGCATGTAAGCAGGCTGATGTTGATATTCCTCTGACCTCGTGGGATGCTAAATGGTCATTTTTTCAAACCTGAAATTCATTCGATTGATACGACGTGTTGAGACATGAATTTGCGACTCGCCAATATTAATTCGGAAGGATAACGATTATATTTGGTTGACTGCGACAATTCTTCCGAAATTGAGTACCGCGATCTCTGGCATTAATTCGTGAGCAAAACAAAGAACCAATACATTTAGTGGAAGCTTAGTACGTTACTGAAAATTACATATAGTATCAACATGTTCCTAGGATATATGTGTGTAGACATAAGGGTGTTCGGTAATTCCCAATATTTTTCTGGACTCCTCCACCCCTGAGAGGGATTCTTTGTGACAAGAAACGGCAGCAAAAATTCGAGTACAGCCAGTGATTCTTGAGCTAAAATGTTTTTCTCGGTTATTGGTTTCTCCTGCGCATACAGGAATATTCTTAATCGATGACTGTTTCCTTTAAGAAAGACTCCCTGATGAAGTCGATTTGGTGCATTGCAACCAGAGTTGTGACTCGTTCGGCAAGGTGAAAGAGTTCAAGGAGTCAAATCCGTGAGCTCGGGGATGGCAGACAAACATTGTTCGACCCACATAATCGATTCCTTGGACTCTTTCACTCTCCTGCAAAAGATTCCTCTATGGGAATATTCCTCGACAGGCTATTGTTACACCCTATCGTGTCAGTCTTGGTTGACTCTCTAGCTAGAGTCACAAAGTATATCTGCTCGGATCCCTCGCGCTCGCTATCATCAAATTCAAGCAACCAACATTCTTGCGGTCCAAGTTTTCCCTTGCCACTGATAATCCCAACCTACGCCAGTCCGAGAGGATAAACAAAGCCTCCTTCACCTATCGCTCTCCCCGAACAGAAGCCCTCAACCAGTCCTTCACTATCCGTGCCTCACATCTTCTAAATCAACTCCCCTATTTGAACTTCCAGCTTAGCCTGGATACCTTGAAAATCATGATCTCGAATCTACGCGAGATCGAGATCGTGACGGCTGGTTCAAGTGTGTATCTTGTAGAGGCCTGGAGGCCACCCCATATCTTTGCGCGGTACTCTTCATCAGCCTTCATAGTCAATGCGAGAAAATTCCTGTTTTGAGACCCCCCCCCCCCTCCGAATTACATATTGAGATAACGCCAGAAGATGAAAATATTCCGCGAGCACTTCAACTTCACAAACACCATTATTGCCATCTCCTCATTTTAATAGACATCTCATGAATATATATTTTAATTGGTATTCACAGTTCCTTATATATATATTAATGCTTGTACACTTGTTATGTGGGCGAATAGGGTTAGTCACAGCTTTGGTTGTAGTGTCCAAATGACTTCATCGGGAAACTGTTTCGAAGAAAATTTTGCCAGCTATCGATTAAAAATAATCATAGAGGTGTAGTGTGCAGAAAAAGCCAATAACTGGGGAAGAACTTAGACTTGAATTTTATCAAAAATGCCCCTACAGGCAGGGTAAGAACATTGTTTGCCTCCACTCGAAATTATTACCTTCATTACTAGTTATAAAACACCTAGGCTGTGGAGAAACATCCTAGTAGACATAATATCACCCATAATATTGTACAAAATGATTTTCGAATCATCGGCCTTTGGACACTTAGAATATAGAGTCGATTGTTCAAATGGGAGGCTGAAGTGGCGAAATGTGTGAATGGCTTTACTTCTCCATCTTTGCAGACGATCAATTATTCCACAGTTCGCTCGGAGCAAGTAGAAAACCAAACAAATAAGCCTCCGATTATCGCGTTCTACATATTCAAAACAATCCACATACGATCGGCTTCCATTTAAAAATTTATATCGGAGGATGATTCGGAGGTCGGTTCTCGGTCTGCGGGGCCGGTGCACCAGGTGGTGCTGGTGAGCAGAGAGTCCATTACGGACTGCAGGAAAATTCTATTCGAACACAATCCGGCCGCGACAACGCCGTGAACCGATCAAGTACGCGAATATTCGTGCCAGTGTATCTTTGTATCGGTCCAGCTCGAGGAATCCAAGAGCGCGTGCGGCAGTATCGGCATCGCAAATCCAAAGCTCTCGAATGCGGATTCGAGGTTACGAAGCTCGGCGAATCTCTGTCCGGGCCGCGTGGGCATATAGCATACACGCGGCCTCGTATGCTCGAAACATGCGTGTGAATATACGAGAGATGGCGGTCCTGTTTGGGGTCCGGTTATACAGTATACTTATATTTTTGAGAACCGAAGAGGTAAGAAAAATCAAATCAGTCGTGAAATCGCTCGGTGCGGTGGCGAATTTCTCGCTTCTCGTCCTGCGCGTCCTTCTATATATACATGATAATATCCTCTCGCGGTGCATCGGAGCTGCTTATCCCCCCAGTCTCCGCACTAGCTGCCACAGAGAGCGAGATTCGGTGCAGATTTCGAGGGTGCACGTTGTACAGCTTTCGCTCTCGAGACGCAGTGGCGTGGCCGATAAACACCCGCGTGTAGCGGTGTCCGTAATTTAGTGGCTTCGCTCAGCCGAGAGGCCGTGTGATGCACTCCGTGGATAATGTGCTCGATCGGCACCTATATACAACCTGCACAAATATAATACGCGCTCGAAAACTGTGTGAGCGAGTCTCAAGAGCGTTTACGACGAAAAAGCTCAATCGCAAGCGGATCGATGGGTTTACTACTTGCGCTTTCACGCGCACAATTTCAACGTCCATTCGAATATATTTCGATGATTTTTTATACACTTTAAAAAGGTGTAGGGGTGAAAAAGATGGTGGTTCGTGTGATGACGATGTGCTGATTTACCATCATACTTTTCACCCATACACCTTTTTGAAGTCCACTGACTATAAAATGAAATTGTCTGTTGATAATGAGATTACTATAGTCTTTTGAGATCTGTTACTGATGAGCTAAAAAACTTGACTTCATATTTTTTCATTTCTAAAACCAAATTTTTTTGTACATAGTTATTCTGAAAATTATCATTCTTGTGAAATTATTGTATGATGATCGGTCTTAGAAACTGCGACTTCCAACAATAAAGTAATTTCACTCTCTCGTGTATGTTTTTCTTTCCGAATCGAGGCAAAATACTCGCATTCTTGTTTTAAATTCAGACGTTTGAATGATTGTTTTTGATAAGCGCCTACCTCGTTCGCTTGCGATAAGCTCCGACGAGAAATGGTCGGCATGGTTTGTTGATCGCAAGTAGGTTGACAGGAACTATTTGGATGATTTATAAGCATTGCGATAAGAGCTTCATTAGCATTCCTAAGTAATCCGCACGGTATGAGCTGAATTTGGAGAGTTGATTTTCGATACACCATAATTTTGAGAAAATTTCAAAATTTCACGAAACGAAGGCTAGAGGCTCTGTTTTTTGAAACAAAAGATACCAGCAGGGCTCTCATATCTCACCAAATCAAATGGCCAATTTGAGCACCAATTTCTTGATAACGAGAACTTTCCGAGACATTCCATGTCGATATCTTGTGCAAAAGAAGTACATCGGGCAACCACGCAGTTGGCATATTGCAGTATGTCAAGTGGATCGATACGATGAAGGCGCTGGCGATTTGGGAGGACGTAGTCACTTTATTGCTTCACTGGAGTATCGAGATGCGTAGTATATTCGGGAGGAGTGCAGGTGGCATGAGATTAGTATCGAATGACGGGTCGTGAAGGATCGTGCGACGCGGGACGCTTCGGGGCGTGAAGCGTGCTCCTATTATAGCGTTAGGCAAAACAAGGCCAGAGAAGGTCCAGGAACCGCAGTTGAATTAGATTGGAAGAGAGCGAGAGAGCAATCTTGACGCTGTGAGGGATCTGCATGCTCGGGGCAAACGATACGGGGACGCGCGCGCGCGCGTGACTTTGCCCAAAACGAAAACTTTTGCATTGTTCTGAAAAAGGAGCTCCCAGGGCGGTCGACAGGTGCCACGTCTATCACGGCTCTTGCTTCGGATCAAACGCCGATCCGATCCGTGCACGTCGCAGCTGGCGCATCTGCGACAACGATGCGAAGCTCGATGCGAATCCTTATATGCGAACCTCGCGCGAATCGCTGATACGTGACTCATATAAAATTTCTCGCTTTTTGCACAGCGTTTGGCTTGACATTTCGAAATACACATTGAGGTGTGCCTAAATTTTTCCCAGGTACTTTGACCGTCAGAAAACAATCCCGGCGGTTTTCAGAATCGAGGATGCATGAAGGATGGGATACCGATTGGCGTTTTTGGCTACTTTTTGCCATTTTTGACGAAATCCAGCTATTGGAACTAGGTTGCAGGAGGAGGTCTAATTCCTTAGGAAACCAGCTTGCAATGCATGTTTGTCGGTTCCAAAGAACACTGATTCGAACGGGAAAGTGAAAGAAAAGAGAGCCTTAAATGTCACTTTACATACATACTTGTTTCAAACCTCGAGTCTCTTGCCGAGACTGAAAATGTCATCTCTCAGAAAGTGTCAAAAACTTATTCGTGTGTACGAGTGGCTACATGAATTTTGTCACTCCGAACATGTTGAAATTCAAAAAGTTTCATTTTTTGGCCCTCCCTAATACTGCACATGCATAGCTCAAGTGCGACTGTCAGACCCCATTAGTATCCCGAGTAGATCTCAACATTACAAACAACTGTTTACTAGTGAGCCGATAATTTTGGGGGTACCCACAGTAATGCAAACAGGAGTACAATATAATTCCTAATCTCTGGCACTGAAATATGCAAGTATGAACAATTTTGCCTTGATCCTTGCATTGCTTGGAGAAGAGGAAATCTACGAGGAGATGAAATTTTCCACTGCGCAGCAATCTCAAGTTTCGTGATCGGTCCAAAGGCGAGTCCGATCTCGCTGACTCGAGGACACCCTGGCGACGCTTCCGTCGTGCATGGAACAGCCTCGCGACAAAGCTCCCCGGTTACCTCCTCCTCCTCCTCCCCCCTCACCCTATCTCTCTCACTCCACTGTGGCCACTCTGCTCTGTACAAGGGCGTGCATTCCGACGGCTCGGAGCGATTACATCGCTGAGAAAAGAAGCGCTGCACTGAGCACGGCTCGTCGTCGCGTCGTTGCAGCAGAGCCAGCGCCACTTTTTGCTCCGACTAAAGGTTTTAATTAAAAGCACATCGCATTCTTTAGCCATTTTTCGATCGAGCTGCCCCCCCCCCCCAACTCATTGCCTGCTTCTGATGCACTGTACAACACACATCGCTCGCGCAGTCCTTTTTCCCCGTACACATAGTCGCTACTGCACTGCTGGCGTGGGCTGCATATAACCAAGCCAACAACAACAACAACAACAACGCCAACGCCAAGAGCCTCCAGAGCGCGACCAGCGCAAGGTGTAAATTCAAGCTTTTTGCCCCGAACCCGCTGATACTGAAAAGTATGCGGCGTTATGTAGTTAACCGCGCTCGTTTATAGAGCTAGTCGGATGCATGTTCCATTGCGCGTGACCTTACTCTCTACGGAACTTATAATCGCCTCGCAAAACGGGCCTCCGTGGTGTGATCAACTCTTACCTATAATGGTTGCAAGAGGCTTGCTCAGAGTACGTGTGCACGGCCGAGATGCTTTCGATACTCACCCATGGTGATCGTGTCCCGCACAAATTTTTTGCAAGCTAGCACATAAGCACGCAAGCAACTTGTACGACCTCGAGCCATGGCAAGATTTTTAATTATACCATGGACGAAAATCTTGTCTCTGGGAATCACATTCTTGTCATCCGAGAGATCAAGGTTGTCGATGATCAGCGTGCGCATCAGATATATCCATGTTTTGCTTTGCGATTCTCTGAACCCTCGTTGGCGAAAACTGAATCGAATATGGTCAAAAACATGACTCGGACGGCTGCACACGCTTTCTTCCCACTCATCAGATCATGAAATGTAGTACAAGTGTTTTGGAAATCATGCTAGGACAATGTTATTCTTGTATATTCCCTCCACACGAAACGAAATTCTGTGATTCACCTGGCTCATACGTATAAGACTCATGAGATTCATCACTTAGTGATGACAGACAATGATACAAAATGCAATGCAACTACAGTGCAACAGTAATAATCATTCTAACGATAAGAGGAAGAATCAACATCCAAAAAAAGCTTTTAAAGAAGAGGAGTGCTTTTCTTGCATCCGAATTTGGATTGATAGATAGATGAATGGATATCGATTTATTAGCGTTCTAAGGAATGACTCTGTTGGGCTCTGAAAGGAGATTGCAGTTGTAAGTTATGAAATGTGTTTCAATAAAATGAATCACATAAGATTATTGGATGTTGTGGCGCATTTAGCTCAAAGTATGAAGTGAGTCAGGTACATCGTCAATGAGAGAATTGTACGTACAACAATATAGGCCAAAAAAAGAGTAATAGAGACGAAATGAGAACAAATTACGTGGTAAATGATTCTCTGGTGAACTCGGTTGTTCAAGGGTTTTTACTCGGGATAGGGGCACTAAGAATACATTAAATGCCCGTGATTATTATAGCTCCGTTCGATTTTGTCTTTGATATTAAAAAAATTGATTTTTGCAAAGGCTACACGAACCAGGGCTGAGATCTATCGGAGCGAGCTTATACAGCAACTTGGAGTCTTAGACGGTGAATAATTTATTTCCAGCTTCGGTTTGAGGAATTAAATAAGTGAGCAGATCAATTGTCCTTTGGTGTGTTAGATCGATCCTCGGATTCGAGCTGAAGCAGACAGAACAGATAATCGGGTTCGCCTGTGGTTAGCACGGTTTGACACGAAATTGATTCTGAATTTCGTTCCATTTCATGCCAGGAAGTTAAACTACTGTGACAATTTTGGAACCGATTCCCATCGATCTTGAATGCACAGTATCAAACGATCGGATGCATCTCCAAGATTATTCCGAAACATTAACCCTTCGATACGAAACTATATGATTCTTTTCGTGTCAAACCCTGGCGGATAAGGATTTGGATCCCTGGGTACCGACTGAATAGCGTCTACTTTTTGGCATAAAGATAGCCAAGAGATAGCCAAAAAGGGCTTACGTGATTTCTTCAAGGTATTGTGCCAAAAATGAATCGAATATAAGAGATCTAAGGTCACCGCACCTTCAGTTTTTGGCGATCCTTTAGATGATAGCATTACGATGGCAGCATAATCTGAGTATCGGAGAGCCAAAATTTGGATGAGGATCTACTTGAGTGAACGGGTGAGCGCATACAGATAAACTCCGAATGAAGGTGTGAGGGGCAGCGTAAACGCAGCGGGCAATATGATCGCTCGGTTTGACAGCTATTACAATATAGTGTAACCGTGCCAACAGCCGCTAGATTCTCCTTACCACCAAGAATTAATATCGCGAATTTGCCTGGAATGAGTTTGAGGTCGTTGTCGGCTGCCCACTCCATAGTGGGTTTGGCGCCATCGTTGAGTTGATTTGAGCCATCGCAGGAACCGATGTCTTTCCGAAGCCAGTGAAAATATATCCAAACATCGTCAGGGTAAATAACGTGTTGAGAATTACTCAAGACCTCAGGTAGGTATGAAATGATATAAATTATGAACAAAAGAAGACCGAGACAACTATTATGCGGACGCGCCTTCATGAAGGAGCCCATCGTCGGTGCGCACGACTCGAGAACGGTCACGCAAGTGACTAACTATCCAGCGAATGACTCCATCACAACATCCAGTACTGCGAAGTTTGTGAAGTAGCTTGACGTGAGATATCGTATCGAAAGCGTTGGGTTAATCAGATGAGATCATCCGTGAAGTGCAGTTTGGATAAAATATGCAGGTTGGAAGCCATTCTGGTGGGAGTAGAGCTAGTTGTTAACTGGATGATGGTTGAGAAATTGATCATACACGATGCGCTCGAGTAATTTAGAGCCTTTCAAGAGCTATGCTATGGGCCTCAATGTCTGTTGGGTATCAATTTCGGTGGTGTGAATGAATTTTCTAATAGCCGTTACTCGATGTAAAGAAAATTTGCCAATCGCCAAATGATATTCTTCAGTGAACTGTTCATATTCTGAGCTGAACTTGGTGCGCGATCTTATTCAACTCGAAGAAGAATAGATTTCCAGATAATCGATATCATATCCTCAAGAATGCTCTGTCCAAAGTTTTCTTCGAAATTGGTAGTGGGGATGATTTTGAGGCCAGTTTAATATCAACTCAACTACGCAAAATACACGGCTAAAGAGATCTAACTAAATGGAAAATGATATGATATTGGTACATGCATTCAACTGTGGACTCAATAGTTCAAACTAGTCGAGGCTGCAGCTAGTACTAAATCAACAATTATGCGCTCCCAACGAGAAGTATTATACAAGCATCATCGTTGCTAGTTCACTTTGAAACCAACTGGATCTTTAGAAATTCAATTCTCTAGCCTCGTTTCTCATCTTGGCCCAGCTCGCCTTTCGATTATTTTCTGGTGAATGCCAGGCATGTAGTCATGCTGTGCTACATCCACAAACAAGATCCTTCATTTGACTTTGAATAACGATCGTGCTATCGTGCACAAAAGAATATCTAGTGCAATTATAAATTATCACGCCAGCGCTTGGCTGTCGAATAGATTCTCAGACGTGACGAGAAAATTAATTGAAATCTGCATTGAAACAAGATTCTAGCTCTTTTTGAATTTTAATTGAAATGAATTAATGATGTATTGCATACAGAATTTTCGCTCGCCCGCCTCACACACGCACTCTCGCCCAAACACTGGCTCACTTCATTATATGCTCAAAGAAATTGGATATTTTACAATTTTGCCAATGCTCACAGCTAATCGACTCTCACAAGTTTCGATTGAGTTATTGCCCCGAGAGAATCAAAATTATAATACTGTAATGTGGTGTAGAGAGTTGTGGAAAGTAACAATATTCGGATATTTTGATGTGCGAAAAGTTTGTCAAATGAACACATAAAATGATGAAATCGCTAGAAAAACCACAACAATCCTCGATGGATGAATATGTTCATAGTTTGTATACAAATATCTTGACGTTAGGAACAACGCCGTCGCGCAAGCGAAACTTCACGAGGCTAGTAACTAAAGTGGAGGGAATAAACAGTGTATGGTGCGACCGGTCTCGGCTGAAGAATGAAAAACAAGCTCGCAACTCATCAGACGAAGAAATACGAGCGCAAAAGAAATTCACTCTCACCGAGGCACATAACGAGCCTAAGCACCCGGCTTACTGGGCTGCAGGCGAACGCTTACGGAAACGCGCGATGCAAGCTGCATGCCCATTCATCCCGGAAAAAGAGGAGTCGAGCATAAATTTTCGCTCAACGCATCTCTCGCAGCCTAAGCACTCCTTCGGAATTCAGAAATAAGCCCCCGATGCAAGTATAGCGTATCCAGACGACGAGCCAGAAACTCCACCATACGGTTCTACGATTCGTTGGCACTGCTTTGCACTTTACGTCAAGCAAACGACGATCAACGCAAAAACAAAAGCGGAAAAATGAATGGCAGCAGTAAACGACCTGTGAGCTCCGTTTGTCCGGACGCGTGCGACCTGCAGAAAATGTGTATACGAGGTTCGCACTAATCGGATCATCGTGTTTACAGCGAAATTACTGGCCTATGAAAATTGAGAGGCGCTACCAGCGACATCACCACCAGGTAGCGACACTCTCGATCGCAAGGGTGGCCAATGCCACTTCAATGGGCCACCCTTGCGAGCGACAGTGCCACCACCTGTGGTGTAGCACCTCTCATTGAAAGTGTGCTTGTGACTTTACGCCTTAGAAAACGATATGTGACACTTGAATCCAATAATATCTATTCACCATGAATAAATAGCTGGTATAAGCATAACACGACTACACATTAGATTCTGAAAAATCTATTTAATCAAGATAAAAGTTTGATTTTTGAGATTTGATAGATCAATGATGGTATTGAATGAATATTCATTCTAATCTAGGATAATGAACTTGGGTTGCGATATAGTATCTGGTTGAATACACATTGATTGAATTTTATGACATAAATAATCAAATCTCAATTGACATTTATTCAACTTGATTTATTCGATTTGATAAAACTGGAAAATTGAAGTTGATCACACAATATGAAGAAGTATGCTTCGTTTGAATAAATGTTTTTCCAAATGAAATAAAATTTTTCTGATCTTGTCAAATTGGGAATTTCGTACATTTCCATTGACGATTTAAATAAATATTTATTAAAAAATTTGAAACTTTATTCATTTTAGAGAAATGAGTCTTCGAATCAATGAAATCTCCTATGAATAAATATATTTATTAGATTTTAGAAATTTCTTTTCTCAGTGTAATTGTGCACAGCTTTTATGGGCCCTGAAAGAGTTTTGCCACGATATCGCAGCTTTGGGTGGACTTGAAACAAACCTCACCCGTTTCACACATTTTGAAGCCTTTAAATTTTCAACGAGTTGTTTGGAAAAGAAACAATGACAGTTAAGAATAAGATCCATGGGGAATCCATTTAACCAGCAGAAAGAAGCGATAGAGTAGATGGATAAAATTCGACGTAAGCTGCTAAAAAACGAGGTGCAACATAACGTCTGATGAATGACCAAAGCTATTATGCTAAGACGCAAGATTTATGACGATATTGAAGCTACCTGTCCATATTATTTGATTTTGAAAACAATCTCTATGCAAAATCCAGTCATGCTATACATTCGTGATTGAATATAATCCACGTTACTTAACGAAGATGTACGATGAAATTGTAATTGGTCGCGAAACTTATCTTGGGTGGAAAAGTTCCAACCAGAACACACAATAACAGAGGAAATGAATTTGTAACACTACTCATCTCATAATTTTGTTGGAAAGAATCTTCAATGGTGATACCGTCAACTGGGGTAACTTTGAACAGCAGGGGTAACTTTGGAGCACTCGAGTGAAACTTGATATATCTCCGCTACCTAAAAACCAGGTTTCTCTCCGATTCTAGCTCTTTTTGCTCATTATTGGCATGTCTGGGAGATGTTTTCCACCGATGTGGAAACCTCGATTAACTTTATGTTCGCTTATAACGAACATTTTCGAAAATATGAAATTGGAGCGAGAAAAAGTTGCCCCAAACAATCAGTATCGTTCGAGTTCTTCGAGGCCAACTGCAAGGTAGTGGCGCTAGATTTCAACGAACCATGCCAATACCTTGATTATTTCTTCGTTACATTCGTCTATTTTCACCCTGACTCAATTTTGAAGTGTAAAATCTGCAAAGTTCGTGTTTTCCTGGGAAACCAGGGTAACTTTAGACCACTTGAATAGGAAAATGCATGCGTGTTCGAGATATGGAGTAACTTTGGAACACCTCAAAAAACCGAAGAGAATCAGAGACTCTTTCGGATTGGGATGTGACATCCATGTTAAACCCTCGGGAGATGCAATAATCTTCGACTCGCCGTAGATGGCGCTGTCTAGTAACAAACCCGTGTTGAGCTCGGGGCATGCGTCCGCCATGTTTGATCTCGATGTCACATCCCAATACCGGGCGGGGTAACTTCTCTCTAAAACTGTTGGAGTGAAATTTTGACTCAAAGCTTGGAGTGATTCTCAGGATGACTCCTATGGAGTGAAAATTCGACTCATAGGGAGTGAAACTACAGAAATATTACATTCGCTCCAAGCTTGAGTCAATTTTCACTCCAAGATGAGTGAAAATCGACTCCTCACTTTGAGTGAAATAGATTTTTATAGGTTAGGGTATAATCCCAGAATGATTTGCGGGACTACTTATGAAGAGCATGGACAAGTTTTCAATTGATGAATGATGCTGCTCTATTCCGAGTTTCCCTTCGAAGCACCTCTCGGGTATATTTAAAAACTCGTATCGACCGTTCACAACCGTACATAGGCTTTCTTGACTGTATCATGACAGAGTCACATTTGGTCTAATGGTTAAGACACTTGCCTGGCTATCAAGAGGGTGCGGGTTCAAATCCCCGTCGTGTCGAACACAATTGCCAAAATTCTCGTTAAGTACGTTTTTCATAGAAAAATAATAATTAGAATTACCAGGAAAGCAATTGAAATATGCGTGCACGCCGTGAATTAATTTTTTTATTGCAATATCTAGAATGTTGAAAAGTTTGGTTTTGAATCATTTGACTCAATCCTAAGAGTGATAATTGACTCACGTTGGAGTGAAATTTGACCCCAACTTGGAGTGATGAATCACTCCAGTTCGGTGCGCACGAAACTGACTCATGGCTTTGAGTCAAATTTCACTCCTTTGGAGTGAAATTTCACTCCAACGGGTTTAGAGAGTTTGGGACACTTGATGATTAAGCACAATGAGGTTCAAAAGTCTCCTTCACGAGATCTACCACGATACATGGGAGCCTCAATGACACTGGAGAGTTAGTCAATCGGATTTTCAATGTTTGGGAATGATTGTGGAGCCGTAGAGCAAAACAGTGTCGAAAGTTTTCACGTTCCATTTTCACTGTTTCAAAGTTACCCCAATGACGGCGTAAGTTTGGAAAACTACTTTGAAAACCCTTAGCTTTGACCAGGGATGTCTAAATTTACTTCAACACCCTTCAATCGAATGCTGAAGCGGTAAACTTTCGATCGATCACAGATACATTGCACTTTTGCTGTACGACTTGAAAGTTACAAAGGAGTCCCAATTGAAAATGATCAAGTGTTGCCAAGTTATCCCATTTGACGGTAGTTCTTAGTCGGTACCTCTGCAATTACCGTATGTGAATAGATAGTTATGGGGTAGATTACAAAATAATTGTGGCTCCCAACTCTGGGTACCTCTTGACTGGTTCATGGAAACTAGCTCTTTTTACTGCTCTCACAATTCAAAAATACTCCTACAGCTTTAAGGAAGCATTAGACTGTCAATGTGGGTGCCGACTCCCCATCCAAGTGAAATTGTTATAATCAAACGCCAGTCCAAAATTCATCCATCCGGATCCGGCGTATCGGGTGTAATGGATGAGGTAAAGTGTAAGAGTGCGTCCACAAATGTAGCTCATCAAATTTTAGCCAAAACCAGACGGGACTCGTCGAGTTTTGCTTCGGATCGTCCGATACCGGAGCATTAGATATAAATGGTTTCAAATCAGAAATCCACTGATTTAAGCCCTTTGATCGTTGCTCAAGTTCGATGAGCTGCACATGTGCACGTGTGCAAGGCATGTGCGCATTAGGGTGCGTCCACAAACGATGCATATGCATGCATACGCAGTGCACAAATGTGTAGCTCATCGGACTTGCGCAAAGGTTGAAGGGTTCAAATCAGAGAATTTCTGATTTGAATCGGTTTGTGTCTTTGCTCCGTTACCGACTGATCCAAAGAAGAACTCGACGAGTTCTTTTTGGTTTTGGCCAATATTTGATGAGCTGCACATGTGCAGTGCATATGCGCAGTGTGCACTGCATATGCATATTTGTGGACGCACCCGTATGCACTGCATATGCACGCATACACATCATTTGTGGACGCACCCTAATGGGTGTCGGTATATGGGTTACGGGTGGTTCGATGGGTGGATGAGTGGGAGGGAAGGTAGTCGGATGGATAGATGGGCTGGTCTAATACGGTCTACCTCGGTACCGGATGGTCTACGCTATACTAGTACCGCTAAGACCATTAAGACCGCAGTAGTACCATGCTATGAATTACCGCACTACTATGGTTACGGTGTGGTCTAGTTCGGCTTTAATTCGGTCTAGTTCGGTATAGGTCGGTCTGGCCTTGCTAAATTATATTACGTGGCTGTATGGATCATAGTTGGTACCGATTGATCAATTCAGTAATTGATAATATGCCATCTCTACGAACTCCATAGGAAACTTCTTTTCAAAATCATCAATCGATCATTGAGGAAATCCCAGAAACTTTTGACTTTTAGCCCCTAAAAGTGAAAATGCTGAAAAACGCTGTGTACATCTCTGAAATGTTTTTTACAACTTCTTTGAGGGCTCCAAAAACAAAACCTCTCATGTGGATCATCTGAAAGAATTCGCTAAACGACTTACAGAACAAAGTCTTGTCCCACATTTTGGGAGTTTTTTAAAAATTCGGTCCGAAATTTTCATAGATTTGGTGAGCGTAGGGGGTTGGCCGATCGGGATCTCTTATGGAATACTCGAATGGATGTCAAAGATTCTCAGCTTTTAGAGTTCATGATTTGGATCGCACAATTGTAATGATGGAGGCTTGAGACCTATCGAAAGGTGTCAAAAACACACTGAATATTGAAGAGTCTCGGTCCTACCAGATCCCATCATCCACTGGCATACAAGATGCGAATATTAAATACGATCTTAGTCATTCTCATACAACTCCGGAGTGTCTTTGAACTTTTTGAAAGATTTTATGGAACGTTTCATGACGATTTCGTCCATATAAACTCGAGGGGGACGGAATTCGCGTCTCAGAGACGATGTCTCAAATTCAGTCTCTACAGGTCTCAAACGGTCTCAAAGCGACTCAAGCAGACGCCGTGTATCTTTGTTGAGCGCTGCGCGCATCGAGCTAGCGAACGCCGTGAGACGCTTGAATTCTCGAGAGAGAAATTGAGTCGAAGTGAGACGCAAGTGAGTCGCTCGGGGTGGCAGAGAGACGCATGTACATGAGACCATCTTGACCCCATATATATAGTCATAGGGTGGCGCGCTATGAATAGGTTCATACATTTTAGTCCACAATAATTAGCCAAATGAAATTTCCTTCGTAGCTCTTAACCGACGATCGATCCTCCTCAGGAAAAGTATTATTCATGAAAATATTGAGCTGACTTGGGAACAGCGCTTTATCATCAAACACAAAGTACTTCTCTAGAAGTTGATCCGGGCCGACATCCTGAGAGATGATTCATCTGTTCCAGTGGGATATTCAATAGTCTTTCTGAGAATGATAGGGAGGTAACGACGGTCAGAATTACACCGGGTAAGTCGAGGTACAGGTAGCTTGGAATATCAACAGCCTTTCTTGGTTTTAGGGAAGCTTATTATAAGTGAGACACAATTTCGTGAGGTTCAGAATCCAAAATGCTCGAAAAATTTTATTTCTTCAGGATAAGGATCAATTCAAACGAGGGATATCTCTCGAAGATTGACGATTAATCAACTTTTATGACTCAAGTTCAAAACGAGCACACTGAATTGAGTGAAGATACAAGTTATAGAGTGAAATCTATTGAATTCAACTCTGCTGAGCCTTGGGAATGTTGGATACTCATTATGTACTATTTCGTCGATTTTTTTGCTGAAGAAGTCGGTCTATGAGTACACCCGAAGAGAGTGATTATCACAACTCTCAATCTGCCACTGTGACGCATTCCAAGCAACAGTTTAATAACGCAAATAACCGAATGTTCGGGCCGAAAATTCTGTCTGAGTAAATAATCAATCCCAAAACCTAGGAAGGCAATCAAACCCGCAAATAACCGGATGCTCGAACCAAAATTTCTGTCGGAGGAGAAATTCAACACCAAAACCTAGGAATGCGATTAAACCCGCAAATAACCGGATGCTCGGACCGAAAAATCTATCGGAGGAGAAAATCATTCCCAAAACCTAGGAAGGCAACCAAACCCGCAAATAACCGGATGCTCGGACCGAAAATTCTATCGGAGGAGAAAATCATTCCCAAAACCTAGGAAGGCAACCAAACCCGCAAATAACCGGATGCTCGGACCGAAAATTCTGTCAGGGAGAAAATCAATCCCAAAACCTAGGAAGGCAGATTAACCCACAAACAACCGTATGCTCGGACCAAAAATTCTGTCAGGGGTGAAGTCAAACCCAAAACCCAGGAAGGCAGTCAAACCCGCAAATAACCGGATGCTCGGACCGAAAATTCTGTCGGAGGAGAAAATCAATTCCAAAACCTAGGAAGGCAGATTAACCCACAAACAACCGTATGCTCGTACCGAAAATTCTGTCAGGGGAAAAACTCAACCCCAAAACATAGAAAAGCAATCATATTCCATTATTCGCAAATAACCCCAAGGACCAGAATGTCGGGGTCGGAATGTCTCATTAACCAAACTACCATTTTCTTATGTATTTCTCCACATACAAACCGAATCTCCAGCCCACTTAGGCAGCCTGCATGCCAGGGTATTATTTTAACCCCACAATCGATTCTGGTGGACAGCGTTCCCAAGGATTTTTTTCCTTATACTGTCAAATGACGGCTGTGGTGGCACCACGTGGTAAATTACGACGATAGCATAATAGCAATAAATTCCTAACATTCTTGAACCTGCTGAAGGTGATGGTAGTAGTTTTGTGGACTGAAGACATTCTCATTAAGCTCAAGAGGGCGGATTCACTCCATCATTACATTTTATTCAGAGGAAAGATATTCGCGATGTAACAAAATGGGCAGTGGGTTGAGCCGAAAAATGAAATACGAAAAAGCTTTCGCTAGACGCTGAGAAATGAGATTTTAGTACACGGCAAGAGCAGTCAAGTTTTCATCAAAATTACCCGGGCATTAAACGAAGAAACGCCAAATCCTATACACTTTTTTATCGCTCACTTTGCTTGTATTTCTGGTCCACCATTTTCCAACTGCATGAACATTCTCCAACATACTTGGGCTCATTTTGGAGCTTGTTACAAAACCTACAAAATGAGTTAATGCACGCATGTATGAGATCTAACGTGGGAACCAAATCTGAAGCCCGTTTTGCCCGGAGAAGTTGAAATATGTTTTGTGAGCAAAGAACCATCATTGTAACCACTTTTTGCGTTCATTGTAATGAATCCGAAATGATGGAATCGGTACTGCTTTCTATTAATATTAGGTCAAAACTGTATCTGAGCTGCGTTTCCCTTCGAATTCTAAGCCATTGAACACGATGTTGGCGATCTCAGAAGAACCCATCCGATCTCGTAGCGTATCCAGGGAAGCTCATGATTGAGCCCGAGTGGCTTTCCGACTGGATTTCTCATGAGATCTTTGGTCTGAGCATACAGTGTTATTTACAGGTTTGATTGACTTCCTAGGTTTTGGGCTTGCTTTCCTCCTTTGACAGAATTTCCGGAATTTTCGGTCCGAGCATCCGGTTATTTGCGGGTTTGATTGCCTTCCTAGGTTTTGGGTTTGATTTTCTCCCCGACAGAATTTTAGGTCCGAGCATCCGGTTATTTGCGGGTTTGATTGCCTTCCTAGGTTTTGGGATTGATTTTCTCCTCCGACAGAATTTTCGGTCCGAGCATCCGGTTATTTGCGGGTTTGATTGCCTTTCTAGGTTTTGGGATTGATTCTCTCCTCCGACAGAATTTTCGGTCCGAGCATCCGGTTATTTGCGGGTTTGATTGCCTTTCTAGGTTTTGGGTTTGACTTTACCCCCGATAGAATTTTTGGTCCGAGCATACGATTGTTTGCGGGTTAATCTACCTTCTTGGGTTTTGGATTTCATTTTCCTCCCGACAGAATTTGTGTCCCGAGCATGCGATTCTTGCAGGTTTATCTGCCTTTTTAGGTTTTGGATTTGATTTTTCCCCCGACAGAATTTCTAGTCCGAGAATCCGGTTGTTTGCGGGTGTAATTGCCGTCTGAGGTTCTGGGTTTGATTGTCTCCCCCAACTAGATGTTTGGTCCGGGCATTCAGTTATTTTCGGGTAGTTCGATTGCCCTCTTAGGTTTTGGGCTTGTTTTCACCCCTCGAAAGCCCTTTCGGTCCGAGCATTCAGTTATCTGCGGTTTTGATTGCCTTTCTCGATTCAGGGATTCACTGTCTCTTCAAAAGAACTTCTCGTCCGAGCATAATTGCCAGAAAAACCATTTTGCCAGAAAATAAGTTAAATGTTCTCAAAAGTAATCCTTACGCGTAGGAGCGAGGCTGGGTCGAACGAGTGATACATATACGTGTCCTGTGTCTCTCGCTCACTCTATAGCGTCTCCGCTTCGTCTCTTTTCGACTCAATGCGCCTCAATGGTCTCACATGCTTTCAAGCGTCTCTCGCAGTCTCTCGCTTCGTTCTTCCCCCACCATGTTTCGCGTGATCTCAGTATGTTTCTAAGCGTTTCGATATATTTCAATTGGTTTCTTTTAATTTCACTCCGTCTCTTTAGCATTTTCACCTGAGACGCGAGTTCCGTCCCCCTCGTATAAACTGCTCAATTGTCCCCATTCAAACAGATGGCACTCTCAAACGCGCTAGAACCTCAGCATAGCGAATTGGATATGGTTTTATGGTACTATAATCTACTATTTCTCGGTATTTTGGAGTGCATCGGTTGGTTACAACAACTGTACATCGCCGAGAACGGCGTAAATATACCATGAGTAACATCAATAATTTCATTCCGGTTGAACGCAGTTCCTTGATTTCCCCGTTGATGTACATGGACCTGTAATAGGTCGATTTCTTCGTTTTTGCGCGAGTAAGACCATGAGTTTATCCCTCTAGAATACGCTACAAGTGTATGAGCTTAAGAATAGGAGTAATGATTTTTCATCGAAATGGAGTGACAGACCGTCCAATGCGTGTCACGGCTGAGTACATCGATGTACATTTTCCTGGAAGAAACAAATCACAACCTTGGATCATTAGAAACATCCCTGCAAGGTTACAGACCCCGCTGTGGTACGCTACAACCATGAGAGCTTAACGAATTTTGAGAGTTGGGCCGAGTGACACGTCATTTTGTCGATTTTCGGGCATTTTCTTGCACTTGAGCGGCTCTAGTATCTATCCACATTCACCAATCCACTTCAAATTTGGTGTTCACTTTCAGGACATCCAAACAAAGAAAATTTGCCTGGTTAGGCCTCATTACACGTCACACAGCCCAAATGATGGTGGAATGACAGCAAAAGTCAAACGTTTCTGGGATTCCCTCCATTACCCATCATTTTACAAATACCAATTTCGAGCTACAAAAGCATATCAGGAGCCTCTGACCGATGATCTGATGATCAAAAACATTTACAAGCCGAGCGATGAGTGAGCGAGAAAGGCAATAACGCTAGTTGTGAACCGATTTTAAGATTTCGTTTTGTAAATCAGAGTTTTCTCATTTAATTCATGTACCCATGCAGAGATGCAGTGTCTACGACTGAGTCATCTCTGCCCATTGAGTTAATTTCCACTCACTCTTTCTATACTCCAGCGACTCTTACTCTCTTCAAGAATCTACCTCAATTCTTTGTCAGAAAAAATACGTTCGAGTTTGCAGAGAAGCCCCATATTTCTGTTGAATACCCTTCTCATTTTTATGTTCTTATGTTACCAGCGTACAAACCATCACATTAACTACAGTTGCGAACAAAGCAATGAACGAAAAACGAGCTCTTATTGAAAAAGTACCGTAGTCGGATAGATGCAAGGTAATGGGAATCGAAAATTTTTACTTCAATAGCGGTGTGCAGAAAATGAAAAACGTTATCAGAGTGAGAGAGCACTTTTTGCACTCACGAGATCGTAAAAATCATCCTTTCGATGAACGTCGAGCGCGTTGCAACAATGGAGGCCTGCTGAAATGGAAATCTCGTGTTTCCTTGGTAACGAATGACACCGCTTGCACTTTGCGTGCAATTCATCTTGAACGAGGCACGTATATTCGAGAAGAGGAGTGCCGTCATGTATTAGCGATTACACTCGCTACTGATGAACGCGAAGCTCAGCGCCGACTGAGAATTCATGTTACCGTGCCACCATGGTCCAGTTCAGCTCCATGTTCCAGCATCAGTATTGAATGAAATGTTTTATCAAACCTTGCACGTAAATCCTTCATCTTATCAAACGCTGCTGTGGTTGCGCGATTTTGGTCTTGATGTGCATTATACCGGTGAAAATGCTGCTAAACGAGCCGTGTTGTAGTATCTATACGTAATAGTGCCGAGGACCTTATTAATCTCCCGGTCGCCGTCTAAAATGGAATGCTTTTCATTATAACGATATTCACGCGTGCGGCACTCGTTTAAAAAAGTGTTTGTTCGCATAAATATAAGTAGCATTACGGCAATTATGCGCGCTCGACAACTTTCCGCCAAGCTATACGGCCGAGACGGGAGCTTGCACATCGTGCTCTGATGGTCATTACTTTGGTACGGTCGATCGTGGCGGGCATGAACCGCACTCTACGTACATACACTCGCGAAGGAGGATCTCCCGCTCTTTTCCTCACTGCCGCGTGTTTTTCGTTCAGCCACCGCTACACTATTGGTACGGCTTGGCGCGCGCGGTCTCGGACATCCTACGCTCGTATATTTCGCGCTTTTTAACGCGCGTCCGGATCGCGTTTGCAGCGGTGCTGCTATGCGAATTCCTTCTCTCGGACGAGAGAAGCGAGCTATATAGAGGAGCGGGACATCCTCGTCGTCGCTGCGCAATGTCGCAAAATAACTCCGACAGAGACGCGCCAGGAATGGCAAAGCGACGTACGGCTCCTATTGCGAGCGCGCTAGCTCATATTATTGCCATTCGCCGCTTTTTGATCCGATCAACTGCAAAGATTGAGATTATACTATGGAACGATGACGATCATGATCGCGACGGTAATGCGGTCGGTCGATCAAGATACAGGAATGGAATGGATGGCGCGGAATCGCTGGCCTTTCCCGCTGGGGCTATTGAATTTGGGAAAAAAGTAAATACCGCAATTATCATGTCACGATCTTTTCAGATGCATTGAATCCGAATTTTTATAGCTTAGTTTCACAACGGTTGCTAGAAAAACAGACACTCTCGCTAATCATAATTGGCTGTCATTCAAACTTTCCATAAAATTTTACAGTAAATCATCGAGTTATATTTTGGCTGATGGATTACAATCGCTAGCAAAGCATCAGAGTGCAGTTGATTGGGAAGCCGGGCAGTTTCGATGTTTAACGATTAATTTTTGCAGAACTCGAAAATTGGTCTTGCAATTTCGGTATGAGCGATTAACAAAAACCTCGGTGAGGGGGTCGCAGAAAGTATTTAACGAGACAGGCGAGGAGACAAAAAGTCGAAAGCATGAATAAATAGTATGGATAAGAGAGCTAGCGAGAGCTGCACCGTATCGATGCTTTGAAAGCTGAATGCGCGCAGTCATTGTAGCTGAAACGGAAAAAGCTCGATCGGATATTGTGTATGGGAAACACTTTACGGCTTGTTGATTATTCGTGATTTTGCACGCATTCATCTATTTCTTGCTCGCGTCTCGAGCATTTGAAGATGTGCTTGCAGCTGTAACGCCATTTAGAGACAATGTGCATTCTGACTACGAACACGGGTAATAAACGAGATCTACCAATATGATCCGAGACAGCTCGCTTTATGGGTAGTGCTCGACTTGTACTTGAGAGAATAACCTCAGCTGTGCGGTATCATCCTTTCTTTTGAAGAATACGTTGGATCGACCATCATTATAGGAGAACGAGTGTAGCAACGATACGAAACTTTTTTAGAATCGAAGTTCTGAGCCCTAGGCTGGTCTACATACGGAGAGCGATTTATCCCAGAATTTGACATTTCAGTATCGTAGTAATATTCGTTGGAAAAGCTTCGACCCGCCATCACTTTCCCAACACCCCCCGTTCTTACACGGATTTTTTCTTGCGTGAATACACATTCAGCCAATCCATATCATGTGGAACATGCGATCGGCTTGCTATTTGCGAGGCGCCCGCGGATAAAAGCAGTGAATGAATCCGATGTCCGAGGGGAGAACAGGCTCGCTCTCCTTAGCAAACGCCCGCGAGACTTCCATGTTGCACTGCTCATAGTGCACCCTTCGCCACCCTCTTAGTTCTCGTTTTTTGTCACATTGTTGGTATGGCAAGCAAACTCCCGATGATGCCAAGTTCCTCAAAGGCGAGCATACATTTGCACTTGTGCTCGTAAGCGAGTGGCAACGTCAATTCGGCTTCATAAACTGTGCGAACATTCTGACCTCTCTGTCATCATAGAATAGCACATTCAAAGCCTTACTTTCTACCAAAATAAGCTAAATATTTATTATGCTCGCAGGTGGAGGAAACCATAATAGGAGATTCTTGAAGTCAAATTTTCTCCATGCTGGGTCTCAGACAGGGTCTCGGACATGGCTCAATTCACGATTCACTGAACTCATGGTCGAATTGATTGAAGAACAACTATTAATAAATTCAAATGTAAAATGAAACTGGATCACATTCAAAGCAATCAAGTCTCATCTGAGCCTTAAAATATTTCGGCACTGCAACTTACCCTGCTCGTCCTGTCAGTCCAGTTCGTCCATTTTGCCTGATTTACCTTTTCTGTACAGCCAATCGAGCTTGTTTACGATGAACAAATTGGAAAACTGCCTAACGAAGCTGGCCTGCCTTGTTCCTTTTGTTTGTCCACTTCACTCGAGCCATCTGCCTGATGGTCTCACTTGCTTTGCACGTTCGATTGAAGGTACTTTTCCCGTTTGTTCCCCTCGACCATCTTGTCCAATAGCCTATCCACTTTATCATGTAACAGCTGTAACCTTCTCAGTCTCACCTTGCTTTGTCCATCAAAATTTCCCACTTCATCTTGGTTGTTATATCTGGACTGATGGTTTTTGCCATCAGTTGTCCTATTAGTCTCCATTTTCTTCTGTTTGAGTCTATAGTTTGACAATTTTTTGTTTGAATGGCTTGTACAGCTCGCTCATTGTGCCTGTTTAATGTTGCTGTCCAGTCAGCCCTGCCTCTCTGGACCATCTTGTTTAACCAGGTCATCGAGTTACATATTCAGGTTTGACAATTAACAAATTGTCTGAGTATATTTGGACAGTTGGTACATAACTGTTTTGGCTTGTTGATCTTGTGAGATCGAGTTGTTTTGTGTGCCCAACCTATTCGTTTGTCTCACCCTGTATCACTGGCCCGATCTGTTTGACCCATCCCCTCTGTTTGCACAGTTTAACCCGTCTGTCCCGAGGGCTAGATTTGATTCTTGCGCTCAATTCGTCCAGCGCTGTGTAACTGGGCAGGGAAATATTGACTGTTCTGTTTGTCACAGATTGCTCAGTCGTCGATTTTTTATAGGCAGACTGCACAGCAGGTTCAGAGTTTTCTGCTTTAGTATCGCCTGTCTGCTTCACCAGCTCCCCCTTTTTGCTTGGTTAGTCTCATGTGTCTAAATAGTCCTTCTTGGTCAATTCTTCCTGTTCTACGAGTGAATAAATGAATCAAGTTATATCGTTTCATCCGAGAAAAATGAAAAATCGTCAAAACTTTCTTCATCTTCTAATAATCTTTGCATCTACGAGATTGATGCCCGAGGTTTCGCCAATTACTCTCGGAATAATATCTTGTCTCGACAAGGAAATTTTGTGAATCCGGAAGAAAGGTGACGATACAGTATTTTGCACCATACTTGTTTGCAATCGTACACGCTTCAGTGCTTGGAATTTGCGCTCTACACTGTTCCAAGGTAATACAGTTCAGCAGAAGGTCGTTTTCAAAAATTTTCATTTGGAAGTCAAACGTGCATAGGTCAACGAGCGCGGTACTGTCAGCCCAATCGTACATTTGTGAACCCTGAGTCATTTTTCCATTGCGAAATTTTAGAATAATGCATGTTGTTGCTCTTATCCATCATGATGCAGCTCTACGACAACAAGTGCTCCGCGAGGATTCATCAACTCCGCTCGATCTTACTATCGATCTAGATGTAATCGCGATAACTCGCCGTATTACAATGCACGAATTGAACGTTGAAAATCTACTAGGCAACGAGGAGTACAGGAGAAGCGATCGAGTTGAAGGCGCGCGGGCGTTGGCTCGAATGAGCATTAGAGTGAACATATTGAGCGATGACATACGGGAGAGAGCGCCGGGAGATAGAATTGAGGGAAGCAGTATAAGTACATCAGAGGGACGTGATGGATTAGTGGGTGAGTGAGTGAGTGAGCAGTGGCCTGCAGGAGAAGAGAGAAGAGTTACGGTCGAGTACAAAAAGGAAACGGCTGAAGCGTTGGTCACAATTAGCCCATTCATCGGAGGCTGAGCACTGTGACGTATACCGAGCGCATCATCATCGCTGGGGCCAATACAACGACGACGTCCCGTTGGACACGAGATTTTTTGAGCAAGCTTCTGTACTTATTAGTCGCTGTCCAGACTAATTCATTATTTTCGTCGAGATCGTATGCGCTTGTTCTGATATCATTGTGAGCTCGATCAGCCGGATGTGACCAGCGTGACGACGGGCGACCACAACAAATGCACCAGTTGCAATGATATCGATTCATGGGTACAACGACTCGTTTGACCAAAGTTTAGCTGGCCTGAGTACGATGCGGTTTTTTGTGAATACCCATTGCAAGCTGAATCGCTAAAATTCCATGCGACCAAGCTGATCAAAAACCTCGGACACTGTCTTCAAACCACACAGGTGGGGAAAAAATAGATATCCATATCTGAGCCGCAAGCTGATGACGAGAATTCGCGATTCTCTCCTAGATCGAAGATTCATCTGGGTCAGAAACAAACTAGTTGTAGAGACCGAGTAAAAACCGAACTATACATGAATTTTTATGTTTTGGATTCTAAAGGGTTGAGGCACGCCTTCTATTTGCAAGTAAGTCTGTGGGATCAGATATTTCGAGTCCAGTCAGATAAATCCAGTTTGGCGTGTACGTTATCTTCGATTGATCACAGTGTCCTCTTTTAGCAAAGTAAAATACGGAAGCATTGCAATATTATTGCAATCTGTTGAAGGTTTTGATTCACCGACAGGAAATCTTTGATCAGAGAAGTCACAATGGTCTGCCAATGAGGAGAGCATTGAACGCAGGCCTCGATCGTAATATTTAATTCGACTCATTTAATTGCGGATGAGATGGGAGATAATTTGCTATGTATATCGACGGAATTCAAGAATGATGGAAGAAGTTAACAATTATGTCTATGGAGATCCTCGTGCATTTTGATGGCCACATTTAGATTAGAACTCGATCGATATGATTGATTTAGACTCCATCGCTCATGAAAATAGGAGACTATGCTCGCTATGACGCGTTATTACTATTCACTAGCTGATTTTGAACAGTAAATTTGCTGATTCAATGATCATTGAAATAGTAGATTTACTGTTTAAATTCCCTGTTTAGAAAGTTCCATGTCGACATGGAACTCTCTGAACATGTCGAAGAAGTTTGCAACTTACTTTGGAACTGTATCCTAATTTATGAAAATTTCTTCAACTCAATTCAAAGGGTCAATTTGGACTCACAGTCAGTAATCGAGCTCAATGCAATATTGTTGTAAATTCAGTCACTATGAGCCAATCTCCACTCGGTGTGAGTCATTTCGTGTTTCTTAAAAGTCAACGTCTCAATCTAAAGAGTTTAGAGAACTACTACATGTACGTACATGCATAAATATTCATGAACATCTTGCAATTACATCATTTGTTTCTCTTGATCTGATTGTTTTCGTTAGATTGCGAGATTATCAAGCCTCCGAAGACTCGAGTATGGAAGCTCTCTACCTTCGTTCTTACCGTAGTACCATGGCTACCCAGCACTTCCTCCTCTCTAGTGAGAAGCCATGAGATTTTACCCAGTGATGCAACCCATCATACGTGATTCATTTTCCATCCTATCTTCATTTCTTACCAGACACCGGACTCAGAGGTATTGGCCCAAAATTAATGTATAGCGGAGCAGGTCCGATATCTAACGCTCGTAGTATACACAAGAACACGATGCGCGAAGCAGCAACAAAGCGACCGATCCAACTATCCGATATTGACAAATGCAGAGCATCAATACTGCTCGAATTATCCCGCGAGCGAGCGAGCGAGCCTCATTACGGTTCAAACTGCTGCACGCGATGAAGCGATTCTCAATTGCACTCGCTGCACTGCCGTAAGTACGATGCTGCTCGCCTCGCGAATCAATGGCTTTTTACCTCTTTTCAGCCGAGATGATATAGCTCAGTTATAGATGCTAACGTCTCGGTGCGATTGAGTGGCCGCGGCTTGATCCGCTCGTGTCATTAGTCAGCATGGGTGAAAAGTTACACCTTCAAGATCTCATTAAGAACGCTCGCTCGGACTCTGCGCTGAGATACTGGGAATTGCAAGCTCGCGAAATAGATGAAACTACTTAGGTGGATAAAATCATCTATATCAGCTTCATGCTACCTCGAAGTTCATCAAATTATAGTCAGCAAACGTTGGAAGATCTCCTTCGTGTCCTAATCATTCATTGGGGCTGTCCGTATGTGAATAGTCAAAATGGCGAATAAAGATTCAAATTCTCATGAACGATTTTGTACTGAACCAATTCGGTTCATTGCGAAATTCAAATGTCGAAGCCTCCTCATTCGACCCACCAATATCGGCGACGAAAATTCCCGTTAGCTAACTTTAACACATTCGCTGCGACACCGAAAATCGCAGTTCCGTTCCTGTGTGCGACGGGTCCCACCGGTGTGAACCATTGAATGGGATTTTGATCACCGCCGCCCACTGAAGAGGACGATCGGGTCCCACCGGTCGCAGCGAAAGTGTGAATGAAATTCTTCCTATCCAAAAACTGAATGCCGGAAAGGGTCAAGCCGTAAGGTTAGACCATTGACACAGTTTCAAAATTCTTATTATACTATAATATAAATCGAACAAGTTATCATCACATCACTAATGCATCCATCATTTATTTTTGTTACAGGTAAGATTTTGCAGTCAGTGTAGGTACATGTAATGACAAGAGTGCAGCTGTATAAGCGAAGAAGTGAGTATCGAGATGCCTTGCGATTATGTGTATCTATAGTAAAAGCGCCCCGTGTGAAACAAATCTCGTTTGGAGCAAGTTTGGGAGAAGTTTTCTTTGGGTTAAGTTTGGCCCAAACTTGACCCAGAGAAAACTTGTCTCAAAGGTGATTTTTTTACTTACACGGGCGAAAGTTAAACTGATAGCTCGCATCCATTTGAACTGAATACTGTAATATGAATAGTTTACTTCATGTAAGAGAAACTTACGACTAAACTTGATTGCCTTCGGGTCGAGTGAATTCGATTTTGGAGATGATATGATATTTTTGAGGAGCTAGACAGACTTGGAAGACGATCGAATTTACGGATTTACATTCAAATCTGTTGTTTATACAGTCGCGATCGAACAAACGAGTTTCGAGTCCTAATAATGTTTGTCGTCGAAGCAAACAAAGTTTCAAAAGAAACTAGCGAGAATGAGCGATGTGTGCTGTCTTTCATACGCGAAGAAAATGTCGGAGTTATGATGAAGCGCGTCTGGACAGCTTTGAATGGATCTCCAGCTCTTTGTCTGTGTGATGTGATTGCAATCGGTGCTCGCAAACCGTTTGCCTCGCTCTCAGTTTCGCGCGAGATGAATGGACGCGCGAGATGTTGAGCGATTCATGCCCACGCGCGTCAAATTGTATGGGAACCACGAGTGTGATGTTGGTCAACCTGAGCTCGGGATCAACGTTACCAGTCACTAATCCATCTATGACGCAACTATTACAAGCCTTCGTTGAGGTGGTGATACTCTACAAGTGTTATTCATAATTTTTTAAAACATCTATAAATCTCTTGGAGAGCTTCGCAAGTGTGAGTGTACACGACTCGTAGAGTATTATATTTTGTGATACCATACAATTTCACGAGAGATACGATATCAAATTGGGGCCCGGTTCATATACTTGGGAATTCGCCTGTTAAAATTGCGCAAGTACATTTTTAATGGCAGTGCATCCGAAGATCTTTTATTAGCTGGCTGGAAACGACAGGAGCTCAATTACTTTTGAGGTAATACCCAACGAAAAAGAATTTGGTTGCCTCACGCTGAAAGCTATTCGTGCATCGACGCCCAAGATTCGCTTGGACTTATGAGCAGATTCAAAATTTATGACTATTACATGCAACCCACATCGTAGAATTCATTTTAAATTTTTTCACTATTATAATACATGGGCGGCTACGGATCAGAACGGTGTAAGTCCATTTTGGTGAAAATTGAGTTTTTGACGGGAAACGATAGAAAATACATGTGAAAACATGTATGCACAACTCCGGAAGTAGAAATGCATTTTAAGGCATCACAAGCGACACGACCGTTTTTGTCCCGAAAAAAGTTTCGACTTTTTTTCCGGATCAGAACGGTATAAGTCCATGTTCTCGCTCAATAATATCGCTTTTGGGTCTTCCCCGTTCATTTGTCGTGCTTTTATGCATAGTTAGAAGTCGTAGCTACTCTCAGAAACTACAAGTTAGGTTCGCTATGTTGTCCAAATGATTGCATCGAATGGTTTCGAACGAGGTGGGCCGACGTCCGATCACTTCTTTTTGACGCATTTGGACACAGGCAAGCCCTTACGAAAATGAACAACCTCGGGTCAGTACTCCCATGGGCCTGGGATCTCTCTCTAGAAGCCCTGAAGTCTCATTTTCTTATCTCTTATCGTCATTGAAAGAGCCGAATTTCTTAGTGATGGTTCCAAAAGCGTAGTTGTGAGAGCGACCGGCACTGAGCTTGCAAAGAAATTTGATTTTGTATCATGTTTTCAGGCATCTTCTCTGAAGGAAAATCAACTGCGTCCGTAATACGCCAAACTCAACTAAGCTATGCACTTCCTCCTTAGGAACAATGCCGATGGTAGAGAAAGCCTATAGCTTCATCACAGAATTTCGGTTACAATTTCACTATGAATGGTTGTGATCTATCAACTGTGGCTCTTTTCATTAACAGTCACCCGGCCTTCGGTTCGATCTCCCCGCCACTCGGTACAAGTGAACCTCATTTGGGCAAATCTTATAGATGAAGATAGCCTTCCTGCTCGCCTTCCTGAATTGAGATAGCTGCAACTAATCTTAACCTCATTCTACGGTTGATCAACAATTCTGTTTGTTGAGTGGGGATCAGTCCCAATTCATCGTTTGGATTCCCTGGTCGATTGAATTCTCTGCATTGCGATTTTTCCTATACAGCCTCAAATTGCCTCTGAATCCATGACGTAAAGCTGCGTGCAATGTGATCCCCAAAAACTATAATTCGCACCGGGCCGCTTGAGTAAACTCTTCTTGACTGGATTTCCAAATAGACGCTTGTTGACCTCAATGTTGGAAATATATCCTTAGTCACGATATCCTGAATGAGATCTCTTTGCGAAGAACAGTCTCGGCTGTCAATGAGATTTTATAAAAGTCATCCTAAATTAGAGAGGAATTTCGTTTACTGCGAGAAAAAGTCGAGGACAGTCATTAAAAATCCAAAGAATTCTCAATTTATACCGTTCTGATCTGGAAAATTTTTCCACCTTTTTTCTCGCTCAAATCGGCATAAGTCCGTGGTTTTTTTAACGTTTTTTGATCTCAAAGGTGGAAACTCATAGTTTCTCGACATTTTCTTACTTCAAACGGTAAAAATTCATCATATCAACTACTTCTCCCGATCTAAAATATTAAATGTGAATTTTGTTCAGAAATGAAGGACTTATACCGTTCTGATCCGGAAAAAAGTCGAGAAATTCTCCAGATCAGAACGGTATAAGTCCATTTTTTATTGCAAAATGAGATGTAAAAAGTGTAAACAATTGAAAATCAATACGCCCCACGCGAAAAATGGCATGAAAACACACTCACTACACGGTAGAATAAGAATATTTACTTCAGATGATAACTCGAATTTTCCATATCACAAAAACTTTGAGGCGCATTTTCCAGAAATGGAAAGAATGGACTTATACCGTTCTGATCCGGAGCCGCCCACATGTCTCACAACCGTTAATGAACGTTGCTCAAAGAATCAGTCGGATGCAGAACTTGGAAACGTCCATCGAGATGAGGACGACTGATAATGTATTAAGAACGTATTTTTCATCCTCTGTGTGGGAAAGAGCCATTTTCGCACGAATTTTTTATTTTCTTCCCCACGCCGACGATGAAGAAATAGTATTCGACTTTCGGGCGGGGTGGTTTTCGCTTCCAAGCGATGATTCCGACCCTCACCAAGGCTTGGGCCGGAGAAACATCACTCGGGCCGCGGAACCCAACACTCCCGCTCTCGTATCGAAATGTACTATTCTGTCCAATCGACTACACTCCCAGTTCATTATACCTCCTGAGACCACATTTTGTTATTCTCGGGAAGAATAAGGTGTTACACTCGTCGCATATGACGCAACGCCTTGGTCCACAGAACTGAATTTCGCGCACTCACCGAAACACAGTCACATCAAACTCCTGACCCTCGCATAATGTAGCCTGGTCGCGTATAAACTTTTTTAACGAGAAAGAAAGCGCCGTCGGCGATGCAGGACATATAGTTACTGTATACCCTGGCAGCACGAGAATTGGGCGCGCGCGTAGCGACAGATCGGATCCGTATAAATAGCAAATTCGTATTTGGAATACGTAACGAAGAGAAGACGATAGAAAGGGGCCTTTGCTATGGGGCAATCGCGCGATGTCGAATTCAGAAAATCTCACGCGACATGCAAATTGTGCAGCCGAGTGCGACTCTCGAGAACTCGCAACGCGCTGTCAAGCACACGCGAGGTTTAGCCCTGATGTGGTCGTCGGGCGCGCTAGCGATTTTCCCAAACGAGCAGCCGTCGCGCGCGCGCCCGCAATTGCCCAAGCACCATCATATACTCGCTATTAGCGACCATGCGGAATGAAGTAAGAGAGAGAGAGAGATGAGATGCATCGCTCGGTGGTATGCAGTTCCTGCGCAAGATAGCGATGCGTACACCCTCGCACGGTTCTCTCTCTTTCTCGCGACCGTTATTCCTCGGGCGCGGGGCTAATGGCCCGACATCAGCCTGTTTGCGCACACATAAATTCGCGCGTGCCCAAGAGAGAGACAGTGAGAGAGCTGGCCGTCGGATCAGCTCTCGAGACTCCTCGCACGCCACCCGCAGCAGCAGCAGCAGCTGATTGAGTACACGCCGCGCCGCACGGCCTCGACCCATCTGATATACCTCGGATTCTGCAGCTCCTTTATCCTCGCTCGCCGGGCTCCTCCTCCTTCGCGTTATAATTCTGAGCTTCTCGTTTTATACATGTAAATTCCGTTTGATGCAGACACTGGGCTCTGCATGTGGATTTTTGGATCTGCTTTACTCGCATCCGCAACACATGCAAATTGATTTCACGCGGTGACCATGATTTGTATTGGCTGAATCTTTTTCGCGCCAAGTGTTTCGTCTTATTTGCACACGAGCGACTCGTTCTCATCAAATAGTTTGGCCACCCACTATTTCCCAAAATCGAATGTTATTTGAGCTCACATCCATCTGTTCTTTTCCCCAAATACTAATAAGGGGTTCTGCTATAACTCCTTTACCTGATGAGCTCGAGATTCAATCAATAAAACTCAGAAATTAGAGTACACGCTTGTATCGAGTTTATTGGATCGCAGAGAGTCATCCCCCGTTCGAGTCAATTGCCTGGTAATTCGTGTGCGATTCTCATCCTGTACAACTCATTCATCGACTTGGCATAATTATATCAACGATATTTTTAAAATGGATAAGAGCAGCGATAGCAAATATTTGAAACGCGATTCCGCGTATTGCCTATTCTATTGTACAGTCTGATTCAAAAATACATAGCAACCGGGATCATACCAAACTTTCAACCGAATCTCTATGATCCGGAACATTCTCGCCGCTCAAAAATATGGAAATTCAAATGTATTTTAGTCGGGATTTTTCTCGACCAACAATATGGAAATTCAAATAAATATATCTCGCGGTCGTCCGCGGTGAGGTGGACTGATGAGTTCCTATACGAGTCGTAATCAGGCTCGGGCTGTGAAATGGAGGTTTCAAATTCAGCAGAGTATAAGCGCATGATTATGGACCGCAAGCGTGAGCATCTCCATACAGCGCTGCTGTGCAGAAATTCGAGAACTCCCGCGGTACAATCAGTTTGGTGCATGCGTGCGCTTCGAAATACCGCAAGGAATTTTCGGCCAGAGCTCGCCGTTCGACTCAGCACGCCGCGTCGCGGCCGTGGACGAGATTCGCTCGACAATTTGCGCGTGTGTATAACGGCTCTCATCGCTCGCGACAAATCAAGAGTATTGGGGCATAAACAAGCCGAGTCACGAGAGACCGTGTGCAGCCGAGGCATTTTACATTCACGTGTGACAGGCACTCTAGCGGACGGATTAATTGAATCGCTGAATAAGCGGCATCAAACGAAGTGCAATCGACTCGAGGTCCATCGCAACCGGGATTGCTCGGTTTCACCGAAATCCAAACTCCCCCCCTCCCCTCTCTCTCTCTACCCCCATTTTCTTCCGAGTTGGTGCATCCAAATCCGGTTCCGGTTGCATTTGATACAGGCATATTGCTGAGTGAGTCGAGGTCAACTTTGCCGCGAGTCATCAAAGTGTCGTGGATTTGGAGGATCGAAGGGATGCAGAAAGAATACACGTAGTTGCTATTACGAGTGCAGGAGCGACGCGCAACTCTCGATTACTCGCGGTGTACACTGCATCAGAGGTATCTTTGAGCGTTGCTGAATGCGGAGTTACAATATGTATGTCCGATGTGAAAGATGGTCTCACACTGGCGCAACACCAGAAGCACGAAAGCTGCGGTGATTGAACACGCTGACTGATGACACTGGCCGCCAGTTTCACTCTCCATTAGCGGCGCGGCGGTGTAACCGCTCGCCTTGCGCGCTCCGATGAACCATATTATGTGTGCCAGGCGGTAGCCGCGCGGTTCACCCACTCTCTATAATATAATGATACCAGTGCGAGGATCAATCGTGTATGGCGTTGTGCGCCGCTAATCAATCATCCGCGCTCGGACGCATATAGTCCTGTCGCGGCCGTGCGCGACTTACCGACACGAATATCAATTTTCAGCGTCATTCAATTTCGATATTTTCTCTCTATGCAAAGCTGTAACCGAGCGCCGCGATGATTGCCGTGGGCGAGATCAAATGATTTCGTTGCACGGCGCGGAAGAGCATCGTCTATGAGAGCAAGCCGTTCGCTTATAGATTAGAACGAATTAGTGGCCCATCAGCGAGCGCGTATAGTGAGATGTACCGTTTGATCGATCTTTGCTCTCTCTCTTCTCTCGAGGCCACATGGAATTTCGGATGAAATTTTTGAGATTAACAGTTAGGTAGATACGATCATGTGAAAATTTAATCTACATCGTCCTTGTGATACCGTTATACGCTTTTCTTTAATAAATTTTTCTCACCTTGCGGGTACGTGCAGAACTTAACTGGAGAATCTGTTTCAGCGCTGTGAGATGACTCGTGGCGTTGAGAGAGTTGTCGAACGAGTTATCGATTTAGTCTGAACCATTGTGTTTATATTATACCACTCAGAAGCCACCGAGTCACCCTTCAATGATGCTTATCGAGCACGCTCGTGTTCGTTTGAAAAAAGCACGCAAATCCTCAAAAATTGAGAGATTACAGTTTTGTTTCGCATTATTAATCGGCTAATTTGGAGTTATTGTCCACGGTGGTGCCTCAACGTATGAACGACAATCAGAGCTCACTCATTGCACAGCGACACGCGCTGCGTTGTTCGAGACGTTCGAGATGCATAATATGTTATTCTCGCACGCAGAGGCCCGTTCTACATAGGATGCGCTCACTACGTGAGCGTACGCGCATACGCTTGCACTTGAAGCATTTGATGCAGAGAATTTCATGAAGCAGCCTTAGCAGTCGTATTTTACTTGGAATTTTGACGAGTGAAGAGTTATTGATGATTGGTGGGCCCCGAGTGACATTATCAAGCCAAAAAATCTAATTCGTTCATCTTTTTCCTCAAACAAATACGGAAAAATATCAACGGTGGCCACGCGAGCCTTTTCGGGAGGGAATCCAGATTAAGCAACGTTTTCGCGATTCAGTGTTCGGATTGGTCACAACCCGTCGTAGCTTGCGAAGACTGAAACCTTGTTATGAGCGGTCACCAATCCGGATACTGAATCGGGAAAACGTTGCTCAACCTGGATTTTCTCCCGAAAAGGCTCGGTTTTTCTCTATTTGTTAAAGCGAAAAGATGAACGAATTAAAATTTTTGGCTTGATAACGTCACTCGGGGCCCAACAATCATCAATAACTCTTCACTTGTCAAAACTCCAAGTAAAATACGACTGCTAAGGCTGCTCCATGATATTCTCTGCATCAAATGCTCCAAGCGCAAGCGTATGCTCGTACGCTCACGCGATGAGCGCATCCTATGTAGAACGGGCCAGAGCGATCGCCGGCATCAAGTATCATAACGATGATGTTACAAAACAATATTCGCGCGCGAGCCCAGTTTCTATCGGATATCTTACCGAGCAGCTTGGATAACTGCTAGAGTAGATGAGTGAGACAAATGCCACTTTGTCACGGTCATTCGGAAATTTGCAGCGTTGACTACTTTGTTTATACGCTTTGTACAAGGTTGTGTAACTCTGGCACGAGAACTTGCGGGGCTCCCTCGGAAACGTTAAAGTAAAAATAATACGCTCATTAATGACTCCAGTCGCATTCAGTCCGAGAGGGCATGCATCAACATGATATGATTCGTCTGCACGTTACTCCGATTCCGATTTTTATTACAACAAAACTCTGATAGACTGAAGCCGTGTCGCATGCATCTTTCGATGAGGAAGAATAAATAATTATCCCAATCTCATAGCGAAGAGAATACTCGATTCTGCCATGAGAACGGGCTCGGCATTTGAATTTGAATCTGAAATTCCAGAGCGTCCGAAACCTCTTGGTATAGATGTTATTCTTCGTCAAACAACTTTGAGATTCAAAGTCGAAGCTCAAACATCCATTTGAGAGCGAGCGAAATATAATTCACAACGAGAGCACTAAACTTTCTCGTCCTGCTCAAATAGAGCCCTGCAAACTCTATCTCGGGTTCCAAGGATACGCTCGCTCGCGCAAATGCGGTGACGCGTGCTCGATGGCTACTGTTGTATACGGACTCGAAACTCAGTCGCCGCAGAGCACAGCCTTCTTTGAAAATTCATATTATAATCGCTCTTGCCGATCATCGTTTCTGCGGTAACGTCTAGCGGTCCAAATGGAGATACGACAGGAGTATGAGAGATTTAAACATCTTTACACATTGCGTAATATTAAACATTTCACGCGAAATAACGGTCATAACTCTCTAACGTTTATACTTACGCTTGACGACGATTGTATCGTGTTGTACTGCTCTGCCTCTGATCAAGTTTTTTGCGCAAGTTTTTGTTAATTCGCACCTAAAGAAGCTTCTCACTCGATTTCCCCTTTAATGGATCCACAAGGTCGACCGCGGTGGCTAGAACTTTGTAGCGTTGACCACACTCTTCGTCGCATAATTTGCGTTTGAATAAAATTTGCGCGTCTGTTTCGCTCTCGATCGTCCGATGGTCGGAGCGAGTTGTTGTGTCACTGTGGTCTGTTAAAAACTTTAGCTCATCGGCATCATTGCAAAATCAAAAAAATTCACTTCACATTTCATTCGCTTTTAGAGCGGAGAAAGTAAAGATAAATAGATAGATAGTGAAAAATATGTCCGTTGCAGTTTTAGGGTGGAACCCAGTCGGAATCTTGTTGATGAATTACAGTGTTGATTGACAAATTATACATATGCTCAACGATTCGTGAAGGTTTCCATGACATCAAATGGTGTCCTTTGAAAAGATGGATTAGGTTAAGTAGGTTCAATACTAAGGTAATCAGCGTGCAGCATTGAGGCCTCGATAGAAAGAAATCGTTTGAATCGGTAGATATAGTGAATTTGAGCGGAAAAACTTGATTCAGAGCTTACAGGGGGAGGTATTTACGAAGAGCGAGGGAACAAGTGGTACCTCGAGGGTATGTGCTTTGTCGCTCCACTCGATTTTATCCTTATCGAGTGAGTGTTCAAAGATTTTATCTTTGAAGGTGTTGAAAGGTTTGAAGTCGAAGTTGACGAGAGAGAGCTGATTCCGAAGTTTTGAGGCAACTGAAATGAAATTACTGCGAGCTTCGGTTCTGGGTATCTGGAAGGTAAGGAGATCGGGTGATCTCAGAGGACGAACTTGGTCTTTGATGGTGAGGCTCATGCGTGGATAAGATTTTGAGTACCAAACACCCAACAAGGTAACGCCCTCTGCGTTTAGCTGAAAGCCATCCGAGCGGAGGGCGGTTCGGCGGGCTCACAAGGTCCCTCCAAGGTATGTTGAAACTTTCTAACCGCTGGAGCTTTTGCTTTTGATTTTCTTTTAGATGGTAGTAAACAGTGGCAGCATAGTTTGGGCATGGAAGTGCCAAGCTTTGTACTAGGTTTGGTTTGAGTGGTCGTGAAAGAGCATGTCGGTGCACTGTCAAAGCTCGGGGTGTAGCGTGGACGCAACGGGCGATGGATCAGTCTCGATCAGGAGTAGCGTATATTCCAAGATTTTGTACATTTTTCGAGTAGGAGATCGATTTGCCAGATACTACGATTCGAGATGGAGCAACGAGACAACCCAAAGTTAGGTATTTCTTGCTACCCAAAATTATGACAGTTGTTTTATCCGGATTGAACTTGAGGTCGTTGTTTGTTCCCCATTGTGCAATAGCATTGGCATCGCCTTTGAGCAATCTTATGCAGGATTCAATGTCCATGGGGAAGCAGTGATGAAATATCTGAGTGTCTTCGGCATAAATTGTGTGTTGTGAGTTCTTCAGGACTTTAGGTAGGTCATTTATGAAAATGAGAAATAGAAGTGGCCCGAGACAACTGCCTCGCGGAACACTGGTCAATAATGGGAGCCATTCCGAGTGTAGTCCATCCTCGGTACGGACAGCTTGGGAGCGGTCGCAAACGTAGCTACCGACCCAGCGAATGACTCTCTCGCTGCATCGAATCCGACGAAGTCTCAGTAGAAATTTGGCAAACAAAGTCGTATCAAAGGCCTTCGAGGAGTTGAGTGATATGAGTACCATGCGCAACTTCTGATCGATTAATTTTCGAGCGTTCTCCAGTATACCGTGAAGAGCTGTTTGGGTGGAGTGTGCTGGCCGGGAACCACCTTGGAAAGGATCAAGCAGATCATAGCAGATGATCCATGAGTTGATCATGGACCAACCGCTCGAGTAATTTTGACGGCTTTGACGACTGGGCAATGGGGCAGGTTTCAGACATGTTGGTGAGTGGACTCCTCTTGGCCAAGGGAATGACAGAGGCACGTTTTCATTGTGACGGGTAGTGACCCGTAGCAAGAGATTCTTGAACAGCTGAACTAAGATGGGAAACGCTGCCTTCAACATTCCTGAGGATAACCAGTCATCTCCAATCTCGTAGAAATTACTATGGGATTGCACGCTTAGTATTCAATGGAAAGTGGGGCGAAGTAAAAATTGGGACTTCCACCAGGGATGAGAGCATTTCATGCGTTCTTGATATCAGCATCAGAGAGCGATGGAGCGTTAAAGGCTACCGAAGCTAAGTGTGAGTTAAGAGCACTCGGAGAGAAAACCGTCAGTGGAGGAGGGAGTCCGGGACTAGCCAAGCCTAGATAAGAATGGATAAGGATTGCGCGGGAAATAATTCATTTCGATGATCTTAACCGAGAGTGGTGTACCTCTAATGTAAATGTGCGTGAATTTGATTCGCCTGGGCCGCCATCAAGCATTACGGGCTCGACTACGAACGCAGCCCCGATAACGCCCGATGCAGTTATCGCTCACGGCTGCGTGAGTGCGCGAGATGAAGCGAAAGATCAGGTGCACTTTGATACGAAGCAATTCAAATATATAGCGCGTTGGTGGTCCATTTGGATGATCTACGCGCTCGCTTCAATCTCGCAAGAGGTTCCCCCACTGACGCGCAATTCCGAATAACCAAGTGCAGGCCTTGCACAATGCTTGTTGCGAGTTCAGACGCTCACAAAAAGAGTTAGCCCACCGACAAGTATACTCGCATAGCCATATACGCACTGCGCTTTATTGTGGGCGTAAGTCATATCTCGTGTCGTCTCACCAAGCTCATATAGAATAAAATACACATTCGCACTCGTATGGATTTCTGCTCCAAATTGCTTTCGCTAGTGCTTTTGCTTGTCACCGCGTGTTGCGCGAGAACTATACGCTTTGACGACGGCCGTGTGGCCTCTCTTGCCGTTTTTTAAAATTCCTCCCTCTTAGTGCCTATACTTATGATCCGAACTCGGCTCACTCGATGAAGTATGACGGATAAGGGAGGGAGGGGGGAGGGGGGGGGTGCACTATCCTGGTCCAAAGTGTGCTCTATCCTCTCGGACATTAAAGAACCACGATCTGACTTGCAACAATACGACTGCGAGCGTGCGATCTTCTGAGGCTTCCATCAATTTTGAACGAGAGCGCGCACTTACGCGTGGATTATATCTATGGCGAACGGAGATTTATGCATGAATTATACGCACACACTCGTTGCACTCTAAGTGCAGAGCCGAGTCGATAAAGCGGCATGTAACGCAAAGCGGTCCCGTATACGTGATTTACGATTATGCAGCCGATATGAGAGCGAGAGACTAGTCCACGTGAACTCGCTTGATTCGATGTGTAGTGTCCAGCCTCCCGCGTCGCGCGCTTTTCTTGCGACTTTCAAAACAAAGCCTACCGATGAATTCTTTTCAACCCTCTACAGCAACGCTTCGTTAGCGCAATTTGGGTCATCGCTTGAATTTACAACTGGCGATTCTGAATTTGACGTTTTCAGTGGGAAGAGGACAACGAAAGTGCAACGTACACCCCGTGGCCTCGATTCGCTTGCGGAAAATCGTGGGAAGGTGATTGATGCCACGGTTGCGTGGGACTACTGCTCGAGATATGAGCGGTATACCTCTTAATGATCGCCTATATAGCATACAACGCGCTTTGCATTGCGTTTCGATTCGTATAACCTCGCGAATCCACTCGTAATCATATCTGAAGCTCTTCCTTTTACCTTATTTGCTACCAATGGCTCGGATATCGTCGAATCGCATCAATCGTTGCAGTAGTAGCAATGACGTGGAATTTAGCCTCAAACATTCGACTACATAGTGATCCAGTAAATTCAAGAGACCTTGGGTTTCTCTATTAATAGCTATTCCAGTTCTGATAGTAGAATGATCCTGAATGTGGCAACGTAAATCAGTTCTGATACAAACGTTCTAATTGAGTTGCACACTTTTAGCAAAGCTTCTGGTGAGCTTCTTTTATTACTCAATTGGGACCCAAAATTGGAAGGCATTTGAAAAGTGCCGAAATAAGTGAAGGGACCACCGGATGTGGAGAATATCAACTTGCTCTGCACGGATCGTTGAAAAATGACCAACAATCAGTGTTCAATAATTACCGAAGCTTATTGAAACGGCAGTGGTTGGCACGGATGCGAAGTTCCACATGAATATCAAGGGAATGAATTGCGGTCTAATTTAGCCCTACTTTCATCCTAACTCGCCTCTCTCCCCGTTGAAAAAGCTTTGTCACGAGCACTTTCTCCATTTTTTTTCAAAACAACAAGAGTTTTTAGGATATTCAACAATATCTAATATCGCGTAGCCATCAACGTGTATTAAACCCTAACCAACATTCTAAAAATCAATATCGTAAGCTCGTCTGAGGTTACCTGTACTCTGAATTTTCAGAAGTATTGTAAAATACGACCATACGTCTGCACAATGTGCCACCTAGGTTTCATTGGTTGCAGAGTAGGTACTAACCTAACTCATTGATTATGTGATATCGCAAACCTCGAGTTCCTTGATTGAGTAATCAGTAAATCAGAAATGTGTCAGTTCCGTGAGGAGTTATTGGGATTTTAGCAATTTTATCAATGCCAATCACTCACTTCAATAAGGAATTGAATCATTGTATACTTAACCCGTTCAGTGCAATGAGCGCGGCCGGTAGAGCCCGCGATTTTTGACTTTGCAAATTTCCAGCGACTCATATTGACTCGAAAAATATCGCCAATAACAGTCGATAACGGTAATTTATTATGCCAAATACATGAACATTAGGAGCTGAAAGTTTGTGTTTATCCGCCTATGTATGTGATTGCCTGAACACAAGAGTGTTAATTTCATGACGGAACCGAATTAGAATGAAGTGGATTCATAATCAACATTTTGATGAATATCGACAAGTTGTTCCGAGGTTCACTCTGATTGCTGAAGAGTTATTGTATGACGAATGATTCATTATTCAATCATGATGATACCGGTCGCTGAACATAGTACTGAATATGCTATATTAAAACTACCAGGAAGTTTCAAAACTCTGAACTAGTTCTATTGATTGAATCATCAATTTTTCCAAATACATTTCCAACGAAAGTACACGGGAATAATTGAGTTGGATAAATTAAATCCCGTGCAAATAGCAGGAAAACCGGAACAACAGGAAGATATGACGTTGCTTCCGAGTCGGTCGAGTCCTTGACCTACATTCTTGCTTACATCCGCGTTACGAGCAGAATACGGATGTACAGTGATTATCCCCTTGCGTGGCAGGAAAAATTACAGGGAACGGCACAGAAGGAGGAGGAGGAGGAGGAGGAGGAGGTGAAGGTAAAGCGAGGCAGAATGAGGGGAACAAACTAATCATGGATGAAGCAGAGGGACAGAAAGAGGAAGAGAGAGAGAGAGAGCAAAAGTTTCAACAAGACTCGCGAAATTTGGCAGCTGTCATTTCTGTGTTTGCTATCGTAATTTATGCAAATCAAATTCTGCGATACCCCCCCCTCCCTCTCTCTCTCACTCTTTCTATCTAGCGTCACACAATCGGACGAATGTTCGGTGCGATAAGATCCGAGTAGATCGGCAAAAAATCCATTAAAACCTGATCATCGGTCACAATTTGCATATTATCATTGCAAATACAAAAATTTCCAAGGAGATTGGAATTCGTACTTGTATGAATTCATAACTAACGTTTGAAGGCTGAGCCATTACGGTGTGACCGTTATCGATCGAAATTTCCTACGCAAAATGTGTTTTAAATTCACTTGTATGATGAGTATATTTCTCCAACGCAGTTTCCAGTGAGAGAAAAAAATTAAACACTCATCATCGAGTTGATATGGCGAACTCGTGTGCTCAGACGGATTACCGCAGTTGAAAGTGTGAATCGAGAGGCTCGTGAAGAGTCAGATGCGCAGTGGATGAAAAATTTTGGTAGCTGACGTAATCTGTTGAGAATTTGGCAAGCTGGTTACCGAAATGGGGGGGCCAAAAACCGCGTGTAGAGTGGAGGACCAGATTTTGCGAAGAAGATGCAAACACATGAAGAGACGAGTGTATAGGTTAACATAATGCCGACGGTGTATAAGCGCGCGCATACATGCCTCGCTAGGGAATTTGTTCTGTCTCGCGCTTTACCGTCGCTCTTGGTCTTTGCGGGCCATCAGCATCATCAGCAGCAGCTTCAGAGCCGGCTCACTTGTCTTTCGACAGCACGCCGCAATTTGCCGTAATCATTATATTCATCTCGCTCTCTCTCCGTCCTTCTTTTTTTCGCCGCTACTGTAGTGAAGTGCAGTGACGAACGAAAATGCACTCACGCGCGTCAGCAGCAAAATACTTGTACAAGCACTCTCGCTCGCTCAGAGCTACGATTATTCACGTCTGCCGCATGATCTTACGACGAGCGTCCTCGTGGCGAAACGTAATTTTCGCTTATAAAGGGAATTAACACGCCAAAGTAAATCACGAGTATTGATTTTAAGCCTTGATTCTCAGTGTTTTGGCCCAATGACGTTCTCAGAACTTCAAAAGTCAATTGTGGAGTATCCTCGTATGGGTTGTAGTTATAATAAGTACCGTTCAAGATTATCGTAGCAAATCTGAGTTTTGGCGAGCGTGCAATGCTTACTCCGAAATCCTAGATGAAGTGACGATTGTGTTTGACTCGTACCAAATTCAATACATAATCTGAATGAAGTGCCGGAGAATCTAGAGAGCGAAGAACTTTGTGGACATTCAATCTGCCCTAGTAAAAATGAGTGCCTCATAATCATATATGAACATGTTCCTAGCCGAACCATGGTCATCTATGACCATGTATGACCTCAGAAAATATTATGTCTCCATGGTTAGTCATAGGTACACAAAGCCAACTCGTACATGACCGCAGGGTATTGTAATCAAGTGGTTGTACATGACATTTTCAATATCGGATGGAGGCCTAGCAGTTGGAGCCCCAAGCGCGCTTATTTCGGAGCTTCGGATTGAGAAACATTTTGAGTTAGCAATGAAGTGCTTCATTTCCAACATGGATTCCTAGGACCAAGTATGGAGACCAATGACGACCTATGACTCCGGCCTCATGGTCATAGGTGGTCATTTATGACCACAGTCCGGTCGGGAACATGTTCATATATGATCATGAGGCACTTATTTTTACTAGGGTGGACTCTGCGTTTGCAACATAAGTCTTCGTGTCAATCGCGCGTCAGCATATCATCAAATATATTTGAATAATAGTTTCCAGAAGCCGTCATCTTCTCTCAGAAAATCACTATGATTCATAGATTCTTATTCACACGTGAAAAAATATCTTCTCATGACTTTCTCATCCATTCGGCTGATTTGTCAACCATACATGGGTGATTCCGCCGGAAGTGGGATATTTTGGGCCCAAGATCGTCACGAAGAGTGATTTGGGTCGAAAAATTATTTCAGTCCCAGTAGACAAGTTCCGGTGGCTCATAGCAGTTGATTTTCGCTCGTTTGGACACAGCCAGGAAGTATCTTGGGCTACGTATCTCGAAAGTGAAGTCAAACGAAGATATGTGCAGTTTAAGGGGTCGCAGAGGGGGCCGGAAAGCACAGGGACGGAATGGATATTCCGACACAAAAAATATTCCCACGGCTCGCCAACACACCCTAGTAAAAATAAGTGCCTGATGATCATATATGAACATGTTCCCAGCCGAACTGTGGTCATCTATGACCTTCTATGACCTCAGAAAATATTATGTCTCCATGGTTAGTCATAGGTACACAAAGCCCACTCGTACATGGCCGTAGAGTATTGTAATCAAGTGGTTGAACATGACATTTTCAATATCGGATGGAGGCCTAGCGGTTGAAGCCCCAAGCGCGCTTATTTCGAAGCTTCGGATTGAGAAACATTTCGAGTTGGCAATGAAGTGCTTCATTTCCAACATGAATTCCTAGGATCAAGTATGGAGACCAATGACGACCTATGACTCTAGCCTCATGGTCATAGGTGGTCATGTATGACCACAGTCCGGCCGGGAACATGTTCATATATGATGATGAAGCACTTATTTTTACTAGGGCACCTTAGACTCTTTTCCGCATAGATTTGCTCTCATGCAACCAAATAAATCAAGGAATTGTGTTTGACAAAGCGATATAGCGCGTTGGAGAGGAGCACAAAATGGGGACGGAATTTTGAAAACACGTTAGTATGATGCACCTGGGTGCAGATTCGAGTTTTGGGCTACTGTTGTTGCGCATGGATGAGGTGTATTCGTGTTTCTAGATGACGATCTCATTGGTTTGACAGGCCTCGTAGACGATCGGGGATTTTGCCTAGTTAATTAGTGCTGAGCGTGCAGTTTTGGTGCAAACCCATCTTAGAAATGTCGGATGGCCCTGCTCGAGCTAAGAGTATAATTTCGACTCGCAAAGTGGTGGATGATCTTATTTGAAGTATTACAAATTGAAGTACATAGCTACACATCGGGGTTTTTGACTCCGCGTATGCGTCGTGATGAAGTCAAACGTCGAAGTTGGGTTGCCTACAGGATACGGAATGAACATTTCGACTTTTTAGCAAGCGCTACTAAATACAAGTACGTTAGGATCGTGTCAAAAACTATTAACATAATTGCAGACCAACAGAATACACTCTAGAAAATTGCTATAAAGTCCATTCCAAGCCGTAGAAACTTGGGGGAGCTTGGAACACGAAAAATCCCACTTTTAGCGGTACGACTGATATAAATTCAGCAAGATATTACACTTACACTCTGAAGCAATGACGATAGTATGCAATAATATGGTTTGCATTCTTCTTTGTCCTTTTCGAGATCATGCTCGAGTCCATGACTCATGTACATGGTCTGAAAGTTCATTTTTATATGTATGGATCGCACAGAACTTAACCTCGACTACATTGGATCTGAAGTCCACAATTAAATGAATATCTATATTCTATTCTATATCAACACTTTCTCGTCACAAATGCAAAAACCCATGTGCAAATATCGATTGCTCTGCAAAGAAAAATTCTATAATCACTAACTTCAAATGTTCAAGTTTTCAACGACCTTGTGTAAGAAATACAATATTGAGCAATTTGTCTACTCACCAGGAGGGGTTATCACATCCGGATCACGAATTTGGCTGAAACTTTGGGAATAGTCTTCTTTTAGTGCCAAAAGATGTAACCCAAAATTATAGACCCTAACGCTCAAGCTTTTCTGAGCTACAGACATGGACATTAGCATTGCAGATATGCCTGTATGCATAATTTTTAACATGAGCCCATATGGACAATACTAATGTCCTTGGCTGTAGCTCGGAAAAGCTTGAGCGTTAGGGTCTATAATTCTGGGTTTCATCTTTTGGCACTGAAAGAAGACTATTTCCAAAGTTTCAGCCAAATCCTTGATCCGGATGTGACAACCTCTCCTAGTCAGACATGAGTCAGTAGTTACAGCCGGGGTATAGTCAGACACGCGACACTTAGATACAGGAGATCAAAATTTGATCTACTCCAGGGTTAACACTTGGCGACTAACAGTAAGAGCCCAAGGGATTTTGGTACTGGATTCTAACCGAAACTCTGACAATTATCTCCTTTCAGCAAGAGAAAATGCTACCCAAAACCACAGAGTGTAACGCTCAAGCACTTCTAAGCTACGGGCTACAACATTTGCATCAAAGTATATCTGTTAGACATAAATATATTTTAAATTCATCGACGCACATAGTCTTGGGAATCTGACTTTCATGACCCGGTTTCATGGCTTTGGCCTCCATCTTGGTTACCTCCAAAGACGCCAGCGCGTTAGTTTAGGGGAAAGACATTTTTGAGCCAAGAATGGTTCAAAAGTGTTCCATACCACCCCGCGAACTAACGAGTTTTGGGATCGGCCCTTGAAACACGGTCAAAGCCGCCCCTGAGTGGAGGGCTATAACTCATCTAGGCTTCCATGGAGCCCAGGAAGTCCCTCGGTTCTCTCAGAGAGTCATCTAGGTCTCGCGGCGGATCTCCTGAGAAGTTCATCCTGCCACGGGTCTCGGGATCCGCTGAGTCCCAAGGCATTGCCACTGACCTGGCCACTGAACAAAGATGTGTACTCTATGCGCTCTGGTTGGCGCTCTATCAGACTGGGGACGGGTAACTGTCAGGCCTTGCGAGTTTTCGGGAACCACTAAAACAATGTCGAGCACCAGTGTCGTGCCTACAGGCTCGCTCCTATCGAATTTGGTACACGTGCCTGGGCACTAGGCAGAAGTCGTCACCGCCCAGGATCTGAAGGGCCCCCGTTGCAGTTTATAAGTAGTCATGGCTCAGAAAAGCTCGCGTCTTAGAATCTGAGACTTTGCATGGGTGTCATCTTTTGGTGCTGAGGAAGATGACTTTCAGAGTTTCTGATTTCGATCTGCTGTGCCTCTGCGCTTGCAACATTGAGTCACATGGAATCAATGGCAATTCTAGCAGTGGGAAGAGCGACTGTTCCATCAGCTCATTTCACGTTTGATGCATCTCGAGCACGCCAGTAGAATCAATTCACGATGAGCGCGTTGCTTGATATGGGATGCCATGGCGCGGGTCGGGATGAGCCGTTGTATAGGCACAGCTTTCGATGGGCAGAGCGGCAGATGCGTGCCAGGAAACAAATCGTTGGCAAAACAAACTACGAGCAAGGCGGACGATCGAGACGGCTCCCGTGTTTCTCGCTATACTTTTTGCGCGGCTCGGGACTCGGTCTTTGCAGACCCGAGATATACCCGCACGGCATAGAACACAGCAAATTGCACTGCGCGACGAGGAGGCGAAGCAGCAATCGTGGCTAATTAATCTCGTCGTTCGAGCTTTACGCGCTCCGCCCGAGCAGATCGCTGACTCGAGTCAGCAACGCAGCGACTCCGCGTACTCGCTCGCGCTCTCGATGCTTGGCTAAATTTTTACGCGTCGACCAGCTCTTTGCACGCGATACGACACGGCATTAGTTAATAATGATGCGATGTCTGGTGCAGCCGGCGAGCTTGCAACTACTGCACCACCACCACCTGCGCTCGGGGCCCGTTTCTGCGAACGAGCGCTGATTTATCCGTCTCTGCAAAGCCGGAGAGAGCCCAACGCGCGCGAAATACGAATTGTTGTGCGCTTCGCGCGCGCCAGCCCTGAGCGTAATCAGCTCCGAGAGGGATTATTGATACAGGATTGATTTATACCACACTATCGTGGCTAAGCAATGTACAGCGTGCGGCATGTTTGCCCGGCTTATCGCCGGGACGAGCGAGACGCTCGACGCCATGCAGACCCTGATTGGAGCGCCACCGCCTAGCCCACGGCCTAGTCTACTCCTTCCTTGCATAATTGATACGCGCCTCACAAAGGGCCGCAGTCTGCAATGAATACTCTGGCGCCTCATTAGCCTGGAGAGTGGAAAAATTCATCGGAACCAACCTGCTATATGTACCCAAGGAAAATTCGATCCGATGGCGCTTGCGCCGAATACAATATCAGCACTGGCGCAGCTAATGTCACAATGTAATAAATTCTTCGAAATCTTCGGTGTTTTTCCGATGAGTTGGGATGAATTATGTCTCGCTGGGTCCAAGTCCAGGCTTACAAGGTGATAATGATAGTTGTCAATTAAATGAAACTCGCAACCCCCTTATGGAGAACGGATTACACTCCTTCAAAGTACCTTCATTCGCTCGACAGAATATAATAAGGTATTCCTAAACAATTACTCAAACTTTTATATCAAATGCCATTCTGAATAGCGTGTTCGAGGAACGCGATTCATAATCATAGTTTAGATTTCTCTAGACATGGATATTGCCAAGTCCCGCCCCGAATCTTGCCAAGATCCTCACCTGGAACTTCCCCTTTGACATGGGCATTCCGACGATGGGAAGATGGAAACGAGGTGGGCTGTTTGAAGCATGACCAGAAATTTTATCGCGGGTTCGTGTCCATTGCTCATAGACGCGGTCGGTCATGATCCGCGAATCCACCCCTCCCATATAACTCCGTAGCGACGGGTTCATTGTTCACTAGAAAAGTGCGAAAGACCGTGCAAAGTCCGTATTCAACAATATATTATATACTCCATACACCGCGCCTACTCTAATATGAAAAAAAGGTGCGAGGGGTGGAGGTATAAGGTACAGCATATCGCGTGGCGTCGGCTAGGCGCCGCACGAACAACGCGAGTATATTTAGCCGAGCCAACACTGCGGCTGCTGCACCATACATGCTTCGCAACGATGCATATACATAGTGTCTATGAAAAGTCAGCCTACAGGCGAGAAGAGCTTTGGCTCGCTCGGCTCTCGATCCGATAGCATTTCTCGGATGCTGGCTGCATCCAGCGTATCGGGTATACGTGTATGCAACTCGCCAGCTCTCGTGGTTCATAATTATAATGATGAATATTGTTCGAGTTGGGCCGCGGGCCTTATTTATAGACCATATCGGGCTGCATGGAGCGAGCGTGGCGCACGAATGACCGTTCGAACAAAGCCTGTTGCACTGCCCGGTCGGGGGATGATACTTGAGAGTCCAAGCCGCGGTGCGATGCAACGCCGTCTGTTTCGTTTCATCCGCGAGCAGTTGAAAAAGTTTGCGTGAGATTCCGTCGGTGAACTTTTACCAAATGAGCCCTGCGATTGACGTCACGTTTGTGAACTCGGTTCGCTTGTATATACATCACTCGAACTTGCTCTCTGGAAAGTTCATCGAGAAAACTTTTACCCGACCTTTTCTCTACCTTTTGCCAAGTCGATGGTCCCAGTGGAGGCAACGGTTTTTGAAATTGCGCATCACCATTTTTTCACGATTCCCTACTACTGGAAGCAGAAGACTTTTCTCCCTTAGGACTTCCTTGCTTTCAGCTGTACGAGCAGAGTTTCGATCTGGTCAACGATCAAATGTCCCGTGCTCATAACTCACGACCACGGATACCATTTTCATTACTCGCCTTTCGACTGCACCACTATCAGTGAGAAATTTATCGAACTCGTTTTACATGACCACTGCACAATAACCCGCACGATCTCCTCACGCGCGATTCTTATAAACTATCGTTACTTGCGACCTAGTGTAACATTTTATGCATTTCCGGTTACTCACCCCATTCAATATCTTTGCAGAGTACCTCATGGGTGAAGTTTACCGCGACTCTGCACATAATCATATTCCCAACTTTATAAGGCTGTTCGCTCACCGTCATCTCCGGCTACCTTTGCTAGTTCAAGATTGTGATCGTTGCAGTTTCTCGATCTCGAAACAGAAGCCGAGATCCAAATTTGCTGAAAAGTCCCGGGGGATAGCTGAGCGCATAGCGGATAATTTATCGAGTGACGAATTAGCACGCTAATGGGACTGTTACGGCTTGATATCGGAATGTCTATACGCTTGTAGCCCAATAATCCGTGGCGCTCGATCGTTGTCCAATACACGTTTAGAGCCGCATTCGAGTCGCGGAACGAATTAAAGAACGTCGCGCGTCTGTAATAGGCACGAGAGCAAGAGTAGTGCGGCAAAATTCCTCTTCTAGCAAGGCAAAGAGTGAGAGCAGGCGTATCGCAAGTCACCGCTTGGAGTACCTACATCCTATAAACCGCACCGCACGACTATGTGTACTTGGAGGGACGCGCGATCGCGATCGTAGAGGAGAAGAGGAACGAGCTTCGCGTGGTCGAGCAAGAGTGTATATAGAAGAGGAGCCGATACCCGGTATATACGGAGGCTGCGCATAGCGCGGCCCCGGAGGTGATGACCTGCTCAAGGCCACCCGCTCTCGAGAGCGCTGCACCGGTCCGCTCTCATTGGACGCGCAGCCGGCCGGCTTCTCGCAAAGCCATATGGGATACATACAGTATGCTCCATCGAGAACTGCGGAAAGCGCCATCGGAAAGCCCGGATCGTACCGATGCACTACCCATGGTACTTATGGCCATTGAGGATATGGACTCGATCGGTCGTTCGAACTCGTTCGTATGCTCGAGAGACGGTGGTGCGGCGGGCAGAGCTTTTTCCGACCCCCGCAGCGACATCGACCATATTATGTATACAGAGCTGCAGACGCGAGCGAGTGGGGGTAATGATGATCGCCAACACGACAATGTGACCATTCGACAGGTAGATATTGATTTGATAAGATAGAAATGATGCACTTTGAGCAAATTTTTGAACCGCTGACTGATCAATTAACGGTTGGCTGAACGCAGGCCAGGTGATGCAAATTTTCTCTAATAATTATTGTGCTTCGGATCAGAGTTTTTGCCATTCTACGAGTTAATGAGGAGTGCCACCTTTCAGCTGCCACGTCGAAAATGTTACGGGGCCCTGCTCGGCCGCCGGACTGAAATGCAAAAGAATCTGTACAGTTTTTAACATCAGAAAAATCACCAGATTTGAACGCAGAAGTAACGCGCACTCGGGAAACCACGTCGTCCGGATACATAGATTCATGCTTGAGTCGATGAAACTGCAGGTATACTAGGAGGCAGTTTCCAAGTACATGTCGATCTTGAAATCTCTCACCCGGGCCGAAATATTTACAAAGTGATCTCATTTTTGTTACCTAGGCGGGACTCATTGGCAATTCTCATGATCAAAAATACATGAAAATTTACAGTTTGCGTGTAATCCATTCGACGTGTCCAAGGTGCGCACCTTATCTTATTGACTTTTGAAAATAACGTCAAGATAGCTTCTCTTCTTTAGGCCCGTTCTACATAGGATGCGCTCATCGTGTGAGCGTACGCGCATACGCTTGCGCTTGAAGCATTTGATGCAGAAAATTTCATGAAGCAGCCGAGTTTCAGTCCTTTTTACTCAGAATTTTCACAAGTGAAGAGTTGGTTGATGATTGGTGAGCCCCAAGTGACATTATCGAACGGAAAAAGTCCCGTTTCTTCATGTTTCACCATAAACAAATACAGAAAAACATCAGCGGTGCAACGCGAGCCTCCTCGGGAGAAAATACAGGTTGAGCAACGTTTCCACGATTCAGTATCCGGATTGGTGACCGCTCATCTTGCTCTCGCCAAGTTTCTGATCCCAAACAAGGTTTCAGTCTCCGTAAGCTAAGACGGGTGGTCACCAATCCGGATACCAAATCGCGAAAGCGTTGCTCAACCTGGATTTTCTCCCGAAAAGGCTCGCGCGGCCACCGCTGATCTTTTTCTCTATTTGTTAAAGCGAAAAGATGAACGAATTAAAATTTTTGGCTTGATAATGTCACTTGGGGCCCAACAATCATCAATAACTCTTCACTTGTCAAAATTCCAAGTAAAATACGACTGCTAAGGCTGCTCCATGATATTCTCTGCATCAAATGCTCCAAGCGCAAGCGTATGCGCGTACGCTCACGCGGTGAGCGCATCCTATGTAGAATGGCCCATATTTTCTAAAATTCATTTGGGTGCATGTTTCACCTGGATGTCTTATTACTCAGCAGCCGAGAAGTGATTATTTTTTGAACGTGAAATTACAAAAACTGTGACCTAAAGCGTGTGAATTTAGAGAAATTTTCATTTTTCATCCGGCACTAATGTACAACTCGAGTGCGCATGAAAAATTGGTTATTACTCACTCATTGTATTTTGGCAATTCTTACTTTGGCTCATCATTTACCTTCAAAAGCAATGAAGAAAAATGAAAGGTACATTCTCGATAAAAGTTCTTCTGTATAATGAGCAAACCATACATTTTGTATCCTCTGGATAATACCTCGTTACAGTGGGTCGTACAGGAGTCTGCTCGGGAGTCTGGCACCAGGACCTATTACGTATATGCTGAGTCCTATCCATCTGTGTTTTACATTTCACTCTTTTCAGGGATCTACCATCTCCTCTTGAGTCCTACCTAATCATTCGATATCGCACAAGTCTTTTTCATTGATGAAAATTCCAGACTATACATGAATATTAAAAGTTTGAAAAAAAATCTTAGAACGATGCTTTACATGACCGGCCCTGAAAGTAATAATCGTGGATGTTTTGAGAAACTGTGCGAGGGTTACGCCTGACTGACACCTTCACAGAAGTAAATCAACTCAAATAAATAAAATATTTATACATTCTTACATGGGCTGAATTTTAGGGGCTGCGCTAGAGGTGCCATGGCGATCCAAATCATCAGACATAATCATTCTCATAAGTTGAGCTCTGGTTGCAGTTTTAAATGATCTTCAAAATTCTGATGGATCCGTGTTACCATGCATACCAGAATGATTTTCCAACCGCCAGCAGTGCCCAACCTCATTCTTCTTACTACTTGATCCCTTCCAATATAAGAGCATTCGATCTCCTACGTGGTATGAATCAGTGCCCAAATACCAACACAGCACCGAGAGCCCTCGGTATTAATGGCAGCACGCCTTTTTCGCGCGCCTCTGGTCTCCCTCTTTTATCGGCTTCCAAGGCATGGATGTTATCCGTAGAACGCCGGGAGCCAAAAATAAACGGCGTACGAAAGGCAGGAGCAGGCTTTTCAACTTCCTTTCTCGACCAGAAATACATTTCCTCTCGTCGAACCGAGCCGGATTCCATCCTTATTCAGTCTCGCTTCGGTCACTGTCCAAGAGCTTGCCAAGTGCCCGAGAACTTCCACAGTGGCAAATGTAATACAACGCGATAATATTGAGCAAATAATTTATGATAATCAGTAGTGTGCGATCTGCGCTAGGTCCCAAGACTACGAGATTGTAGAACAAGTGCTGCAAGGTATTTGGAAATATCCTGGAAGAAGAGATCGATCTTATTGCGCTCTACATTCATAACCAGCTCGAGGATTGAGAATGAGTATGTCATCTGCGATTTACCAACCACCCTTTGAAAATAAGCCTTGAAATTTTTGTGCAAGGTATATTCCAAACGTCTGTCCAGTAAGCACGTGACCAACATGTTTCAAATCGAATAACTTTTTCGCCCCGCGTCCTTTTTTAAACGCTTTTATTGCACTCGGCCGAGCGCCAGTTCGTCAGTTTTTGTCATCTAGTGAACACCTTCGACATTCTTTATGTATTCGTTCGTCGGTGTACTTGTCTATGAGGTATTTTCCAAATCAGTGTGTGTAATCTGGGGAAAATACTTCATTGCCCAATTGAGTGTCGAGTGTCTGTGTAGCGATCCGTATGTTAATTAGTTCATTTCGTTTCTCTTGTTTGCGTGTCCTAGTAATAAACATCGTTAATCAAATCAGTCGCACACGCGTTTCGTGTTTCGTGGAATCGTTCATGAATATGTGTGCGTGTATTATGGAGGGTATATATATATATAGCCGTAAGCGAGAGACATATGTCTGCCAAAGTGTCTGCTGCATTGAATTCTCAATACAGTTTCCGAAATCTGAGTGACTCGCGACATAGTCGCGCCATATTTGTAGGGCTTATGCGAGCTGCCCAGCACACGCGTCTTCGCTATATTAGTTTCTTATATGGATCGTTTGTCGTGTATAGTGCAATTTTTTCAAGCGATTTTCACTGCTCAACTAAATTCTATCTCTCTCACACTCTGCCGAATTCTCCCGCAAATTCTACAACGTTTCTTCGCGCAGTGAATAAAAGTGTTTCTTAAAAATTCTTTCTTAACCTTTACTTATTTTGACACAATAATCTCCAACGACGGCATCAGATTGTGAACCTTTTCTATTTCCTGGTCCAATCCTAAATCCGCTCGCTTTGGTCATACCTCATTCCGGGACGCCGATGTGGCGTGATTCCATTGACACAATAATCTCCAACGACGGCATCAGATTGTGAACCTTTTCTATTTCCTGGTCCAATCCTAAATCCGCTCGCTTTGGTCATACCTCATTCCGGGACGCCGATGTGGCGTGATTCCATCGCCATTTGAAAAATGCCCCAAATTTCTGTGGACCCTATAAGTGATTATCAACTTATCCGAAACTGGTTGACGACAAAAATCAGGCTGCTCACAAGTATAAACAGTTGGGCCGAGTGAAGTTCGCACGAACGGTGCGATTTCTTTTTTTCGATCCAGCAAGCATACATCGGTGGCAATCGGCCGAATGAGAACGAGCCACGGCTATGCAATTAGTCCGTTTGTCGCTGCAACGGGATCTCGCTAACGAAGCCTCCTGTCACCTCGCTCATCGTCTAGCGACGCTCTATTATCTCGTGAGTTGAGTGAGCTGGTATAGCTATAGACTCACTCGCCACTGTCCTCATACCTATGGATCAGCCTCCTCATCTCCATCAGCTCCTTCCACTGGATTTGTTGGTCATTGGCCCGAGGTTGCACGTCTGGCGTAGGTGACGATCCTGGCGACACGAGCACAATGATTCACGCTAACAGCACTCACAAGGCAAGTCATTCGGGAGCTGATGGATTGGGCTGAAACTTTTGATATCATCTTCTTTTAGCACCAAGAGATAATGTATCCAATGCTACAGAATCTGACACTTGAGCGTTTTAAGGCTATACAGCTACATTATCTATAGATATAAAAAATGGCATACATAGATATATAGTGAAGCACAGGCCACTCATTTTGTAAGTTTAATATTTGAATGTTCCAAATATTTCGTTCGTCCTAACAGTGAGATTGAGATGAATGAATGTCGAGAAAAATTCTCTCTGATGCAAGTACTTGGCGTCAACAGATACTTTTCGAAGGTGCGGGGGTGTACCATACTTTGCTGGACAATTGTCCTTTTTTTTTTTTACCAACAATGCGCTATCAATTTATGCACCATCAAGGTAGTACTGTCGTAACCTCACTTTTTGAAATGTTCGAGGTGTTTGGACCTTCATCGATTTAGCCTAAAGTCCGTCACGTGCTTTTAATTAGTCTGATCCTACTCTACTCAAAATTTCAAGGGTCTATGATTTGTATAACCGGGAAAAAATGCCACAAACATGGTCATTCTTGTCTTGTTAGTGACATATTTGTGACTTCACGACGAATTCAGGTGAACATTGCCTCGCAGCTGAGCCCCAAGCTAACCAGGCTCTGTGTAAAAACGTCTGAGTCTATTTCCTCTCATCACCAATCAGAATATGGAAGCTTATCAAAATCCATCAGGTCAAACACGATGAATCGAAAAAAGTCTTTTCCCCTATAAGAGCGCATACTAAAATCACAAAAGTTGGGATCTCAGAAGTTTTTCCACAAGCAACCCAGGCCTCTGAAATTTCATTTGAGTGATCTGTGTGCCAAATACTCTATGTGTATGATCTCATGAAAATCCATCAGGTCAATCGATTCACGACAGTACTACCTAAAGTACTGCTCACATCATTACATAGAGGTGAAAATAAAATTTTCTATTAAATTTGATCGGGTTCGATCTTGGCTCGAGACTTCAGCCTCAATGGTATGGTAAATCAAGTCTCTATCTGGTATTGATGCTTTCATGGATGATGGATCTCACTGCACTATTTTTTTCATAAAATATGCCTTAATATTTCGAGATTAACTGGCATCAATGATCTACGAAATTGAAAGGACTGTCTCGGCCATCAAGCTCGCATATTGTCAAATGACACACAGATATAATCGCCAAAGATGAGCGTTGATTGAGACTAAACAACAGCGCACTGAGCGGGCATTGGCCTCAGAGATCTTCTCGATCATTGTTCTATCAGCCGACTCACCACATCTCATCAAGCCAATACCACCTCTCAATCATATTAATAATTCTTGACAATCTAGGAACTTCCGCAATCGATTTTGTATATATTATTGATCTTTGAAAAGAACGATGCTGTGGAGAAATGAAACTGACTTCCAATCCCGGCATTTTTGACCGTTTAGGATATATTTAGAAATTTACGAGCGACGGATATGTTTTTCTTGAAGAACTTTATCGTCAGTCTGGAGCAATAACTAGAAGTGAATTCTAACGCGTGACTCTGGCAATTTTGAGCCAGAAAATCGATTTTCAGACAATTTCTACGATGACAATCTCCATCAAGCTATTCTGAAAAAGTATTAAGACAGCTGCTATTTCTACCATTTTCCCGTGAACGGGTCATTTTATTTACTCATCCATAAATCTCACCGTTCAATTTCAAAGTTCGAGGGTTATAGCCATTCTGTTACTCTAGTATCCCTATGATTCAAGAGATATTTTCACTTCCAAGGCATTTGATTGTTTATACACTTACGCTCATTGTAGAACACTAGATAATCAAAAGTTAGATGGCTTGTATTTTCACCAATCTCGGCTGAACTGGAACAGCGGTGGAACAATTCTCCAATGACACCAGCTAACTAGCTGGCATTGATCTTGCATTAATAACCAAAACATAAAAAAAATTCTTGTGAGAAGGTTAAAAAGAGCGCTGCGTTAATTTGTGGATTGATTTGATAATATGGAAATCTCGAATGGCGAGTGTTCAGTTCGTAGCTATCCATCGGATTCTTCATTATTCTGGAACATAAAATTAAGAACGATTTCTGATGAGTCGAAGGTTGAAAAAGAGTGCGAACGTGGCTTCCATTCAAAGTACGAAAGTCATGGTTTTCAAAATGAAACAATTTCCAAGACCGCCAAAGTCGTACCCTAATCTACAGTTGAGTACATCTCGATTTGGAAACGTCGGCACAAACGAGTCGTCGAATTAAAAAACAATTCAAATTAACAGCGGTAGATTCCGGTCCATTTTGTTCAAGCATGTGATATATCTGTTAACTTGATATGAACCTCCTTTCAATCCTCGTTTATTAGTAGTGAATAAATCTAATTATATGACTAGCGTTATTGCCTACCTCGGTAACGCTCGTCCGGCTTGGAAGTGTCTCTGATATGGTATGAGCCCCTGAAATGCTTCTGTAATTCAACAATGTAACGTTGAGATTTCATAATACAGTGGATTCGGAAAAAAATAATTTCCTTGATGTAACCTAGTAACTGTGATTGAGAACTATTGAGTTGGTGTAATGTTGCGCATAGTGAGGTTCCTGAATCTCCAGTAAGAATCTGGAAATTTCGCTTAATTAATTTAATTTGTTGGAAGGATATTGCGAAATCTACGATTATTCGCCTTATGAGTCCTATCCCACTTATGATTTGTACCTAGATGAAAAACTAATCACGAAGGATATTTCTCTCTTCAGCAATGAATAACATGCATACCCTTATTGCCCATCTCGTTTGACTCAATCGATACACTAATTTCGAAATAGTTATTCACATCCGATGATGCAATTTATACTGGAATAGACAACTATTCGAAACTAATAGACGGTGGAAACTTGAGCGATTTCCACTGAAATTTTAGTGGAAGTTCCACTGAAACTCTAGAAATTTCCACGGGAATTTCAGTGAAAGTTTCACTGAAACTTTAACGATTCTCAACGATTTTCAACGATTTTCAACGATTTTCATTGAAATCTCAGTAGAACTTTCACTAAAATCCAAGCGATTTTCACTGAAATATTAGTGAAATTTCCACTGGGATTTTAGTGAAATTTTCACTGAAATTTCAGTGAAATTCTCACCGATTTTTTTAGTGAAATTTCCACTGAAATTCAGTGAAACGTATCACTCGAACTTTAGTGATTTCCACTCCATCTATCCACCAACCAACCCACCTGACCACTCATCCCCCAACCCACCCACCCATGATCCAACCATGACCCATACCGCCACCCATCGCCCTTCACCCCCTGCCGATAGGCAACCCGAGACGCGAGATGCTGACGGACAAATTTTGACTGGGCTCTTAATTATTCTAATTCTCAAGGTTCTTGGAAACTCCGTGATATACTTACCCATTCTTCTCTGATATTTGATGATACAAATGAATTATTTAGGTATCAATTATCTTCGGATAAATTATCAACAGAAAATGGTGAGTGAATTAATAAAATTCAGAGCAAGCTGGTGCTCGTGATACGCGCGAGATGCGTCGAGCTGTAAGATTGAAACATTGTCGGACAAAAATATGCGGCTGTCCCCATCCAATTAGAAACGAGCATCGAAATCGCGGGCAGGCGAGCAAACCCGATCCGAGCTCGATGCTCATAAATTTTCGCAAACAAGAGTCCAACCGAGCGACGGAAGATGCTGCACCGCGCGCAGAAGACACCGCTATGTGCTCTTCCAGCGATGGGGCTATATATCCCGTTCCCGACGAAAAACGAGTCAGGCGAGCGCGGGACGAACATGCATTTGGCCCTGTTCAAAAAACTTGTCACCCGGTCCTGGTTCCCGCCGATTTCTCGCGCGCGCCCACGGGGTGCATCCCGCGCTCGAGATTGGGATTGATCCCTCGCGGGGCATGCACCTTACGCAACCGAAGAGGCCGCTATTATCATTGGGATCCCGGGATGCATTTTTCAGAGAGCGCGAGACGGGCGGGGAAAAAACAACAACGCAGTCAGTAAGAAGAGGGACGATATGAACTGATGGGTTTTCGCTCTTTTTTCCGTTACAGCAGAGGACGACGACCCAGGGGTGGCGGCAGCGGACCGCTCGCGGAGCCCAATCTCCACCGAGTGCATCGCCACGCAGGATAAGAAACACGACAAAAGTGAGTGCGAATAACTTATGTACTTTTGTGCGCTTGTACACCGTCTGCCCATTTCTCATCGATCCCCCCTCATTTCATTCCGCTCGCTTCTGAATTCGTTCATATGTTCTTCGCTTCCTCGCTCCCGTAATCTGGCGAACGCTCGGGCGAACGAGGAAGCGCGCAGTTATCTCACCCGTCATTGAGGCCAGTGTATAGAGCGCTCTGATACCCTCTGTTCAACTCGGGCTCTGCCTCATTCTCTCGATCAATCTGTTACATCCGTAACCTGTACTCATCAGTCGTCATACATAGACACACTTTCAAATTCATGAGAGCGAGATATAATTGATCAATACCAAAACGAACAAGACGATAACGGCTTTTTGGTTTGAATTTGAACAACGAAATAATTTTTGCTCGATTTTTAGTAAATTTTTACAGATCATCGAGTCAAAATTCGAGATATGCATCTAGGTTGTTTATGAAAGTATTCAACTTCCGAATAACGCCTGCAACATTTTGATGATAGGCTAATCGAGTTTTGATACACCTACACAAGTTTTCCGAAGGTATGATAGTCAATACGAGAAAAGAGACTGTCGGAGAAGGGACGAAGAGAGTAAACCATTGAGACTCAAAGATACAAGTTATTCAAACGAGGGCTACTTTTTGTGCTTTCACCTGGATGAGTTCAGTCTCGAGCACTATTATCGCTTCATTTGGGAACTTCAACGCTGTCTGCCCTGTTGGCATCGCCACCGTTGTCTTCGCCATGCCTCGCAAAAAATTGGCGGGAGTGAGCGACTGAGTTTAGAGTCTACATATGACTTGAATCGAATATCCCTTGCTTACACACCCTTGCTACTATTGTGTTGAACCGCCAACATCGACATAAAATAGTGAGAATGGTGTTCAAGCGCGAGAAAAAGTGCGCTGCACCACCTCAACTCTATTCAATGATTGATTGGCGACTCGAAGTAAATGGAGAGCGTTCAGCGCTGATGAGCCATTCAATCAACTGGTGAATGGGCAGCGAATCGTATTGATGGATCATCATCTCGGAGCTGTGTCATATCCGATACAGATAGGTATGTAACACCGAATGAAGAATTTTGGACGGTGGCTTTTATAAGGTCACTACAATCGATTATTTCACGTTACGCTACTCTCAGTCCAAATCATAATGTTCTCTAAATTTGATATATTCCCGAGGGCATCGCAGCGGATCGTATAATGCTGATTACTATCCGTTGAAAACTGACAAAGATAAATCAGGATGTCGACGATAACCAAAATTCTTTTACATTTTTTCAACCTAGATTATGAACAGTCAAAATTACCTCTGTCAAATGAACGTTTTATCTAAAAATGCAGCGTAGATCCTGGAATGCAACAAATATATGATATTTTAATCAGGAGTTCATACAGGGAATGCTCAATTTTCTCGCTGTATCTTCAGGCAGGAAGTTAACATGGCAGAGCTACTCCCGAATTTTTCATTTTTAGGCGCCTCTTTGAAAAAAACACATGAAACATGGCAATGTTTGGGATTATTTTTTCATAATTCCTATTGAGTTCTATGTAACACGATACAAACTTTCAAGAGATTTTCGAGATGCTCGCGGGGCTAATTCCGATTTCATGAGAGCTTTTGTAGTCTTTCTCCAGGGCATCGGGGATTTTTGTACTATCACACGAGATAATGCAACGCAGCTTGCACCGTTAGGAAAATCTTGAATAACAACTCATCGAAAACAATCTTGCAAATTTACAACTAAGCACGCGATGTTTTGATTTTTCATACTCTAACCAGTCATAAGACAGCGATTTCTGCGCATCCGCGTAGTTTCACAAATTTGAAGATAGTTTCAATCGAAAGATGAGAAAATTTTCTTTCAAGTAAATACTCGCAGAGTTTGATTCTCTAGAGTATACTGGAGAAAATCGCTATCTTGTACAATATTACCAAAGATACATGACTCTTTAAAACAGATCTTTGAAGTAAAATTATAGAGATATAAGAAATTTGCAGCCAAAATGTTAGAGTATCAAATGATGAGGAATATCAAAATGGATTGTCAAAATTGCGCATAGGCTTCCTCGTGGAAGACACGAAACTCATCCTACTAGATTCACTATTCTCAGTAGAAAAAGCCAGGCATTGGTCAGACACTGCGGCCATGAATACAACATAGAATTAGGCTACGCAATCAATCTTCTTACATATCTGGAGCTCAACTACATTGTATTGTCTATCAGATGCTCATCTCATGATCGAGTATCTTGATACGGAAGCCGTCCGAAGTAATCAATCATTTTATAAGATCGCTAGTCATGTTTTGTGTTATTGCGTTGAAATTGTAGAAAAAAACCAAGGAGACTTTTAGAATCTCAGATTGTGTGTGTGAATTAGCAGATCAGTCATTGATTTCTCAACTTATTGACAGGAGTAACATACTTGAGCGCAAAATTAGCAGGCTGCAATACAATTTAAGGTGGTGGTGGAGAACATTGGACGTTTTCAGCTTCAAGTCAATGTCACCTTAAGACACCAATAATTTGCACAAAAAATCGGACTCATCGAACTCGAGGACGCTGTTTATTCTCCGTTAAAATTAGGGAGGTAACGGCTCTGAAGACCATCAGAATATTCTACTCGTATTGAAAACATCAGCTCTTACCTCAATTCATGCAGCTTTCGATAGTTTGATTCGACCAACAGTCATTCTCGACTCACCGTAGCTTTTAGTATCGGTCTCGCGATTCCAGGCGGCGGGGGGTTCGAGCTGGTGTCTAAAGTATCTGCGACGACAATGGACCCCTGTATTACCGCATCGGGAGACAGCATCATCCGCGTTTCCGCATTCTAACGTATCTTGTTACTGCATGCCGTCTCTCGAGACTATCAGAGCTGTTCAACCCGGATGCCATGGCTTCCGCTGCAGTTGTATATAGGCATGGCGACTACTTGATGCTCACCCCGTGGATCGCGGCATGTGCTTGACCTCCGAGAGTCTTCATGCCCGAACATCGTGTGCTAACCTACGATACGAGACTCACGTCTTTCTCAGCCAGTAATGCTGACCACCGCAGCTGTCCCACGTCCCGTGCCGATGCCTGGCGTTGCAAAAATAATAGATGTTGCAATAAATGCTCGAGCATCAGCTTGAGCTAGGGCTGGAAGCGTAAAAAATTCTGCTTCGGCTCAAGATGAGCATAGATTACATTGAGATATTTTTACGCCGGGTATCGACAACTTCGGTTCAAGTTCTCATTCCCAACATAAAAGTCTGAAATAGTTCGAAGCCTACCCCATATTATTTGATAATCGCGCAGGTGTCGCAGAAAGTTTGATGAGTATGGTCTCGGTCTTATACATTCATTAATATCCCGAATGAAATCTAGACATCACTCAGAGGCGAGAGTCCATGACAAGTTTTTCTGCCGTTGTCCCGACCTGATTGATCACTGTTCTAATGAATGACTTCGACTCAATCCTTGCAAACCACTGTTGGTGCGCGGAAAAAAGTCCCGATTCAGAGAGTTTCATGTGAATTTAATTACGGTCATTCGATTCCGAAATATTATTTCATATCATGAAAACTAAATATGGAGAGGCGAAATGCCCGTCAATTGGATTTTCAAGCTCTCCTGTGGCTTGCTGATCAGGGCAATTCCATATGAACGGTTCTTTTGCCGATGTAACGATTCATTCTGTGCACACAAGCTGAATTCACCGTTGAGATTATACACGAATTCGGGCAATCACAAATGTGCAAGGTGGAACCAATAAATTAACGAGGCTTGCTGAGACGCACCTGTAGTCTTGGACGCCCAAAATTCGTGCTTGTTCGAATAAATAAAATTACCAAGAAGGAAGTGGTTAATCGTGTCTCCAACATTCTGTGGCAAGATGGAAGGTACCTGTCTTGAGGCTTCATTAAATTGCTCTCAATTCCACATTTCCTCTCCAGGTTACTGGGTAAAATTGAAGGATTCTCAATTTTTGCGGAATACCCAGTACAACATAACATCAGTTATTATGAATATTCGATGTGTAATTTTATGAGTACTTAATATTCGTGCACAACGAGCTTTCCTTTACTGGCTCTTCTACAACTCAAGCTGACGTTTCGCCGATCTCTATATCGGCATCATCAGGGCTGTCACGTCGGCTTGAAATGTAAAAGAACCAATAAAGGGTAGCTTGTTGTGCCCGAATATTAAGTACTCATAAAATTATCCATCCGCACGAGCGAATATCACACCACAGAACTAAATTTTCGATGTGATTATGTGATTGTCAATATCACAATATACACAGAACTAGTCACAGTAAGAGAAACACGAAAAAATTTGCTCACATATCTGTTGAATTCCTTTCTCCGAGCTGCGAAATTTTTCCATGCAACTTTGAGGACTTCCAAATATGGTTGACTAGGTATTCACCGCACGCAAGCGCGCGGATTTCTTTCGGTTTATCGGCTATTTTCTGAGCAGAAGAGTATTTTTAGGAGTTACACCGATCCACAGTCACCTTCCTCTACATAAATACCACTGCCAATTTCTCGATTTTAGAATCCATTTATATGAAATATAGTTTTTCCTGGAACACAGACGAGATTCTCAATTCTCGAACCATGGCAAATAATTTACAATTATTATAACTCTCAGGAATTAGCATGTCATGATATCAAATCAAAGCTCATCTGAATTACTACATACTCCTACCAAATCTACACAGATGAGTTTCATCTCTCATTTCTACATGATGAACATTGGAAAGTATGGATTTTCCATTGGATTGAAAAACCCTTACATTCAATAGTCAACCTCAACAGACTTCATCAACTCTCCATTCAGATTCCTTCCTATAGCTTTTATTTTTGATGAGAGCTGATGAATCAATTTTTGGATTGAACTTATCTTACATCGTTTGAGAATGTAAGCTCAAAACATTTCAACAGTTTTTGCGGAGCAGCCCATATATCTATCACAAATGATGTGGGGGGGGGGGGCAGCTCGTAATAAGAGTACTTAAAATGATAAAATCGTCCATCAACTACTAATTCGAACCATTATCGAATGATCCTGAAAACAGGCAACCAGACATACTTGTGTGGTGTACGTCCGCGCGGTCGCGACCTGTGATACCAACACACATGGAGGCTATAGTATAACCTTTTTATAAATCGGCATTGGAGGACTAATTTTATTTCTCTATCGATCTCGAGTTTGAGATCGATTAATTGAGAAATTGACGATCGGGTTTGATCGTGGAGGCGTTAAATTAATGAAAAAATTGCATATGACAGACATCGAGAGAAAAAAGTCGCCTGGACCCAGATTTGAACTGGGGGCCAGGTGACCGAAGGTTGAATGAAATTCGAATGATCAAAAGGGTAGGAAATGAGCCGAAGAACGAATTTGACCTCTGAATTCAACAGTTTTGGCGTAATCGCCCATACATCGAATAATTGTATGAAATCTTAGCAAATTCCAGATCCCTAGAAGAGTCACTCAAGTTTGGCGCGAAAGCGTTCAGAATGGCATACTCATGTGTTTCACCCTCGCTTGAGTAGCTACACGTGTTTTTAGTTTCTGAGAACATGCAACTTGGTCCTAGAAGGACTTTAACGAATAATTAGGCGTTTTAGTTTGGTGATTCACTCACGCGGTTATGATCCCCGTGAAGCGAGCGCGCAATAAAAGCTCCAAGCGCAGCGCTGAAGAAATTCCAGACCACTTGTCTGTCGTTGTCTTGAACGTGAAGGTATACGCAACCACCTATAACTATAAAGCATTCGTGGTATTTATGGGGACATTCTGAGCAAGCACGAGGATCTCGAGAACGCGTGTCGGCCCTGTACAACAGCCCGCGGTTAGCTGCAGCTGAACGGAACACGCGGGTTCATCTCTCTAAGCTTTTTCTCGTGACATAATATTACCGCGTCCGCGACGCGCTGCTGTTGCTCATGGCATCAGACCTGAAGCTCTCTGTCAGAATCTCAACCGAGCCACCAGCGATGCGCACCATTTCCACGGAGTCGCTAAGCTTCTAAGCAAGCTTCTCGGGTGAACTCGTTTATTATCGTAAATATAAAAACAACCAAACAATAAAGAAGAGTGTGCAAGATACTACCTTCTGCGGAGATTTTATTGCACATTTGAATGAAAATTCCATCAAAAGAGATGCGCAATTGAGCTCGTAAAAGGGATCAAACTGATTGATCCTTTCCTGAAGATTCATCACAACTCGAGTGTGGAAACAGTCCCACATCATAAGTAAATCCCGTAAATTTTGGACAATCGGTCATGCCCATTAACCAGACTCTTGCTGCTGGCGTTATTCTTGTTATAGATCCATCAATGCACAAAAAATTCGTCACGAATCAGTCACCACATTTGGGGATAGCTTAGGAATGTAAACGTAATTCGAGGTGTCCCCCGACTGTAGCGTACCTAGCGGATCATGTGTCGAAGCTCTTATACCCCTAATGCATAAGTATACCTATATCGATGATGATGCTATATATACTAGGGGTATAAGAGCTTCGCAAATCGACCACTCGTACCACTTTTATACGTGGAAGTTGGCGCTGGAGTCGACGGACATCTCGAATCCCGAATAAGGGAGAGCAAAGTGCAATTTGAATGAAACAAAACGGACGCCGCGAGACGCGCTGCAATTCCGGGAATCCACCAATAGGTCGTGCTTATAATTGGGCCTTCGGAAACAGAATTTATCATTAAAGCTCTCGAGTGGCAGAAACGGGAGGATTTTGAATTGGCGCGGTGAGCAGCACTATATATTTTCTGCGCTGTATTTCACATAAGCGCAACCGCCAAGGCATTGCGCGTTTGTAATGTCCCAAAGGAGAGGAAGGGAGATGAGACTGGAGCTCGAGATAGCGACTTAAAAGGATCAGCGGCAGCCAGAAATGTCGCTTTTCAACGTTATCCTTTCTTTTTGTGCATTTCGCTGCATGCTGCGTACGAGCTCTTCGAACCGTTCGGCCTTCCGCCACCATATCACTTCACCGCGTGCATTCCCTTGTGGAAACCTATATCGAGCTCAATGGTCGAAGTAAGACTGCAACATTTAACACTAGTATGAAATAATGTGGCTGTAAATTATTTCAATAAGTTCCAAATAAAAAGTGCGTCATGCAGCGATCAAAGATGGTCCAGCTTTGGCGTTTAGTGTGTTGTATAATGAGCACCAAAACGGACATCAGTCTACTATTAGGCCATCAAAAATTCCAAACTTGCAAATGCATCAGTTAGAAACAACAGTTGAAATTGATTCTGGCTACGCCTTCAACTACAGCCATCGTTCTCAATAACCAAGAATGTGGATTGAAAATGAAATGAGAAATCACTCAAATTTCGGAAATGGTAAAATATTGATGCTCGTCATTAAAATCGGTCCCGATCGTGATAAATCAACTGAAACATCGTGAGCAATTTACAACTTATGTACCTTCCGTATGCAGTCTTGCCAGGAGAACAATTAAATCTTACGAGTATCTTGCAATTTTTCCGAGTTTTGTCTCAAGAGTTTGGCCTCACAAATATAAGAATCACATTGATGAATAGCCAATGAATTTTACTAGATGAATCATTACATAAAACTACTTCACAAGTCAATATCTGTTACCAGTATACGTATGATGAAAGGATCGACCCCTAGACTGTCAACGATACGTCTGTAGATAAAGTCGAGACATTATTCTTGCAAAGGACATTCCCGTCACAAAACAAAAGATACTCTCGTTACGATTTGGAATGTATGCAATCTCAGAGTAATAAAATACGTTGCTGCAAGCTGCTCTCGTGACAAAAGCGAGTTATTTAATTCAGGGCGATCGGCTCGTGGGCAAACCTCGTGTCAGTGTCGATATTCAGGCGTGGGCCACACAACTTCGCAAAATCTGAGCTTCCCACGCAATTTCACTTCTACGTAGTTTCCATTGTTTGCTGTTTACGCTCTGTCCCTTGCTACACCCTCACTTGCCTTGCTCGATGCAAACAGGGATTCGTCGATCTATTAAACCAAGCCCTGATATAATTCTGATCGATGCTCCACATAATCAATCATCGGGTGGACGAGTATTGTTCAAGTGACATTTTTTAAAAATTCTCGCGGAAGGCCCTTTGTGCCATTCAAGAATTCTTTGTTGTAGAAACCCCCTCACATGGGGCCACGTGACTTGAAAATAAAATAGATAACGATAGATGATACTTTTAGTTGCCATCCTTGCCATACTCTCTAAACCCGTTGAAGTGCAATTTGACTCAAAGCTATGAGTTTGTTTCGTGCGCACCGCATTGGAGTGAATCATCACTCCATGCTGGAGTCAAATTTCACTCAAACTTGGGTCAATTATCACTCTTAGGATTGAGTCAAATAACTCAAAACCAAACTTTCTAACATTCTAGATATTGCAATAAAAAATTATTTCACGGCGTGCACACATATTTCACACGATTTCCTGGTAATTCTAATTATTAATATTCTATGGAAAATGTATTCAACGTGAATTTTGGCTATTAAGTTTGACTCGCTGGGGTTTAGAACCCGTGGACCAAACGTAACTTTGTCATTTTATAGTTAAAAAAGCCTAAGTACGGTTGTGAACGGTCGATACGAGTTTTTAAATATACCCGAGAGGTGTTTCGAAAGGAAACTCGGAATAGAGCAGCATCACTCAACAATTGAAAAGTTTTCCACTTTCTTCATGAGTAGTCCCGCAAATCATTCCGGGATTATACCCTAACCTATAAAAATCCATTTCACTCAATGTGAGGAGTCAATTTTCACTCATCTTGGAGTGGAAATAGACTCAAGCTTGGAGTGAACGTATAATTTCTGTGATTTCACTTCATATGAGTAAAATTTTCACTCTAATATGAGTCATTCTTGGTTATTTTGAGGACCACTCCAAGCTTTGAGTCGGAATTTCACTCCAACAATTTTAGAGAGTACCTAAACAATTCTCGGACATTTGTCCAAATCGAAAATTTAAAGAAGAGAAGTTTTCTAACGACATTTTTCCTGGATTTGAAGTTTCTGATCCAATCTTCTTAATCCATTGTTCCTAATGGTTCCAATTTATGAAATTTCAAGAAGAATTTCATCGAAAATTTGCTATTTTCATAATGTAACTGGATGAGCCTACAATTTTGAGTATTTCAAAATTCAATTCCGATCCCTCTAGCTGTCATATTCACTGACAATACTGCGGATCCTGGATGTAAGTTTATCCATTTCTTTTTCGGTGCCACTTCGACTCGTCGATCAGGTGCTAGCTCAGCAGCAACCGTCTCGTATCCGCTTCGCTCGTTCTGGAACTTGCTCAATATCGAGTAGACATCTGGGTGATTTTTTCCAACTACAATGTGGAATCTGTTGTGCCATCCTTCGCTACAATTATTCGTCTATGCAAGCGATCGATTGTTGCTTGGTAATGGTTATCAGCCACTAGATCGAACGTTGGTTTGACATCTTGAGTGGGAACGAAAGCGAAGGCTAGAAGCATATGCGTTCTGTCTCGTATACTGCGATCCAAAGGGTTGTTATACTGTTCTTGAAGTCCCAAACCGCATACGCGATGGCACACTGATTGGCCAAGATGAAAAAAGCACGCTGACCTGGAGACGTTTGAGAAAGTCGCTGAGCAAGCATTTATGATCGCTAATTTAGGATTCGCCATGAACTTCCTCGGCACACGATTTAGGATTCGAAAACGGTGAGCAGTATCAATGATTCCACGAAGAAGGAGTCCGTATTGCTCTGTACTCTTAGGAGATAGTAATGCATGAACGTGCAGGAACCTACATCTGAGCTAGTTTCTCGAGGCATAATCCGGTTCTTCCTAGCAGTACCTAGTATACGGTGAAAATTTGTGAGAATATCTTAGGACAAACCTAGAATGCATTGTACGATTCAAACAACAGGGTGAAGGGAGAATTATCTTTGAAACGTGGCTCCGTAAACCTCTAACCCTGAAAGTTACATCAAAAGACCAAGTTTTACTCGCAGCGAGTAGCTCTGGACCTTTACGGGAAGCTAATGCAATGACTCGACTACCTTGGAGATCGTTATGCGTTTTGAAGTCATCAAGGAGAAAGAGTTCGCCCCTCAACGTCTCCTGAAGTCAATGGAGGAGTATGTCAAGGTCTGCAAAACTTCTAGGATTCACTGGTAAAATTTGCCTTTTCTTTCTTCTCATAGCTTCTTTCGGACTCTTTCGCTCTGGGTGATGGCTGAGGACTGCTTGATCAATGTCTGGAAGTTCGTGCCTGAGTATAGCTGAAGGAGTCAATTCGGGATGCCCTCGTGCCCTTATTTTCAAGCGTCGAACCACAATTGGAGCTTGCGCAGATTCTCGATTTGAAGGATGCTCATGGGGAGACTGATTTTGGTCTTTCACAATTTGTATTCCTCGGTCACCTCGAAACATTATAGTTCGTGCTCGGGATTCTTTTTGCAGGTATTTTTGATAAGCTCAGAAGCGTGATCATTCTTCGTCTAGTATTTTTAATAAAGCAATCCGTCAAGAAGAAGCTTGTTACCAATGATTTGAGGTTCTGTATTTACTGAAATGAATTTCGACTTGAATTTTACGAATAACTGTAATCTTGTTTGATTGTGATGAAGGTTATGAAAGCCGAATGCTTACCGAAACAGTGTATTGTTATATTGATTTTTGATGAAGTAAGCTTGGATACCGTTGTGGAGTTTGCAAAATACGAGAAGTTTACTCTCCTTGCAAGTCAGAAAATCTCAATTCAGATAACAGAAAGAGGTAAATGAGTAATTCAGAGTTATTCACCATTAAAACAATTTAATTAAAAGAACTCTCTTAGAAACAAGTGATAAAATCACATTCGACCAGGAAAATGTCTGTTGAGAATTATCCCTTTCAGGAAAATTGGATGAGAAAAATTCATTAGAAATGGTCGGTAAGGACATATAGTTTAGTTGGGTGATACCTAAGCTATTATACGAGGAGACTATAAATGTTCCAAGACGAGCAGTGTGGTACTTCTCGGGCGACTGCCCCTGAATTTCTAACAGGTGATAGCAATAATGATCATCTTTGGACGGCCCGATGCTACCCATCAGTAACGCCCACGTATCATTTTCGTTCGGAACTAAGATATTTCCGCTGTGAAAGAAAACTGAGCAAGTGCACCGAGTCTCGCCCCTCGCCTAAGAAGCACCACAATTGACTTTAGCTTCTTGTTGCCTCAATTCGGATGCAATGAGCTAAGTATCCCGGGATAAATGACAGACTGGAAACTTGGAATAAGTAGAGAGGCTGCTATGGATGCCACAATTCTAGCGACTAATGCCTCCCCCACGAGCGAAGATATTTCACACGGGTAATCCGTCGCTGGATCGCGTCCGCTACAACCCGACTAGAGGGCCCCGCACGAAGGGATTGAGTCAGAGGATAAAGAATAAGGTGGTTCGTGCAAGCTAGAGAAACCCCTGTCATAAACAAACGATCGCTCAGGGCTGATAACCCCGTACAGATAGAGCTCGTGGCAAAGAGCGCCATTTTTGCAGGGTGTATATAAGAACTTTGCCAGCCACGCGCGGTCCAAGGTCGACGCGGAAAATCCCCGGAGAGGATGTTGTTGAATAAAGGAGGTGGAGAGGACATCGTCCTCCTCCTATTCTGTGCCCATTTGGCTATCAGACGCGCGCATCGCAGCACTTCTATGAATAGACCTCGCGGTGCCCGTGATATAAAGGCTGCAGTGCAGCTTGCGCGCAAAATGCTCCAACGTGCGCGTGGGCTCGATTTCAGTTGAAACGGCCATTAGCAGCATCGATTGTGATACACCTGCTTGAGCCGACTCGAGCTTGAACATGTAAGAATATAAATTACTTCACGCTCCGTCCCAGAAATACTCCTCCTCTTCCCGGGATTACCGATTTCTTCTTGTTTGTCGTGTCAGGATTTAGTTACGGACCATTGAACTCCTTCTGCACAGGGTGGCCCATCTCAAACACAAATCCGAACAAATTGCAGGTGTCACACTCTAGATCTTTTCTCAAACTGGAAAATTTTTCTACCGTCAGGCGATGGTTCCCATAACCTCCTTGATTCCAACGATTGCATGCAAAGCCTGCCATGTATCCCCGTTACTGAATTATCGGAATGAAACTATGGCGATAGCGTGGCGAGCAATCGCATTCGAATTATCCTAACTTCGACGAGCGCGTTTATGTAAATCGATTATGCAGCGGTGCTCGCGCCGTTTACGCTATTGTGCCAATAATCGCTCGGGCCAATCGACAAAGAAATGTAACGTAGACAGAGACGAGGATATGCTCGGGCTGCTCCCGCGTATATTATCAAAACGTGCACTCGAGTATTTCGAGGCGCCATACCACTCGGCTATTCCTTGCTTCTCGCTTTGCGCGCTCGCAAGTTCTTGTTGGGCACGTGCGAAAAATATCAATGGATTTTTCACGGGAGCTCAATTGTTCACACATTGTTGATCCCCATCAAAATTACCCACAGTATACACTCTATTCGCTCGTTCGTTTTACTTTGTTTAAGCTGAAGCTGAAGTTGTTCGGTACAGTTGGCGCGCGGGAGGAGAACAAAAGCGAGACAAAAGCGTCTCCACAACTTTCTCGATTGAGCAATGACTGCTGCTGGTGCAGCAGAGCTCGCCACGGCCCGGTCGGGCCCAGTGCAAGAATCGGCTGATCGTAGATCTCGACCCGATACACGAACGCAACCACGGCGTCTGATGCTGTTTTTCTACGCTTTTTTCTTGCTCGCAGACGCCGCGAGCCACCCCTGCAGAAAATCGAATCTATACAGGAATATGCGCGCGTTCGCATTGTAAAGGCGCGATCCGATCGACAATTAGTGTCGGACAGCCAGCCGATTGTGTGCACTTGTCTTGTTATATGCCTTTGTTAACCTCCACGTCAAGCGGATTGCGAATCGGCCTATCCTATTCTATGAACGTTTTGTGCCCTGGTTATGCCTGTAATAGCTGCAGTTCCAACGTTTGACTGTTGTGCCGTGTAGTGTAGCTCACCCGTGAGAGTATTCTTGTCTCGCACTTCTTAACTGCCCCCGTGAGCGATAATGGAATGCATGATATGTAACCACCTGAAAGCTAAACGTGGGGTAAGCGAAACGTAATAATTCCCGCGGCAACCATCATGCTCGCATGTTGATATTTGCTTCCACTTTGGAGTCAAGAAAGCCCGAAACGGCTCTCCAATCTTTTCTACAACGTCAAAATTCCCTGGATCAAACCATGCGGGTTATTTACGTTCGATATTCGCTCCTCAACTATCGGTCGGTGTATTGAACGACAATCAGTGCTCCAGCGACTATGAGTGTACCTGAATAAGCTGAATCCAGGCAGAATTCCCGTTGAGATCATTCTGATCCAAAGCCTGCAAATGAAGCTTCTGCACCAGGCGATTCTTCGAAATTTCAGAGGTAACGATTGAGGTACCAGTGGTGTTGCACCTCCTCTTGAAGACCCGCGACTATAACCAAAAAAGTTTGAAAAGCAAAATATTGATACACTCCGAGAGAAATCAAATTTTTCACTTGGGGTCAATCTGACCCCAGTATGGCTAGTTATTCCATTCATGAATAGTGTCAAGTGAGAGTTCACGACGTACAATGTTGAACATTAAAAGTCAGGTAGGAGTGCCAAGGGGAGACCACGGGGTACGAGATCCCGATCTCCCACAAGAATTTTGCAGAGTTTGGTTCTACCTGGCAGATGAAGAATCCAGAGTAACTCCGTCAAATGGGTCTTCTGTCCAAAGATACAGCCACTCATATAGGCCCATGTTGCAAAAATTCAATACACAGATGTACTGGCAATGCTAACGTATTTGCTTGTAGCTCTGAACAGGAGGCCCATGTCACGAAGTCATTCCGGATTCTTCATATTCTGAGTAATGCCAAAATGTAAAAGAATCTTAAGGAAGACTGTCGATCTGAACCTCATAGTCCCCCCCTTCTGAGTTCACATTGTGGATGCAAAGGAACTCTTATCTTCACTTTTCGAAGAATGCCCGAAAGAGTCGTCAGAAGTATTTGGTCTCATGAAGAACATGATAGAGATGCCTAAAAAATTTGGTAGAAGGTCTTCTACTCAGTTGAAAGATTTAAATGGACTTGTTCACTCCGACTCCGAACAACTCAAATGAGAAATAAAGGTGATCATTGCGTTCCTCTGGAATTAGATTGAGGATTTTTTGGCACCTGACGGCTGTTTCTGTTCATATTCAAAATTTTGTCGAACAGGACCAGCTTCTGGGGGGAAAGCTATTGCTCTTCCACAGCGACTGCGCAGATTTAACTAACGCTTTCGCCAAAACTGAAGGCCGGGTCCTCTCCTCTAAACAGTTTCTATATGCTCCTGGAGAAAAGTAACAGTCATCTCAGTTGATGAAAAATTGTTGGGTTGAGTAATTTGTTACAATTTCTCTGCGTTGAATCACAATGGAATTGCGTAAACGCAGTCCAAAATGCGGACCAGTAAGGCCTCCACTCGCGGGAGCGGGCAGCTTTGTATGCAAACCGGGACGTTGAAAGTTTGAACGTAAGTTTGAAAAAGAATACATTTTATCGAGCTCGGAAATCAAGCCCTGTGACCTCGTTCGACGGAACGCGACACGTTCGCTCTCTTCGTATATATGCGAATATAAAAGTGTCGACACACGAAGTACATATAATAAAATATCATATGATATAGCAAGTCCATAGGGGAAGTGAGTATCATTGTTCCTCTTTAGAAGCCGCCCGCTCAGGGAGAAAAATCGGGAGCACGAGCGAAGTGGTGCTAGCTGGCGGCGCAACGTCAGACGGTATATCGAGTAAAAAGAGATCGTGCAATTGTCGTTTGCGCGCTTGCTCGTGTGCATGTGCAAGCTCTCTCGTGGATTCGCTGAGGCAAACGACGACGGTGACGACAACGACGACGATCACGTGGGGTCAAAATATAAGGAGGCACGACTTGCGGCGGATGTCAACAATGCGCACGCGGCCGCGCTTTACTTTCACGGCTCTTATCACGCTGCGCATTTACATCGAGCGGAACTTTCCAACGTGCGCTCTCGACTTATTCGTCTCGCGCGGAAACTTTGACTTTCATATGAGATATCCAAGCGCGCGAATCCTCGGAGCAATCGCAGATTTTGAAGCTCGTGCTTATAAGCGCTTTGCATATATCCATGGCAAAAGGTCGCTAATGTGATCCTCTTGACGCCTGCAGTTTGCCGGACACTGGGGCGACTAATTAAAACGTAGGATAATCCCTAGAATCATTCATGACACGTAAACTGAGCGTGCCTAATTTGTCTCCATCTTTTCGGTTCAGCTCAATGAACTTGTCCCACATCAGTATTTTCAAAATTTTCTCATCTCCTTTTGTAGCTTGTTTCAAAAAGTACAAATTGAACTATCTACGTTGATTTTGAGAGTGTCAAATATGTCTGAGTTATCGCAAATAGACTGAGCGGTTGAGCAAATGGTGAAGAGGACCCTGTCAGATACGGACCCGAAAGTAGTTACGCCCAGTTATATAGATTGGCGTAAGGCAGAACTCGATTTGAGGAGTCTGTTTGAAGATACGGCCATGGAGAGCAAAATACTTTTTACAAAACCTGGGACAGAGTAACTTTGCCACAGTTCAATACTACTGGAATTTCCGTTTAGCGACCAAATTAAAATAATTAAAAGCCCAGCCAAAATTTGTCCGTCAGCATCTCGCGTATCGGGTTGCCTATGTGAAAGGGTTGAGGTGTGATGGGTGGGTCCTGGGTGGGTGGGTGGCGGATGAGTGTGTGGTCGGGTGGCAGGGTAGGTGTTCGGGTGGATGGGTAGGTTGGTGTGTGAGGTGTCGTGTTGTTGTCGTTGTTATTGTTGTTGTTCTCGTCGTCGTCGTCGTCGTTGTTGTCGTTGTCGTTGTCGTTGTCGTTGTCGTTGTCGTTAATTGACAGTTAATAGTGTACTGATGTCTGTTGATTGTTGGTTGTGGACTGTTCTCTCGAAGCTAACGACTCGAGAATGCTTACTGTCAGTTTTGGACTGTTCACTTTAGATCGTTGATTTTAGACCGTTGATTTTAGACCGTTGATTTTGTACCGTTAACTTCAAACTGTTGACTTTGGACTGTTGACTGCTCATTGGTGATTGGTAATTAGGAATCATTCAATCCATCAGTTGGTCTATTGAGACAAGCAGCTGATCCATTGTGCCAATTGTCTCGTATACCGTTTTAATAGGGTATAATTTAGTCTAATTCGTTCTATTTTGGTCTAGTCCGGTCTAGTTCGGCGTAATCAGGGTAAGTTCGGTGTAACTCAATTTAATGTAGTCTAATTTGGTCTAAGAAGGTCTAGTTCGATCCAGTTCGTTCTTAGTCGGCCTCACTCAGTTTAATTAGCCCATAATAACCTGGACCATCTGGAAAGAGGTAGATAACCTGTTTTTCACTTGATAGATCCCCTTGGAGGTTCTAATTATGCGCAGAGTGCGTAGAATATCATGGAACATTCAAGAACGTCACTTATTACACCGGTAGTCTAGAACATCAGAGTGAGATCTCTTACAGTTTTGGTTATTTATGAATGTTCAGGGGGTGTACTCTTGTTCAAAAGCGTCTCATTTACATCACTGAAAGAACCCGTTAAATCAAATCCGATCAAAAACTCAGGAAACGTATAATAGTCTTCGTGCAGTAACGAGTCATTTTCGAAAATTGGAATATTTGGCCCAATGATTCATGAATTTTCAAAGTAGTCTTGGAACTCGAAAACTATCAATAAACATCAAATATCATAAAAAATAATTAGGTATGTCCTAAAACAAGATGAAGGAACCTTAAGAGTCATGGCATATTGACATGGATGTATGAGATTCAGCATATTCTTAATGGATCCTGTAGGACCCACGTGGCGCTCATGGGTTGAATCTATTTCGGTTTATTCGGTCTGATCTGGTCTAACTCATGATAATTCTGTCTAGTCCGGTCTAATTCGGTCTAACTGGAGATAACTTGGTCTAATACGGTCTAGCTCGGTCTAGTTCGGCCGAATTCAGTCTAGTTTTGACTAGCTTGGTCTATTTCGATATAATTAGATTTAGTTTGGTCCAATTCGATCTGACTCAACCTAGAGATGGGCATGAGAAGTACCATACTAATATCCGGTCTAGTTCAGTCTAGCCCGGTTCAAGGCCGTGTAATTCGATTTAGACCGGTCTAGTTTTGTCTATATTAGTGTAAGTCAGACTAGCTCGGTCCAATTTAATCTAATTCGAATTATTTCGATCTAATCGAGTATAGTTCGGTTCAGCTCGGTGATATTCGATCCAGTTTGAGTTAATTCGTTCCAACTCGGTCTGGTGATGTGTAATTAGGTCTAGCTCAGGCATAAACAATCTAATTCGGTCTAGTACGGTCTAGTTCGGTCTAACTGGGGATAACTCGGTCTAATATTAATTCGGGAATAGGGATGGAGGAGTTGGTCTAGTTCGGTTTAGTTCGGTCTACATTGGTGTGATTCGGTACCCAACGTGGCCGTATGAGGGTGATGGTAGGTGGGTGCATTGATAAATGAATGGATGGATGGTTGGAAATGGGGACAGGCATGTGAATGAGGTCGAGGATGCGGATGGAAATGGCGAGGGAGATGGCGATGTGAAAAACCGTACTCACGCGGCCTAGTTCGGTTCAATTCGGTCTAGTTCTGTGTAGTTACGTTTAATTCAGCTTGACTCGACCTAATTCGATCTAGTCCGGTCTAGTTATGTCTATTTCTGCCTAGTTCAGTCGAGTTTGATCTAATTTGGTCTAGTTTGGTGTAATTAGGACTAGTTCATCAAAAAATCTCTTGAACATTCATACTCGTTCATAACTCGAGGTTGCGTGTTAATCCACGGGTCAGGCGCTGCAGTTGGCACTGACGAAAAATGAGTTGGAGCCGCTGTCGTTCTGCTGCAACGGTGCACTGAAATAATGCGAAGTGGATGCAGACTCCATTTTCTGACTTTCGACTAAAGCGCTCAACCCGCGGATCACCCCTTAACCCTCAGGTTACCAACGACTCTGAACAACAGTGTTGATAGCTCGAGACTTTAATATATCCAACTCAGCCGTTCCGGAAATTGAAAGGAGTCGAACTAAATTTCCTGAACAATATATCTATCAGCGGGTAAAATTCAAGATGATATCATTTTTTCGACCTTCGCGAGATACCTCTTCTTGTCACCTTGAATTGATCATCAATCATCACTTTGCAACCATCATTATTCAACTACAGAAGCACTTCAGGGGCCTCTGACTTATCGAGGACATTTACAAGCCGAACGAGCGGTAGTGAGTGCGGCAATAACGCTAGTTTTTCATGAAAATACGAGAATCTATTATATGCTATCAGTTTTTGATCGATTTTGCTACCATGAGGAACATTTTTTGCCAATACAAGAATCATAGAGCTTCAACCTTCTTACAAAGGTCGAATTTACCAGCGTGTGGTTGCCGTGTACTCCTTAATAAAGTTTCATTCTAATTTTACGCGAAAATGATGATGATATTTGTTCAGATGAGTCATCGAGTCGTGGTTATTGTTCAATTCGCAGTCAACAACTTCCTCTTTGGCACAAAGCGCAAGAGTTCCGAAAAAAATGAAAACGATTATACCGTGGGTACTTCTCGGGTCCACTAGCGTATAACGGAGGAACATTTCTAATCACCCCTTACTCGAATTCTCTTTGAATTATCGGTCTAAATGACGAGCTGTCGCATACAAGTTACACAACATCGAGAATCTGACAGCTCATCGTTCAAGCTCGCACCGCAACCGGATGCCTGCCTCAAAGAATTTTCGACATGTGTCGCTAGATTTGCATCTTTGGCACTTTACACAAGACTGTTGGAAGATGGTGCTTTAGTCATACTTTATGTATTTGCATTCACAGAATCAGGATTGAAAAGTGGGGGCCAACTTGTCTCTCAAATTGAGTCCTAGAGTCCTTTCATGACATTTCTGTGAACCAAAAGAAGAATTTGAAACCGCGCGCTCATGAGTACTTTGAGCAGGGCTCAGCCGGAAACAGTCATCGACGATTTTGAATCTAAATAAAATTCATCTACACGATATAAGATAGCATTCAGAACAAAACCGAGTCATGCATGCCCTTATAAAAATCCATCAGAACGAACTTGGGCCAGTTTTTACCAAAACAGTTCTTGTACTTCCCTCTGCTCTACTGCCTTACATAGTTTTTTGACTTCTGTCAAAGCAGACAGGGTAAAAACTGGGTCGGGAGGATGGAGAATGTGATCAGATAGAGAATTATGTTAGGAAAATTGCAGAGAATATATGTGTTATCACATAAAAAGTGTGCGCCGGTCCTTTGAATTCCCTATCCCTGCCTGCGCTGAATGAGTTGTCTCGTTATAACGAAGTTGTCTTCGGCACATCGAGTAGAATTCCGGAAGGAAATCGGGTGTCAACTGGTCTCTGAGAAGAATTTATACGGTTACAGAGTTGAAAATCTTGTGCGGCGTCTGTGTTCACTTAGTCCAAGAGCTAGTGAACCTTTGTGTGCCTCATTTGATAAAAACTAGACGAGTGCTAAAATCCTTCTACTATTTGTATTGATCACGAAAGTGACCGTCAGCTGGCCATCCGATGGAACAATATTTTTTTATGGATTTTTGAAATGATTATTTTTCAAGGATGAGGTGACATTAATGATAAAAGCTGAAACTGTTACGGATGATAGATAACCATCGCAAGAAGCCAAAAATAGCCGTCAGCTGACCCCCGAATGGGACAAACACCGTCAGCTGAATTTTCGAAAATTGATATTTTTCAGGTTGAGGTGACATTTTTGATAGAATTTGCAAATTGGTGAGAAAGTACATACGCTTAATAACAAGAAAATGACCGTCAGGTGGCTCTTTAGTGGAACAATTTCGAAGCTGACGGTTATCTATAAGCTTGGGCAGATTGGAATCATTGATGTCACCTCACCCTTGGAAGATAATTTGTTTGATATGGAAGCAGGTGAACGGAATAATTTTGGTGGGACACATAGTTTAAACAAATAAATAAACTATATTCAACAAACTCATTGTACAGAGCGAGGTGGTGCGGTCGGCTGCTGAGCGGAAACTGGCGCAAGCCGCGGAAAGTGACGAGCGCGCTGGAATGAATAGCAGAAGCGCACGAAGTAGCGACGACAAGATGGCGGCAGCGCGCGAGAATTTAAAATTCAAAAATGACCTCATACTGAACTAGATGTATATAAATCAAAATGAACACAATATTAAACATTCCGCCCACCTCGATTCGATACATTCAAAGAACTTAAATAATTCCATTTGACAAAGTACTAATCATGATCTCGAAGTTGAGAATCGATAAAGAATCCAAAATAATAAATATTCAAAGTCATAATAGGGGCATAAGCATTTGGTTTTTCAACTAAGTTTGAACTAAAGATCTACAATTTGAACTAAAGGCCCACGGATTTGCACAACAAAATCTAAGGGGTGTAAGTAACCTACAAGATGAATAATCATAAGTAGATCCGAATCAAATTATGCGATGAAGGGTCATCAAATAGAAAGTAATTCGAACATATAATACGAAGGAGAACTTAGCTGAACCTTCAAAAAAAAAAATCGTTCAATCATCTCAAATTGCGACAATAATCGAGGAAAAAATCGAAAAATCAAGCCTGAATTTTAGTAAAATCTTAACACCACTTTATCAGATCAAAAAATATACTAAGTTCCGGCCACCCGGGAACGGGTCCCAAAAGGAGGAACGTCCATTCCATATGGAGATGAACGCCCTTGGCAACCGCGCAATTGGCTCTAAATTTCGTATTGTGCTCGCATACACGCCAGACACTAACTTAGTGCTTTTGAGCAGCCAAGACACCCATACTACTTGGAAAATGACTCGAATTCAACTGATATGTGGAATTAAGTTTACCGCGGACTCTATTGAAAACAAAAACCCTAACCTTATAACTAATCACTTATTGTCCATTATTAGAGAATTTTAATCTCATCACTTTCTTCGTCCGAAGACTCTGGAACCAGAAGCACAAGTTTGACTACTGGTCTTCTGAACTTGGAGGTAGCTGTGCGGACTTCAACTACTCTAACTCTGCCATCATTGCCGGGAAAAACTGCTGTGACTACAGCCAAGGGCCAGACAGCTGGAGGTTTACAATCGTCGCGTAGTAGAACCACATCACCCACTCGATAGGCCCTGGAAGGCCTTGACCATTTGTGCCTTTCTTGCAGCGCTTGTAGGTAGTCACTGGACCACACTTTCCAAAAATCTTGAGTCATCTGAGTTATCCACCTCCATCGTTTATTGACTGGAATAGGCGCTGAAGGTATGGTTGGCTCTGGAATTATAAACGATGGTCTCTGTATGAGAAAATGCGCGGGTGTCAGCACGGACAAATCAGATATATCATCTTTCAAAGGAGCAATAGGCCTCGAGTTTAAACAAGCTTCAATCTTTGACAACAGTGTGGAAATTTCTACGAAAGTAAGAACATGGTCGCCAACTATCCTTTTTAAGTGGTGCTTAGCTGATTTGACTGCAGCCTCCCAGATTCCTCCGAAATGCGGTGCCGCAGGTGGGTTGAATCTGAACTCCGTCTTCATGTTGCTCAGTTCCACAACTATGTCCTCAAATTCTGCCGAAGCTCCATCAAAGCGACGTTGCAGCTCAGCGTCTGCCCCAACAAAATTCAAACCATTGTCGCACTCCAATTTGCTGCAATGTCCACGTCTAGCAGTGAAGCGCTCGAACGCGGCCATGAATGCCTCACTTGAACAATCCTCCACTGCCTCCAAGTGAATAGCTCTTGTACTAAGACAGATAAAGATACAGGCATAAGCCTTCATCGTTCCTCTGCCACGACTTTTGGATAATCGTACTTTTAATGGACCTGCAAAGTCCATTCCCGAATGCTCAAAGGGATAAGCCGGAGTGACTCTAACCTTGGGAAGATCTCCCATCAATTGAGTTGACATTTTTGCTGAATATCGTAGACATACCGTACACTGGTTGATCAGAACTTTTACCGCTTGTCGACCCCTCAGAATCCAGTACTGATTCCTGAGGCTGGATAAAGTGAGCTGCGTACCACCGTGGAGAGAATTCAAGTGAGCTCGTCTCACAAGCAGCTCTGTCAAAGGGCTCCGGCAGGGCAGAATCAGTGGGTACTTAGCAGCATAATCCAGAAGCGCATGCCGCAGTCTGCCTCCAACTCTCAGGAGACCTTGATCTAGAAATGGTCTTAACTTCAACAAGTTTGAATCCTTCAGTTCCTTGTCGTTTTCCAGCAACCTGAAACTGTCACCAAAGCTATTTCTTTGTTCTATATAGACCCATAACAATTCGGCATTTTTCAACTCTCCAGGTCTCAATAAACCCTCTGAAATCACTTCAAAATCAATGAATTTCAAGTGCAGAAATCTCATCCTCTTACTAGTTTTCTCGCTGAGACGATAGCTGAGCTTCGTCAGAAAGCGAAGGCAAACCGCCGTAACACGAAAGAGCTTCGTTGCTGTAGAAAACCTTGTCAAAAATTCGTTTTGAAGGGAGTCATCCGGATACTGTAACGCAGTGGCATGAGAAGCGGAAGAATTTCTCTCTTCAAGAGGCTCGACTTGCACATTCTCTGCCTCAGTAGTCCACGGATGACTCGACTCCGACAAAAACGACGGACCATTCCACCAAAGCTCGAACGACGACAAAAGTTCTGGACTCAACCCCCGAGAAACTACGTCTGCTGGGTTATCCTGTGATTTGACATGATGCCAATGACCTTGCGGAACCAACTCTTGAATCAAAGAACATCTGTTTGCAACAAAGGTTTGCCACCGATTTGGCAGAGCTCTAATCCAATACAGAACATCTTTTGAATCCGACCATAGATGGATCGATGCTATCTCCATAGGCATGATTTTAATGAAACGATCAGTGAGTTTTGCTAATAACAACGCCGCGCAAAGCTCTAGACGAGGTATACTTATTGTTTTGATCGGAGCTACTTTTGACTTAGAACACTGCAACGATACAGCTACCCGTCCGTTCCTGATCATTCGCAAATAAATAACAGCACCGTATGCTTTTGAAGAAGCATCCGCAAACCCGTGCAACTCAATTTTCAATCCTTGGCTAGAATATCCGATCCACCTGGGTATTCTAATCTCCTCCAAAGTTGCAAGTTTTCCGTACCATTCAGACCACTGGTTTGAATAGTCACTCGGGAGAACATCATCCCATTCACACTTCAAGAGCCAAAGCGATTGCATGAATATCTTTGCCCAGATCACCACAGGAGCTAACCAACCTAATGGATCGAAGATTTTAGCTGTGAGAGACAATATCGTTCTTTTTGTTAACTTTTGGCTGTCAAAGACTTGAGGTTTGATACTGAAATGAAAGTAGTCCTCTCTTGGAGCCCAAGATAGACCAAGTATAGAGGTACAATCATCAGACTCGAAAGTAGCCGAACCGTGAATTCTATGATCGACTGGGATTTGTTCGATCAACTGAGCATCATTCGCCGCCCATTTCCGTAGCTCGAACCCGCCCACATTGAGAATCTCGATCAATTGCACTTGTTTCTGACGAGTTTCTTCTATTGTCTCTCCCCCCGACATAAAATCATCCATGTATGATTCATCCTCAATGATTTTAACTGCTGAAGCAAATAGATGCCCATAATCTTTAGCCAATTGCCTCAAAACCCTGATAGCAAGATAAGGCGAACATTTTAAACCGTAAGTGATCGTTCTGAGAAAATAGAGTAAGACTTCCAGATCCGGATTTTCCCTCCATAAGATCATCTGCAAGTGACGATCTCTGGGGTCGACTAAAACCTGTCTGAACATTTTCTCTATATCAGCCACGAAAACGAATTCATACCGACGCCATCTCATTACTAAATCCACCAGCTCCGGTAGCAAATTCTCGCCAGTGTAAAGTAGATCGTTCAATGAAATACCATGAACCTTATTTGAACCGTTGAAGACCGTCCGTAATTTTTTGGAGCCTTGAAGCACTCCGTGATGAGGAAGAATATAGCAACTGTTCTTATCCTCAACCGACAAATTTGAAGCCTTTTCCATATGATCGAGATCCTCATACTCTTTCATGAAAGCTTTATATTTCGATTCGAAATCCGAATTTTTCGAGAATTTCCGTTCCATGGAATAGAGCGTTTGAAGAGCAGAGGAGTAAGAATCACCGAGTTTGACATTCAAATTTTCCATCAACTCTTGTTTCACTGGCAACCGAACTACGTATCTACCGCTAACATCTTGTGAATGGGTCTCCTGAAAATGTTCTTCGCATTTGCGATCGTCTTCAGAGAGCTTTTTCCCGACCGTTCCGACTTCTTCTTGCTTCCAAAATTTCTCAAGAATCGATTCTAACATTGTGTTATCAACTAAATGAAGATAAGATGAAGAAGATTCTGAGTTTTGACCGACGCTAGAAGAAACTATCCAACCCAATTCAGTATTTGTAGCGATAGGTTGATTTGAAAGATCAACATTTGCCTTTTTCACGCCCTCAAGCACAATTTGAGCGTGAATTTTGGCACCCAGTAAGATATCAATTGATCTAGTTTTTAAAAAATTGGGATCAGCCAAATTAAGTCCACTGAGATGATCCCATTTATCCGTACCCATTGCAACAGAGGCTTTATAACCAGAAACCTTAGGAATAATGAAAGCCTGCACATCACAACTGAAATCAGAGGAAAATCTGGGACGCACCGTGAAATTGGCTAAACCCCTCGAAATTCCGGTGTTAAGGTCGCCAACCCCCTTGATTTGAACCTTAGATTTCATCCTTTTTATTCCTAATTTTTGGCAAGCATTCTCTGTTATGAAAGAGGATTGCGAGCAGTGATCGATCAAAGCTGTGAAGTAAAATTCAAATCCGTCAGCTGATATAAGTTTCACCACTGCTGTGGGCAAAAGCACGAAGCCCGAATTGTCTACCGAATTAAGACAAGTAATGACCGTTGAATGCGTATTCGAGGAAGATTTTTGATTCGTTCCTGAACCCTTGTCTTCGCGTGAAGGACCCGAACCCGGCTTATCATCAGCTTGAGAATCGGTTGGTGGCTTAGAAATGTCCGAATGAAGGAAAGTGTGATGTCTCCCGTTACACTTTCTACAAAATGTCTTGGATCTACAAGACCTAGCACTGTGCTGACCAAAACAAATGAAACATAACCTTTTCTCAATCACAAACAATTTTCTATCGGCCTTACTTTTTGCCTTAAAACCATCACACTGCGATAGATGATGGTTATCCAAACAGCACGAACAAACCTTCTTGGATGACTCCGAATCCGAACAAGTAGCCATAGAATTAGTTTTGCTTGGATTGGAATTCTTTCCCGATTGGTTACTAGAGCTCGGCTTGATGCTGCTCTCGATTGACTCTAACGTGGCTAATTTCTCTTTCAAAAAAGCTTCTAATTGTTCTATGGATGGAGGATCATGGGAGATGCCCAAGTGCTTTTCCCATTCCTTTCTTGTAACTAAGTCAAATCTCGAAACAGTCGTGAATACGAACTGATCTTCACCATTAGTTTTCACCGGACGATCTAGACTTTTCAAAAAATTCAAAGTTTCGAACGTTCCAGTGTGAAGTTTTTTCAATTCAGCGTACGATTCATTTTTCATTTGTTTCAGAGAGTAGAAAGAACTCAAAGTCAAACTGACTAGTCTCCGCTTATTCTCATAAAAATCGCACAGTTCCTTCCAAGCTCGTGGGTATTCTTCAGCCGTGAGATCAATGGATTTTATGAGATCTAATGCCTCACCCTGTAATTTGGATCGCAAATGATAGAATTTTACCACTGGCTGAATCTCATCCCTTCTATGCACCAAGTTTTTATAAAGATCCCGAAAATTGGCCCATTCGTTAAACTTTCCTGAGAAAGTTGGCATTTCGATTTTGGCGAGGGAATACGACGAAGCAGGAGCTACAACTGTTTGCGAAGCCGGTGCTACAGCAGGGTTAGTCTCAATACTCGACCTATCCAAATCCGCAATCGAATCCAAAAATTCTTGAAACTCAGCCTTATTATCCATATAAGACTCTTCAACCAAGTCGCCAATTTTCAGTTTGAAATAATCTAATTCCTTGTCTACACCGAAATCTGCGATTATCTTGTTATGATTCAAACAAAAAGTTTTGTAGTGGAAGGAAAGATTTTCTATCCGCACAATCGCATTAGCCTTGGTCATTTTGGCTTGACCCTTGGCCTTGAAGTTTTTGTAAGCTAACGAAATCTTTTTCTGCAAATCAAGTTGCTGATCATAGAGCGCCTCCATGATTATTCAGAAAGATCGTAGAAACCGTTAAACACACAAACCGACACTCAACCAAAAAACCGAAATCCAAATATAAATGCTTTGATACAGCCCGATATGCTAGTATCTTTGCGAACAAACCGATAAAAAATGCCAAAATTCTAGCCAGAACTAGGCAAAACCAACCGAAGAATGAGGAATTTCTCAAATCTAACCAAAGATTTGATGGAAGCACTGATCCAAAAACCCCCTAACCGTACCGAAAAATATTTACAATTATTTACAACTCAACCTCAAACGTAAAACAATTTCTATGATTCAACATTTTGAGGTTGGAAAACCAGAAACCATGAGTTGAGATATCTAAAATTGATCCTGTACCCATTCAAGATTCAATGCGACAATCTCATACAAAACATGTGACTCACTCGTACCGCTGTAGTATCAGCTGAAGCACGAAGAGCATCCGCCGAAGCCGAAAACGTGGTGCGCCGCAATGCTGTGGTGTACACCGTTGAGCTGGCTGCTAGACTGCACGGCGACACGATGCGGTCGACGCAGCGATTACGCTGCTACGCTGAGTACCGACGAACAGCAGCGCGCAGCTGATGAACAGCTGCGGATGACTCTGGTCAGCTGTGTTGCCAGATGTCGAGCTCAGCTCCGGGCAGCACACACACGAACGTCGGCTAACACACACGACGCTGGTCCGATGATGCTAAAAAGGCCATTGACTTTAGCATAGGATCAAGGTCATAATCATCAAGAATGCTCGCGATTATGGTAATAAATTACGCCGAGCAATGCCAAAAAATGCGACAAATCGCAAAAAATATCTCTCTATGAATCAAATAATCAATGAAAATTGATCTAAATTGATTTTTAAGCGAGAGAAATCAGCCAAGAATTCTAAAAATCATTGAAAAATTAGAAAAAACAATGGAAACAGCTCATCCTAAAAATCCCACGATGAATTCCCTCGTTGCCCAGAGACCCTCCTGGATCCCCAGGTCGTTTCCGCCGTCTTCTCGGGGTGCGCCGACTGGAGACCTCGTTGCGCCTCTCGGGTTAGCCTGAATCCAAGACGAAACAATGTCGAAGGCTGCCCTAACCCTGCGCTTGCTGCCGGTGAACTAATGCTCTGGAACGAGCAATCGAGGAATCTTCCCCGTCCTCCGGCAGGATATCAGCACTGCACTAGCTAATAGGCCTCGTAGACGCCGCCGCTGGTCGCCCGAGAAGACATCCGACCGCGCACAATCACCAAAAATTCCACCTCGTGTCGATGCAAATCCATTCGCATCGACTTGAATTTCACTCACTGGCTCCAATCCGGTATTCGAAGGACCATATGTTTGATATGGAAGCAGGTGAACGGAATAATTTTGGTGGGACACATAGTTTAAACAAATAAATAAACTATATTCAACAAACTCATTGTACAGAGCGAGGTGGTGCGGTCGGCTGCTGAGCGGAAACTGGCGCAAGCCGCGGAAAGTGACGAGCGCGCTGGAATGAATAGCAGAAGCGCACGAAGTAGCGACGACAAGATGGCGGCAGCGCGCGAGAATTTAAAATTCAAAAATGACCTCATACTGAACTAGATGTATATAAATCAAAATGAACACAATATTAAACATAATTATTTCAAAAATCCATAAAAAAAATATTGTCCCATCGGATGGCCAGCTGACTGTCACTTTCGTGATCAATACAAATAGTAGAACGATTTAAGCACTCGTCTAGGTTCTATCAGATCTGACACATCAGAAGTTCACTAGCTCCCGGACTAAGTGACTCATAAGTCAACAAAACCCTCACATACTCTGGTAAATAAAGGCACACTGAGAGTCTTATTCATGACAGTTCGAGTTTTGAGACCCGAGATCGATGCTCGACTCTATTTTGAGGATATCATCTCGAGTATCCTTCCAAGTTGGATTCTCAGCTGTTTTTGACATGCTTGGCCTTCTTTCTTTCGCTTGCGTAATCTTCGCTGAAGAGTGAAGAGAACGAAACACGAAGCGGGAAGATATCCCCCAATTATTTAAGAAGAATTGATCCGGAACCCACCCAAAAGGCTCTTCCCAGGCACAAGAATGACCCTTGGACCAATAAAAATCTCGAAGGAACAAATAGTTCTGCAAATATTGGATATTAAAAAATTGTTCGATGGCGAACATATTCTTCCATTGTATTGGGGTCTTTGAGAAAATTGAGTCTCAAGACTGTCCGTTCCATGTTCAAATTATCCGAAGAAGGGCTTGAACTCAATGTTCTTGTACAAAACTTGGATACAACGACGTCGAATCCCGGTGCCCTCAAGCACGGAGTTCCACCTCCGGTAACCCGGATCCCGATCCACGGTCATATGGGAGTTCCACCGTACGAAATAATGTTAATATTCTTCCTATCTACTGCGTACATCTGCAGTACCGTTAACTTGTTTCATGCATGTCACATCAGTAAATTGAAAACAATGAAGAGAATGTCAGCCATAACTCTTTACTCTGGAGATGTGAAAATCGAGAAACAATCAGCTACTCGAATTCTGTTATTTTACTCAATAATATGAGCTGGAATTACTTGAAAGAATAGATACCCACCTCATACCCCTGTGCTCGACTCTCGACTGAAGTAAACATTACGGGTTGAAGTTGAGATTTATGAACATCGTAAATAACTGTGTGTTTTTTCGCACAAACTGTTTTGTCGTGTTGACACGTATTTTTGTGAGCTGGTATCCTTTAATACTTTTACTACAATATTCAACCGTTCGTTACAGGATTTTAAAGGGCGCGCAAATAACTTGGCGCATCACTCGCAAAAGTTTCAAGGTTGCACATTGAAGGGCCACATAAATTGCAAACTTGCTTCACATTCTACAATAATCATCGTACGAATAGTGAAAGTCAAATACAAATAAAGAAATCACTCGTTTGAGTCATGAATTATCAGGAAGGTATCTCGTTTTTATTCTTGAAATATAAACGATTTGTGAGAATGGTTTTTGGGAAGAGCTAATCATTTGAATAACAAAAATAGTAATAAGTTGTTCGAGGAAGATGAGAGATCAGACAAACTGATTGAAGTGACCTGAGCAGAAATAAAAACTCCAACTTTACATAATCGTTTTAATTTAGCAATTGATATGATAGTTGAGTCCAATCAACTGAAAGAACTCAAAAATAGCCCCAATTTGTTTGCAATGCAACTCACTCTCATCAAAGGAGATCTAAACTTGTAAGTCTTCTCTTTGATTTGAAAAGGATTCAAGTTCGGTCTTCACCTGTTGCTGGGTACTCCGATATCAATCATTTTCAAAAGACTTAATGCATCCGCACAACTACACAACATGTTATGAATAAATAAAATAACCTGGTACTTCCATTGAGGTTCCAAGGAATTTATGTTGGATTTTCCGGCTATTTCAGTATAGTCATGAGGGGATACATGCATAGGATTATTGGAAAATCTTGATAAGAATCCCAAAATTTTATTTTGATCAACGTTCATCGTGGGTGTTGCGTTTTTATACTGAGGGGCCCATATTAGCGAAGCATTTAGCATTTGTGACCTAACCAAAGAATTGTGAAGTGTACACAAAGTTTCTTGCTTTTTGAAAATACATGCTATCCTATGAATAATTGCCAACATACGCGTAACTCTACTTTTTATGAGCCTCAAATGCAAATAAAAAGAAAATTTTGGGTCCATTAACACTCCTAACACGCGCTCTTACATCTGTAATTCCATCGACAATTTAACAAAATGAAATTCCTCAACTCATTTAAGCAATGAATTCCTCCATTTAGATATTTCTCTATCCTCCTTATTGATATTATTGGCAGAACCTCAACCTCGACCTCAACCATCGTACTGGTACCTCATAACTAGCCTATGAAGATCTCTAACTTTGAACATTTGAGCTGATATGAGGAAGAGAGATTAGAGCGCCGTTGAATCTCACGGTTTGCTGTCTTCTAATTAATGCTGCATCTTGAAAATTTGAAAAATGGAATTTGTATCCACTGATTTAACATTATAAATATCTGTTTATTTCGCAAGCGTGTACGTTGTACTACAGAGTGAATTATCATTAAATTGAGTGGATATTATAGTTATTCATCATATTTATCGGCTTCGAAGTTGACTTGTGCATCTATTTACATGGCCTGTGCTTCCCTTGAGAAATGCTTTTGATACTTTACGTTTTGATTACGCGAAAGAAGCGGATGACACGATTAATTCCAATATGCTTACAAGAACAAAGTTGAATGCTCCCAATCCTCGCAAGTCACATGTGTCCAAGATCAAACAGAGTCGTGAATACAAAGATGCAAATATTAGGGGCACTTGGAAAGAGATACAATAAATTCCGCAGTCGAGAGTTGTTGAGAAATAAGGAGGGCATTTGCGAGGATTGAGGTGGTCGGGATATAATGTGCGTAAGGCCGTTATTTGCCGAGTCACTTAGAGATTACTTAAAATCGCTCTCCTGATTTATGGATATGCGCAGAAGTTGAGCATGAATTATGCACGCCCTTGTCGCCTCCGCTATAGCATCAGGCAGGGAATCATCCGAAAACGCATCTCGTCTCGCGTCGAGCGCATTAACTGCACACACAAAACAGAGTCTCTAAGTATCTTTTTAAAATTCATGGGCAAACGACAACGTTCGACCGCGCGTCATTATATTCCGATGCCCAACAGCTTTCCATCCTCGACAATGGAAAGGTTTTGCCAACCCTTCAACAAGGCCGTATACTCTTTTTTCAGCTTTTAAAATTTTATTTTCACCGTCACGCCACAGAGTCGTTTCTTTCGCAGAGCATTCTCCGAAAAGATTGAGCTGGCGTCAAACAGATTTGCCTCGATAAGTAATATTCGCGCACGACCCATTACTCGCTCGCGTAAGTTGGTCCATGAAAAACGCGGTGGGCTAGAAGTGGACAGAGTTGCTGTTGCCAATCACCATGAATTTCATCGTTAGAAATGGTTCTTGACACCTCTCAGAATTACCTCCAACCTCGATCGAAATAGTAAGCTTAGCCTTTTGTGATTTTTCCCAATTTTATCGATCTTCAAGCTGTTTTGTGCACTTATTTACTTTTAAAAAACCAATTATCTCCTTCCCATCTAAAACATAAGATTGCATGATATACATGATTGTGGAATCCATGGATTCTATGATCATGTATGTAATCATGTAGAAGATCGGCTTCTAATTTCTTATAATTATGAAAAATCGTCATGGTATATCTTGTAGCTGGCGCAGCATCGATACCTCACCATGTTGACGGCTCAACACCCACAAAATTTTTTTTGGAAGTCGATCTTGTACTATGGAAAAGTAAAAGGGTGAAAGAAAAACAACAGTATTTCAATATGATTTTTCATTGAAAAAATATTCGGTTTGTACAATTTTACATTCGGATACGAGATTTACTTATCAAATATTGCGGGAGAACTTGAACTATTAAACTCGAAAAATCAAAAAAGATAAGTACAGATAAATTAGAAAACTGAATGATTGTCAAACTGGACAGACTAATTCTTACAATAAATCCACTCAGGACTTTTAGTACTAATGGTGAATATTTTAAACCCATATAAGCATGTCGGTTACATTTTCGGTCATCACAACCCAAACCTTCGATCGACTCATTTTCAGCTACATCATTTTCGGTACATTGGAAAAGTGGCATTATTATCGATACGATTGACTCATACCGCTTCCAGCAATTTCCAAGCAAGCTTTGTAAACGAAGCTCATGCCCAAATGTATAATTGTACGAACTGAATATTTTACAATGAAAAATTATATTGAAATTCTATATTTATTTTTTTTCAACACTTTACCTTTCGATAGTACGAGATTTTGTCTTCCAAAAAAATTTTGTCGGGTGTTGTGCGGTTAATATTCTATAATAATAATAATATTATGTAATAATGTCAGGCATTGATGCTGCGCTAGCTCCAAGGTAGGCCATGACAAATTTCAAAATTATAAGAAAGAGTTTTGAGAACGATTCTCTACGTGATCATATATTATAATCATGTAAGGAATCCATGGAATGGATCCATGAAATCATATGTTTTAGATGGATTGGCGTTCGGGTTGGCATCATTCTTGGTGCCTCAGAAAGTCTAGGTGTATTCAGTACAAAGCACATTAGACGAAAATTTATCAAACAACCCTGGTAAAAATAAGTGCCTCATGATCATATATGAACATGTTCCCGACCGGACTGTGGTCATACATGACCACCTATGACCATTAGCTCGGAGTCATAGGTCGTCATTGGTCTCCATACTTGATCCTAGGAATTCATGTTGGAAATGAAGCACTTCATTGCCAACTCGAAATGTTTCTCAATCCTAAGCTTCGAAATAAGCGCGCTTGCGGCTCCAACTGCTAGGCCTCCGTCCGATGTTGCAAATGTCATGTTCAACCACTTGATTACAATACTCTACGGTCATGTACGAGTTGGCTTTGTGTACCTATGACTAACCATGGAGACATAATATTTTCTGAGGTCATAAATGGTCATAGATTACCACAGTTCGGCTGGGAACATGTCCATATAGGATCATGAGGCACTTATTTTTACTAGGGAAATAAAAGAGCCTTCTGTTTGCATTACGAGTCTCCTCAGAGATAAACAAAGAGAGTCACTGATGTCCATAGGCTCTCGGAAATATATTCTCAGATCCCACAGTTCAATTTCTCTACTCCTCGCGTACAAAATATGCTGCTTCAAGAAAATGTAAAGTATAGTGATTCAGTGTTTTGTAAGAGAGCTGATAGGAGCAAGAATATTCGAGGAACATCCATCAAGGCTGTCAAAATAAATTTTCATAAGTGCCTTTCGGTGGTTTCGGTGGTTCGGAACCCACCTGAAACTGTAGGTCCCGCAGAATAACCTCGAAAAAAGGTTGAAAATGCCTTAATAAGAAAAAAAAGGCTGTTAAGAGCATTGTGGTAGTTATTGTCATCCTTCAACATCGACGAGACTTTGGGTTCGTAATGTCAATCAAGGCTGTTATGAGTTAAGTACACGCATCTTCAGTCGAGAACCGCAACAGGATATCTGTGTCTCATGACTTCTCACAACTGATTTCCAAATGATGGTAGTATGACGGAGTCTCTACGAAATCATGGTTTTGATTAGACTTCAATAATATCTAACCTTTTAAGTACCGTAAACTGGGATGAATGTGTCTACTTTTATTTTTGTGATAGTTTTGTAGCGATGCGATCAATGGTATACGATCCTGCTGGAGCTCACTTTGGAGCTCTTCATGTCATCTTCAAGATGATCTCTCGTGAGATATTCTCCGACCTACCAATCGGAAGCTATTCCAAAGACAATTGAATGGACACATTCATCTCTGTTTCTGGTAACTTTAGAGAATATTCTAGATATATACTTCATTTATCTACATATGATGGCTATTGTATACTCACACACTGCTCAGAGTAGTTTTTCACCGTAACCAGGATAATTGAGCGTGAACCTTGACTGCTCCATGAGCCTGAACCCTATACCTTGTCTGATGCTCAACAAGAGTGGACATCGCAAGGATTTTGGGGGCCCTCCTGATGTCTAAATCCAGGTAGCTCGTCTTGATGGCGAATAAGTGCACAAAATAGCTCGAAAATCACTAAAATCGAAAAAGATCAGAAAGCGCTAATTTAATTATTTCACTCGGGGTCGAGGGTCATATTAGGAGATGTCACGAACCATTTCCAACAATAAAACTAATGGTGATTGGCGACAACAAACGGGCCACTCGTAGCCCACCGCGGACATCTATGAGGCGGTCAATAACATCGGCTGCGTTTAATATGATACGAAGACTCTTCCCGCGGATCGGCTGTACTATGGTCTTGTTCCCGAGTCTAGAGGTGAATATTGTCCCTGGGATCTAGTTGAGGCATAATGCATTCACAAGTAGGTATTTATTATTATATATGCATATGGAGCGCAAAAAGAGTCGTGGGGCGCGCTGCCACGGGAAAAAAGCGCTCGATCTGCATTCCAGAAATTCATCTGGCCGGGGCTGGCTGGCATCACAGTTGTTGTATACAACCGCGAGTACTGCATCGCTCGGCGAAATATTGATGCCGATTATCATCGACTCTGCAGCCCGTCCTCTGTATTATGCATTATCTCTCTCTCTCTCTCTCTCTCTCTCTCTCTCTCTCTCTCTCTCTCTCTCTCTCTCTCTCTCTCTCTCTCTCTCTCTCTCTCTCGCCCTCTTTTTTTGTGCCTTGCATTCTTTCTCAATCTGCTGCAGCCCTGCCTTGCCTCTCGAGTCGCGACAGTATGTAGAGTGGTTATAATGCACGGTGTAATGCCGGCTGCAAGACTCGTGCTTCGATTCTTCAATATTTATCAGAGAATACTGCTACTATTCTGGCGGCTCGGATACAGACGGCCCCGAGCGTCACGTATACATTTGCTGCGTGCTAACATTGGAATAAGACGAGAGGGGGCGGCTGCTTGTGCTTGCGCTAAACTCTAAAAACTTCCTCCTTTGCTTCGAAGGACGCACCCTGGCATCTCATCCTCGCGATTTGATTATGTACGCCCTAACATTATCCACTAGGCATACGCGCATCTTTTTCACGTTCATCGCGATGACTCTGATGGGGGAGGCGTGAATTTTGCACCATTCATATTATATACACAGCAGTTCGATTCTTGCGAATGGATTTTCATGTGACGTATAAATGCTCCCGAACGATAATGAGATTCTCTTGAACATTGTTTTGCTGCGGAAGACATATACTGTCTCTCCTAGGTGTCATACTCCGCGGGCGAGTCTATTCCCGGATTAAATTAAAAAACTTGCAATGGAGACAAGATAATTGTTGGCTTAGGAACTAGTAGAAGAAATGCGTGGAATGATAAGATGCAGTCATCTAATAAGCACTTTTCTCCTTCTTGAAAAATAAAAGTCTCTTTTGATCATTGTTTTTGGACGTATTTTGAAATTTGACAATTCGGCAATCTATTTGCAAGATCTTCCCCAAAACGTTCTGCACAGAATCGTCTTCTATCGCGCACAGAATTACGATGGAAATTTCCCGTCATTAAAGTCAACTGGGTCTTTTGTGTTACCATTTAGTTGATGAAATTGCACAAAAGTCTCGAAAGCTATACTTCAATCCTTGGTTTAGTCATTCAATTTTGTTTCCCTTCAAAGCCACCGTTTAAATGCAAAAGCCGATGAAAAAGACACAACTCTTTATTACCAAACAAATAGTACTTATCAATTTTATGTCACAGAAAATGTCTCAGTTCTTGATGTTTATTCAAAGAACATTGTTTCGTCTATATACCTCAAATAGTTGACTGGAACGGAGAAAATTTTTTTCATTACCATAGAGTGACCAGGCCAAAGTACAATTGAGAATCAAGAAAATACACAATCACTTGATCTAATTGAGGGAAAAACAATTGAATCAATTGGTTAGTTGATATTTTATAACTCAAAAACTGAGAAATGTCCATTCTTTTTCATATAGCATCAATCCATGCAATGAATATTTTTCCTGGTTAGTTCCTTTATGCTTATACTTCCAAGTCTTTTATGGTTTTTTGAGATGGCAAGTTTCCGCCAAAATTTCATTCGTTCAAAAATATGCTTTGCATCGTTAGATATACTGCACTCCCTTTCTCTGCACGATGGTTTCTAATTACACATCTCACTTGCTGATTTATAAATGTTTCATGACCCCGCAAAATAAAAGAGATACTCTCGCTCTGCAAGAGAATGATTCAATCATGTCTCGAGACAACTTTCTCTGGCATGTCACGGCCCTCGGTAGTCTTCGAGACAATTTTTTCGACGATACCAGATTGAATATATTTAATTTCTCGCTTGTCATAGTTCTTCGGCTATACCCACTACTTCGTGTCAAGAAATTTTCCATCGATAGCTCTTTCTTTATGAACCATTGAAACATAAAAGAATTTTCTGTGTGAGGGTTCACAGTTGAGACGACTCATTATTTGACTCGCGCTCGATACCATATTACAATACTCAGTTTCTTTCTCTCGTTTCGGCCAGAGTAAGTGAGCCTAATTTGCCCCCACTCAAGATCATAAATATAAGCACTCGCAGAACTTGACGCGCATTTTTCTTATGTCTATTTGAATATGAGAAATTGAACGCTTTGGGCCGATCCTAAATGGCTTACGCCTCATTTCTGGCATCAAAATTCGATCTCTACCCAATCCTACGCTCATGTTACTAGAAAAGAGCAGTGTGCCAATTTTTTCCCATAGTCTTGTTCTAGATTGGCTTTTTACCCCATGGAAATTCATCAATTCTCAGAAGCTTGGAAGGGTGTGAAAGGAGCTGCAGAATGAGCTGAGGCACGTCTCATTGGGATTTCTTGGGCGGAGGTATTCTGATTTTTCGATAAACGTATATAATCTCATGGAAGTGAGCCTCATATACAAGGTAGAGGCAAGTTAACCCTTAAATGGCACACTTCGGAAAAGTTACGTATATGGCACACACGGGGCTTATTGGACCCCAGTCACAAAAGCATGAATGTCTCTGGACTACTTGAATATCCAGCTTTGTCAAATTTTTCCATGATAGTTGGGCACCTTATTGATAGAATTGAATAGCCAAAAGGGTGGAAAATGTATATTGGCGCTGAGAGTAAATTTTTCAAAGGAGAAAGTCCTAAAATCACGTAAAATTGGGATTTTCCTCATTACTCGCTGAATTTTCAATATTTCCAAGTGAAATTTGGGGGACCCATGCTTGAAATAGTACTGAATAAGATACACATAGCCCCGGAGGTCAATTCCCAAAAAAAGGTATTTATTCTGCTTATCCAAATGAGTCTTTAGTTGAAAAACTAATATTTTGGCAAATCGTCGGAGGGCTACAAAATGATCTATTATTTTCATTGGAAAATTTTTGGTAACTTTGATCATACATGAGTACAAATAGGGTAAACACACATCAAAAAATCATAGGAAATTATATTTGTTCATTCCTCCCCTCTACATACGTTGCAAATGAGCATACGGTGAACATCGCACATGGGCTTCCCGCAAGCACCACATCTTTTTCGTGTCTTACGGTCTTCGTTACGAGTGCAAATGTGACATCTCTTCTTCTCTGCTGATTCAACTCTTTCTAGAGAAATGTCATCGATCGGTGTATCAATTTCGAGCATTGGTTTGATACCAATATGGATATCTGTATGAAGTGTGGTAATAGCAAGTTACACTAGAAAAGTTACACTAATGGCACACTGGGGTTCCGCTGGACCCCACGCCAGAAACTCTCGAAACTCCCCCACTTCTAGCGCCAGCTGCCAGCCGACTACTCGCGCTCGGAGCTGCGTACGTGCGCCTATGGATAGTAGTTGCCCTAAACTTACGGTAGATGGTGCGAGATATTCGATTTGGACTCGTGTCTCACTTGGATACGGTATGAAACTTTCTCTGGGGTCCACTGGACCCACAGTGCCATTTAAGGGTTAAGGGAGCAACCTCGGTACCGCGGTAGTCGAATCGGTCGAATTTGCTTAAACATCGCGAATTTGCCTACATGTTTGTCCTATATGTGTTAATCAGATCCCAATAGACCCACACGTGAATTTGCATAAGCATCCGATGCATGAGCTTAAAATATTGATTCCTGATTATCGGCGAATTTGTCTCATTTGTGACTCATTCGCGACTTCACGCTGAGAATTGATCAGAATTTCTATCTAAGCCGATACAAACGAGCGTAATTAGGGCAAAAACTGATCGGTCAGTCTTTCATGAATTAACAACCAACGCGATGCCTCATGAGAATCAAATCTGATGGGGTTTGACTCATGGGAACCGAACTCGTAAAATTTTATACTGTGTTCTGTTGTCATGCAAATACACCTCTCTGCCAAGTTTGATCAAAATCTGATCGGTCCATCTTCTACCGAGGTTATTCTGTAGGTGTCAGAGCATCAGGGGCTGAGCTTGATGCCTGAAGGAAGCCTCTATCTAGCGATGACAGTGAAATCAAAAATCGCCCGGAGCAACCAGGTAGCGATCCATCCACAATCCCGTGTACGTACCTAGCATATACACTTGTAGTATAGGATTATGTGCTGGCGTTGCGCGCGATGGCGAGGCACAATGAGACAATTATTCACCCGCAACTCGCTCATATTCAGCTCATAAATTGTGGCGCGCATCATATTAATACAGCTCGCGCGGTGCGAGTTACATTTTATGCCGTAGAGATCCTCGGCCATCTATAACATGCGAAAATATGTTCCACGGTGGCGTCAGATCGGCGCCAGGCGCCCCATCAGAGTCGCTCGCTCTTCATCGCATACATTCATATACGAGCCACCGCTTTCGAGTGAAAAACTCCCGCCCGTCAGCGGATCTCGGCGCGAAATCATATTTCAGCACCTCTTGTTTAGTTAGCTGCTCTCTCGTGCATTTGAATTGCGCGAGAGTAGGAACCTCGCGTTCGCTATATGCGATGCATACAAGCCAACGTCGCACCTCCTACTGCATCAGCTGCAGCTTATTTGCGTATTGCTACTCGTATAATGTGCATGTACACAGAAACACGGCCGGGAGAGCGCGATCTCGTGATGGTCGTGAGGAGGATAGCAGCACACCATACGTGTCGTATGTAAACTTGAACATGTCCGCGTGCCTTGTCCTATGTACATGAATGAGGATCCGCTTTCGTTGCAAAGATATGAGCCCCACCGGTGCGGTGGCTGTCCTCGGTGCATTTGAATTTTGGCGCCGGTCGGAGCTTGCAGCTCTCCATCGTTACGGCCCGCCGCGGATATCACGCGGTACGGTGGAGCCCGGAGCTCAAGGGCTCAGGGGTCGCACGGAAGGATCCTGTTTATTGTGAATGATAAGTGTGTGGATTATGTGTACGAGCTGGTGACTATTAGGAATGTAACGCGGCACGAGTTTTATGACTAGCGCTGCCGCAAGACAGTGCGCAAATTGTGTCTTGTGATGGTGGGTGTTTGATTTATATCGACGCCGTATCATCTGACTCCGCTGCAATGATTTTTTGAATTGATACTTTGACTCTGGTTGAAATCGCGCGGAGCAAGGGCCCGATTTCAGCGCCACAGGCTACACCCCAGTAGTTGTGAGACCATAACTCAGTGCCAATTTATTCAATTTAACTATATTTTCGTCGCATTGTCTCGTGGACAGGTATGAACCTATATGGGTGATTCCGCCGGAAGTGGGATATTTTGGGCCCAAGATCGTCACGAAGAGTGATTTGGGTCGAAAAATTATTTTAGTCCCAGTAGACAAGTTCCGGTGGCTCATAGCAGTTAATTTTCGCTCGTTTGGGCACAGCCAGGAAGTATCTTGGGCTACGTATCTCGAAAGTCAAGTCAAACGAAGATATGTGCAGTTTAAGGGGTCGCAGAGGGGCCGGAAAGCACAGGGACGATATGGATATTCCGACACAAAAAATATTCCCACGGCTCGCCAACACACCGTAGACTCTTTTCCGCATAGATTTGCTCTAATGCAACCAAATAAATCAAGGAAATGTGTTTGACAAAGCGATATAGCGCGTTGGAGAGGAGCACAAAATGGGGACGGAATTTTGAAAACACGTTAGTATGATGCACCTGGGTGCAGATTCGAGTTTTGGGCTACTGTTGTTGCGCATGGATGAGGTGTATTCGTGTTTCTAGATGACGATCTCATTGGTTTGACAGGCCTCGTAGACGATCGAGGATTTTGCCTTGTTAATTAGTGCTGTGCGTGCAGTTTTGGTGCAAACCCATCTTCGAAATGTCGGATGGCCCTGCTCGAGCTAAGAGTTTAATTTCGACTCGCAAAATGGTGGATGATCTTATTTGAAGTATTACAAATTGAAGTGCACAGCTACATATAGGGGTTTTTGACTCCGCGTATGCGTCGTGATGAAGTCAAACGTCGAAGTTGGGTTGCCTACAGTATACGGAATGAACATTTCGACCCTTCATCACAGTGCCGTCTTTATAGTCATCGAGGCCCCAAGCCCGACGAGAGTCGGGGCCCATGTAAGGCCAGCGAAATTTGGAAGTGAAATTTTGAGCAGATCCCAATACCTATTTCATGCGTACCATGACACCGACGAGTAGGAAGCTGAGCTAAGTATCCATAAAAATTTTACCTGTCTTTGTATTTTGAGCCATGCACTGGTGGAGACGGTGCAATCAAACCCGCAAGTAATTGGATGTTCGCACCAAAAATTTTATCGAGGAGATATCAACCCTAAAACCCATAGGAAGGCGATCAAACCCGCGAATTCTCGGACTGGAAATCTTTTTGGGGAAAAGATCGATCCCGAACCCCAGGAAAGCAGTCGAACCCGCAAATAACCGGATCCTCGCACCGTAAATCTCGGAAATTCCTGTGGGGAAAGAATCAAACCCAAAAAACGACTGAATGCTCAGACCGGTAGTTGCGTTGGAGAGAAAATCAACCTCAGAACCTGGAAAGGCAATCAAACCCGCAAATATCTGGATCTCGGGTCAAGTATTCTCCCAAGGCACACATCAATCCAAATTTCCAGAAGAGCAATCAAACCCTCAATACTTGGATGCTTGGACCAGATATTCTGCGAGGAAACAACCGTTCCCAAAACCTGGGAAGGCAATCGAACCTGTAAACGACTGAATGCTTAGATCGAGATTTTTTTCGGGCAAAGAATCATCTTCAAAATCCAGGATGGTAATCAAAACCGTGAATGAGATTATCTATGTTTCCATCACAATTTCGAAACCGTGGGTTTCAGTGAAGAATGGATCGAGTGATTGATCTAAGATCTTTGGAAGACATACAGAAGTGATCGTATTAGTCAATTTCCAATTGAAAATCAACTATCAACTTATGGAAAATATAAGCCCGCCTTTTTCAACTTCTCCCACTCGTTTTGGAATCAATGCAACTCCTGCAAATACTGGATCAGATCTTTGCATCATCAGGTTGAGAGCTATTTAAGATTTACGGGGAAGACTATCATCGGTTTTTTGAGATAAAATGAGATCGGTCTTGAGATATGTGATAAAAAATGGGTCTAAATAGCAGAAAAATACGTAAACTAGCCCGATTATTATTAATTTCATTATATCACATTCATTCTAATTCTGTCAAAGACCATTGATAATTGATCGATTCAGTTCTCCCAAAATAAGTTTGTACTGGAATTTGTTTCACTTCTTTTTCTTTGCGACATTTCCTCTCCCGAGAAACTAGAATTGAAGAAAAAATATAGAAAGTACTTTAAACGATGCATGACAGTTGTCTTGCATCGATAAATGCTATACGTTTTCTAAGTTGACTTTACCCCGACAGACTTTTTAGTGCAAGCATCCAGTTATATGCGGGTTTGGTTGCCTTTCTGGGTTTTAGGGCTGATTTTCTTCCCCTATAGAATTTTAGGTCCGTGCACCCGGTTATTTGCGGGTTTGATTGCCTTCCTGGGTTTTGGGGTTGATTTCTCCCCCGAAAGAATTCCGGTCCGAGCATCCGGGCACTTGCGGGTTAATCTGCCTTCCTAGATTTTGGGGTTCATTTCTCCCCCAAAAGAATTTCGGTCCGAACATCCGGGAACTCGCGAGTTAGTTCGCCTTCCTGGGTTTTGGGGTTGATTTTTCCCCGGCTGGAATTTTGGGTCCATCCGGTCATTTCCGGGCCTTGACTGCCCTCCTAGGTTTCGGGATTGGTCTTTCCTGACAGGATTTCCGGTCCGAGCATCCGGGTATTATCGCCGATTTGATTGCCTTCCTACGTTTTGAGGTTGACTTTTTCACCGACAGAATTTTTGACGCAAGTATCCAGTGATCTGCGGGTTTGATTGCCTTCCGAAGTTTTGCAGGTGATTTTTCACCAGACAGAATTTTTTTAACTAGAATTCGGAGCTGATTTTTGCCACCGACAAAATCTCTACGAGTGCATGGCTCAATATCTAAAGATGAGGGAAATTTTCATGAATACTCAGATCATCCTCTTCGCCCGTGTAAAACCAAGGAGAACATTTTTCTCGTCATTCCTAAAGTAGTTGACATTGTAATACGGTTAATGATTGGTAAAATTCTTCTTGGGGTCATTCAACAATTTTTCACATAGTTTTTTGTTCCACCTGTCAAGTAAAAACAGCATTCTGCATCAGATTCGCGGGGCCCCCGCCACCACGGGGCCCCAAGCCCTGGCTTTGCGGGCCTGTGCATAAAGACGGCACTGCTTCATCAGGCACTACAAATTACGGGGACGTTAGGATCGTGTCAAAAACTATTAACATAATTGCAGACCAACAGAATACACTCTAGAAAATTGCTATAAAGTCCATTCCAAGCCGTAGAAACTTGGGGGAGCTTGGAACACGAAAAATCCCACTTTCGGCGGAACCACCGTGTAAAAATCGCGCGCGTTCGCGTCCCTATTATTTTTACACGGGCACTGATATACGTAGGTGTGAATAGATTATGATCTATTCACTTCCCTTATCATTCTCTTGTTCCTGAACTCGGGAACACTAATTAATTTTGCAGTATCCTTATACAAGATAATGATTTTTAACTTTTGAATAAAACTTTGATTTATGAGCCAACTCAACGGCGTCTTTCCATTGGCAACTTTTTGCTGTAAAAACTTGGACAAGTTCATCCCTACCTTGATGAGGGTGTTCTCAATTTTTCGACGTCTGAGAAATGATGATGCGTTAAATAGAAGTCATTCCTTCATCATTGATCATCTTTCTAGTCATCTCTTTTTTGCACGAGTTAGAATTCCGTGAAGGATAGTTTCGCTCGGGACAACGCCTCCTTCCTAATCGCGAAATTCATTTCCCGCCTTGTAAAAACACCGACACTTTGCGGAATGGCACTCTCTTAAGATTATCTTGTTCTAATCATGGATGCACTATTTCCTTGAACGAGTCGAGTACGCCATAACCACTACCCTTACTCAAGTCTTTATAATAAAATGCTCCGACCCACCCTCACTCATGTTGTTATTACAAGTATTCTAAGGCTCCATAACGCGGATGCTCGGAGCTTTATCGCTCGATTTTCACGTTTGGTATAGGGTGCAGCCATTGAACGAAGCGTGAGCCTATATATCGCTCATGGAGCCGCACCGCCCCTCGGAATCACCACGGAGAGACGCGAGAAATTCCGACCCGCCCAAATACAATTTCAGGCGCCGCGACCTATGAAAAGAGGGTGAAGATGCGCGCGTCACCCGCGCATGCGATTCTCACCGACGATATTTGCTTGATCAGGCCACCGCGACGCGGGCGCGGTTTACCATTTTTTGTTGTCCGTATCGCGATTGCCCTTCGTAAGGTGATATTCCTCGAGAGAAATCAGATCCCACGGACTTGCATACAACTATCCTTTACAACAAAAGTTCTTGGGCAATCGTTGGAGGCCTGTAACGCAAAAAGAGTCAAGGGCAACGACAGAAAGTGCTTCTCGCGCATTTCGTTGCAGCTCATATCAAGATTTTTGTGGCTTCATGAATTTTATAATAAACGACATGAGTACGGAAATATTTTAGGCTACAACGGTCACCAAGTTCGACGAAAGATGATCATCCAGATTTTTGGGGAAAGCGAGTTTTGGATATGTTGATGATTATTTCTCAACTTCAAGTAAGCTCGGATATGGAACCGAATTTCCCAAAATCGTCTTTGAAGTGCTTCTTTGCACAATGATGGAGCATTGATTAATTAGAATATCAATTGATAAGTGATATTTTGAACGAGTCATTGATCGATTCGATGGGAAAGAATTTATCAAATTCTCGTAATGGTATAAAATCAAAAATTGATCGTTTCTCAAGAACTAACTGAGCGTACGAATTATTCGTTTTCCTCTGCTCAAATATTATTATGATCTCATTTTTCAAAATTATCTAATAATTTCACGTTTGAGTCACTGATGATCCTCCATATTACATATACCTTATGATGTATGTCCAATTAAATAATAAAAGACTTACATAATGTCGATGTTCAAACATGAAAACCACCAGAGTTACAGGAAGTTCTATCGAATATCCAATTGAAAGGAATGTGGAAATACTTATTTTAGAATTTCAAATACTACTACATGATCATACCGGTGATCCTACGTTTCCGCGGACTCCATCCTCATTGTTTCCGTATTGGCGAATTTTGCTTATTGCCAGACAGGGAAATGATCCTCTATTTCAATATTTCCATAAATTCAGAGTTTCGCTATTCGCGGAACTCCGTATTCGCGGTAAGTCTTTTTAGAACGTAAACCCCGCGAATGGGGGGGGGGGGGGGGTAACTTGTACATACTTACCAGGAGAGGTCGTCACATCCGGATCACGGATTTGGCTGAAACTTTGGGAATAGTCTTCTTTTAGTGCCAAAAGATGTAACCCAAAATTATAGACCCTAACGCTCAAGCATTTCCGAGCTACAGACAAGAACATTAGCATTGCCCATATAGGCCCATGTTAAAAATTATCCATATACGTATACCTGCAATGCTAATGTCCGTGGCTGTAGCTCGGAAACACTTGAGCGTTAGGGTCTATAATTTTGGGTTACATCTTTTGGCACTAAAAGAAGACTATTCCCAAAGTTTCAGCCAAATCCGTGATCCGGATGTGATGACCTCTCCTGGTTAGATGTTTCTAATGTACAACATCAGCTCGCGCTGCTTCGTTCGCATTACAGTCATATCACCATGTTAACAAATTTTGGGATGATATTCATCAATAAATTGACCAATTTATTGACAATTTGACAATAAATTAATGGGAATTATTTGACAAATCACCTTCAAAGAAGAATTTCATCATTATCTCAATACAAAAAGTTGCCTTCTGACCCTTCGAATACATACCTCCAAGCACAGATATGTCCATCGATAGAGTATGCGCCAACCTCAATCTTGGTAATTAGTGCTTTTTTCAGGTTAGGTTTGATATTTTGAGTATTTGAGCTATCAGAATGGCTAATTTAGCACCAATATAAGATATATTCATGGGTACTTCCATGAAATATGTAATATGAACCCTAGAATCACTAATAATGTGGAAATTCCGAAAATGTGTGGACCCTTCCCTTAAGATTCAATCCTTTATTTCGATAATATTCTACATTGATGGAAATTTTCTTTCGTGAAGAATTTGCTTTTACTCAAGCAAATCTCAAGAAATTTCGCAATAAGTCAACACGTAGCTAGAATTTGCCTCGACGGGCGTACTCGGATGAAATATCTCAAGTCGTTATCGTTTGTACTCGTAATACCAGTAGCAAAGCTTTACAGAACTGTCGTGGGATCAGCATGATCTGCAAGGCACTGTGCGCGATTTGCTCGCGTGCGGAAACAGTCCGCGCGACTCAATACTTATACAAAGTTTTTCGCAACACGTGTTCGATCGTCGATCGACGCGACTTTGACTCTACACTGCGCAATGTATAGGTACTCTCGTATTCGATATGTATGGCTGGCCAACTTATAAAACGTCCGAGTCAAGGCTCAAAGCTAACTTTGATAAGCGTCTGAATGCGGTGATATCTAACGAGGCGATCTGTAATACCCAGGGCTACCTGCAGTTCTCGATTGTATTATGCAAGCGTAGCGCAAGCCAACTACCACCCGACGCGGACGAGCGACGTCGCTCTATGATTTTGCGCACGTAATCTTCAAATGATTGCTCGAATCAGGAGTAATTCACTGTATCGACTCTGCCGATCTTCCCCCCTGTGTACAGCAGCCCAGCCGTGGAATATTTATCTCGCAATTAGATGGAACGTTATGTGCAGACTAATCGCCGTTTATTCTCTATCCCGCAGCGAGCGGCCCTCTTTCGCATAATATTCTGTGTACTTTCCATGAGAGAAGAATTTCCACGGACGTGTGTTTTTTTTTCATTCTGCCCGCACTTTGAGCTTATCTCGGATGAACGTTATTGCCCAAAAAATAATTTACAGCCTGATGAGACAACAAGGCTGTGTGCATTAGTAATAGAATCACGTGTCACACCGTTGGACCAATTAGCCTCGTAGCGATTCAACTTCTTATCCTCTAGATTCTGCGATGCAGATTGCGCGAAATTTGATTCGGAGCACGTTGCCCGATTTTAATCTTATAATATCTCGGCAAACAAGATGAATCAGGAGATCTTGAGTTGCATTTCTCAAGCCACACTTTCAGGCTTTGTCATCGAGTTCAGTAATAAACTTGTGTGTTTTGGCTTGACAACGCTCAGCCAAAACATCGTAAAGCGGGTTAAATCGCGCAAATCTATCCCGATGTGCTACGTGAAATATGAATTTCACAAATACTCTGACACTACGGTGAAACGAAAGCGCAGGGGCGTGAACGAAATCGTTTCTCTCGAGTTTGATACTTCTGTGATAAGTCACCATTTGGTGCAGCAGCTACATCATCCGTCTCGTCTTCAAAGGTTCCCAGCGACTGTACGTTGAATTTATCAAGACTCGAGTACACAAGTGTGCGATGAGCGACATGCGATTGATTTGCCACGTTTCGTGACTCGTCTGTGCGTACTCCATTGAGTATAAGCAGTGCGAGATGCAATAAGTGTGTTTGTCACGGGGAATTTTGAGCGGTACATGTGTAATGGACGTATACAAGCTGCTCGAGATTTGGCCAAGCCTAACCCGATGGACGATGAAAATCTAAAACGACCTCAATTTGAGGTTCAAGCTTACGAAAGGAGTCGAGAATGGCCAGGACCATCTTTATTGGGGGGAGGGGGGGGGAACAAAAAAGACATCTGCTCAGGGACCGCATTCCAAGCAGGCATCGTGAGCCCCGACGCGGCGCGGGAAGATATAAATTGTTTCCCCTCTTATTATCTCAGAACCACTAATGTCACCAAGCGTCGGGCCAAAAAATGGACTGTCTGATCGCTTTTCAAATTAATCGAAGACAGAGATGTTAATAATGGTACGAAACACATGATACATGCCGTTTAAGATTTCTCATCAGAGTTTATTTGAAACGTTCACGTTTAAGACCAGGGGCTTGTTCCCGTGTGCCATGGACCTCTCTCATATAATGCCATTTTGATTGCCTTCGCTTTCAGAATGTATTTACTACATATATATGCGCAACTCTTATAAGCTCATGCTCAGAAAGGAGATTCGAAGTTTTGACAGAAAGAGAACCGATCCCATAACCCAGGATGGCACTCACACAGTACACAGAGCTATCAGTCCCTCAACTCTTACAAATACTCGGATGCCGGGGATTTCGTCGGTGGGAAAATTAATCTGGTGCTCGTGGCTGTGTTTCGAGCAACACCAGCTCTATTACCGAACTTTTCAAGTGATCCGAATCACGAACCATCAGTGAAATACTTAGTTAGAGGTTAGCGAATCCGTTCATCATTGAAACCTTTTTCCTCCGTTCAGGGCGCTTACGAGTTCGTTTCTTTCGATCAAGATTCAAATTGGCTTTGCAAAATACTGACATTTTTGAGTTGGTTTGGATGATTTTAGTACAAATATTATCACATCTTTCGCAGCATATCCACTGCAAACTTCCGCAAAACTATATGAAAAATTCCTCGCACAACTCTTCATCGATTAGCTTTTTGCAGTGCTTATCGGCTTCAAGTTGGTGAGTTGAAATCTTGTCGCTCGTGATGAAATGTCATTTCATGAATAATACAAGATCGGTTATTTACTTGAAAGAGATACTAACCAGAGTACATCACTTTGAAGTGTCAATATTTTACTCGGATACCCTCTGGTTAGATACATCATATCATATTTAAACAAGTATGGATGAACAGAACATATCATCACAGCTCTCCACGTAAATATGAACAGAATCTTTACAGTTTTTGCTTCGCACGAGGGTAGTTTTGATTGGTATTGAAGATCGAGAATGTTAGAAATCAAAAACTCCATTTGGATTATTACAGTTGAAACAGCTCTAGCTGCTAAACGGGCAGACAAGCCTTGGCTGTTCGGGTGTGTAGCTTTCCTTTTCTGATTCTTGCTCTACGGCTATTTCAAAATAATCCCCAGCCTCCTCATGAATCTAATCATCGTTCCACTTGTATTAAGTTTTCGCGAACTTGTTACATGATTTACATCTTGTTGTCGCATGAATATCAAACTTTTTGCATCTCGTTCCATCTTTGGACATCCCTCGATTCACGGTTTCAAATCGATGCTCTCTCAGTTAGGAATAAAATCAAACATCGCATAGCAGTCAGCGTTTGTTAACCGAATTTTCATTTCAAGATCATTTTCTATGAACGATGAAGATGCAAAGGATCACATCGCTCGGATACATCCGAAAGAAATTCATCTTTGGGTGATCGACGTGCTCTGAATTAAGGTAGTTGTCCTACACCCAACTACGTGAGTCAATGGCTACCTAACCTCACTTTTCTGCTTACATCGATATAAACGAAGTAATAATTTGTGTGTATGAGTCTGTTTTGACCATTGAAAAGCAAGCTAAAATGGGACAATGTAACTTCTGTGATCAAAACTCTTTCAAACTAGACGATAATGTGCGTATAAACCGTAATGGAGGCCATTGTGCAATCTCAATTTTTCGATGACTGCCACGATAAAACCAGACGGCCAATCCTGGGTGGACTTGAAGAATTTATTTCGATTGGTATCAACTTCTTTTTCCCGCAATCTCATCATTTTCGGTGATCTGGATCATCTGTGAAACTCAAAAGTATACCGTTTTGCGTGCCTTCTCCCACAAGCGCAATGTTGTGACCAAAACACACGGGTTCTTGATGGCTGGCTAGGGCTCCAAAACGAAAGAGTCGATTTTCGTGAGAATTGCACAGATATTGATGGATATTTGAATTAATTTTTAAACAAGTAACAAAGCATTCTGTGACCTTTCAATTTTACAGGGATTGTAAAAAATCTCTGAGGTGAAACGATTCCATAGGTTGACAGATTCACAATGATTTGCTTGGAGAAGTTTACCAAAATCTTTGTGAATTTCCGAGACTGTGATAAACTTACCGTGATCGGCATGGTTAATCGGGGGACAGAATGAGCTATTATTGTTTCATAGCTTGCCTTTGGTGAGAAAATTCACATTCGCGCGTGTAAATTTCCTTTCAGCGGATGAATTCTTAGTTCATAAATTTTCTTTGTTCAGCATAATGTTCCCAGATTACTCATGCTCAGCAGGGTGAATTGTATAAAAAAAATTGCTACAATGTAGGGTATAACGGTCGCAGTGCAAATAAACGGAATGGGTATTGTTGACGCCAAAGCTCGTAGACAATTATTGCACGAGTATCGCTGCTTAGCCGAGCATCGGCATTCGTCGATGCTAAAGCGCAAAAGAAGATATCTCTTATCGCGCGACCTCCGAACACCAAAGGTAAAATGTAGTTAAGAAAATGATCGGATATGGTACACATGTGCTCGTCTGCGGCGCCTCACCTCGGCACGGAATGCGCGCTCTTCGTGGATAATCATAAAAGTGCAATGCGCGGCAACGGGTGTAAGCGGTGGTTAGTATCAGGCACATACTCAGAGGTATGCATTAGGCGCCTCGAATCACCAGCCATTTTCTTATCCTGCATACATACATACACAGTCTAGCCGAGCGTAAAAATTGCGTTTGAAAAGCGCTTCGGTGATGTGCCCGGCTCGACCGATATGCCAATCAGGTTCCCGTTTCCCTGAAGCGATGTCTACAGCCTCGGGAGGCTGCTATGTATACTAGGGCCTCGAGTTCAAGTACAAATAGTGGATGCGAACAATCGTGTTTTATCACAGGGCGAGGTGGGCTTGTCGCTTCGAGAGAGCCCCGCGCCCGAAAAACACGCGGATGCACTCGCTCCGTGCGTCGTCGTCGCGGCCAAACCGATGGTCCGATGCATCCAGGCTTCTCAGCGTCTACGAGGTCCCAAGAGATAAGCGTTACGGTATGCGAGAGCCCGACACCGATTGCTTGAGCTCTCTTGAGTCTCGATGCCAGCGCGCGTCTTGTCCCCGCCGCGCCGCTTGCAAGCTCCGAATCGACGCGCGAATTACCGTTAAGCACCGATGCTCTCGGATGCTGATGTGCATCGTTTCGACTCTCGCGCCCGGAGCTGCATGTGCGTCTGGTCTGTTCTGATCTGGCCTGTTATCTTGACACGACAACGCTCGGCTCCAGGGGTGCCTCGGGCTATACGCTGATGCATTTGCGAGCCACCCTTGCAGCTATGTCCTCGCTGACGCGAGCTGTATGGGCAATTAAGTATTCAATCTCGAGAATGGCTTACAGGATGGTATAGGCATCTTCTCTATCCACGTATTACAAGGGCAGTTCTGCAATTTATGAACGGGGATCAAAATCTGGTGGAACCTGTTGGGCTTCGTGCTGACTAAAACACTTCTGACCTCGCTTCTGACCACAAGGGTGACGGCAGAGACGCATAGATGTTAAGAACTAGCTCTCCAATCGAGCACCTATTCTTGTAAGATATTCGTACAAAAATTACAAAAAGAGAAGTAGCATTCAGTGTCATGTGCGACAACTTCAGTTAATTCAATGGTAATGGCCAAAAGCCGATTGATTTGATCAGCTAAAATCAGTTGGCTTAATACGCTGCATCTGGAAATCCTGCATTGATTCCTTTGTCGTCGAGCATTAAATGATGTCGTGGTCCGCAGTTGTGATCCCCGTGACAAAAATAAATGTTTCGTGATCAGAAAACGAACATCTTTCCGGTCGAACTGTGGTCATACATGACCACCTACCTAAGAAAATATCAGGTCTTCACACTTACGAGGGGAGGACCTGACCTTTGGATCACCAATCCTTTCCAAAATTTTTTTACAGTCTTTTGTCACCTAGAATATGAAGAATCCAGAGTAACTCCGTCAAATGGGTCTTCTGTCCAGAGCTACAAGCAAAAATGTTAGCGTTGCCAGTATATCTATATATATCACTTATCAACATGGGCCTATATGGGCAATGTTAATGTCATGGGCTGTAACTTTGAACAGGAGGCCCATTTGACGGAGTTACTCTGGATTCTTCATATTCTAGGTAATACAAAACTGTAAAAAAATTTTGGACAAAATTGGTGATCCAAAGGTCTGGTCCTCCCCTTGTAAGTTCTTCAAGATAGTTTCCCACAAAAAATTGTTCATATCCAGAGAGAATGGTCGTTTCCAGATATCTCTTGTATTCATGTACCATTGAGTGTACAATGAAGTTTTAATGCTGACACCCCTGACACTCCTAAACTACGTATTTGAGAATAGATAAAGACCACAGTTACATCACCCACTCTCACAAAACACTCCAATGCCACCATGAAGTATCATTCAAAGTTCATGCAAAATAGACAAATCTAATCTACGATAGAAAAGCCTGATACTGTAGGAAAAAGCTGAGAACAGTTTATCAGTCATGGATTCAAATCAAGCTGATAAAAGTGATTTCTCAAGTGTAAGATCATCGCTGCCTGATGAGACAAATGATCGGATAATTAACATCGATGTGGGATTTTAGATGTATCAACGTCAACCTATCTCATTTTCTCAAAGATGAAGCATCCGAAGAAGAAGTATAAAACGTCTTGTCATCATTCCGTGGAAGGAATAAGAATAATATTTTGATTGTGATGGGAGAACAGGATAAGTGCTCGTCAAACACCGAGTCAAATACTCATTCTGTACACTCACACTGCAAGGAGACGCGTAGAACAGAGAGCAGCGTTTTCACAACAACAACAGCATTTTTCCAGAGAAGTCAAGTCAGTTCGAGAGTCAGTTTCAATACAACCTCACATTTACCTAAATTTTGTCGCTTGAATCTTTCTACCGAATTGAGAAGTGAATCCTGAATGTGCTGTCATTGAAAAGTTCGATTTCAAGAGATGCTCTATAGAAATGTAGATTCAAACATCAGAATCAGTGTATGTATCAAGAATTTAGATCAGTAATATACGAATCGAGTGCATTTACCCTCTTAAAACCATTGATTCATAATGAACCATTCACACTGGTATCCATTGAGCTGTAAGACTCTTGTTCAAAACCACGAGCAAACGTGCACATCATTATCTATTTCAGCCCACCTTACCCGATGAATCTCCAATTTTCGAAACAAATGCAAAAAAGGAAGAATCGAGCCCGAGGTTCGACTTTTGCGAAACATTTTACTTTTTGCTGCAAACACAAGTGCAGCCCAAATATCTGCTGCAGCAGCAAATTCTGAGCCGAGCACACAAAAAATCAAGAAATCCAGGCTAAGATAACGCATTGAGGAGACCGTGGTCAGAGGTATATAGCCACTCGACACAACGCGTCAGAAAGTCCACTTTTTGGCAACGTTTGCATGCCCTCGTGCACTGATCCTGAGTGCGCCTGCAAAAGCCAAGGAGAAAAAGCAGTTATGAATATTCTCATATGTGACGTCGAGAGTCTGCTTGCGGTCTGGTCTGGCTCTCTCGGATTTGCATGAGAAGTGCAGCGCGCAGCCCAAACTGGCGCGGGCGTCGATTATCCGTGAGAGACCTTGTACCGGATGATTAAGTGCTCATCTGGCATTGATTTAGTGTTGGCGAAATTTGCTATCACGAGCGTTCCTCGGGACCGTTTTGCGAGCCTCATTTTTTTGTCACTCAGATATCGCTGTGGCGCGACGCGGGAATTCGGGCAAGGGATTGAGACCTCGATAACGTTTTTTGAGGACGCGCTTTCATGTGAAAGAGACGTTCGCAAAACCGTTTACGTCGCAAACACCTCTTCGAGTAGGGAAGAGTGTGGCGGGACACGTATTAAAACGATCATGCCATCTTTTCCCCCTTTTTAAATTGATTTTGCGGTCTCAACATCGTTCACGGTGTGTATTTCACGTGCATACTTGAACTTGATACCCTTGCATCCTGCTCGTTCATCCTTACCGAATCGCTCGCTGGAGAGTAACGATTGAATGTGATTTCCCTGACGCTTTGATTATTCAATTAATTCGTTTTGAAAAATACGATAAGAAAATACCACCGTTCTTTCTATAAAATCTTCATTTTCGCGAGCCAGCTTTCTAAAAGAGTCATTGGTATTGGCTCGATAAAATTTTTGAAAGAATTAAGTCCCTGACTGGAACATTTTTCAACTTGTATAATGTTCTGATCGTGATATTTTAAATCGTTTGCGTCTTTGTACTATTTCCAAGGCATTAAGCAACAGAAATTATCGGTCTCGGTAAATTTATGGCTGCATATCAAATTCTTTCTTGCAACCACCACAGACGCCGTAAAAAAGATATTGTTCTCTTCAAACATCAATCTTTGAAAACCTGTCGGGTGTGAGCATGTCCGTATTCTGCTTTCAAATCCTTCCAAGAACCCAATCGATTGTCGAAGAAAGAGATCGAAAAAGAGGTTGAAAAAACGCTTGTCTTAGTATTCGGCCGAAGAATAAGGGGTACAAGTTCACAACCGGATACTTCGCGATTGGCATGGATCTATCGTGAAAGGTGTACATTTCAGTGACACGTGTAGCCGGATATTGATGGCCCTCGTGCATATACAGAGCGGATCCTCGTGCCGGATGCTAAAAGTTCTTGTGGTTTCCGAAGACGTACAGAAACCTATCATGCACGTGGCTAGCTGTGAGTTTCAGCACGTTGAAACCTTGATATTCATGGGCTTTGATTTCTCGCCCTTGCACGACATTTGGCCTGTCCAAGAGATAACACTGAAAATAGAACCCATTATTTGATACTCTTTACGCAGAATGTATGTACATATTGTAACCAATCTTGGTGCATTGAGCTTAAAAATGACGTTTTTCTTTTTTAGACCGATTGACGTGCCACGGAGAAGGATGAACTTGGGTTGTGATTTTCCAAATAATCATCCAAGCTATTCCAGTTTTCTGAACTCTTGAGCTTACGGGTGATTTGTATTTTAGATTAATGTCAAATCAATATTCAATTTGATAATTTCGATGCTCATGTTTTTCATTAGAAGTATCGTCTTCTTCCATGAACACAAAGGTGTTGTCAAGTGATGGCATTGGCATAGGTGGTTTCAATTAATTTTTCAAGCAATGCTTACCGCGCGGCGCTTCTTCTCCAGATATTCTTTACATTATGTATTTTTAATCTCTTCTCGGGATGGGACTGCAGGATCATAGAACTTCAGGGGTTCATATCCAATGACCTAATGATTCACTAGCGATATTGCCTTGCTCGCTAACGCTCGCTCGGCATCACTTTATTTGGGAAACTCGATAGTTTTGCGATTTCTAAAGGTATTTAAAAATTTTAGAAAGTTGTTAAGGTAGGTTTTTTAATAGGATTCTTCACTACTAAGACTATTGATTAATAAAAAACTTCTGAAGCTTTTAAAAATTAACTTTCCCATACAGGTTCACGCACGCAAGCACAAAAAAACTTTCCAATGTTCGATATGACTGTTGTTTCTACATTTTCCAGAAGACTACTTTTGGAAAATGTAGAAACATACTTTTGAACTGATACTTACTTTTGAATTCATCGAAGAAGTTTCTATATATTATAAGAAACCTTTCAACTATACGTGACTGATGGGGATCTGTAATAAAAAAACTTGAAAGAAAAATTTTTTCCGCTCTAGACTCAATTTCAAGACGCACACAGCTGATGAGGACTTCCATCTCAATACAAATACTTGTCTACATATGTGACATTCTCAATGGTCCGCTCTGAATTGTCGTTAAATTATCTCAAAAAAAGACCATAAAATGAAATTCTAACGGAATGAGGATAAAAGATAATAAAGAAAATGATGAGATAACCCAAAGATAACTAAAAGATGAAAAGATAACCGAAAGATGACGTTGAGATAAAAGGATAATCAAAAGATAACCCAGAATTTCACGATTCCAAAATCGTGAAATTCTGGGCTACGAACGCACATACTCTGACTGCATTATCCATCATGCAATAATTGAACAAAATAGAGAAAAGATTCTCCTGATAATAACTTTGAGAAGATTTTGCAATCAATTAAAATCGTCATCAGAGATCAAAGTTTTCCTTTTTTTTCAATACTCTCACCAAAATAGAATAAGAGATAATGATAAACTTTTTAATAACTATTGTTGCAAAATGGATTTTACACTGAAGAACACTAACAGTCTCTCATACAACACCATTGATGATTCAGAACAAACCAAAAATCACATCAATCATAATTAAAACACTTCAATTCACACTGATGAGAACGTTGCGGTGACTCGCCTAGGCCATGGCTCAAGAGTGATTAACTCCGCTGAGAGCGACCGAAGCGAAAAATCCAATACAAACTCATCAACACTACACTCATCACATATATAGGCTTTAATGCAATCAACTAATCACACATAGCACTGTTGAAACACCCACTTTACACTGATAATAACGTTGCGGTATCTCGCCTAGGCCATGGCTTAAGAGTTATTAACTCCGCTGAGAGCGACCGAAGCGAAAAATCCAAAACTAATCCATCAACACTTCACACACAACATGATAAGACACTCAAATCAATATAACAAAAAATCTACCAATTTCCATAATGCAACTGAAGAAATTTATTCATTCAAATTCATTAATAAAATCTATCTAAATAATTATCAAATCTTCTAAGGAGTACCCAATGCATAGTTGAAAAGATATTCCATAACCAACTTTTTTCATGGTAAATCACTCAAGTGTTTCAGAAAAAATCATGGAAATTAAACAACGATTGTGTAATACCATCTCTAAAAAACTACATAGTACATAAAAAATCAATCACTCCAATATTAAATTGGAGTGATTGATTTTTGTATTAAACGATTGTATTAAACACCAAAGAAATGAAAATGTATCAAAAAATCACTCGAAAAAGGAAAAACAACCGAAAAAGCAAAGTAGAAATGATCAAAAAACGACTAAATAACTTAAAAACAATCATAAGATAATCAAAAGATAAAGAGATAATCAAAAGATAACAATAAGATAAAAAGATAATCAAAAGATAACTTTAAGATGATCATAGATGATCTTAGATGATCTCAGATGATCTTAGATGATCTTAGATAGTAAGTACTTAGACACTCGCGACACATAAGGGCTATTGTCGCTCTCAAAATACCAACTCATATTTTTTTCCGTCAAGTTGGCAACCCTGCTTACGATTTTACGTTGGCAGCCCTGCTCGGGGGGATCCGGACGGACGGGATTTTGCCCGCGGCTTAATTATTGTAATTCCGACGCTTTTAAAAATTAACTTTCCCATACAGGTTCACGCACGCAAGCACAAAAAAACTCTCCAATGTTCGATATGACTGTTATTTCTACATTTTCCAGAAGACTACTTTTGGAAAATGTAGAAACATACTTTTGAATTGATACTTACTTTTGAATTCATCGAAGAAGTTTCTATATATTATAAGAAACCTTTCAACTATACGTGACTGATGAGGATCTGTAATAAAAAAACTTAAAAGAAAAATTTTTTCCGCTCTAGACTCTATTTCTAGACGCACACAGCTGATGAGGACTTCCATCTCAATACAAATACTTGTCTACATATGTGACATTCTCAATGGTCCGCTCTGAATTGTCATAAAATTATCTCAAAAAAAGACCATGAAATGAAATTCTAACGGAATGAGGATAAAAGATAATAAAGAGAATGATGTAATAACTCAAAGATAACGGAAAGATAACTAAAAGATGAAAAGATAACCAAAAGATAACTAAAAGATAAAAAGATAACCGAAAGATAACTAAAAGATGAAAAGATAACCGAAAGATGACGTTGAGATAAAAAGATAATCAAAAGATAACTACGAGATAATCTTAGATGATAATATAGACGAGATACGATAGATATTTACATACACGCGACATCGATCTTGAAAGTCGTTAGAGGGAGCTGATAAAAGTATATATAAAACTGAAGCGGCAAATAGGGCCAGTCTGTCTTAACCCATCGTGGGGTGAAGTCAATGCCGCTCCTGATGATCGAGGAGTGACTTCGGAAGCCAACCTCCAGGAGATACGGGATCAATTGAAGTCTATCACAGGGGACTTCACAGGTATGTAATTTCATCTAAACAATTGAATACACCAACATTTAAACATATAACTTCAATAATTATATTAATTTCATTACTTTTATATTAATCTAATAATTATATTAATTTTATTTAATAATATTTCATTCAAGTTGTAGCATCCAACAGTAAGGAGCAATCTCAACTCCAGTCTCAACTCATCATCATTCGGAAATTCCCAGAGCATCATAGGAGGCTGCAATGGTGAGTCTTTATTCATCTCTCAATCAATAATTAATTGATCATTGATCAATTATTATTAATCAATAATCAATATGCATAAAATGTTCGATATACTCACTCATATGAATCCACAGTTACACACACACACACACACACACCCACACACAAACACGAACTCACTCACATACATTCACGCTCATTCACTCACATATAAATATACCTACCACACCATTCACTAACACATAAACAAATTCAGTTGGTCTATGAACAATAATATAACTTTCATTTTATTTATTTTCAGTCTATAGAACAGTCCAACATCCGATTGTAGCTGATCATTCAGATGTTGAAGAAAAATGACTTTGCTACTGGTACAGTCAAGGGTCATATTCAAAGGCTACACTGGTAAGTAATAGAATGATATTTTGAATGATTAATGGTTATTATTATAATTTATAATATTATCAATTAATAGGCCTATAATAAATCTTTCAACACACACACACTCACTCACCCACCCACCCATATACGCACATACATAATTAATTTCAACATTCAATACATATACACAACACCTCCCTCTTAATTCTATTGACACACACACACACACACACACACACATCCACTCGCGCACACACACACACACACCCTTATATACACATTTAAATAATACGCTTTAATGATTTTTCATTCTACAGCACCACCGAAGCCGAGAGAAAATGTATCCCGCTAACCCATTGGACAGTTCCAGTCAACACGAGATTCTCAACAGGAAATACGTAGTCCAGGTGATTTCAAATCATTGAAAATTATTCAACGTTCTGAATGATAATGTAAGTTTCTTATACAATATTTGTGGAAAATTATAAAAACTTCATGAAAATTGTGAAGAAATATATGTATATTGAATAATCTAATAAAATTTGACAGAGACGGGGCTTTTGCCCGTCTCTCCTCTCTCGTCTCCATTCATTTCATAGGTTTAGTTAGAATAAACTTTCGAATAATTTTAAGTCACTTGAAAAAGACTATAAAATAATTTTTGCTAAGGTTTGACAAAATTCAATTAATTTATATTCAAATTTCGACCATTTTAATTGATTGCAAAATTACACTTAATTTAAAATCAAGACCATGACAATAGGACAGAATTCTCAATAATGATAATCTTGCGTCATAGTAGAACTTTTCCTAATAATTAATCGACTTGACATCCACTCACGAAGAATCCAGTACTTGACTATCGCCTGCGGTAGGGTGCCTCACAAAAGTGCTGAGGTAATGTCAAGGACTCGGTGTTCTTATTAGCTGACTGACGGATCCCATCAAAGAATTTCCGCCCAATTGAATCCCTACATATCTAAGTCATTCTACACAGAACCCTTGAAGGTCCCCTGTTAGTAAATGACTCATCCATAGATTTGTACATTCTCTTGGAATCGTGAAATTCTGGGCTACGAACGCACATACTCTGACTGCATTGACCATCGTGCAATAATTGAACAAAATAGAGAAAAGATTCTCCTGATAATAACTTTTAGAAGATTTTGCAATCAATTAAAATCGTCATCAGAGATCAAAGTTTTCATTTTTATTCAATACTCTCACCAAAATAGAATAAGAGATAATGATAAACTTTTTAATAACTATTGTTGCAAAATGGATTTTACACTGAAGAACACTAACAGTCTCTCATACAACACCATTGATGATTCAAAACAAACCAAAAATCACATCAATCATAATTAAAACACTTCAATTCACACTGATGAGAACGTTGCGGTGACTCGCCTAGGCCATGGCTCAAGAGTGATTAACTCCGCTGAGAGCGACCGAAGCGAAAAATCCAATACAAACTCATCAACACCACACTCATCACATATATAGGCTTTAATGCAATCAACTAATCACACATAGCACTATTGAAACACCCACTTTACACTGATGATAACGTTGCGGTAACTCGCCTAGGCCATGGCTCAAGAGTGATTAACTCCGCTGAGAGCGACCGAAGCGAAAAATCCAATACAAACTCATCAACACTACACTCATCACATATATAGGCTTTAATGCAATCAACTAATCACACATAGCACTGTTGAAACATCCACTTTACACTGATAATAACGTTGTGGTATCTCGCCTAGGCCATGGCTTAAGAGTTATTAACTCCGCTGAGAGCGACCGAAGCGAAAAATCCAAAACTAATCCATCAACACTTCACACACAACATGATAAGACACTCAAATCAATATAACAAAAAATCTACCAATTTCCATAATGCAACTGAAGAAATTTATTCATTCAAATTCATTAATAAAATCTATCTAAATAATTATCAAATCTTCTAAGGAGTACCCAATGCATAGTTGAAAAGATATTCCATAACCAACTTTTTTCATGGTAAATCACTCAAGTGTTTCAGAAAAAATCATGGAAATTAAACAACGATTGTGTAATACCATCTCTAAAAAACTACATAGTACATAAAAAATCAATCACTCCAATATTAAATTGGAGTGATTGATTTTTGTATTAAACGATTGTATTAAACACCAAAGAAATGAAAATGTATCAAAAAATCACTCGAAAAAGGAAAAACAACCGAAAAAGCAAAGTAGAAATAATCAAAAAACGACTAAATAACTTAAAAACAATCATAAGATAATCAAAAGATAAAGAGATAATCAAAAGATAACAATAAGATAAAAAGATAATCAAAAGATAACTTTAAGATGATCATAGATGATCTTAGATGATCTCAGATGATCTTAGATGATCTTAGATAGTAAGTACTTAGACACTCGCGACACATAAGGGCTATTGTCGCTCTCAAAATACCAACTCATATTTTTTTCCGTCAAGTTGGCAACCCTGCTTACGATTTTACGTTGGCAGCCCTGCTCGGGGGGATCCGGACGGACGGGATTTTGCCCGCGGCTTAATTATTGTAATTCCGACGCTTTTAAAAATTAACTTTCCCATACAGGTTCACGCACGCAAGCACAAAAAAACTCTCCAATGTTCGATATGACTGTTATTTCTACATTTTCCAGAAGACTACTTTTGGAAAATGTAGAAACATACTTTTGAATTGATACTTACTTTTGAATTCATCGAAGAAGTTTCTATATATTATAAGAAACCTTTCAACTATACGTGACTGATGAGGATCTGTAATAAAAAAACTTAAAAGAAAAATTTTTTCCGCTCTAGACTCTATTTCTAGACGCACACAGCTGATGAGGACTTCCATCTCAATACAAATACTTGTCTACATATGTGACATTCTCAATGGTCCGCTCTGAATTGTCATAAAATTATCTCAAAAAAAGACCATGAAATGAAATTCTAACGGAATGAGGATAAAAGATAATAAAGAGAATGATGTAATAACTCAAAGATAACGGAAAGATAACTAAAAGATGAAAAGATAACCAAAAGATAACTAAAAGATAAAAAGATAACCGAAAGATAACTAAAAGATGAAAAGATAACCGAAAGATGACGTTGAGATAAAAAGATAATCAAAAGATAACTACGAGATAATCTTAGATGATAATATAGACGAGATACGATAGATATTTACATACACGCGACATCGATCTTGAAAGTCGTTAGAGGGAGCTGATAAAAGTATATATAAAACTGAAGCGGCAAATAGGGCCAGTCTGTCTTAACCCATCGTGGGGTGAAGTCAATGCCGCTCCTGATGATCGAGGAGTGACTTCGGAAGCCAACCTCCAGGAGATACGGGATCAATTGAAGTCTATCACAGGGGACTTCACAGGTATGTAATTTCATCTAAACAATTGAATACACCAACATTTAAACATATAACTTCAATAATTATATTAATTTCATTACTTTTATATTAATCTAATAATTATATTAATTTTATTTAATAATATTTCATTCAAGTTGTAGCATCCAACAGTAAGGAGCAATCTCAACTCCAGTCTCAACTCATCATCATTCGGAAATTCCCAGAGCATCATAGGAGGCTGCAATGGTGAGTCTTTATTCATCTCTCAATCAATAATTAATTGATCATTGATCAATTATTATTAATCAATAATCAATATGCATAAAATGTTCGATATACTCACTCATATGAATCCACAGTTACACACACACACACACACACACCCACACACAAACACGAACTCACTCACATACATTCACGCTCATTCACTCACATATAAATATACCTACCACACCATTCACTAACACATAAACAAATTCAGTTGGTCTATGAACAATAATATAACTTTCATTTTATTTATTTTCAGTCTATAGAACAGTCCAACATCCGATTGTAGCTGATCATTCAGATGTTGAAGAAAAATGACTTTGCTACTGGTACAGTCAAGGGTCATATTCAAAGGCTACACTGGTAAGTAATAGAATGATATTTTGAATGATTAATGGTTATTATTATAATTTATAATATTATCAATTAATAGGCCTATAATAAATCTTTCAACACACACACACTCACTCACCCACCCACCCATATACGCACATACATAATTAATTTCAACATTCAATACATATACACAACACCTCCCTCTTAATTCTATTGACACACACACACACACACACACACACATCCACTCGCGCACACACACACACACACCCTTATATACACATTTAAATAATACGCTTTAATGATTTTTCATTCTACAGCACCACCGAAGCCGAGAGAAAATGTATCCCGCTAACCCATTGGACAGTTCCAGTCAACACGAGATTCTCAACAGGAAATACGTAGTCCAGGTGATTTCAAATCATTGAAAATTATTCAACGTTCTGAATGATAATGTAAGTTTCTTATACAATATTTGTGGAAAATTATAAAAACTTCATGAAAATTGTGAAGAAATATATGTATATTGAATAATCTAATAAAATTTGACAGAGACGGGGCTTTTGCCCGTCTCTCCTCTCTCGTCTCCATTCATTTCATAGGTTTAGTTAGAATAAACTTTCGAATAATTTTAAGTCACTTGAAAAAGACTATAAAATAATTTTTGCTAAGGTTTGACAAAATTCAATTAATTTATATTCAAATTTCGACCATTTTAATTGATTGCAAAATTACACTTAATTTAAAATCAAGACCATGACAATAGGACAGAATTCTCAATAATGATAATCTTGCGTCATAGTAGAACTTTTCCTAATAATTAATCGACTTGACATCCACTCACGAAGAATCCAGTACTTGACTATCGCCTGCGGTAGGGTGCCTCACAAAAGTGCTGAGGTAATGTCAAGGACTCGGTGTTCTTATTAGCTGACTGACGGATCCCATCAAAGAATTTCCGCCCAATTGAATCCCTACATATCTAAGTCATTCTACACAGAACCCTTGAAGGTCCCCTGTTAGTAAATGACTCATCCATAGATTTGTACATTCTCTTGGAATCGTGAAATTCTGGGCTACGAACGCACATACTCTGACTGCATTGACCATCGTGCAATAATTGAACAAAATAGAGAAAAGATTCTCCTGATAATAACTTTTAGAAGATTTTGCAATCAATTAAAATCGTCATCAGAGATCAAAGTTTTCATTTTTATTCAATACTCTCACCAAAATAGAATAAGAGATAATGATAAACTTTTTAATAACTATTGTTGCAAAATGGATTTTACACTGAAGAACACTAACAGTCTCTCATACAACACCATTGATGATTCAAAACAAACCAAAAATCACATCAATCATAATTAAAACACTTCAATTCACACTGATGAGAACGTTGCGGTGACTCGCCTAGGCCATGGCTCAAGAGTGATTAACTCCGCTGAGAGCGACCGAAGCGAAAAATCCAATACAAACTCATCAACACCACACTCATCACATATATAGGCTTTAATGCAATCAACTAATCACACATAGCACTATTGAAACACCCACTTTACACTGATGATAACGTTGCGGTAACTCGCCTAGGCCATGGCTCAAGAGTGATTAACTCCGCTGAGAGCGACCGAAGCGAAAAATCCAATACAAACTCATCAACACTACACTCATCACATATATAGGCTTTAATGCAATCAACTAATCACACATAGCACTGTTGAAACATCCACTTTACACTGATAATAACGTTGTGGTATCTCGCCTAGGCCATGGCTTAAGAGTTATTAACTCCGCTGAGAGCGACCGAAGCGAAAAATCCAAAACTAATCCATCAACACTTCACACACAACATGATAAGACACTCAAATCAATATAACAAAAAATCTACCAATTTCCATAATGCAACTGAAGAAATTTATTCATTCAAATTCATTAATAAAATCTATCTAAATAATTATCAAATCTTCTAAGGAGTACCCAATGCATAGTTGAAAAGATATTCCATAACCAACTTTTTTCATGGTAAATCACTCAAGTGTTTCAGAAAAAATCATGGAAATTAAACAACGATTGTGTAATACCATCTCTAAAAAACTACATAGTACATAAAAAATCAATCACTCCAATATTAAATTGGAGTGATTGATTTTTGTATTAAACGATTGTATTAAACACCAAAGAAATGAAAATGTATCAAAAAATCACTCGAAAAAGGAAAAACAACCGAAAAAGCAAAGTAGAAATAATCAAAAAACGACTAAATAACTTAAAAACAATCATAAGATAATCAAAAGATAAAGAGATAATCAAAAGATAACAATAAGATAAAAAGATAATCAAAAGATAACTTTAAGATGATCTTAGATGATCTCAGATGATCTTAGATGATCTTAGATAGTAAGTACTTAGACACTCGCGACACATAAGGGCTATTGTCGCTCTCAAAATACCAACTCATATTTTTTTCCGTCAAGTTGGCAACCCTGCTTACGATTTTACGTTGGCAGCCCTGCTCGGGGGGATCCGGACGGACGGGATTTTGCCCGCGGCTTAATTATTGTAATTCCGACGCTTTTAAAAATTAACTTTCCCATACAGGTTCACGCACGCAAGCACAAAAAAACTCTCCAATGTTCGATATGACTGTTATTTCTACATTTTCCAGAAGACTACTTTTGGAAAATGTAGAAACATACTTTTGAATTGATACTTACTTTTGAATTCATCGAAGAAGTTTCTATATATTATAAGAAACCTTTCAACTATACGTGACTGATGAGGATCTGTAATAAAAAAACTTAAAAGAAAAATTTTTTCCGCTCTAGACTCTATTTCTAGACGCACACAGCTGATGAGGACTTCCATCTCAATACAAATACTTGTCTACATATGTGACATTCTCAATGGTCCGCTCTGAATTGTCATAAAATTATCTCAAAAAAAGACCATGAAATGAAATTCTAACGGAATGAGGATAAAAGATAATAAAGAGAATGATGTAATAACTCAAAGATAACGGAAAGATAACTAAAAGATGAAAAGATAACCAAAAGATAACTAAAAGATAAAAAGATAACCGAAAGATAACTAAAAGATGAAAAGATAACCGAAAGATGACGTTGAGATAAAAAGATAATCAAAAGATAACTACCAGATAATCTTAGATGATAATATAGACGAGATACGATAGATATTTACATACACGCGACATCGATCTTGAAAGTCGTTAGAGGGAGCTGATAAAAGTATATATAAAACTGAAGCGGCAAATAGGGCCAGTCTGTCTTAACCCATCGTGGGGTGAAGTCAATGCCGCTCCTGATGATCGAGGAGTGACTTCGGAAGCCAACCTCCAGGAGATACGGGATCAATTGAAGTCTATCACAGGGGACTTCACAGGTATGTAATTTCATCTAAACAATTGAATACACCAACATTTAAACATATAACTTCAATAATTATATTAATTTCATTACTTTTATATTAATCTAATAATTATATTAATTTTATTTAATAATATTTCATTCAAGTTGTAGCATCCAACAGTAAGGAGCAATCTCAACTCCAGTCTCAACTCATCATCATTCGGAAATTCCCAGAGCATCATAGGAGGCTGCAATGGTGAGTCTTTATTCATCTCTCAATCAATAATTAATTGATCATTGATCAATTATTATTAATCAATAATCAATATGCATAAAATGTTCGATATACTCACTCATATGAATCCACAGTTACACACACACACACACACACACCCACACACAAACACGAACTCACTCACATACATTCACGCTCATTCACTCACATATAAATATACCTACCACACCATTCACTAACACATAAACAAATTCAGTTGGTCTATGAACAATAATATAACTTTCATTTTATTTATTTTCAGTCTATAGAACAGTCCAACATCCGATTGTAGCTGATCATTCAGATGTTGAAGAAAAATGACTTTGCTACTGGTACAGTCAAGGGTCATATTCAAAGGCTACACTGGTAAGTAATAGAATGATATTTTGAATGATTAATGGTTATTATTATAATTTATAATATTATCAATTAATAGGCCTATAATAAATCTTTCAACACACACACACTCACTCACCCACCCACCCATATACGCACATACATAATTAATTTCAACATTCAATACATATACACAACACCTCCCTCTTAATTCTATTGACACACACACACACACACACACACACATCCACTCGCGCACACACACACACACACCCTTATATACACATATAAATAATACGCTTTAATGATTTTTCATTCTACAGCACCACCGAAGCCGAGAGAAAATGTATCCCGCTAACCCATTGGACAGTTCCAGTCAACACGAGATTCTCAACAGGAAATACGTAGTCCAGGTGATTTCAAATCATTGAAAATTATTCAACGTTCTGAATGATAATGTAAGTTTCTTATACAATATTTGTGAAAAATTATAAAAACTTCATGAAAATTGTGAAGAAATATATGTATATTGAATAATCTAATAAAATTTGACAGAGACGGGGCTTTTGCCCGTCTCTCCTCTCTCGTCTCCATTCATTTCATAGGTTTAGTTAGAATAAACTTTCGAATAATTTTAAGTCACTTGAAAAAGACTATAAAATAATTTTTGCTAAGGTTTGACAAAATTCAATTAATTTATATTCAAATTTCGACCATTTTAATTGATTGCAAAATTACACTTAATTTAAAATCAAGACCATGACAATAGGACAGAATTCTCAATAATGATAATCTTGCGTCATAGTAGAACTTTTCCTAATAATTAATCGACTTGACATCCACTCACGAAGAATCCAGTACTTGACTATCGCCTGCGGTAGGGTGCCTCACAAAAGTGCTGAGGTAATGTCAAGGACTCGGTGTTCTTATTAGCTGACTGACGGATCCCATCAAAGAATTTCCGCCCAATTGAATCCCTACATATCTAAGTCATTCTACACAGAACCCTTGAAGGTCCCCTGTTAGTAAATGACTCATCCATAGATTTGTACATTCTCTTGGAATCGTGAAATTCTGGGCTACGAACGCACATACTCTGACTGCATTGACCATCGTGCAATAATTGAACAAAATAGAGAAAAGATTCTCCTGATAATAACTTTTAGAAGATTTTGCAATCAATTAAAATCGTCATCAGAGATCAAAGTTTTCATTTTTATTCAATACTCTCACCAAAATAGAATAAGAGATAATGATAAACTTTTTAATAACTATTGTTGCAAAATGGATTTTACACTGAAGAACACTAACAGTCTCTCATACAACACCATTGATGATTCAAAACAAACCAAAAATCACATCAATCATAATTAAAACACTTCAATTCACACTGATGAGAACGTTGCGGTGACTCGCCTAGGCCATGGCTCAAGAGTGATTAACTCCGCTGAGAGCGACCGAAGCGAAAAATCCAATACAAACTCATCAACACCACACTCATCACATATATAGGCTTTAATGCAATCAACTAATCACACATAGCACTATTGAAACACCCACTTTACACTGATGATAACGTTGCGGTAACTCGCCTAGGCCATGGCTCAAGAGTGATTAACTCCGCTGAGAGCGACCGAAGCGAAAAATCCAAAACTAATTCATCAACACTCCACACACAACATGATAAGACACTGAAATCAATATAACAAACAATCTAACAATTTCCATATTGCAACAATAGAAATTTATTCATTCAAATTCATTAATAAAATCTATCTAAATAATTATCAAATCTTCTAAGGAGTACCCAATGCATAGTTGAAAAAATATTCAATAATCAATTTTTTTCAAGGTAAATCACTCAAGTGTTCCTGAAAATTCATATAAATTAAACAACGATTGAGTAATACCATCTCTAAAAAATTACATAGTACATAAAAAATCAATCGATTCAATTTAATACACCAATGTATCAAAATTGTATCAAAAAATCACTCGAAAAAGTAAAAACAACCGAAAAAGCAAAGTAAAAATCATCAAAAAACGACTGAATAACTTAAAAATAGTCATAAGATAACCAAAAGATGAAAAGATGATCAAAAGATAACAATAAGATAAAAAGATAATCAAAAGATAACTTTAAGATGATCATAGATGATCTCAGATGATCTTAGATGTTCTTAGATAATCTTAGATGATCTCAGATGATCTAAGATGATCTTAGATAATGAGTACTTAGACACTCGCGACACATAAGGTCTATTGTCGCTCTCACAATACCAACTCATATTTTATCCCGTCAAGTTGGCAACCCTGCTTACGATTTTACGTTGGCAGCCCTGCTCGGGGGGATCCGGACGGACGGGATTTTGCCCGCGGCTTAATTATTGTAATTTGAGATAAAGGATTTCGTCGCAAACCGTCGTAGCGGTAAGACGTGCCGACGAGCGGGTGCTCTGTGGAATTCGAGCGTTTACCTTGTATCGCATGTTGTGATTTAAGTGAGACTCGCCATGTTCGAGTAGATTGTGAGAATTTCATGACCGACATACAGTAGCTGACGCCGCGGGAGGAATTGCTCTCTCGCGGTCACCATTCTCAAAATCAAAAAGTGCAAATGTCATTGGTCCCGGAGACAACTGCAAAAACCGACCCACAGAAAATGAACCCACCGCAAACGTCACTGGTCACGGAGACAATTGCAAATACCAGTGCACAGAAAATGAACTCGATGCCAAAAAATCTCATACCGTCATGGCAGAACAGATGGAGTGCCCCACGAACGAGCAAGCTATTATACTACATTCAATCGAAGGACGAACAATCGAAAACTATGCAGTTGCAATTTGCCGAAGTAGTTACAGCAAAATATATTACGCATATTTCTCGTATCTCTCATGGACGAGTATGCATATACTTGAATAAGAAAGAATTGGTTAATCAAATTACCGAGGCTGAGACCAAAGTCGACATCAATGGATAATCTTTGGCGATCCGCCCACCAGTTGCGAAGGCCCAACGTATTATCTTGTCAAATGTGCGCCCTATAATACCTTCCAGTACGATAACTATCTTCTTCAACTGAAGAACTGGCTAAGTGGAACATTAAGCCAGTTTCTCACATTATAAAACACAAAGCTGCAATCAGTGTTCCAGGTTTCTCTCACGTTCAAAGTTCCAGGAGGCAAATGTTCATCCGCCCCGAGGATGAAGAGAAACTGCCACAAATGCTCAAACTCAGTCTAGAAGAAACCGATTACTTCATATATCTTTCAACAGAAACAGCTAAGTGTTTTCTGTGCAGACAAATTGGACATCCCGCAAAGTTCTGTGAAGATCCAGACTCTTCAAAAGCACTTCCACCGCAAGCCAGTGATACTCATGCGATGATCACTCTTGTATTTCCTCCGTGTTATTCTTATGGGAGAGATTTGAGATTCGGCTATATTGCTTTTTTGTGCCATCTAAAATAATACAAAGGTTAGTTCCGGATCACAAATCTGAGAGTCGAGAATCATCAAAATGCAAGAATTAATCTCTGGGTATGATTCACAGTGACGTCGGTTTCCGGAGTGACTACGGTTTTTTTAAGCGTTTAAAGTTACCCCATTAGTCGAAAAATCATGTATTTTCCCATTCAAGTGTTCAATTTTACCCCGTTCTGGGAAAAACACACGCTTTTCAGTCTCTACACTACAAAATTGAGTCAAGGTGTCATCAATGAAGTCTAGCGCCATTGACTCGGATTCACCCAAGAAGTGCTCGAACGGGACCAATTGTTTGGAGCGACACTTTTTTGCTCCAAATCATACTAAACAAAAAGTTTGTGAGAACTCACATGCAACTGATAGGGACTCCCACACCACTGCAAAATGTTGTCCACGCATGCCACCATAAAGCAAATTAGTTCTAGAACCCTTGCGCTTCCCTACTTGGCTGGTTTCGAGAATTCAAAACTTGTACCTCGAGTGTTCAAAGTTACCCCGTCTGTTGAAAGTAATCCCGGCGGACGGTATTCCAATTGTGTGGTCCTATTCTCAAGACTCAATCTCACATATATATACTCTGATCCTCAGTTGATGCGAAGCACATTTTATCCCGCATTTGAGATTATCATACTAACCGATATATTTTGTTTGCTGCAGACGGTGTAAATGTTAGAATGGAGAGTTGCGGCGAGGGCGGTCAGCGGCTGCCCCCGGACGGGGACGAGTTTCCCGCGGCGTACCACGAATTCGTGCTCGGACCGATGAAGTCTACGAACGGATCCGATGTCAAGAGGCCTGCACAATCAACGGCGACGTTGCACTGCCTCGCTCCATCAAGGGATGCGGCGCCCCGCACGGCTGCAGAGCTCTTGAACGACCCCGAGCCGGACTCGCGGGGCCCGACAATGGCGCTGCCCCCGCCACCACTGCCGTCGAGCGCGCCCCCCTCGGCCACGCAATCTCACCAGCCGCAGCAACCGGAGCAGGAGTACGGGGGTAACTGCTGGCGTCAGGATAATCGCTCAGAGCGCTCGGTCCGGGACAAGATTGCCATGTTCACGTCGCAAGCGGCCGGGCTCGAGGCACCTCTATTCCCGTCGCCACAGCCACCCACCAGGCGCCTCTCGCAGCCAGGCCCAAAAACCCAGCCTCGATCATTGGTAGCCCCCACGATAACGACGACGACCCCGACGGTGGTCGGAACCACGGGCAACGGGCTCACCAGGGCTACGAGCTTTTCGGGACTGGCCAACGGAGCCACGGAGGCCGGAGGCTACATTGCAAGACAACAGTGCTTGGAGAAACCACAGCCTCTGACAAGGACCAACTCACTGGCGTCAACGTTTGCCAGGCCAGTGGCTGCGTCTGACGAAAGCGCAAGAAGAAGCAGTCTTAGCCAGCTAATTGAGCAGAGGCGCAAGGGCATTTCCAAACTGCGGGGTCTCGTCATACCTGAGAGAGATGCGCTCACAGCGCTCTCGAGTACCGAGCAACAGCCCATAGTTGACCTACCCGAAATTAGGTCACGTGACTCCATACTCAACAATCTGCAGGTGAGTAAAGCAATACCAATCCGCACAATTTTGCCAACCCGAAGACCCATTTCCCTTTCTATGTTCGCGAAGGCGAGAGCGTACACGTGGCGAGCGGGCCTTTCCATCAAGAACATCTGAATGCAGCTGCGTACCAATCCTCGATTATTTCGCTTAGAAACGATCACCCCCTTGGCTGCTTCCATCCAACTCTCCAGTGGCCAAGGGACGTGGTCGCGGCCGTAAGACCACCGAGTCTTCGAGAGTCTTATATATCATATCATTTTTGATTTTACAATGCTTAACTCGATGCAAACTGTCTTATTAAACATGTATGTTACTACTGAAACACAGACTCCTCCAGATTCATACAACATGATCTATACAACTACTTTTTATGGCGATTAGGAATGCAGTATACTGTCTTACTTGACTCATCCGGTACTACTGAAACATAGATTGTTTTGGTTGCGTATTTTGCATTATCTCGATTTCCTATAGTGATGTGAGAGGGCGGTAGACTGTCTTGCTAAACAAATCTGTTACTACTGAAATACAGCGATTTCTTGTTACGAGGTTTGCGTTGTCTCGATTCTCTATAGCATTGAAAAAAAGCGGAAAGCTATCTTTCTGATCACGACAGTCTCTCTTGAAAAGCGGAAATTTTTAATAACTAACAATATTTTGGAAAATCTCCAGCACAATATTAATGTATTCATATTCAAGGTCGATTGGTCTAGAAACTGGAAGCCTTTCAGGAGTAGCTCTGTACCCAGAAGTTGATTATACTTCATTTATATAGTCACGTATACGTGACGTCGATTTTCCAACTTACAAGGGAGGCCCACGAAGTGCGGGTCACCAAATCTCATCAAACTTTTTTCACAGTCTTGCACCACCTAGAATATGAAGAATCCAGAGTAACTCCGTCAAATGGGCCTCCTGTCTCGAGCTACAAGCAGAAACGTTAGCATTATCAGTATATCTATATACATCACTTTTTAACATGGGCCTATATGGGCAATGTTAATGTCATGGGCTGTAGCTCTGAACGGGAGGCCCATTTGACAGAGTTGCTTCGGGTTCTTCATATTCTATAGGTGGTGCAAGACTGCGAAAAAAATTTTGGTGAGATTTGGTGACCCGCACGTCGTGGGTCCCCCTTGTTAGACCAAAAAAGTGAGCGAAAATTGAATCTAACAGAAGAGTTGCATCTTCTGGAGATAGTAATTCTGACGAAAAGCGAGAGAGCAGAAACGAATATCAAGTCGATAAGGGTGACGGTGTATTGATATCAGTCAGAGGAGATGATGAAAGTTGGTACTGGTAATTCATCGCTTTTTTGAAGAATATTTTTCGAAATCCAAAGCCCCGCAGCAAATCTGAGCTCGATTTATTTGACAAGCATCGCAACTCATGACTCATCATACTATTTTTTCTCCACACACAGGTGACACGGTCAAAGAGCTTGCAGCAGCAGCACACAGATTTGGGCAGTAAGTGGGGATCTCAAGGCTCTCTGTCGTCGTCGACGCGCTCTTTCTGCATCGCCTCGTCCTTTAAAATGCCCGCACCGAAGATCCTATCAAGCTACTCACCGGCCTTCAAACGCAAAAGTCTCGCAGTGTACGGCAGCAGCAACGGCAGCAGCACCACCTCGAGCTCGCCACCACCCCCTCAGTCGCCCCAGAGCCGGCCCTCGAGCAAACAGAGCAGCAGTAGCAGTAGCGGGGGCCAGCAACTAGCCAGCCCAGATCTGGCGCCCAAGAGCCTCGAAAGCATCTGCAGCCCGACGCGAAGCGACTACAGCTTCGAGTTCGCAGCTTCACCGACGCTCATGCTAAACTGCTCCTCGTCGCCACCAAACCCGGGACATCACCAAAACAGCACTAGCTCGAGGTTGGCCAACGGCTCTGGCATCACCGTAGCGATGCGATCCAGCAACGGAAGCAGCGCTAAGTCAACCACGCTCTGCTACCACGATGACTCGGACAACGATTCGGCGGTGAGCAGCTCTCAGAGCAGTATATCCCGGGGCTTCAGTCCACCCGCTTCACCCGTGCCTTCGGACAGGTCGACCCTGTCATCCTCCGAGCGATCCTATCTTTCCTCTTGCGGCGAAACCACGTCGTCCTTTGCCGCAGTCCAGCAACAATCCTCCGTCAAGATCTCTCAGCGCCAGCTACAACAACAACAGCTCGATCAGCAGCAATCGCTGTCGAGGCGCGTGCTCAAGCCGCAAAGCGTTGAAGCAATAAATCGGAAGAACATCCTGGCTAGCGCTCGATGCCGGAGTGGCCGCGACCAGAACGTTGGTTCACCCCTCATACAGCGCAAGTTTGACCCGGATGAGGAAGCCGACGACGAGAGCAGCGAGCGCCACCGAACCCCGCCGTCGTCGCGCGTGATCAACGGATGTAATCATCGGCATCCAGAGAACGGCACCGATGACAATCTCGTGGATGGGTCCAACGGCAAGCCACAGATCAAAATCGCCTACATTGAGATTGCCGATGAGATGCCCGAGTGCGAGCAGCCGCCACCACCACCGAGACTGCCGCCCAAACGCAGCCTTTCGAGTCACCCGACCTGCACACCTGTCCGTGAGTATAATTTAGAAAACTCATTCGACTGACTGTGGAATTCACGGTATTGGAAAACGGTATTTACCAATTTGATCGTTTCCTTCATTTAATTACTTGCCACAATCTTGCCAGTCTCGCCAAACCCTTTGTTTCAAACTCATCACGTTAGAAACATTTGCGCCCACCAACAGAATAGAGAAACCGATTTCCAGTTTTGTTGATAATTTTTCACCCATGCGCACGAATCTTTCGGGATTCACTTTGATAGTAATTTGATTCACTATCCACTGTTTCCGGCAAACCTGATCTGTGCGTGTTGTTCCTCATTTTGCAGCGAGTATCAGCAGTCACGTAGGATTGAGATTATAGTGCAAGAAAACCTAAATCGAGTTTGATACTTGGTCATTATGAGAGCTTAAGCTAAATAAAAGCAATTCGAGTGGATTTAACGCTCATTCCAGCGATGAAATATTTTTATAATTCCAAATAACTTCATGAGTGCTATGTGCAGATGAAGCTGAGATTTCCAATGTTTAATTTTAGCATCTACGAGGCTCGCAAGAGTTGAAGCCATGGAACCATCAAACGATATGAAATCTTGGTTACGCTCGGAAATACGTAGCTTAAGAAGCAGCACAGATGGCAAACCAAATTCCGTCGAAACAATCGGTCCGGTCTCGAGTAGTCACAAGTTCAGAAGCAGATCGTCGCTGACGCTCAATGAATCGAATACAGAGAAGACAGAGAACGACCACATCGACGCAATCAAACCGACAACAAGACTGAATCTCGTTGGCCCAAACAAATCCGTTGATGATCACGACGATCTTCTCGCAGTGTTGTCGACCAAGAGTAGGTCTCGGTAAGTACTCAATTTACGCCAATCTTGTACTAAAAATCTTGATTTTCTTCCTCTTTAGAGGAAAAATACATACTTCCACCGTTTCGATTCTGAAGCATCGATCAAATGAAATCTGACCACGATCTTGTTCACAAATCCCAAAAATATCACAGTTCGAGTTACCAAAACTAAAATTGAGATGAACTAGTAACAACATTTTGCCCGTGTCAAGGTCGGCGATACACGTGGAGGACACGAGTTACGGCAAACTGAAGAGTCAGATGAGCCTGGAAGACATGCTCGGCACGAACGGCTCGGCTATGACGAGCGGGTGCAAGCTGCCGCGCAGCCAAAGCGTGATCGAGAGCAACGGCGTAAGCCCGTTCGCACTCGCCGCCAACGGAACAACCACAATAACCGTGATGAGAGACGATAGGCGACACGCGTACAGGAGATCCGATTCAATGGACTCGTGGCACGAGGACAGAGCGACCACGTTTGCGGCTAGCGCGAACAAGACAACCTCGTTTGGGAGGCCCGGTTACAGCGTCAGCAGAATAGCGTCAGGCATCGACGATGAGCTTGTATTGGAAAACGGCAAACTTACAAACAATGGCGGAACCGCTGATTCGAAGATCCCGATGCCGAGGAATCTCGGAAGACGTAGCGCTAGCGTCACCGACATGAAGAAGATCTTCGAAAAAGCCGAACTAAGTGGTCACGCTGCATCGTTATCCTCGACACCGTCCCGTCCGGTGAGATTTTGGAAATTGATACAGTAGCCTATTTTGTGAGCGTCGACCCAGAAAGTCCTCAATTGAAAATATGAATACTGTACTTCATTGGACTGATTTTTGTGCGGAAACTATTGTTATCATGGAACAAGTTCGATTTCCACTATATTTTCCGTTTAATAGAGATGGGAAAAATGGGATCAATTCCCTGTTGCATCTAGGAGTGAAAGTAATACAGATGGGGAAAAGTCGAGCAGAATCCGTCTGAATTAAATTAAGGAATTCACAACACGGAAGGAAAGTCGATTTGAAGGATGAATGTTCGGGTGACAGAGACTGAGCTTCAAATCTCAATTCGTGGTTGAATTCCAATGGAGAGTCCCATTTATACCCTTGGACCTTGAAGGGAACTAAGAAGTTTTCATTTTCAAATCCAAGATAACTATCATTGTGTGGAAGTAAAACCATTTACTAAAGCAAGCAAAACGATTCTCCATTTAGACACGAGATTGAGATTCAGGATCAGATGATAGAGGTCTTCTCTAGTATCAAAGTTCACGTTTCGTAAGCGAAAAGTGTATTTAGGCCGACAATTGTTACATTATCTTTTCTACTCGCTCGCTGGAGAGCGACGGAAGACCGATGCGATATGAGCTTATTGTGCAATCTCTAGTAATTCAATAGACAACTATTTCGTGACCTGATATTAATTTATTCACACAGGCACAATCGCAAGCCGGACCCGTAGTTGAACACAGCCGTTTTCCCAGCCTGGACAGCAGTCTGAGCGCGGAGGAGGGCAGTAGCCTTGGCGTTAGCAACGGCAGCAACGGAAGCATGGGTCTAAGACCTTCTGGCTCTGGTAGCGAAATCGAGCACGAGCGCTTCAATAGCGAACAATTTGGCAGCATAAGCTCACTTGCTAGTAGCACCAGTCTCATATCCCAACAAGAACTCGCTCAGCTCGTTGAGGAAGCCAATCTCGAGGAGCCACGAGGTAAGGCCTACTCGTTACCATAAAGTGAATTCGTCGAAAATTCACAAACGCGCGCGCGGTAGAAGTAAAAACAGGAATTTGAAGTAAACACCGGAAGTTACCAAAAGTGCACTAATTACTTGCACAGCGCGGCCTACAGCGCCATTTTTGTCCCGGCTCGGAACAAAATGTTGGCATAAGGGTCGTTCTGATACCAAATTTACCTCAATTGTCAGGCCATTTCGGGCACGAGAAATATTCTACCCATTTAGGATTCAGGTAAATTAATTACCATGCCCTGCAGCAGTGCAACCTGGACTATGCTTGGTCCAACTGCGTATCTTCCTCGGTGGATTTGCATGTAAAATACGTACTGCTTCCTTGGTAGAGATGTGGCCATTTTTCCTGTCTATATCTATGGTCTCTGTTGCAATATGACTTTGCCAGTTATTAGCCCAAAAATATCCACCATTTCTACCAGGGTTCAAACCAAAGTAATAATGAAAACCACCTTGAGATCTGAGAACCGGAATCGATTGGTCGATTTTTGTGCGATTGATGAGTGAGATAAATATGCTCAACAACGTAGTGGATGTAGTTTCTCACATTAAAAATTAGAAACAAGCATACGTCTCAAGTATGATTTTCTTTGGCTCTGTCGCAGGAGGCCACGACGTGGTGGTGGTACTATTGCATAAGGAGAACCCCGCTGGCGGCGTGGGCATCATTCTGGCCGGCGGCTCGGACTGCGAGTCGAAAGAAATCAGCGTGCACAGGGTGCTGTCTCACTCAATCGCCGACAAAGAGGGCAGCGTCCAGCGGGGCGACCGCATCCTCAGCATAAACGGGCGCAGCATGCGAGGTCTGAGCCACCGCGAGAGCCTGGCCATCCTCAAGCAGCCCAGGTCCGAGCTCGTGCTCGTCGTCTCGAGGCCGAGCGGTAGCGGAGCCTCCTCGACGAGATCCGAAGAGGCCCCTCTCGGCTGCGGTCCCAACCCACTCGCGCAGCACCAGCACCAGCACCAGAGAAATTCGACCTACCCCGCGCGGCCTCAGACTACCGCCAACAATCATGAGCCTCATAGCGCCGATCTTGCCCTTCCCGGTGAGCCCATTCAGCTATTTTCTGTCTCATGTGAATTGGTCAGATTTTATCACAGTGGAAAATTATATAGCCTGCTATGTCTAACACAGTTGTACGGAATGAGGAAGCCACGCTCAAATAAAAGAGTTGTGATTATCAAGTACTATACCACCACAAATTTTAACAAATTGCACAAATAATGACAAATGCTCCAACACATTATGGTATCATACACATACTGGAAGGCTGGAAGGGAATCAACGACTTGGTCGAGTTTGCTTATCTTGCAAACTACAAAAAGATAGGAATCTGACACTCGTGATTCTGTGATCCAAAGATTCACATGACTTATAATGTCGCCTGCATAAAACGTTTCCACCGTTATAAATGAGATGAATTGTTTGTCGAGTCGGGTCGAAGAATTTTCGTAAATAATTCAATATGCGGGTATTCAGGATCATCCTTCATTTTGTCTCATTTAGCCAACGTTTCGCCAATTTCAATATCAGTCTCTTCGGAGTATCATCTATATATAGATGATACTCCGAAGAGACTGATATTGAAATTGGCGAAACATATATGTTAATGTGACGTAGTGTCACTGATCCACACTTAAAATGATACACATGGTGTATCATTTTATTTCACACTCAGTCGATCACCCTTCACTTCTGATCAGCTTGTCCACACTTTTCTGTGTCCTGGACTCGTGGGGCTAACTATTTTGCCGTGTACTCAATAATACAAAAGACCATATAGTGAACTCTTTCTTAACGGTAGTAGAGGACACCTCTCAATAACGGACAATTTTTTTGCAACCGACAGAAGTATAACCATAGGAATGGACTTCTGATTAGTGGACTCCTCCGGATAGCGGACAGCTTTGATGTGACCGGAAGTGTCCGCTATTGGGAGATTTCACTGTATATCATTCTAAGTGCAAACCAGTGACACTATGTCACATTAACATAGAGATGATGCCCTGAAGAGGTCGATACTGAAATTTGCGAAACCTTGTCTAATTGAGCTAAAATAACGAAAGGTCCAGAATCCCCACATATTGAATTATTTGCCCAAAAACTTTTCAATAGTATCAAGAATCCAAATGGATCAGTAGATTGAACGACGCGTCGCTGGAAAATCAAGTAGTTGACACTGATAATTGCCAGAAATCGGAATGAACAAGTTCAGTGACTCATAACCCCTCCGTCGATGAATATAATGATGATGAAAATTGTATATCCTTCAGGTTTCGAGGCATCGAACAGTCTCGCAGGCAACACAGCTTGGGGCCCAAGTGTGACGGTGGTGATGTACAAGGATGGATCAGGACTGGGCTTCAGTTTGGAGGGAGGTCGCGACAGCCCACTTGGTGATCGGCCTCTCCTGATAAAAAAGATATTTACTGGTTCGTAATCATTTATTCTGATGACACATTTTTGTGATTAACTTCGTTTCGGAGGAGACTATTAGGGTTAAGCAAAAGTATCACAATCCGATAATTCGTCGGCTCGGTCAAGACATTATCATTTCATGGACACTGACAGCGTTGAGATCAATACTTGGGGAGGTTTTAAATCACCAGAACGGCATCAATCACATTCAGAATTTCATACGATTGATTTGGTTTTTTGTAAGCTGTTTCATAACTTTATAGATATAGTTCAATGACTACTTCCCATGGAAACCTACAACGACATCATTCAGATTAGCAATAAGCCATCTACAGGATACCACAATAATGTTCCCAAGTAGTGAGTACTAATAAGAACTGCAATACTAGTGGGACTTTTTGAAATTTAAAAGTTGATTTAGGACCACTGTAGTCCTGAACATGGTCAAAACTGCTGACCATTCAACAAGTATAGCCCCTCCCATTCATTATTCTCGAAAAACTCGCAAAATCGATATCATTGAAGACAGTATTTATGAAGACTAATTGCATCAGCAACCAGTCGATGATGTAGATTTTCCAATAACAACATTATTTTCGTTTTTCCTTCGAAGGAGGAGCTGCCGAAAAGACTGGTGCTTTACGTGCAGGTGATCAACTGCTCGAAGTTAACAAACACGATGTGAGTAGGATGTCAAGAATTGAAGCTTGGTCCTTCATGAAGAAACTAGCGGACGGAGAAGTGAATCTCCTAGTCAGGCATCCCGCCACGAAGTTGTCGTGAATCTTACCACATGTGCCGTTCATCTGGGGAATTAGAGATTCGCCACCAAGTCGTCGTCGTCGTCGTCGTTCCCTTGTGCGCCCATTTTTGCTTCATTATTGGCTGAGTATCGCAAATCTGCAGTCTGTGTTGCAAGAGCAATAATTAAAATTCGCTAAAATCAAATTGATTCAAACGAGAAATTCCATCTTGCCTTAAGATTGGAAAAAATACAGGCTACTGCAATCATTTTTCCATTGCTTAGCCCTTTTCAGTGAGAAATCACTAGTTCCTGTTAAGTATAGAACTTGCTCTCGACTGATTTTTGTGAATAGCCTGCACCTAAAATCAATTTCGCTTTGCTCCTTGCATTTGAAGTGATTTTAAATGGTCAAAATATCATTTAAATGGTCGAAGCAATTGAGAATCAACGATTTAACTTTTTTCGGGAACACAAGAAAACTGAAACATATCGAAAATAGACACGCGGATACCTGTACTCGTGCCTAATTGCCTATCGAACGTATAATATGTTACATAGAGAGAGGAGAAAGACGAGAGACCTTCTGAGTATCGCCTAACTTAGAACATTCGACACTGAATGAAGTATTGCATCATTGCTAGATGTACTATATGTATGAAACGAATATTCTAGGCAACCACTCTCCACATTTACAATTTTCCAATTAAAACGCGTAAAATACTTGTAACTGAGTGCGCCTTCGATTCTTACTACATTATTTTATTGAGGAAATTATCATCTTACTATATTATACTCAACTCCTCTTTTCTTTTAGCATCTCCGCCATACTACGAAATGTTTCAGCCCTTCTTATACGACTTAATTGTAATTTTCTATGGGAATATCGAACTCTATTCAAATTTAATACCTGCTTCTTCGGATGAGTCCTCATCATACAGCATATTTTGCATCAGTTTTGTACCAGGACTATTGGCAGAAAATTGTTTTCCATAGTCTATTGAACTTTGTCAACTATCTGAAAATTATCTTTTCGATCTCAAAGAACGGTAAGGTATGCCTTTTAGATTTCAATTGTTAGTTGGAGACGAGCTTCTCGGCGACCAAGTGCAATAATTTTCTCGTGAAGAAAAGACAGTCCATAGGAGTAGGGAGATCACATTATATTGATAGATTTTAATATTAGTGAACTATTTTCTTTGGATTCATCAGTAAACTGCGGAATTGCGTTCGTTGTAGTTTGCAATGATCGAGTCTTTTGAACGGTAAGGTGCGACGTTGTAGAGCTCATCAATATGAAACTCATTCATTTTTATTATATAGAACAACAGCAAACAATCAGTTTTGAAATGAGCGTCAAATTAGAATAAAATGTGTGAAGTCAAGAAGCCTCAACTATTCTACCGGTCATTAGTGGCATCTTGATCAAGGGGAATCAAATTATGCGAAGCGAAGTTAATTTTAAGGCTAACAAAGTGAACTTGAAAACTGAATGGAATCAGTAGTTTACCAATTTTCTCAATTTTTCGCCCGCCTTAAAAAAGATCTCATTAAAAGATCTTGAACAATCGAAAAAAAATCAGAGAGAAAAAAGATCTTCCAGTACTTATACTCCTTGTCTCTCACAATGAATAACTATTGCGGAATACCGATGGATAATTTTCTCAATTTGTATTTTCTAATGCCCGTATGAGTACACATACGGATATTTTTCCGGAGGAACCCAAATCCCAAACTAGACCTGCTTGAAGCAGTCTTAATTTGAGATTAAGGTATCTTCTTCTTTTTCCCGTAGTGAATCAGTCTCCGATGATGTACTATATTATCAAAAATTGAAATGATCTTGTGTAAATAAGTATAAAATGTACGTGAAAGATAATATTTTGTGTAGTTGTGAAACCGAAGATGACGGATTTTTTTAACGTAGATTCAGGGTCAAAATAGTAATATAAGAATGTTTATAGCAATAGATATTATGTCATAATCAGATTATTCAAGTTTGAAAAAACTGTTTAATCATTGAATTTGCTTGTTTCGTTGAATTCCTGCTGTGATAAGAATGTATGTATGATGAAATTACTTATTTGCGTGAAATTTACTCTGTATACTGTTGATATCTTAACAATCTATTAGCTAATCTATTTTATAAACTAACAGAACTGGACACATTATTTCGGATGAATCTAAGCTTGGTGTAGAATTGTTCATTAAACATGCTACTCATCATTTTAATTGTTTTATACATGTTGTTGATTTGTAAAACCAATATTTCCTTTGTAGCTTACAGTAAAAATAAATGAAACCACTTCACCAAGATTGACTGGATAAGGATTTCCCCAAACGTTAAGTTCAACTTCTGAATGAATATGGAATTATTTGCGGATGAATAATGGTATAATTCTTCGAAACACTTCAATGAGGTCAATTGGACTGTGATTTCTCAGCAAAGTACGAATGATAGTCATATAAGTAGATCCGCGGAAACTTTGATACTTGGGACTTCGAGAATGTGCCAACCTCAAATCTCAATTGCGAAACTTCTTTTCGGAACACTCACAGTGAAAATCAGCTCACTCTGACGCTAGATTGTAGCTGGGTGACTAATAAAAACCCATATGCACCTCGTGCCGCAATCGGATACATAATCTACGAGTGAGTACTAATTGGTGCCACGAGGATAGCACGGTAATGTCATTTGCACGGAAGCCTGATGAAGGGGCCTCTCTTTCCTCACGGAAAAGAGCTGTGCGTTCGCGCTTGCTCGGTGAGCGAGCTGCTCATGGATTTGAAAAACATGAATTTCCAGACAAGTGATTATATTCCGTGATGGATGGATTGGAGGATGGATGAGTGGGTAAATGAGTGGGATCGATGGGTGAGTGGATTGATCAACGGGTGAGATGTATGGGTGTTTGGATAGAAAAGTGGACGGATGGGTAGATGAATGGGTGGGATGGATGGATATATGTTCAGATAAGTATGTATTCATCCAGCCATCATCCATCGATCACGACCACTAGTCATCATATTTCACCCTCATCACGTCTAGGCAAACCGCTATTGCGGGCAACCGGACGAACAGATCGTGGCTGGGCATCCAATTGTCATACATAATAGTTATCATTGGTTGAATATTCAACCAAACTGTGGTTGACTTTTCAACCAGACTGGTTAACTGTTGGTTTAAGTTTTTCGGATAAATTTTTTACAGTGTAAATCACGCGAACTTGACGAGTCCTACACTCTGTTTTGATAATAATTCTCAAAGTCACACTGAACCGACTAACAATAAGTAATGATTGCGTCAGCCAACCCCAACTCTCGAACACACTTACGCTGGGTTCAATATACCGCAAACCTGGATCATCGCTGATTCGATAAAACTCACAGAATCGACAAAACTCTCAGGATCTGTGATAAAATCTCTTGAAATCTGTGATGTATCTCAAAGTTCATAAGTTGAGATCTCGAGAGTTGACAGTACCGATAAGAACAAAACAATAAATAATACTTGTAGATAAATGAGAACTACAGATCTACAATGATTTTTAAAAAAAAATGGTCGGAAACGAATTTGGACATAGTTTTATCAAACATTACAAAGATTCCAATCGAAAATATTACTTCATATAAGGATAAGAATAAATGCTTACATCATAGACTCTTAGAATCAAGTTAAATGGTTATTGCTTACAAATCAAGGTAATAATAATCATCATTATTTTCTAAAAGATTCACGTCACGAACTCCCATACATATCTTCAATACCAGTAAGTCGGCTTCCTCACACGATCTTCTTTGATGCCCATTGTGTCCATGATGTCCATTTCAAAAGTTTTCAACTTGGGCTGAAATAACAATGAATTGTTTGATTTTGAACATATGAAAAATGTCATTCGCTTGCTACTCCGCGCTCGCTTCTCAGAATGCGCCATTCAATTTTTTCACTCGTAATTTTTCATGTTCACGAATGTTGATGAAGTGCTCACATTACATGATTCAATTTCTAACATTGATTTCTTGACCTGAACAGATTCCAATAGTTCGCAACCGTATCACAATGGCTAAAATTAATGTAGCACAATATTCACAGGTATTAATGATTTTTTGTGTAACTGTAGTGGGAATAAACAAATTATAGGAGTAAACAATTAAGGCGTGACAAAATGCTTCTTCTTCATCTTGCGGGTATCCCGAAAAAGTTCACGTTTCGGATTTCTCGAATAGAGAGAGAGAGACAGATGTATAGGCACTCCGCGCTTTCGACTTCAGTCCTCCAAGATCAAGGAGTACCGAATTAATTTGAAAAACTTTGTATTTCAAGAATCATCTCGAGCATAAGAATGTCTGAAAATAGATTCCCTACTTTTTTATTGCACGAAAAGTGTTTCAACGACATGAAAATTGGGAACTAAGTAAGTAGAGAAAAATAATGTTCCGACAATGGAAGTTCGTGTGGCTCTGAGTTATGGGGAAGGCAATGGCAAATCCATTCGCCTTGAAGACAAGACCAGATTCTCCTCATTCAACAAGTTTCGTGGTATAAGGGGAGGACTAGAAGTCCAATAAATCGCTAAGATTTGGTACTGCATAGAAAACGAAATGAGCAACTATGTCTAATAGGCCTTTCCTCAGAAGATACAGTCAAAAACGTCAGCATTGCAAGTAAACCTATATAAAACTACTCTTCATTACGGACCCATTCGACGGTATTGATATCTCTGTATATTTAAAAAACTGTTGACGTATGGAAAAGGAAATTCCATAGCTGCATACATTGATGATCGTGTAGTAAACGAGCATCTCAAACCTAGCAGCAAAAAGTCCTTCTCACTCACAGGAAAAGGGCAAATACTAATTACCTAGTCGTTTCTACAAATTCGAATTTTCAGACTTACTTGGAAAGTGATTTTTTCTACATCTGCTTTCTTCGTATCTTTGTCTCCTTCCACGTATGTCATTGGTTGTTTGTAATCGACTGTTTCATCGTGTGACGGTGGAATAGGAATAATTCTCCCTGTTCGAAGAGAAACTCTCACTTTTTCTCCGTCCTCTGTATAGCGCCACTCAATATTTGTAGGTTTTCTATTGGAACATAAGATCTCTAGGTTAACTAAATTCGTGGCATGGAATGCGAGCTTGAGTAAGAAACCTTTGTTATTCGAAATGCCGAGCGAAATGCACTTATGCAAAAGAGAGATATCATGGAAAATGTACAGGAGTGAATTGATAAGTCATTTCCGCGATTGCCCTGGCAAAAATCTATTTATAAAATATGGACCCAAAAGTAAAACTACATGAGCAATTCCAATCTATCTCGACTTCAATAGTTCCTTCATTGTACCAGCAGTGGCCAGAATATACCAACATTTTGACAATGATGGTAATGCGCCCGAATAATCAATATCCGTAGATACACTGTTGATCTGTAGATCTGGCAAATTGATCCTCAGTATTTCCAGATGGGTTTGGTCGGGACTTGAGTGAATCCAAAATTCAGTATTGAAACTTTTGAAGTCAGCTCATTTACTCGATAGTAACGGAACTGTGCTAGCCACGACCATTCGACTTTTCTGACGATCTGTGACTGGTCGGAGAGATAAAACTTGTGGAATTTCTGCAGCCTCCGAGCCGAAATACCTTTGTCTCGTCAAAGTAAGGCTTGACTGCGCGTGGTACAACATGTTATTTGATATCTGGGTAATTCTCACTACTCGTTGACACGCAGGTTACCCGGGCTTGGGCGCGTTCCTTGAAGCGATAGGCCAACAGAAAAAATCCTCAAACATAGTTTCCTTTATAGGTACAATCTAGAACTAGTGGTATTTTCTCCTAGCTGCAATTGTACGAGATGGGAAAATAATCAACAAGACTCGATTATCATCATTCGCATGGAGTTACTCGCACGTGATTTTGGCTTTCCCAGACTCATTCCCAAAAGACTCCACATTCTGATGCAAGCTGGACAAAACAGCTTCGGTAGTTTACCAATAACGTGTTTCGGGGTCCTTTGGGAAGCAATTCTATGCGTTAGAAAAAAGAAAAAAATGTACCCCCACAATTTTTTAGTATGAGTAGACAGCTAAATAACATTCTGAAGGACTTTGATGGAAGAACTTTGGTAGTTTATTCCTGAAGTTTCGGTTTTTTGAGGAGATGATCATCTACCCACCGCTGCTGTAGAACTCTAACCAGTAGTCAAATTGTAGACCTTGAGAAGACCTTCAAATGAATACTGGTAAAAGTCGATTATCACTTTTTAGTAGAAGGGAGATTACTTCGAACAAGGCCCAAAGTCGCTAAAATCTACTCTCAGGAGATAGCTCGTAGAAGTTGCTGGAGTAAATTATCATCTTGAACAATTTTTTTCTTGGAATTACTAGCCTCAACGTGTAAAATTCACCCAAATATGTTGCAAAAGGTTGAGTCTAGTATATGATCTTTCGGAAGTAGGCTAGAAAAGGTCCAAAACTGGGCCTTCTAGCCGCTTTAGGACCTGCAAGTAGGGGAAGAGGGTTGAAAGATCCAAAAAATGTTTTTCCTTCTGAGCAACACGATCATGATATGATACATCAAGGTGTGTCTGGTCGATTTTCGCTGCGAAAGCCTATAAAGTTGTTGTCATCGCCTTTTTAAAGCGAAACAGAGAAATGATTCTTTTCCTGCTTGATTGAAACTCACCCATACGTTTCGGAAGTATTTTTAGAGTGAATTTGGGTGTACAAAAATCATTTTCTTGGACTTTCAACGTCCTCAAAGGTCTTAAGAATACCAATAACTTTACTTTGATTATGTGAGCTAGATTTGGGAATTTCATAAAATAGACTGTAAATATCAGGTTACGACCTCCGTAGTCACTCTTTCGTGGTATTTGGGCAAATTTTTCAATAAAATGACAATCAAAGCCTTGACACCCGTTTCTTCCATTATGTGTCTCAAAGTTTGGCACAATCAAGTTTCGAACGTAGTGAACCCGAATGTATTTACTATCTCCCGAAAGACCACGTCAAAAGAATGATGTTTTCAACATTATTCGTGCTACTTTAGTAATTAGAGATATGGAATTGTGCAGGCCACTTTTTGGAGTTATCATAAGCGAATTCTAGAAAACTGATTACACCATCCCTAATAATCATCTGAACCATTGCTGGGTACGTAGAATGGGATTTGAACGCTAGTTTTTCTATAGGCGAAATATTAACGAGTCGTGAGAATTACCCAACAGATGTGGTCTCGTTATGAATATCATGAGTGGTGTCAATAACAGAAAATTCAAACAATTCCACCAATTCGAAGTGAATATTGAAATAACACTCACAAATCAGCAGGATCAACAAGTTGGATGTCTTCTGTCACTAGGAGGGGCATTTCTTTACGCATGGGCACTCCTGGGTATGTTTTGGTCTTTCCCATATATTCCAAAACTGTGTTAAGGCCTTCAACGATGACCCAATTCCTTTCTTGATAAATGACTTTCACATAACCTTGTTTTCCTTTATCGGGACCCACTAAAATTTCGACCTGTAATGCAAAAATTGATATCCTCACAACGCATCTGAATTGTTCCAAAAAGCGAAAATAAGAATATTAACTTACTCTGTCCCCTCGGAAGAACGACCACTCTTTAATTGGTTCAACGTGGTTTGTAGGGTGTATAATCCCATCGGGATGTTCCAACCGAAATTCATTGGTCCAAGGGCGATGAAGACCGAATCGAAACTTTTTACGCTGTATAGTTCTTGGGAGATACTTGGGGAAGCCAGGAGTCTTCCAATAAATCTGTAATAAAACAGATGCTACCATGTTACCATTATTTTATCAAGACAAGAGAACAAGGTTTCAAAATAGTCAGCGTCAAAGGTATAAAACGAGTTTTGCGCACAAAATACACGTAGCAAAAAAAAGCATGCAAAAAATTGGAAGATTTTCATAGTAACCTGAATTTTGTTCAAACGGCAGTGTCACCGAAACTGCGGGCTTTTATGGGTTGGAAGATTGGGTCTGTTCATTGTTTACCATTAAGTACAGTACCGCTCTAAAGTTCTCGATGGACAAATGCTCAAACACCCCAACTTCAAACAGCAATGACTCGAGTCTGATGCGTCGCACAGGAATTCTGAAAGGAGCATTTCAAAGAGCAGGAAATAGTATTTTTCGATTCGAGGGTAGGGAGTTTGGTTTTGCTTTTCGAGTGATTGTTTTCGTCCCGAGACCTGGCGAGGGTCGAAATTAGCACGAGTGAAGCAAAAAAACTTCACGCCCGAGTATCGAAATACGTTTTTCGATCGACTGGGCGTAAAGTGAACGAAAACTACCGTGCGTAAAACACTAATTTACGCACAGTCGATCGTAAAATACTTTTTTTCTGGCGGCTTGGATGATTTTTCTCGATCTTTTTTTGAAGGTCTTTCTTGGTGGTGAAAATATAGAAAACCTCGAAGTTTTCTTCTCTCATTGAGACATCTGCAGTTTAGTTGCGAACGAAGAAAACGACGATTCCGCAAAACGCATCTTGTAGAGCGAAAAAATGCTATATGTGGCCATTTTTTACATCCTGCGTATGAGAACGTACGAGCTGTCTTCACCCAAGATGATGATTTTTCACCGTTTTCTGAGCCGTTTTCGGTGAGAAGACATCAATTTGGGTTTTTGGACAGCTCGTACGTTCCACATGCGGGACGTAAGAAATAATAGAAGAATGGCTGCACATAGAATTTTTTTTCGTTCTACTAGATAATTTTTGCAGAATTGACGTATCTTTGCAACAGAACTGCAAGTGTCTCAATAAAAGTGGAGAATTTTGTTATTTTCTATCTTCACACAAGCTTGTAGGACCTTCAATAAGTATCGATCAAGCCATTCAAACTCTTAGACAATTGTATTTTTTCTACGTTTCAAAATGTTACTTTTAGAATTCCTGTACGATGCATAGAACTCGACTTATTGCTGTTTTGAGTTGAGGTGTTTGAGCATTTGCCTATCGAGAACTTTTGAGTGGTACTATACACGCCTTCAAACTTCTAGAACACTACGTTTTCTGATTGTCGTAATTGTGCCTTTCATAACTATGTTTTCGCTCTTCAATTAAGTAAAGCCTATACCTAACAAAGAATTGCTCAACGAATTTCGTTATACATTTTACCTTGATAGCGTGATTGGGCTCTGAAACATTGTCGTGATTTGAACGCGACGAAGAAAATAAGTCCACAAAGGATGACACAGAAAATGTTCAGTTCTGTGATCCAAAACGTTTGATGGCTTATGCGCTAAGATTGATGAAAGTTTTCATCACAAGTAGCTACGTCCTACATACGTTCGTCAATATTTTCTTCATAAGTTAGCACTTTTCTTAAGGATTCCAAGAAAATTTTGGTCTTCCCCAAAAAAAGGCACTGCAAAATCCTGTTCAATTTATAAAACAATTGCCTATTGATCCACCAAAGCACAGACTTTCATTTTTTTATGACAATTGATCCGATTGATTATTCATCCATTACCAAAATATACTTTTTGCTTTCTCGGAAGAGAAAGCTTTGTTTTTGACCCAGCAAACTTTTGATCAATTTTTCCATTCAATCCGAAATTTCCTTCAACAAAATTCCTCTTATCACAAAAATGCTTTAACCATCTTGTTCCTCTCGCCAAAATCTAACGATTGTAAGTAACAATTTAATTTTTCTCTCAGAATCCTTCAAAACCTTCCATGGACTCATTTCTCCGTCCCTTTGCCTCTGTGTGTGTGTTGTCTTTTTGCGCCACGCTTTCTCTTCTACACTCCACTTGAGTTGCGTAGAATCACTCAAAGATAAGACCAGTGATTTGACTACCCTCCTCTCCCAATCGAAATTGATTTAGAGGTCCTTTGAGGTACAATTGCTAAAAGTGTTCACTTTCACACTAAAATATCTTTCTCCAACTTGATCTTTCGGCAATTTGGGGTACCTAGGCTATGTTTTTTTTGGCTTGATCCATCGATTGGTTGATACCGAAATTCTATTTAATCTCCATAAACCTCCATTTTTTCGAAAAAACGAAAATTCTCAACAAAAACTCCATTTTGAGCATATTGAAACCAATTTTATCGAGATTCCCTTTCAACCAACTTACAGGCTTTGCTAAAAAAAAACCAAGTTTAGATAGCCAAATTCTTCCTCACTAGCTTCCTCAAAAAAATAACTCAAGATGTACAATAATATTTTTTTCAATATTCATACTTTCCCCATATCTCCCCCACAAACTAATCCAGTTAAATTTTGACAAACCAAGTTGATACTTTCTCGTCATCCTAAATCGATTGGTTGATACCGAATTCTCCCAAAATCCGTTCCAATGTCAAAATTGAATTTATTCTCAGAAAATCAAAAATTTTCAAAAAGCTTCATTTTTATCATCTTTATACCAACTGAATTGAAATCTCGTCTCAACCAGACGATATATCTTGCACAAAAAACCCTAGTGTAGGTCATCTGAATTCCTCTAAAAGGGGATCTTGTAAAAATAACTCAAAACATGATGACGAAATTTCAGCTAAAATTCATTTTGTCTTATCAAGAGTAATTTTGTATATTTTTCGTCCTTGATGTTTAATATATGAGATGATTATTTGGTCTCATCGATCTTGAAGGACGGAAGATCGATGAGACCAAATAATCATCTCATATATCATTTTGTCTTAGATCTCTCTCTACAACTAATCTATCCACCTTTCAATGAACATTCAATGGGCATTCTACCTCAATCATTTGGAACCAAATTTGATTCAACTAGGTTTGAACCCGATTAGAATCTAATTTTACTCCTAAAAATCAAAATTTCCTCGAAGAATTCCATTTCCATCATCTATAAACCAACTGTGTCAAAACTCCGCCTCAACCAAACGATTGTATTTGTATGTTATATATGTGTATAATATGAGGTGAGAGTAAATGGACTTGGCCACAGGGAAAATGACACTATTTTGTGGGAATTCGAATCAAGATTTTGGAATTTGATCGGTTTTCCAAATTTATCATTAGTTTGAGTGATCATCTGAGACTATTTCGCTAAGAGAAAGCATTCTGGTAATCTCTTTTAGCAGCGTATTTAAATGATGAAAAATTGTGAGTCGTTCAACATTCAAAGTTGTTTAACATTTTTTTGACTGGATTGTGCTCAAATGAACTTCCATTACCATCTTCCAATGTTACTGTACAATTGTCACATCATGAGAAGTTTGGATTTCTCCTGTTTTCGTTAAAATAAAAAGCGAGTTTGCAAGCCAGAGGAGAATCGTGAAAATGATTTTTATTGGATTAAATAGGAGATGATTTGAATAATTAGTGGAAACCCTTATATTTAATTTAACTTTGGTCTGATGAGAGGGTTTGTAAAAGCCTAATCATAGTCGGTACACTTTGGATGTTCTCCTAACAAGACTGATTGTAACATCAAACTCTTCTACAGCAAACCTAGAATGAAAGCAGCAATGTCAGGAAACAAGCACATCTAAGTTTCCAAGACCTGCAAGACTGAGCACAGATCCTAGAAGTTCCTAACAGACCACTCTTTCTACTTGATGATGCTTTTTCCAATTAATGATGCTTTTTCTCAAATCCAAGAATCTTGAAGATATTGAAAATATTGGGGCTAAGTATCTGAGGTGAATGACACTCATGGATATATTGGTCATGTACCCTTAACACCTTGCTTTTAATGGTAACCAATTTGCGTGCCAAAATATCTTTCAGCTTACATATCTCACAATCTGATGTTATGATATTTCAATGGTAATGTAGAAGATGTGGATCAAGAGGAAGCGATGTAATCATTTTATAGAAACAAGTTTTTGCTCAATACATTTAGTATCTTCATCTCAACTCTGATTCCACAAAATTGTTTTCACTAAGGAGATACAAGTAAGTATGATTGAAGTTTATAACAGCACGAGAGCTTGCGCAAGAGCAACTAGAAATTGGATGAATAGCTTCAACAAACAGAACTGTTCATGAGTTTAAAACATCAAGATATAACAGAGGCATTAATTCACTTACCCTCTCCATTTTCCTCTTGATGAAACTGTCAGGTAAGTTAGCATATCTTTTTGAATGCTCACCTATGAGCTTCATAATGTCAAATTTCGGTAACCTCATCTTTGATGCTGATAAATCCAACTAGTCAGATGAGTAAAATTCTATTAGTTTATTATGAATCTCACCAGGCACTTTCATAACCTCAACCTCAACATTCTATATCGGCGTTCAGCCATTCACTTTGATTCACTTCGGCATCCAATTTGAGTAATTTGATAGTCGTCTGCTGGCAATGCTGGCATGCGTGAATCGTGATGCGCCGGATGCGCCGCATGCGTGCGCCTTGCACTGAAGAGCAAGAATAGAAAAAAGCCTAGCTGTAGGCGTTCCGCGTTGAGGACTTCTTGCGATTTTTCCCTGCAATATTGTTACAGTTCAGACAATAATGATCATCGGAAATGATTAGTCCTAAAAATGGAATTGATAGGGTTGGATGTAAATTCAGGTCGTCGACCGCGAAGTTATTCTCCCCAGTTTCTAAACACCAAAACTGTGGGGAAAAAGGTTTCGCAGGTCACTGTCACCCCTACATCGTACGACACCCAAAGACCCTCTAAAAACGCCAAAATCGATGTTTGATGAACTCTAAATCGCATTTTGACGCATCTTAATGAATCGGGATGAGATTTTTTTTGACAAGGAGTTGAAAGTCTGACGAGCATGAGAACAGAGCATTTCGCATCGCGTTCATGAGATTGTAGTTTGCTTCTGAGAGCGATTGGTTTTCGGCCTGAGCCGCAGGCGAAGGTCGAAATAATCGGTCGGAAGCGGGAAATCTCATGAACGAGTTGCGAATACTATTTTTTGCAATTTTGTAAGCATCCAAACATCGGAACATTGCAAAACAATTTTTTTGATTCAGGCTCCTTAAAAAATTCATAAAAGGATTTTGATCGATTTTGAAACCTGCTATTTGTATCTAAGAGGTTTGTTAATCATTTCATCATGTTTGCCCGGTCATTTTACATCGAAAACCACTTCGAGGCATATACAATTTTTAAATAGTGATAAAAAATAGTTAGAAATGCGGAAAACCGTTTTCACAGCAAACTTTCATTCAAATTTCTTTGTCTCTAAAAGTATTCTTAATCGATAGCCATTCCTTCAAAATGACCACTTGAGTGAATCGATTTGACACAGTAAAACCCGAGACCTAGCTGGTCCAAAAAATGGAAAATTCCAAGGTACCAGATCTTCAAACCGTTGCATGGCCTCTCCACTGGTCGCCAAAAACGTGAACTTTGGGTCGGAGTGTTCAAAAGACGTGCACATGTGTTTTTCGTAATTTTTCCGATGTAAAAACTGAGTCCGTGCTCAGTTTTGTCCCCAACTGCCAGGATAATTGGGTAGTCTCAAAAAATTGATCCAAGAGGGTGCGGGGGAAGGGGGTAATTCCCATTCCTTTATATGTGATGGATGATGAGTGTATATAGGTAGATTTGAATCGGTTGGGTATTGAATTGAACTGTGTTTCTTTCACGTATTTTGACCAGTTGAAAACGGATGCCGACGGTTTTGCGAGGCTCGAGGATGAGTTGGGATTGTCTATAATAGCCAAAGTAACTAGACTCCATCCGTTCAAAGATCTCATCTTTAAGAAACGGCATCAACTACAGTCAATAGTCACGCGCCCAACGTTTCCTCAAGCTTCAAAACCGTCAGCACTGTTTTCAGCTGGTCAACATAAGAGAAAAAACATAGTTCAATTCAATACAGGACCGATTCAATTTTCTAACCTAAGTATACGTGTAGACTAGGGTGTCCGTTATTTCCCAAGTTTCTCCGATCCTGCGTGCCACCCACCACAACCTAATCATTTGTTGAGATACCGCGATAGAAAAATTTTCGTGGACCTAGGTGATGTTCAATTGCTGTCCCACCTGAAGCGTTCTTGTCTGAATTATCGCCTCAGAAAAAATTTTGATTCAGTAATCAACATTTCTTGCACAGGTGCGTGCTTCTATATCCCTGAAAGCATTTTCAATTGATAGCCAATGCGATTTCCTTTAAAATGACCACTTGCTGAAGTCAATTTGGTGGAAGAGAACTAGAGTTATGGCTGTTCTCGAAACTTAAAGAATTCAAGGTACCAAATCCGTGAAACAGGGTTTTCCTCGAAGAATCCAAAAAATGCGAATTTTGAGTCAGTCTATTTTAAAGATGTGAATATGTGTTTTTCATGTATTTTTGAACGTAGAAATAGAATCCGTGCTCAGTTTCACCTCTAATCGTCAGGATTCTTTACTAGACTCAAAAAACCGGAAAAACAAAAGACGGTCGTTTTCAGGCACTTTCATGTTTTTCAGGTGGATGATATGCGAATGAGTGGGCTATCCCCGGTTCTACTGTATCAAATTGAATGTTCCAGGTAGTCATTTTGGAGGAATTTGCACCCGCTATCGATTGAAAATACTATTGAGGACGTAGAAGGAAATGCATGCGCGGTACATGCGAATCATCTACTCAAATTATTATTTAGAAGGGTACAGTTCAAATAAAAAACGCTCCAAGTGGGGCAGTACTCAAACTCCACCTAGGTCCCCGATAATTTTTTTCTCGCAATATCTCATTAGGTTGTGGGGAGTGGCATGGGTGATCGGGGGAACTTGGGAAATAACGGACACCCTACTGTACACTCATCATGCACCTCAAATGTGTGTCAAAATTCTGAAAATGACCCCACTTCAGGTTCAGTTTTTTGAGCCTGCTAGACATCTTGGCGAGTGCGGACAAAATTGATCACGGGTTCGTTTCTACGCCATCCAGAAAAAAAACGAATATCATAATATGTGCACGTCTTTCGAACACTCCGACCCAAAATTCGCATTTTTGGCGAGCATTGGAGGGGCTACAAATCGAGTTCCTCAAGTGGTCATTTTGAAGGAAATCACCCTGGCTATCGAATAAAATACTTTTAAAGACAGAGAAAAACTAGAGAGATATAATATCATTGATATTGGGTATCATATCTATATGAGAAAAACGTGCGTGTTCGGGAGACGCAAATTATTGAACTGAAGTTTGTTTTAAAAACTCTTATTTTCTATACAAGTCGAACATTTGGTCTCGTCGATCTTGAAGGACGGTGGGGAACTAAATAAATTCCCAAAATTTCATGATGGAAATTTTATTGCAACGTTTCGTCCACTAGGTTTTGTGGACCTCATCAGGCTTCAGGTTTGTTATTCTTTAGATCGTCATGATATTTTGGACGATCTTGTAATAGAGCAAAGACATAACGTCTAGCTCCTATCAATACAAGTAAACTCTTATTTTCATTTTTGACTATTTTCTACAGCCAAAATTTACTGACTTCGGAGTGGTTCTCGATGTAAAAGCCCCATTAGCAGTGAACGTTGCAGCAACGTTACTGTGCAACGTTTGCAACCAAATCTGCAACTTGGTGGGACGTTACCACAAGGTTGCTGCAACAGGTTAATGTCCGCCCACGATGATTGCCGCAACAAAATTTGCAACTAACGGAAGGTTGCAGGCTTGTCGTGATTCGGGCGCAAAAAAGTTGCAGAATGGTTGCAAAAACGTTGCTGCAACCTTTGTTGGGTGTTTTCCCTGCTTTTGGGGCTAATCGTAAGTTTGGTTGCAGTTTTGGTTGCGGCAACCTTGTTGCAACGTTTCTGCAACCAAAAATGGGATTCTGCGGAAGGAGGTTGCATGACGTGTTGCAAATACGTTGCGGAAACGTTGCTGCGACTTTCTTTGCAACCAACCCTGGGAATCTGCGAAATAAAGTTGCACTGAAACGTCACAGAAACGTTTCCACAACGAACTGCGCAACGTTGCAGGGAGGGCTTCGAGCAACGTACTATGAATAGTTGCATCAACGTTGCATCGACCTTGCTGCAGTTTTTTTTGCAACCAAACCTCGAGATCCTCGGAAGAGGTTGCACAGGAACGTTGTTGCAACGTTTCTATAACCTGTTATGCAATGCTGTTGAAGATTCTCCGGATCAACGTTCCACAGGAAGTTGCAAAGACGTTGCTATGACGTTGCTGCACCATTTATTGCAACCAATTTCTCAACTTCACGGGAAAGGTTGCTATAGAACGTTGCTAACACGTTGCTGCAACTTTCACTGCAACCAAATCTCATGCTTGGGGGAAAAAAAGTTGGACTGAAACGTTGCTGCAACGATTCTACAACGTACTTTGCAACGTTGCCGAGAGAAGATCAGGTCAGTGTTGCATGGGAAGTTGCAGAAACGTTGCTAAGATGTTGCTGCACCGTTTATCGCAACCAGTTTCTCAACTTCACGGAAAAGGTTGCTATAGAACGTTGGTAACACGTCGCTGCAACTTTGACTGCAACCAAATCCCAAGTTTGGGGGGAAGGAGGTTGGACTGAAACGTCGCTGCAACGATTCTACAACGTACTTTGCAACGCTGCCGAGAAAAGATCGGGTCCGTGTTGCATGGGAAGTTGAAGAAACGTTGGTAAGACGTTGCTGCACCATTTATTGCAACCAATTTCTGGGATTCATGGAGAAGGTTGCTATAAAACGTTGGCAACGCGTCGCTGCAACTTTCACTGCAACCAAATCTTAAGCTCGGAGGGGAAAAGTTTGGACTGAAACGTTGGTTTCCAAAACGTACTTTGCGACGCTACTCGACAACGTTGCTGAGTGGATACAGAGTTAACGTTCCAGGAACAGTTGCACAACGTTGCTGTGACGTGACTGTAACTTTTATTGCAACCAATTCCCGGATTCGGTTGAGGAAGGTTGTACTGAAACAGTGCTACAACGTTCCTTCAACCGACTCTGCAACCTTGCTGAGAGGAGTCCGGGTCAACGTCGCATAGATTGTTGTCCAATCGTTGCTCATTCATTGCTGCAACTCTTATTGCAACCAATTTCCGAAATCCGTGGAAGAAGTTTCGCTGTAACGTTGCTGCAACGTTTCTACACCCAACTCTGCAACCTTGCTTAGAGAGGTTCGGGTCAACGTCGCATAGATAGTTGCCCGAACGTCGCTTATTTGTTGCTGCAACTCTTATCGCAACCAGCTCCCGGAATCCACGGAAGAAGTTTCACTGTAACGTTGCCGCAACGTTTCTACACCCAACTCTGCAACCTTGCTGAGAGAAGTTCGGGTCAACGTCGCTTAGATATTTGCCCAAACGTCGCTTATCCTTCGCTGCAACTCTTAACGCAAGCAGCTCCCGGAATCCACGGAAAGAGGGTGTTCTGGAACTTCGCTGCAACGTTTCTACAACCCACTTTGGAATGTTGCTCGGATCAGTTCGGGTCGAAGTTTCAGCGAACTTTGCACAGACGTTGCTGACATGTTGCTGCAAATTCTACTGTGACCAAATCGCAAACTTCAGGCGTAAAGGTTGCACTGAAACGTTCCTGCAACGATCCTACAACGTACTTGGCAACGCTGCCGAGAGGAGGTCGGGCCAGTGTTGCATGAAAGGTTGCACAGATATTACTAACACTTCGCTGCAACGTCTATTGCGACCAAATCTCGAACTGCGTATGATGGCAAAGTCTCATGGAAGTATCGACAACGTTGCAGCAACGTCTTCACAACTTTCCGTGATTGCTATGAATGCGTCCTCAGTACTTTTCGAAGTTAAACCCCCCCCCCCTGCGCACAAAGCCGAGTGCACTCGACCTAACTGAGTGTGTTGATTCTATGCTAGGACCCTAACCTTTTTTAAACAATCATCGACCCTTCAAGACACGTGCGATAGCGCAAATTGAAGCTGAGATGATTTTTTTCAGGATGGGATGAATTGAATTATCAAAAATGTATTGCTATGATGAGAGAAACGCGATTGAGAACTGGAAATTTATGAGATTCATGCATATCATAGGTCAACTTTCCCATGTTCATTCAAAATCTCAAAAACGCTAATATCATGGCGGAATACGTTAGTCGGGAATTTTGGTGGTCGGAGAATCCGAACCCACACTCAAAAAATCGATATCTAGAATGGCGGATCCAACATGGCCGATTTTCAGAACATTGAGGCCTGAAAAACGAAAGTTCCAATCGCATTTCGTTTCTTGAAATGTTCAATCGAGGGATTTCGAGATCGGGGAATCTGCAACCACTCTAAAAAATTTCATTTCGAGATGGCGACTCAATATGTAGAATTTCCAGATCATAGTAACCTATTTTTTACATTAAAAACCTTATTTTCAACTTGTCGTATGCACTTCTGGAACGCAGAAATGACTCTTTCGGGCGTCGGATTCGTGATTAGCGACCCCGAAAGCCCGAAAGCATTAACGTGAATACTTTCCTTGTTCAGCTGAGCTTGGAAGGAAGTCATGCATCTTGGGACGGGAATCATGTCTCAATCGTGTGTATCTATATATATATATACATCGTATGACCATTTTGAGATGGACACATCCCCGAGTAGAAATGCAATTAGGGCGCGGAACGGGGCCCGTTAGGATTCCCTAACTTCCCTCATAGTGCCCGTACGGGCGGTAAGAGAGCATGCGACGCTTAGAACGCTATTTCCCTAACAACAGTTAGGGAAGTATTGTGGATTTGTTAGGGCGTTATGAGGGCGCTAGGTAGTCGAGAAATTGTATGTTTGGTAGATTGTAATGGTGACATGATAAGATACTGACTGCGTTTAGATTGCTCGCCACCAATCCGAACATCTCAATATTATTTCAAGGTAATTTTAAATAAAACTAAAGTTGTCTTAAAAAGATATTAAATGGAATTTCTATTTGATGAAGTTTGAAGCCAAAAATGAACATTTTGAGATTGGTAGGACGGTTCTCCACCGGTTCTCATTTTTCGAGAGAAAAAAGCAATGAGAGCGATAAGGAAGGTGACTGGTAATATTATTGAATAGGACAACATTTGACCAAAAATGTAGTTAATTTAAAACATACTCGACACTTTACAAATAAAAAAAGACTGTATTATACGTGTCTTGCATCGCATACCACAACGTATCAACTGTACAATTTACTTCCTGAATTGTCTAATCCAATTAAGTTATTCAGGTGACGATCGAAGGCTTGCGTACAGATAATTCTCATCATCCAAAAAATATTTTTCAGTCAACTCTTTTTTTCCTTGAGTACTTATAATCTTGGAATATCCATCTATCGAAGTTGCGATCGTCTGCAGCTGTCTGCATTTCTGCACCAGTCTGCACGAAAACTCATATTGAGGCGATATTGTGGCAGTAGTGTGGAACGTTAGGGCGCTACGGAGTTAGGGCAGTATGAGGGAGAACCCGTACGGGCCCCGGCCAGCTAAGCGTCGCATGCCCGATTCTTTCCCTCAGACTTCCCTATTCCTTCCCTCACTTCGCCCGTTAGGGCCCCTATTAACCAAGAGGGCAGCCCTAATGGATTTCTAGTCGGGCCGTGGCATTTTCTTTCCTTGCGAGGAACAAACTGGATCGAAGTTGATTCTTACATGGTTCGACCTTCTGCCTTAGATGGTGAAGTGAACAAATTGAGAAAATGGAAAATTCGATGCGAACGGGAAATTTTTTTTCGAAATATTCAAGAAAAATAACTTTGCGATACGGCATCGTGTAGCTCATGAAATCTTGAGTCCGAAATGACTTGTCCTATAATTTTTTTATTACTTAATTTTCCAGGAAAACTCATGGAAAAGAGCTGATTTTGAATTTGCCACCACAATTGTCGCAGAGGTTAGACGCTTCACCTGTTAAGCAATGTTATTGTTTTGGTGTAATGCCACGTGCTCTTGGTATTGTTTTGGTGTTTAACCTATGATCACTTGTAGGTTATCGAACCACGGCGTTCACGATGAAAACTCGAGATCGAGTGGCAATGATGATCGGCTTTATACCGCAGCAAAATATTAGATGCATTGAGCATGTAGCATGCATTTCAAGTACAAGAGTCCAACAATGCGTAAAGAACTGTATAGTAGTCATGCAATGAAAACTCTCTAATGTAGATCGAAATTTGAACAAAGCCGCATTCAAACCTGTTAGATAATAGTAATGCCGAGCAGATTCAGGTAGTGGCTCTCAATTTCAGAAATTTTATCGCCCGAATTCTGACTACAATGTTTAAGAAGTAAAAAAAATCCGAAAAATCATGGCTTTGAGTGCTTCCCCACGAGATCAAATTTCTATTAAGTGGGTGGAATTCTCGAAAATTGCAAACGTGAACCTACTAAAGAAGGGTGATACCGAGCAGATTCGATTTTTGCATTTTGATTATAGAAGTTTTGTCAGCTAAAATCTGACTACAAAGACTGAGATGAGTTTGCATCAAAGTGAATTGTAAGTTCGAGTAGCGACAGTAACCCGTAACTGGGGAGTATAAGGGAATCATTTGAAAATCGTGACTCTGACCGCCCAGCTATGGGATTATGATTTTCAAAGGGTTGTTGAAGAATTCCACACGTGAACCTACTGGAGATCGTAATATCAACCAAATTCAAGTTTGAAATTTTAAGAAAAACTCACTCACTTTTGAAAATTTTGATATCATTTTTAGGAAGTCAAATCCACAAATTTTGTCAAATATTTTCCTACTCCTCAGCTACTGGATACCGGTTCAATTCATGTTCATGATCTACCATTGATGCAAACTTTTCCGAACTTCGTAGTCAAATTTTAGCCGACAGGACTTCTACACTTGAAGAGCAATACTCAAATCTGCTTGGTATCACCAATTTTTGAAAGGTTCGTGCTTGAAATTTCCCGAAAACTCAGCCACTTTCAAGAACTTTAGTATCATAACTGAACAGCCGAAACCACAATTTTTCGCGTATTTATTCACACCTCTATTATGAGATACTGTCCTAACTTGTGCCCATTATCTGTCTAACTATGATGCAAACTTACTTTTGACGGACGTTCAGGCTTTATGTTCAGATTCTGGTTGAGAAAATGTTTAGAAGTCTAAATCAGTATTCAAACCTGCTTGTCATCACCATTCTCTAGTTGGTTCGCGTTTGTAATTTTCAAAAAACCCACCCACTTGATAGAACTCTGATCTCGTGGGGAAACACTCAAAGCCTTGATTTTTCGGTTCTTTTACTTCTCAAACATTGTAGTCAGAATTTGGGCGCTGAAGCTTCTAAAATTGAGAGCCACCGCCTGAATCTGCTAGACATTACTGTTATCTAACAGGTTTGAAAACGGCATTGTTCAAATTTCGATCTACATTAGAGAGTTTTGATCGCATGACTACTATACAGTTTTTCACGCAATGTTGGACTCTTGTACTTGAAATGGCAAGAGTACATTCTCAATGCATTTAATATTTTGCAGCGGTATGAAGCCGATCATTATTGCCACTCAATCTCGAGTTTTCATCGTGAACGCCGTGGTTCGATAACCTACAAGTGATCATAGGTTAAACACCAAAACAATAACAAGAGCACGTGGCATTGCACCCAAACAATAACATTGCTGAACGGGTGAAGCGTCTAACCTCTGCGACAATTGTGGTGGCAAATTCAAAATCAGCTCTTTTCCATGAGTTTTCCTGGAAAATTGAGTGATAAAAAAATTGTCGGACAAGTCATTTCGGACTCAAAATTTGATGAGCTACACAATGCCGTATCGCAAAGTTATCTTTCTTGGATATTTCAAAAAAAATTTTCCCGTTCGCATCGAATTTTCCATTTTCTCAATTTGTTCACTCCACCATCCAAGGCAGAAGAAGGTCGAACCATGTAAGAATCAATTTCGATCAAATTTCTACCTCGCAGAAGAAAAAAATGCCAAGGTGTGTCCACCTTAAAATGGTCATACGATATATATATATATATATATATATGAGTAAGATCGCCATATTTCGAACAAATCGTGCGCGCGACCCACACGGATCCTCCTGCCAATTTTTTGTGTGAAAGTAGATGCCAAAACTAGTACTTTTCCAGAGTTTCAGCTCAAAAAAAAAATTTTCACGCCCGCTAGAATTTTTTCAAGTTCGAAAAAAGACCTCTTTTAGCGTTTCTTCAGGAGCGTGCCAAATCGGTCAGGAACATCGTAGCGAGGTCTGCGGGAGCGCATTTTCTTCGTTTTGACGTCAAATTTCAGAAAAAAATGAGAAAAAAGTCTCAAAATTCAATCTGCTTACTCCAGACAATGAAATGTAAAGTCAATTTTTCGCGATTTTTGAGGCATATTGAAATAGCTGCTGTTTCGACGGATTCCAATATTTTTTCTCCCGGGTTGATTAGTTTTTTTGGTTATGAAAAAACCTACAATTTCCTTTTTCGAACGTGAAAATTGATCGAAAGGCGTCCGAGCTGCGTTCATTCTACGATACGCGGTTTTTTGGAAAACACAGATTTGACTTTGACAGTATTCTCGTCTAACAGCCTCAATCGGGCTGTAATTCACCAAAAATATGCTTCAAGTTGTATAGATTCGAGGGTAAAAAGTTTTGGTCTGTATTTCGGGCCTATATTCGAGCTATGAATTAATAGAAACCTGCATTTTTGAGCGATTTCCGTGTATTTTTGACGGCTCAAAAGAGACGCCAATTCCACCAGTGACGATGTCCCTACTTGAGCTGGGTTACCTTGCTTCCTCAGGGCGTTCTCACTCTGGTTGAATAGATTCTCATGATCGTTTCAGTGATTCGTCGCTCGTGAGAAATGACAAACAATACGGCGAGGTGCATAACGATCTATAACGTATAAGATACAATGGGCAAGGAGATGTCGAATTTTGGTTTTTTTATCGCACCAGCCACGCAGGGTACCATGTTTATCACAGATAACAGCGGTCATCATGGTGATCAAGTTCCAAAATTTCTAATGCGATATAACGTGATCCACCTTGGTTCCGTGGACCTAGAGAACAACGCAATATCTATCTACAGCAAATCCATCCTTTTTTCCCCCACAGAACAGTCATGGAACGTGATTCGGATCTGGGTATCTACAATATCTTGATCGTGGTGCTACGGGTATCTGAAGAGAATGTCTTGAATTCTAAAAATCCGTTTGGTTTTGGAATGCAGCAGTGGTAGTCTCTTGTTCCCGGGACAGTTTCTACACTAGCGTGGAGCTTGTTCAATTTTCTATTAGCTGCGTTGATGTCCTTCGCACTGACCCACAAAAACCTGTAAAATAGTATTCGTGGCGGATACTAGCAAAGTGATTTTATTCGTTTACAAGAATTCTTGATAGTGGGCTCATACTTGATTCCTTTGATGTTATCAGAAGCAGCTTCAAACATGTCCCTAGCATTTGCTATTGGCTGATCTACAGGTCTTCGCAGAGCTATTCTAGTGATTTCTCTCTTAGCTACTGCCCCAATCCCATCACAGGGGCTTTTTCCATGACTTGTGGCGAAGAAGTTGTAGGATTTTATCTCTAATCCAAAATCTCTCTCGTGCACGCACATGTTTGCAAAGTTGTTTCTGTAAAATAGAATCCAGAAGTCATGGTTTTAGATAGAGCTTCCAGACTGTCGATATATTTTTGCCGAAATGGTTCGTTACAAGTAATGGAACCAGGGCAACTCACTTATTTTTATATTGCGTTGGAGCACCATCTGAGAAGTACATAATCCACTTGATGTGTGGGAAGTCGGCCTTTACTTGAGCAGTAAATTCCTTCTGGAAAGCGTAAACTGTTGGCGCAGTGTGCTGGGTAGAATCACTAATAACGCAGTAGTTGGCAACTTTTATCTCACCGTCACTGGATTTATAATAGACAACTATCGGATGAACTGTTGCTTGAGTATTATTATTGTTGAAATACCATGCCTGCACCGATCGCTGAATTATAAATGCATAATTTTCTGCAAAATCCATTAATACAAGAATGGTGAATTCATCTAAATTTTGCTTGCAATAATCAAGGAACTCCTTCTGCATTTCTGCAATATAATGATGAGTAGTCAATTTCACAATATCTTCACTCAACTTTCTGATAAATGTATCAGTAGTTTGTGTTTCGGACTGCACAGACATGGCACTACTTTTTCCGCTTCCACTGTTACCTCCTGTTGTCCATGTTTTGAAAGTGATTTGACTTTCTCCCGTCATTTGGACTATATCTGAGAGATATTCCACAGCTCCATTGACACCAGGGCAATGTTTACAACGTTTTAACATGCAGTTCCCATTTTCAACATCACATACTACTCTTTCCAGGATATCTCTGTACGTTATATTCGCTTTGAGAGCATAAATCTTCATTTTGATATTTTCATGCTGTGCACACACACAGATACTGTGAGTTCCTGGATCTCCAGCAGAGAGACACTCTTTTGGTCGAAAGCTTTGAAAGAACGTCAATCCTGGAAGTTTTGGCAGATGACTATTTTCTCTCTTCCATCTTTTGTACAATTCCTGGATTGTATACAGTAAGAGCCTCTTTTGACGCTGTTCTTTCTCATTAGTGTCACTATTGAGGACTGTGAGATATTGTCTTGTTCCAGGACATATGTAGCAATTTTTCTGGTCCATGTAATAGTCTATGATAGATTTTTCGACATCTACAGGATACATTTTTTGTGCCTTCCGAGGATCATGATCTGGAAACCAAATTAAAAGAAAAATGTATCTTGGGGGAGAGAGAGCCTTCAGAATATTTTAGTATCGACCATTGCTCTTTTCCCCCTATATTTTCAGATGAGTATATGTAAACTGTCTTTGTTGCACACATTTCCATAAAGATAAGCGCATTAATTTTTGCAAATGCTGGAGACATGGTTCAATTTTCAAAACGTGATGAAGAAATGAATGTCCCTACGCAAGATTTGGACCAATTTAATCACTAGTTAGAAGGATAGTTAGTTGGAGGATGGATCCTCAACGAGGTAGAACTGAAGAAATATGCAAAGTGAATAAATCTACGTGTAAAATTTTAGTGCTTGGAGCCAAATCCATCATGTACAGTAATTATTGGCATAATACTGTTAATTCAAACCATAACAAAAACAGTATACAAGCTATTCCTAGAAATTTGAAGAATACTACATATTGTACATCAAAATCTTGTTGTTCTAACTCCTGTAGATGGGCATCGAATGAGACTAACAGATTCCATCTAAGGAATATACCATCAGTCTCCATAGAGCCATGATATTACCACCCCTGTTAACAATGTAATCGGATGAAAAACATGAATAATGATAAAAATCCTCTAGACTCCTAACTACCAGGAATGACTAATTGTATACGCTGGTATGGTTTCACATATTTCAACTTGCCCAGTAATAGGTATGTGAATCTCACTCCACCTGCATGGACACTCACCCATATTTAGCCTGAATTTCATCATCTTGTTGAACATATACCTAGTACATTGGAAATGTTCTTTTGCATTCTATACTGTCAAATCGGTGGGCAACAGTGACAGAGTTTCTATCTTTTCTCTGATGGTATTTGCACAACGGAATCTATACTGCAAGTTTTGAATCATTTGAGAGAAATATCTGTCTTTGGACAACAAATCTTTGAGGTCAACTTCCTTGTCGGTGACTTTACAATCAAATGACTTCTCTACTGCTTCAACAATTCTATTCTGGATGGTACTGATGCTATCTAATGCTTTTACTCTGAAACGAGCTCCTGTTAGTTTTTCTCGTTCCAAAGGAGAAACCTCAAGAACTTCATAGATTGTTGCCAACTTCTTCCTTGACTGGCTGCCAATACTATATGCTGAGGAGGAGGATTGAGAAGCATGGACAGATTCAGAGAACTCAGATTGTTGTGACGTTCCAACATTTTGTAGAGCAGCAATTTCTTCCATTTTTGAGGCATTTTTGTTGGCGCCTTCAGCAATCTTGAGTCGAAGTCTACTAACACAATTAGTGCACAGTTTCTTTCCAGGAATCAATCGGATATTTGATACATCATGGAATTGATCACTCATTTCCAGAGTTATTTCCCTCAATTGATTGTTCACACTCTTCTTATGAACTTTGTCTGGATCATCACACTTGCGTTGTAAATTCGCATAACCTGGTCCAAGGAACATGTATGAATGATGATCGCAAATAGTTTTCACATGATCTTTTCCATCACCTTGGGAATTCTCAATCCGATGCATGAGCAACACCTGATCACTTTGATCCAAATAGGATAAATCATGTATCTCATTCTTCTTTGTATAACACTGTTTGTGACAATCAGTCTGAGTTATTGCACCAATATCACATATTTTCAACTCCATTTTTGGTACACATGCATTGGCAGATTAGGTTCACCAATCATTCGCCACCCTAGAGCGAAATATGTTTCGGATGGATTATCGGCACGGGGATGATAAAATTTCATCTACTTATCTGATTTTATTACGTTTGTGTATCCCTCGCTACTGCGAATTAGTGACATATACCTGTTGCGTCTCCAATGGTGAGCAGTGCAACTCGATCGCTAAGGGTTCTCTTACAATCACTGGCTACCCGTTACGTGACCCGTAAATGTCAACGTATCATAGGGTCTCTAGGGGAGACTAGAGTCCCTAAGGTAGTGGAAACATATATGATAGCTTTGAGGGATGCTGCAGCTCGAGTGAATTCACTTTATTAAAGTGCGGTAGCCGTTGGGAAGCAAGATTAGGGACATCGTCACTGGTGGAATTGGCGTCTCTTTTGAGCCGTCAAAAATACACGAAAATCGCTCAAAAATGCAGGTTTCTATTAATTCATAGCTCGAATATAGGCCCGAAATACAGACCAAAACTTTTTACCCTCGAATCTATACAACTTGAAGCATATTTTTGGTGAATTACAGCCCGATTGAGGCTGTTAGACGAGAGTACTGTCAAAGTCAAATCTGTGTTTTCCAAAAAACTGCGTATCGTAGAATGAACGCAGCTCGGACGCCTTTCGACCAATTTTCACGTTCGAAAAGGGAAATTGTAGGCTTTTTCATGACCAAAAAAACTAATCAACCCGGGAGAAAAAATATTGGAATCCGTCGAAACAGCAGCTATTTCAATATGCCTCAAAAATCGCGAAAAATTGACTTTACATTTCATTGTCTGGAGTAAGCAGATTGAATTTTGAGACTTTTTTCTCATTTTTTTCTGAAATTTGACGTCAAAACGAAGAAAATGCGCTCCCGCAGACCTCGCTACGATGTTCCTGACCGATTTGGCACGCTCCTGAAGAAACGCTAAAAGAGGTCTTTTTTCGAACTTGAAAAAATTCTAGCGGGCGTGAAAATTTTTTTTTGAGCTGAAACTCTGGAAAAGTACTAGTTTTGGCATCTACTTTCACACAAAAAATTGGCAGGAGGATCCGTGTGGGTCGCGCGCACGATTTGTTCGAAATATGGCGATCTTACTCATATATATATATATCCTTCATAACAAGTTCCTGTCCAAAACTGATTTTGACCTCGACAATAGTACATTATGCAGCGTGTGCTGGAAACTGCGTGTTTTCCGCGGCGAAGCCGACGTCCGAGCACTCGTTCCGCGGGAAAAAACGCAGTGCCCAGCACGAGTTGCATATACTACTTTTTACCACGAGTGCCCCCCACTGTCTACCCATATTGTTTTTGCCCCCAATTTGTTTAATTTGTGATAATTTCATTGTTGTCTGTTGCTATTGCGAGCTTTTCGACTTCACGTTTTTTACGCGTCGAGTTGACGTGTAGCGACTTGGAAACGTTCCCTAGATTCCCCCAGCGTATGTATTGTCATTGAGATTGTGTGGCAGGCAGCTGGAATTTTCTAATCGTGTTTTTGAGGCCATTTGCATAAATGATCGTTCATTATCGCAAGAATTTATTGTTTATACTGTCTCATAAGTTGTTCGATTCGGATTGAATTTATATCCTGGTTTCTATCTTTCTTGGTTATGGCTCGGCGGCGCAATAACCGTGTTGCCGTTCCACCTGTGAATCACAATGTTCCGGCTGATATCGCAGCTGATGCAAGAGAAGCTAAATTACCAACTCTTCCTCCAGTTCCTCGAGACAAATATTTGAAGCATTATGAAGCTTATAAAGCTTGGTGTCGTGAAAGAGGCACTCCTCATATCTCTGAAGATTCCCTCCTAATTTATGTCAGGAAGCTTTCTGTCGAAGCAACAATCAAAGCTAATCTGTCTATGGTAAAAGCTTGTATCAAAGCTTTTGATGGAGTTGATATAGGTGCCTATGTTAATGTAAATAGTCATGTGAGAACTGCATCCAAAAAACACAAGCCTAAGAAGGCTCGTATTCTAACTGCACAACAATTGCATCAGTTTTGTAATGTAGCCCCAGATGCTGAGTTCTTTTTGATTAAGGTAAAGTATCTATATTGGATCAATGGTTCATTTGTTCTTACCTGTTTGTTGATTTATGGTGTTTCTTTCAGGTAATTTTAATTGTTGGTGTGATTGGTTGCTGTCGCAAAAGTGAATTGGTTAAATTGCTAATGGCATATGTAACTGTCACCGATACCAGTATTCTCATTGATATTCCACCTGAGGTTACTAAAACGAATACAGCTAATACATTCTCTATTGTTGGCCCTTCTTATGTTATTGTCAAGCGTTATCTAGAAGCACGTAAGAACATTGATAATGAAAAATTCTTTTTGTTGTACCGCGATGGTACTTTCATCGATAGTGCCTGTGGTGACAGAACCATAGGTGCTATTCCAAAGACTGTTGCAGAGTTTCTTGGTTTGCCTGAACCTGAAAGATACACCAGTCATTCCATCCGTAGATCATCTGCAACAGTATATGCAGAGTCTGGCTGCACCGATACTGAGTTGAGGCTCCATGGGCGATGGAAGTCAACTAGATGTGCCTCTGGCTATTTAGAGGATACTTATTTATAGGCGCCATAAAGTATCAGCTCAAATTACAAATGCAATTTTACCTGAGGAAGCATTACAAGACCAGAAAATATCTGTTTTTTCGAATCATTGGAATATTTTTCCTGAAACTGCCAAAAAACCATGGTTTCCTAAGACTGCCAAAAAACCATTGTCACATCTTGCTCGCAACAAGTCTAGTAACAGCAGTGCCACTGTAACTTCTGGCATGTCGAGTGATATCACTGCGCCTTCTGGGCAACGGAATTCTCCAATTTTGTCTAATTCTATCACATCAGCAAGACAACAATTGTCTAAATTTGTACGTAAACCGTTTACTGGCACTAATAAAACAGTGTCATCTGGCATGGCAAATATTTTTTCTGCGCCTCGTGGACAACATCATTCCACGTCTTTGCCGAGTGTGGCTAATAGAGCAGCTGTAGTTATGCAGGTTCCTACTGCATCTACGCATGTCACTGTAGCTGGACCAATGTTAGCTCAGCATCCTGTCGTCTACAGGTCTGAGTATGAGCCTATCTCCACCAAATCTGCACCAAGTAATAAGCCTATGGATAATCCAGTTATGGATGCAGTGCAAGAGGATTTGACTGATTTTTTCGAAGATGATTTTGCCGATGATGAGCCTTGGACCATGGTCCTGAAAAATCACCACTATCTGATTCTGGTGAGCCTCATGGTGATCAAAATTTTGAAGCTGATCCTGGAAAATCACCACTTCATCCTGATGCTGATCAAGTATCTGATGCTGGCCCCGAACAATCTTTTGGTGATGATCAGTGTGATCCATGTATGTCGCCTGACCCACCTGCTCCAATCTTTTTGGAACTTTTTGAACCTACACCATCTCATGTCTGCATGCGACTTATAAAAGCACCTCCACAACTTTCATCCGAGAAGCCATCACCAGCCGTTCAACCTGAAGTACGTGAGAGATCAGACATATGTGGCCATGTTCCTGCAAATTCTTCTGAGATAGTTAGAAGTCCTGGTAGAAGATCATCCAGCTTATCACATCCCATTAATCACATGGATTTTGAGGAGCATTCACATTCTAATGTTGATGGAGAATTTGGTTATATTGAAGGGCGTATACCTGCAAGTGCTGGTGGTGCTGCTGATTCATCGGTTTTAGCTCCAGGTTTTCACCTACCACCTTCAAATCAAGAACCATCACATATCCATTCTCCACATCTTTCACCCGAAAAGCCACCACCAGCCATAAGTGCTGGTGGTGCTGCTGATTCATCGGTCTTAGCTTCAGGTGTTCACCAATTACTTTCAAATCAAGAACCACCACATATCCATTCTCAACCACAACAGAGTGATAACGTGGAACAAATTATAGTTCCACGAGTTCAAAGTATCCAGTCTCCCAAGGTTGTGGTTATTACAACCGATAAAGTTAATTCATCTTCTACAGAATTTCCACAGCAATCTGGGTGTTCTGGTTTTACATCACCAAGTGCTAATCCAGGTCATCTAGGTGCAATTAAATCTGATTGTGTTGATGGTCTTGACTCTCATGAAGAGAAGCCAAATGTTTCTGATATAAATCATCCTAATATGGATCCTAATCAATGCAATTCTAGTGTTAATGATATCCATTATTATCCATCAGTTGCACGTTTAGTACGTCAACATGGTAGAAAGTCTAGGAATCATTCTCAACGTTCTGCATCTTTGAGGTCCCCATATGGGAGGCCTACTTCTGTTCAGTCAGAACATAGTTTTTCATCTGTCTCTGAAAGTGATGCTGAGGAGATAAGATGATGCTCTGCTGTTTTGAAATTCAATAAATGTTCAAACATACATATCCATTTTCATACGGATAAGCAAGATTGATTACCTCATTTGTTTACTCATGTATAACTATTAGATCTTAAATTCAGTGCATTTTTTATTATCTACATATTGTCATTTCAATATTTTTTTTGCGAGTGAAGTCGTATTGAGATCAAAAGATTGTTGATACTTTTATTTGCTCACTCATGTATGACTACCTCAGGCTCATAGCCATGTACAAGATTCACATTCCAGTGTAATTTTTAATATGCATGTATGATCATTTTAACATCTTTCTTCTACGAGTGAAGTATTGACATTAAAAGGATTTTGTCTTTTTCTCCTACAATTGAAATATTGACATTAAAAAATGTTTGTCTCTGTACCCCTTTAGTTAATTGAACTATTATTGTTCGACATCTTGGTTTTCTTATTTTTATATCCTGCATCTTTCTCAGTATTATTTCATCATGAATTTGGTACATAATTTTTCGGGAAGATAAGGCTTTTTCCATGCACAGTCGGGTTATTCAGTCATTGTCTTTATTCATCATTCATAATCTGAGATTTTTGGGTTCTCAGTGGGGTGGAAGCTTTCTGCTTTTTATGTTTATTTGAAGTTATATGGTCATCATTTGCAATGTTGTTTGCAAATATCTAGGGATGTTTGGTGCATTTGTAGTGAGGTGGAAACTTTTCGTTTCCACGACACCTCACAGTTTTAGACGCTGCGAAATTGGCGTGTTTCCATGGACCCCCACCCTCGTCTCCTGCATTGGAAACGGTGGCGTTTCAAGCACGAGTGGTATAAAACATGATACCTTAAAATACTTTATCTCTGAGAAAGCAAAAATAATCCGAGTCATGACCCTTTTTCATGGGTCTGTTTCGCATAGGATTATTCCTTAACAAACACATACCGCTAACGAGTACTTGTCCGTAAGCGCGCTTGGCGCGCTTCACGCGTTGGATTTTATTGAATACTGATGTGGTTTTTATTCAAAATTAGATAATAGAATAGATAGAAAGAAAAAACTAAGAATGAAATATCATTCAGCGACTCTTCTATTTTTTACACACTAATAAAAGTGAGGGATACTTTTGTACCATGATCTTGGCTGGACTTTTTTTGGGAAATGAACGGGTCGAAACATTCATCATGGATCATTGTATACATATTCATTTATCAATGTAATGATGATTTATTATAAAGAATAGGTTACGATCTATGGATCAATTGTTAAACAAAGACCCATTCGGCTTAATTCTAATGTCATAAGTTGTAATCCTAATACGGTGTAGATCTGAATCTGGGACTACAGATAGATATTTCAGCGTCGAAACGAGATGACTTCAAAGTGATCAACCAGCTCACAAACCTTCCTTAATCTTATGAGCGAGTTCAGTGTTAGTTGCAAAAATACTTTTACATCTGTTTCAACAACATTGAAACAAGAAACGTGGGACAGTGAGATGACAAATAATGAAACTGAGAGATCAGTTATACATGCAGGTTCTCTCATATCTTCATCCGCTCAGCGCAGGATCATCGACTTCGGGCAAAATAAGATCATCTGGATTTGACCTAGAAAAAATTCCATCCAATGTAGTTTCATTCCGCAGCTAGTAGGTTTTGAGAATCGCGTTATTTTATGTACATTCGTAACACACATTAATACATTGGAAGTTCATCGCACGGACCACGTTGAATGCGATAATTCAATGTATCGGTTTCGCCTGCTCATTTTATTCTGTACTTGTTCAGTGCGACGTTTCAACCACATTAATTGCGATCATTTCGAAGCTCGAAAATTACATCCATTCATTGATGATAAGATCAAATCCATTGACCAAGAGCATCTTGGAGTCAGGATGTATTACGTGATTCCTCAGAGATGATGGATCACTTTTACCCCCAAAAAGGGGTTTGGAATGGTGCAGCATGTCCGGACTCCAAGCTGCGCTTATTCAATCGATATGATCCTATTATTGATGAGTTGATCGAATTCTCAAGTTTGCGAAGAATTGCAATCAGCGTGGTCGAAATTCTGCACTAAACAGGCGCAGAATGAACTGAGCAAAGAAAATTCATGGATTCAGTCAATTCTTTCATTCATATCACAGACACAAATGAGAGCTTTCTTACCGCGGGTGCGTGATTGATATAAATTTATCCAAGTCAATGATTATTCCGTACCTGGATCTAATTGAGGCGCGCTTAAATCTTGTTTTGGCATGTCTTAACCACTCCATGCAGCTGGCCTTGGCATTGGCATTGAGATAATCGTGTTTCCGATATTTTTGGACTGCCAAAGCTGTGAAAAAGAAATTTCATCATCAGTGCGGTGCGGGTTAAACATTCTCACAAACGCAACTATGAGCATTCATCAAAAGTGTTGATCAGAAAATTTGGAGCCGAGTGGAAGTTCTGAAACTCGGGCTTGGACTCTAGCGGCTGGTGGAGCAACATTGGCGCACCACATGCATTTTACAGTCGAAAACTTCCCTAAAGAGCTATGTTCAGACCGATCGCCCATGTTGAAAATTCACCTTGTACAGAGTCATCTAGTGAATTACGCCAACGCTGTGGTGGAGTCCAGCCCCGCAGAGCTAACCTTCAATCATTCAGGATATTCATATAGTTTTTCGAAGTTATCGACATCAATATTGAATATTGAAGGTGTTACGAGAGAGTTATCAGTGCTCTGAGTTCCTTCAGATGGAATTTATCTCACCTGAGAGTTGATTTTTATTTTTGCGCCAAGGAGAATCAACCAGCTGGCGCACAAAACAGAGTTTCTCGTACGTAAGAAGTCGGCCATTTTCGCGGAAGAGCAGTTCGACTCGTCTCAACAGTCTTTGACATCACTGTAGTCTCATTGCGGTTCGAGATGCGTGCGATAGCACAAATGAAAGCTGAATAATTTTCTTCTCGAATTTCGTCGGTTACACAGTGGAAAATTTATTGAAATTGCAAAATTCTTTCAGTCATGCATACTCAGGAGCAACTTCTGAATCTCGAAAAAAGCAAGATACATATTTTAACCGCTTGTTATAAGTCGAGATTCTCCTACGGGTAATTTCGGTGTCGAATCCGACCACAGAACATAGAAATTCGAAATGGCAGATTCGATATGATGTTGATCAGTTATGAGGAAACATTTCCCACTACGTTTCTTCTTCCAAAATGCTCACTCACGTTTTTCGAGGCTAGGGAACATGAACTGGTTTCAGATAATCAACAATCACTGTCCCGTACACAATATAGCAACTTGCAACTCCAATTGTCCGAAAATGCTCAATTCTTGTCTTGGAAAAAAGCTTACACTGGTACATATTCGTCGTTATAACCCGAGAGCTAAGGATTGATCCGCGTATTAGGCGCTGTAATCGGCGTAGTAGGAGAATAAACCATAGACTGCACATTCAGCTCACATTGTCCCAATGCAGCAGAACACCACAGACTTGAACTAATTTTTTGTCCACGCCGATTACAGCGCCTAAGCCGCGGATTCCTTCCTTCATTCACCGCATCGAAAAGATTGACACGAGTCCGTGAATACGCAATCACCTCAGTGGTCTAATTGGCTAAGGCGCCGGCGCCGCGGCCGGTCCGGAGTACCGGAGATGGCGAGGTTCAAGTCCCGCCCGAGGAAGAATCTTTTCATCTCTCGGTCAATTTTTCAAGAAAAAATTTGAAAATCTAAAAAAATATAAAATCCCTTCATGATGCAGCCACTAATGTGAAGTGGAGCCACGAAGGTCACAGAATGACAGTCGTCAAATTGCGATAGTTACCTGAGCGGGCGATTATATGTCGCTCCAAAGAACTCTAAATTCATTCATCAAATGTAATTCATCCAATCGAGCAATAAAGTCAATGTATCGATGAGAATCACCTCATCGATATAATTCATATATAGAATAGGATTCTCGGAATTTTCACATTTTGAGACTTGCACATCGAAAACGGGTCGACGGGTATGACTACCATTTTCTTCACTCTAAAGTTGAAGATCGCAACTTTGGACACGATTTTGATATTTGCACTGCCCTTCCGGGTTGTGCAGAGGGTCAAAACTTATCAGCTTCTCTTCTTCTTAACCTTGACTTCTTTTTTTAAGGCGATGCGGTCACCTTGCACCGTGACCATGAAACTTTGAACACATCTCACATGAAAATTTTGATTGACCAAAGTTTGAAACGAGGTGACGAATCATCGTTATTGTCCAATTTGTATTCGACAATTCGTCCTTTGGGCCAAATCGCAAGTGAATCGGATAAAAATGTGAACAACTTGATCGCGGCAACCTCCTAACCTATAATATGAGCATGTTTTCATTCCCATTTTCCTCGGTTCTCAAGCGATTTGGACTCAACGACGGGTGGACGGATTCAAGGTAGATGATAACAAATATCCGTGCACTCGTCGTTAATCCTCAATCTCAAGGGAATCGGAGGGGAATGGGAATGATTTTCAGCGTGCACCGTGACCGCATTGCCTTAATATCTTCATGCACAGCTTACTCATTCAATTGGCCTATGTCTGTCGTCATATACAGGGTTCTATCGAATTCTTTCAGATCGACTCGGGTGGGTGTGAAGAGCCTCGCAAAAGGAAGAGCATTGACAACTGCAGTGCCAGACTTCAGCGCCGGCTCGTAGAAAGTCAGCGTAACAGAAGTCTTGAGCTCGTCCGTTCCAAATTCCAATCTAACAAGAGTCACACTCCTATTTTAAATGCTCACGAGGAATCAACAATATCAACTAACGCACACGAAGATTCTCTAGTTGAGGGTAACTCACATGACAGTGCGCGTGTCGTCTCGACAGGGGAGTCCTCAAAACGAACCACACATATGTCTCATGATGATCAACAATTGATTTCACTGTTGCCCGAGAATCCTGAACCCGAGTCAGAATTCCTGATTGATCGGTTTAATGGAAACGACCTCATCGACGATTTTGATTATGCATATAGATACAGCGACGGAGAAGATTCTGGGTACAGCGATAAAGAAGATGACCCTTCGAATCGCAATAATGAGTTTGAGGATGAAAAGCATTTTTTAGCATCAACTGAAGAAGATGGTAAGGATCCCGACGAAATTTTAAATACAATCACAACATCTTTGAAGGGAGTTTTCACACAATGGTCAATTGAAAGTAATATTTCGCAGAACGCCATGACCAAATTATTGCACAAAATTCGAGATGAAGTGCCACACCTGGAACTTCCGCTCCAAGCACGAACACTGTATGACTCGAAGACAAATGATAATCCAATTCAACAATTAGCTGGTGGATCTTACTTATATTTTGGATAGCGCGATGCGGGGCCAGACAAGTTTGAGCGGCACCATGTTCATCTCACGGAAAGTGAAATTCTTGTTTCTGCACCTCCTAAGAGCTGCAATGGGAAACAAAGTTTTGACTCACCGAAAGAGAAACGTAAAATTATACGAGATTGGGTGGCCCCCGCATCGCGCGATGCCATGGCATTGCGAGTTAGCATTGCGCGGTCGCATGGCATGTCGTCATTTGCGGACACGCTCTAAGGTCGCAGAGTCTAGTGCTCAAGCTCTTTCGGTCTACAGCGAATGATCTGGGTATTAATACACATCCACGGATATAAAAATACACGTATAGAGTATGTATCTCCCCCTAATATATAGTAGTAAGAATGAGATTCCTCTGAATTCCCTTGAACTCCCCTGAATTCCCTTAACTGCCTTGAATGCCCAGGAGGGCCCCTGAGGGCCTCTGAGGTCCTTCGAGGTCCCTTGAGGGCCCCCGAGGGCCCCTGAGGGCCCCGAGTGCCTCTGACCAAATAACCTAAATTACGTTCCATATTTACCTTAGGGGCTGAGAGATTCCCCTGAGATCCCCTGAGGGCCTGTGAGGGCCCCTGAGGGCCTCCGAAGGCCTCCGAGGGCCCCTGAGGGCCCGTCAATTTTTCTGAGCCCCTGCAGGTCCCTTAGTCTTCTCAATTTCCCTCTGCAGCCCTCTAGAAATGATCTCGTTCTCATCGTCATTATTTTCCGTCTCATTATTCAATTATTACAACATTTAAAGTGAGCTTGGGTTACGAAGAAGATGTATATTTCTTCCAAAAAAATGTGAATTAGAAAAATTTTACAGTATATCCGAGAATCAAAAATCAATAACCAAAATCTTTGTGTGACGGAACACTCTTCCACAACATGAACTTCATTTTCCAGAATCGAGTTCTCAATTTCCATCTTTTCACCACCTAACAATTTCAATTCATCTGCAGCCTCCACTGTCACATGTACGTTGAACCTGTAAAGACCACTCAATGAAATCAATTTCGAAACGATTCTTTCCACTCTTATCTGATTGATCAGAAAATTAACTCTTCTCTTATAAGTCACCGCAAACTTCTAACTCCGCTCCACGATCGTACGATTCAATTTGACCGTTTCCATCTTTCACAACAATAACATCAAGTTTGTGACGTATATTTGTGTACACCCAGAATTCCACTTTTATTCTTTTCATTCCCTTGAACGCATTGATCCTTCAGATAAACCTCTATCTCTGGAGAATCGACAAGATTTGTGTGAAAATCGTATCATATAGTCGAAACTTCACCAATTCAACTCACTTATTGTTCCTTTTTTCGAAGGTATATCTTTAAATTTCATTTTGTTGTATATTCCAACGTCATATACGCGATTCTCTTGTTCGATTCGATGATATTCTCGTTATGAGATGACAGAACAACTCTATTCGTAGAAATATCTCCAGTCATGTCTTTGAATATGGTTCTCCATACATCATCTTTTATACACGTATACTCAATTTGATATGATGATTAATTTGCTAATATTATCCTCGATTTCGTTCAAAGTTAACCATTCTGTACGTACCTCACTAATTCACTCCCATCGCCCTTTTTCTGGAACTCAGATTCGCAAAATACTTTGTCAACATACGCAACTATAGTTCTGTAATATCAATGTCATTATTATCTCTAATCATAGATATACATATCAATTAACTGAATTACTAACGTTGTTTCATCTCCAATTTGGACTCTATTCTTCGAATAATTGAGTCCAGGAATTTTTCACATTCGCTGTGAATTCTCAAAATGAATATTCTCTGTTTCATGCAATGCTATTATTTCATCCAAACACTCAATTCCTGTAGATCGATCTGATTATTTTGAGCACTTGCCGTATTCTTCTCCAACCTTTTCTCTCGAACTGTTCGTTCAAACACCACAAGATTACCTGCTCCCTCAGTTCATATACTTGTATCGTTTCCCCCAACTCCAGATTTCACTCCATCGTAACGGAATTTGAGAACAATATACTTGAATTTCCAATCATATATGACAAAAATATCAAACATCAGATACCCCGTCCCAAACAACCTTTTCCGATCTCATCTGAACCATCGAATCTATTTTCAATAAACGAATTTTTCTGATCTCTTCACCGAGGAAGAGCAACGTAAAGCTGTCCATTGGAGAGAATCGGCCGTTTTATATGAATATCAACCTTATCTACACTTTCACGTGGAGACTTATTAATTGTCATTGCCAATACCGAGACCACAGGGAGCTGTTCCCTGTGAACTACAAACGGCAGGAAAGACTCACCCTTGGTTAGTGTTAGCTTGGGTACGAAAACTATTGTCCCCATATTCTCCCCACTTATCACTTCCGCTTCAATATCATGCTTGTACAATTACCTAATCTTTAATCGAACCCCATTACATAAACCCTTCGCCACTCTCAGATTCCGAGTCATCAGATTCCAAATCAACATCACAATAGCATTTACGTTCAAATCAAGTCCATGTGGAGTTAAACCGTCTCTAATGCTATTCAGAAACTCGGTTCGATATTTCAGATGAGTGTGCTCCTCGGTTTAATCTACACCTTTGTGAGTCGCATGATGAACGCTTAGTAAGATGAAGTCGGACCATCGAACATTTCCAAGATTTTCTTATTCAATTTTATGATATTTTCTTCACGAGATGACAGAACAACTCTATTAGTAGCAATATCTTCATTGATGTCTTTGGATATGGGTTCTACGTACACTAGCCGACAACGAATTCTTTCCAGAACGTATCAAACACGAGCTTCCGAGATGACGTCACTTCCGGAAGTTTGAAAGTCAGGTTATGATTAGAGAAAGTTGTTTGAGCGTCGGTTGGTAAGGCAGGGATTGAATTTTTCGATGGTAATTTTACCAATGTTTACAAAACATAGGTAGCGCGGCATTATTGTCATCCATTTCCTAACCGTACGAAATGTCGTGTGCTCCAATTTGACGACGTAAATGTGAACCAGGCGAATTAATAATCATGGAAATGTTAGGGAATCAAAGTGAAATTTTTTTTTTAATTTTCTGCGCGCGGTATCGACTGCAGTGTTATGCTTGTCTCGATTCGCGTGTATGAGGTGCTTCTGCTTCCGTTGCTGCTCGAGCATATCATGTGCCAAGATGAGATGCCGAAACGACATCCCGAGACATTTGTGATCATCGCATTGCTCTGGCTTTGCTATACTTAGTCTCGGGGTCCTTATCTCGGCCCAGCCGGTGAGTGGGGCTGGCTGCTTGGCCGATCGTAATATAGTCTGCTCGTCATATATGACTTTGCACGTGTTTGATGTTGACACGGAGAAGCCAACGAATATAGACATATTTAATCATGCTTCATATTTAATTAGGCTACTCTTGCACCATTTGTTAAAGAGAAAAATGTTTGTTTTTTGAACTTTTTAGAAGAAATTTCTGACCATCTCTTTTGAGCAAACTGTTAACATGATCTAAATCCATCCTGGATTCTCAAATCATCACAGGCATCTTCTTTCATCCTTGGATTTGTTGTTTTTTCTAACTCTCCAGCGAGACTTTTACATTATTCTTATACTGTAAGTGACAATCAACCAAAGTTTCGTTTCTGATAGTGTTCGATCTCGCGTCTCAATTTCAAAAAATTTTAATTATAGTAATCTCTTTTTTTTTATTATAGTAATCTTATATCACTATTTTATAACTCATTCCATATGGGTTACAAAATTGATTGAGAACAGTGGATGCCTTTTCGATTCAGAACGCGTTTACGTGGAGTATACACTCATGAAACATTTTTGTATGGTAAGTATAAGCCTATCTATTCTCAACTGTAAATATCGCATCTCTTCGCTACGACTCCCGTCGAATCCAAATCTACACGTATTCCTCGGAATCAAAAATTGCTGCCATATATTGTGATGAATGGAATGAAAGCACGAGGAGTGTTAGAAAGCTTTTAATTATCAATGCCAAATTAGCAAAAAATTATGCTAGAACTGTTCAAAATATGATATAATTTACAAACTTATCTGCAGATAGTTGCGAATCATAACAAGAACTTCAATTGAATAAAATCAATATAAAATCAACAGTATACCCTAAATCTAATAATTAATGCTATCTCCATTAGCTCTTATCACAGCCATGAGTCTATCGGGCATAGACTGTAAGATATTTTCAAAATATCTGAATCTGTAGCGCAAGCCCTCCCACGACGCCATGACCAGATCGTGCAACTGGGCCTGTGTGCGTGCCATCCCTGGTCGCCAGCTGCGCACCATCTCAGACCACACATTTTCAATTGGATTGAGGTCTGGTGACTTGGCTGGATGGGGCAGCCTGATGAACCGGGGATGGCGAGCCCACCAGGCTTGGGTCAGGCGAGCCGTGTGGATGGGACTGTTGTCTTCAATCACATAAATTGTCCGAATTGCTTCTGGATATTGTCGATCAATACTTGGAAGGAACTCTTCCTCCAAAAGGCTGACGTATCTCTCAGCATTCATGCGGCGATCGACTCGAACGATATGCCCGATGCCCGCGCCGTTTATTCGTGCCCAGTACGATCGAGTGACTCTGCCACTATGAGCATTTCGAAGTAAGTTGATGGACTGGAAGCGCGTGGTTGGTCTTCGCCAAAGCCGGCACATTCCATCCTTGTCGGAAGCGAAAACCTTCTCGTCCATACATACAACCACAAACCAGTGAGCCGGTGGCCAGTGCACGTATCTGGAACGTTAGCAGCACGAAAAAATGTCAAATCTGTTTTTAGAATAAGATGATAATGCTATATCTCGATAGACAAGGACCGCAAACAGGATCTCAAAGATTGAGACGAATTCATTTGGCATCGTTTGATTGAGTGACTTTTGTTCTCTCATCGATAAATCGATCAAAAAATGCAAATTTATTTTTCGAAAATTTCTTCCACCTTTCTGCCTTTATAGAAATTCATGAAAATATTCAACAAATATTTGCCCAATTGGTAAGTGTGATTTCTTCGCTGTTCATTGACTCGAGTGCAGAAGCTGAACATAAACACTGAATCGGTGACGGTTACTGAGAGGAATAGTTTTCCGCACAATACGGGCTACTTCGAGGCAGCACTTGCGACTCAAGCGCGCAAACTCTTGAATCGACTCATCGCGGATGGCGAGTGTTGGCGACTCAACTAATGGATTCAACATACTTCACTCGGGCTACTCTGCATGGGCATGATTAAGGTCTCAATGATGAACAATAACTTTTCTTGCCAGAACCTCGTGAGCTCCATATCTCCTGGTTGCTCGAGCTTGCAAGCTCACAGTTGAAAGCAGAAGAGGCAACATAGAAATCTGAGCACACTTTCAAGAATTTACATATAGGCTGAAGAAATCGATGGATTAGAACATAGAATTGCGAGCCTTCAATAGTTTCTAGTTATACAAATTTGCAATTTTCTTAGTGAACGAATGCTTTCAGTAGTAGATCATCGTGACGCGTCATTAGGGTGCGTCCCCAAATGATGCATATGCATGCGTATGCAGTGCACACTGCACATATGCACTGCACACGTGCACATGTGCAGCTCATCAAATTTTAGCCAAATCCAGACGTAACTCGGCGAGTTCTGCTCTGGACCAGTCGGTAACGCAGCAAAGACAAAACTCGATTCATATCAGAAGTTCTCTGATGCGAGCCCTTCAATTTTTGCTCAACTTCGATGAGCTGCACACGTGCACATGTGCAGTGCGTATGCAAAAAAACTTGATATTTCAAGTTCTGTAAATATTGTCAAAACATCCCAATGTAATCAACGACTTTTTTTTTACCTGAAAGCATAAGTGAGTCGAGCATCTACGTTTCGTTCAGTCAGAGCTGGTTTTACGGCTGCTTTATGATTTTTTAGACCAGCTCTTTCCTTGATAGCCTTCCTCATCGTAGCTTCAGTGACATCTAGATCAAGCATAGCTGGTAGAGCATTTGCAGGCTGAAACGGGTTCCTTTCCAACACCTGCACAGCTCGCTGTAGATTGTCATCCGATATTTTATCTGTGCCACCTTGAACAAATTGTGTCGTATGAGATGAGATTGCAATCATTCCAAAATCGATTTCTTCCCCCCCCCCCCAGCACTTTTTTTATTTTGGAAATTTTATAGATAATTCTCAAAGTTACGGTGTACGACGGAGTTGTCAGAGTAAGTTTGTAATTTTTAAAATCATGATGAAAATCTTACCGTTGTAGTGGCGTCGGTCCTCTGCTATGCCACGTCCATGTAATTCGGCGATGAAGCGCTGATTCCAGTTTCGAACTGTGCGCTCACAAGGACAGGCCAGCGAGTGCGGGTCACGGATTCGGATGAAACTCTGGGAATAGTCACCTTTTAGCACCAAAAGATGCTACCCAAAGTCGCAGAGTCTAACGCTCAAATGTTCTTGAGCTACAGGCTACAACTCATGCATTACAGTATATCTATGTATGTGGAGAAATGGTATATATAGATATATTGTAATGCATAGGATGTAACCAGTAGCTCGGAAACGCTTGAGCGTTAGACTCTGCGGCTTTGGGTATCATCTTTTGGTGCTAAAAGGTGACTATTCCCAGAGTTTCATCCGAATCCGTGACCCGCACTCCCTGGCCCCTCCTTGTCAGTGCAACCCATTATTTGAGCAATGACACCAAACTCTAACTCTTGACCAATTAAAACTCTCATAAGAGTTAAATTTTCCTCACTTGGATTGAATATTCTATCCATTTCGTCAAATCAACTCAATCGAAATCGGAAATTAAAACGTCTTAACTTTGGTTAGCACCATCGAGAGGTTCAATTAGATGTTTGAAAACCACGCGGGCATGGAAGGTTAGGTAAGGTTAGGTAGCCAAAACAAATATAGACAATGCCGGTACTGAGATTCGTTGACATAAGAGTTAGCCAGCAGAAACAATTTAGGTGTTCTGTGATTGCTATCAGTCAGATTGAGTTAGACGCCTGTTTATTCAACAAGGAAGAGCTTACTGCTATTGATCTCTATTGTTTATTGTCAAGGATGTGGTGTTGAAAGAAGAATCTCAGAATTCATTATATATTTGAAAAATTTCAACAAAACGTGATCACTGTCTATTGACGCATCTATGAAGAGATTTATCCTCTCAATAAATTCTTGCAGGTAAGTTCAACAGCATACAACGTTTGGGTGAGCATTCCGATTCAGCTCTTCTCAATGTCTCAATATACTAAGCGTATGATCACTGATATTTTTTTCATGCGAGAAATGTTGGCTATTCATGAATCTTATTCCTCTATTGATGATCCCTGCATTGGAGCCAGTTAGTTACAGTCTCCTTCATATTTTGATTCATTTTCAGCAGGTTCGACATCTATTCATAGAACTGAGTCAAGAACCAAAGATATCATGGAAAAAGTTGTTCAGCTACTCAAAGGTGGTGGTCACACCATTCATCGTGTGGAATTCTACAAATGTGGCTTGCGTTCAGAATGCTTTGCAGATCAAGCAGCCCTAGCACAGCATGAGCAGGCCCATGATAGTGCACCAGATAGTGTTGATATTGATAAGCACCCAGACTCAAAAAAGAAGTTCTTGTGTGTAGAGTGTCCCAGGAAATACACTTTCAAAACAAGATTGGATGCACATATAAGGAAAACGCACACTACAAGCACAAAACACCAATGCAAGGATTGTGGGGCTCAACTCAAAGATGCTTCCAGCCTTCGACATCACATAAACCGTAATCACTCAGTTGCCCGTCAAATCACACAATGCTCCAAGTGCTTTCAAATTGTGCCTCTTCATAGCTTGGATAAACACATGGAACATCATGAATCTAGTGAGAAAAAAGTGTCTGCAGTGTCGTGTGACCAAAGTTGTGAAACTTTTGTTCTTAACTCTACATTAGAAAACCATGGGACAGTGTTTCAATGTGAGTTGTGTAGTTTAGGATTTCAATCTAAGTATCTTTTTCAAAAACATGACACTTTAGTCCATAATAACCAGGAGAACAAAATGACTTGTGAATATTGTGACAAAAAATTCTGTTCATTAAGTGAATTACGGAGGCATACCAAGTCTCACAGTGAAAAACGATCAATTAAGTGTGATTTGTGTGAGTTCACTGCCAAAACTAGGTCAGCGCTCCAACAACATAAAGTCAAACACACCAATGTGAAGATGCACAGTTGTGCAAAGTGTTCATGGACTTTCAAAAGAGCCTCAGAGCTGACTCGTCACCAAAGAGTCCATTCACAAGCGAAAACACTCTATAAGTGCGACAAGTGTGACATAAATTTCAAATATGAGTGCAATCGAAATAAGCATCAGCAGTTGTACCACAAAGATGAATAGTATTCAGGAACAGTTATCGCTGACTGTTCTGGAATGCTATTCAACTTTGTTGTATTTATCATGGCTGATCAAGTCGATTCTGCCTCATGCGATTACAATATGATAGTCCAAAGCTCAAGTTGAAGAATCACATAGGAATGTTTGTTGAAATAAAATATTTTGATTTGAATCGATAGAAATTTAGTTATCTGAAGTAAAAATTGGCCAGAATTGAGAATTTGGTTGGCATTTCAAAAAATTGAGAAATTTAATAAGAATTGATGAAAATTGAATAATTATTCTAAGGATCAGGGAGAGTTGATATTTTGAAGCAGCAATAACTAGATCATGGAGATTTTATTCAAACTCCAACAAACACAAACATACCATAATAAACATCCTCAAAGATAAGTGAAAATCAATACATTTTCCAGTTCAATATTAATACGGATGTTACATTACTTAATAAGCAATGGAAAATAATTCAAATTTGGAGGGCTGCCATTCGATCATCTATAAGGTTGTCCAATTGCATCCTCACATCCACGTTTTGGAGACCACTCCTGCGGCGGCTGGATGAAATGAGAAAATGTACGGATCGTAAAATGACCAAGGTCGCCAAGTGGACATGGTCCCCCAGGTTGACGCCGTTCCTGGTGAACGAGCGCTGGTATCTGCTGTAGGTTCCCCGAAATTTCTCCCAATAATCCTGCACGTCAGTACCTGTAGCAGAGAATCAATTCCTGAATTTTAGAGTATTTCTACTTTTCAATCTCAAATTCATTTTACAGATTTTTTCACGCTTTGATTTTATGAAAAAGTTTTACTTGAGTATCAAAATCTCTCAATTTCGTTCTCTAATTGATTTTGTACCATCCAAAATAGAATCGGCTGTGTTTTAGAGAATTTTCGATGGATTTAAATTCAATTCTACAAATTATTTTGCTCTTCGATTTCATAAACAAATTCAAGTTTTGTATCAAAATTTTCATATTTCATTCCCTATTGATTTTACACCGTTCTAAACAGAATCGTCTGTATTTTTCAGAATCTTCGATGAATTCATAAAATATTTTTTGCGAGAAGACTCACCGGTAAGACCAACATCAAGCTCCAATTCATCATTTGTAGCATCGGCGATCTCGTTGAAGTAGGTGATGCGCAGTTCTCGGTTTGCGTAATCCAAGTCGAGTGGATTCCAGATGGCTGGGTGCTGCTCAATTCTTCGAGAAATTACTCGTATTTTATTCAAGTACAGGGCCATTTCTCCTACGCGACAAATTAACTTTTTCTTCAAATTGGTTAACCAACACGATCGGAGGATAGGCGACGAATGAGCTTTCTTTGTTTCAAAATTTCGGAAGCGACTACCAAAATTTCATGTGACCAATTTCACGCAGATCCGCACCTCAAAAGTGTTCCAAAATTTCGATGTTCAGCCTTAATTCACTCATCACTTATTTGAAGCTCTTGATAACTGAAATGAATAAAGTGGGTGTATTTTTCACAGAAAGCAAGTTAGTCGATCGAGCTCTAGCTTTGAAAAAAACGTCTATCGCTAATGAACCTCGAACTAATAACCTTAATGAAAGTTTGAGTCAGGTTCGTATTAATGCATCATCCTATGCAAACACTTGCCGAATCTAAAGCTAAAGCGGTTGAAATGGCTTGCACATGAAGCAATTGGATGTAGAATCGGCGTATAGATAAATCGTTGATATTCGAAGCAATTCGATTCGCTATCAAATAAACAGTCGATTCTTTCTAGGGAAAAGTGTCTCAAATTTCGTGCAAGATGTCCCACGTAAACGCGTTCTGAATGGAAAAGGCATACACTGTTCTCAATCAACTTCGTAAATCATATCAAATGAGTTATAGAACAGTGACATAAGATGACTGTAATTAAAATTTTCTGAAATTGAGATGCGAGATCGGGCACTATCAGAAACGAAACTTTGATTGATTGTCACTCATAGTATCAGAACAATGTGAAAGTCTCGCTGGAAGAGTTGGAAAAAACAATGAATTCAAGAATAAAACGAGATGCCTGTAATGATTCGAAATACCACGATAAATCTAGATCATTAAAACCGATTGCTCAAGAAAGATCTTCAAAAATTTCTTCAAAAAAAATAAAAAAAAAACAAAAATGATTCTCTGCAACAAATGGTGCAAGAGTATCCTAAATAAATATGTATCACTGCAAGTCCTATCGCAGAGACACAATATCTGTTTGTTGCGGCTGCACATTTGCAATTAAACCTTGAGAAGTTGCCTGATTGTCTGTGTGTTTTGAAATAGCTCAACTCCCAAAGTTTTATCAAAAATCAACTCATCCTACTTTTTTTCGTGAGTCTCTGTGCTCTATTTTGCATGACTTCGTGTTTACCCGTCAGAGCATCTTTTACCTTCTGCAATTCTTGTGTCCCACGCTCTTCTAATATTAATTCACATCCGCATCCATAAAATGTATCTGCCAGTGCTTCACCTAAGCCTGAACTCACCCCACTTATCAGAACCACCTACAAAGAAGTAATTTGTCAATAAGGATGCTTGACAAGGCAGATTTCAAAAACCACTATCACACCTTTTCTTGAAAAGCACGTTGTCTTTGCTTGAACATCACTAGATCAGCGATATGATCAATTAATCATGGAAAAGTGATGGGCTCTAATCTTACTTTTGTGTCTCCGTGAACACCAAGGCACTGGTCACTGGCAAATCTGCGCTCCAAGAAATCTTTGATGTTGGATCTGTAATCAGTAGCTGCCTGAGAAGCCTATGTTCATCACCATTGGTCTTGAGGTGGGGCAAATTTTCTCAAAAAACTTGATAATCGAGAAAATAAGCTCTCTCAAAGCTCGAATAACGAAACACACAGCACTTGAAACGGTTGCATCTAGTTAGGTGACTGAGAGCTTTCATAAACTCTCCAATAATTTCATAATTTATGTGGTCATAAGAGATACTGCACTCACTTTGTATCGGCAATCAGGACCTCCTGTGAAGTGGATTACCGATCTATATTTGTTGGCTTCTCCGTGTAAACATCAAATACGTGCACAGTCATATATGACGAGCAGACTACATACTGTCATTATGATCGGCCAAGATCAAGCAGCCAGCCCCACTCACCAGCTGACCCGGAATAAGGACCCCGAGACTGAGTATAGCAAAGCCAGAGCAATGCGATGATCACAAATGTCTCGGGATGTCGTTTCGGCATCTCATCTTGGCACATGATATGCTCGAGCAGCAACGGAAGCAGAAGCACCTCATACACGCGAATCGAGACAAGCATAACACTGCAGTCGATACCGCGCGCAGAAAATTGAAAAAAAAATTTCACTTTAATTCCCTAACATTTCCATGATTATTAATTCGCCTGGTTCACATTTACGTCGTCAAATTGGAGCACACGACGTTTCGTACGGTTGGGAAATGGATGACAATAATGCCGCGCTACCTACGTTTTGTAAACATTGGTAAAATTACCATCGAAAAATTCAATCCCTGCCTTACCAACCGACGCTCGAACAACTTTCTCTAATCATAACCTGACTTTCAAACTTCCGGAAGTGACGTCATCTCGGAAGCTCGTGTTCGATACGTTCTGGAAAGAATTCGTTGTCGGCTAGTGTACATCATTACTCTTCCGCTCAGGTCTCACTTTCACTTCATCAATTCTACCCTCACCTCTAACAGAAGGATGTTGGAAAAATCAGGTCCTTAAATCTCAAATTTTCAGTCAGCTTCATTACATTAAACAATTGCCATAAGGCTGGCGATGTGATAGTTTCCTGGATTATAGAATGTCTATTCCCATTGGTCAAAACTGGCAGGATTTGTCTGAAATCCCCGCCTGAAATCACCAATATTCGACCAAAGGGTGAGTCATTGTAAAAAGCGTCACGGAGTGTTCTATCCACCACCTCCAACGCTTCTTTGGGAATCATTGATGCTTCACCCGAGATGATAACACCTGCTCCCCTCAATTTCTTCTCATCGGCATCAGATTTCAAAAAATACTCTCAATACTTTCTAGATCCAAGGGTATTCTGAAGTATGTATGTATATATAGTACTTTATTTCACCTTGGGGTAGGACCCCGTCTGGTGTTCGTGAAATATTACAAGGAAAAGGTAGTATAATAATAATAATAATAATAATAATATAATAATATAGTAATAATAGTACTCATAACTATGGGCTTAGACAATAATAATGTTTTGTACATAGGAAAATAATTTGAACATGTGAAATTAGTGGACTCACTAGGGAAAGGTATATAGGCGTTAGACATGGTCAACTTTGTGGCGCTAACAAAAAGTGACATATATCGACTATGCAATTACGAACTTACTAAATGCTAAAAATCTCAAGGGGACAACGTCGGAAGAGGATTTTAATTGTGTAGAATGCTAGTGATTGGAGTGAGGAAAGGTACTGGTGCGAATGGGGTATCTAAGGGAAAGATGGTAGAGTAGAAGGGTTCATGTAGTCGGAGGAAGGTTGGGTAGGGGTAGGTTGAGAGGTAATGGCTGAAGAGCGAGACCTTCGTTCGTGATTCGGTCGTTCCAGTCTTTGATGTCACGATTGAAGAGTTCACATCGAAAGGTCTTTTTCATGGGTTCAAGTCGCTCTGGATCAAAATCAGTGACATTTAGAGAGTTGAGGAGGGTTGATGCTCTAATCAGGAATGATTTTTCCCAGGCTGTTGAGTTGGTTTTCAAGAGCAATAGTGCTTCCTTGGGGTTCCTGTTTGATCTTCTCAGAGTACGCAATAATGCACCGATAGGTCATACTCTGTGGCTTGCAAACGCTTGAGTGTTACATCCCTGCGGCTTCATTCATCACCTTTTGCTGATGGATGTTGACTGTTCCCAAAGAAACAGTGGAATCCAGCTACCGATCTTCTTCGACCAAGCAAGATTTTTTTATGGATAAATTTAAATCGAATCGATAGAGAATGATGTAGGCAACTAGTCACGAAGAATGCGCCATACTAGAACCTCTCACTTCCCAAAAGTGCTCCATCCACGATGAGAAAAAAATATTCTTCCCTTAATATTAGCGCGAGAATACTAGAAAAGGAATCGAATATCCCATCCCTGATCCCTTATTGTCTTCCAGTGACATTACGTTCTATTTTATAAGATCCCACGGGTAAAACCAGCCGATTTGAGCACCCACTCGTCATCGTATGAGCTCGTGAAGTTACGCTTTCTTGTTGTTTATTCCATATATTATACTTCAGTTGTTACAGAGATTGTTTGGGTGGAGTATTCACTTTTTAACTGTGATCTGATAACCAATAGCCAAAACATAAGTAAATATCTGCATCATTATCCCTCACACGTCAATGTATATCAATTTTTAGTCCTAGAGGTTTTTGTTGGGAAATAATCACATCCACGAAGAAACCCTCAAGTTTGAATGAAAATAGCTTGAATTGCATTTGGGCTGTGATTTATCGTTGGAAGGTCCAACAAGGACTGAGAACAATAGTTTTGGACCTACAGGTTTCACATCGGTTCGCATAGATCTGAAAGAGTTATCTAACGTGAGTGTAACAGACACAATCGTTTGAAAATTTTCTCCGTCGTAGTGGTTTTCTTCAATTTCCTGCAAGATTACTGATATTCACCATGCATTACGATGTACACGTGCCACGTACATGAGATAAGGAAGAATTAAAATAACTTGTAATTTCCTGTCAAGGTTTCCTCATAGTGAACAACAACGGCTCTCAGATTCCATCTGCAAACCAGCGTACGACTTATTTTAAACAATACTAGCCATTTAGATCTCCGATATGAGTATCAATATATCTCGATTTCCAAGTATTTATTCATCAAGTACACTCACTTACGCAATGGTTGAACTTGTTTGAGTATCGGGAACGAAATCAGCACGCCGAAATACTGCTGTATACGGCAATGTGACATGAAACAGTTGGAAAATGCCACGTGAGTAACGATTTCACCATTGTTTGGCTTGTTATTCCTTTGCAGTCGATTCTATCTTTCAGGGTTTGATGATTGCAGAGTATGATGTGTAACATAGATTACTTCCGGACTTCGGAAATCCCAGTGTCCCACTGGTAGCTTCAGAAGTCGATTGATTCAAAATTCCACTGCATTTGAGTAAAAAGCGATAAACATGTGAGTTTTTGGTACGTATAGCCACGAAATACAACAGGATGACAAGATTCGATGTGCCACATATGGAAGGTGAATGATGTGTTCTCTAATATGTTGTAAGAATACGAATTTGAAGCAACGAGATCTATCAATACACAATGACGTGAGATCCTACGTTCAATCATACTTCAAAATTTCCAATTGATGAAAATATTTTGACCACTTGTCCTGATGTGAAATTGAGTAGCCCTGGGAGTAGCCGGTTCTGAGATCATTCCGTTGCAACTCAATCCATAACCGGTTTTCTTGTTGACACTATTAGATTATGATGTTCCAAATTCTGCTTGCTAATATTTCTTCATTTGGTGAGAACTCCGAGCGCAGTAGCAGATCAACATCATGGATTGGATGATGAGGGCATCATTCAGGATGCAGAATTCCCAAGGACTCTTTAGGTTCATCGCATTACCCAAACTCAAACTCAAGAGTGTTTGAAATCAAATATCTCGAGCTGGGCAGAGTAAGTCGATAAGGTGCACTGTGGCCTTGGGTTTCGTTGATATTTGGTCAAAATAGAGCACCCAGAACTCCTGTGCGATGTGTTACTGAGCACACATAGGATCAGTCTCTGACAAGAATCAAAATCGCATTCTGAGTTGTTTTTGTAATAAGTCAAACAAAGGTAGAAAATGTTGAGTACTTTTTCTCGTAGTACCTATCCTGTTTGCGTTACTTGAGGATTTTTGTCTAGATCCTTTGTTTATTCACAAATACAAAAATATCTTTTGTTTGTCTTATCTTCTCTCCCGATAGAAAAATAATGATCGAAGTATAAAATCTCGACGGAGAATTCTCGAATAACGAAAGCAGGAAGCGTTCTATAACAAGTCACTGAACCTTCCATTGTCTGTTCTTCATAGACGTAAAACCGATTGATGTACACATTTTGTGATACAACATCTTACATAAGAGTTATGGAGCTCTAGTAAATTTGGAGAATGCATTTCTTGAGAAAAATCCTCGAATATCTCCTACACTTAAGAAAAACTGAGAGAACTTCCCTTGGACAATTTGTAAAAATCCACGAGAAGTTGATCCGGACGTCTTCAAATAGAATGTGTTCCTCTCAAGCTGTGAAAGAATTTAAAAAATTAAAAAAATCACATTTTTGCAATTTCCCAATCTTTGTGTGCCTACAGAATAGCAAAAATAAGTTTCGCGCCTCGCTCATGGGGTTCCTCGCTTCCGAGCTAATAATTCAAAAACGAATCGATCGAAACCAAGCTGCAAACTCATAACTTGGGGCGAAATATACTATTTCGAGATCATGTGCGTGATGTTAGTGCGCAAGGAACATTTTTCGGTGTGTAGAGCCCTAACTTTGCGCACATTGTTTACAAAAATTATGATACGCAACGACTACGTCGCGTAAAGTGTGTGGGAATTTCCGACCAGTGCGTAAAGTATCGATGCCCTTGCTTAATATACCATTACATAATATACATTTTCAGAAATAACTCAAAATGCGATCTCGATTCTTGGAATAAGATGATTCCCCAAGTGCACCAAAATACATTGGATTCTGGGTGCTCTACGTGGACAGCATGTAGACGTAGCTTTAGACAACTGAGGGTGGATAACGAAATCCTTTCCCATGCTTTCGTGGAAATGTCAAGGACTGGAACTCTCTCCAAATCGGGTCACTTGAGGGAACCAAATTCGATTTTTTGAAGGTGGGTTCGGATTCTCCGACCCCTAGGAACCCCGACTAACGTATACCGGCATCATATAAGCGTGTTTAATTTCGATTGTACATGAAATGGTTGACCTACGATATGCGTGAATCTCATGGATTTTTAGTTTTCAATCGCTTTTCCATCATCATAGCAATACATTTTTGATAATTTAATTCATCCCATCCTCAAGAAAATCATCTCAGCTTCAATTTGCGCTATCGCACGTGTCTTGAAGAGTCGATGATTGTTTAAAAAAGGTTAGGGTCCTAGCATAGAATCAACACACTCAGTTAGGTCGAGTGCAATCGGCTTTGTGCGCAGGGGAGGGGGGAGGGGGGGTTAAGTACGAAAAGTACTGAGGACGCATTCATAGCAATCACGGAAAGTTGTGAAGACGTTGCTGCAACGTTGTCGATACTTCCATGGGACTTTGCCATCATACGCAGTTCGAGATTTGGTCACAATAAAAGTTGCAGCGAAGTGTTAGTAATATCTGTGCAACTTTTCATGCAACACTGGCCCGACCTCCTCTCGGCAGCGTTGCCAAGTACGTTGTAGGATCGTTGCAGGAACGTTTCAGTGCAACCTTTACGCCTGAAGTTTGCGATTTGGTCACAGTAGAATTTGCAGCAACATGTCAGCAACGTCTGTGCAAAGTTCGCTGAAACGTCGACCCGCACTGATCCGAGCAACATTCCAAAGTGGGTTGTAGAAACGTTGCAGCGAAGTTCCAGAACACCTTCTTTCCGTGGATTCCGGAAGCTGCTTGCGTTAAGAGTTGCAGCGAAGGATAAGCGACGTTTGGGCAAATATCTACGTGACGTTGACCCGAACTTCTCTCAGCAAGGTTGCAGAGTTGGGTGTAGAAACGTTGCGGCAACGTTACAGTGAAACTTCTTCCGTGGATTCCGGGAGCTGGTTGCGATAAGAGTTGCAGCAACGAATAAGCGACGTTCGGGCAACCATCTATGCGACGTTGACCCGTACTTCTCTAAGCAAGGTTGCAGAGTTGGGTGTAGAAACGTTGCAGCAACGTTACAGCGAAACTTCTTCCACGGATTTCGGAAATTGGTTGCAATGAGAGTTGCAGCAACGAATAAGCAACGATTGGGCAACTATCTATGCGACGTTGACCCGGACTCCTCTCAGCAAGGTTGCAGAGTTGGTTGAAGGAACGTTGTAGCACTGTTTCAGTACAACCTTCCTTAACCGGATCGGGGAATTGGTTGCAATAAAAGTTACAACCACGTCACAGCAACGTTGTGCAACTGTTCCTGGAACGTTAACTCTGTATCCACTCAGCAACGTTGTCGAGTAGCGTCGCAGAGTACGTTATGGAAACCAACGTTTCAGTCCAAACTTTTTCCCTCTAAGCTTGAGATTTGGTTGCAGGGGAAGTTGCATCAACTCCCTATTGAGAAGAATCATGAAATGCGCATAACATAAAATCACGATGTCTCATTTTCTAGAAAACATGAGTAATAAACTTGTCAATTCGTAACATGAGTCCGAAGGAGTAACATGACATCATGAAACCTCGCCAGGAACATTTGTCGCGAAGTTTTGTCATGAATTTTCGTCATAATTTTCCGCGGCCTGAACCATGACATGGGCAATTGTCATGGGATTTTCTATTGTGCTTCAGGTATAACTATAGCGACCCACACTTCGAGTAAGCTTTTAAACGCTCGCCACCTAACCTTTCTTGCTGGCCCCAAGGTAAGGTTTCGGACTTCGGATCGGAACTATTTGAAGTTCGTGACCCAGTCCCGGCCGAAATGTCCGAATTCGGACAAACTTGACCCGAATGTTCTTTTTTCTTTTCTTCATGGTATACCCTCATTAATCGACTTTTTGTCCATACAACTGGCTTTTTCAGTTGCGATCTAGACACAAATCCTGAGAAAATTATATATGGAGCCGAGTCGGCTGAGCTAAGCCGGCTCCCTTAGGCAGGGAAAGCATGTGGAAAATTTGTAAATTCACTGCAAAAGATCATGACAAGGTCCCATGATATGCCTCAAAGTATGTAAAAAATGTGTAAATTCATGACAGAAGATCATGACAAGGTCCCATGACATGCCTCGAAGTATGTAAAAAATTTGTGAATCCGTGACAAAAGTTCACGACAAAGTCCCATCATAGCTGCCCATGCTACGACCAAGGCCACGGGACATACGGAGAACCATGACGAAAATTCATGACAAATGTTCACGACAAGGTTTCATGATGTCATGTTACTCCTTCCGACTCATGTCACGAATTGACAAGTTTATTACTCATGTGTTCTAGAAGACGTGACATTATGAATTGACGTCATGCGCATTACATGATTTTCCCCGATAGGGCTCGTTGGCAATGTTTTATAGCAACATTCTCCGTGAATGTTAGAAATTGGTTGCGATGAATGGTGCAGCAACGTCTTAGCAACGTTTCTGCAACTTCCTATACAACACTGACCCGATCTTCTCTCGGCAGCATTGCGAAGAACGCTGTACAATCGTTGCAGCACCGTTTCAGTCCAACCTTTTTTCCCCCAAACTTGAGATTTGGTTGCAGTGAAAGTTGCAGCGACGTGTTGCCAACGTTTTATAGCAACCTCCTCCATGAATTCCAGAAATTGGTTGCAATAAATGGTGCAGCAACGTCTTAGCAACGTTTCTGCAACTTCCCATGCAACACGGACCCGATCTTTTCTCGGCAGCGTTGCAAAGTACGTTGGAGAATACTTGCAGCGACGTTTCAGTCCAACCTCCTTCCCCCCAAACTTGGGATTTGGTTGCAGTCAAAGTTGCAGCGACGTGTTACCAATGTTCTATAGCAACCTTTCCCGTGAAGTTGAGAAATTGGTTGCGATAAATGATGCAGCAACATCTTAGCAACGTTTCTGCAACTTCCCATGCAACACTGACCCGATCTTCTCTCGGCAACGTTGCAAAGTACGTTGTAGAATCGTTGCAGCAACGTTTCAGTCCAACTTTTTTTCCCCCAAGCTTGAGATTTGGTTGCAGTGAAAGTTGCAGCAACGTTTTCACAACGTATTTGCAACACGTCATGCAACCTTCTTCCGCAGAATCCCATAGGTGGTTGCAGAAACGTTGCAACAAGGTTGCCGCAACCAAAACTGCAACCAAACTTAGCCCCAAAACCAGGGAAAACGCCCAACAAAGGTTGCAGCAACGTTTTTGCAACCATTCTGCAACTTTTCTGCGCCCGAATCACAACAAGCCTGCAACCTTCCGTTAGTTGCAAATTTTGTTGCGGCAACCATCGTGGGCGGACATTAACCTGTTGCAGCAACGTTGTGGCAACGTCCCAGCAAGTTGCAGATTTGGTTGCAAACGTTGCACAGCAACGTTGCTGCAACGTTGTAGCAACGTTCACTGCTAATAGGGAGGTCCCTGCAATTACGATGAAATGGTTAACAAACGTCTTAGTAACGAATAGCAGGGTTGAGAATCGATTGAAATTTGTTATGACTTTTTTCAGGGGACTATATCAAAAGTTGACGATATGCGAATATTTTTCTTCTATTCGTCGCAGTTCAAAATTATGTCAAACAATTTCAGCTTGATTCTTTGAAGTGCATCAGAAAACAATTGAATCGATCAACCACCGACCGATTTTTAGCGTTTTTAGAGAGCTTTTAGAGTGCCTTGCGATGTAGGGTTGACCTTGGGACATAAGAAACACTGTTTCATCACTTTGGTGTGATAAACTGGGGACAGCTACTTAGAAGGCCATACCGAGAAGGACCGATTCACCATATGCTTACCCAGTCCTTTTTTCATATTCAGTCCTTTAGACTCTCGCGGTTACTGCATATTGTTCCGTCCGATGCCACTCACCACACTCATTGTGAAGACAAACCACCGTCTCATACGTGGATTGATGTATTCATTACTGGTTCTGTAAGTTCTGTTGCACCTTTCATTGCTGATGATGATATTATTGAAATGGACTTCTACTTTTATAAGCCCCCTCACTCGCAGAAGAAAATTACAACACGAAGCTTGAAAAACTTAGACGTAAATCTCCTTCTCTCTACTCTGCAACAGAACTTCGCCTCAATCCCTAATACATCACTGCCCATTTTCGATTTCACTACTAATGACGATGCCAATATCTTTGCTTCGACTTTGCTTCACACATTTGACTGTATAGCCCCGCTCAAAATAATTCTGATTTCCTCTAGACGCAAACCTTGGGTTACAGCTGAATTAAGAAATCTCATGCGTAAATGAGATAAGGCCTATAAAAACGCAATGCGATATCAATCCCCTAGTATCTAAAGCCGCTTTGTGTCCCTCAGACAAGATATTCCAAACAAACTTGATTCTGCGAAAAATGCGTTTATCAAATTGAAATTAAACAATGCTCCTGACTCAAAGTCAGAATAGGCTGAAATCAGGAACCTTGGTATACGCAAATCACAATTTTCATCACCATTCCAGTATTTCACCCCAGATCAACTCAACAAGTTTTATGCTACAATCAATTGCAAGCCCATGATCTCACTTGGATTGCTCTTGAACAACTCACCAGCTGAACAACCCGCTACCGTAGAGCCTCTTTTCTCATTCGAACACGTTACCAAAGATTCTGTGCTGAAAGCTATCATGTCCTCGTACTCTAAATCTATTGGGATCGATGGCATCTCGGCAGAAATGCTGAAATTAGCGGCGCCGGTGATTCTCCCTTACCTTATGGCGATTTTCAATGACATCATAGACACTTGTACATTCTCATTTGTGTGGTCTAAAACCCTGCTCATGCCTTTACTTAAGATGAAAAACCCTACGTCCCCATCCGATACTAGAGCCATCTCCAAACTTTCAGAAGTGTCTAAACTTTTTGGGAGAATGCTTCACCAGCAACTTATCGACCACATAGAGGATAAAAATCTCCTCAATGACAGGCAAGCTGGCTTTCGGGATGGGCTTAGTACAACGACAGCCCTAATTGGGCTTACTGAAAACATTCGCAGAGCCATCGATGAAAGGAAATTAACACTGTTAATTCTATTCGACTTTTCTAAAGCATTCGATACTGTTCCTCATCATATCCTTCTTGAAAAACTGAGAAAATTCAAATGCTCGGACAAAACAGATCGACTGCTCATGTTCTACCTGTACAATCGTTTGCAAACAGTAGTAAATGAGGACGGTAGCATTTCAGATTGGATTAGGGTCACCTCTAGTGTCCGCCAAGGCAGTGTCCTAGGACCACTTTTATTTGCAATCTACATTGACGATCTTCCCTTAGCCCTCAAATTCGCCCGATATATGATCTACGCTGATGATACGCAGATCTATCTACACTGTTTCCCCAACTGTATCCTGGAAGGCATCCAGAAGCTCTCCCAAGATGCCCTATCAGTGGCGAACTGGGCTGATGAGCATCATCTCACATTGAACTTTGAAAAATCCATCGTTATGATCCTCGGGAGTGCTGCGTACCTGAAATAAAGGACCCCGCCATAAATCATAGGATTTCGGGTTTCAGCGAATCCTGACACTTTGGTAGTTACTAGATAGATTTTAACAAGCTGAATAAAAGTCTCAATGGGCACAAGAGAATCTAACGTATCGTTTTTGAGTATTTCGCGATAAGAAATGCCTGAGCTTGCGAGCTAAAGTAGGGTTATGCAGTGTTTACACTTGACGCAGGCGTTCGAATTCCATGCTTGCCTACGCACTCTACCTCGTAAGACTTGCACCTTGACTGCAAAATAGCTCATTCGTTTCTTAGAACTATTTTTTATTCTCTTCTTCAAGATCTTTTCATCGAGTTCTAGCCAAAAACTGTTCGAGTTTGAGAGTGCGACTTTCGAGAAATCGTTGAGCTGTGAAATAGCGCATCTTCGTCCAGAAAAGTACTCTTAGAAGGGATTGAGAATCTTTTTCATAATCATCAGAGTGTGTCGACCCCTGAGCTACTACACCATATCAGTTTTATATTATACACCGACCAACACAACTCTCAAAAACATTCTCATTCGCCTAGTTCTTACTGGCGAGTGGTATTCGTTACATCTTTGCAAATCTGTTATTGAAAAGACGTGGCTCTCTTTGAGAGAATTCAAGATACGACGGTGTACAAGCTGCATCATTATCGAAATATCTTTTCTGTAAACTATACTTTCCGAAAGATTGGTTTCCATGAAATAGTGTTAAAAGCTATTGCCTACGGGTGAATTATAATAATCATCGGAGCGCAATACGGTGTATTGAACTGTCGTAAAGTTAAAAATATGTAGAGCCGGATCAAGACTTTTTGACTCGTTTCTTTATGAATTCGAGGCGCAGTATGGTGATAAGAGCATCACAGCCTCAACGGTGTTGTTGAGGCTGTGATACTCATATTGATGCATTTTCTAAAAAACTGACAATCGTTGCTCTTACTTACGCAGCGGAAAGTTATCGGTTTCGTTGAGTAAGTGCACTCGCATCAATATATTATCAAGAGAGTGATCTAAGAAAAGTTCATTGATCTAAATGTGAGAATATATTAATAAGCTATTAGTAAAAATATCGGTAAGTATCACTGACATCCATTACACTGTGAGCTGATTAGTAACTCATACTCTAACGTGAATTAGGTTATCCAGACGTAAACAAATACAGAATGACATTGCATTAGCAGCAACAAATCACGTAGACCAACTATGGGTGACATACGTCGAAGATTTATTTGTTTTGTCTGTGGTGCAGCTCTCGGGCGTCAAAATATGCCTTTCGTAGGTGAAAATATTGAAAAACGTGAAATCGCAATTGTACGTCGAGATGCTAATGGTCGAGCGCCGATGGAAATAGTGGAAGAAACCAGGCTTTGCGGAAATTGTAATCGATCGATCTTGAATGAAATCAGGATGCTGCAAGATGATCCGAGTTCTTTGAGACTAAATGTCCTAAGCCAAACGTCATCACAAACATGTTTAGTGTGTGATGGAGATAACAATATTGTCAGACTCAGTACTCAGGCCCGAGTGAATATATATTTGAAGAGAGATATCTACGCGTCTGAAAACACAAGATCGTGTCAAGATCATTTGGATGATGTCGGTCAGTTGTTTTCAGAGCATCTTGAGAATCTGCGATCTGTTAATAGGCCACTCAAGATTGCAGGTACAGTACTTAGGCCATTTCTAGAAGAGTTGCGCAATAATTGCACGACAAGTATGAAATATGAAAACGAAAACAATTTCACAGAAGAAGAGTTTGCAACTCTCAGTCCGATTACGAGGGAACAATTCAGGGTCCTATTCACTTACTGTGATCCAGTTGTTGAACAGAATCAATTTCTTTACGTAACCAAAAGGCATCTGCTAACTTTTTTATGCAAAATGCGTCAAGGCGTACCAGATGATTTCCTCGCAACTACTTTCCGGTACAATACTAGACAAAGAGTCAGTTCTGTTATCGCTACCGTTAGAAGATCGCTGATGCAACGGTTTGTTCCTGAGCATCTTGGATTGGACCATATAACGAGGGGTGAGTTCGTGGATCGCCATGTGAATGACTTCGCTAATAATCTGTACAACCCGACACCTCAGAGGCGTAGAATTATAATCTACATCGATGGAACATACATTGAAGTCGAGATGAGTGGTAACTTTAGCGCGGCAAGAAAATCGTATAGTTCCCATAAACACTACTATCTGCTAAAACCAACAGTGATAGTTGGCCCTGATGGGTATATTCTTGATGTCTTGCCTATATACTTCTCAGATGTGCGGAATAATGATGCGAATATTATTGTGGATACACTCCAGAGACACGATGCTCACGATTTAAGGAGGTTCTTGCAACCAGGAGATATAGTCATCCTCGATCGAGGATATGAACATGCACGCGGGTTCTTGGAACAGGCAGGTATCATCGTGCTCGTACCTCCATTCTTAGAGCCCAATCAGAGACAGTTCACAACAGAACAAGCAAACTATTCAAGATTAATTACCAAAACAAGGTGGATCGTTGAAGCACGAAATGGGCATTTCAAGAGTATGTTCAAATTCTTTGACCACCTAGTATCTGCGGTCCACGCTATCAATCTTGAAGATTTTTTCAAAATTGCTGCAGCTCTAATCAACGCATTTCGGCCAACGATCACTATGGCTGGTGTAGATGGTCAATACGCGAATGAGTTGAGAGCTCGCGCAGAAATGCCGAACGTGATGCAGGCAAGAATCGAGGTCGATAACTATCTCAGAACGCGAAATGGCCAGTGGAGACGACTGAATGAGTTTGACGACGCAGATTTTCCAAATCTAACAGAGGCAAACCTTCAAGATATTACAGCAGGTGTTTACCAAATCAATCTATCTCCCGCGTATATCCAGGATAAGCTCCTTCGAGACGAAAATGAAGTTTTTGAGTTTGATGCACTGATAAATGAGCCAGGGCTGATCCGAGTTCGAATCTGGTCAAGGTTCAGAAATGCTGTCAAACATCAGTTGTGGGTTGCTTATGGATATGATGAGGATCAAGATATTCTCGCATATTATTGCACTTGCATGGCTGGTGCTCGAACTCTTGGATCATGCGCACATGTAGCCAGCGTACTGTGGTTTTTGGGACATGCCAGGCATCAAGATGTTGTCAAGTATCCATCCGTCGCAATGATCCAGAATATCAACTATGCTAGAAGGAACTGATGTGATTTTCGTACAGTTTTTATGCTTTTACCGGCTGTGATCTCGTTTATAATGTAATTATGTATTCCCCGATGGATCAATGATAGTTATTCACTAAGATATTGTCACTACTGAAAAAAGCGAATAAAAACCAGGAATCGTACGTTCAATATTGGCGCTATTCCTTCAACTATGTCTGCTCATCAGAAGTTAAGAGAACCTCCTGATGATTCTCCCTATGAGTTTGCTAAAACTTTATACTCGTAGTGTTTCTGAGAGCTCTGTTGATCGGTGTATGCTAGAAAAATGATGAAGTAGCTCAGGAATCGACACAGTCTGATAATTATGAATAATATACTACACGTCAAGTGCAGGAAAACTTTGTTTCTTCGGGAAAACCATGCTGGACGTCGACTTTTCCGAGACGCGTGGGTCGTGTGAAGAGATTTTCAATCCCTGCTAAGAGTACTTTTCTGGACGAAGATGCGCTATTTCACAGCTCCGTTGCACCTGCAAACGATTTCTCGATAGTCGCACTCTCAAACTCGAACAGTTTTTGGCTAGAACTCGATGAAAAGATCTTGAAGAAGAGAATAAAAAATAGTTCTAAGAAACGAATGAGCTATTTTGCAGTCAAGGTGCAAGTCTTACGAGGTAGAGTGCGTAGGCAAGCATGGAATTCGAACGCCTGCGTCAAGTGTAAACACTGCATAACCCTACTTTAGCTCGCAAGCTCAGGCATTTCTTATCGCGAAATACTCAAAAACGATACGTTAGATTCTCTTGTGCCCATTGAGACTTTTATTCAGCTTGTTAAAATCTATCTAGTAACTACCAAAGTGTCAGGATTCGCTGAAACCCGAAATCCTATGATTTATGGCGGGGTCCTTTGTCAATACTTCCCAAAATCACGATTGGGAATGTTGAGCTCCCATACGTGAAGCAATGCAAAAATTTAGGCTTGCTTATGACCCCTGACCTGGCGTGGAAATCTCAAGTCAATGCTACTGTGTCGAAGGTTTATCGATCACTCAGATCACTCAAATTTTACAAACATTCCCTCACTCGCGATCTCCGTAAAAACCTAGTTGAGTCCCTTATCTTCCCTGCTTTCGACTATGGATGCATAGTGTACAATGATGTAGGGTCAGGAGAAAATCTGCAACTCCAGAGAGCCTTGAATGCCTGTGTCCGTTTTGTCATCGGTAATATCCCCTATCGAGGTCATGTAACCCCACATAGGATTGCACTACGGTGGTTATCTACATCCAGGCGAAGAAAGTTTCTCCTCGGTTCACTAGCCTTCCCTACTATCTCAAATCAGAAACCGAACTACATTACTAGGCACTTCTCCCTCTTGTCTGAAAATCCTGACATTAGACGCTCCGAGAGAAACACTCGCAAACCTTTCCTTCTATCCACCGCCAGAATTGAATCCCTCAGAAAGTCGTTTCACTATCAAGCATCAGAACTTCTCAATTCAGTACCCCGAGTCCCATTTGAACGAAAAAACATCTCACTGTTCAAATCAGCTCTTTTCAACAAATTTCTGGAAGATGAGGAAGACTGGCGAACCCGAGTTGTGACTGAAGGTTTAGTGTTATAGATCTCTGTCTACTGCAAGCTTACTTCATAAGCTCTCTACTCATTTGTTGCTTGCGTTAATATTTTGCATTATATCCATATTTTTCCCCTCCTCAACCTTGACTTTTTCTTCAGTTGATCACCAATGTGACATCGATGTGCGATTCTGAATATTCATGGCATTTTTACCTCGCTGATGTAAGCATTTGCACATTTATATTTTTTCCCCTTCAACTTACAAACTGGTAATAATATATCACTTAAGTTATTTCGACTAATCTTATTTCTTTTATGAAATCTCGTATTATATTCATGTATTGCTGTGTATGATTGCTTTTTGGGCCAGATGGTGTAATACCCCGTGGCCAAAATAAAATACTATTCTATTCTATTCTATTCACTGATGACTTCAATGCATATGCACTGAAGTCCCAGTGTATATACACTGAAGTTATCAATCAAAGTTGATCTGTAATGCACTGAAGTTCAGTGAATTCTCACTGATGGATACGGAGAGAGTACGCAGACGGAAAAACGCCGTTTCCGTACTCAGGCGATGGAATAGTTTATGTACCTCGTACGGAAAACGATTTTCCGCAACTCGGTCATGATTACATATTATGCTTTTGATCGACGATTTACAGCATTTCTATTGGGAGTATGAACACAGTTCGACTTCAGTTTATCGAAATTAGACTACTGCTGTAGCTTGTTTTGAAGATCTTGAAACAGGCTTTACAGAGAGCCAAAGTACATTTTAAAATGTTGAAGTGGACCAGAATTGTTGAGAAAAGGGCTTATGAAGGCATTTTGGATACACCCTTTCGCGGACTCGCAAAAAATTACTTTTTGGGCGAATCGTGATAGCTTGGCTCTGGTTGGTCGAAATTCAGCTCTTTCCGCAGTTCCCAAATAACTCGGAGTGAACTTTTGCTTTTTTCGTCTTCGTACACCTGAGATTTCGAGTTCACTAAAACCGTTGACGAATATTATCGATATGACCAATTTTGATCCATTTCAGAGTTCTTCATGCCTTATTTCAAGAAATTCGAGATCCTCTCTTAAACCCTAAAAAACTCGGATCTGGAGCGATTTTATAAATACGGAGATTAGTCGTGAAACGTGGGGGTGCGATCAAACTACCCCTATCTTTCTTTTCTGACATTGCTCTTAATTCTCAAGGATTCATAAGCGAGTTATAAGACAGAATTTTGCGGTCCTCCTATCAAGAGTATTCGTTGGTGGAATATAAATTTGTCGTCAATAGAGGGGCTCGGTCTCGAACCCTGGGTAGGAAAAATTTACAGATGGTTGAGACAGTTTTTTTCGTTTGAATCGTATTTATCTCTTGATTGGATAAACAAGTAAGATCTTCAATTCCATTTTCACTAAATGGAGAAATTAGAGAAATCTTCGCAAACTCTTAAAGAATCTCTCAAGAACCCTATTCGAGCACTTTTCAAACGTCCCAAGATTCCCTCAAGAACCCTCTTCGAGCATTACAAGAATGTCACAAGAGCTCATCTCGGTGGGGCATACAAGAACTCTTTTAGAATTCTTCAAGAACCAGTTGAAGAATACTTTTAGATTCTTGAAGTATTCTCCAAGAATTCTATAAGCATGTCGTTGTAGAATCATTCCAATTGCCACTGGCGAGACCCAGCTAGTGATCCATAGTTCGCAATTCAGGTAAGGCTCAAGACTTTCAGACTGTTCAGGACAGTCTGAAGGTTTACAAAAATCACATATGAGTCAATCAAGATTTCTCACACTCATTGACGAAGATGTGATATTGTATATACCAAGATCGTCCGCCTCTTTAGCCTCCCAGCCATTTTATCACTTGCCATAAATGAATTGGGGAAAAACAAATTGGTCTTGATTTCAGAGCTCACAAGGATCACCCAGGTAATGTGGGCCATAATTTCGCTGAAATTCTGGGAATAGTCTCCTTTTACCTTCAAGAAGTGAAATCCAGAGCCGCACTTGCAAACACTCAACCGTTTTCTATACTAATGTATGTTAATGTCATAGCCTATGACATTAACATCGCCGATATGGGCCGATGTTCGAAAAATATATATATGAGTAGTTCCGTGGAAACTTTGATATTTGAGGGTCGAAAATTTGCCAACCCCAAATCTCACTTCCGAGGGTTCTGAGATGGATTTTCCGACTTTTTGAAACATATAAAGCATAAATCAACTCGCGCACGAATGAAAACTGTTCACTCATGGGTACCATAAGTATAACAAGGATAACGTGTTAGCGGGCACGGAACCTGACATTTTGAGGTAGGGCGCGGAACCTGACATTTGGCCCTAAAATTGATCTCACAGCCAAACGGTTCGAGCTACGGTCTCGAGATTTTGGGGTTTTCATTTGGCCATCACATACTTCGAAAAAAGGTGACTAGGACCTCCGTAATCTCGTATTTAAGGGTCGCACTAGTAGGGCACGGAACTGACCAAAAAATTTAGCAAAACCAGATTTTCGCGGGAAAGAACTCCGCAAAGTATGAAAATCAATTTTTTCGAAATTCTGGGGCATGGAAAAGTTACGCCATGGCGATTTTCATTACGAATAAATTTTGACGGGAAGGCTTGGAATGAAGCAAATACACTTATATCGAGGGAAACTGAGGGAGTAAAATTTTAAGTAAAATTGCGCCACAAAATGTAAATGCTCAGCAAACACACAAAAAGTAGTATTTGGGCTCTTATAGCAGTGGCATTTGGTGCTTGACAGCATTGTATTTGATGTATCTGCCCGCCCGAATGTCAAATGAGCCCCACTGCGACGCCTCACACTCACAAAGGTCGAAATAATGGAAAACCTTAAGACACGGAACTGACATTTTGACCTGTTTTATGATAATAACATTATTGGGTAGCCCTGGATCGAGAAACTAACGGTTGCGCCAAAAAAAGCACCAAAGAATACATCGAAAATGACCTTTCAGATTTTTTTGTCAAGCGATTTTAGGGTTCGTACAAGCAGGCACACATTATTCTAGCGATTCCACGGCACTACTCATTATAGATATACTCGTAATCCTGATGTTACGAGCTGCAGCTCGAAAACGGTTGGGCATTTGCAAGTGCGGCTCTGGGTTTCATCTTTTGGCGGTAAACGAAGATTATTTACAGATTTCCGACCAAATCTGTGTTCCACAACCCCTGGGTGTTCCTCGTCAGTGTAAAAACGTAGTTCAAGGTTTTTTAAAGATTTTTCAGCTCACAAGAGGCTCAAAATTTAAAAAACTGTATTATCATGTGCTCGAGAGTTGAAAACGAATTTTGTGAAAAAAGGCGTGTTTCACACGAGGTACGTAGGGGACTTTTTCAGTTCCTGCTCAGGAAGCTGAAAAAATTTAAATACCTAGGCTTTAAAAAATTCATATGCAACTGTCTGATTTGCGCCTTTTAATGTTCCAGTAGAGGATGGGGCAAGCTCAAAAAAGGTTTTGCGATTGATCAATCGGTAGAAATTGGAGCCACTCTTCAAATGCTTCTTGAAAATTTGCAATCGGTTCTTCAGGAAGCCCATGAAGTTATGATTACAGTACTGTTCAAAAGTTCTCTAAGGGTGAGCCCTCGAGTACCCTGACTTGCAACAGCGACAGGTCGAGTTCTATGCGTCGTACGGAAATTTTCAAAAAAGCATTTTAAAGAGCAGAAAAATACCAACTTTCGATGGGTTTGGATGATTTTTATCGAATATTTTTGAAGGTCCTGCAAGCTGGTGAAAAAATAGAAAATCTAAAATCTTTTTACTTTCATTGAGACACCTGCAGTTCTAATGCAAATAAAGATACAGCAATTCTGAAAAAGCATCTTGTAGAACGGAGAAGATGCTATGTGGGGCTATTTCTCGATTATTTTTTACGCCCCAACGGTGAAAATTTGGGGATTTGGACAGCTCCTACGTTCTCACACGCGGGACGTAAAGAATAATCAAAAACAACCCCACATAGCATTTTTTTCCACTCTACAAGATACTTTTTTCAGAATTGCCGTATCTTCATTTGCATTAAAACTGCAGGTGTCTCAATGAAAGTAAAAATTTTTTAGATTTTCTATTCTTCCATCGGCGTGTAGGACCTTCAAAAATATTCAATAAAAATCATCCAAACCCACAAATAGTTAGTATTTTATCTACTCTTTGAAATGCTCTTTTGAAAATTTCCATACGATCATATTAGAACTCGACTTAATATCGCTGTTGCAAGTCAGAGTACTTGAAATCTCGCCCATCGAGAACTTTTGAACGGTACTGTAGGTTACGGGAGTATAGTTTCTTAAATCATCTGGGCCCAAAAATTGTGGAGAATGTGATACTTGGACACCACAAAAAAAACAGCATGGACAATTTTTGAGAATAAATGGCATAATAATGTTACCGAAGTTACGCGTAGTTTACACCCAGAGACCTCACAGCGAATCTCACGTCATAATAATACCTCCTTTATTTGTTACGTTGAAAAAAAGAAAAAACTACATGAACCCAAGTAACCTGGGGGTGTTTTTTGAGAACGATGAAAGGTGTTTTAGAGAATTTTTTCGGGTTTGAGAATAAGCTCCGTTATAAAATGTTTCCGAGAGTGTCAAATTCGTTAATAGCGAATTTTTCCCGCGTGTAATTAACGAGGGGAAAAGATTTCCCGTGCCCTTACACGACCCGGCGAGCGAGGTGTAATACTTATACTATTTTTTGGTATCAGGGCGACTAAAAGCCAATTTTCTTATTCCAGCCGGGAGGAAAAAGGGCGTTTAGTCACTACGCTATGCCAAAAAAGCTCGCTTGATATGCCTGCTACGTTAAAAATCATTTTAGAGCTCTGGAAGATGAGGCGAGCCAGGAAAAATGAAAAAAGTGTATCGAGCGGGTAAACCAACGCAATCAACAAGTTGTTCATAAGCTTCACAATCATCCGCAACATATTCCCGCAACTTGGCAACGCTGCGACACGCAACATCTACATTCCGTGACATCACCACATTACTGATTATGAAGCCCGTGGTTCCGCCGCATATCCATCAGACTGCGCCCGCGAGATGCCTGAACTGCCCCGGATCAGCCATTGTGTGAGCCATCATTGCTGAAGCCAACGCCAAGAATAAGCCAGAAGAAGCTTAGTAGTCGTAATGCACACCACTGCACACTAGCGATCCTCCAGGTAGAACGCTACTCCACACAACCATCAGTTGTTGATCGAGCTGGATCGAGCGGAGCCGAGAGCGTCGTTGGACCCGTTGGATTGGAGACGCGATCCAATCATCCAACCGTCCCCGAATTTCCCGATCGGGCACCATGGACGAGCTGAAGAAGCGGCGCCAGGAGGAGTATCAGATGCAGCTCTTCGGACTGCACTCTCGCACCGTCCTCGCTTACTGTAAGGATCGCAGCAACAGAACGAAGTATTTCGCGACGTTTTTTTAACCCTGAAGCACCTCCTCTTCCATAGTTCCATACCCGTCTTTGAATCCCTCCGTAACTTCGGATTATACTCTGTAATATGGTGTATTCTGTGTCTCCTCTTCGATCGCGGCTTTCGGCTCATCCAGAAGAATTCGCTATCCCGATTTACCCAAGTTCCTGAGTCATACCGGAGCATGTGCAAGTTCTTTGTTCGCGCGCCATTTCTCGTCGTTATCGTGAGCGCGCAACCCAAGCGTCGTAGCGTCCGCGCGGGCCGTGCACCGCCTCATCGTCCTCATCTTTTGTTCTCCAGCTCTCTTCTCCATTTTCTGCGTGATGTTCATAATTTCTTTCTCTCGTCGTACACGTCGTACTCATTTACAAATTGATGTCCAGTCTCGCGATTCGTTTAATTAGACTTTATTCCCACTCGTCGGGGCCCCCTCGGATAACTAACAAAGTTGCTGATCAAAAAGATGTTCGCGTGATCACGAATGATTGTGTCTTGGGTGTCGGGCGAGTGTGCTCTAGAATCATGTGGATTATATACATATCATGACTAGAGTTCACACTCGTCCAGTGCTCGAAACCCTTCCAACAGAGACATCGTCCTCTACTAGGAGCAGCAAACGTCCACCTTCTGATCATAATCGTGATTTTGACTTGCTTTGGTTTGTAGATGTTTGACAGCGTATGTTACTTGCCTCATTTGTGTTCTGATTGGTACTTCTTGAATGATGTTGTATTCTTATTTTCCACTCTGGATATTGTGCTCTGTGCAAAAATTGTAATGTTAGTATACATGTATGGCCCATGACTGATACATTATGTGTTTATTTATACTATCAATAAATCTTGATAATGAATTATTCCCATATTTTCTCTAAATCAACCCAAATTTGAGAGACGCAACAGAATTTTATTCATAGACATTTTGAGACTGATCATAGCAAGACATCCAGCTATTACATTTCAAATCACAACATTACTGTGATCAATTTTGTAGTATCATCACTCTTTATCAAGTAAACACAAAAAGTTTCCAGCATAATTGTCCACATTAACTTACAACTTGAATTTTTTAAATTGTAGTTGACCAAAAAGTCTTGGAAAACGTGGACTTCCAGTGCAAACAAATGTATGAGTCCATGATCAAAAAGTACAACCCAGATGCTGAAGGAACAGACAAGCTTAAAAAAGAAATTACTAAACTGAGGAAAGCCTATCGTCGAAACATGCAACCTCACATGCTGGTTGTGAAGGTATACAGATTTGGTGACAAATTTAGAACTTCATCTATTAATATTTTTAAATAGAATCTCATCTTCCATCATTACAGAAAAATGTTGAAAAATTCATTAATGTCCCAAAAAATGTACTCTTGGAAGAGGATAAATGTCAGGCTAAACAATTCTCAGATGAGGAGTTCACTAAATTGGACAAAATGCTGCAAAGTCTCCAACAACGAGCAAAAAGGGTGAGAGACCTGATCTTGATTAATAGATATTTCTTTTATGAATGGCAAATCATGGGAGGTGAATTTCAAGTGAAGGTTGGAAAATTGATCCTGTAGTATTTTGCTTGAGCAATTATTCATCATTTTAGATGTTCTCATTTTTCCAAGTTTTCCTAATTTCTCCAAGTTTTTATGGAATGAGCTGAGTTGAATAAATAAACTGCAATGGATAACTAGTTCATTACATCAATATTACTTGAATTGCCTATTTCAGATTATCTTGATCTATTAGCACTTGATGAACTTCCTTGGTGATTGATTTTTCTATAAATTTTGAGAACTAATTTCAACAATTCAGGTGTCCGTGTTGAATGCTGCTATGAAAGAGGAATTGGATACCATTGAAAAACTTGAACCACCTAGAGAATTGGCTAAAAAGTTGTGTAGTATAGTGGACAAAGGGCTAATGGCACAGAATTTCAATAATCGGACTCTACAAGCAGTGAAAGAGTGCAAAGAACTTGTGAGCTCACTTGATTCTCTGGATCCACAACTGCAAAAAGAACGTTTCAATCCAAAACTTGATGAAAATGATCTTAATCAAATCTTGATTGATTGAATTGATCAAAGTCGACAATTTCTGTATGTACATCTATTGTGGGAAAAAAGGACATGACAATCACTGTCTTGTCATGCTGGCTGTTGTACATATTTTGTAAACTTAGAAAATATGAACCACCCACATCTAAAATGTGAATAAGACTGATTGTATCTGAGAAGTAGCTTATATGTATTATGACGTGAATATTTTTGTACTTTGAAACTATAAAATTAAAGTATGAGTTGAAGAGAATACTCGCGGATTGTTTCTGTTCTGAATCCCAATTGACTGAATATCAATTCCAAATGTTTGTTGCACAGAGTTGGAATGACATTAAAATTATTGATGCAGTTGAAAAAGTCAAACTTAGTTCAGAATATCTACCCTCTTTAGAGACGACTGCAGCAACCTTTCAAATCTGAATAATAACTTTGAATTGTTGTTCATTGTGATATTGAACTTTGAAAAGTTCTTGTGTAGATATCTCAAAGATTGTTATGCCCAACAATTAATGTCTTAACCAAGTTTGAGGCTCCAACTCAAGCATAAAACAAAAGAACAATAGAGTTTATTATGTTTGAATGTGTGAGCAGACAGCATGCATGACTACTTAGTGATGAGTTGATGACTAGTCCCTATATTTTCAATGAACTTTTCAAACAAAGTGATGAATCCTCATCCTCATCAATAGGCAATCTCCTATATATAAAAGATGAGTTTGAAACTTCATTTTCTAAATAATTGAAAATGATTAATGATTTCAATTTTAATTTCTGCGCATTATTTTGAGTTTTTACACAAAGCCGCGCAAACTTCAAGCTACAAGTTCTAACTCAACCTGACCTGACGTATTCGTCTCGCCCACGCCACGGGAATATGTGGAACACAGTGAACCATCGGAGTCTCCCTTCTCTAATCTGCGACCATCGCTTGGCTTGGCTTGGCAACACGGCAACCGAAGAAACCCTAGCCCGGGATTTCCACGAATTCGATTTGAAGCGCGAAACAGACACACCGATCGGCGGATAAGTAACGAAATTGATCAACGATTATAGTTTTCATCGTGAGAACCGAACGAAGCGGTAAGCAGTGCGACAATACGATTTGGCCTAACATTTCAAGCTCGAAGTTTCGAACGCACTCAAAAATTGTAGTCTGCTGTGACTTCACCTGTGGACTGTTGTCATTGTCATTATCAACACAACTGCACTTCGGAGCCATCTTCGTAGAACAGACTTCGAAATCTCAACCCATTTTAACCGCCATTGTTGACCATCAAGAACATTGCTGAAGACGTGAGTTGGTCTCTCTCATCATTATTTACGATTATTCGTCAACAATTACGCGGTATGCGTTCTCCTAAATCGCTGGATGGCACCATTTCCGTTATTGTTATTCCATGTATCAAATGCCAACTTCCTTTGTGATGATTGAAAATCGATCATTATATTTACTGTCAGATCCTCTCGGTCGAATCAGACTTGATAATAGGTTCCCATTGATTCTAGAGTAGAATCTCAAGATGACAGAAGGACGTCGCGGCAGCGCTTCTACGATAGCTTCCACATTATCTGATACCTATTCATCAGTCACAAGCGAATGCGAAGTAACAGTTCGACTTCTTGATTTGATGCAAAAAACTGATTATGACTTAGTGCAAGAAAATGGTCAAAGACGATTAACTGCTCCCGAATTAACTAAAGAATTTAGGGAGCGAATGAAAGGAGCTGAAGTTTTTCTTGGTCGATTACCTAGAGACTGCTATGAAGATGAATTGATGCCAATTTTGGAACGACCAGGAAGATTGCTCGAGCTAAGATTGATGCTGGACTTCTCAGGACTGACTAGAGGATATGCTTTCGCTCTCTATGCTGATGCAAGAATTGCTCGCGAAGCATGCAAGGTATATACTGCTCTGAATCAATATTTAATTTTGTCTGAGTAACGTACTAATTCAAGTTGTGTTGTTCTGGCACAGATGCTTGATGGCTATGAAATTAGACCTGGTCATCAAATTGGTGCAGTTAAGTCGGTAGATAATTGTAGGCTTTTCTTCGGTGGTGTGCCAAAAAACAAAAGCAAAGAAGAGTTCATGGAAGAGTTGAGCAAACTAATGGATGGCATTGTAGATATTTACCTTTATCCAAATGCTCAAGACCGAAGTCTTAATAGAGGTGAACCCTTCACTCTCTATCGATCATCTATTTTTTAAATTCTTATGCATCTTTCGTATTCATCAATGATCACTTCAATTCTCCCTAAAATCTCATTACAGGATTTATATTTGTGGAGTTCAAAGATCATAGATCTGCTGCAATGGCTCGGCGAAAGCTGATCCCTGGCAAAGTTACGCTATGGGATCATGAAGTTGCAGTTGATTGGGCTGATCCTGAGCCAGGTGAACCTGTTGATGAGGAAATCATGGGAAATGTAAGTTTTCTAAGATGTACCAGCTCAAACTTTGATCTAAATTATACTCGATTCGTAACTGCATGTGGGTACCTGGAGAGTATATTTTGGATGTTGCTTACAAAACCGTGTTACGTCTTCTAGTCCGTACTCCGAACATGATAACGGAAAAGTGACCAATACAGGTCCCATCGAAATTCTTACTGGTAACGACTATTATAATGATTCTTCGATATTTTTCACACAATCCTCGTCAATCTGTAGAATACAAGCGAGTTTCCGTAGAGTTCTGTAGAATTCCTAACTTTAAGTGAGAGAGCATAAACTCTTAATGAGCTCAACCATATTATCACATCGTGAAAAAACTATATTTGTGTGACCAACTTTCCCTGCTTGACTCTACGCGAAGCATAAACATCCCCTCACGAGGGACTTGAATGCCCCGCCTTACTTGGTAAGAGTATACTCGTGATATAACTTTAACGTCTCAATTTTGTGACTCCCCTCGCGTGCCCAAAAGCCTGACCACACTTCAACACATGCCGCAGTGCTTCTGAAAACGCGATTAAAATTTTGAGATTTCAATTAAGGCTGGGACTATTCGCAAATTATCCGGATACTTTCCGGATATCCGGATGGTGAAAAGTTGTATATAAAGATCAAACATCTCGAATTCAGCAATTCAAAAATATCCGGATATCCGGATATGCAAAAGTCCCAGCCCGCCGGAAAATTCATCTAGATCTAACTTTAGGAATATATTTTAGAAACATATTTTGCAGAATTTCAATTTCAATCAAAGAATAATAAGACCGTGAAGTTGAGAAAACTATGCACGCTAATTCTTTCGTATTTTGAAATTTTAACACGGTTCTTATAATCATTAGGTTACCGCTCTTTTTGTAAGAAATTTATCAACCGAAATATCTCAACAAAGGATTCGAGATATATTCCAAAGAGCCACAAACATACCCATTGTGAAACTGAAAAAGATCAATCATTTTGCGTTCGTTCATTACGAAACTCGAGATTTGGCAGAAAAAGCGATGCAAATAATGACAAGTACGTATTTTCACTGTCATTTTGGCCTACTCAGTAGAGTCTTTCTTGACTATCAATCATCATTCGCTTTGCGATCCTCTAGGCCCAGGTGGTATTGCTGATATTCAACAGTGGGAAATTCAATGGGCAAAGCCAATTGGTCCAATCAAACAGGCTGAAAGACAAAGATGTATCAATGAAGCAATGTTGTTACAATCTAAGACTCCAAAAGAGAATAAGGCCAAAAGGATTGTCAAAAAACAATTCTCTAAAGTGACTATGCAGATCAGCCATTCTGAAGATGATCAAGAGCCTCTTAATTATCAATACCTCAACTTTTTTGCTGATTTTGTTCTTCAGGCGTTTCAAGCTAGATGTTCCTTTGAATGTTTGAGAAATGCAGAAATCGATGGCTTCATTTATAAGGTTAGTCTGTAGTGTGATGACGAATTTAATCCTCTCCAACATGAGCTAATCACGATTTCAATTTCTATCTTTCAAAAATGATCCAGATCACCATCTTTAAAGAACACATGGTGTTTTTACAAGAATATGGACCGGTACAGCCGACCCGCCAGCTATCTTTAGACGTGGCTATCTCAGTCGTGTATGAAAAATTGAAAGCATCCATTGGATTTCCTTCATATCAAGGTATGTTGTTATTATTGTATCATACAGCTCACCCTGGTGGAAATTGCCGGATCGATCTGTTTCGAAAAACTGGTGACACAAAAGATCGCGCGTTTTTGAGACCAAGAAGCTCCCCCGATCGGAATTGCTCCTATTATCCGATTCAAAAACTCAACAAATTACTCGAATGCATTACATTAGTTCATAACGGGAATGGTTCAATACCGTCCTTTTTGAGGACTGTCAAATAATATAATACTTCGAATTTGACTATTCTCAAAGAAAGATGATGGGTCGTGGGCATGGTTAATTTTAGAGCACCTTGCCGAAACTTGTTCCCAGAGAAGTCGGCGATATGTTTTCTGTGAAAACTGTGGGAAGTAATTTTTAAAAAACGTGAAAGGATTTTTTCGAAAACTCTTGCACCTACGGGTGCATGTTGCACTTTTCTTCTCGAGAGCTAAGAACTTCGATCTGTTGGATTTTATATTATCAGCTCTAACCGAAACTAATAACGATTTTTAGAGGCTATTAATTTGTCAGCAAAAGCCAGTTTTAGCGATTTCTGGTTAATTTCCGAAGTGGCACGGTTCCAAACAGAATAAGGCAAGAGACTATAGATTCAGGTAATTATGCGATTAGAATCATCTTTTTGTCATTTTCAAAGTAATCAAAAATATCTGCATTTGAGAGTCGACCGTTGTATTGCCTCCACAGTCAATTAAAATTGAGCACTTCGCGCAACCTAAGTTTAATTCTCTAAGATTGTTCTTTTTCTTCCATCGCCAAACCCGGGAAGAAATATATTCGTCGGCTGTCTAGTTTTTTACTTCATATCGAGACGTTCAAAAATGCCCTTCTTGCCATTCCTCTAAAACGGCAGTCTGAATCGTACCGCTAACATATTTGTTCTCCAATTAATCTACATCAAACCCGGAGAGGATGCTCTTCAAAGTACCCTCGAATACGTGACCAGTTGTCAGAAGCGCGGACCTTGTACCAAGGAGAAATGGGACTTCATTATTTCGTGATTTCACAATTTTAAGTGCAAGTGAGTCATAGCTTGATTTTGGTTGTTCTAAGTGATATAATTCGACTGGGATGGGATGACAAATTGAATGTAGCTTTCAAACTGAGAGTGTTGCCTCAACGTTTCTGGAACGTTTCTGGTACGTTTCAACGGTTTTCGAAAGGTTGCACAATGGTTTCCGAGATGTTTCTTGTGCAACCAAGACTTGGAAAATTTTGTTAAATAAATGAATGAATTGTTCCTAGAATTCCCTTTCTGACAAGCTATCAGCTCCATCTCCGTTCAATCCCATCGACTGCGCTTGATCAGAAATATGTCCACTTATAGTACAAGAAAGACGTTGAGATTGTGCTTGAATGCAACAAGAGCCAATTAACAACAATTTATAAAAAACGACCCATTCATTCATTTATATTCGCAACGTCCCAGAAACGTTTTGGAAACGTCGAGAAAACAGACATCTCGTAGACATTTTACTTTGCTCAAACGTTCTACATATGGGGTTTCCGACTATTTACGGTGCGTTTCAAGGTTGCAATTGCAACGTTCCAGAAACATTGAGGCAACATTCACTGTTTGGTGGGTGACCTGTCGTCCTGTCGTCCTGTCGTACGCGATTTTTGGGTTAGAATGACTCTAAAATGATGCCAGTTTCACTCAGGCAAGTATGTACCCTAGATCGGGCTTATCAACACATATCGTGATATTTTAGAGCTGATTCGACATCGAAGACGAGTTTAGACAATTATTGGGATTAATAAAGTTATATTCACGTATGTACAACCTATCCTACAGCCCATTCGCCTCATTTGTAAGCTGGAACAAGTTTATAGAAACGCGCAGCTCTTGCTTATACGCGTGATCTTGGAGAGGCGAAAAAACGAAATACTTGAATAGAATCCAAATTTAAGCACTCTAGAATCTCCATTATTTCGCATCCTTATTCTAATCTTTCGGGAAACCCTATACCTTTGGTAACTTGTAACATGCACATATAAGTAGTTCCGCGCGAAAGCCGACCACGATTTGCAAACATGTTTCAAACTCTTTTTCCGACATTTTTAATCGATTCTATGGTCCAAAAGATGAGCTTTTCACACCCTGTGGGGTCGAAAAAATTTTTTTGTTCCCCTACGGAATATTTTTGTGATAGTATTTTTATGAGGAAATATCAATCTTTTTTTCAGTAAAATCGGTGTAGTTCCGATTTGACGCAAGATACCGAATGCGCGAAGGGTGGCATTCGAAAGGTCTTGAAAAAATCTATCGGAATGTGCCTCGATTTTTTTTTTTTTTTTTTTTTTTTTAAATTACGGACGCCCCTCATAAGCAATAAGTTAAAAAACAAAAAAAGTTCGATTCCTCAAAAATCCAATTTTTTAAAAATCTGGGAATCCATATTTCGATGTAAAATTGCGTGTTCTCAAAAGAAAAGTGGTCTCGACCTGTGTTTTTGTTATCTCGAAAGGGTTTGCTGTATTATCTTTCTCACCCCTCAGAACGTGTTCATCATATAAGCAATAAGTTGAAAAACAGAAAAAGTTCGATTCCTCAAAAACCCAATTTATTAAAAATCTGGGAATCCATATTTCGATGTAAAATTGCGTGTTCTCAGAAGAAAAGTTCTCGACCTGTGTTTTTGGGTTCTACGCTGTTTTTTTTACGTTTTATCAATATTCTCAGCCTTTTCGGCTGAAAAATGAATTTTTCTGCGAATGCGCAGGAATTTAGACTGCTGAAACCATTTTTATTGAAAAGCCGAGGAAATTTCCTTGAAAATGGCGAAGAAACTACCTGGCGAAGTCAATTCGATGTACTGGGCCCAAAAAATGATGACACTTCTACTCGAGTCACGATACTAATGGGAAATTTGTGCAAAACCTGCATTAACCCCTCTTGAGGATCCTTCATCATTAATGTGATGTAACTTTGGGCCAAGTGCATGGAATTGACTTTGCCAAGTAGTCATTTTGAAGGAAATTTCCTTGGTTTTTCAATGAAATTGGTTTCAGCAGGCTAAATTTCTGCGCATGAGTCATTTTTCAACCGAAGAGGCTAAGAATATTGATAAAATGTGAAAAAAGTGGCGTAGAACCCAAAAACACAGATCAGGACCACTTTTTCCGGAAGAATACATAATTTTACATCTTTTTATGAATTTTCAAATTTTTTAAAAATTGGGTTTGTGAGAAATTGAATTTTTTCTATTCTTCACTTTTTTGCTCATAGGTGGCGTCCGTATCCTCAAAAAAAGTTTTTCGAAACATATTTCGATAGATTTTTGAAAAAACTTTCGAATGTCACTATTTGCGTGGTCGTATCTTACCTCATTCTACTGAAAAAAGATTGGTATTTTTTCCTAAAAACACTAGCACAAAGATATTCCCCTCAGAAACAAAAATTTTTTTTTGGACCCCATAGAGAGTGAAAAGTTCACTTTTTGGACCATAGAATCGATTAAGAATAGTGGAAAAACAATCAGAGATATGTCTGCAATTCGTGGTCCGCTTTCGCGCGGAATTAGTCATATAGAAGAGTACTTTGATGAAGAGTATCCACGCCTCGTCAAGCCTCATGCGAATAGGCATGTTGCATTTTTTTGACCCCCCTAAAAAAAGGTTTGGCAAATTCGAGCAAATCGACATGAGTAAGGTGCAATTGGGAAGAGAATTCCCAAAAATGGTTGTCATCTTGCGCAAATTGTTTGAAAGTCAGACGATTGTGTCCCTATCACGTCACACGGTGCAAATCATCTTACTGTCAAACAATTTGCGCCAAACGAAGAATATATTTGGGATTCCTTCTTCAATTGCACAATACTTGTCTCGGTTTGCTCGAATTTGCCAGACCTTTTTCTGGAGGGATCAAAGAAATTGCAAGACGCCATAAAATAGCGGCAGTCGACGACTTTGTCGGAGTGACGTCACATAGCGCAAGTCATCAGACTTTCAAACAATCTGCGCGAGATGAAAACAATTTTTGTGGATTTTTTTCCAATTGCACCCTACGTATCTCGATTTGCTCGAATTTGCCAAACCTTTTTTCAAAAAAATGCAAGATGCCTAGATAGCAGCATTTCAAAATGTTAATAGCGTGTGATCATTTTATGAAAAAATATGAAAAAGCATATTGAGAATAGCCCTCCAAGATATGCTCCCTCGATTCTGTACTCATTCGTCTTGAAGAACATCATGTTGCGGGTCTGTCGGCAAAGAAAACGATTTGGGGTTCGGGAATCTGTCTGGAATATCCCCCATCAGAACTTACTAGTTCTGAAGAGAGAGAGTGCACTCAATAAGATGTACCGTTCCAAAAGAAATCTCAAGTTGAGCGGGGGGAGGGGGTATGATTTTGTTTGGACCATGATCCTGTTTTGGTGAGTATCAGATTGTACAAAGGTTTTCGGGGAAATTCCTAAAAAGTTGATTCGCATAGTCTTTGCTTATGAACGGCTCCAAATCACAACAGCCTAAATCCATTTTAGATTGTGGGAGAACCATTTCCACCGCGCAAAACTTTCTAAAGATGTCATCTGAAACAGAAGTCCATTTGTACTATGCAGAAACTAGTATATTATGCGTCGAGTGCCAAAAATAATTTTTCAAAGAGTAACCACCGATAAGAATAGCCTGCAGAACACCAATGTAATTTTTTGAAACTTGGAAATAGAGTTACATCAATTTTTCTAACATTCATCCTCAAGCTGCATCCATCATCGAGTCTTGGAGAATATTGAAGGGGCTCAGGAATTTTTACAGCATTTCTTTCACTTCTCGATAAATAAACGCGTTTGCTGGAAAATCTTGCCTAGATATTTGGATTGCTAGAAAATAATTGAAGTGATTATGTATGAATTCATGCAAAGAGCTCATGTATGCAAAGACGAAAAAAGTCTATCACAGAAATCTTTGAATCTCGTCAGCAATTTTTTCAGTTTTCCACGTACATCATGATTAAATGAATGCGATTTACAGACTGTATAAGTAGTTCTGTGAAAACTTTGAAATAATGCGTGCCTGCTTCTACAAAGCCGTAAAACGTTTGAGGAAAAAACCTCAAAGATCATTTTCGATGTATTTTGCTTTCTCTAAAGAAAAATCTTTGTTTTCGCGGCACAGCAAATTTTTGATCAATTTTGTCATTTAAATGCTTCAACCATCTTGTTCCTCTCGCCAAAATCTAACGATTGGTGACACTTTCTCTCCTAAAAACCTCCAAAACCTTCCAGGGACTCATCTCTCCGTCCCTTTGCATGTGTGTGTATGTATGTTGTTTTTTTTTTTTGCGCCACGCTTTCTCTCCTACAGTCCACTCTATCGATTTTTGCTTTTCTACAAGTTGTAGAGAACCATTCAGAGATGAAACCAGTGATTTGGCTGCTCTCTTCTCCCAATTGAATTTGATTTAGACGTTTCTTGAGGTGAAATCGCTGAAATTATCTACTCTCATAGTAAAATATCTCTTTCTAACTTTATCTTACCCTAATTTGGGTTACATAGACTATGGTTTTTTTGCCTAATCTATCTTTTGGTTAATACCAAAATTCTATTTAATCTCCATAAATGTAAATTTTTAGAAAAAACGAGAATTTCTAACAAAAACTGCATTTTGAGCATATTGGAACCAGTTGTATCGAAATCCCGGTTCAACCAAGTTACAGACTTTGCCAAAAAAAACCTCAGTTTAGATAGCCCAAATCTCCCTACCTAGCTTCGTCAAAGAAATATCTCAAAATATACCAAAATATTTTTTTTAATATTTATAGTTTCCTCATATCTCCCCCCCCCACCCCCCTCCCCCCAAACTAATCCATTTAAATTTCAATGAACTGAGTTGATACGTTTCCGTCATTCTAAGTCGATTGGTTGATACAGAATTTTTTCAAAATTCGTTTTAATACAGTCAAAATCGAATTTGATCTCGAAAGATACCAAAATTTTCAAAAGACTCCATTTTTATCATCTTCGTACCAACTATATTAATTTCGACTCAACCAAACAATATATCTTTCACAAAAAAACCACAGTGTAGGTTATTTGAATTCCTCTGAAAGGGAGTCTTGTTAGAATAACTCAAAACATGATGAAAAAATGTCAACTAAAATTGATTGTTTGCTCAGATCGCCCTCTACAACTAATCTATCCACTTTTCAATAAACTAGACAGATGCTTTTCGAGCATTCGACATCAATTTATGGAAACCGAATTCGATTCAGCTACGTTTGGACCCGATTAAAATTTAATTTTCCTTCCAAAATTCAAAATTCCCTTGAAGAATTCCATTTTTATCATCACCAACTGTATCAAAACTCCGCCTCAATCCAACGATTGTTTTTGTATGTTATATGAATGTGTGTATAATATGAGGTGAGAATGAAGTGGATTGAACCACAGGGAAAATGAAACTATTTCGGGGGATTCCAATCATGATTTGGGAATTTGATCAGTTTTCCGAATTTATCATTAGTTTGAGTGGTCATCTGAGACTATTTCGCTAAGAGAAAGCATTCTGCTAATCTCTTTTAGCAGCGTATTTTGGTGCTCTTTCTGGCGCAATCGTTAGTTTTTTTATTAAGCGCTACTTAAAATATTATCATCAAAAAAGGGGTCAAAATGTGAGATCCGTGTGATGTGGTTTTTCCATTTTTGGCTTTTGTGAGTGTGTAGCACCGCCAAGAAGCTCGTTAGGGATTTGGGCAGGCAAACTTATCAAATATAATAAGTAGTATGGAACATCAAATCCCATTGCTATATGAGGGCATAAAGACGACTTTTTGTGTGTGCGCTGAGCACATACATTTTGTGGGGCTGTTTTGCCTAAAATTTTACTCGCTCAGTAATTGTCTCATTCGAGCCGTTTCCGTACCAACTTATTCTTAAAGTAAACCAGGCGCAACTTTTCCATACCCCAAAGTATCGAAAAAAATTGATTTTCACTCTTTGCGGAGTGGTTTTCAGCAAAAATCTAGTTTTGCTAAATTTTTATGTCAGGTCCGTGTGGTATTACAGCAATCCTTAATCGCGAGACTACAGAGGTCGTCATAGTCACTTTTTTCAAAGTATCTGGAGGTCAAATCGAAATTCCAAAACCCCATAGCTGTAGCTCAAACCGTTTGGCAGGGAGGGAGATAAATTTCAGTGGCAAAAGTCAGGTCCGTGTGACGCTACCGCGTCTCTCCATCCTATCCTTATGGTACTTTTGAGTAGGAAAATTTACATTCCTGCGCGAGTTTATTCATACTTTATATGTTTGCAAGAAGTCAAAAAATACATCTTAGAACCTTCGGAAGTGAGATTTAGCGCTGGCACATTATCGAAGTTTCCCCGGATTCACTGATATATTATCGAGGCGAATTCTTGGTATTTAGCACGTATGCTTTTAGATAGCTGCTAGCGACCAAAACTTTGCTTGGATTTTTCGCTGCGCGCCGGGCTTTTTATGAGTCTCTTTTATATCCACCCTAGGCTATACTATATTTTTTTCATGAAACCTGCTATTTAAGTCATTATTGTGGAAAAACAAATGAAATAGTCTCAATTGACAATGATTCACCATATTTTTAGTCAAAAAATGAATTTCGATTCCATGCAACAGCAAAGAAGTAAAATTACGATCGAAATCGATTTTTTATCGATCTTGAGATCAACGAAAAGCAGCCTCGTCACCAGTTTGTGAAACCTATCGATCCGTTTTGACGACCACCGCGCCGCACGCTACATATAATATCATTATTGGCGAACTCTCATATCCTTTCGTGATGGTGGTTTGAGGTATTGCATCAACTTTTGTATACAATACCAAGACAAAAGGCAATTTCATCAACATCAAATTGTTCTGATCTTCCAGATAACTCCAAAGATTCAAAAGTGATGGATGAAATATCGTCTAACATGATGCATCTTAGTTTCGACTCGCCTATTCAACAGCTCCGCGGATATGGTCTCCCATACTAGCTGATTTTTGTGAAGCTGTGAAAGAAGTAGGTTTCTAATATTTTTTAATATGATTTTGCGGAATTTTACTCAAGTTTTACTCTAGATCCTTATGCTAAAGCATCTGATGATTCGGAATTGACTCAAAATTTCCACTTTTCATGAAAAATTTTTTTGTGAAACTTGGAATAATGAGACTGATTTTTTCAAGTTATACTAAATATATTTTGTCAAAATACTTTGAATCATATCTTGATTGACTCGAGTATTTTCAAGAAGTGATTTCTAAACCTAGAAGAAGAATCCATTTGATTAGATTGACTTGATGTATTAAATGATTATATTGCATAAATTTAAATGTTCGCCGTACAAGACGAATCATTATAAAAAATATCATCCAATCAAATACATCAGCTTCAGTAAGATTTTCAAATCATCTTTACGGGTTCATAGATCTTGAATAATCTAATGACCGTGGTAGATTATTTTATTTTGAATCAAACTTCGATCATGATCAGTTTTTTGATGGATAATTTGTCGATAGAAATCTGCATGAATAATCCAACTCAAATTGAAAAAATCAGTCTCAAAAATAGTTGACTCGTTTTATTCCCCCCCCCCCCGATCAATAACTGCGAAATAGCAATGACAGAATACATGTATTTTAGTATTTTTGAAATGAGTATACCGGTTTTACCTTTTTTTTTTAATGCGAGAGTTAGGTAATAACGACAACGATATTTTTATATATGTAGAAATAAGATGAAAACGGTACTTGTTATTTTGGTTTGCTGAGACTTTTACAAGCGATTTGTTTTCTTCTTACATTTCCTTCAACTCCTGCCATGTGTTAACTTGCAGTTGCAGTGAATTTTTGTATTAGATACCAGGAAACTTTTGGACGTCATTCATGTCGTTTAGAAATTTTCAAGCAACACTGAGATATCTAACAGGCTGGCACTTATTTTCTAAGATTCGACTTTTTAATGGCTTCCGCGTTTTTCGCCTGATGAGTAAATAAGGAAGAATCTCTGACAGAAAGGTTTCAAGCTGCCCTTTAGAACCCTGCGCGAATACAGATTGTTGTAGAAACCCTACATTGTGAAAGCTCTTTTAATCCCCGTGTCTCGACGATCACGGTGTTTAATCGCAATGCCCCTGGTTGCGTTACAAATATCTTGATTCATCGTTTGGGAGTCAGATTTTACAAGAAACACGGCGAAACTGTCAGCTGGAGCTACAGTTGACCTTCTGAGTTAGTATTATCGATTCTTTAAAAAAAAATAACTGGACTCTTTATAGTATCGGTGTTTTTTTTCTTCAAAATATCGGTAGTACTGATACACAGAAAGCATCTTGGAGCTTTGATTTGACAGTTTCATCCCATTTCTCGTAGAACTTTACGCCGAAATGATGTGATAGAATATTTTTAATGCCAGCAAGGACACTATGAAAAATCACCGTGGTTGTAAGGACAGAAGATTGGGAGAGCAAATGTCTCATTACAGTCTTTCTTTTACGCGAAGTTGTGTTCGCGTATCACTTTTAGAACATCTCAATTTCTCCCAATGAAGGTTTTTTTCTATTTTCTACCAAAGTTGGAAGATCCAAGCGCGAGGCCCAAAGAAAATCGGATTTTGAAAATAAATGCCATCCTAGTATCCAGTCTCTAAAATGTTTCTCGAACGTATGCATCAGCAAATTATTCGAAACAATTCAGATTTTGGTAATTATTTTTGCTATGAAGTTTGGCCTTCACCATTCTATATCTTGGGAGACACCCAAAATGTCAACTGAAGCTCGTTGGAATGTAGTTAAATCTAACTTCGAATTTGAAAAAATCGAATAATTCCTTGGCTTGTTACAATGCCAAAACCCTTTTAATGAATGATTTACGTCCATTTACGTCATTAATTCTGATGTCAAGAGAATTCGCTAACTCCATTTACATATTGAAATACATTTTGCCGATGAGTGTCTCTCAAGACCTGTGAGTGAAGCAGAAGGCTAAAGTAAATTCGGTCCTGAATGACGTTGAAATTTCATGGTATTCGTAATAGCTTCTCACTCTAAATTTTTCACGAATTAAAAAGTAAGTGCACTTTTAAAATAAAATCCACATATTTTCTCGTGACGGGAAAGTTGTAATCAAGTTAAGAACCTTTTTTTATGAAAATTATCTTGATGCAAGGCCTTGAGAGACATGGCAAGGACGTGGATATTTTCAAATGCCGCAACGCGCGTTTCTTCGACGGTAGGGTGGATCCGTTCGAAAAAATTTTAATCTTATTCATTTTTCCACTGAGAAGTTATAACAATTATACTTTATATTTCATCGACTATCTTTCACTATTTTATTTTATAGAGACCATTTCTCAGAGCTCTTGCCGAGTTTTCAAGGCAATCAATGATGAGTCCACAACTGACTCTTTTTAAACTTATTGATGAGATTACTCTTTTTATATTTTTTAATTGCAATAGTTGCCAGAAACCATCGAGATTAGACTGTCCAGTCAACCAAGACCATTCTTTAATCATTGTCTGAAAACTGATCGTTTTAAGTTGAAAGTATATGTATAGGCAGGAACTATACAACAAAGAATTCTTATTCTTCCGTTTGATTGGAAATCTCCGTTGATATTGTGAGAGTTCTGCTGTACTCTTTTTATTATATCTTTTTTGTAATTCGCCAACTGAATGACTAAACGAATAGAATTAAGGTATTGCATCATGTATCAAAATAGAATTTTGAAATTCTGTAAATCCATGATTAAAATGATTCATGTCTTATACCGACTAATAAATTTGACTCATTAAATCGCCAAATAACCCGAAGACACCGTTTAGTGACCCAATTTTTCAATTAGTAATGACTGAAAGTTTATATTCTGCAGTTTAGAGATTTATGCGAACAGAGCTGATTTCTTTCATGTTCGCGCTGCAGATTCGTACACATTTGTTCAATATTTTCATCAACATTGTCGCGCCAACGTAAGCCCAAAACGTGATCGAAAATATTTGAGACCCCGAACAGCATCGATGAATAAGCTGCTTTTGATCAGAAGGTGAACAGAATCGATTTCAGAATCTGTGATAGAAAGTGTAGTTTTCTCGTGCAGCGAGTTTACTTAGACTCTTTGTGTACTTCAACTACAAGGGCTGCGGGCAACCGGGGGGTAGCAAGTAGGGGTTGAACTAGGGTCCGTAGACATAGAGATCAGCGAGTCGTGGTCCAGTCCATGTCCATCAATGTCCATTCGACATAGGTACTTCTCTATCTAGAGTCCATGCTGTCCATGCTAGTTGTAGTAGGTTGTAGGATATCAACGACCCTACCCTACAGTAGGGTCCCTACCCTACAGCACTCGACACTAGCAGACGACCACTAACAGACAAACAGTCAGCTAACACCAACACAGGCAGCATCTTCCCAGCATAGTGATCAACAGTGATAAGTTGAATTTATCCTAGACCAAATACCAATGAGTACCAGGTCCCAGATGAAGACGGTATGTACACACATCTAGTGTCATGACACTATTAGATGCTGTGAAATGCTGTATGTACATATTATGCAGCTCGTGCAGTGGCGGTTTCGGGCCGCGCCTCGCGATTGTTGCGCGAGGTGATCTAGCACTTCAAATCAGCACTGATCAGCACTGCTTCGAATGTCGTCGTCTCGCTCTATGAACCAACCACCAATACAGCCTAACCTTTCCCAGACTGTTTTGCAAATGCATTTCGCTGTATCAGTCAAAATCTCGTCAACTCGGTCATCCGCAGCCATCCGGGATCTGCTGTGTCTGCAATTTTGATGCAGAGTGAGCTAATCGCTGTCGGGACTTTCGGACCATTTGTTTTATAACAAATAAACTCGTTGCTGTCATCACGTGTTGTATGAATGACAATTCGCAACACACCTGTGATATTATATCATTTCCTAAGTTGATGCCCCACGTTCATTTCTAAGCATACGCAAGACGTAGTCGGAGCTCCAGAGAAAAATAAGTGTCGAAACTCAGAATCTGAAGAGTACGCTTGCTGAGCACTGAACAGAAATCCCCAGAAAACGTGTGAGAGACCCCCCCTGTGTAGTACAGACTTACTTGCAGATTTTTCCATGATCACTGGTTGATCCATAACACAGGTTGGTACTACCTCATTTAATATTCCTGGCATTTGTTTCATTCCCACCGTAAAAGCTATACCAGAGACTTTCAAAGTTTGTCACTGCCATGTTTGGGATCATGTCATGTTCCGTTACTTACTCCACTTGAAACCATGTGTTGAGTGATTTTGCTTCATCTATTTTCAAATTGATTTTCTTAATCATTAAAAGCAATAATCTTGAATCAACTCATCTCTCAAATTTCTGAATGGAAAAATTCTTAAAGATGGAAGTGAAACAAAAGATATGAAAATAATATTGGTTTACTTTGAACTTTCATGAAACCTCCTCTCATTTTCAGACACTACTATGGTTATTAATCGCACATCAGGATGAACTACGAAGTTAACAGACTACAAACTTTTCATGAGTGGCCAAGCAATTCCGCAGTTAGTCCAGCGCCAATAGCAAAAGCAGGTTTCTTCTACACTGGTCCAGCTCAAGTGGTTCAATGTTTTCTGTGTGGAGTAACAGTGTCGGAATGGACTTCTGGCGATCAAGCTGTAGCTTTGCATCAAACAGCAAATCCAGATTGCCCTTTTGTTTTGAACCCTGATGACACTTGTAATGTTCCTCTAATAGCCGCAACTAATGATAGTGTACCATCCAACTCTAGAGATAATAACTCCAACCTTGCAGACATGGATCTAACAAAGTACATTAACAGATTGAAAACTTTTGAAAATTGGCCCATTCCTGCAGTTGTATCACCTGAAAGACTAGCTAGATCTGGATTTTACTATCTCCAACAAACTGATATGGTAATTATTGTTTATGAGTGGTTGTCCTCCAGGCACTTAGAAGATTCTAGTTTTGAACTGAGTCCCATGCCGCAGTCATTGTCTTTCCAATGGGCAACTTTTTGGGTTTCTACTTTTTACTCTGTTGACTTGACTATCAAAATTGAATTTATCATTTTCCTATTTCAGGTTGAATGTGTTTATTGTCAAGGTGTTGTTTTAAGATGGGAGCCAGGAGATGACCCAGACAGAGAGCATAGAATTCACTTTCCTAATTGTGATTTTTATTCCAAAGGAGAGACTGATGAAGGTAAAACATTGTCTAGTTTATGAGCACATTGTTTTGTCACTTGTTTGATTTCCTCTTTGATTTGACTTCCCACTTTACCATTTCCTCTTCGTGAAGTATATGTTGTTCCTTCACATTGACCTTGCCAAGGCCAATGTGTGTGCGTGTATGTAAAACTTGGCTCTCAGCTGTATCTAGTCTGAGTTGATTGATATTCAGCCAAGAACATTGATATTCTAAATATAATTGCTCAGCCAATGTCAATGAGCAAGACAAACTTAGTTGTGTCCACCTACAATTTCCCTGCACAATCCATGCTTTTTCATCTCATTTTTTGGAAAATCTGCTGCAAGAGCTCTGGATGGGTTCAAGTACCAACATTTCAGATTTCTTAAATCCCTCAATGATATTTCCAATCATTAATGATTCACATATCATCCACTGATGGTTCAATGCATTTTGATATTGATGAAATCTTTGAAACTATTCCATTCATAGTTAATTGATATGAGATGGTGTTGCATATTTGAACGAATTTATTTCCTTTGTATAAATTATAGATTTGTCTGCTGAGAAAGTTGAACTGGGTAATGTGAAGTTGATGCCTGGTACAACCTCCAACTTTACAGAATTATGTATTCAACATCATTCAGCCCCAAGGCAACCAAAACATGCAACTTATGAGGGTAGATTACGCACTTTTGATGGATGGCCAAGTGAATTACAACAGACTCCTGAAATGTTAGCCGATGCTGGATTCTATTACGTTGGTAAATACATAGCTCAAAATCTGAAAATTATTGGAGCACACAATGACAGTTTTGTTATTCCGAATAATAATGCTTTGAAATTGTATGAATATTGCACGATTGAACCATGGGTTAATTGAATGAATCTTCCATTTCACCTAAGATCTTCTTCAGTGAATCAGTCTCATTTGCAACAAGTTGAACCGGTAACAATTTTTCAACGCCTTGATTCTTTTTGCTATAAACATAGAGGCTCACATTTAATGAGAATAGAGAAAAAATCAATTCTGCATTTGAAGGTTGAGCACATCAGAGCTTGAGGGACAAATGGAACTTGAATATTTGTATCATGGTTATACCTATCCTTGACGTAAGACTATGCTCCAAATATGATTTCATAACAGGGATCAATTCAACTTTAAGAGACATTTTCAATTCAACATAAAACGACAGAATTGTTTGTGAGATTAATGTGAAACACCGCGATTAAGACATAGTGAGAATGAATTTGGGATTCCAACAAGTTCCCCTGTTCTATACTTTTGTTGTTGAAAAGTCTAGATTATGGTTTTGGTTGAATTCTGATAAATACTGAATAGACTTGTAATTTTCACAATTTCTCAGGGTCATCGGATCAAGTAAGATGTTTTCACTGTGATGGTGGTCTGCGAAACTGGGAGGAAACTGATGATGCTTGGATAGAACACGCCAAATGGTTTCCTAAATGTGGGTATGTTGGTTTAGTCAAAGGACAAGATTTTGTCAAACAGTGCATTGAGAAGAGGCCGCCTTTGGATGATTCTGTATGTAGGATTCTAATATGCTCTTTTCTAATGCTATTGTTTTGAAATCAACATCGCTTCCCGATTCTAGGTACTGAATATTGGTCCAGATGAGCATGCGGATGTTTCAGTGACACCGCGAGAATCTCCCACCGCTGTAGTCTCTCAGAATCCCATGAGACGAATATCCGACACAGAATTAGAGAGACTTCTTAGCACAGAACCGGCCACGGTGAATACTACTATTTATCAAACTGTATTTTCTGTTCTTGTCCCGAAATTCATTTTCTGTTTTAACCCATCACACTTTGTGTGTTTTAAGGCTGCTTTAGAAATCGGCTTACATGTTGGTCGAGTAAAAATGGCTCTGAAAAGACGAATGGAACAAACAGGCACGCCCTATGCGAATGCCGATCAACTCATAGAAGACGCCACTCGAATTCAACTGGGAGAAGAAGATAACATGTGAGATTTCTGAATTATTATTACTCAAAATCAAACTTTCCTTGCTGAGGCAATCACTATTCTCAATTCTTTTAAAATTGTTGAGTGTGTTTTATGGATCTTTTCTCATTCCTAACAGAGCTACCAGACAAACACCTGATTCCCCATCGTCGGAGCTGACTCAATTATTGAATCAGATTATATCTGTGGCAGAAGCTGCAAGTAGTTCAAGTGACTCCCACAGTGATAGCAGCAGGCTCATTGGGCATGAAAAAGAATCGTGCCGTATATCAGAAGTATCAACAGTTACTGAAGTCAAATCGACTGACAATGAACAAACTCAACAAAATGAAGCCATTGAAGCCAAAACAGGTACTTTGAGAGCATTTACTTTATCATCCTCTCGATTATTCATCCGTGATCGGTCTTACAAATAAGACTTTTAATCAGTCTTAATGACCAATGCTCTGGAAAATATCCCAAAGCTCATCAGATCATGAATTGATATAGTATCTTTGGATACACTTTGTACGTTCAATCGAGATTCTGCTCTGAACCAATCCCTCAAACGTATGCAACGCGTACGTACATCGAAACAGTATATTTTTTTCAGTAATTGACTTTAATTGTTTTAATATCTATGATTCGACGAGAAAGTGTCGCGAATACCGAATTTGCGAGTATGGAAATGTTATTGGAAGATAGATACATTCCAAAGTTCTCTCATTAATCCGTTAAATTTTCATAGGTTCCAAATGAACCCCCCCCCCCCCCCATCTTCTTTAAAAAAAGACAGCCCCTTCGGAAAATTCGTTTTCGTGAAACAAGCAAAATGAGTTGATGAAAACGTCATTTCTTCATGAAAAATAAAAAGTTGTTCATTTTTGCGTTCAACCTGATTGTAGAATTGAGATATCATGTCCTTCATGTTAAATTTGTGGAATTGGTACCAATCTGAGGGAATTTATTCCGGCATGAATTTCTTTCAGCCCATCTTGAGGAGGAAAACCGAAGATTGCGAGAAGCTCGACAATGCAAAATTTGCATGGACAGAGAAGTTGGAGTCGTTTTCTTGCCGTGTGGACATCTTTCGACGTGTGTTTTTTGCGCACCTTCACTAACTCACTGTCCAATGTGCCGGCATGAAATACGAGCGACAGTCCGTACATTTTTAGTTTAGTATGATAGCCCTACTCGGAGTTTAGGGATGTGAAAATTTACGAAACATATCACTTTTGCGCATAAACTACAGTACACTTACCAACATTAGGGTGAGAACCAAAACACTCCGAATCACGAATGTTGCCAATAGTTTACTGTAGGCTCCTAACAAACCGTCGTGAAAGAATTGAAATTGATTCAAAATCAAGAGGATAATTCAACACGGGAAATATAAAGTCTCTTTCAACGGTCAAATTGGCCAATGCAATCGCGTTTTCCCCCGTTGTGAAATGATTCATAGTTTGATCAACTCTAATCCAGTAAAGAGATCAGCGTTACATATATCAAATATTGATAGTTACTGAAATTCGTGAAGACATTCGCATGACTGATGAAAACCTATTACGACTTATTCTGCCCCCAAGTGAAAAAGTATTATAAACTTAGCGAAATCCACCAAGTTCAACAAAGGTCCATTCTCAAATTCTGTGTTCCATTTGATCCCATATAACTTTTTTCAACGTACAGATAAGTAACGTCATTTTCCAAAATTAATTTGAGCAGCAAATTTATCAGGCAGCTTATCTAATCCACAATAAATTAAGACGACGTTGCACTAACAATAGAATATTGAAACCATACAGTTCTCTTCAGTGTGATTTCCTTCAATAGCTTCCCGCCCTCAATTCATTCATTCTTCTTAAAATCTCTATTTTCTCTTATGATGATTTTGACAAGGTGATAACTAGTAAAATAGCTTTGCAGTGGGAAAAACCCAGCTCGTCAGTTTCACGTAGTCGAAAACGTGTTCATTCTCAATTGTTCAAAGCAATAAAGCGGTGGAAGAGATCGAATTTATCGCGTGTCTTTTGTCAAAGTGAACAATGCTTGCTTTGTTACTAAGGCTGTATTTTCACGCTAGCGATTTTTCGCCGCGGCGAGCGATCTTCGCCATGGGTGTGAGAGAGAACGACTGATACATCTTTCTCTCTCACACCAACGCCGAAGATCGCTCGCCGCGGCGAAAAATCGCTAGCGTGAAAATGCAGCCTAAGTCAAGCGTGATTGACAAACTTGTAAATTATCTGTATATTTTATTAGGTTTATCTTATGGTAATGCTGTGGTAGAAACAATTTATACATGAATGAGTTACATAGATGATTTATAAAATGTTGAAACGCACTATTTATTTTTGTGAAAATGTTGACGTGCTCACTCGTTGAATATATGTAAATATAGTTATGTGAGAGATCTAATAAAGATATCTTTATGGTTTAAGTAAAATCAGTGATGGCTGTTGATCTTCTATTCGCGATCATCTAAGACGTAGTTACGTGAAAGTCAACGCTGGCATAAAAAAACACGCCGATAAATTTTCTACAGAATTAAACATAGTCGACGATAAAAGTAACGCCACATAACTAAAGATCAAGATTTATTATTTTAAAAAAACGGAGCAGATCGAGTAAAAACTGTCGCCAGGATATCGAGACCGGTGAAATATATTTCATCTAAAAGAAATACAGGTCAACATTTTTTACTGGTATCCAAATCCTGGCTACAATTTTCACTACACTTTTTTTTAATAGTAAGTACGTCTGATAATAATCCTCAGGTGTTTTGTGCTCCACTTTCGAGTGCGTCATTTGTATCAAAAATTGATATCGATAGGATTTATAATGTCAGCGGAAGTTGGCTTATACTTAGTCCTCGGCGGATTTTTGAAACTCCTTTGACAGTGTCGGTCAACCAATAAGACTGCTCCAAACTAGAACGGCGTGAGTCAAATTCAGACTCTCAAAAACCCCTTCGGTATTTTGATGTTCGAACACGATTACAGTTACTTGATACTAATAGAGTATTTTTCTTTTAGAAAACATAATTACTAATAAAGGCAGTTTTCAAAATTGCCAATACAAGTTGAACTGAATCGTTTTGTCTGAAGATGATTATTCTAGGCTTATAAATTGTTACTGTAAACAACAAATACTGTTAAGCGTGATACTGGTCTCTATACTCCATATCCAGCTGATTTCTATTTCCTTATCATGCTATCAGTCTATGAGGTGGATGACCAAATGGCCTCAATGAAGAATTCTAAGTATCAATAGCGGTTCAGTCGTCGCAATATTTCTTTTCTAAACAAATTCGAGATCTGCTCCCAAATCGCACGAAAAATCGTGTCGCATGATGCGAAAGCGCAAAGCCTTCGTGACGCGTATTGGATTTAAAAAATGAAGATTCCCGCTCCTGTTCTCCAGATCAAACGTTTTCATTTTCCGACTGCAACCACGACAAATTTGAAAGAGTTCTAAGGATCTAGATCGTCATAAGACTAAGATAATAGAGGCAATTAAAATACGCTCCTCAAGACGAATTGATAACGGGTGAAATATGTTTTCTGCAATCTTCCGATGTTTGGGTACTTACAAAATTGCAAAAACTAGTATTCGCACCTCGTCCATGAAGTTCCCCGCTTCCGAGTAATAGGATCTTGTTTCACAGCATCTATTTATCGTATTACGAATCAGATTATTAGTTATCAGTTTAGTTTCAGTTTCCTTTTATTAATCCGCTGTACGATCGAGAAGTTAGTAGTATCGCAATTTGCGATATCTCGCATCTCGAAAATGTATTTGTTATAATAGACCTGAGTATCAAACTATCAACAAAAATTGTTGTAAGGTTATACATTGTAGATGCAATGTACTTTATCAAGAGAAAATTAGCAAAAATTGAAAAAGCGCCTACCATTTTTAAACCAGTAATAAAGCAGGTATGTTTTTGCAGTCAAAAATTTCAGAATGAAACGCTGTATTGATTACCTGATTTATTGTTTATTTTGAAATTTCAATCGAGTATCAACCATCTTTTTTCCAAAGATATTAATAGAAAATTCCATAGCTTTAAAAAATCTCAAGATGAACTGGCGTCCCATAAAATACATTATATATACATTGAATGATATAAACTTTTGAAAAACGAAAACAATTTGAAGTTGATGTAAACAGTAGACAAGTTAAAAATTGTAATTCAACTAGCAGGTTGAAACGTAAACTTATTTCTCCAAGAAATCTGTTCCAAGATGTCACACACCATATACGTCTTGGCAAAAAAGTAGGAAGGCCAGAAAAGTAACGCATTGGCTTAACGGACCCATTTTATTGCGAGTTTAATATTTTCCTATTTTCCTATTATTCGATTTCGATTTTCAACCCATCAAGAATGAACAATCAGCGCGCTTGCGCGCGTGTCGAATTCTAGTTTTATCTAAGTCTTGGGAAATATTAGTTTGCTTACTATTGATGAAAATATTATAATGTGAAAATATCATAAACCCTCGAACCAATCGACCTATTATCGATCGATAATAGCTCGAAGCTTGATTCATGAGATAAGCATCTGATATGTTGAAAAATGCAAAATGATTTGCTAAAGTGGCGAATTCAACTTGAATATTCAAAATATTTGACTCTTCAAAGATAGTTGGGAATGTGAGAATAATATATAACAGGCTCGTCATATAAATTTGATATTTAAATAAGCAACTCTCAACTAATTGTTCATTCAGACCGCGCTCAAGTAAATCGGAGTGGCTGCATACCTGCATGATCGTGGCTGCTATGCGTAATAATAGTGCTGATGGGTTGAAATTCTTCTCATTGTTTATTTCCGATCGAGACACGGTTGGCATAGCTGTGCATAATATGATGCACTCGGTGGATACGTTGAGAGCATTCGAAACACTTTTTTAATGCACATGTCATCAAACGTACGCATATGATATACCCAAGAGGGGAATGCAATCGATTCTACGACGAACGACGACATCAAATTTTCTCACGTTTCTTGCAACGTGGTGAAAACTGAGACATTGAATTTCAGTCGATTTGGTGCTGGATGGGATAGATTTGATCACACATATGAGCCACCTATTCTTGACAGTCCCCATCCTTTCCATCATAAAAAGCGACCAAACTCTACACTACAATACTAGGAGACTAGGACTCAACCACATTCACGTATGCTACCAGGCATAGCCCTCTTGACTCACTAACAACCCTTATTCGTTTCAACACAAATTATGCCATTCACATCGAATCCTATCTCACAAAATATCGTGGATATTTATACATGAAACAAATAGACGAAATAGCTCTCGAAGTAGCTTTAAAACTCATCAACGGGGGGCACCATGAAATTATTTAGAAAAATCAATGTAATCCTTAGAATGTGTATGTACAAGACATGAAAATTTAACCGGCATTTCCGCCATTGATAATGCTTTTGCAAGATGTGTAAGCTATTGAAGTATACTTTTGCATGTATACTTGATGAAGAAGTAGTATTCTTGCACTTACAGGTTTTGACTTTTTCTCGAGTTTTTGCAAACGATCAAGCGTTGCATGCAGTCATTTATACAAGCTAAATTCATGAAGTTATACATATCGTCACGATATATTTTATGAACAAGAACGACGAGTGTCTATACAGGTAAATGTTTCATCGATATTTGTATTAATTTACAGCGAGGATTCGATCCCTGAAGATTATTTCTTCAAACATGACAACAAAAGACACAATTCGTAACCATATTACTTTGCTAGTCTGATTACATATTGCACTTGAAAAGCTTGCTAGAATTGAGGCTCGTTTAGTTTTCAATGGTAATCGATCATCGGTATCCAATAAACACTATTTGAGCTGAAAATGCATTAATTTTTTATGTATAGTACCTATCGCTCTTGAAGTGGTTTTATTCCATCGGAAGCAGCCTCGTATTCGGAGCAAAAAGTTTACCAGCGATCAACACACGTCAACAGGTGGAAATTTTCTCGGGAAATTGATATAGACTGAGAGCTAGCTCGAAATTTACGGTTTGATCGACTGCAAGGACTGCCTGAACGTGAAATGACGCCGATTGTCCATGGGAACGTAATCCGTTCGAATTAGCTCGCTAACCCGGGGCAGGGAAAAATGGCGTCCGGGATAGCCCTCGAGTATTCCAGGATGATGAGAATGATGAGGGGCAAGGATGAAACTTATTTCTAAAGATAGTCTTGGCAATAATAATCCCAACAAACTTGGGGGCAGACAGCCAACCCCGGGTTTAAGGGTTGGCAGCCCTTCTTCAAGTGCCGAAAAAAATCGGTAAAATGTTTTGATCATGGGCAAGGCTGCTTCCTGCAAATATCGATTCTTTGAGTGTTTTTGGGAGCCCATGCACGGGGGCAACGCCCTGGACCGGGGCTGAGCACCGGAAAATGCGATTTTGAGATGGCCATACCGGCTGGCTGGTTTATGAACGCAAAAATGTTTTCATAAGATGCTAAGTTGCCTCCTCGGAATTTCGATTCTTTCAGTGTTTTTGAGAGCCTATGCTGGGCGCTGCTCCTTCGCACGCAAGCCTCTAAAAACTCTCAAAGAATCGATTTCTCCAGGAGGCAGCCTTGCACTTTATGAAAACATTTTTCGCACTCAGTAAGCATCAGCCACACCCACCCGGTGGCCATCTCGAAATCGCATTTTCCGGCACTGATTGTGTGATATCACACATATTAGATATTCAAGAACATATCAGAGGAAATACATTTCTACACATTCGTGCTCTAATTTCGCAATCATCAAAGAATGACAACAAATATTTGACCGCCTCTATATATATTGGGTTCTGATAGAATAATGGAGATTCTCATTGACAATCGCATATTCAGTCTACATAGTGACGATATTAGCTTTTTTTCGATGCTCGTCATACAATAGACATTGCCACGTCACATGGTCTAGATCCTGGTCATTCTCTCCACAGGGGCATTTCGGATTGTCCACAATATGCAATCTTGCGAGTGAGGCTGCAAGACCGTAGTGGTCAGACCTAGATTTATTTACGGTAACGATGAGCTCGCGTGATGATAGATTATATTTGAAAATAATTTTCAAATATAATCTATGCCTTTTACGAAGGCCATTTCAATAAGACTTACAGTTGTATTCTCCTTCATTTTCATGCTGTGATAATCTTTCTTATATTATTAATGGGTAACTTCGATATTCGAGATTCGAGGCGTTCCGATCGAGATTTCGCGCGCCACTTACGAGTCGTCTCAATGTGTGTTGCTGTGCATTAATCACATTGTAGTATTTGAATGCATTTATAGGTGGATCAATATAGTTGGAAGTATCCAATCATGCGATCTACATAGCCGAACTATTATATCTGTTGATTATTTCCACTTTATCGAAAGAAAAATAATTGAAACTGAACTCATGCACTGTAGCGTTCTGTCCACTTCTGCATGTCTGCTTCGTTGTCAACATTGAGCAGGCGATTGTCGTCCCTGCGTATCATGTCGGGTTTTATTACACCTGCATGTGTTAATCGGATCGCCTGCTAAATGAGTGATAGGAAAGTAGATTGCTGCTTGACCGAAACAGGAATATCGGATATCCCGTGTATTAATGAGGTTAATGGTAATCATTTCAAGATTTGATTTCTGATAATATTTCATCTTCCTTCAACTATCGAGAAGATCTCAGGAACGCTTATCTAAATTCTCAAAATGATTCATACAAACTTCGAAGTTGGATCTATACTGTTTTTTGATTGGGGTAGATAACTAGAATTTTTTTGTGAATAATGAATATTTCAACATAATTCTTGAATTGCATGTATAAAATTTTGTGATTGAGGTAGATCAACTAAAATTCTCTTTGCGCGTGTTGAATATCCTCACACCTTTTTTAAATTAGTTTTTAATTTGTGATTATAATTCTTCAAATTCTAATGCGTGAAACAACTCTTCAGTTGGTGGATGGCACTGAATTGGACCGAATGGATTGAGAAATTTTTTATTTGCGAATAATGTATTTTTTCAAATTGTAGGAAGCTCAATAACTTTCTCATTCCTGAATGATGATCAATTGAATTTCAAATAATCGATCGAAAATTTTTCATTGGTGGACTAAAAAAAATTTCTCTAGAAGCATTCAAGAAATTCTCGCTTTAGGAAGGCTGATCGGATGATCTTTTTGCATATCCTTGAAAAATGTTTCCTCCTTCTCTTTCATAGCCGACTTAGAGGAGAAGGAGGAGGAGGAGGAGGAGGAATATTTCTCCATCCGAGAAAGAGTAAAAACCTTCGAAAATCTCAATCGAATGGGAAACCCACATACTTCACGTGAAAATTGAAATTTTCATGCACAAACGTTGCATAAATTTAAATCATTGATTTCAGATTTGAGCTCAATTCTCCAGTTCTCAAAATGATCTTCGTTCCTTGATGGTCACCCTCAATAACATTTATAAAAACTAGGTAGTTCTTTGACCCCACAACATTCTGGTGGTTGAACCATGCGCGCGCACTTCGTAGATCGAATAGTTTTTTGAGATTATCCGAAAAATCCCGCAGGCAGTCCTGAATTTTTGAATCAGCAATTCATAAATTTTTATTTCGAGGCATGTTAGATAGATAAAAATATAGATAAATGACATTTCCATTCCATATTTCCATACTGAATCATATTTGCTCCTTTCTGGTACCATATAAACCCGCATAAATTTTTCTTTTTCAAACACAATAGTTTTTGCCATATTGTCTAGAATTTCAAGTCATCGTAACCATCCGCGCGCAACGCGCGCGTTTTAGAGTTCTAGTATTAATAATTTTATTACCCATGAGGAAACCTTAACCAAATTCTTTGAACTCATTGTGATATTATTCTTTATTGTTCATGAGTATTTATTTTCTAACCCCATAGTTCCTCCTATAGGATAGTATTTTTTTTACACTTATGTAAATATTATGTTTTGCGACTGTGCAAATAATAAGTACCAGTCAATCAATCGATCATTTTAGACTTGAAAAATCCACAATAATCAGAAAACGGCGGAGCATACGAATCATCTGGATCCTTTAGACTAGCTTCTTTTGCCGCTTGATCAGCGAGCTCATTGCCCTCCATCCCTTGAAGGCAAGCATAGTTTGATAAGAGTTCAGGACTGTTAGAACATTCTTCTCACCAACATAACAACTTGAACGGATTCTGGTGTTTTCCGGAAGAATGTCATTTTCCCGCCAGGATCAATATCTCGCGATTTACACAGACCCTGGATTCCTGTAGCCTAAACAGGCGTCATGATCGGTTTCTACTCGTGAAAATATTCAGTAATTTTTGTAGAATTGGGCACTCCAGTGTGGAACCAACAGTACTTCTCACATGTTCAGTGACCTCTGTATATTTGGGCACCTGTGCATGTTGGGCGTTCTTTTCTGGAACCGAAGGTGCCTAATTTAGACTGATTTTACTGTACCAGAAAAGATCGCTTATGTCATGATTTATTAGACGACGAAAACAACATGCGCTCGATTACATCACTTTGAAATGTCCATAAAAACAGCATGTTTTTCTTATTTTTTCAAAAATCTCCTAGACCTTTGCTCCACCACAAGATCTCGTTTCTCAGTAGCTTGAAGTCGCTTTTCCTCATTGACACGTATGGTAGTGAGATCTGTGAAAGCCTATGCGTAACGATTTGGAAAAAATTCCATTTGTCAGCATAGCTCTGTCGTGATCTGGGGTAAAAAATAAAGAGAAAAGGGCGGAAAATCATCCATGGTATGACTGTTGTTCCCTTTAAAATTTACATGATTGTCAAGTTCATTTTCTGAGATGTGAGCCAGGCAAAATCAGCGTAACATCCTCTTATGTTGCATTACACACCATAACGTGACACCAAATATGTGGTGTAAATGGTGGAACTATATAGTAAGCACAAATACACATGAATTGCTCTGCACCATTGATGCGCCCGAGCCTTTCCTCACAAAGGGTACACAGTACCCAATACGCTCAAGAAAGAAAAGGTCGAGGCGAGCCCTTACGTGCAACGCAGGGCAGGGTGTCTTTACTGCGTTGTATGTGAGAGCGTTTGGGGTGGGATATTTGCCGTGGTCTGCCTACCTAGGGGTTGCGGGCCGTTTTGCGTCGATACTCGAGTCCAGTAGTCGCGTTCGCGCTCACCCTTACGGCCCTAAAATTATTGAAGCATCAGTAAATAGTGCGTAATCTAACAAAACACTGAGATGAAATACCGGATCGATGGCATCGAGTCGTCAACAGCCCTCGACTCAATATTTATGTGGACGACGGAAGGTCATCAGAGTCACACAGGACTCAAACAAAATCATCAAGAAAGGGAGCTCCAGGCCGGGCTGATGAGCCGGTGCGAATAAGGGTGAGACGGAGGATGATTTCTGCCACGGCCCAGCTGTAGCAGCTGCCACCATCGGCTTGTTGTAATCGCAGGCTCGAGCCCAGGCGTGATGATGCCCTCGTCGCGCAGCTGCCACTGTTCGCGTTGAAAAACGCTCCCGGTAAGGCCAAGTTGGGAAAGTTGATGATATCCTAGGACTAAGAGTTCTTTTCGGGTCGTAAATAATACGAGGATGACTTCTTGAATCATGATTTGCAGAGAAGAAATGAGGCCAATGCGCAAAAAGCTTGAAGCGTGGAACATCTCGGTGGCAATGAACGCCAAGCTTTCCAAGCTGTAAATGGAGCCCAAACCGAATCCCTGTCATATCCTTGTGCGTGTGCGCTATGTTATGGGAGCTTTTACATGTGGTTATAAATACTTACGTGTGTGCGCATGTAATCGATTGCGCTATGTTTACATTCTGTCGAGCATTTGGAGTGCAGTACGGTACTCGCGAATTGAGCAAACTTGTAACGTTATTGCGGCGGTGATGCTAACTTATCAGGGAAAAAGAAATTAATGGATTCTTTCAACTAATTCAGGATTACTCTGCTGATACTGCTTGATCAACGTCACGACAACTATCCTGAAAATCAACAGAGGAAGTATCAAGACACGGTCCAAGCTCAACGAGTTTAGCTCACGCTGCAAGTTACTTCTTCATGGGTGACATTACGAAGTGAAAGCAAAAAAGGTTTCAAGACAGAGCATCTCATCCAGCTGGTCCGACATGGGCCTAGGCTTCGAACCTTCTCGTTTGCACATTCTCAAGGTATATTTTCAAAATTCTACACCAATATACAATTCCATGCCACTTTGAATTCGACAAAATCATCGATGGACTTCGATGATTTTGGCTAAACTTCAACAATGTCTATCGGACATTGTCCATGCAGAAAAGTTAGGCACGAGCAGCTGCATCAATTCATTTAAGCTCAGTTGCAATAAAATTCTGACATGAACAAGCTCGGTATTCATGTTTTGAAAATCAACCCGAGCGTCTGTATCAGAATAGATACAGACCATAACCTATAATACAGGCACTTAGTAATTCTCACTTTTATCCGATTCTCTTGAGATTTGAGCTAAACGACGAGAAGACGAACTCAAGTTAGATCATAATAAACGCGGGTCTTCTCGTCGTTTCACCCAGATCGCAAGCAAATTTGATAAAAGTGCGAATAACTTTCAGCGTGCACGGTGACCGCATCGCCTTAACGGCTTCCACCAAAATTCTGTTTATGCGCAAATTATCGCATGGTTCGAATGGGTTCTGATCATAAAAGTATCTTAGCCCATTTTGGCTTTCTTTTTGTGCAGAACACGCTAATTTGCCCAAATTATAAATTTGTTAAAAAGTGAGGTTAAGTAGCCTTTGACGCACGTAGTTGCAGGACAACTACCTTACGGCCAGTCCGTAGTACCCGCAATACCGCAACCAGACACGCACCGGGGTACATGCAGGTTTTCAAACAATATCTAATTTTTAAATAATTGCAAACACTTTTCGAATCAAATCATTGAGTCCGCGCGCTTCCCAATGAAATTTCCAATCATTTAAGCTTTGTTGCGTCTCAAAATTCGCGATATATTTTGCAGGATTTGGAAATCTGCAATCTTGGGCCGAGCTGCCTCATCGTAGGAACCACGCTGTCATGCACGATTGCCATTTTCCAAATCTCGCAAAACATATCACGAGTTTTGAGACGCAACAAAGCTCAAATAATTGGAAATTTCATTGGGAAGCGCGCTGACTCAATGATTTGGTCCGAAAAGTGTTTGCAACTATTTAAAAACTAAATATTGTTGGAATTACGCTATGCAAATCACCGTGGTGCCATCTATGGAGTAGTCAGCAAGTGTAAGCACTACGGACTGGCCTGGTGGCTCCAGCGTCCAAACTTTTTAAATCATTCTGAATCGAGAGTTTTATGGTGCATACTCCGTACAAGGAATCTGTTACAACTTTAAAATATGCGGGTCGCCGACCTCATTTTTTCGTAAAGATTGAAGAGAAAACAAAACATATCACGATTGAAGATTGGCATCACTAAGATTTTATAGGAGCGGGATCTTCATGATGAAGCGCTTCGACAAAAGAATTGAGGCAGTAGGAAAAAAGTTATCAATGGCTCTAATTTGTGATCCAAAGCGTGTTTTGAGTTCAAATTGCCCGTCATATTTTCGTCCCAGCAGAGATATTTCTCAAGTCAGATGAATATTTTCCAAAGTCACAGAACAATAGGCGTTCTCCAGATCCGAATTGAATCACTGGCTCCGAAGATTCTCATGAATTCTCGACGACTAAATACACGATATGAACATTTTGTGGGAGATCAAACTCAGGGCTATGAATCAGGGTCAAGTAGGAGGGTAAAGTTTGTTTCTCACAGATTCTCAGTTAGAAATTGAATACGCTAGCCATATAGATAGAGAGGTGACAGGGTGCACACGATTCCGGACAGTAACGAATCCATCACAAATGACTTTTTGTTGAATTGATTCGTTATGATTTTCCAGTTTAGTACAATCCGGATACCTTCAACCGATAGATCAGGTCATGAAAATCGCACAAAATCGCAATTGGTAACCATTCGTTGACAAATCTGATTGCGTTAATCTGATCGAACCTCCTTAACAGGATTCACTGAGACAGTCTACCATCTATGTGATATGTGAATTCATAATAACGCTCTCATCTGTGCAAAAATAAGCTTAACGAGTTGTTTACGCGAAAAACATCGTTGCATTAAAGCTCACAAACCGACACAAGACTATAAGGCTTGCCTCGGATGCAGAATGCTTGCTTTTGTGATGAAGACGCGACGTATGTGTGCTAAATTTGAAGTCAGCGGCCAGACAGAAAACCTGGAATCGTATTTTGAGGCAGCGCTGGTGACTAAGGCCAGACACGCTGCAATTACCACCGTCTCAAAGTATGTAATGTGGCGAATTCTCCGCCAGCGAATGATGAATGCTGCTTGACCAGATTCGACCGGCTAGTGATCTCTTGACTTTGATCTGAGCTCCAGCGTAACGTCCAAGACTCTATGAACGAATTTTGATAAATTGCAGCAGTTGATTACTCATCATACTCTTAACAAATATTGTTTTGCGTTATTCTAGTCTGGTGACTGGAGCGGCAATTATTGATTATAGTGTTTTATTATATGGAATATTGCAATGGTTGCTATTGTCCATTTTTGGAGAATTGCACTGAAAAAAATTAGAAAATAATTCTGACTAATTTTTCAATACTCTGAGAACATCGTGTATTCTCATCAGAATTTTCAGTATGTATATGTAGGAAGCAACTTTCACTGTCTTGACAACAATTTGTACTGATTGATTCAAGAAAACTGAGGGCGTTGTTGCTGTAATCGCAATTTGTCCCGATTCCTCGGAGAAAAATGTGGATCATCTTACATTTTTTCCCCAAGTTAACCATGGTTGTTGAGAATACATGACGTCCTCAAAGTATTAGAGAATCAGTAAAAATTATTTTCTAGTTTGTAAAACTCGCTTCTTTGGAGACTTAGGTCTGTGAAAACTCACTTCCAAATTTCTCTCAATGTGATCAGAGAAAGGGGACCGTATGCCAAAATATGAATCATCGATAGTTTGACCCGATTGATAAGAACTCTAGTGAAAGGAGCAAGGAAATCACTGTAAATGCGTGAACCTTGCTTGTTCTGACCGGACGTGTTCGACCAACCCTCAGAAACCTAGAGCGCTCGCAGGGTTAGTATTCAAGCCACATGGGTAGAGTAGTTCGTTGTATGATATTGCAATCATTCACTCATTTTGGAACCGCGCGATAATGGCGCAAGAGGAAACATTTGGCTCGACATTTATGATTATCAATTTTTTGTGAAAAGCAATCACTCGTCGCTCTTTCCACAGCTGATGGGGCTATCTCTGCATACCGAAATGAATGGTTACACTCAAAACTTTGATTATTGTAATCTTCAAACTTGAAAAAAATGTACATTCTCTTGTGTACATTTGCAATAACGAGCTCGACGCTCATGATTATGTGACAAGTTCTCGGAAAACTCATCTGCATCAACATAATTCTCACTGGCGTTATTGCCTCTCTCGCTACCGCTCGCTAGGTTTGTAAATGATCTCGATGAGTCAGAGGCCCCTGAAATGCTCTTGTTACTCAAGAATGGTATTAAGGTATCTGTGCCTAATTTGCCCCCATTCCCTAATTTGCCCCCATTCAAGTTCTCACATGTACGAACCCGCAGACCTTGCCCCGCATTTTTTTCATGTTTGTTACGTTAAAATATGAGAAAATAAATGTTTTGGACCGATCCTAGATGACCCGCGCCTTTCTTAGAACAGAAGAACTGATTTCGCTACTTCCGACTTCTTTTTTGTTATTCACTAAAAGTTATGCCAAACAAAATTGATGGAATCAATTTTAACGTGCCTTAACTCATTTTCTTTGTCTTTGTCCCAACTTTAGAATGCTTTTTGCAGAATTGCAAAATTCGATTTTTAGCCGATTCTACGCCCATATCACTAGAAAAAGTGCAGTGTTCCTAATTTGCCCCTATAGTCTTTTTCCAAACTCATTCCTCGGTCCACTAAGATGCACCAATTTACCTCAAAAAGTTTTAAAAGCAGTAAAAAAAGCTACAAAATGAGCTAGAGTACGTCTCATTTGGAGGTCTGGGAGCCGAGATATCCCGCTTTTACGAAAAACCCGTATAATCCCATGAAAATAGGCCTCTTTTCCCTGTGGGGGCAAATTAGGAACACTCTGACAAAAACTCGCAAAAAATCTTCTTTCGCGAAAATCAAGATATCTCGGCTGTTATTTGTTCGAATTGAACGTACCTTAGCTCATTTTCAAGGTCTTGAAACAAGCTACAAAATGAGCTAAACTACGTTGAAAAATATAGAGATGAGTTGAAATGGCGAGTAAAACAAAAGTAGTGGGGGCAAATTAGGCACACTTACCTTATTTGTAGAACGATGGGTAATGATAAATTGGTGTTAGTAAAAAAAGGTTTCTTCTATGAGGTTCATAAAGATAACTAAATTGTTGAACTGGTATCGCTAATTGTTATATTCACCACCAGCCCGTCTAGCCACGCACTCATCAACCTATCCACCCGCGTACCCGGCCATCAACCTACCCACCTACCGAATCTCCAGCGCCCCGACCAATAATTCGCTCGGCCATATATTATATTTTAGCCAGCCCAACTCAGCTCAGTCTGGACCAGACCGTTTTCGACTATACCAGACCGTCCCAAACCACGAAAAATCCATTCCAAACTGTACGAAACCGTACCAGAAGTCCAAGATCGTACCGAACCGTGACAAAATGTTCCATATCGCACAAGACCGTCTCAGATCGCGCCAAATCATTCCAGACCGTACCAAAACGATCCATTTCGTACCAGACCGCCCCAGACCATCCCAGATCATACCAGACCATTCCAGGCCGTTCCAAGCCGTGACTAAACGTTCCATACCGCACCACACCGTTCTAGATCGTTCTAGATCGTATCAAACCGTCTCATGCCAGAACATCCCAAATCGTGCCAGGCCGTACCAGAAGTTCTCAGATCGTACCAGACCGTTCCCGACCATCATAACAAAACGTCCCAGATGATATCAAACCGTTCCACACCGTTTTAGATCATTGCAGAACGTAGCAAACCGTATCAGACCGGACCAGAATATCCATTCACCTGACCACTAGGGTCCCTGTAGTTTATGGGTCCAATGTAGAGACCCTCGTCCAATGCAGGGAGAGTGGGTGAATGTTACTGATCGGTGCCGCCATTTTAGACTCTACCCTCCCTAAGCCGTGCTTTTCAGACACGAGGCGCTTGTGCGTGCACTAGGGAGGGTAGAGACTGAATGACTTTTAGAGCTGCGTTTGGCAAGGCAAATAGTTCTATGATAAGAGTTCTCCTCGCTCGGGCCATGCATTAACAATGTGTTGAGCCACCGTATATCCCACGTGGATGATTGTAGTCGTTCAATAAAGCTTTTTTCGAAGAGGCTGATTTAGACTCGATACGCGATTGGTCCAGTTAGTGTACTTGGCAAGAAGTGTTCCGAAACGAACTACGGTTGAGTAATGCTACATTTCGACCACATATATCACCATATTGATGGAACCATCGTTACATTAAGGTATATACAGCATTTGGAATTTTAATGGATGAGAAATAGGGAAAAAACCACGAAAAAGTGTACCAAAGTTACCCCACTCTCGGTGAGAAGCATTACCGCGGAGTAACTTCAGTATAACACTCTAGATGACAGCTTCTTTCCAACCCATTCTGAGTCAAGTGAAGGTCTATAAATCTTCAAAATGTTTCAAAGAGCTTTGTTAGAGACGTCTGAACGATTAAAATCGATTCATTCGCATGGTGGTGGGTAGAATGAAAATATTTTGTAAGTGTACCAAAGTTGCCCAGTCGGGGTCTAACTTCGGCACACTTACAAAACTTGCGAACAACTCTTGCTTAGATACATCAAATTGAACTCTGTAGCCCGTCAATCGAAATCTGAGACTGTAAGCTTTCGACCAAACACTGGTTGGGGTGGGTTTTGTTAATGTATGTTGCAATGCGGAGCCAAACAAAATAAAGAGTACCGAAATCGTACTAAAATTACCCAATCTAACGGTATGTCAAATAGTCTGCTGAAGTCCATGGGAAACAATGTCAAAGTCTTGTAATCTAGCTACTTGCGATTCTCGCTTGGAAGGAATACAATATCTATTTCAGATCTCTTGGAGGAGCTGAAAAAATGTTCAGCGTTAGAAATAATCTAAGAATTTTGAAGTTTCATAGGATTTTCATAGATGCCGAGAAGAAGTAGCACAGAACTGTTCTTCAGGGGGGGGGGCGGTGGTGCCCATGAGAAGGCTTGGGGTGGCATGAATCCTAAATCCGCCCCTGCTCTATCTGATTTTTATTTTTTTCTTGTATACTAGAATTCGACACGCGCGCAAGCGCGCTGATTGTTCATTCTTGATGGGTTGAAAATCGAAATCGAATAATAGGAAAATAGGAAAATATTAAACTCGCAATAAAATGGGTCCGTTAAGCCGATGCGTTACTTTTCTGGCCTTCCTACTTTTTTGCCTAGACGTATATGGTGTGTGACATCTTGGAACAGATTTCTTGGAGAAATAAGTTTACGTCTCAACCTGCTAGTTGAATTACAATTTTTAACTTGTCTACTGTTTACATCAACTTCAAATTGTTTTCGATTTTCAAAAGTTTATATCATTCAATGTATATATAATGTATTTTATGGGACGCCTGTTCATCTTGAGATTTTTTAAAGCTATGGAATTTTCTACTAATATCTTTGGAAAAAGATGGTTGATACTCGATTGAAATTTCAAAATAAACAATAAATCAGGTAATCAATATAGCGTTTCATTCTGAAATTTTTGTCTTCAAAAACATACCTGCTTTATTACTGGTTTAAAAATGGTACTGCCTTAGGCGCTTTTTCAATTTTTGCTAATTTTCTCTTGATAAAGTACATTGCATCTACAATGTATAACCTTACAACATTTTTTGTTGATACTCAGGTCTATTATAACAAATACATTTTCGAGATGCGAAATATCGCAAATTGCGATACTACTAACTTCTCGATCGTACTGCGGATTAATAAAAGGGATTGTTTGATCTGATTGGCAATGCTGTCATCAAACTCTAGTAGATGACGAGCTAACTAGCGCAAATCAATATTTTTCTATTGAGATAAAATCACTCTAGTATAATTCTCAATACGAGTGCATGAGTTTGCGTATAACCTTGATCGGAACGAATTTAAATTTAATAAAATGTAACGAAATCTGGAAAAGTCATGGGAGCAGAAAACCGCACTATTGTTTGACCTGTGTGGTCTCAGTCTGAATTCCGGTGCCACCTACTCGCACGTTCACACACAAAGAGTGTGCATGAGCCATTGTGATGAGATGGTTGCTGTACTTTATTTCATGTAACAACTAGCATTCTCTGGTTTATTCGGTCTATTCTCCTTCAATTCCGCCTCTTTCGATGTGTAATTATTCTCATTATCTAAACCTTTCTTCATCAATTCTCCCGATGCTTGTGCACGTGTGTTTTGACAGAGTGACGTTAGACCGTTCATAGAAAGTTCTGATGTTGCGAAATTTGCCAATAGCATCAGTCTGGCTCGTTTCTAGGCCAGATTACTCGGGACTAAACGATGATTATTTCGGCAATTGTCGTACAATGCTATAAAAGAGCATTATCATTCGGCCGGATAGTGCCATTTATCCATGAGACATGTAACGACGCATCAGGTCTCTTTTTTCAATAGTAACACATCTCCAGTCAGCTCGAGGTAAATTTGAGAAGGATCGTTGTTCAAAAAACTGATCAATGGAGCAAGATCGTATGTCGCATCTTAAATATTTCCAAATGATTAAGATAGGTTGAATTCTTAGAACAATAACAATGAAACTATATTCTATTTACTCATATAGAACATGAGGTTCTATGAACATATATGATCATGGAATCCGTAGATTCCATGGTCGTATATGATCACCACGATTTCACTCCAAACTCCGAGTCAGAACTCACTTTTTCCTAGTGAGATTTCACTCGGAAGAGTTAAGCGAGTCGGGAAGTATTCGGAAAATTTGCAAAATTCCAGGACAAAATGTCGGTTGTGTTTCAAGTATTTTGAAGTAAGACTTGATACTCGATTTGTACATAATATCACCTTTCCATAACCCAATTTCGATGTTTGAGAGGTGCGAAACCGGGATCGAATGAACATCTCGGTAAACTAATGTGCACCTCCAATTCAGTACGTGCCACGAGGCCACGGTAAGGACATTTTGAGCAATTTTGGTAAGCTCAGGGCCATATTAAACTTATATCCGCTCCCGGATCTATTGGGATGTGATAACAACTCGTGGATTGCCGTGCGCGGCAACGAAGGGATCCATATATTCCAACTCCAAGCTCAAGCATTGACTTGGCTAGATGAAAAACAGCTTTGCTACGCACAAGTCACGGTAAAATTGTGTTACATATACACCTTACAAAGGTACACGTTTTGAAAGTATGGTGATGCTGTTTTTTATGAAATGAGAAAGAATTCGTTCGATTTTTTCTTACGAAATCAAAGGGACCCAGAGTATATCTCGCCATTTACCACTAGCAATTTTCACCAGTAACGAAGTGATTGATACCTAAATATTTCATTGCTCAAGTACCTATTAAGAATGGAAAAAGGAAGCACAACTATTTTGTCGAATGAATTTTGAGTAATAGAGTGGGTGGTGTTGTGTCACGTGCCCTCAATGAGCCCATACATAGCTTGATATGATAATTAAACAACGAATTTCTTTCGAATCTCGATTAATTTTTTCAGATACTCCGAGTAACGAGAGATAAAATTCTCTCTGAGCAGCTTCGAATCAATTGACCGTCGAGATTCGAAAGAAATTCGTTGTTTAATTATCATATCAAGCTATGTATGGGCTCATTGAGGGCACGTGACACAACACCACCCACTTAAAATTAATTTGACAACGTAGTTGTACTTCCTTTTTCCATTCTTAATAGGTACTTGAGCAATGAAATATTTAGATATCAATCACTTCGTTACTGATGCAAATTGCTAGTGGTAAATGGCGAGATATACTCTGGGTTCCTTTGATTTCGTAAGAAAAAATCGAACGAATTCTTTTTCATTTCATAAAACACAGCATCACCATACTTTCAAAACTTGTACCTTTGTAAGGTGTATCTGTAACACAATTTTACCGTGACTTGTGCGTAGCAAAGCTGTTTTTCATCTAGCCAAGTCAATGCTTGAGCTTGGAGTTGGGATATATGGATCCCTTCGTTGCCGCGCACGGCAATCCACGAGTTGTTATCACATCCCAATAGATCCGGGAGCGGATATAAGTTTAATATGGCCCTGAGCTTACCAAAATTGCTCAAAATGTCCTTACCGTGGCTTCGTGGCACGTACTGAATTGGAGGTGCACATTAGTTTACCGAGATGTTCATTCGATCCCGGTTTCGCACCTCTCAAACATCGAAATAAGGTTATGGAAAGGTGATATTATGTACAAATCGAGTATCAAGTCTTACTTCAAAATACTTGAAACATAACCGACATTTTGTCCTGGAATTTTGCAAATTTTCCGAGTACTTCCCGACTCGCTTAACTTTTCCGAGTGAAATCTCACTCGGAAAAAGTGAGTTCTTTTTCGGAGTTTGGAGTGAAATCGTGGCAACTCGGTACCGAGTGAGTTTCACTCAGAAAAAATAGTAAGATTTTTCACTCGGAGAATCCGAGTGAATCCAAATGTTATTCAGCTGAAACTGAATATTTTCGTTTAATCAATATATTGAGGGCTATAAAATGAATAAATTATTATTAATCATCCGATGGTTGGAAAAAAAGAAAAGAATCAGTTTCGCCTGTAGCGGCGTGGTCACTTCGATATTTTTGGGATTTGAAATGTGCGGGGAATCGTACTCGATTGTCTTGATTGTAAATCGGACTGCTTCTCCACTGGGCTACTGCTGCTGTTGACATCTGTGGTCCATAGCACCCTCTTATGTAAATGATGCACCGTGTAACTTTATACGAGTCGTAAATGGAAATGAAAATATGAAAACTATGGCGAAGAAATAACAAAAGTGAAAGCTACATTTCCCCGGTAACAGGGCATTGCTTCTATATTAATCGGGTTGATTAATTTATACGTAATATGATATAATATTGGGCTGTACATTGACAAAACTTATGGAACAGGATATTGACATTTCTTCGCTGAGTTTTTCGACAAATATTGCAGGAAATCTACCATCTTCCTCTTTGTAAGCTACGCATTGATCCATCAGTAACAAACGAGCGGCAAAACATAACCTAAAGTTTGATTTGAGCGTCTCACTCTTGCATCCGAGTGAAATTTCTGATTTTTTTGATATCTGACTCTTTACCGAGTGAGATGGACTTTCACTCGGAATCCGAGTGAAAAATCTCACTCGAAGAGAGGATAAAGCGACACCGGGCCTGAATCGCTTCAATTTGCTCTATAACGGCGGTAATTAATCCCTAACACACCAGAAAAATTTTTTACATTTAGCGGAGTGATAAATTACGTGAACAGCCCCTCGCGTTAGAATAAAAGAAAAAAAAACCCGCGTGATGATTTACGGGCAATTTTCCCGCTCATGTCAGCGTTCACTCATAACGCCATCGCATGCAATCTTGATTTCTAGGGACAATTTGAAACTCGCACTCGCATAAATACACACAGACACGTACACTCACGAGAGCAGTTACATCTACAGTCACACTGGGAGCGGATGTGAATTGCATCACTAGATGGCGGCGGAAGTGGTTCCCTAGATTGAAAAGTTGCTCAATGAGAATTGAAGTCAATGCATTGAGAGCGCTAGTATATTTATCTAACTTTTAAAGGTATCGTCGGGATTGCTTTTCGATATTGTTGAAGGGGTAAATGGAGGTCCTGAGGAGTAAGCATGGGTATATTGGAGGGAGACAAAGGGGAGATAAATATGTCCGAAATTTTTTGGGGTTGGGAAACCAGCCATTCAGCTGTATAGATAAAGGGTAGTGAGGCAGCGATGCGCCATGCTATATACTTTCGCTGCCTCGCTACCGCGAGGCGTGATATATAAAATTTGTCACTTTTATTCCGGAAAGACGTGATATACCAACTCGCAATTGGTGTGACATCAATACTTGACGGTGATGATCGGATATTGCTCACAAAAAACTTTCACAGAGTCATTTTCAGGTTTTGAACATTTGAAGCACTGGAGAGAAAAAATCCACATTTAATATGATTTTTCGCCGAAAATGTCAGTTTTTGGACCTTGAGTCCGACTCCTGGGAAGATTTTTTTCAGTAATACATGATCGATATCGTGACGTATTGATGTCAGAAGATAGAGATTATATCTCTATGTGTTAGAATAGGCTTAATCAATATAGGGATGTGAAATCGGTGTCGGTTTGCCTGCACACGCACCATGCACGTCGACGCCTCTTTTGCTTTTCCGTCTGCGAATTCATTCCCGTGAATTCCCTGATGCGACGGTACCCAACATAATGATATTTTCTTGGTTCCTAGTAAATGAGTTTCATTCAGTTTTTTTTTTTTTTTTTTTTTTTATTTCCAAGACATATGGATTAACTCTAATATCGATCTTAAGACTTTTAAGTGAGAGGAGCGCACTGAGAGAATCTGTGAAGATCAGAACATGATCGTTTGTAGAATCTATTGCAGTTGTGACAGCATCGAGAATAGCAATACATTCGACAGTGAAAATTGACGTTTGTGTAGGGAGACTTCTCATAAGAATCAAATTCGAGCTTTGACAACAGCATGCACTTCCGACGGAAGTGGTGTTAACTGATCTTCTCCCACCGGTAAATATTGCTAGAACGTTCATTTGAGCCACTAACTCATTCAGTATTGCGTTAGGATTATCAACTTCTTTCAGACTCGTGCCAAAATTCAGATCGATATCAGGAATAAATTTCAGAATATCATAATCATGAATGTATATAGGATAATGAATGTCTTGTTTGATACAATGAGATACTGGTTCTGATTCTTTGATATCTTGGTACAAAACTCTATTCTTGAATTTATTTTGAAGTTTCCTATCCAGAAGAATCCTCTGAATCCTGTGTACAGTGTGATGAACTAGTAACCCGCAATTTGAGTATACTTTTGATGAGTAACGATTGCCCAAGCTTTTAGCTCTGTCTTTAAGGAGCTGAACTTTGGATTCCGAAATAAGTATATTAGTGGGGGTGCTGATCCTATACCCAAGAGCTGTACGTATTGCTGCACAATGTACGCGTTCTAATTTTTCAATTTGACGAGTTTGCGTCGGAAAATACGCGAAACAACCGTAATCCACAATGGAGCGAATGAGACTCTTGTATAATATGAGAATGGTGTTAGGATCTGCACCCCACCATGTACCTCTTAGAAATCTCATGACATTCATTGACTTGAAACATTTTTTCCGAATTGCGTCTATGTGGTTTTGAAAAGTTAATCTATAATCGAATTTGATTCCCAGAAAACGGGCATGAGAACTCGATTTTATAGTGGTACCCGCAACTCTAATACTAAGATGTCCTGGGATAATATTACCTTTATTGAACAGTATGAACCCAGTCTTTGGCGGGGCAAGGTCGAGACCAAGTTCGCGAAGGTTATCATAGGTAACTCTGGTACCTCTTCGAGTATTATTTTAGCAGATTCAACCGAGCTTCTCTTACAATACAATACTACATCACCGCAAAGTGGGAAACGAAGATACTTTTAGAAAGGTCCTTATTAGATTTTGCAGAATATATATCATAGGAAGCGGGGCTCAGTACTTCCCCTTGTTGCAAGCCTTGGTTCCCATGTTTCACAACCCTCTCAGTAATATTAGCATGGACTATTCTTTGGATGAATGTATGATGTACAAACTTAACAAAGTTCTGAGGACACCCAATATCTGCTAATTGTTCCAACAATATTTGTATATTGACGCTATCAAAGGCATTGCTGACATCAAATGCAGTCGCTACTACCTGATCCTTACTAAAGGCTTCATCTACATTAATAAGAAGATTCGTGATATTGTCAATTCTAGAGTGACCTTTCCGAAACCCGCTCTGGGTTTTAGGTAACAATTGGTTTTTTTCAATCCACCATTGAAATTTGTTCTTCAGCATAGTTTTGAAGAGCTTGCAAAGACAAGATGTCAGACTAATCGGCCTTTTGCCTTTTCCATTAGATTTGGCAATAAAGTGAACAAGAGATTCCTTCCATTCTTCAGGATGATATTGACAAGTGTACATTTCGTTGTATAGATCAAGCAAAGTCAGTTTATAATTAATTGGGAGATTTTGTAATGCTTGATAATTGATGCCATCCAACCCTGGAGCTGATTTTGGATTTCGATCACTCAATGCCATCTTAAATCCTACGAAGCCAAAGGGTACGCTCAAAAATTTATTTTCTTTACATTGAGGTAGCTATTCCGGATTCGTCACGCACGAGGAGGGGCAAAGTTTATCAAGTGCATCAATAGTAATTTTCACATCTTGGTGATTCTCTGTAGAATGAGAAGGAGCAACTTTTGTCCATTTATTTTTTTATAATTTTGACTTGATTCCAAACATAAGATCTACCAAAGTTGAAATTTATAGTTTCCGCAGATTTTCTGAAAGATGATTGTTTCTTGGCCTTGAAAAGTCTTCTAGCTTCTGCATATCTCTTTGTGTTAACAATGTAATCTTGAATATCGCTAGTCCACTGCCACCGCTTCAAAGCTGCTCTTCGGAGCCGTTTTGCTTTATTACATTCGGAGTCCCACCAGGATGCGGGATTACGATGGATTTTATTGCGCACTCTTCTCTTCCTTGGAGTATTCGATGTAATCGCATTCTTGAGTACGTCTGGAAATATTCTATATTTTCTCGCAGCATTTGCTTGGCAGTAGTCATTTGACAATAATTCGTGATAATTCTCATTCAATTGGGCTTCAGCTTTTTTCCAGCCTGTTCTCAGTGAGCTGAGGCGAAAGGATTCTTTGAAATATAAAAATTTTGTCAAAGTAACATTGATACGCAAAGGAAAATGGTCTGATCTCCAGATATCTCCGTCAGTCCCAACGTGAATTTTTTCAACAATATTGGAAGTAGAGAATATGAGGTCTATACTACTTGTTGTGTTATTAGAAGATTGGATTCGAGTTTTAGTATCCTGATTATGAAGGACAAAGCCGTATCGATTAGAGCTTTCGAATAAATGTTCATCATTAAGATCACTTTCATTAAAATTCCAAAATTTTTGATGCGCGTTGAAATCACCCTTGAAAATTGTATGTTTGCAACTGTCAACATTTTGGAGAATAGTGTTCCACTTAGACTGATTGAGATTATGACCTGGGGCTCTGTAACGAACTACTAAATCCAATTCTGGATTAGAATTCGTGATTCTTGGCCCTGCTTATTCTACTGTGATATCGGGAGAGATTGAATTTTCGAGTTCATAGTATGCTAAATTATTCCTAATTAAGATGAAAATACCTCCAACTCTCCCTTCAATCCGGTCCTTTCTGAAAGTCTTGAATCCTGAGATGACAAAATCGTCGCCAGTGTCCTCTTCTGAAAGCCATGATTCTACGCACACAAAAACATCCACTCCTTGAAGTATACTTGGCAATTCTTCTTTCTTGGTCCTGATGCTTCTCGAATTCGAGGAGATAATTTTTAACTCACTCTGAGTATGACAGCCATCTTCGTTATTCGATTGTGCGCCCTCTTCTTGTGAAAATTCACTTTCAGACTCAGTTTCAATTGTTGTTTCATTGTTAAAGTAGCGTTTTTGCCTTACTCGCTACCGCTCGTTCGGCTTGTAAATGTTCTGGATAAGTCATAGGCACCAGAAATGCTTCTATAGTTCAATAAGAATAGTTGTAAAATAATGATTGCTGATCAATTCAAGGTGTCTAAAAAAAGTTTTAAAATAGTTCGCAAAATTGGTATAATATCAAATTATACTGGCTAATTGTGGAGATATAACTTCAAGTAAGCAACAATGAATATTGCGGAATTGCATGGTTTCTTTTCAAATAGCTGAGCTGGGATATCTTTGATCAATCGATTAGGCTGAAAAACTTCCGTTACATGGCGTGAATGTAAAGGATTAATCAAAGCGATGTCAATTCAATTCATTGTGCAGTGTGCATAAGTTGATCGTTGATCTCCGGACTTGGTGCATATAAAGAGCAACTACAAACTAGACCAAATTAGGCCAAACTAGACCGAACTAGACCGACCTGATTGGACCAAACCAAACCGAATTAGACCGACCTAGATTGTACTAGACCTAATTGGACCGAACTAGATCGTATTAGACCATACTAGACTGAACTAGACCGAATTAGACCGGAGTAGGCCGAACGAGTCCTAATAACCCCAAACGAGACCGAGCTAGACTTAATTAGACCGAACCGAACCGATATAGATCGAATTGGCCCGATCTAAACCCAACTACACCGAGCTAGATCGAAAAGGACTAAATTAGACCGACCTAGATAAAAGTAGACCGAATTGGACGGAACTACACCGTATTTGACAATACTAGACTGAAATAGACCGAATTAGACCTTCTCTCATTGCTCGAGCTTTTCAAAGTGGTGGAAGAGCAATGAGAGTTTACCACTGACACGCGGCTCAAGTGGCCGAATGTTCGATGGTTAGAACGTCCTTATATACGAAAGTTCATCTTTGTTAAGCGCTTGCGAGAAAAGTGATTAAAACCCGCTATTTCTATTTGATTTCTCACCATTTTTACTCTTGGCAGGTCTTCGGCCTTCTGCCGAAGATATATATAATTAATTATGACACTCGATCGATATGATCGGATATCGTATTTATCACTCGCGGGAATTTCAAATTATGGCAGTATATTTCATCGGTCTTTGCGAGTTAAAATCAGCTGGTATTTCTAAAATTGATCGAGAGTGGAGAAAAATCCATTCTCGATTGATGCCAAAAATTTCAGCAGTACCAGCTGACTTTAACTCGCAAAGACCGATCAAATACACTTCTTTAATTCGAACTAGACCTAATTTAACAGAACTAGACCGAACGAGACCTAATTACCCCGAACCAGACCGAGCTAGACCGAGTTAGACTCACTTAGACCGAAGTCGACCGAATTAGACCAAACCTAACCTAATCAGAAAGGAATAGACCGCATGAGAACAGGTTAGACCGAATTTGACTCAATAACGCTAATCTAGACCATACCAGACCGGACTATACCATTTCAGCCCGATACTTCCCACCCCCATTATCATCCCCAACCATCCATCCACTCATTAATCCACCCATTCATTCATCCATGCACCCCCTACCCACCACCCTTATACAACCACTTATTATACTGGATTGAACAAATTAAATCTAGACTGCCTAGTATAACTTTGCAAGTTTTGACAAGTGTTGTGGTTTGGTGATTTTATGTAGTCATCTATCTCTCTTTGACATTCATTAAAGTAAAATATTCTGATAGTAAACCTAACGAAATTGTTGCAAAGCGTTGCAAGCAATAACTGGGTGCTTACTTCTTGAAGTTACCAAATGAGAATTTCAAGTATGCCAGCATCCTATTCTTTCGTCTCATTCCATCACCAGCGTTGCCAGAAATCGGACAGTCCCCTGTATAAAACAGCTACACTTTACAAAAGCAATGAATGCGCACACATTGCATGTAATATCAATAAAAAAGAACGCACGAATCATCAGAAGCCAATAGAATCTGACATTTAAAGATGTTTGACTTTGAGAATACTTATCTTGTAGAGCTTAAAACATGTCATCAATGAATGACCCATTTCCACTATGTTTTCTTAGCATGAGCCCTTGTGGGCAATACCAAAGTCTGTAACTCTAAAGCCCTTGAGGATCCAACTGTACACCTTCAGATATCGTCTTTGGGGTTGGATGAGACTGTTCACCAAAACCAGAGACCTACATCTCGTGCACCCCTGGTTAGCTGAAATCGATATAATAAGTGATTTTGGTAGATTTTTTCGTCCTTGATGGTTAATATACAAGTTGAACCTTTGGTCTCGTCGATCTTGAAGGACGATTCCATCCTTCAAGATCGACGAGACCAAAGGTTCAACTTATAGAAATCGATATAAGTTTCGCAAAAAATTTACCTTATTTTTGTGCCTCCACGCTACTTCTCTGTACCATTGCCATAATCCATAACCCATCATTCACCAACCTACCCATGACCCATACGGCCACCCGGCCACGGACCCACTCACCCATCTACCCACTCATCCACCCACCCATGATATTTCAGTCCTTCCACATAGGCAACCAGATACGAGGGATCCGGACGAACAAAATTTAGACTGGCGCTTAATTATTGGAAAAAAAAATTCGATGATGCAATTACATTGGAATGCCTTACGGAGTATCCAAAATAACACACGACGTAACCAGTGAATGAATCGAACAATCTTTCACGTAACTCCGAATCGAACAATCTGCTGTAACTCCTCATAACTCAATTCCTCACGACTCAATTCCTCATAACACATTCCCACCAATTCACCAACCCGTGTCCCACCCGGCCACTGTTCCACCTATCCATGACCCATACGACCACCCGATCACAGACCCACTCATCGACCCATCACTCACGGATTCACAAACCTTCCAATGACCCATACGGCCACCCAATCACCGAATAAAACCCAACTGGACCAAACTAGAGCAAACTACACTGGATGAGGCCTAGGTACACGTGATTAGACCTAATTCCAGCATTTCTATTCCATGACTATGCTTCATTTCTGATAATTCATTCCTCATCACAGACTCCGCAAAACTCGTTCCTCATAACTCGAGTTCCTCATGACTCGAGTCCCTCCTAACTCGAATTCCTCATGACTCGAGTTCCTCATAACTCGAGTTCCTCATGACTCGAGTTCCTCATAACTCGAGTTCCTCATGTCTCGAGTTTCTCATAACTCAATTCCTCATGATTCCTGACTCGTTCTTCACAGGTGTTTATACCTCATCCTCCATAATTTGTGCCTCATACCTCATAGCAATCCATCCATCCATCCATCCATCGACTCACCCATCCACCACCCTACCCAACCATCCACCCACCCATTACACGTCACCCCTTCCGAAAAGGCGACCCGATGTGCGGCATGTGGACGGACAAATTTTGCCTGGCTCCTTAATTATTATAATTTCTTTCGTAACCTCAAAAATCTCGAATTCATGCTGACGTCTGTCATCGTACGTGAGATCGATGATATTCATGAGGCCATCGGTGTTATTGCCATTAATATTCTGAACCTCTTCAGAAATATCAGACTTCCCACTAGAATCAATTATCAATTTTTCAGAAGATTCATAGTTGATGTTATGAATGTCTATAGATTTCACAATACTTTGTCTCACGGGCAACAATTTGGTTTGTATTTTCACTGCATCAGGTGTTGGCTGAGGCTTATCCTTCTTAGGTCTCTTCTTTTTTCGAGTCGTAGGCACGATGAAGCCTGAAAATTCACCCGCATCTGATTCTTCAGTGACTCTAGTTTGAATTTCAGAGTCAACATCTTTGAAAGAGTCAATTTCAGTCAACGAGTCTGACGGTGGTCGTTTTACTCCTTCATTCGTAGTTTGATTCATGAGATTGTTGTGATTATTTACTTGCTGCGATAATTCACTCTCCGGCTCACTATTTGTATTGTCCGCTTGCTCTTTCGACTTGTCCACATCCGGAGATACTCTTGTGGTGTGACCAATCTGATTACAAATGAAGCACCTAGCTAATTTGCTGCTCATGTATACCCAATGCGGAGTGTTCTCGTGCACGATTTGCAGCGACTCTGGTACCTTTTGCTCATTCTCTTCCTTTACGTAAAATTGCCGTCGAAAAGATTGAATATGTGCTCGCCCGGGTTTGCTGAGTGCTGCTTGGAGCTGTTGTATCTGTGATACAGGTGTAATACCTTTGCTATTCAAAGCTTCAACTAGTACAGAATTTGGTATTGTGGTGGGGTAGACATTAGAAATAACTACTCTTTCATTTCTTTCCATAAAAGGTCTAATCGTAAGTGCCTGGTACTTGACTTTAATTTTTGAGCCACAAACTTTATCTGCAACCATTTTACTTGACATGAAGATATACATACGTCTCCCTGAGATATTCGACATCGATAGTATTTCCATTAAGTTCACTATTTCTTCTAATCCATCGACAGTCGTCGATAGTTACACTTTCGAATGGTTCTACAATAACTGCTTGATCACGTTTAGGGCACATAGCGTTATCGTAGGTTGACATTGGATTATTGACAATCAGATAAGCTCCAGCGGAGCTTTGCTCCATGTGGCCACCACTCATGGAGGCCATCACTCACTTCACTTACAGCTTCCAAACTACAAACGCAGTTGGGAAGATGCACTTCGTTGACGCACAGTACAGTATTTCGATTAAGTCAAAATTCGGGAGACATAAACACGAGCCATTCAATTACTCGTTGACTATGTTACTGACACGCTCCGCAATACTTGTCTGCCCGGCACGGTGTCTCACACGCGAATCCTAGGGTGTTATGATTTTATTCTTCTTCATGCACTGAATAAAAAGTGCGGTCACCGGGAAACGATCCGGCGACCTCTTGATCAAGAGTCTGACACGCTGTTGACTGAGCTTGTCCGGCCGCACCAAGCGGCAGTCCTTATATGTGGTACACTTGAAGTGCGGGCGCCTGTGTAGCTTGCGCCCGTAATACACCCCCTGGGCAGAGTCGACGATGTCCTCATCGTCTGAACTTCATGTCATTGTCTTCTAATTGTCGTCTATGTAGATCCCGAGTCCATCTTGTCGGTACAGCAGGTCTACGCGTGGGCAGCGCCACCTAATTATCATCTTTGATTATTCTCCGAGTACTCAGTCCACTTGTGAGCGGGGTTCATTCCGCTTTCTGACACCAGTTGTTATGATTTTATATTCTCCTTCATGCACTGAATAAAAAGTGCGGCCGCCGGGAAACGAACCGGTGACCTCTTGATCAAGAGTCTGACACGCTGTCGACTGAGCTAGTCCGGCCGCACCAAGCGGCAGTCCTTATATGTGGTACACTTGAAGTGCGGGCGCCCGTGTAGCTTGCGCCCGTAGCAAGGGCGGTAGGTATCCTTTTCCGTATTGCGACGATACGCGCTTTAGATAGATAGATAGATGGATAAGTATTTATTTAAGCCACGGGGTTCAACCCTATCTGGCCCATTTGAAAAAATACATATAGATATCATCATATAAAAAAATGTAATGAAGAAAATTAAATTTGTGAACTTTAAAACTATAATCATAGCGAATACTGCAGACTTATAATTCATATTTCAGTTGATACATGTAATGGTAGCGCAAGTAAGCATAAAAATATCGGATAGCAGGATTGATTACAAAGGAGGTCGATTGCTCATGAGTACATGTTTGCAGGAATCAATGCGAATATATATATATACCCAGGAAAACTAAAATAAACTCTAGTACAATTTTCTAGAAAGAAACTTAGAGCAATTCTCTATCACTCTCCGCAAAGACAAGAGCTCAGAAAAACACGTCTATGAAGTGAATGAGTCTGTTTTGGATTAGGTGATTACATTAGCTATTCCCTCAGCAATCAAACGATTCTCCCATTCCAGCTTGTCTTCGTCCAAAAGGTGGTTATAGAGCCTATTTTTGAAAGTTGTCGAATATTCGGGTGAGAACGATATGTTGGGCAAAGCATTCAATAGGGTTGATGATTTGTGGTGGAAAGAATTTTCCAGTAGCACCGTTCTTGGCGTTGTCACCAGAAGTTGACCTGGGACGTTTCTCGCTGATCGTCGTAGCGCAGGTACATCTGAGAGTAGAGTGAAGTGATTCGCGAGATACATTGGGTTCTTATGTGAAATGATATTGAAAGCTAGGGTCCCGAGTAAGTACTGTCTTCGTCTAGCTACCGACAGCCAGCCGAGGGCAAGGCGATGGGGTGTTACATGACCTCTCGCTGGAATGTTGTCAATCACAAAACGAACACAAGCATTCAAGGCTCTTTGGAGTTTCAAATTCTCAGTAGCACCAACATCAGAGTACACAGCACTACCATAGTCAAAGATAGGGAAGATCAATGACTCAACTAGATTTTTCTTGAGATCTCTTGAGAGAGCATGCTTATGAAATTTCAAAGACCTTAGGGCGCGATGAACTTTGGTGATGATTGTTTTCACTTGGGGTTTCCAGGACAAGAAAGGTGTCATGATGAGACATTTTTTATGTAATTCGCAGAAATGATATTATCTTCAATGATACCCGCTGATGGATTTATTATATTAGAAAATTCAGATTTATTGTTCTCAATTTTCGGAACGGCTGAGTTGGCTAAATCAAAGTCCCGAACTGTTAACACTGGTATTAATAGTCGTTGGTGACCTGAAGGTCAAGAGTTTTTCCGTGGGTTGGGCGCTGTAGTCGGTGTGGTATAAGAATGAACTGAAGGCTCTGCACCTACTTTAGATTCTTTAAGTTCACTAATGCAGTAAAACACCAGTGAGTCGGACTGATTCTTTGGCCACGGCGGCTACAGCGCCTGAAGCGCGGAAGGACAACAAACGGCGGGTTATCAATAACTATGAATAGCAGTGTAAGAGATTTTTCTGTTGAACTGGTTTCAATTAGACCAGACTAGACCGAACTAGGCTACATTAGACAAAACTAGATCGCACTGGACCAGAGTAGACCTGAATAGCCCGAAAAACCGAAATGAACTTGACTAAACCGCACTAGACCAAATGAGGCCAAACTGGACGGAACTTGACGATACTAGACCGAACTAGAAGGAAGTAGATCGACCTGGCTTGAACTAGACCGAACCAGACCGGAATCGATGGAGCCAGGCCGTATTAGACCGTACCAGACTCAAATAAACCAAATTAGACTGAACTAAACCTAATTCAACAGAACTAGACCGACTGAGACCTAATTTCCCCGAACTAAAACGAGCAAGACCGAGCTGGACTTAATTAGACCAAACTAGACCGAGTTAGATCGAATTGGACCCATCTAGACCAAACTGAACCACCGAATTAGACCGAATCAGGCCATTCTAGACCGAACTAGAAAAACTAGACCGAACTAGACGAAATCAGACCTAATTTGACCGAACTAGAGCGAACTATACCGAATTAGACCAAGCTGGTCCAAATTAGCTCAATTTAGATCAAATTAGATCGAACTACGATGTACTGGACCGAGCTAGACGGAGTTAGCCTTGATTGGACCGAACAAAATCAGATTAGATTGAATTGGACCAAACTAGGCTTAACTACACCGAACTAGACCGAATGAGGCTCATTTAGAGTGAACTAGACCAAACAGGAACAAACTAGATCGAACTACACCGGATTAGACCGACCTACACTAACCTAAACCTAATTTGACCAAACTTGACCAAATAAGATCGAATTGGACCGAACCAGACCCAAGTACACCAAAATAGAGAGAACTAGACCTAATCGGACAGAACTGGACGGAAGTGGATCGAATTGGACCGAATTCGGCCTAACGACAGCGCACTAGACCGAACTAGATCGGACCAGACCTAATTAAACCAAACAAAACAAAATTAGATCAAATTAGACAGAAATTGGTTTAACTAAACCGCGACAGACCGAACATGATCTAACCAGACAGAATTTGATCGAATTAGACCGAACACGGCATGATCACACAGTACCAGACCGAACTAGATTGAACTAGACCTGAGTTCACCGAATCCCCATCCCCATATCCATCCCCATCTTCAGCCACAGACTTAGACTCAGCCCCAGCCCCAGCCCCAGCCACAGCCTCAGCCTCAGCTCCAGCTACAGCCCCAGCTTCAGCCTCAGCCACAGTCCGAGCCACAGTCGCAGCTCCAGCCTGTTAATTGATATTGAGGCAAAATCTATACATATCGAAAAGATACTAAACAGCTTATGAATATTTGCTTTATGAATCCTATCCTACTTGTAATTTGTATCTGAACAAGACCGAACTAGACCGAACTAGACCTACTCAAACCAAACTAGACTGGATTCAAACGAGTTACACCGAACTTACCCTAATTACGCCGAACTAGATCGATCTACACCAAATTGATACAGTACTTCTCATTCCGATCTCCATCCTCATCGACCCATCCATCCATCCAGGCATTCACTTACCCATCTCTCACATACAGCCATCTATCATACCGAACTGGACCGAATGAGACCGAATTATTGCGTTATACGAGATGATTCGCACAATAGGTTAGCTTGATAGACCAACTCATCAGTTGAGTAATTGGTAACTTGATAATTGGTAACAATCATTATTGGCAACAGTCTAAATAAGCCAACAGTCTATAGTCAACGGTCTTTAATCAACGTTCTAAAGTCAACTGCCTATAAGTCAACTGTCTTATTCAACTGCCTAAGTCAACTGCCTTAATAAACTGCCTAAGTCAACTGCCTAGGTCAACAATTAACAGTTATCATCCACCGTACACAATCAACCGTCAACTATCGACACACCAACTCACCCATCCACCCGCCCATCGACCCACCCATGACCCATACGGCCACTCATCATACTTCACCCCCTCCACATAGGCAACCCGATACGCGGGATGCTGACGGACACATTTTGGCTAAACTTTTAATTATTTTAATGCTTATCGAGTTAGTCACACGATGAGTGGTGCTCGTCATTTACTCGTCATTTACTCGTGAAATATTAGGAGAATGACGAGTAGAATGTAGATTTTTCAATTTGACGAACTCTTGTTCTGTTGCGCCATAATTTTCACGCGTTACCCTAGTTGGCCTCCTGAGTCCCTGACTTGATTCCGAAACTTCCTTACACAAGTGAAATGATCTTCACCATTCTGAAACGAAGAATGCCGTACTTCCATGCTTTAACGGGCCAATGTTTTTAATTTCATCATTTTTCGTCACATGTAGTAATGCATTCGTTCGATTTTTTCCATCTCTGAATTGAATATCGTAACGAGGAATTACCTGTTGGGAAATCGGTATTTATTGAGCTAGCATAACTTTCAGCAGCAAATAATTCAAAATAGCTTACTAAACTTTATCCGTACGATAGTGAGACTCCGCGATATATTGATAATCGGGGATGAGTTAATTTACTCATTTACTAATTTGTATTTTTACACGAGAGCGGTTAACGAGTAGGCTCTTCTGAATTTTACAAGTGATTGGATTGATATTTCATCCTTTTGTAATCATCCGAATCTCTTATTTGTTATCGTAATGCTATAATGGGGTTTTCTAAAAGATGATACGCGGGAGGAGATAGTCTTGGACGCACCGCAACTTCATATTTTGAGATTTTGAAGTAAGTTGGATCATTATAGTTATAGTAGAAACTGTCAGCTGCACGTCAATTCTTTTCTCCCAAATCTTCAAAATATATATCATTCTTGAAAACTTTTTACAATTAAGAAGAACGTCAAAGGTTCCCATTTTTAGGACTTGAGTTAGTTTTCCACTTTCTATTGGCAATGTAATGCGATTATTATTATATTGTTGCCAGCTCGCTCAGATAGCACACACATAGGTTTGTACATGCTGGAGGTTGTCTAAAAGAGTAATTGTGAAAGTTTGAGAGAGTAAGGGGAGAGGCGCAAAAAGACGAAGACAGATATCTACGTCGTGTCACTCAGCACATGCGTGATATCATTCTTTCATGAATTGTTCCAATAATTGAACAAGCCTTCTCTTCAAATCAAATATCAAATCCCAACAGGCAGTCAGAGTGAAACATTTGCGATGAAAAAATTTAGTGACTGACGTATTAATATTCGTTCGATCCGAATTTCTTACCCACTCTATTGGCTCAGTTCTATCAACTCATTCAGATACTGGTGTATCATCAATATTACCACTGCATGAAAAATGAACAATACGACATATAGTAAGAATTTAATAAGGCTTGGAAACTTTGAAAACGTATAAGCCAATAAATTTAGGGACGAAGTGTGAGGGATCGGAAAATTCAAAGCCTTGGTCGAAGTATTCTGTAAATATTATGCCTTTTGCGTGGGAATATACCTTTCTCAACTTTTCCAGACCTATAACGTTATCCAACGTTCTCGAAAAAAATAAGTCGCTAACTAAAGAACGATTAATTGAAATTCTTTTTAAAAAGTCAACTTGGGTGGCTATTCTGAAAGTTATTCTGCAGAAAGAATTCAAAATCTATGGGGATCGTGATCTCGACGCAGAAAATCGGCTTAGAAAAGGCTTTCTATACATACATGAAAAGCTTTTTCCAATTCAATTGTTTGACGGCGGCACCCTTGAATTTATTTTCACACCATTCAAACTCATGGTTATCGAATACCACACATTTCTCAATGCACAATTTTGATTGACTCTCGGATCTATCCCTTTCATCGAACATTCGTCGTGTTTTACGGTGGTGAAACTGTGCGATACTCTAATCTGTTTCGCAGATGAAGCTGAAGGCTACATGCTTGCAACGATGAGAGACAGTGTATTAGCGCAAAATTGGACTATTAACTTCGTTGAAGAGCAACTTTCTTCGTTGTTTTTCCAAAAGCATCAGAAAAATAACATCAAAAAAATTGAAAGTAACAGGGAGCAGCGAATAAGTTTGAAAAAGGAATGGAATCGAAGGGGAAACGTCATTGTTGTTTCGAAGAAAAATGTTTCTAGCACTCGACACGTAATATACAACTAGCGTTTTTGCCTTACTCGCTACCGCTCGTTCGGCTTGTGAATGTTCTTGATAAGTTATAGGCACCAGAAATGCTTCTATAATTCAATAAGAATAGTTGTAAAATAATGGTTGCTGATCAATTCAAGGTGTCTAAAAAAAGTTTTAAGATAGTTCGCAAAATTGGTATTATATCAAATTATACTGGCTAATTGTGGAGATACAACTTCAAGTAAGCAACAATGAATATTGCGGAATTGCATAGTTTATTTTCAATTAGCTGAGCTGGTATATCTTTGATCAATCGATTAGGCTGAAAAACTTCCGTTACATGGCGTGAATGTAAAGGGTTAATCAAAGCGATGTCAATTCAATTCATTGTGCAGTGTGCATAAGTTGACCGTTGATCTCCGGACTTGGTGCATATAAGAGCAACTACAAACTAGAACAAATTAGGCCAAACTAGACCGAACTAGACCAACCTGATTGGACCAAACCAAACCGAATTAGACCGACCTAGATTGTACTAGACCTAATTGGACCGAACTAGATCGTATTAGACCATACTAGACTGAACTAGACCCAGTTAGACCGGAGTAGGCCGAACGAGACCTAATCACCCACGAGACCCAAACTAGACCGAGCTAGACTTAATTAGACCGAACTGAACCGATATAGATCGAATTGGCCCGATCTAGACCCAACTACACCGAGCTAGATCGAAAAGGACCAAATTAGACCGACCTATAGATAAAAGTAGACCGAATTGGACGGAACTACACCGTATTTGACAATACTAGACTGAAATAGACCGAATTAGACCTTCTCTCATTGCTCGAGCTTTTCAAAGTGGTGGAAGAGCAATGAGAGTTTACCACTGACACGCGGCTCAAGTGGCCGAATGTTCAAAGGTTAGAACGTCCTTATATACAAAAGTTCATCTTCGTTAAGCGCTTGCGAGAAAAAAGATTTTAACCCGCTATTTCTATTTGATTTCTCGGCATTTTTACTTTTGGCAGGTCTTCGGCCTTCTGCCGGAGATATAAGGTAAGTGTACCCAACTTGCCTCTGTACCCAACTTGCCCCCATATGCCGATCTCGGGGATGGGCACTCCTTGGCCTCCCGGCAATTTTTTTTTACGTTTGTTATGTTGAAATATGAGAAAGTAAATAGTTTGCGTCGACCCCGAATCATTCCTGCGTTCTTCAGAAAATCTAAAGTGATTTTTCTATTTTTCGTGATTGCTTAGCTAAGAAAGCACCGAGGGAATCGCGTTCAGTAAAATCGGTGCCAAATTCTTTGAGTTCAATCAATCTTAACGTACCTTAGCGCATTCGATTCCTTGTTTCAAGACCTTCAAAATCCGTTTTCCAAAATTGCAAAATTTGAATATGGAACTGTTTTATGTGCAAAACACGGAGACGATTTGTAAACAAGGATGCCGACATCGGAGTGTACTTAACATGCCCCCATACGTTTATCTCGAAAGGGCGTGCAGAACGACTTTTTTTACCACTCAGAACGTGTTTATCACGTCAAAATGGGTCAGAAATAGTGTTTCGAACCACCAAAAAAGCTCCAAATGTGCGTGCACGGCGATAAAAACACTTTATCGCCGATTTACATCATTTATTTCGGAAGAATTGAGATAGTTCGGCTCCAATTGATCCAAATTGGACGTAACTTAATGCATTTTGAAGGTCTTTAAACAAGCTTCAAAATGAGCTAAAGCACGTTGAAAATCGTTGAAGTAAAGCAAAGTTATTGAGAAAAAGGCCTAATGGGGGCAAGTTGGGTACACACTTTTGTAAACTCTCAAAAATCACCTTTTAGGAGAATTCAAACAGTTTGGCTCCAGTTGGTCCAAATTGAATGTACCTTAACTTGTTTTGAAGGTCTTAAGACAAGCTTTAAAATGAGCTAAGGTACGTTGGAAAATATGGAGATGGGCCGAAGTTATTAAGAAAATGGCTTAATGGGGGCAAGTTGGGTACACTGACCTTATATAATTAATTATGACACTCTATCGATATGATCGGATATCGTATTCATCACTCGCGGGAATTTCAAATTATGAAAGTATATTTGATCGGTCTTTGCGAGTTAAAATCAGCTGGTATTTCTGAAATTGATCGAGAGTGGAGAAGAATCCATTCTCGATTATGCCAAAAATTTCAGCAGTACCAGCTGACTTTAACTCGCAAAGGCCGATCAAATACACTCCTTTAATTCGAACTAGACCTAATTTAACAGAACTAGACCGAACGAGACCTAATTACCCCGAACCAGACCGAGCTAGACTCACTTAGACCGAAGTCGACCGAATTAGACTAAAGCTAACCTAATCAGAAAGGAATAGACCGCATGAGAACAGGTTAGACCGAATTTGACTCAATAACGCCAATCTAGACCAAACCAGACCGGACTATACCATTTCAGCCCGGTACTTCCCACCCCCATCCCCGTCCCCATTATCATCCCTAACCATCCATCCACTCATTGATCCACCCATTCATTCATCCATGCACCCCCCCCTACCCACCACCCTTATACAACCACTTGTTATACCGGATTGAACAAATTAAATCTAGACTGCCTAGTATAACTTTGCAAGTTTTGACAAGTGTTGTGGTTTGGTGATTTTATGTAGTAATCTCTCTTTGACATTCATTAAAGTAAAATATTCTGATAGTTATCCTAACGAAATTGTTGCAAAGCGTTGCAAGCAATAACTGGGTGCTTACTTCTTGAAGTTACCAAATGAAAATTTCAAGCATGCCAACATCCTATTCTTTCGTCTCATTCCATCACCAGCGTTGCCAGAAATCAGTCAGTCCCCTGTATAAAACAGCTACACTTTACAAAAGCAATGAATGCGCACACATTGCATGTAATATCAATCAATAAAGAACGCACGAGTCATTAGAAGCCAATAGAATCTGGCATTTAAAGATGTTTGACTTTGAGAATACTTATATTGTAGAGCTTAAAACATGTCATCAATGAATGACCTATTTCCACTATGTTTTCTTAGCATGAGCCCTTGTGGGCAATACCAAAGTCTGTAACTCTAAAGCCCTTGAGCATCCAATTGTACACCTTCAGATATCGTCTTTGGGGGTTGGATGAGACTGTGCACCAAAACCAGAGACCTACATCTCGTGCACCCCTGGTTAGCTGAAATCGATATAAGTTTCGCAAGGAATTAACGTTATTTTTGTGCCTCCACGCTACTTCTCTGTCCCATTGCCATAATCCATAACCCATCATTCACCAACCTACCCATGACCCATACGGCCACCCGACCACGGACCCACTCACCCATCTACCCACTCATCCACCCACCCATGATATTTCAGTCCTTCCACATAGGCAACCAGATACGAGGGATCCGGACGAACAAAATTTAGACTGGCGCTCAATTATTGGAAAAAAAAATTCGATGATGCAATTACATTGGAATGCCTCACAGAGTATCCAAAATAACACACGACGTAACCAGTGAATGAATCGAACAATCTTCCACGTAACTCCGAATCGAACGATCTGCTGTAACTCCTCATAACTCAATTCCTCACGACTCAATTCCTCATAACACATTCCCACCAATTCACCAACCTGTGTCCCACACGGCAACTGTTCCACCTATCTATGACCCATACGACCACCCGATCACAGACCCACTCATCGATCCATCACCCACGGATTCACAAACCTTCCCATGACCCATACGGCCACCCAATCACCGAATAAAACCTAACTGGACCAAACTAGAACAAACTACACCGGATGAGGCGTAGGTACACGTAATTAGACCTAATTCCAGCATTTCTATTCCCATGACTATGCCTCATTTCTGATAATTCATTCCTCATCACAGACTCCGGAAAACTCGTTCCTCATAACTCGAGTTCCTCATGACTCGAGTTCCTCATAACTCGAGTTCCCCATGACTCGAGTTCCTCATAACTCGAGTTCCTCATAACTCGAGTTCCTCATAACTCGAGTTCCTCATGACTCGAGTTCCTCATAACTCGAGTTCCTCATGTCTCCAGTTTCTCATAACTCAATTCCTCATGATTCCTGACTCGTTCTTCACAGGTGTTTATACCTCATCCTCCATAATTTGTGCCTCATACCTCATAGCAATCCATCCATCCATCCATCCATCGACTCACCCATCCACCACCCTACCCAACCACCCACCCACCCATTACACGTCACCCCTTCTGAAAAGGCGACCCGATGTGCGGCATGTGGACGGACAAATTTTGCCTGGCTCCTTAAGGCGATGCGGTCACCGTGCAACCCGGAAATTATATCTTATTTGGATGTAAATCAAAAAATTTTCACAAAACGAAGTTGGAGACGATTTGTCCATTACGTATTATCATTTGAATTGTGGTGGACAACTCATTATTTGTCACCAATCACAAGACTATCACTAATAAAGAGAATAACTTGCCCGCGGGTACTTTCTAACCTACAAATTGGCACATTTTCGTTCACAAAACTCTCAAAATCTAGTCCGATTTGGGCCAAACGAAGAGTTATCCAGGCCAAGTTAGATGATAATAAAGCCTGGATAACTCGTCGTTTAGCCCATAATGGAAAAGATTTTGAGAGTTCTGTGAACAAAGTTCAGCGTGCACGGTGACCGCATCGCCTTAATTATTATAATTCTCGCATTAGATTCCTGATAACTGGCTTAGGTGCTTCTGTGTAAAAGGTAAGAATAGGAAATTTTTCTTTATCGATTCCTAGAGTGAAATAGGACATTACATTACGATACCAAAAAACAGAATCAAAACGCAAATGTAAAACTTTACACACGAGGGCGGCAATGCTTTTCGCCACGTCGAGAACGATCATTTCGATCGTTTCAGACATCCCGTGAAGTACAAAACGAAAGGTGGGGGGGGGGGGGTCATTCGACTATACAGAGTCTTGCTGGGTAAAACGACTGATAAAACTACACGTAACCAGACCGAAATCGGCCGAACTAGATTTGAACCGCGGAGTAGGGTGCGATGACTCCTCGGATGACTCTCGTACGGCGCTGATAGAATGATTTTAGTACGTTCTAGAAGCGTATCCAAATTAGATCTTTTTCAACCAACGTAGACCGAGCCAGGCCAGACCATCCATCCATGCACCTATTCACCCAATCACCTACCAAGCCAGCTATCCATAACCCACCCATGACCCATACGGCCACCCGGGTGCATGGGTGGATAATCTGGCAACCATTTCACTTGACCCCTTCTACACACTCGATACGCGGGATCCGGATGGACGAATGGTGGACTGGCGTATCGAACTGTATTTTTACTTTACGATAAACTGTGAGTCAGAGCCGACAAACTGCGCCCTAAGTACATCTTTACGAACCCCATGGGGTCCCACGGAATTATTTTCAGCAGGGACGTAATGCAAATTGTGCACGAAGATCACCAAATGTCTTGCATTTGTACATCTGAAATGAGAATGAATGAACAGCTAGACTAACGAAAATATTCAGGCTCGTAGTTTCACGAAATTTCATGTCATTAATTTGAGTGAGAGTTGAATAGCTCTTCTCATTCAGGCAAAAAAACGGACTTCACGGCCCCCTAAAACATCTGTGATCTTGCTAGTAATGGCACTGAATAAAAATGATGAAAGGAATTAAATGAATGTATGAACATCAAGGTTATATTCAACTCAATTTCATTCGTTGTGTCTAGAATATGCGTTGGGAACGAGGTTGGGAGTCTCATAAAGAATAACAATCCATAAACAGTATAATAGACGACACGAGAAAGGCATACGCACAATGTCGATTGCAACAGCCTATCGATCTTATGTTGCAGACTTATCTATTGCTCACTCCTATCAGATGGGATCATTTGAGGGCAGATAAATATTTCGAAAAGCACACTCGCTTGAACTTCTCTCGTCAAGTTGATAATCCCAGATTAGTCAGACATTGACTATGCTGCAATTTAGACTGCAGAATTGAATGGCAATATTGTCTCTCACAATCGATGTGTGAATTATCATCGTTTGATAGGAATTTGAAGTGCAAGTTCAAGTGAAGACCCTCCGCCTCAATGCAAGAAAAAGAAGACAGAGGATGAAGATGAGGATTGGAGTAAATAACCTAGTACTTGGCGTTAATGGCTTGTAAAAAACTCTAAAACATTCGTATTTCAGCCCTAGTAAAAATAAGTGCCTCATGATCATATATGAACATGTTCCCGACCGGACTGTGGTCATACATGACCGCCTATGACCATGAGGCCGGAGTCATAAGTCGTCATTGGTCTCCATACTTGATCCTAGGAACTCATGTTGGAAATGAAGCACTTTATCGCCAACTCGAAATGTTTCTCAATCCTAAGCTTCGAAATAAGCGCGCTTGCGGCTCCAACTGCTAGGCCTCCGTCCGATATTGAAAATGTCATGTTCAACCACTTGATTACAATACTCTACGGCCATGTACGAGTTGGCTTTGTGTACCTATGACTAAGCATGGAGACATAATATTTTCTGAGGCCATAGATGGTCATAGATGACCACAGTTCGGCTGGGAACATGTTCATATATGATCATCAGGCACTTATTTTTACTAGGGAGAGGAAAATTGATTATTACGGAGAAACGGTTTCCAGGATCGCCCTTGCGTCTTACGTTCACAAGAATGTTGAGAATATCTGAGAGTCCTGACCTTAGCGGTCCTAACGAACACTGCAAGAAGTTCTGGGAACAGTTTTTGGGACATTTATTCCCTCTATTTCGTGCTAGCGAAGAAATGTAAGAATCAAGCGCGCAAATCTTCACGTATTCGTTCATTTTGTGCAAGATCATCAGTGCTTCCCGGAGTGTACGTTATAACATGTAATGTGCTACCCGCGGGCAATGTAACACGGCCTGCACGAAAGAGAAAGAGCTGAGGCCATCGTCGAGGCCTCGTGAACGGCTCTTGAACCAAGCAAGTTGTATGAGACTTGAGCTCGCAAGCAAAGCGGCTCGTTGTATAAAAGTGTACATTCCGGAAAGAGGAGAGGAATGGAATCCCGTCGGTGGGGGCCCGGAGAAACGCTGCTCTGATGATGGCTGCAGCCAAACGGTTCTTATATCCTGCGGGCCATGTATAAGCCCATCAAGCCGACAAATATTCCACTAAATTTTTTAATATTTCGCATTCGTGTCCAAAATAGTTCTACATAATTTTGCGAAGAAAAATTCGCGTTTGGGAATTCGATCGCGGCGGTCTTGCTGTTATCTCGCCTGTTATTTATTTGGAAATTGAAAAAATCCATATAGGAATAGCAAAAAAGTTTCAAGGAACTTTCAAGCTTTTGAAAACTTTGTTACTGGCTTTTTCATCCCACCGTAGCGGTGAAGGATTCCCTATAGGTTCTGAGCTTCCTTGTGCGTTGGATGGGCGAACACGTATAATACGAATGAAGACAATAAACTACAGGACTGACTTGGCCGAGTTTGGCCAGTTGCAAGGAAAATTCTATTATAAAAAGTTGAACGAATGACATAAAATGGAGTAACATTGGAATTTTCCAAAGAACGATCGATCAACACTGTCCACGTCATGCACGATTAGCTGAAATTATCTTATCCGTGGAGTGGAGCTTGCATTGAAGCTCAAAACGTTTGCTGACGATTTCAGACAGCGCACTCCATCTAAAAACGGAATGTGTCTGCCGAAACTTACTGCTCAGAGATAATTTTTCAGTTTCAGCGTACTATAACGCAGAATTCTTTCAGTGCAAAATGAATTCGTACTTTGCTTCCATCATTTGTTGTCGAGGTGAAATGAACCTCGTACAACCGAGTATGGAATACAAGAGCAATTGCGTTTGTTTGGTGGTCGAATGGTATGAGCAAGCGTGTCTCGCGAACAAAAATAGCCGCGAAACAAATCGATTCTGCAGAATCATCGCTCTCCACTCGATCAGTCTGAGGAAAGAAAGAAACCTGATTGAGAATTGCCAGAAATAGCTTTTCTCAATTTTAAATCCATCAGAGACTGATGTGTGTATGCGGGTCCTGCAGGCTTTATGGGAACGCATGGGATGGGCCCGTATGTGGCAGTTCCCCCGGCCCGATCGAGCTGGCGATGATGCATGAATGAAGGGTCCCGGAAAAAATTTCAAAGCCGCGCAAGCCCCCTCGAGAGATCAGACGTAGCGCACATTCTAAGAATGGGCCAGACACCAGACGCTTTTCCATCCGTGGAATGCGTCTCGCGGCGCTTTCTCAATGGTGAGAGGGCCACACGCAGACCATAAGACCAGACTCCGCTCCATGCATTCCATTCTGAACCATGCGGCGGCGGCGCGACCGACAAGGACACAGCGATCCACCATGGTGTGTGTCTGTGTGAGTGAGCCCATTTACAGGACCCATGCATGACTTGATGGAAAGAGAGAGAAAGAGAGAGCGGAGCTGCATATGAGGTCGTATATGGTGAGCGCACCGTGAGCTCAGCAGGCCGAGCGTTTCCCACGAAAGCCAGCACTCTGGCAACGCGGCGGCGCTATACCATTGCGCTTGCTTTGGCTTGGCAACTGTGCGCGCAGCTGCTATCTTGTACTGTGCTGTTCTGTTCTCGTTCGGGGCTTCGAAGCTCGGGTGTTTCGAACAAGCGCTAGAGTCGGAGGATCCCGTCGGTGGCGGACGGATCTCGCGCGCGGCTCCAATCCGGACGACAAAACGCGTCAACGCAGCTGCTGCATCCGTGAGTGCTCGCGGGCCCGTAGTTGCTGCATCAAAAAATGAAAAATTGCCAGCCACGGGAAGCGTGACCCCCGATCATCGGGGGCAAATATCCAAAGAGGCCGTACAGTTGCAGCCCCGGGTCTTGCACTGTGTCGCCGTATTACAAACGGTCGAGTAAATCGTCGCAGAGTTTCCGGCCTTCGTTTGAGCCCGCTAGTGCAGTGCACATCAAGTCATAAAAGCAGAAATTTTGTCAGTGCTTCGGGTCAAAGTAGCAGCAGCAGCAGCAGTAGTGGTGAGCCGAACGGGCAAAACGAATTCTGCCACGAGGCAGCGAAAGCAGGCTGTTCCGAAGCCCACGAACAGCAGACCACGATGACCAAGATGTTGCGAACGCTGCCCCCGTTCATTGTACGTATCGATAAACAAAACAAAACAAAAAATACGCGATTCTTACACCCATCAAACTTGTGTTGTTTGTTCCTTAACCAGTACTTATACACATCAGTGCGTGCAGCTTGCGATAATAATGTGCCTTATCCGCGTGACTCGACGTGATCTGTATACCTATAGATATGATGTGTACAAAGCGCCGTACGTGGGTGAGAGTGTGTGCGACGACCGCGGCATGCACACGTGAGTGAGTGTGTAAGTTACGTCGGTGCGCATTGATTTACAGCGATGTAGCGCCCCGATGTCAGCGTTTCCCACTCCCAAACTCTGCATCAGCCTTTCTCGGCGCCGTCGACGTTCGTTTGTCTCGGTTTCGTTTCGAGCACCCAGGTTGGGCCAGGCCTGATGGCTTGAGTTTCTTATTCGCCTTATTCATTCGCTTTCTCGAACGGTGAAGGCAATCTGGCTTGCACAAAACTTTTTAAACGCTTATCAGCTCTGTGTTATCACGCTCTCTGACGTAGAAGGCCACTTTTACGCCTTTTTGAGGATTTCCCCCGGTTGTAGCAAATGCCGACTCGCCAATTGATGTTGTTGTCTTGTCTGGGAAAACCAGAAGCCGTATCACATTACTCGTACCTCCTGGAGGTCAACAACATATTATCATAAAATGTAAACACCTCGGATGAAGCGTTTCTCAGAATTGTAGGAATCCTGACCACTCATCACTTCTTATGTCAAAATGACTATTTACTTGATTCAATAAATGGATGCTTCATTTATAAAATTTTGCATCTTATTTTGCTTCTTTCACTCAAACTTGAAAACACCAAAAATGGTATCGATTATTATAATTTCTAGTTAGAGAACACCCCAAAAGTATGAGTTTGTACATCATTTTCTTCAAAATAATATTGACACATGCTTGCGATGAAGACTGAAAGATTGCTCATCAATATATAGTGTCAAATGCGATCTCTTTGCATTCCCAGAATTTTATTGGAAGAGGAATGATCAATTCATGAATGATAAGTGATGATTCTACTCCAGTAATGTGCAACATCTGAAGACAATCTCTGCAAGACTAAATTTCTCTCTCTGTACTGAAATGCGAGTAATTGAGTGGTTATTTTGGGCACAATCCTGATTATTATTGTGACAGATCTCAGATAAATTTACATGTAGTTGCCGTTACCAACTACTTATGCTTAGAGAAGGCTGATATAAAAGATGGATGTATACATTAAGATGCGATCCAGTTAGTATGAGACAAATGTTTGATTGACTCTTCTAGTTCATGGCTGAATTTCTTGCACATGAATTTTGATCAACCTTTCCTGAAGTGTCTACAAGCATCACAAATCCAAGATATCTCATTGGGGTGTTGTTAGCAACAGTCTGATCAAGTCAAATGTGAAGTTGACACTTTATTTGCTAAGCAAAAGCTTGATCGAGTTTTGATCTCAAAACTAGACAGCTGTACCAATGAATGAAGTTTTCATTCATCATCTGAAAAAAGTTGTTCTCCATTATTTCCCCTTGACAATTCTCAAAAGTGAAAGACTTGAGAATTGGCAGAAGGAAATAATGGAGAACAACTTTTTTCAGAGATGATGGATGAGAACTTCATTCATTGGTACAGCTGTCTAGTTTTAAGATCAAAACTCGATCAAACTTTTGATTAGCAGTTAGAATCTAAATTTACATTTTGCAGATACAGTAGAACCTTTTCAAGTTGGACACTTTGTTTCCATGGCAAAGTGGCCAACACAGCAAGTTGTCTAACTTTTACGGCCAAGAAACGATATGAATATATGGGATTAGAATTTTTTCATGATCAGACAGTGTCCAACTTGTCAGGTTGTTCAATACACATGGTGTCCATCTTGACAGGTTCTACTGTTTACTCTTTCTTCTTGGTTGATCTTTTGGATGTAGTTTCTACATCGCAAGGAGCTAATTGTTACAAATGATGTATTGAGTTGCTCTTATGAGCATGAGTGACATCTGCTGGTGAGATGCGTAAGCCAGAGTGCCTGTTGCAAAGGATTCCTTCTCAAAACTTACATTTCTCTATGTATAATTCAGTTAGGGCTAGTATCATTTCTCACCTCAGGGCTCATGAGGTTTTAATATTTGGACCACCAAGTTTCTCTTTTTTGGTGTTTGAACGACTTTTGCATCGTTCTGGAGGACTTAGGAAGCTCAATGTGCTAAAGCTCCTACCTATTTATTGTACATATAACTATCGATCTCCAAACAGTGACACAAAACAAGTGTGGACATCCTACTTTTTGAGAACCTTTAAAAAATTGAAAGTCTATGCATTTAGTCTTTGTAAAAGCATAGGGGAGAGGTATTTTTGAGGTTGTGTTTGTATCCTTATCTGAGTGGATTTTTCACCTACCACAAGTCCATCTTTTTCCTCCCGTCAATGTTAGGAATATGACCAAAGAAATAATAACCTATTGTGAAGAGAATTCTTCTCAGTCTTGAAAAAATTACAATTCGTATAGTTTCAGAGGCCAAGCATTTGATTAAGGCGATGCGGTCACCGTGCATACAAAAAGTTATTCCCGCTTTTCTCCGATATTTTTGCGATTTAGACTAAACGACGAGAAGACGAATGCTTATTATTATCTAACTTGGGTTCGTCTTCTCGTCGTTTAGCTCAAATCGCAAAAGAATCGGAGAAAAGTGAGAATTACAATGTGCGTATATTATAGGTTAGGAGGTGCCTGCGCTAGAGTTATTCCCACTTTTCTCCGATATTCTTGCGATTTGGCCTAAACGACGAGAAGACGAACTCAAGTTAGATGATTATAAGTATTCGTCTTCTCGTCGTTTAGTCCAAATCGCAAGAATATCGGAGAAAAGTGGGAATAACTTTCAGCGTGCACGGTGCACGGTGACCGCATCGCCTTAACTGGTTTTTTTTCTATATAAGTGGACAACTGTCTACCTTCTGACTTGGAAAATGATGAAAAAAAACTGCCTGTACTGAGAATCTTTCGCTTATCGTTATCTTCAGGCAAATGTTCCGAGTTTTTACATACTATCAGTGTCTCGACGGTTTTCGTATGGATTCTGTTCTATCATGAATCAGTTTCCTCACGAATTAACCATTGTTTGTTTCTAAGAAAGTTCAAAAATTGTTGCCACTACTATAACCTGAGTTAGATTGCTGCTGTACATGAGTTCTTTTCGTGAGGTGAATACCATCGTCATTACGTGACTATTTGCGCTATAGTTACCAGAGTATCGCCTGGATTAATTCCCAAATTTGATGATGAAAAGAAAATGGAAACTACTTGGGTTGCTTGACTATGACAACACTTTTTAGCAATAAGCAATTGACACCGAAGAAATTGAAAGAAAATACTCCTTCAAGGATTCAAGATTATCATCCTTACAATGGGTGAACTCATTTTCGTTGAAAATTGGAAAATCAAGCACATTTTAGTGGTCGGAGCTTAACTTTAATACTCGAGATCAAACTAAACGGTCCAAGTTTGATATCCCACTCTCATTCATGGATCAAGGTAGGGAAAAAGCAAGACACAAACACCAATACAGTGATCGTGAAGTGAGCTCCGGGGAGAGGATGGTTCAGATTGTTCCTCACGTGCGCATGAACGACGGCAACAAATCTCTCTTATCTATCTGATAATTCCGAGTTTTCATCAAACCATATACTATGTGATTTACCAACTAGTGCAAGTACGTTATTTCAACATTAGTAAATAGGCGTTCTTAAGAATCAGCTTTAGTAAATGTTGCAAATCGACAAACTTGCTTTCATACGGGAATTTTGATGCGATAAACAATATCACCAGGGGAATCACCGACTCCCACCAGAAAACTCGATCTTCACAATGAATGTATTCATTCGGAGTTGGTTAAAGATTGCAGAGTTCCGTTTGCCAACTAAAATCGTTCCGGTTTACTTGGTTATTCGACGATAAGTTATTCGAACTAGTATCCTCTCTCTGTGTGAACGTTCAAGAAATATGTGAGGAGTACTTGAATTGTATTGAAATGAGTAGTGGGGTTTCGCGAATTGATAAATAAAAGTCAATGGATTGTGCCAAGTTATCACTTGCTCGCTCGATTAGTCAATCAAGAATTTCGTGAGTCATTCGTGATTGACACATTGTCAAAGGAGAACGCTGTACTTATCATGCATTGGTGTCATCTTTTGCGCTTGCGTGGGGTCATTTTTCGTTTTTCGATCCCAATTTTCGATACGTGTCTGATTCTCGTTCTCTATGTTCAGTAGAGCAGATCTTTTCCCACATCATTTCCTTGAAGTACACCACTAGCCATACTTACGTAATTTCTGAAATCATTCAGTGTGTTACGTCTTGAGCGGAGAATGGAATTATGCAATATCAGTCTCTTCACTGTTGGATGCTGCATGTATGTCGAACGGTGAAGTAGAAGGATGGTCTCGTGGGTCCATTGCAATATTTTACCAGGCCAAGACAAAATTTTTACATACTTTTTAACTTTCAGGCTTTTGAATTTCCGCCGAGATTTCCGCAGCTATCGCAATAGTAACAGAGCGTGTGCGGGTACACCTGGCAAATTTCATGCGTAGTACTAAAAACCATATCGGTACAAGTTTTATCCGCAATCGTGGGCGCTTCAGTGGGAGCTTGGAGCCTCGGTACTCCGAATAAGGCCTGCACGCATCACTTATCTTCGCATAATTTTTCCACTCCCAATCCTTTCTTGGTATAACCGTGGCGTGTTGTTTATTTGTACATGCTAATAAGAGGCTCGCTTGTGTGGGGCGATGATATCACATCGTCGTTGGGGCTTTACAGTCCTCCTCCGTCAGCATCGCTCGTGTCTGCCGCTTCTGCCTCGTGCAGGGTATGCGTGGGCGGAAGCTCAAGCGCGCGCGTTTCAAAATTAGAGTTGCCGCTACATCCGCAGTTGGCTTCTCTCTCCCTCGTGTTTGATGATGCGTGGGCTATATACATACAGAGCCCTATACGTGAATGCGCACATGGGCCGACGATGGTGGGGAATCTCCATAGAATGGATCACAGAGTAAGACGCGTTCTTCTTTGATCGACGACGCAATAATATACGTATATATGTTCCATAGCCCAAGTTGAGTTGACGGTGTGGCGCCGCTACATACGTCGATATTATTTCCGTTCCCTGCCCTCTCCTCGCCCCGCACCAACATAATATAATAGAGTTGTATTAGCGTCACGTGTCGTGAGCACACCGTGTCGGGCGGGCCCATGACTACTCGCGGGATGCGCGTGCTGCAGCAGTCGCCTAGAAATCCTAGAGCAGTATACGAGGTTTCGTTGCAACGCCCAACTTTACGTAAGCGTTATATTTGCTCCGCGGAATTTTATCCAGAGCAGCAGCAGCTGGTCTAATATCTCTCGGCAGTAGTTCGATATTTTGCCAACGCAACACGTATGCTGGAGTCATGCTGGTGCCTCTGCGGCCGACATACTTTGTTTTTGGAGGTACGCCATCCGCATACTAATTCAGTCCAATCGAGTATCCTCTCTATTCATGTCTTCTTCGGGACACAATGTCGACTGCGGTATTTTGCGTGTTGAAGTGTATTGGTGTGCGCGGTGAAGAGATGTAATGTTTTGGTCCTGATCGCGATGTCAAGTAGGACATCGCCACCCACAATACCCGCTCATTTCGTCTATTGCGAATTCGAAATCAGATTTGTATCACGGAAAGGCAACCCCCCCCCTCCCTTCTGAAGATAATTCCGTGGGATGATCCCATGGGACTTCGTGGGACCTGGCCCTGGGAAAATTTCCGATCTTAATTTCTACGAAATTTGGCATTGGGCACGTGTAGCATACAAATTTTGACTATAATCGACCAAATTCAACCATTTTTGGGAGAGGAATGATTGAAATTTGTATGCTGCACGTCTTGGATGCCAAATTTCCCTAGTGTCAAAATTGAAAATTTTCCCAGGGCCAGGTCCCACGAAGTCCCATGGGATCACATGCGGGCTCCCACAGAATTATTTTCAGCAAGGCCGTGGCTTTCGATTTTTTCCAATATCTTTTTCCTGTGTCCATCGAATGACTGAACAATGTCAGGTGTTTTTCTGTTCTCATTCCTAGTTATTAATGATATTGGTCATAATGATTCGAGGCACTATTGAGGCGTGGCAAACCTCGAGGCTGTGTCGCAGCTTTGCATTTGGTGATTCATTCTTATGTGAATATTAGTGTGAGTGTGTTCGTTTTTTCAATCATCAAATTGCTCGAAAATACTGCCATGATGATTTTACCTTGAATTTATTCAAGCGTGAAAAACACCTGATTATTTTTGACAGTCCTCAATACGATGAGTAATGGAATCTCGAATTGTTATTTCAAAAACTCCGGTGCGAACATGTCGTGTAACATCTGTAATGTTAATGAGGATGTTAATTACACTTGACTAGGATTGTGCAATGATGTCATTTCTTCGCATACCTCCCACATTATACTTGAGCAGCATGCAAAGGTGCTGAGGCGGTGCTCTTGAAAAATTTTTAGTAACATTTGTCAGTAGTTTCTTGTTTATCCAACAGTACTTGACTCTTTGAAGAGCCGTTTCTCCCAATAAACGGGCAAATCTTTCATTTTGACTGGAATACATCATTTGCACTGTGATAGTAAGGTGACTTTGGCACATATTCATTGAATAATCATTGAAAGTGAACTTTAGCACATGCACAATATAACATTTGCGCATGGAATTTTTGTACACACAAAAGTATCCCATCTCATCCAAACTATTACTGAAGAATGCGTTATGTATTTTTGATATTTAGTCGGTGTGAAAAACAGTCGCGCACATTTGTGACTCGAGAGTCAGAGATTTTGGCTTGTCTGTACTCGGGCAATTCTTTTCGGGCGCATATGACTGCAGTACAGTCTTGCTATCTCTAAGAGCGATAATCTATCTAAAAGGCAATTTGAAGTAAACTTTTTTACATTGAATTATCTTATCGCGGCTTCTCGCAGACAAAAATGCCTTATCTCTTTGCGCAGAGCTCTGAATGCATGCACCTGTCCGTAATCGCCAAGCCAGTGAGCTTAGCTCACCTGAGTTGCATTTTTTAGACTAACCAAGAAATTTGTTTTCTTTTGTTGCAGCCCTCTCCGGGAAGATTGGGGGAGTTGAACGGCAAGCCGGAGGGTAGAATGACCACAGGTTTGCTAGGCCACCGGGACATCTCTCAGATCCTCTTCAAGGCCAACCGGATTCCACGCTCGGCTACCCCTCCTCAGCTCGACGGCAGCGAGGTGGTGGACGATGCTGGCAGCATGGACTACAGGTAATATTGTCAACAATTCGTTCAACTATCAATTTCAAAGAAACCTCCCTGCTTACATTGGGAACATTGGTTGAAATACTCAACTGACTGCCACACATATTGGTTCCAAATTACTGTAATGTGCTTGGGCACAGCCGGATATGGCAGCTTATTGATTTTCAAATTTTTTATAAATGTTTTCTTCATCATGTACGTGGAAAACTTGTCGAATTTACCGAGAGATAAAGAATCCCAATTGGACAAGCATAAGGTTCGTATAATACTCACCGGGGCTTCTATTTTGAAAATTTGCAGGTTCGAGGAGACGAGGCTGGCTAGCTTCGAGGGCTGGCCATCGGCGCACGTGAGGCCAGAGGCGCTGGCCGCTGCGGGCTTCTACTACACCAAGTCGATAGACCGGGTGCGTTGCTTCGAATGCTCGACCGAAATCTGCCGTTGGGAGGAGGGCGACGACCCTATGGTGGAGCACCAGCGCTGGGGCGGCCGTTGCAGATTCATCCGAAGGCTACCCTGCGGAAACGTGCCCATCGGTGCCGACGCCACTGCCATACCACAGCCTCGGACCCGCTCGCTCGACGTATGTGGTCCCTACAGGCTCGATTACCGGCTAGGCGCCGAGGCCGACACCCACGCCGAGCCCCCGACCTGCACAAGTGGTAATGGCAGCGGTGCCCAGCAGCATTTGCCTTCAGCGGCGAGACTCGGTAGCCTAGGCCTGGGCATCGCCAAGCGACCCGACTTTCCAGATCACGCGACGTACGAGGCCAGGCTGCAGACGTTCGCAGAGTGGCCGACCTCGATTGCCCAGACCAAAGAGGCGCTCGCCGACGCGGGTTTCTTTTATACGGGTACGGGTGACCAGACGACCTGCTATCACTGCGGTGGTGGTCTCAAAAACTGGGAGCCCCAGGACGATCCGTGGATGCAGCACGCTAAATGGTTCTCCGGCTGCCTGTACGTCAGGCTCGTCAAGGGCCAAGAGTTTATCAACAGCGTCACCGGCAAGCAGCTGCCACCCTTATCCGAAGAGGTAAGTCATGCCCTCCGCTCTCGGATGAACCTGATTGTGCCAGTCGGAAAGCTAACCGTACCATCCTTTCAGGAGACGATGAAGATGAACCTGCCGGGTTACATCAAGAAAGTGGAGACGCCGGTGCCCCAGAAACGCGAGAGCAAGAGCGAGCCAACGACCCAACCGAGTGCGAGTACGGTAACGACGCAGTCTGCGGGTCCCAGTAACAGTAGTGAAGGCCCGAGTCCCATGCCCAGGACGATTATACCCGTGGAATCGTCGGCAACGACACAGTCAATGATGGAAAATGGCTGTCCAAAAGGTGAAGCTCAAGTCGAAACTCTACCACAGCAGCAGCAGCAACAGCAACCAAATGAAAAAAAGACAATCGACGACGCTCGGGTATGCAAGATCTGCTACAACGAGGAGCTCGGCGTGGTGTTTCTACCTTGTGGCCACATGGTTGCGTGCGTCAAGTGTGCACCAGGTATGACGACGTGCGCCCTTTGTCGAGAGCCCGTTGCCATGACAGTGCGAGTCTTTTTCTCGTAATTCAAGCCACCGAGGCTCTTTTGTATCAAACCCAGCTTACCTCGGTGAGCTCTGCTCCAGTCTCTCGTCGCGACAAGCTTGCTTACAGCTGAATCCTCGCGTCCTCCTTGTTATGTGCTCCTGCTTGCACGGGCATTGTCACTTTCATACAGCAGTGATCCAAACGCGACGAGCGACTTGCTGGCTGATAATGACATGACATGACTCATGCGCCTCATCTCGCTGAAACTATAAACACAGAGGTGACAAAAGTTCTTCTCGCTTCCGCTGCAGTTTATCATCAAAATTATCATTAACTTTGCCTAAAGAGATTTCCGAGTCACGGAAATGAAGAATATCTGCCTGAATGTCTGTTTCGTTAAAAGTCGTTACGTTCAAATGTAAATATACTAGATATGCGCGTTGATGTATTCGTGTCTTGTGAGAAAGGAATATCCGTCAATGGAGGTGCGACAACCGATAACGCTCATCGTCATGGGCTCGGCGATTCTCTTTTGTACTGTTTATTGAAAAACTATCCGCCTCACGAGTGGATTGAGGTAGAATTGTCACCTTCTCTCAATTCAACGAAAGAACTCACGTTTGCTTCTGTGTTTATAGTTCCCGACAATTGCTTAAGATATACAAATACAGTGGATGTACCTTGCGATTGACGCATGAAGTCTAGTCATTCTCAGTATTAATTTTAGGTAATCACAATGTGATTTTTTGGGTAACGAAAAATTTTTTATTGATTTTTTTTTCAGTTCAACAGAGGAAGTTCGTGAGAAGTTTTATTTGAAAATTTGAATTTTATAGGAGAAGAGTACTAGAAAGACTTAGAAAACTTCAGAAATATATATATTCAATTACACACACGATGGACAAAGATTGAATCTATTTCAAATTATAGGTACTTTGATATACGCTGATGATGCGGGCTTATCTTACATCATTCTAGAACATATCTTTCCAGAAAAAATTTCGTCGGTACCTTTCTGCTCTGTGCAAAATGAGAAAAATCTTGAGCTTCAACTTTTCCAAAAATTCTTCCTGCGAGAGATGGAGAAACTGTTGTACGTTAGTTTTAGACTTAGATCTAATAGGAAGCTAATAAATAGAGCCTCACCTTTGGGATGAATGAGGTTTCTAATTTTCAAACAGATCATTTTCATTGTGTAATATCCATTGACCATGAGTTTCCAGTAAGTTCTTTTGAAAAAGTAGTAACTGGAGATGCAAAATAGTTTTTCTTACAAATTTACTACTTTAGGATATCAAATATTTCAAATCAAGTAGTCATGACTGACTCTCATTTAGATATTCAATTCTCATCAAACTCAATCTCGTAATAAAATACTTTGGTAACTTTTCCAAGTTGAATCAGTCAGATTTTGATTTTAGCCTTCAAATTAGAATTTATAAAAGAAGTCTCCAGAGGTTCGTACTTTGTAAAAGTTATTTCTAAATCATTATTCTGGTAAGGAAAGAAATGTACAAATTAAAGGAAGACTGTAGATGTACGCTCCATAAGGATTTTTCAACAAAATATATATATATATATATACATATGTATGTGTTTGCATATGAAGAATATTTTCTTTATTTTTCGAATTATTTTTTTACATTAGTTTCGAAATTCATCTTGTGTCCCTTATTTGAGAGTGTATTTCTATGGTTTTCATCAATTAACATTTTTATGTATCGGAAGTGGAATAAAATAATCTTGAAAATTATTCATTTGGTTGAATTCATCTGCTATTTCCGAGGCTATTTCCCTCAAACTTGGGTGTCTATTGGAATGTGATTCGTGATGTGGACGACGATGTCAGTGAAGAAAGGACTCGTGGCGTTTTGCTGAATTTTATATTCACATTGCTATTCTTTGTCACAAGCTTCACCTGAGTGTGATTCAGTATTGGTTTCTTTGAATTTGTCACGACTCGAAATCTTAGATAATATTCATTATATTTGCAAATAGTGAGAAATAAGCTAGAATTCTATAAAGTTTTTGAATGCAACATGATAAAGACGATGGAGGCGATGCAAGTATACTGTGAGGTAGCAAGGCAGTAGTCCCAAAACATGGAGCCGAGGATGACGAGCGAGAGCACGGCGGCAAAACGAATCGAGCGATCCATCTGGCTGCCCAATGCAGCTTTCCGTATCGAAGATTACATACTTCGAGTATTCGGGCGTATCTTCGGTTGGGGTAGTAATATAAGGTATAAACGGACGTAAGTATCGTACTGCGTCTTGAGCGCAGCCAAAAAGCAGTGCAGCTGCTTCTGATGGCGGTGGCGCGTGGCCATAAGTGTGCCCGTAACAAAGAATCATTCTGCATTCGGCTCGTGCCAGCTGCCAGGTGCGATAGGCCGTCCGCCCGCGACTTACTTCAACATCTGCCGCTACCTCATGTATTTTCCTTTGAATATATCTTGTTCTCTCCCCTCTGTGTATATTTTAAAAATGTTGAGTCCGGACAAATAGATTAAAGCTCCAGGACACGCGCCTGCTGTTGCCCGATACTCGTCATTGCCCCCTATGAGCCTTGCACCTGCAGCAGACCCGAATACAGCGGAAAATTCGATACGCAGTGTCAGAATGAAACTTGATGAAGCTGTAATGCATCCCGTCCCAAGAGCGAGCTTGGTACTCATCAGGATGTGTGTACTGTGGTTCAAGTCGATCCAAGAACCAGCTCGAGAAGCAAAACGAAACCTCAAACGAAACTGCCTTGGCCACTACTCCGGGCCCGGGCCAAAACAACCACGTCAAAGTGGCATTCCATTCTGACCCTCGCTCGCGTGCAGTGCAGGCAGAGTGATTTTCGCCGAAACCAAGATGCACCCGAGCACGTAACACACCTTCAGCTAATACCCCACCTGGAGCGTTTTTTATTTGAACTGTACCCTTCTAAATAAGAATTTGAGTCGATGATTCGCATCTACCGCGCATGCATTCCTTTCTACGTCCCTGACTGTGTTTTCAATCGATAGTGGCTGCAATTTTCTTCAAAATGACTACCTGGAACATTCAATTTGATCCACTAGAACCGAAGATAGCCCGCTTGTTTGCATATTTATCCACCCGAAGAACATAAAAGTGAGTGAAAATGAGCGTTTTCTATTTTGTCGGTTTTTAAGTCTAGTAAAAAATCCCCTGATCATTAGAGGTAAAACTGAGCACGGATTTTGTTCCGACGTTCAAAAATACATCAGAAACACATATTCGCATCTTTAAAACAGACCGACTCAAAATTCGCATTTTTAGAAATCTTTGAGGAAAATCCTGTTTCACGGATTTGATGGTACCTTGAATTCTCCAATCTTCGAAACCAGCGATAATTTTAGTTCTACTCCATCAAATTGACTTCAATAAGTGGTCATTTCAAAGGAAATTTCACTGGACATCAATTGAGAATACTTTTAGGTATGTATATAGAAGCACGCACATGCGCAGGAAATACTGATCGATCACTGAATCAAAATTTGCTGAGGCCATAGTCCAGAAAAAAACGCTTCAGGTGGGGCAGCACTTGAACATCACCTAGGTCCACGAAAATTTTTTTATCACAATATCTCAACAAATGATCAGGTTGTGGTGGTTGGCACGCAGGATCGGAGAAACTTGGGAAATAACGGACACCCTAATAAGTAGTCTCGATATCGATATCCACTATGGAATAATACAACTTGCGAGTCACCATAATCTCCAATAAAATTTCTCTATGATTTTATACGACCTAAAACACGGTGAACTGAAATTTCTCTGTTCAATGGGCCTTCTGCAGTGTTACACACGCTACATGTGAATCCACGCCATGATAACAGAAAAATTCCTTTAAGAGCTGTAAAATTTATAAAAGAATGCATGGGCGGAACGCTAAGTTGAAAAAAATTCCCTTTCCGATTCACTGAGCGTAAAAGTGTACTTTGCGCAAAGTTTGTGCGCTTTTACTCACATTTTATCAAGAAAAGTAATCCGAATGATCCGATAAACGAAGGTAAATAAGTTTATTTCTTGTATCAATGATGTTAAATTCGTAAATCGGCATTTGGAGGTCTAATTTTTATTTCTCTATTGTTGACCTCGGATTTGAGGCCATTTTTAATGTGAAATTATCGATCGGGGTTTGATCGTCGAGATGTTAAGGCGATGCGGTCACCATGCAAGCTGAAAATCATTCCCAACTCCCTCCGATTTTGTTGCGATTTGGGCTAAACGACGAGCGCACAAATATTTGTTATCATCTAAGTTAGATTTGTCTGCTCTTCGTTAAGCCCAAATTGCAATAGAATCGGAGAAAGTTGGGAATGAAAATGTGCGTATAATTATAGGTTAGGAGGTTCCCGCGGCCGAGTTATTCCCACTTTTCTCCGATCCTCTTATGATTTGGGCTAAGCGACGGATTGAAGAATACAAGTTGGACAATAACAAGTATTCGACAACTCGCCTCACACTTTCAATAATCAAACATTTTATGTAAGGTGTATTTTCGATGTCCATGATCACGGTGCACGGTGACCGCATCGCCTTGATCAAAGAAAAAATGCACTTGAATGACATCGTGAAAAAAATGCTTAGACCCAGGATCAAACTGGGAACCAAAGCCGGGCCCTGGATAGCTCAATGGTAGAAGATCTTCCCGTCAAGAAGAAGGTTCCCAGTTCGATCCTGGGTCCAGGCATTTTTTCACGATGTCATTCAAGTCCATTTTTTCTTTGATTAACATCTCGACGATCAAACCCCGATCGATAATTTCTCATTAAAAATGGCCTCAAATCCGAGGTCAGCAATAGAGAAATAAAAATTAATCCTCCAAAAGCCGATTTACAAATTTAACATCATTGATTCATATAAGAGAACGATTCAAGTTCGAAAAGTGTAATTTGTATTTCTTGTATATTCATGATGATCTCGAGTTCTGCACTGGAGACTCATTTGGTAGAGATATTACGTACTTTGGACTTTTGGTGTTCTAACAATGGGTAGTAAAAAATTGTGACGATGCAAAGATGCAAGTTACAGAGTTTCTTATCTCCCCGCCTGAGACCCATCCTGCATATTCGTGAGAGAAACAGCAGTCGGCATAGGTGACTGAAGCGCCAGACTCGTGAGTAAAGTCGAGGCGCCCTTGCTCACGCACGCGACCGCAAGCTCGGAACAATGAGCTTGCGACGACGTGAGACGCCGGTGCACGATGCAAGGGGGGTGGGATGGTATCTAGGACCAGCTCGTTACTCCCTTCATTCTTCCGTTGGCGAAGCTCGTTCAGCGAAGCAGACTTGTTGAAAAACTCGAAAAATCTTCAAAGCTGAAAAGCCAGCGTGCGTACTCGAGAGCATACGGGGTTGTACTCGTCGCAAGCTCGCACCCACATCATCCACTCTGCGATTCAGACGCGCGAGCTCCGAACATGGAGGTAGTAAAGTAGCGTACGCGTGAGTAGTAGATACTTGATAGTATATTCTGCTGTACCTCCACCCCCTACGTGCATCATGAATAAGCCCCCTCTGTATATATCTGTAAGACTCTGCACTTTCATTCTTGTTTCTCAACTCCTCGCTAGATTCAGCTTTATGCCAAGCAATGTATGAAACTGTAGGGCGTTCGCGTCGTCGTCGAGTTTGCTGCAAGCCTGCATGCATGCACGACTGACTCCCTCTCCTTCTCAGGCTGCACTTGTCGAGATACTCTTTTTTTCTTCGCATTCCTAAGAGCTGCAACTGTGTATATGGGTGTATTCGCAGAAACTTACCCGAAACGTGTTATGACCTTTCATTTCGACGAGCAAGCTCCGAATCGCTCCATTCTAAATTTCCTAAATGTTTTTTATTGAAATACAGTTGGGGTCAAAGTTTCAGGCCGATCCGTCAAGTCATCCTTTTTATTTTTAAAGATCAAGGATCGAAATTTCAGTTCCGTAGACTGTGATAATCGGAGTTCCATGGATATTCTTAGTGCTAGCGTTGAGGTTATCAATATAGAAGCTTCGCCCACATTTTTTCCTCTAAATACATTGTTGAACCAACCATTTCGCATAAGTTTTATGGCCAAATTGTTTAATTCAGTCCCCGAGCCATGTGCGCCACATTCTTGTAATGGAATTTACACTAATAATGAGAAATTTTCGAAGAGTAACGGCGCATCCCAAACTCACTCTGAATGCCTTTGCCACGGACAAGATTCCTAGAAAACATGTCAAACGATCAAATCCCACCTCGTGAAGAGGTCCAAAATCGAAAATTCGAGTGCAGCATGAACATATATGGCCGAAAATTAGCCACGTGATTAATCTTTGTCGGTTCCATGGACACTATCTTACCCCACTAAATGTCGGTTTCAATCGACAATAGTACATTTCGATACGAGGGCGGGAATGTTGGTTTCCGCGGGCCGAGCCTTGGCGAGGGTCGGAGTCATCGCTCGGAAGCGGAAACCACCCCGACCGAGTGTCGAATACTATTTTTGCATTGTCGACGTGGGAAGGAGAATCAAAAATCCGTGCGAAAATGGCTCTTTCCCGCACAGGCGATGAAAAAAGCAATTTTTTCTTTGTTATGATTGGAATAGATGAAATCCGCGAAAAAAAGTTTCTACATCATTTACATTATTTTCGCGATCGATTTTAGGGTGAAATGTCGGTTGCGTGTATGTCAGTTCCGCGGATTCAATTAACAAGGGGGACCCACGAAGTGCGGGTCACCAAATCTTACCAAACTTTTCACAGTCTTGTACCACGTAGAATATGAAGAATCCAGAGTAACTCCGTCAAATGGGCCTTCTGTTCTGAGCTACAGCCAGAAACGTCAACATTGCTAGTATATCTATATATATCACTTTTTAACATGGGCCTATATGGGCAATGCTAATGTCATAGGCTGTAATTTCGGACAGAAGGCCCATTTGACGGAGTTACTCTGGATTCTTTGTATTCTAGGTGGCACACGCCTATGGAAAAAGTCTGGTGAGCTTTGATGACCCGCACTTCGTGGGTCCCCCTTGTAAGTCTAACACACGAAAAAATTGAAATTCCGCTCCTCCATATGTTTTATCACAAATAATTTGTCGAGTTTCATATGCAAAAACAAATGAAAAAACACTTGGCGTAGACACGCGGAGGCTCAATTTTCAACTTCTGGATTTTTAGAACTAAAGCGCGTAAGTTTTCGCGATTATATCCATATAGTATATATGCAAGAGGAGAGCTGCGACACGAGAGACGAGATGAAAGAAAGGTGGGGAAAGGAAAGGAAAAAATTGCAGTACGTGTGCATAATGCAGTCTGTTGCACACACGAGAGAGCTTGAATTTGACGTGTTTGTATGAAAGAGAGAGAGAGAGAGAGAGAGAGAGAGCTTCCCATTCTTGCCGCGTGTGTGTATTCATTCATGATTCTGAGCGCGCTAGCTTGTATATTTGCATTCTCGAAGAGTGACTAACACTCCGGAGCTTGCTGATAAACACACATGTAGATGTGAAAGATGAGAAGCCGCCATCTCACACTTCATTCCTTCTTTTTTTTCATGTCTGCAATCCTTGATTTTGACGCGATATGGGAAAAAATCGTACTGCACAACTTTTCGAGATAACCATGCGTGCACGGTAGTGTTGGGGACATTCCGATATTTGGCCTTCTTTGTTCACAGATCATCTCCGTGTTTTGTGCATAAAATCGCTCCAGATTAAAGTTTTGCTACGCTAAAAAGGGCATTTTGAAAGCCTTGAAAAGATAAACCGAATGCTTTGAAGTGCGTTGAGATTGGCCAAGCTAGAAATATTCAGCATGGTTTTTTTAACCACGATTTCCTCGGCGATTTCTCAGCTGTACAAACACAAAAAATACGCCAAAATCACTTTAAATATTTTGCGAAACGCAAAAACCACCCGGGGTAGGTTCATTTGATCAAGTTTATGTCAAGTAACTGAACTCAACTCAAGTTCATCATATTTCAACATAATCAACATGAAAGAAGAGTGCGCGAAACTCTCGAGTGCTCATTCTGAGAAATCGGCGTATGGGGGCAAGTTGGGCACACTTACCTTAGTTTTGTTAACGAGTCCTCCGAGGAGTCCTCTCAAACGATAGTCTCGATCATAGTCCGTAAAAACTTTGAAAATAGATAACCATGATGCTAGACCGTATTTTCATACGTGCATCGCACCATACGATTTCAGGTTCAAGCCAATTTCACTGAGATTATGCCTGACAACTCACGTTGCTTTTGAATAAAGAATCCCTTGAATAATTCTACGATTTCTATTTCCCTTATAAATTTTACTTGCCGAGTGCGACAACATATTATATTATGCACGACAAGACAAAAGAGCGCTGAAAGAGCTCGTGAAAGAATCGATCTCGGAGTCGATGAATGAATCGATCAATTCTATCGACGCACTGCTCATTATATTATAAACTTGCACTGTTAACCGATCTGACTTGCGCCATTCAGACATCCGGCATGGATGGTGCGGTATGTCTCGGGGTGGGCCCGCCCGCGGGTCTGATCGATTGTCCTGCGTATCGCGCGAATAATAAAAAGTGAGCCTCGCACACATCGAGTTAGAACATGAATCGCTTTTTTATGGAGTTCCATCATTTGGGGGACACTAAACATACTCGTGTCTTTCGATCCATGGAAAAGCTTACATACCATTCAACTGACAACTGGTGTTTAAAGAGTGTGGATCGAATCCATTGAATTTTACTCGAAAAGAGTGATGGCGTGAACGCGAGGGAGCTGCTCAGGATGGGGGCATTATTTTCATCGCCCGCACAATGAGTGCAAATTCGGCAATAAAGAGAGACTCCGGGAGTGTGCGCGCGGGGGCAATGTCTCTTTCAAGCATCAGCACGTGGATTTTTTCTTTGTCAAAATTTTACTGACCATTTCGGAGTCTGGAATCGTGTGGATTCGGCGCCATCCGTGTATAAACACATCGCTCAGGTATAACATATTTCAAATAATGAAATGCGCGTGTGTGCAGTCGTCTCTTCGTTTTCGGGAATAAATTCCGGGTATACGTGAAGTCAAAGAGGGAGGGTAGAGCGAGATGTTGGATGTAAAACGAGATGCTGGGTATCCGCTCATCAGCCCTTGTGATGGAGAGGGCCAGCTCCTCTTGTGAGGAGCGATTCCGAGAAGAAGAGTGAGCGCGGGCGGTATTTTTTTCTTCTGCTAGGTATACATTAGGGCGAGGGAGGGTGTAGAGGTGTACACATATGTGTGCACCTTGGTAGATGCAGAAATTGCAGGATCTATCTGGAGAGGGGGAAACGGTCTTGGCTCCAAAATAATGTACCACACTTCTTTGTTGCCGTGATGCATCGTTCGATCATCCTCGCCTGGCATCGCTCAAATTGCCAATTTTAGTTTTGGTTTCGGTAGTAGTTTGTAAACAAAGTTTTGAACCATTTATGCAGCTGATTTACGTATGGATTTTATTCAAATTTTGGAGGGGTGGAAAATTAATCGTTGATACGGATACGGAAACTCGACACGCACACTGCAGCGCCATAAATTATAGTATATTATGTATCGAGTTGCCGAAAATGCGTTTATTCAACAAAACGCGTTTTCGGCACGAGATGCATTCAGAATTAATCTTATGGCTATCCATCGTCGAAAGTCGCGCTATCAACGATGGGTGTCATGAAAGCTCATTCCGCCAGTAGATTTCGACTGTAATAAATACCACCAGCTTTAGAGTAAATTTTTCTCAACTTGTGTTGAATTGACGATAGGACACTGCTGGACACCACCGGAATCACTTGTTTCATTGATTCGCTCCTTTTTTTTTAGTGTGTGCCTCAACTTGACCTAAAAGAGCTTGTCTTGAAACCCTTAAAATAAATCAAAGAACAGTTCATCAATGAGGACCCCATCACATGGAGCTGATTCACGTCAAATTTATGGTAAAGTGAGTTTTTGAGGTTCCCGAATAAATGTATTCAATATTGAGCTTTTCGTTTCGCGTCGATTGTCTTTTTTTGTAATTCGTCAACAGAATCTAAGTTTAATTAGCTTATCTCAGAGTCGAATGGTCAGCTCTAATATATTGCCCTGTTAGGAAAGTTGAAGGGGTTCACATCAGTCTGCTTTACAGCTAACTTATAGCCAACTTCTTATGGCACACGGCAGTCAAAAATACCAGCCTGCATAAGAATAACATGGTAACTGTAAACTAGACTGTAAACTCCATTTATCTTTCTTACAGGGTGCGGTGGATTTTTGGTATGTCTCACTCGAGAACCCGAGTGCACAAGGAAATTCGTTCTCATCCATCACATATTTCGCAATTCCAAATCATCCAGGACAGTTCCGTAATACAGCAACCCCTCGTGAACCGACTAGCTCAAAATTTCCATCTAAAACCAAAATTTTTACATACCTTTCAAAAAACGTCTTCATGGTCCGGGATAAGAAATCAGATGAATTGCAAATCTTCTGAGTTGATCTAACAACCAAATGATTGCCTTAAAAATTTTAAGTAAAACCAATTCAGACGAGTGTCTAGCGTTTGAGTCACAAGTTTCGGAGAAAATCTGTGAAAAATCGTCTCCTCGATCAAACGATTGCTAAAGCCCGTCAAAACTTTAATCGCTTTTTTAGCAACAACAGATGGAATTTTAGCTGTGCTAGTGAAATATTCATTATATGAATTCAATCCCAATAATAATAGACTGAATGAATGAATATAGATCTGGAGATATCAGCTATAGGCTATATTACTCTTTCTAAAACAATTCAAGAGGAAGTTCTCCCAAAATGTTAATTCAGTTTCCGAATAAATTAGGGCAGGGAAGTCGATGAGTGATAGTGATTTCTACGTGCATTGATTTTACTATCAAGCAAAAGTATATTTTATCGAAATTTCAGAACGCTCGACCCTCGCGACCTTCGCGGCTTGGGACGGAAAGTTATACAATTCGGTATGCGAAGTCTAACTTTCTGCCTGTGTATCGAGATAAAATATTCTCTCGGTTTTTGAACTGTACGCGATGTATAGTGAAAGGTGTACCATCACTGTCTAAGTAAAATTGTCCGAAAATCAAAAGTTCGATGGGAACCGAGTTGGGAGGGATGATGCTGCAGCAATATATATTTTTGTAATTGATGTGCGTGAATGGAAATTCTGTGCGAGAAATTATATTCACGCATATTCTACAAGTGCAAAAAAGGAAAGCTGAGAGAAAAATCCCGTTTGCTCCTCTTCTAGCACTGTAAGTTATAAAGAAAAGTTTCATTTTTCATTACTTTTGCGCACAGATGTTGCAGGTCAAAATTGTTTTGTAGATACAGATATTGACTGAGTGTACCGAATCCAACATGAAAAAATCCGTTGGTGTTACGTATTTGTTATCTTCAAAGAGGTGAGTAAGTATCTTACAAAAAGAGTATTAGTTTTAAAAATACTATAACGTAGACATTGTGCACGTCGGTAGATGTGCTTGAAAGTATGGCGAAGCCTTTCAAGCACACCTAACTAACATATACGCCAGAATCGGGGATTCCAACCTCCTCTTTTTTCCCGATCATACTTTTCGTCATCAATTCGGCATCGTTGCTATGCACTTCCCATATCGGAATAGTGTAGATTTTCAATACCTCTCATTTGCGCTCTTAATACCTCGGATCAGACGCACTTTCATTGAGATATCTGATTACCAAAATTTTTGGCGTCGTCGTCTCTCTCGCATTCTGCATCGCAAGAGCGGAAGTTTTGGTGCGACGGAAATACATATATATATAATGTGATGCACCACGCCGCTATCTCTTGATGAGCCAATATTGCGCAATCACTCATCGCGGCTGTGGCCCCCTCGAAGCACCATCACGTGTTGGCGGGAAATGCGCGCGGGTTTTTGAATGCTTGCAGGTGAGATCAAGTATCGTAGACATTCTGTTCTGCCCGATGCAGAAGAATAATACGCTGCTAAAAAAGATTTTAGCTTTCTCTTACCAAAATAGTCTCAGATGATCACTCTGGTACCACTCAAACTAATGTTAAATTTGGAAAACTGATCTAGTTCCAAAATCATGATTGCGATTCCTACAAAATAGTCTCATTTTCCCTGTGGTCCCATCCATTTCATTCTCACCTTATATTATACACATATATAACATACAAAAACAATCGTTTGGTTGAGGCGGAGTTTTGATACAGTTGGTTTATAGATGATGAAAATGGAGTTCTTTAAGGAAATTTTGATTTTTGGGAGGAAAATTGGTTTTTAGAGGAATTCAGATGACCTACACTGGTATTTTTTGTGCAAGGAATATCGTCTGGTTGAGGCGAAAATTCAATATAGTCGGTATAAAGATAATAAAAATGGGGTCTTTTGAAAGATTCTGGAATTTTTGAGAATAATTTTAATTTTGACTGTATTAAAACGAATTTTGAAAAAAATCGGTATCGACCAATCGATTCAGAATGATAAAATAGTATCAACTTAGTTTATCAAAATTTGAATGGATTAGGTTGTGGGGGAGATATGAGGAGAGTATAAATATTGAAAATAATATTCTTGTATATTCTGAATTATTTTTTTGAGGGAGCTAGTTAGGGAGATTTGGGCGGCTATCTAAACTGAGGTCTTTTTTAGCATTTCAATATGCTCAAAATGGAGTTTTTGTTGGAACTTTTCGTTTTTTGTAAAAATTTAGATTTACGGAGAATAAATGGAATTTCGGTAATAACCAATCAATAGATTGAGCCGGAGAACCCGTAGCCTAGGTAATCCAAATTGCCGAAAGATCAAGTTAGAAAAAGATATTTCACTATGAATCAACTATTTTAGCGATTTTACCTCAAAAAACCTCTAAATCAATTTCGATTATGAGAGAAGAGCAGCTAAGTCACTGGTCTCGTCTTTGAACGATTCTACACAACTCATAGAAAAGCAAAAATGAATGGAGTGGAGTGTAGAAGAGTAAGCGTAGCGCAAAAAAGACAACATACATACACACACATACACAAACGAATTGACATTTTGAAGCATCACCTGTACCTGACATTTTCCCTCTAAACTTAATCCCTCGACCAAATGGTTCAAGCTGTAATTTTGGGATTTTGGAACTTAGATTTGACCGTCAGGAATTTTGAAAGAATAGCGACTAGTACCTCTGTATAGCTCGTGTTTGAGGGCCGTACCAGTATCACACGGATCTGATCGGAAAATTCATCAAACGCATCAGAATTTCGCAAAAGAGGAAACTCAAGAGTATGAGGATCAATTTTTTTGTTATTTCGGGGACGGAAAGCTGCAAAGTTGCGTCTAACGATAGGAACTTGAAGAAAGAATTTATGTGGAGAGCTTTGGAATGAGTCAAATTCTTTCTTACCGAGAGAAACGAAGTGAGGAAAATTGAGGACAAAATCACTTCCCCAAAATTTGCATGTTCATTCTGCACACGGAAGTGATATTTTGGTTAATGTATATGTGAGATTTGATGCTCAACACCATGATATTGATAGGTTTGTCTGAACGAAACCCCAACAAACCTCATTGCAGCGCTCTGCACTCATAGAGACCGAAAAAAGGAAAAATAACGTACTGATCTGACATTTTAAAACTTTTACTATGATAACTTTTCAGAGTGGTCCTGGATTGGAAAACTAATAGTTGCGCCAAAAAGAGAGCGAAGGATACATCGAAAGTGTCTTACATGGTTACAGCGAGCTTCAAGGGGCCGAGAAAAATATTCTGTTATAACCATTGCTTGTTGTAACCGAGGTTGATTTCATCCATTGAGCATAGTATCTAACCAAATTCCAGAATTTCGCGTGCTCATTAAAACCAAGTTTTTTATAATCAAGCTCGTCATAACTGAGGTTCACTGAACATCTTCTTGACGACATGTCCTCAGGGATATGAGTAGATACCTCGGTAGATCCGCGGAAACTTGCTCGGAAGAAACCCAAAAATAGACGAAGGTCAAAAGTGGAACTCTAGGCCCGAAAGGTGGATTTTTTTCACTACTGATCTCATCTAGATTGAGAATCAAAGCTCAAACATATAGAAAGTCAAAAGAAATTTTTTCATCATTCTAACCTAAAAATGTCGCATTCAAATGCGGTTTTAGGGTTCTCATGATGGAAAATCATTATTGCCCTGTGCTCGCAGACCCATTTCGGGCGCGGAGGTCTTATGTCCCTCGCTTCGCTCGGGAAATAAACTGTCCTAGCGCCCGAACTGAGCATACGCGCCCAGGGCAATAATGTACTACGTGTTAAATCCCATAAGAGCTCAGCTTGATATCGCTTTTTCGCTACGGAAATGACAGGTACGGAAATGTCAGCTACGAAAATGACATTTCATATATGTTTGATCAGTGAATACGGATCGGGAAGTCAACGAATCGCTAGGTCCAGTTAGCAGAGTCTTTGGTATATCAAATCCAAATTGAAAATTCGCTTTTAGATAAGCCGAATTTTGAAGGTATTTAAATCAGTTCATGGAGATAACAGTAACGAAAAAAGTAAGATCTTATGGTGGGTTCAAACATGGGTAGATTTTGGGACTCCCTCGTCATGATGGACAAGCATCAATAATGCTCTTGAATGATGAAATATAGAACTAACCAGAATGTAAATGATCAAGTCACCAAGATATGTTCAATCGTAAAAATTTATTATCAATGAGGTTACTTTCCCAGGTAAGAGATCGATTTAAAAAAATGGTATTCTTAACGTTGAAAAATTGTTCCCAGAAATGAAAAGTTAAGAACTGTACTATGGATTTAAATGTATCTGTTATTTCTGAGTACAACCATTCATTGTCAGTAGCAAAAAGGAGAATCACGAACTTCTCATTTGTATCATCATCGTGCTGAATTTGAATTCATTTAGTCAATGGTTCTTCTCTCCAAGTGGTAAATTCAGAAAAATCAAAGAATACAAACTCTGAGTTTTCTCTTTCATTCAGCATTCTTGGTCAAATCTCATGCCTTAGAAATACACCTCAAAGAGGTAAAGCTCTTGAAAGTATGATGAGACACCCTCTCACGAACTCTAGTTAGTGTTCTGGATCTCTGGATCCCAGATATGGATAAAATTATCTGCATACTGTAGCAAATCAATGGCAAAGAAAGGATTGATATCCAGAACAGTTTTCAAGCATGGGATGGATCCATATGGTCACTCGTCGTGATTGGATGCAATCAAAATTATCAAATTTCGAGCAACGAACGCGGCGAAATCCAAAATGTGTCTCAAGTATGGAACTGAATCTGCACAGAATTTTCTCGTCCTGAACTGGTGCGAGTGATTGAAATACCTATATTTGTCTCAAGAAGAGGATCGGAAATGTTGGGAAAGAAGATGGCTTCACCGCGATGGGCCACTGACGGGTGGGGGAATAATAATCGAAAATAATTTCGCCAAGAAAAATTATCACGCCATGCACCAGCCTTGATCTTATCTGCAAAGCTTAAATTCTAAAGCAATGTCAAAATATGGTAAGATTGATAAAGTGGATATGGATTTCATCTATTCACATGTTTGCCTATATTGAGAGTTGTCAGCAAAGTTAGTGAGGCAACAATTTTTCTTGGCGAAATTATTTTCGATTATTATTCCCCCACCCGTCAGTGGCCCATCGCGGTGAAGCCATCTTCTTTCCCAACATTTCCGATCCTCTTCTTGAGACAAATATAGGTATTTCAATCACTCGCACCAGTTCAGGACGAGAAAATTCTGTGCAGATTCAGTTCCATACTTGAGACACATTTTGGATTTCGCCGCGTTCGTTGCTCGAAATTTGATAATTTTGATTGCATCCAATCACGACGAGTGACCATATGGATCCATCCCATGCTTGAAAACTGTTCTGGATATCAATCCTTTCTTTGCCATTGATTTGCTACAGTATGCAGATAATTTTATCCATATCTGGGATCCAGAGATCCAGAACACTAACTAGAGTTCGTGAGAGGGTCAAATACACTCGCTCTCTTCTCTCATCTCCGCGAGAGTGGCCCCGTCGCAGGCCAGTTCCGTTAAGTTCCGTATAATATCAGCGCGAACTGATATTGTAGGTTGCTTTCTGATCTCCTGATGGCAATACAGAGTTCTTTCAAGCCGGGACATCTCAAGGTAGAGACCCTCAAAGGATCATCAGTTGTCACAAGTTGTCATCAGGCACCATAAAAACAAAAACACTTGCTCGCCGTCGCAACGAATTTCATGTGAAAGTTTTCGTTTTTAATATTATAACAACCAAGGACTTATAAAATCTCCAAGAAATGGGAACTCAAGAGGTATTGACTCTAGCTAATCAGAATTTCCTATCCAGCGGACGACACTAATGAATTCATAACAAACCTTAACCTCATCAAACGCGCTCCAGAACTTTTTTTAACAGTTCTCTTTTCCACTCAGGAGTCTCTTTTCCATCATATCAAATCGTATAGAGAAACTGTAAAGGACTTCCAATTATTTACTCTTTACAAGTATCAAACTGCTATTCAACTGTTTACATGAATTTAATTGCAGGAAGACTGTACTCTTTTAGTACTCCACTTACCTCCTGGATTATCAGATGAACGACGGGAAGAGTTGTTCAAAAAATATGGTGCTATCAAAACTACCACTGTCAGAAAATCAGCTAAATACTCCATGACTTTTGCAAAATTTCCAAATGAAAATCATGCCAAAGAAGTATTATTTAAATTGCATCAAGTACCTGTTCAAGGGAGAAGACTTTCAGTCGAGTTTGCTAAGAAGTCTATAGCTGAAAAGGAGTGTTGTAGTGAATATGTTAAAACTCAAGAGCAGGTTAGAAATCTAGAGGATAAGATGGGAATCACAGAAGAGAAGAAAAAGTTTCAAGAGTTCCTAAGAAGGTTGAATACATGGTGTCCTCAAGATATTTTTCTTCAACCCATGCCTCCATATCTCAAATATAAGTATCCAGAGCCTACTAGAGAAATACTTTTGCGAATAGCTGTGCAGTTGGTTAAGGAACGAGCCTTTTACACACAGGTAATACAGTTTACTGACTTTGATATTGAAAATTAATATTTATGCAGTTGAGAGATTGACCAAGTGATGAATTTCTTCAGGTTTTACATTTAATGAATAAAATGAACTTGCCTCCACCTTTTGAAGACTTGGAAGATGAGTTCCCAATAATCAAGGAAGCTTACAATGCAAAAAATTTCCCAGATCTCTTTGGTGTCGTACTAGACAGTCAAGTGCCTAAAGGTGGGTGAGATAATTTCTCTGAAATATTTCCTTATTTCATGAATATTCAATGGTATTCTGAATTATTGAAGCATTAAGTAAAGAATTGGTTAAATTTCAATTGTTGACCTCCAAAATGTCTGTAGAACCTGAAGTACATCAGCCTCAGATGCAAGAAAGCTCTGAAGAAGAGGAGTCTGAAATTGAGTCAGATAAAGAAATGAGTCAGTCACTACAGACAGTACCACAAAAACGGAAAAATCCACAATCGAAAAAGCGTCTGAAAATTCCCAAATTTGTCAATCCTCTGAAACAGCAAGTCATGACAGCACCATCAACAAGTAAGAAGCACCGTCCTCGAGATGTTTTTGAGCCACTCAAACGTGATTTACCATCTCAAAGAATTGTTGTGAAACCTGTTGAAACAACAAAAACGCTTGAAAGTACTAGTATTGTTGTTCAAAACCCCAATGTTGAGGGCTTTGGGTTGATTCTTCCCTCAAAAGACAACGATGATGAAGAGAAAAGTAAGGAAGGAGAACCTAGGAACAAATGTATTACCACTGAACAATTACATGAAAACCGGATATCAACACATGGTAGGTCCCCAACCCAGGGAAAAAAGATTTTCTTGTTATCACTGTAAAACTGGGAGTAAAACGTTATCTCATTACATTGATATTGCGTTTTGGCTCTACTTTTAACATGGAATTCAAATCTTTTTAATTACAGATCAAAGAGTGCTTCCTGTATTCAATAATTATCATCCTGGCAAACCATCAAACAGATTGTACATCAAGAATTTAGCCAAACAAGTTGAGGAGGATGACTTACATTTCATCTACAGACGATATATACTGCCCAAGACAAGCAATGATCAACCAGAGTATGATTCACTTTGATGTCCACCTTTTTTCCATTGAGCAATTGTCCATGGTGTTTTTTGTAACATTTGATTGAATTGCAGGTACAATGTCCGCCTTATGCAAGAGGGAAGGATGAAAGGACAAGCTTTCATCACTCTGCCAAATGTAGCCCAAGCTAAATTAGCTCTGGAGGAAACAAATGGTTATATTCTAAAAGACAAGCCAATGGTTGTGCATTTTGCCAAAGTTGGAAAAAATTGAAGAACTTTCATTTTTCAACTTATTTGCTATAGGTAGCTGTAGATGATGACTGAGGAGAAAGATGAATTGTTTTTTTTATGTAAATATGTTGATAATCTGTCTAGTGTTGGTTGAACTTTATGACAAGTGAAAGATTCTTACTTTTATGCGGTGTACATACATATTTGTAAATATATTGAGAATTCAGTGTCAAGGCTTTGGTTTGGGTTTGATCGTTTGCGGCCCTTTCTGAACCCTCTTAGAAATAAATGTGCAGGTGAAACAATCATCTCCCGCGAGTTCTCTAAAACTCATACTTTATTTTCGTCATCTTTGAACGATTATATACTTTTTCTCGTGCTTACACCCGTATCAAATATGAAGTTCTTCGTATGACAACAAATGTACTGGATTGAAAAAACCGTGGCTCGGCCCTCGCGTTGCGCGGTGCGATGCCGAGGCTGGCGTGTGGTGTGCTAGTCATCCGCGGGGTCGCACAGTGGGTTATCCAGATAAGTATGGGTTATCGCTGACACGTCGGCATTATTGTATAAAAGACAACAAGGAGAGAAGAGGAGGGATAAATCGCACATATGCATGCTTGCGAGTGAGAGATCGAAGAATCGCCATCGCCCGTGTCTTCGCCGGATTATATACTGTGAAGAAGGAAAGGAAAGGAAAGGAGAAACAATTCGTCTGCCAGCTGGCGCGTTGGCTGATGGCTGCTACTGCTCCGTCCATCATCCTCGTTAGTGATTACAGCGATACGCGGGCAGCAGATCCCGATAACTCTTGGAGATCTCATTGACTGAACTGTGTTGAAACGAGCCAAAGCCTTTGAAGCCTTCGTCCCGGGTAATCACCAGGAGTCGCAGCTATACCCGCTAGAATCGTGAACCGTGCCCGTGGGCCCCAACAGAAGACTCGACGAATTTTTGTGTTACGCCAAGTGCTACGGTCTGCACCATGGAACTGAACACGCTGCTGCAGCACACGCAGATAGCGGTGCCGGTGTTCCTGGTGATGCTGTGCGTGGTGCTGGTGTTTGCATTCGGTTTCAGAAAGGCGGAGCAGCCGCCGTTTGCTCATTTCTCCAACCTGGACGCGGAACGCAAGATCCAAGGCAAGAAGCGCTCCAAGGCCAAGGACAAGGTGAGTGCGCTGCCGAGTACCCGTGTCGACGTCATCAAGTTTTTTGTTATCTGTTTGCATCGTCGTCGCGACCCTGGAACATAGTTGTTATCGGCATCCCGAACGCTGCAGAGTTCGGGGCAAGTTTTGAGGTTAGCTCGCCGCCAATCGATAAGGCGCGCGCCTTCGCGTATACTTGTCGAATCGCCGACCCCGCTTGAGGATTCGCGAATAGCTTTTTCGAGAACAAGGTAGTTTTTACCTTTCGGGAAAAACTTTGCAAGTTTCGATATTGCTGTCAAATGGATCTTTCGGATGGTGAATGTAACTTGATCTGTCAAATTGCTTCGATTTCATGGAATTTCGAGCTTTTACTTCGGATCGTTTTTTATGTAGATGCGTGGATTCTCGCTGCCTATAGCTCGTGTGACTTGCTCTATTCAAATCGGCGATGTTACAGCGCCAAGCGTGCTATTCATGCCTCGATCTCAAAAACAGCGCGATTACCACTCGCGAGTTCCACCTGTAGATTGCTCCGTGTGAGAATGCCCTGTTCAACCCATTTTCAAATTTAGCTCCTAGGCCTAGGCCATGGGCGTTTCCAAAACTCGGTGCTGCCCGGTTTTCTTGGCAATCGCAAGTCATTTCCTTCAGACTACTTATAGCGTTATACACTCCGGCAACTAGGTAATGTCTCGACAATTGTTGGCCACTACCATCGCTCTTTGACCTTGATGAAATATTGATCCTACCGTTGTTCATCAAATGAAAATCAGTGAGCTTTCGGAGGGCAGTTTCGACCCTCGAATGTGCTACCCGTTTACCGTTACAGAATTCTCTGCGACTTATCTCCTCGAAACTGGCAAACCTGTTTTTCGTCTTCGATCAGAGCATATAACCGAGTCTCAGCTTCCCGCGGAATGACACCAATGAAACTCCTACTTTGTTTCTGAAGTCCTTTCACAACGTTCCTATATTATGACCATGCTGACTATTGCACACGATCTTAAATTCTCAGTCTAATAAGTGATATCAGGTGTCTATTTCCCCTAGTGCCAGGGCTCTTGGACCAATAGTCCCCTTTTGGTTGAAAATGAGAGTTTCATGATCTATTTTTTTGCCTCTAACGTACCATATGGTGGCTACCGGCACGGGCAATATTAGCATGAGATATCAATGATCAGTCCCGGCATCGAGAGCCATCGCCACGCACGCATGTTGCACTCGGCCTCTCTCCTCCCTACTCTCAATTTTTTCTCATTTTGATATCTCTGTCAACTCAGGTAAAGTTGGTTCAAATTCCTCGCAAATATCTCATCCCGTGTCTCTTTGTTGTGACCAAGGGGAGCTGTATGGTAAGTGTACCCAACATGCCCCCCTTGAGCCGTTTTGCTAATATTTTTGGCCCACTTCAATATCTTTCAACATACTTTACATCATTCCAAGTTTATTCCAAAACCTCTAATATAAGCTAATTAATGAGTAAGTACAATTTTGACCAACCAGAGCCGAGCTATCACGGTTATCTCAAAAAGTGATTTTTTTGCGAGCTCGCGAGAGTGTGTACGCAACATACTTTTTTAACGTACTGTAACTCATTTTAAATCTTGTTTCAAGACCTTCAAAATGAGCTAAAGCATGTCTCAGTTCAATCAACTGCATCAGTCAAACTCTATTAATTTTCCCAACAAAAAAAAAAAGATGTGAATCGACGGTAAGGTGCATGAATCGATTTCACTGAGGTGCAACCACATTTGGGACTTTTATCCGGTTCAAATCACTATTATCTCCGGCTTATTTTCACGACATAAACACGCTCCGAGTGGTGAAAGAAGTCGTACTGTGCTCCCTTTCAAGATAACCACGTGGGGGGCATGTTGGGTACACGCCAATTTTGACCTCCATTTTTGCAAATGATCGATATATTTTGCTCATAAAATTACTTCAAATTCAAGATTTCCAACTCCCGAAAACGGATTTTGAAGGTCTTGAAAAAGGGAATCAACCGAAAAATGTTGACACTGGTTTCACTACACGCGATTTCGTTGGGGATTTCTTCATTTTGCAAAAACTCACTTAATATTTTCTGAGAGACGCAGAAGTCATCCGGGGTCGGTCCAAACCATCAATTTCCTCAATTCCTCATGTTTAAAGATAACAAAAGTAAAAATGATGGCGCACAAGTCAACGGGCGCCCAGTTTGAGACCGCCATATGGGGGCATGTTGGCTACAGGCAGGCCCCGCTATTCGCGGTTAATACGTATAAAGAAAATGCTGCGAATACCGAAACCGCGAATACCGGGACCTTGGGCTTATGGGAAAAGGGGGGTTACGTATACATATGTGGATCCGTGAGTAACTAAAAAAACTCGACACATCATCTTTAGATGATAAATTCATGTAATAAGCCTAGCAAAATGAATTAATATATGAAAGATACGAAGTAACAGTCTGATACGATTGAAAAACTACTGTGATTCACTCCAAAATCTGTGGAAACAATCAGTCACGAGCG